>JAREYC010000004.1:50337500-52737500 GCA_030015325.1 Cryptoblepharus egeriae
CAGTACTTTTCTGAAGCCTTTCGGCTTCAGAGAAGACTGTGCAGGCATCAGAGTTGGTGCCTGTGCAGTACTCTTCTGAAGCCATCCTGCCTCCTGAGCGAGACCAAATGGCCGTGCAGAGGCGCGGACTTCCTCCACTCTAAGGAAGTCTCCTCTGAAGCTGTTCGGTATGCTCAGTGTGTTTCTGTGCAGTGCACCTCAGCTGGCCATTCGGACAAGTGGCAGCTTCTGGCTGCTGCTCCACCTTGGAGCAGGCCTGAATGGGCACACTGACGCCTGGGGCCTGCCAAAGGACAGTCAAACTCCTCCGGCGCATCACCCCATACAGAGTGTGTCACCCAATGCGGCCCACACCAGCTGCACCAGTCTGGTGACGCCATTGAGTGTCTGCCTTATAAGGGTCCCTGATGAGATGCCTGTGCATTCTACAGTGAATACAAGGGGCTTCTGGGAGTGGCCTGCTGTATACTAAAGTTTGTGGGCAGCCGTAGTTGTTCCATATCCTGAGGTTGAGAGGCAGGGGCCAAGAACTCAGATTTTTGGTCAACACTGCCATTCTTACTCGGGCCTTATCATGGAACCCTATGGGTCTACTCATTACTATACCTGCTCCTGAGGTGGTATAACTCTGAGGGCTGGAAGAGGGCATTTCTGCCTTGGAAACAGGCTCTGGATACAGAGTAACTGCTCTGCCCTAGGCAATGCTAAACATGCCCTCAACATGCCTCCCCTGAGCTGCTTAGGCTGCCCCAGTTAGGGCAGAGCAGGTCCACCTCTCTTAGGGCACCCTATGTTGCCTTGCTCTGCCCTAAGCCTCTTCCAGAGTAAGTGGGGTAGAACATCTTGCAGTTGCTCCACCCTAGTGATAGATAGGACAACCCAAGGGCTCTTATGTGGACAAATTAGTTGCTCTGGATTGTGCTGTAAAGACCACACTTTTTTCTAGAAATGTTTGCCAATTTCATCTACTACTTGTATAACAAGTAATAAAGAAAAAAAGAAAAACAAGTAGTTGTTTACAACTGTGTAACCAGCTCTGGAAATGGTAATTCACACACTGTGAAATTAATGACAAATTTCAGGAGAAAAGGGCTGACCTGAATGGTCATATAACTTATGGTCAGTAACCAATGGTCATATAAATAACTGAACGGATTTGATCTTTGCAGTAAAATGGTCCTCAATGGTGAGGTCCTTGATGGTCTGGAGGTGAGCCTCTCCCAGACCTAACTGTCCTTGGTGTCCAAGAATTACTGTTCCCATGTGGTAGAACCCACTGAATTTAGATCCTAGGCCTTAACAATATTGAGGGAAGATGATATACACTGGACTTCTCTGAACCCCTACGCTTTCTATGTCCTAAGAACAGGAAAAAAAGAATTGTTGAGTATGCAAGAGGGAGCTCTGAAGAAATAACTTCAGGTGAAGCAAAATAAATTTTTTGGTAGGGAGGAAAAAAGTTGTTAAGAGTTGTTAAGAGAGCCAAAATGTCAAGTTGAAAAGAGATCACAGTCGAGCACAGACATTTTCTGGGAATAAACCCTCCTTTGAACTCTGGATAAATTCATGAGGTAATTTAATGTGCATGTAGCCTCTAAAATGTGATTTCTTATTGGCATATATTTCAGAGCTCTTGGAAAACTTTTTTGCAAGGTTATGAAGACCCAGCTTTTTAGGACCATTCAATGGGTTGGAAAAAACTTGGCCCTTAAAAATGGTTTCCCAAGGCTGTAATTCTATATTCACTCTCCTCAGAAGTGCCACAAAACACAGTTGGCCTTATTTTTGAGTAGACAGGGTTTCACTAATAGTAGTAGCGTTTGCACAGGACGGATCAAACATGTCCAGACCTCAGGCCAGGGGTCGGATATACCCCACAGCAAGCAAGCCTTAGTGTGGCCCAGTGCAAGACCCCTCCATCGGGACCACAAACAAGCCTTATATTCCTCCAGATATGTCTATAATATACTCTTACATGTACATGTAAATTTATTCAGATTTGAAATGTAACTCATTTTTCAGCCCCCCAAACAATGTCAGATAATCTGGTCCACTTGCCAAAAAGTTTGGACACCCTGGTTTAATTCAACCCACTTTTTGCCTCATTATGCATGATATGTAAATTGGCTCTGATTTACCGCACAACCAGATCATGACTTATGTGTGCCTATTTTTTCCTGTATATCTACCAACCAAATACTGGAAAATGTACATTTACATCATCGGTTATAAGCAATTTTTTAACAACAATGCCTGACTTATCCAGTTTGCAGATGAAAATTTAGGATTGAGAACTGTTGTGGTTGGCTTTTTAGAAAAAGGGAGAGGACCTCAGGTCATACAAAGGATATAGCCACACTTAAATTTATATTAGTTTTGGACACGTTTTACTGTCATGGTATCAGCCAAGTATCCTGGAGATTGTGGTTTGTTGCCTCTATTACTTTTGATTTTGTTCATTTTTATTCTGACTTATTCATGTTCTTCTGATAAATGATAACTTAAATGATTGTACTGTGTAGTGATTATATCTATAATAAATATTATGTAAATATAGAAGTAGGCTTCAAAGCCTTCCCTCAAATCTGTGATGTGGATACACTATAAATCCCATCTCATGGACAAAAATTCATATTCACTCTTCTTTCTCCCTCTTTTTTCAAGGTTTTTTGAATACATATATCTCTATAAAGATGCAGTGATGTTTCAGATTGAACAAGTTACAAAACTTTGTTCCAAGACTGTCTTGACTGAGCCGTGGGATCCATATGATATTCCTGATAATTCAACTTATGAAGATCAGTACTACATTGGAAGCCCTGGAGACAAAATTATGGTACAAGAATGGTCTGACAGAAAACCATCCAGGAAATGTAAGCTTTTGGAAATGCACTTAGTAATAATTTCTATAGCTCAGTTCAGATTCTCCAACCCCTCAACCAAAACCAATAATCTTGCCAGAAAATATATAAGAGAGATGCTTTTTTATTCTTCCTTCCCGTGGTTTTTCATTGGTTGCTTCTGTGTTTTTTTTTGTGTTAAAATTAAATGTTTAATTTTTTTTAAACAAGTGATCCCTGAGCTTAGAGACCAGTGTGATTTTTCAGTGTATTCCTTCCAACCTTCAGCATATTTCAGCCTTCCAAAGCATTTGATGGTTTTTAGTTCAACTAAAAGGTTGCAATTGCCGTTTATAAAATGATTCATGGTGTGGCAAAACTGGATGGAGAATTTTTTTCTCCCTCTCTCCTAACACTGATACCTATGGATCTCAAAAGAACTGGTTGGTAATAGATTCAGGAGAGACAAGATAAAGTACTTCTAAGTTCTCCATACTTGCATAATTAATTTACAGAATTCACTGTGGTGGAGGCTGTTGGTGATTATTTGGCTGGCCACTGGCTTAAGGAGCAAACTAGATGTGATGCAAAATTTGTTTAACAAACCTCTTTTTTGTTTACAAGTAACATACGGGGAAGGCTTGAAATAGCACAGAACCTTAGGGGGCTATAGTACTTTGCTCTAGCAGTGATGAGGCAGTAAAATGATGGGGCTCTTTCCTGCTCCCTCCAAAAGTGGCAGATTTGCCAGCAGCAGGAAGGGGAATCCTATCCCCTTTCCAGACCCAATCCTGCAGACTTGTGTCAGCAATTTAGTTAGGTCTGAAAAGAAACCCCTACACATCCACAACTGTCTCACCCTCAGAGGATGCAATAGTAACGATTTTTCATATAGCTGATTCAGTAGTTGGGGAGAAAGAATAGAATCTGGCTCTGGCTCTATGTACCATTGATACATAGTTTAAAAAAACTGTAAATAAAACTATCCCTACGATCCAGAGTAACTACGGGAGCATATAAGAGACATTACGTGTACCCATAGCTACTGCACTACCTAGTGAAAACCAATGGGAAAGTCATATTGCAATCCAGAGCAAATTGTTCTTACACCGGAGCAAGGACTCCACGTAGTTACTCTGGATTGCACCCTTACCCTAAGTTTTAAAAAAACTTACTGTAAATAAAAAACAAGCATATGTCTGTTCTTAAACCTCAGATTATTAGCTACAAAATACCTCCATTAAATACCTTCATTAACCCTGCTAACTGGTCAATGGGCAGCCTATCAACTCAGTGCTCTTCTTTTACTCTTCTTTTACTCAACTTAGTGCTCTCCTCACTCCAGCAATGTCTGTAATAGTTGCATCTGCAGGTGTTCTTTTGCATCTTTTTAGATTGTGAGCTATAAGCCATTAGTGATTTTATTTTCTTTGTGAACCTAGTTGAAAAACAGTATATAAATACTATTGATTGATAGAAGTAAAAAGGAATTTTTTCCCTACAGTGTGTGTGCTTAAGGACTATTATAGCGTTTAGTTTTAATTTGTAGTCAGCAAAATAAAATTGTTTCACCAGCATAATAAAAACATATTATTCTTGATATATTCTTGACAATTATTCTTGATATTCCCATAGAAAGCTTGTGTTTCTGCTTCATTACAGTTGAAAACTGGGTTGGTGTTTACACAGTCAAGGACTGTTTCCCAGTTCAGGAAACCTACACCAAGAACTACAGCGTGACAACCTCCACCCGCTTCTTTGATCTAAAGCTTGGGATAAGTGACCCATCTGTGTTCACCCCTCCCAGCACCTGCCAGACAGCCCAGCCAAGAAAGATGAGAGATGAATGCTGATGGTAGATTTTGGCTTTGACATTCAAACAAAAAATATTCATGACAGAGGATATAATTAATAATCAATTGTTGACGTCCAACTTGATCATTGCACTTAGCAAAATTGTGTGTTTAGGAACTGAGGCTGCAATCCTAATCACCAGTTAGGCTGCCCTAAGCCCTGACTTAAGTCCCATGCTGGCCTGGGGGTATCACAAAAGTACTATAAGGCATTTTTGCACCACTCTGAGGAAGGTTAGGCCAGTGCACAGACATGTGCCAACTTCCCCACACCAACATAGGAATAGAAAGACGTATGAGTTATGCTGGCCTAAATTGGTTAGGATTGCACCCACAAACAGCTATTTACCATAATTAACAAAAAGAGGAAAACCATCCCTCCGTTAATGCTGAATACTGTACTAAAAAATCTTCAGTGAGAAATGAAATATTTTTTGAGCATGTAGCTGTCTTATTTTGGGCAATACCCTATTGTTTACATTTTATAGAAGACATAATGTGTTCCTAAAATGATATATCATACACTGAGTAATTCTGGAGAGATGGGTAAACTGTAATATGTGTAGCAACTAATGTTTTGTCATAAGATGTTACCATTATACATGCATGTCACAGTGATTAAATGCATTTTCTAGTACTGTGCTTTTTATTTCCACTAATCTTTTGAAAGCTAATATGATATTTTCACAGAAAGTCCAGGATATGAATTTCACATAACAATAGCTTGACTGATAAAATGTAAGAAAGATGAAGCTATACTTGTGTTCTTGTATCACCTGCTATTATTTAATGCAGACTCCAATAAGGCCTCTTCCATTGAACATATGCAAAGAAATTCAAACTGCCTTAAAAACACAGTAGTGTCTTTCCAGAGAAGTAAATGGTACAACATGTGATACATTATATTAATTATTTATTGTTTATGTTTATTTATTTATTGTTTACAGTATTGCTTTTCAACAAAAACATTCACAAAGCAGTTTCCATAACAAAAGAATAAGAAAATCTGTGCTACTAAAGTTATTAAAAATAACTGATACTTAATTGTAACTATGTTTAGAGAATAGGTGGAACATAAGGTTAGAGACAGGTAATGCATAAGGAACAGATCTGGAGCACAATCCTAACCATGTCTACTCAGAAGTAAGCCCCGTTGTGTTCAATGGGAATTAGTCCCAGGAAAGTGTCTTTAGGATTGCAGCATAAGAGTTTATATTAATGGCTTAATTAGCAGTGGTGTGATGAACAAGAGCACCATTTCAAGGTTTGGGAGACGGGGCAACAGGATTTCATTGGAGAGCATGGGCAAAATTCAAAGTTTTCGACTCCAACACCAACATCAACACCAACATCAACACCAACATCCTGAATTTCACTCAGGAAAATCAGCACAGGAATAAGCCATGATTTGTTCTGATCAGCAATTGTGAAGCAGGCTATTATACAAGATTAAGGTAGCAATCCAAGGCATACTTTCCTGGAAGTATACCCCTTGAACACAACAGGGTTTACTTCTGAGTAAACCTATCTAGGATTCTGCTGAAAGTTTCCAAATGATCCAAGGTATATTTCATTAGGGGGACCATATAGAATGGAGGACTGAGTGGCTCTTCCTTTAAGCATTGCATAGAAGAGGGAATTTAGGCAGGTGCTGCTTTTAAACCCTTCTGTGATGATCTAAACCTGCCTATATCCCCTCTTCTATGCAATGCTTAAAGGTACAGGCACTCAGTCCTCCATTCTGTATGGACACCCTGAGTTTGCATTATAGTTATCCAACTGAGATCAACGGATAACCATGATTAGGGTCAGCTAACCATCTTTTGTTTCTCTCATGGAAGAGACTCATAGGCTAGAGGGTTTCTTTGTGCCTTTAAACCTGACAAGCTCATTTTTTGTCAAGCTCATTTTCTGTCAGTGTATAACTATTTATATAAATCAGTGTACGTTGCACTTTATCAAGTTAATGGATAAGCCAATGAAAAGACAGATCTTCAGGAAGAATCTGAAAAAAGAGGGAGACAGTATTTTGGAGATATTCTTGAGGCTAGAGGAAGGTGTTTGAAACATATGAGGCAGCAAAGAGAGAGGGCAGAGGTGTTTGAGATAGTAGGAGACCTTCAGACAGCTGAGATTAATACAGCGAAAGCCCAGTTTCATGTATGACTGGGCTTCCAGTTGAAGCACTTTGCAATAGCGGAAAAGAGTTCCACCATTTTCAAAATGGCTGTCAGCAGCACGCAAAGCACTCCATTAGCAACTACTGTGTTTACTCAAATCAAACACTCACATTTTCCCGCCAAATTTAGTCTCTTAAACCAGGGTGCGCATTAGATTTGATAGTTAATAAGATTCAAGTAAAAGTGATGTTTTGATTATAAGTATAGGGTGCACATTAGATTCGGTGGTGTGTTAGGTTCGAGTAAATATGTTATTTTTTTAGGACTACCACAAGAGGCAACAGTGCTCCCCATCCATTGCTGGTCCCTACCAAGGTTACCAGTGTAGATACAGCAGTCAAGAGAGAGAGAGAGGGTCAAACTGAGCAGGCAGGAGGAGGAACAGGTTTGGGAGGTTTCAGTGAGGTGGATCCAATGGTGATAGTGCATACCAGATCCTATCCCCTCCACATTTTCCCCATTCCATTTCCTCAGATTGTGTCAGCTACAGGCTCATTGTAGAATGGGAGGCTTACTTATGAGGCTTGCTGAGAGGATTTAAATCTCCTTTCACCTATGAAGACACCTGATTACCCCTCCTACCACTGGATGCAGCACACTTCTGTTTGGTCCAGTTATGCTAGCGGAAAAGGGAAAGGGTAGGATTGGACTCATGCGATGACTGAAAGCCACAGGCAAGGCTATATTGAATCTGTTGGCAGAGAGACAAGGCCATAAAGGAGTTTGTAAAGAGTTTGTGCTTCTGGATCTGCGAGTAGAAGAAACCCAGTATGATGATTTAAGGATAGGTGGCAAACACCCAAAATAGCAAGCAATGTTTGGATTTCATGGGTGGTGCTTCAGGGTGAGATGAAATATTCTGGAAAAACAGTCAAGAGTTGCAATAGTCATGACAGAAGAGATGACCAGAACTTAGTAGCTTTGCCAAATTAGGTGGAGGTGTGTTGTACAGGGTAAAGGATCTTGATTTTGAGACCATCATAAGGTTCACAATGAGATTGCAATAACTTCTATAGATAGTTCATAATGAAGTCTTTCCTTCCCACTGACATGTTTTGAAAGAAGAAGCATTTATTGCAAAGTGGAGACTGAAAATATACTTTCCTGTTGCCTGATGAGTCAGATCTAGATCATGCAGTACCTAATATTTTGATTCTGTGACAGGCTGTGACAAGCACTTTGTTTTTCATTTGAAAGTTATGAACATTACTTTCTATGTGATACACTTTAAAATAATAATAAATAAGGCATTGTAAGCACAGTTGTCAATATTACATTTATTTGTACTAATTCCTTGGATCCCTGAACAACTTTATTTTCATGTTTGCAAGCGACCCACAGAGATCATCCATCACTTTGCGACATCGACATTGCAACTCTCAACATTCCCACACATCCAAGGAATACCTTCTTACATAGAATAAAGCAAAGTGGAAAGACAGGTTGAAAGTCTTTTGACACATACAAGCCCCTCCATGTCAAGAGGGCAGGGGAAGGCACCTGGATGCAAGTGTCTTGTGTGCTCCATGAGGGATCTGGTGGGCTGCTGTATAGGAAGCTGAACTAGATGGGCCTTTGGCCTGATCCAGTGGAGGCTCTTCTTATGTTCTTAAGGGTTTGAGCTCCAGTGAGAGTACTTGCCAGTTAAAAGGAGTCTCTTTGCTAGAATGGGACAAATCACAACTGGAGCCACAATAGTACTCAAGCAAATTACAGTAAGGGTGATCCATCCAGTCAAAATTTTTATTGAACTTTTTTTTCTCAAAATGTTTAGTTGATGCCTGTGAGGTTTGGCTGCACCAGTTGGTTCACAGTCTGCCAGAGGAGTTTGCAGAGCCACAGGGACCCAACTGGAAGGAATAGGTCATCAACCTAACTGGACAACAGCGGTGCTCACGTGCTGGTCACTGCAAGCAGGCAGGCTATAGGACAGTGATTTTCAGCCACTCTTGCCATGGCACACTGATGTACATGGATGGTCCACAGGTGTGCCATGGGACTTGGAGGATGGTCATTTATGAGTCTGGCATTTGGGGATTTGAGCCTGCTACCAACAGTATAGTGTGCCAAAAAAATTGATGGTGTGCCTTGAAAATTTTAGTACCTTGTCAGTGTGTCATGAGATGAAAAAGATTGAAAAACACTGCTATAGGCTCTCACAGTCCATAAAGTTTTTCTTCCTGTGCACTACTGCTTGTGGGCTGCAAAGAGAAACATGAAGAAGGCTGACTCCTGCCATTCTCTTTTGAGAACGTTGACCAGTAGTTCTGTGGGAGAACACAACACCACAGGAAGACAGTCATATTACCTCACAACTAGTCCTGGTGTGGACTAAATTCTACCTCACCATTTGTCAGGTTTCAGCAGGCTACGTTGGGAATGGCCTGGTTATTTCCATGGGCTCAGTGTCCGTTCTCAGTGTGGGACTAGTGAACAGTGACACAAGCTTGCCTTACGCAAAATGAGGCCCTCAAATTAAATCATGGCTTTGTTGGAACATTGCCTTGGCAGCAAATGAGCCCGAATCCTTTTAACAAAGGGCTGGATAAATTTAGTGCCAAGCATGAAAGCCAAACCTCTCTCTTTTAAAAGTGACGCGGACTGTAACGTAGCGTGTCAAACAAGCCGGCGCAGCTTCCAGAACGTCAGGGCCGTTTGTTTACTAGAGCTGGCCAAAGCCACCTGGCGTGAGGCTGGGCGAGTTTCCCCCTCACACAAGCAGTGCAAAGTTTGCACATAGGCCCAGTCAAGCATCAGGTGAACTCAATTAAAACTCACTGCCTCTTTCCATAATTTTTCTCAATTTATCAGCAAAGCTAGTGTTGATCAATCATAAACTTATTACTGTTCCTACAGGCAAGCCCCACTTATTGGACAGGTTAGAGACTGGAGCACCAGCCAAAAGTGAAAATGGTTGAAAAGTGGGACCCAGTTTTTCTTCAGCTTGCAAGTTCAAAATGGACACCAAAAAAAGACATAAATATAACTTGTAAAAGTGTAAGGCTGCAATCCTATCCATAATTTCCAGGGAGTGAGTACTGTTGAGCACAATGGGACTTACTTCTAAGTAGATATGTTTAGGATAGCACCGTTAATAACACATTTTTATTAACACATAGCCAAAATCCATAACAAATGACAGTATAATGAACAAAGTCATATGTGGGCAATGAATATCTTATTTGAATGATGGTTATTTACTGAAGAAAGCAAAAAAAATGTGTAATCACAATGTCACATGCAAATCAACATTAGGGAAGACAATTTTAGCCTTTAGACTAAAAAGGTTGAAAGAGTGGAACATGTGTTGAATGAATGAGTTCTTATAATTGAAAGGTGTTGAAAGAGTGGAACCATCAGAAAATGAATTGTCAGAAAGTGGGAGATGCCTGTACTTCTATACCATTTTTCTAGCAGAATTATACCTTTTAGTGAACCTGAAAAGAACAGCATAAGTTGGCTTCAGAACGCACAATAAACATACTGTAAGGGACTTTTATTATTTTTTAAGTCATGCCATCCTGTCAGGGGCTCTTCTCAACCCATGTCTTTGCAGATGGTGTGAGCTCATTTTTATTTCATGTGCAGGTTGCACGTTTGCTGTTTCCACCGGGGAGTTTTAGATGAACTAATGGCAAGATCCAAGTGTTATGCTGAACAAATCTCCCATAAACATTCTGACATTTCAGGTGGACTCTCCTTGATTTATTTGCTTTGAGCTACGTTGTCAGTATTCTTGAGAATTACCTCAAAACTGGGGTGCTGTTCAGTGAAAGGGGTAGTTGCTGCACAAAGGAAAAGAGGGCAATACCAAAATGGTGCAAACCAATCCGGATTAGAAAAACCCAACATTGTATGATGAGCTTGAGGTTCTTATTAAGGAGAGTGGTTTTCTCAGCATTGACGTGGTCATTGTTCATTCTTGACAATGCTGCTCATAAGAGGAGACACAGAAGATCAGTCAATGACGGCTAGTCCATGGTATCCTACGTTTTAGCCCATCTGCTGCTAATCGAATCAAACAATGTGGTTGTCGTCAGTTCCCCTTGAGATAACCCTTCAGTCTGGTATACCCCCTTGTTCTAGGACTGCAAGTCATAACCCCCCACATATCCATGATGAGAGTGATGACTGTGGAACGGGCAAAATGGGTGCTTTTACCTCATAATTTCGGTTATTTGCCATAGTTATTCTCCGGTATTAGGAAAGCAGAACAATTTAGCGTAGCACATGGACGAGGGTACCCTTGAAGCTACTGTCATTTCCTTTTCATCTGGCAAGGCACAGTAGGTGTTGGAATTCTCCGAGTCTGTATTGTACTGTACAAACATACGCCATTGAAGTGCAGGGACAACATGCTGATCTGCTCCGGCGGCAGCACTTCTATTCCTGTAATTAATGAATGCTTAGCATGAAGCTGTCAAGAATTAAGTATCGTATAAAGCTGGCATGCAGGACCCATCAGAGGTGGCACCACATGGGATGGCAGCACTTCCACAGAACAGTCACAACAATGATTTGCTAGTATTTTTTTAAGTACACTCTGCTATTTTAATTCCTGGCATGTTAAGACTGCCGTTTAAAATTGCTTATTCTTTGCACACATACTATATGCCGTTCTGAAGGGGACCAGAAGATCCTAGGCCCAGTGGTCTACCTGAGAGTGGGTCAAGGGATGCAAATGCCCTGTGTGCTGAGCTGAGGGTGGTGATGTGACCCATTTTGGGTAAACCAAAAATGTGCCAAAAATGGCTGCAGAAGCCAGGAATTATCTATATCTATAAAATCGAAGGGTCTCTGACTGAATCAGGGTGCAATCATAACCTATTTAGGCTGGCATAACTCACCTGGCATAACTCCCTGTGGTGCTGGAGAGAGGCAGGTTCATGTATGTGCACTGGCACAAAACCCCCAGCCCTGAGTAGGGCAGAGCATGCACCGGCCTCCCCATACCACCACAGGTTTTTATGCTGGCCTAAACAGGTTAGGATTGTGCCCTCACTTTCTCACTGATTCATCAATGCCCAGCCAAAACTGCAGACCAACTATAGAAGCATGAAATTTTGGGAAGGGTATTCCTTCCATGATGGAGACATCCACTAAGAATAAATTCTTAGAAATTTAAATCCTAAGGAGATGAAAAGAAATGCAACGTGTTTTCCTCCCTATAACATAAAATTGAAGACTGATCAACACTCGGCTGCAAACCCTGGACCTAAAAACATGAACTCTGGGGAGTGTATTCCTTCTGTGATATACTGTAAGGACCCACTAAGAATGAATTTGGTGCCCATTGGTGCCTGGCAGGGATGCCCAATGCTTGGTAGGATACCTGGTGGTGCCTACTGCCCACTGTCTGCTGTCACCAGTGATGGGATTCAAAGACATTAACAACCAGTTCTATGCCCATCTGGCAGCCACATTTAAATGGCTATTTTTAAACTTTATATGTCCTATCTCTCATTAACAACCGGTTCTATAGAGAAGGTGCGAACCTGCTGGAGCCTACCACTGGCTGTTACCCAGTGGTGCCCAGTGGTGCCTGGTAGGGATGCATGGTGCCTGGTGGTGCCTGGAACCAAGTGTCTGGTGCCCTGGCCTGGGGCCTGATAATGCCCTGTGTAGACTGCCAGTGGTTCCAGGTGGTGGCTGGTGATGCCAAGTGCCTGGTTGTGCCCACTCCCCAGTGTGTGGTGGTACCTGGTAGGGATGCCTGGTGCCTACTGCCTGCTAGTACATGGTGGTGCCCCTGCCCGCTGGTGCCCTGTAGTGCCTGCTGCCTGGTGGTGTCCAGTCATGCCCACTGCCTGGTGATTTCCAGTGGACCCCAGTGGTGCCAGCTGCCCTGTAGGGATGCCTGGTAGCCACTGGTGTCTGCTGTCTGGTGGTGCCCATTGCCTGCTAGTGTCCACTGCCCACTGCATGGTGGTACCTGGTGGTGCCTAGTGCCTACTTGTGCCCAGAGCTTGGTAGAGATGCTCAGTGCCTGTTGGTTCCCAGTGCCTGGTAGGGATTCCCAGTGCCTGCTGGTGCCCACCGGTGACCTCCAGTGCCGCCAGTGCCCATTAGTGCCCTGTGCCCACTGCCTGCTGCCAGTGCCCAGTGTCAAGTGGTGTCAAGCAATGACCAGCAGTGCACGTCCATGTCCAGCTGCTCCTGGTGCTAACAAATATTATTGAAATTTTACACTGCAGTGAGGATTCCTGCAATTCCACTAGTTACGTTATACACTAGAAGTTGTCTCCCATGCCACTGAAGTACCTTTGCAATATATTTATGGCAGGTGATGTTTAAAGTTCACTGAAAGAGTCCTACTTCATCTGCATAGCTTCTTGTGTTCTTTGGAATTAAACCTCCACTTTCCATGTGTAACTGTCCTGCTTTTATCATGGGGTGCTGGATTAATCTAGTTGCAAAAATAGCAACTTTTGGGCCCCTTTGGCCCCTTTGACCATAGAATTTTGAGGACCCCACACAAAATGCTGGCAAGTTGTCTCTGGTGAAATCAGAATCTCATTACCTGGCAATTATTTTGTTTATATACCATGCAACTCCCTGACATGTAATCATTATAGGCCTAATCAGAAACATTATACAGTAAATTACGTAGGCCTGCCAACTGGGGATCAGAAAAACGTTTTCAACATGTATGTTTGCTTTATATAAATTTGGCAAAAATTACAAAAAATGACATGAGTTTTGCCCTATCATGTCTAGTTTTGAAGCTATGGCACATTACTGAGTGTGCCATGTCTGGAACATGTCTGGAACAGCTTCCATGTCTGGAAATCATGGTGTAGGCTTCCTCACGAGAAACCATTCACTAATGAGGCTGTGCCATACCTCCTAAAACTGGATGCTTAGGGCAAAGCTGATTCCATTTTTGGAACCAGCAGCTCAAATATACCAAGGAATCTAACTTAATGACAGCAAAATGTCTGTTGGCCTGGCTATACAGCAAATAAAAAAATGTATTAGTTAACGTTTCAAGTAATTGTTTTAATATTTATGTGTAATTATTTTTTAAAAAAAATTGGGCCCCTTTATAACATATGCTGCAGGCCCTGCCCTAGCTTACTGTTTGGATTAGTCCCTGGCCCAGCTCCTTCACTTTTACAGCCAACCTCCCAATTATTTTGAGCCGGTCCTGCCATTTCAAGCTTTGACACAAACCTCCATGGTGGAGTCCTGTCAGCAACGCTTTTCCCCAACCCAACTTTGTCACGGGAGAATTTGTGACTGTGTCGCTGAGGAATTTTAATTTTTGGTGTTACAGTAATGACTGGCTTTACGTCTGAATAACCTCAGGGGCAGAGAGTTGGCAAGCGGCAACAAGGCCTGTCCTGCTGATAAGGTGACAGAGCAGCGTTTGCCTGAATGACAGGGACACACCACGCCAGGGGGAATACGCCAACACAACACACACTGAGATCGTTATTGGTACTGATTAAAGCAGATACAGTTGTAAGAAGGTGACCACTGGGACTGTTACAGCAATGAGGTACTCTCTGTTTGCAAGCAGAACCTTGATTAAAGAATGCATAATTGGGCAAGACATGTATTTAAATTAGAATATTTTTTCATATTTATTGATGGATGAGTCATGCGCACTTATAAAGACAAGTGATTTTGAAAGGGATTATCGTGAAAAATCAATTAGGGCATACTATTGCCTTCATTCCCTGCTAGACACCTCTGCAGGGGCCACTGTTTGCTTGGGCCACTGTTAGAAATAGTGTTGAATGGAAAAAAGTGACCTGCCAGGTTGCAAACAGAATATAAGCGGTCAGCCCTGAACACTACACATTCTGTTCTTCCAATCAATAACTTTTCAATTAATCTCTTCCAATTCATTTTACTTCAGATCTCCATCAAAATCTAACTGGATCGTCCCAATGTCCAATTCCCTTCTAGGAATTTCATCACTCCTAATTTCATTTTACCATCAATTAATTCTAAAAAATTCTCCAAATCAATTCTCCTTTACATTTCACCCTAAAAATTCGTTTCTCTTCCAGATCCTGCTGAAATTTATCTCCTTCAGTCAATTCCACCCTAATTTTTTATTCTCCTTTCCAGATTAGAACCACGTCCAAAATTAATCCCCACCAGTTTACTTTCTGGTTTTTTTTCCCCTTAAAGATGGTGGGCAGAGGGCAAGAAGGAGGAGAGAAGGAGACAGGGCAAGAATCTTATGTCAGATCCTGACTCCGCTTCTGAGCTGAGAACAACCCCTGGTTCTGGAGATGGCCTGAGTAGACACATAGGGGCTGTTATTCCCTTACTGTGGAGAAGGGGACAAGTCACCTCTTCCCAGCAGTAGCACAGTAGCAGTCTCTAAGCTTGCACAGTGCCGTTTAGGCTTGTGCTGCCCATGCAGGGTAACCGTATATAATAGAGGACAGAATGTACCTTTAACTCAATAAAGAAGCTCAACAAAGAAGGTTTTTAAAAGCTGCACCTGCCTAAACACCCTCTTCTATGCATGGTTAAAGGTACAGGCACTCTGTCCTCTATTCTATATGGTCACTCTGGCTGCCCATGTGAAATTTATTAGCAATAAATTAAACCAATAAGGTGTCAGTTGATGATATGCCTTGGGGTGATACCACTAATGACCATTATCTCCAAAATCACAATTTGTAGAAATAATACTATCATCTCTATAAATAAACCGTGACTTCTATCTGTCCGTCTGTGTGTCTGAAACTTCTCTAACTTGAGCCTCACTTGCTCTGCATATTACACCTTTCTGGAATCAAGATGATCCCTGGAGTGAAAACCTGCCCTTCATCTGTTGCTTGAACATCCAGCATTGGAATTTATGTCCAGCCAAAATTGGCAGACATGCCATTTGAATTCAAGAAACAATGTACTTGTGTCTTTAGCTTTGGGCCAGAGGCCCAAAACACCCTGCACAGGAGCTGGTGTAAAAGTCCACATGGAGTGCAGCTTTCAAGGAAGCATTATATAGTATTATGTTTGATGTATAATTAACACCAGAATGCAATGAAACAAACCACTTTGAAATTATTCTATCAAACGTTATGCCCCCAAAAGGAGCAAGGCAATAGTATATCATCACACCCAACATATAGGTTGTTGACCCACTTTATGTGCCACTCTGAGCAGCTTACATGAAATATAATATTGAAAAATAGCTGGAAATATGGGACCTGCTGCCAGACAGTGTACATGCTTGGAGGTTCACTTTCAAATCTCTTCACTATTCTTGCTCATTCCAGTTCCCAGAACTTGATGACCCCTTCCATTCCAATTCTGGAGTATCATGTATGCATTCCTTGGCACAGTGTTTATGGCATGCAATTGCAGCAGTAGCTACAAGCACACTGTAGTGCCTCCAGCATTCTGTGGGAGCCAAAAATATGAGTGAGAAAGGAATATGTAAGATATCAAGAAATTTCTGGGCCTTCTCCTTTGACTTCTGGGTCCCCTTTTTGACCTGGTACAAATTATCCCCTGGGCTGTTCCCATGGCTTCACAAAGGAGGAAGGGGACATCAAAAGGATTTCGTCCTGTCATCTCACCAACAGGAAGGTACAAGAGTCCAAGAGGAAGGTGTCTGGATTTACTCAAGGTAAGTTGGTAAGTAACAAGGTTTAATGTAGGTTTTTGCTTTACAGGAACTGATTTGCAACAACAGTGAACAGCAACACAAGTGATGCACTTGGAGCCTGAGACTCAGCCCTGTGGCATGCATTTGACCAGGGTAGGGTACCAATGACCTGGTGCACTCCCTAATCTCCTGTTAAGTGGACTCTACACTTCTGGTCCTCTCTCTCTCTCTCTCTCTCTCTCTCTCTCTCTCTCTCTCGCTGGGTCCCCAGATCCTTCCCAGCCCTCTGCTCCTTCTAAAGTAAGAGGAACGTGGTCAGCTAGCTTTTTTAATAAATACTAGCGAAAAGTGTACCCGTGTTGCGAGAGTAGAATTCCCCCGTACGCCATCCCCTGTGGCGCATCAGTCCCCCCTTGCTCATCAAACCCCATATGGAACATCCCCCAGGTGCATCAACTCCCATGCGCAATCCCCCATGCGCAGCATCCTCCGCAGTGCAACCTCTTCCTCTGAACAACATCCCCCCCAGTGCACCCCAGAGCACCAAATTGGCTGGATGTTGGTCATACTTCCTATATGTCCCTGTAAGTATAGGACAAAAACATGTTGCACCCCTTTTCAGCACCTTAAGGGTTAAATTTCTCCACATTGGTTCTTGATGGGTATTCATGTGACAGAAGGAACTCCCTCCCCAGATTTCATGCTTCTAGGTCTGGGGATTGGGGCAGATCATCCCTCAGTCACCGATTCTTCAATGTATATAGGGAGGAAACGCGTTGCACCCCTTTTCACCCCCTTCTGGTTGGAATTTCTGAAAACCGGTTCTTAGTGCACCCCTCGGTCATGGAAGGAACAACCACCCCAAATTTCACACTTCTAGGCCTAGCTGTTTTGGCAGGGCGTTGATGAGTCAGTGAGTGACTTTTCTCTTTTATATATATAGATTCTGCAGGTTACAGCAGTCCATAGGTGAGACACAGAGGAGGGTGAGTGAGGCGATGTATGAGATATGATCACCTCCTTTTCCTCCAGCACCACCTTCACAGCCTCTGTCTCCCACTTGTCTCTAGGGGTCAAACACATCCTGGAGCATGGATTGGGCTTGCCCACTGCCTATGCCTCTTCTCACCCCATCACTTTGGTGTTCTGTCTGCACTACCAGGTCTCCTCTTAAAGATCCCTATGAATCCCACTGTGAGTCATCTCGGGTTCCTAGGGATTTGTCTCCTCTCACAGGGACTTGTGGTACACCAATGTGCTGTGGCACAGTGGTTTAAATTTGCTGGATTCTAGGAAGAGGAGAAACAACTTGTGTCACATTCTCCATGACTGCCATAACTGGAACACCAAGTTACAACTTGCTGAATCAGAAGTTGGCCACACTGCACTGAACCAGCAACCACAAACAAGAGCTTTTACTATAGGAATTATGAAGTGATCTCCAAGTCAGATGTGTTGTAGGAAGTCTCTTGTACATAGGGTTGCAATAATTCTCTTCCACAAAATTGGAACAGAACCCTCTGTACCATTTGCCATTATATGAACACAGTCCCCCAAAATTGGGATCGTCCCTGTTTTTCAGGACATGTGGCAACCCTACTTGTACAGTACTTTTTTCCTGGAGCACTTTTTGTCAAATTCTCCATGATGGCATTAACGCTAATTCCACAAAATTCACCATCTTTCATTTCTTTTCCAGTTATTCTGTTTTTTAAAGATTTTGGCCTCACAGTCCCCTGAATTCAACATGAAGGTGCTGACTGCTACAGAAAGCAAGCAGATTTTCCCCTATCAGAAATAATGTTTTTTGAAAACGTGCTAAATATAAAACCACCATCACAGTACCTTCACATTGTGAGCTTATCCAGTTGGTGTTGTATGCTTATTTTTTTGGCAAGAATGAAAAAAGAGTACTGATATTTCCATTTTGGTTGAACAAAATGATGAACATGCAAAATGAATGCATTTGATAACATTGAGCACAGTCCTATCCATGTCTGTGCAGAAGTAAGCTCCATTTTGTTCAATGAGACTTACTCCCAGGAAACTGTTTTTAGGATTGTAGCCATTGTCTATGTGTGTGCTATTATGTTATATCTTTTTGGTGATGTTTTTATCTGTATTTTTTTTTTCTTGTCAGCCGCCATGAGTCAGCCTTTGGCTGAGAAAGGCGGGATATAAATTAATTAAATAAATTAAATAAAATAATAATTATGACCTCTGAGTAGCCATCCTTTGCTAAGCTGGAGTCCAAATCAGCCACCCAACACAGCACAGGCTTTCACTTAACAGGAGTTTGGGTATGTCATTTACCCCTCTTGGATATCATCCAGGTGAAGTTGCCCCTTGCCCCCCACTTGCTATGCAACTGCTCTGTAAGGTTGTAAATATGGAGAAGGGAAGGAATTTGCAATTTGGACAAAGAATTTAGGTGAAGAGAAGTCAGGCAGAGCTGAGAGTATTGTGACTGAGTTGCGGTTACATGTATTTGTGCTATTGCAATGGATATCTGAGGCAGTATCAACAGTATTGTTGCCCGCTGTAGGTCAACTGTTACAAGCACGCTCTGTTTGTAAATGAAACCACTACTGTAGAGGCTTTATAAGTGTTCAGCCTTCTTGTAAAGCCCAACATATTCCACCCGTGGTTAAGTTTTGGTTAGAACTAGGAGACAAGTAAATTGATTTGTGTGGGGGGAGGGGGAAGGAGAGAAATATGTTGATCAACCAAACTATGGCCAGCTGTTGGCATAACTCAAACTGTGGCTTCCATTTGGCTTGTGTAAACATTTAGAGCGGATTGTGAAAGATATAAATGTGGTTGATTCAGCAGTTACAGAAGCTTCAGATGTTATGCTGGTGTGGGAAAAGCAGGCACATGAATTGTGCACACATCCATATTTTACATTTTTGGTATAATATCCCAAAGGGAAGATTATCCACCTCCATTATTCAGAGATGCTGCCCTTCTTTCCCTATATTATGGAGTTATGAGCAGTCCAATCCTAACCCATATTGGAACAAGCATTTTGGAACAACCTGTCCAGCCCTGTATACAGCTTGGGGTTGGGACTGCCTGCAGCTCAGCCAGAGAAAGGGGAATTCATACTCCTCTCCCCTAAGTCATGCAGCACCAGCCCCAATGGATCTACTTGGATCTGTGCCATCTAAAGAAGTGGTGAAGATCGAAGCAGGTTGGTATTGTGCGAAGTTGGTCAAGAGTGGGATTAGGATCTCACCCAATGGCTGGATCCTGACTCTACTCCCACCCAATCTTGAGCTGCCCATCTTCCACTATCCTCCACCTTGGAACTCCCTCTTTCACCCCTTACCCACTCCAAGCTCCTATGATGTCCTGACTTGGCAGCATGAACTTACTGGTGTTGGCCTACACAGGCTATTCTCTGGGACCCATATCTGCCTCTGGAGGCCAGCCCACAAATATGTGCCTGCCTTCTTCCTCTCCCAATAGCATGAAGGCAGGGTGACCAGAAGCCCGAACCTCAAAAGGAGGACAAGGTCTTGGATTCCTCTCAGCCTGGCCTTTCCAGCGGACAGTGGCACATTTGCCTACTCATGAGTAAAGCTGTGATATGGAGTACTCTCTCTTTCCCATAGAATTCAATGCATATTTTTGATTTTTCGTTTTTTGGCCATAAATTTTGTTAGGAAGTAGATATTTCAAAACTGATTTTTGCATTGGATTCTGCTCTTCAATACGAATCAAAAAACATATGACATAATGGGGTGCTGTACACCATTGTAATGTTCCAAAATGAAGCCAAAATGGAGGACAATGAAGCCCTTTTGGAGGACACCTGGACAGAAGGCTAAAAAAGAGGACAAATCCAGAAAAATCCAGTCATATGATCACCCTGTGTGAAGGGTGATCTTCTCAGCACTGGTTCAGTTGATCTGCACAAATTCACAAAGCAGTGTACAAAGAAAATGAAAAAAAATTAATGGCTAAAGGCTCCCTGTCCCAAAAAGGTCTCACAATCTAAAATGCAAAAATACAAGAGATAAGCTCCAGCTGTCTCTGTTTCTGCATAAGATCCAGCTGTGTCTGTCATTCACCTGCCCACCCTAGTTGTCACCTGCAGGAGCCCTCAGCAATTGGAAGCTGGAGGGAAGATGGATAGGCTGACTGTTGTGGAGTACACCATGTTGTGGAGTACACCATCGAGTACACCATGGCATAATGCCAAGAGTGCATTCTGATTATCCAGGAGAGACTGCTAGCACTTTCATTTCCATGTGGCATCAGGATAAAATTCATCCTTTTCTATGCTGCAAGAGTGGAGGTTTTGCATGTTTATTTTTGTCTTCTTACAATTTTTTTCTTCTCTCTGCTAACGCACTCTACTGACTACCGTAATAGGCAACAGCCTGAAAAACCTTCCCGTTTGATCCATATATCTGAATTACCCATTCAGCCAACTGACTGAAAACTAAGATTTGAAAGTTTTTTCTTCCATAAATGAGTCTGAACTGAGATTAATGGAACCACCTTTTAATAAATTGACTTCCATACTAATTGAACAGAATTGAATTGAGTCTGATTTAATTTTCTAAGAGCTAAGTCCTATGCATGTCGACTCAGAAGTAATTCCCACAATAGTCAATGGAGCTTACTTCCAGGGAAGTGTGGATATGATTGCAGCCTAAGATGTTAGTCATTGAGAGGCTATATCTTTATGAATTTATTCATTTATACTGTTAACAAAAATGGATTAAAAGAACATTCAAGAAATGAGGAGTACAACTGATCCTGAGGTTCACCAAAGCAAACCTCAGGTCAATGAGGTTTGGGCAGGAGACTTTTCCAGCTGGTAAGATCTGCCATAGAGTGAGCCTTCTTTCCCAGCATTAATGAGATTTCTGAAAACAGTCCAATGCACCACTTAATACTGAGAACAGCTAGAAGGCATACCGGTAATTTGCAATAGCTTCTTTAAGGATGCTATAGTATGTCCTACTAGTTAGAACAGGGCTTGCCTTGAAGTTTCAAACTGAGTTTCAAACTGAGATTGAAGTTTCAAAATGAGACTCCACCTGGGAAAATAAAACAGTCTGGATTTTTTTCAATTTCAAAAACCTTTATTGACATAAAATCTAGAATTTCACTGAGAGGTCTGAATGGGTTTTTGGGGGGGGCAGGGAGGGGGGAGAACAGAGTGTGCACCAGAGTAGGCAGGTAAGCTGCAAGACTGCTTGTCAAACCCAGCTTCGCAGCAACATCTGGTGGCCAACAAGGGGATCTAAATTTTCTTCCAGAATACAATCAAAACTTCCTGTTTCTTGGGAATCTGAAAGTTAATCAGAGGGATCAAGTTGTGGTTAACACGTACTATCTTTGCCCTTAAGCAATTACATGAAACTCAGAGCCCCAGCAGCTTTAAAGGACACAGTTGGATTTTCAACAAACTATCCAGTAACGACAGATGAAAAAAACCTGTAAAAGCCACTGTTGTGGTGCCAATTTTTACTTAAGACTAAGAGGTTGTTTACATCGCCACCACTGCATCAATCTTTCTGCCATGTATTCACTGACTTTTAATGGAGGCAGTGGGCTGGAATTGGAAATGAGCCAAGGCTTGGAAAGTGAAGAATTAACTTGCCCCAGACTAATCCTGACACAAAGATCACTTCTACATAAGCTCTAAGCTGACAGCCAGCAGAGTTGGTTTTCTTCTCAGCCACTACACTGCTGTAGGTGTTGGTGGATTCTGCAACTCAATGACAATTGATTTCCACTTATTATAGTCCATGGCAATGGCCTGGTTGAATGTGAATCACCATCTCTTTATATAATCTGTGACATGTTTTACCCAAGTTTTCTTTGGTGTTGCATGTTGGACTTTCCAGTCAGTTATTCATTGGTCTGTTGGTCAGTAGCCTGCTAGTGTCCATTTGGCAAGCATGATCAAACCATGTTAGCCTAGTGGGAAGTCCTTTATGCAAGTGTGTGCACAAACCTAACCAATTTAGGCTGGCGAAACTCATCTGACATATCTTCCCGTGGTAGTTTGAGGAGGTCAACGTATGCCTTACAGCACTTTTGTGACACCCCAGATCAGCACAAGACTCATGCTGGCCTAAACGGAGGTTATGATTGCAGCCTAAGGGTGCAATCCAGAGTAACTATGGGGAGTCCTTGCTCCGGTGTAAGAACAATTTGCTCTGGATTGCAATATGAATTTCCCATAGGGTTTCATTAGGTGGTACAGTAACTACGGGTACACGTAATGTCTCTTATGTGCTCCCGTAGTTACTCTGGATTGTAGGGTAATTCTCCTACATGAGCCAAAGTATTTCAGTAGTACAGTCGTGCCTCAGCATCTAAGGGGATTCCATTCCCAGATCCCCCTTGGATTCTGAAAACTGTTCATAGTCAAATTCCTAGGTCAGGGCATGCAAACCTTCTGAACATAAGCAGCATAGCTCAGGTCCCCTTTGGAGGATTACAGGGTTAGGCAAATGCGCAGCAGATTCAGAACACTTGGTGAAGTAAAACTGTGCATCCCAAATACACAAAATTGCTCAAGCCACGGGCAGCACAATCCTAAGTTATGCCGAAAGAGGCAGGCTGGACACCTATGATGTATACAGTGCAAGTTATGGGATTTCTGCTACATTACTGCAGGGAAGGGGATGTTTATCCACTTCCCCAGAGTAGACCTACAGCTTCTCCAGTGGGTCTACTCAGATGGCTCCCTGCTGCCAGGGAAGTGAGATTTAGATCTGAGTTAACTGCTGAATTACTCCCACAACCCACTCCCAGCTACTCATTCCTTATGCCGGTCAGCAGAGGTCCATGTGTTGGAGATTGTCCTTTTTTGTGGTGCAAGACATGCTTTATGGCACATTTGTTACACCCCTTCAGGTCGACAAAAGAGACTTACATTAAGGGAGAGCTAGGATTGCTTTCTTAGCTAAACTAGTTTTGTTCTAATACTGTATTTGTATAGTCAAGGGTTAAGATGTTTTCCCATTCAACATTTCTCGGATGGAACTCTATCAAAACATTTGCCTGGTTCCTGGTAACTCCAATTCTGGTAACAGCCACTTCCAGCTACAATAACCAGGCAGACCACCTTGTAACACTTGGAACTACAACTGATCCGAGCCCACTGGAGAGGAATTGTTCCCCTTTCTATAGAATTGCAAAGGAAGGGCAGTGGGCTGAGTTAAAAATGTTCCAGCATGACAAGGAATGTGGGTTGGATCACTTTAATGTTGCATCCCATTACCAGACATCAAATGACAGAAAGGGGTGACCCACCCTGGAATGACTAATCGAACGATGTCTAAAGAGACTTTTTTTTTTGTACAGTCTTCAATTAGAGAAACCACATTTTCCAGAATCTTTGGTAAGTCCAAAAAAAAGAAAGAAAGAAAAGCCATATACCTTTCAAAAACACAAACAACACTTTGCTACCCACTGAAATAGTTAGCAAGCAGTTTTAAAAAACAGAAGTGAATCAGTATGAATCATCTAACTATAGATAAGTCAGTTACTGCAATTTTCAGTAGGTCAGATTAACTTAGGGTCAAACTGCACCCAACACTGAGCAATTCTTTCTCCCTAACATTTTATATTAAAGTATGCAATTTTGGTGGCTGCAGCTAAAACCACATTTCATTGTGGGATGGTTGCGATGGTGGTTCTTCACCACATCTCTGGTATCATTTTTCCATTAAAATCACCTCCTATGCCTTACATTATGCCACACACCGCTTGAGTCCCGTAAGGAAAATGATACAGCTACCAAACATAGGTGATCTTTCTGCTCTAGAAAAATTTCCCCACATTTACAAAAAAACTTAGATGCTGTGGTGAGGTCAAAATCTTCATGGGATGTTCTCTAACATGGTTAGAGCACTCCTCTAAGGAGCACAACTTGTTTCTAAGCACAATTTTAAAAACCTGAATATGTTTTATTTTACACAAAGCAAAAGATCTTACACTAAGGTTTCCAAATTGTGGGTCCATGGCCCACCAGTGGGTCATAACTAAATTTTTTTGTGGTTTGCAAAACTGATGGTAGATTATGCTATGTGCACAAAGCGTTAAACAACCTGCTACTTGGAGAGGGGAAGAGCACTGATGCTTATCACCATTATAGCCTCAGAGGCTTGAGTGGTTGGTTAGGATAAACTTTTTTTAGGTTGGTCCCAATGCTAAAAAGGTTGGGAACCATTGGTCTAATGTATTTTTTCTCTGTGGTATGCTACCATGTGCATATTGTCA
This sequence comes from Cryptoblepharus egeriae, assembly GCA_030015325.1. Taxonomy (NCBI): domain Eukaryota; kingdom Metazoa; phylum Chordata; class Lepidosauria; order Squamata; family Scincidae; genus Cryptoblepharus; species Cryptoblepharus egeriae. The sequence goes on from JAREYC010000004.1 coordinate 50,362,204, forward strand.
GGATAATTTGAGGAAGAGTCAGGGAGGTACAGGTATAGGGCCAATAAGTGACCAATGCTGAAAGAGATACCTCCATGTCAGCCACTGGCAATAAGCAGCACAGTAATAAGCACTTTTTGTGAACCCTTACTGCTACCCACCATATATCACAGCAGAACAGAGCTTGGGGCTCTTGAGCATTGAGAGGTGTCAATCTTTGGAGACCAAGTAGTCAAGGAGTGAGGATGCGTCAGACTTTAAGAGAAGACAATCCCTTCTCCCCATGGAATAGCAGCATCTATGTACATGAAGCTTTACCAGGAATGAGGGGGACAGTCCCTTCTCTTAAGGATTTACAATCTTGATAATTGACACAGGGCAAACCACAGAAGAGAGGGGTAGAAGAGGGTACACAGAACAATATGCAATTATGCCATTTGAAACATTAGTTTGATCTTGTCTGATGTTGTTTTTGTTTATTGATGATCTGATCTTGGCTGATCATGTTCAGTATAATTTTTCTGCCCTGTTTCTGAAAGCTTATAGATTAGGGTGCCATTTTTGTACACTTCTAAACTTTGCACCCATGCCCTGAAGTTGCAGTCTTTTCTCCAATCCCTAACTTACATCAGGCTTTAATGTTGGTCTGACCACACTTTATGGAGCTGATAGCAGCCCACAATATTAAGGAGAGGTTCATGAACTGACATGGCTAGTGGTTGAGCTGTTCTCTTTAAAAGTCAAGAAACAGAATTGTTATTCTTCTGGTTCATCTTCAGAGAAGATTCATTTTTGACACCACCTGTTCAAATAAAAATGTTTGCATGCATGTGTATTACCTGTGCATGTAGCATGGGGCCATATTGGGGATCAAGTCCATCATTCTGACTACTGTTAGAATAATTTCAAGGATTTATAACTGGTGGGAAGTCTGTGACATTTTCTTAACATGTTGGTTTCATTATTTGCAATAAGCTATAACTCAGACCTTGGACTAGGTAGCCTGGCTACCCATAAATTGTTTTAACTGAGATGGAAATCTTGTTTCCCACTTGAATTTCATGCATATATATGGACTTGGTGCCCAGCAAAGTTGGTGGCAGGAAATATTGAAAAGGACAATATCAGAAGGGTCTGTTACCCCCACCTCCCATCCATACTACCTGTAAACTCCTTCGGTGAAAATTCAGGAAATGTTACTTCAACTATCCTTCCAAGGGCTATTCAAAGTTTTACACATGAAATATATTTTCAGATTCATCTATAAATAACAGGTGCCTTTTGCTTGGCTACCTGACCTGTTTAGAAGATAAAATATCTTTTTTCCCACCTGCCTGAAAATATATATCTCAGTTGACTTTGCTTCTGCAATGTTTTATGACTATAAAATGTATATGCTGCTTCTTAGCTAATGGCAGTGCTCAGACTAAACACTACAATGATATAAATTATGAGACAATCAGAAATGGGAGAAGAGTCTCTCAGGGCACAATCCAGAGATTTGTGGCAGAAAGGAGGACCTCTGCACACCGCAGAACTTTCCCCTTGCACCGCAGTATGACGACTGCATCCCCAAATGCACACTGGATGTAACACAAGCCAACTGGCCTGCCTGTTCCTGAACAATTTAGGATTGCACTGCCCAGAAACCAAATTAAATCACAAAATCATTTTGTGGCAAATTCACATTTCCATCAGGGAAATAATGTCCTGAGGAAAAGAATCAAGTATTTTCCCTGCATACTATAGCTTTGATCCTACTAGGACCAACCCCACAAACCTGAGGAAAGTAGAAGGCTAGCGGATTTACTCATGGACCATCCTGTGCCATACATACTTTGGCCTTTAGTTCTTGACTAACATTTTCTGGATTAAGGGCTTTGAGCACAATCCTAACAATGTCTACTCAAAAGTAAGCTGCCCTATCTATCACTGGGGTGACCCAATTCCAAGATGGGGCAGCCCAGTTATGCCAGGAAAGGCTTGGGGCAGACTAAGTCAACATAGGCTGCCCCAAGTCAGTTGGACCTGGGCTTCCCTAGCTGTGCCAGCCTAGGCAGTTCAGGAGAAGCATGTTGAGGGCATGTTCAGCACTGCCTAGAACAGAGAAATTACACTATGAGCACAATACTAACCTTGTCTACACAAAAGTAAGCCCCATTGTGTTCAATGGGTTTTACTCCCGGGAAAGTGTCTTTAGGATTGCAGCCTATATCCAGAACCTGTTTCCAGGGTAAGTATGCCCCCTCACAGCTCCTCAGAGTTATACCACCTCAGGAGCAGGTAAAAATCTGAGTAGAGCCATATGGGTCCATGACATGGCAGAGTAAAAAATGTAAATGTTGACAAAAGTCTGAGTTCTTGGCAGCCTAGTTGCAACCTGTGCATCTCAAACTCAGGATATGACACAACTATGGCAGCCCACTAACCTGTGGATATAGCAGGCCATTCCAACAAGCCTCTTGCATCCACTTTCAACTGTACTGCAGCCTCATGTCAGGGACTCCAGGCAGGCACCACAGCTGTTCCTTGTTCAGTGTGATCTGAGGGGGGTCTCCTTGGGAGCAAGCCCTTCCCAGGTGTCACTGATTGGTACCTACTGAGCATTCTCTGGAGCAGCTAGGGCAGCCCAGGCTTCCTGACTCTCTGGATGCAGCATAACCTTCTGCTCTGGATACAGCCTACTTGGGGCAGACCAGTTAGACCACTCTCACTGCCCTAATTCTGGATTTATCTGGAGGTTTTGCAGGAAAAGCACACAAAATGGCTATCATACACTGCATTTAAATAGGAAATATTTCAAGATGTTTCAAAATATAACTGTTATTTCTGCCTTCTGAACACATCTAACTGCAGCCAAGTCTGATTCCTTTCACATTGAAAACAATAACAAAACACTCTAAATAGACTGAAATGCTGACCACAAAATCCAAATGACCATTAGGGTGCCTGGAGCAACCCTTGTCTGCCCACAAATCCGGTTTTCAGATTAGTGGCAGCCATGATTTCTTTATGTTGTGAGCTGGCTCACAACTAGGCATAGAGCATTGCTTGAAAGGACTTTTTATGAAAGAGAGCATCAAGTTCAGTCAGGAGAATTTATAATGTTGTCATGACTAGTATTGATAACAGCCCAATCCTATTCTATCCCCATTCTGGGTTTGCAGAGATTCCAAAACCATTGCATTCTGGGAGTAGTCAAAGAGGTCTCTTCTGCATCAGCTTCCACAGAATGGACAGGTCTGCTTGGATCAGCACCTGCAAAATTGCATGGACCTATGACACAGGATTGGGGCCAGGAAAGAGGATAGGGTTCAGCAGCCATCGCTATCACCAAACCTGCTCAAAGCCAACTACTCCATGTCCTTTCCTGCCACCTGAAAGGTTAAGGGTGCAATCCTAACCTAGGCTGGCACAACTCATTGGTCTTCCCATTCCTGTGGCAATGAAGGGAGATAAACACATGATTGTGCCCTAGACTGATCCTCCCACAGAAGTGGTGCAGAAGTGTCTCATGGCGCTTTTGTGACACCTCCTGGTCAGATTGCAGCCACAATGTTACAGCTGTGATGACACAAGCTTTTCTATGGGAATAATAAGTACTTGCTCTGTGGGTGGCGCAAGCGGTTAAGGCGCTGTGCCTGTTAACCAGCAGGCCAGGGTTTGAGATCTGGGTCGGCCCCACAAGACAGGGTGAGCTCCTGTCCTTAGCCCAGCTCTGCGAAGCCTGCTGGATCCAATCGTATTGGCTCTGCCTTTTCATTGGACTAATTCAGTGGTGTGGAGAGGGGGGATCTGCTGCTTGGGTAACAGCATATCCTCCATAAAAATCCAACCCAGGCTTTCGTGCTTCGCATGCTGCATATGCAGAGCCGAGCACGATACCATAGTCTTCCAAGACTGACAGAGGCCTGCACTCTAAGTATATATGTATATACATATACTAAGTACATAAGTATATGTGCTCTCTCTCTCTCTCTCTCTCTCTCTCTCTCTCTCTCTCTCTCTCTCTCTCTCTTTTGTATGTAAGTATGAGCATGGTTCATATATATGAACACTACGTATGAAAATATAAGAGATTTTGGGCACAATCCTAAACATGTCTATTCAAAAGTAAGCTCTAATGTATTCAATGGGATTTGTTTTCAGGAAAATGTAGATAGGATTGCAGCCTTATTTGGACAATAGAGTTACATCGAGTAGGTCACAATAAACGATGCCAACGTGCAGGAACCTTTTGGTATAAAACATCCCCTTCAGGACATTGAGAACAATCATAACAACAAAATGGCCTCCCTTCCTTCTTTCACACTGCTGAGAGCTGTGTGAAAAGAGTGGATAGCAGTGGTCATGACACACAGCAATGGCAATACTCCTGCACAGTTGGGGATGAACACTGATACTCCAGCCTTCTCTCTCCTTTCACACTGGACCTTCAACTCCCAACTGCCTCCAGTAGTCAACTATCTCCAACTGTTGCTGCTCTCACAGCACCACCCTAACTGCCTCTTCTAACTTCTTAACTGCCATTCTGCTTTTAACGTGATGTCACCTGCCATTACCTCTGCTGCAGCATCGCTTATGGTGCTCCTCACACAGTATTCACAAACTTAGAATTTCAGAACATCTGGCTGTATTCAAAGGAACCACGTAAATAAAGGAGATCCTTCATTCATGCAGTGCCTGTAAAGAAACCAGTAGATAAAATAAAGTCCCTATAAATAAAATCCACAGCCAGCTGGGGGGGGAGCAGCAGGTTTTGAGGTATCCAGCCTTCTTGTGCTAACCTAGTTGCCACATGGCTGTGCAGGCTGCACTTCTTAAGAAGATCTCTTCTTAAGAACTGAAACCATCCAATTATTCAGTAAAAATCAGGAAAAAAATTATATATGTAGCACCATTAACAACCATTAACAAATCAGCATCAACAGTAGGAGTTTGATTCTTTGGTTTACCTCCCAAAACAAATTGCTTTGGTATCCTTTCCCAGAGTCACTGAATGGTGACCAAACCATGACCTTCCACTTGCTCACTAGTTTTCTTGGCATCCATACTCTTCGCAACCTAAAACCGAGACTTCAGGATGTTATGTCGAAGAACACGGAAACCCTACTGGCTATCCTTCCCAATTTGTCCACAAGGAAAATGCCTCCATATCCTTCCCAGTTTGTCCACAAGGAAAATACCACAGAACACAGGATCTCTGGAATAAGATTTGTGCAGCACCACAATTATATAGCAGAAAGATTAAGAAAGTACAATGGCAGGGTGACTATTGCAGGTCAGAGAGAACTTGATATTTTGGCACCATAGAAGTATCTTCCTTCCCGTAATTTTGAGAAGGCAACTAACTGAACGTAGCACATAACAGGGACATTTTTCCTTCCCTCCTACTTCCCTTTTTCATACAAGGACAGAGAAACCAACTCCTCATATGTACTCGTAATTTGGGAATGATTCACAAATCAGCTATATTGAGAATCAGTGTATGATTGTTGTACTTGAGCTGGAAAATCTGAAGTCCAGCTTCCAGCTCAGCCTTTAAACACACAAATGGGTAGTACTGAACAAATCCTTATTTCCAGTTTAAGTTCCTTCACATGGCTGTGGTGAGCACAACTATGGGATGACCAAATGTATGTGAGCTCCTTGAGAAAGGGAAGGGTCAAAAATGCAATAAAAATATCTCAGTAATGCGTTCTCTTTTGTCACCCAACCAAACATATACTTCCATCCATGTTCTATATCCTATGTAGGGAGCTGTGTAGAGAGCTAGAAGTGGTGATCATATTGAATGGAGGAAAGAGTGCCTCTACCTTTAAGCATTGCATTGAGGAGGGAAGTTAGACAGGTTTACCTCTACATGGGTTTAAAAAGCAGCACCTGACCAAATTACCTCCTCTATGCAATGCAGGTAGAGGCATTCTGTCTTCCATTCTATATGGTCAACTTGGAGCCAGATCATAGCTTGACGTAGCACAAAATTGTCACTATAAACTGGCACTGGCATTTCAGGATTTCCAACAATGTACTTAGAAATGTAAGAGATTGACAGTGCAGTCCTAACTTGACTGGATCAGGCAGACAGAATCCAGTGCAAATTATGCAACTGCTGCCAGGCTATTATGGGGAAGGAGAAGAGTAGGCTATTCTGGCTGCCGCATGCAATCTGCGCATGTAGGCTTGGATTCAGCATAACAGCTAGTCCAACCCCTGCCTCCCACTCTCCCACCCAAAGTCTCATCCTCCCCTCCTCCAGAATGCTCTCTCACCTGATATCTTTGGTTTGATTTTTTTAATAACCTCAGTGATGCTGTGGTGCTGGTGTGGGTAACTTTGGCCTCTGGAGTTCTCCACAGAATAAGTCCATGGGCTGTGGGTGGCGCAAGCAGTAAAGACGCTGTGCCTGTTAACCAGCAGGCCAGGGTTCGATTCCTGGGTTGGCCCCACAAGACAGGGTGAGCTCCTGTCCTTAGCCCAGCTCTGCGACGCCAACTGGATCCAATCGTATTGGCTCTGCCTTTCCATTGGACTAATTCAGTGGCGTGGAGAGGGGGGATCTGCTGCTTGGGTAACAGCCTATCCTCCATAACAATCCAACCCAGGCTTTTGTGCTTCGCATGCAGCAAATGCAGCGCCAAGCACGATACCATAGTCGTTCAAGACTGACGGAGGCTTGCAACCAGTGATTGAATTCTGCACTCGCCTCCTCTTCATGAGCACAGAGTTGAAGATGGTTATTTAGCCTGTTCTTACTCTCTCTGCCAAGTGACACTTACAGAGGTCCTGAGGAAGGCAAATGTCTGCCATTTGCATAGGAATCATCCTGAGGAAGGTGAGAAGAAATGATTTGGTCTGAGAATCTCAGCTACGGAATGAAAGAACAGGAGGCAGAGCAATGCTTGGCTCCATCTTACCATTTGATTTCCAGTTCTGTCTTATCCTATTCTTTTTTCCCTGAGCAACAATAAGATGATCTGGAAGTGCCATGTAGGGATCACTTAACAAAACCCCCAGAATGATAATGTTAGGATGGTTGTTGTTGTGGTCATGAATGATGATGTCCTCATTGGAAGCAACCTGTGGGAGGTGAGAAGTCACTGATTATGATGCCATTGTAGGATGCCATTGTACAAATTGATGGTGAGGCCACATTTGGAGTACTGTGCCCAGTTTCTAGTTGCCACATCTCAAAAAGGTTGTAGAACAAATGGAGACAGGTCAGAGGATGGTCAGCCACCTTGCTCTGATAAATTGTTACTGTGAGAGTGATTTGATAGGGTTCAGTGGAGAGGTTCAGTGTAGTTTTAGAAGGAAGGTTCTGTCCAAGGCACTCCTCCAACCCTCCTGTTCTCTTGGGCTGGTGGCAGCAGATTCAAATTATTATCCAAGCTTTTTCCCAGTAATTTGCATACCCAAACAAGGTAAAGAGAGCAGGATTGAAAGAAAGTTAGTGCTAATCACTAGATACTATTTTATTTTATTTATTTTATTTATATCCCGCCTTTCCTCTCCTACAAGAGGGAGCCCAAGGCGGCTAACAACAGGATAAAACACCATTAAAATTGAATTATAAATATACAAACATAATTAAAAACAATTAAAATACAATTAAATTTAAAAAGCTCAAACAATAAAAACAGACTAAAAACATAGTTAAAACAGTAAAAATAAAATGATAAAACAATAAAACTGCCCCCCAACCTATGCCCCATTTAAAATGTTTTTTTTTAAATAAAAGGTCTTAAGGCTCCGCCTGAAGCTCCATATAGAGTGAGCTCTCCTCAGTTCTAAGGAGATGGAGTTCCAGAGCCGGGGTGCCACCACTGAAAAGGCCCTATCTCTGGCCGCCACACCTCTCGCATCTTTTAGTGGCGGCACAGTCAGTAGGGCCCCCTCAGATGACCTTAGGTGATGGGTCGGATTGTAAAGAAGAAGGCGGTCCCTCAGGTACCTTGGACACAAGCCGTTTAGGGCTTTAAAGGTCAGGACCAGCACTTTGAATTCAGCCCGGAAATGAATGGGCAGCCAGTGTAATTGCTGAAGCAGTGGCCCGACAGAGTCGAGCCCCAGCAACCACACGGGCCGCTGCATTCTGGACTAGCTGAAGTTTCGGACCGTCTTCAGAGGCAGCCCCCCCTATTGTAGAGTGCGTTACAATAATCTAGTCTCGATGTCACTAGGGCATGGGTTACTGTGGCCAGATCTGAACGACTCAGGTATGGTTGCAGCTGGTCAGGTTGAAGCTGGTCAGCTGGTTGAAGCTGAGCAAAGGCTCCCCTGGCCACAGCCGCCACCTGGGACTCCAGGAGCAGCTGCGAATCCAGGAGAACCCCCAAGCTGCGAACCTGCTCCTTCAGAGGGAGTGCAACCCCTTCCAGAACAGGATGATATTCCAATACCCGAGTCGAGGACTTCCGGACCAGGAGAACCTCTGTCTTATCAGGATTTAATCTCAGCTTGTTCACCCTCATCCAGTCCCCCACTGCCTCCAGACAACAATTCAGGACTTCAACTGCCTCCTTGGACTCAGGAGGAAAGGAGAGATAGAGCTGGGTGTCATCAGCGTACTGATGACACCTCACTCCAAACCTCCGGATGACCTCTCCCAGCGGCTTCATGTAGATGTTAAATAGCATGGGAGATAGAATGGAACCTTGCGGCACCCCGCACCGAAGAGGCCAGGGTGCTGAGCAAGCATCCCCCAGCACCACCTTCTGGGACCGGTCAGCCAGGAAGGAGCGGAACCACTGCAAAACAGTGCCTCCAATCCCCAACCCGGCCAACTGACCCAGAAGGACACCATGGTTGATGATGTCGAAGGCCGCTGAGAGGTCCAGCAGGACCAACAGGGACGCACTCCCCCTGTCCATTCCCCAGCGTAGGTCATCCACCAAGGCGACCAAGGCAGTCTCTGTCCCAAACCCCGGTCTAAAACCAGATTGGAAGGGATCCAGATAATCAGCTTCATCCAGGACCCTCTGAAGCTGGGACGCCACCACCCGCTCGACCACTTTGCCCAGAAATGGGATGTTTGAGACTGGCCGATAGTTGTTTAGGTTTTTAGGGTCCAGGGAGGGTTTCTTCAGGAGGGGGCGAACCACTGTCTGCTTTAATGCAGAAGGCAACACCCCCTCCCTCAGAGAGGAGTTCACCACCCTCCCTGTCCATTCAGCCAGTCCATCCCGGGCCAGTCTGATTAGCCAGGCTGGGCAAGGGTCCAGCGGGCAAGCAGATGGTCTCACACTACAGAGAATCCTGTCCACATCCTCAGGTTCTACAAGCTGAAAAGAATCCCAAAAGATGGACAAGACAGGTGCCCCAGGGACATCGTTGAATGTTGTTAAAGTGGCGTCCAAGTCATGCCGGATCTGATTGACCTTGTCCGCGAATTGTTGGGCGAACTCGCTACAGCGAACCTCTGTGTGCTCTACCACATCAGTATGGGAGGCCAGATGGAGTAGGCCCCGAACCACCCGGAAGAGCTCTGCTGGGCGGTTCTCTGCGGATGCGATGGTGGTAGCAAAATACATCTTTTTAGCCGCCGCCACCACCGCAGAGTAGGCTCACCAGTGAGCCCTGGCCTCTGCCCGGTCAGAAACGACACAAGTTTTTCGCCACCATTGCTCTAAACGTCAACCTTGCTGTTTCAAAGCCCGCAGCTCCCCAGAAAACCAAGGAGCTGCGTTTGATCTACGGCAGGGCCGAGGTCGCTCAGGAGCGATCTCATCCAGGGCCCTGGTCATCTCCATATTCCAGAGATTGACCAAGGAGCCGGGTGAGTCACCAGCTCTGGCAGCAGGAAAATCCCCCAGAGCTGTCAGGAAACCATTTGGATCCATCAGTCTCCAGGGGCAGACCATGGAATGAGGTCCCCCGCCTGTGCAAGGCTACCGGCTGCGATAAGCCTAAATCCCACCAGGTAGTGATCTGTCCATGGCAATGGGGTGATGATGTCCTTCACATCCAGATCATCATCAACCTGCCCAGCAGTGAACACAAGGTCCAGTGTGTGTCCCGCATCATGAGTAGGGGCAGATATTCTTTGAGATAGACCCATGGTTGCCATGGAGGCCATGAAATCCTGAGCTGCAGATGTTTGGGGTGCCTTGGCATGGACATTGAAGTCCCCCAGCACTAGGAGGCGAGCACTCCAACGCCATGCTCGAGATCACCCTGGTCAGCTCAGGCAGGGAGACTGTTGGGCAGCATGGCGGGCGGTACACCAACAGAATCCCTATTCTGTCTCGCCCCTCCAACACAACACGGAGGCATTCAAACCCTGTGAACTGCTGGACAGGGGACCTGGTGAGAGGGATAGAATCACGATAGACTATCGTAACCCCACCTCCCCGCCCCTGAAGTCTTGGCTGCTGCAGCACCCGGAAACCTGGTGGACAGATCTGGGAAAGGCCCACACCTCCGGCCTCATCCAGCCAGGTCTCCGTAATGCAAGCCAGGTCAGCTTTCTGGTCCAGGATCAGATCTTGGACCAGGTAGGTCTTATTGTTTACTGACCTGGCATTGAGAAGCAGCAGTTCCAGACTCAGGGGGCTGCTGCCCAGGCTGCCTAAGGTCAGAGGGTTGAGGGGAGGGCCAGAAAGAGGGACAGTCTGTCTATGACTGACCCTCCTTTTCCTATTATGGCCTGCACGACCCCTCCCACCATATCTTCCATGACCCATCACTCTACTAATAGTGGCAGCACTCCCAGCCAACTTCCCCTCTCCTGAGCTCCCCCCAGATGATAAACACATTTCTACAGAGCAACAGGCAGAGCCAAGCAGCTAGAGGCAGGTTTCTGTTAATTTTCCTTCAGTAGGGAGGCATAAAGTGCAATAACAAAGTTCTTAAACTTGTCCGCCAGTCAGAAGAGCAGTTGTTTTCCCCCAGAGGTGTCTTCAGGATGGAGGCCAGTACTACTACCAAGGATCAGCATGTACTCACTTCGTGGCACCTCTGGATCTTGACAACATAAAAAATCCCCCCTAAAAGCCTGATGCAGACTGAGTATATTGAAGTGGTAGAGAAAAAACTAAGAACAGATCATGAAAAAGGGGAGGGAATGAACCTCCTTAAGCTTCTAAGGGATAAATGTGGGAATTAAGACTGGGGAGATGCAACACTTTGGTTCTGGACCCACTTGTTTCCAGCAAAATTCAAAAAACCCCTATAGAAACCTCAAAGTCTCACAATTCCTTGAGTAGAAGAATTGTACTACATGACAATTGGTAGTAGAATAAAATTAATAGAAATTGTTGTATTTAATTAAATTTAAATTAAATTTAAAGGTTGATACTACATAAATGTTCTCACCAGATATCCAACAATTTAACATATGTGGGTGACAAAACCATGTGCAAAATCCATACTGTTGAAAAAATCCAACATTTCATTCTGTAATTTCAAGAATTTTGTCAGGGAAACAAGCTCAGGCAGGACACATCGCTAGAAAGTAAGTCAGAAATGACAGTTAAAAACAGCATCCTCCAACTGTTCTGTCACTTAAAGTCAGTTGAAGTCTAACTGCTGAGTTCCATTTAACTGACTGTGTTCTTAAAGCAAACTTATTCACTGGTAATTTCCTTAAAACTTTTTGGCTGCAATCCTAAAATCACTTTCCTTTGAGTAAGACCCACCGAACACAATGGGGCTTACTTCTGAGTAGGCATGAATAGGATTGTGCTCTATGATCTTTTTGGGACTGGAAGTCAGGTACTTGCTAATATGTAGACCCTCTTTGTTTCTATTGGTATTTTGTGGATGTTTAAATATTTCTATTGCTTATCTGTTCTTACGATTTTTTTCTCTAACAAGTTTCTTCTGCTATATGCAGAAAGACACTACTATGTGGATCCAATTACCAAGTATCAGTGGTAAAGGATGTGAAGCTATTGGAAAGTTGGCTATTCTTTTATGGCCAATAGCCTACCAAAACACAGAATACATTTCCTTAGATGTAAATGATATGATTTGTGCATTTCAGAGGCTAAAATACTGTTTTCAGAGGTTTGGAGCTGACATGGGTTTCATGTGCCACTTTCTTCAGTGACTTCCGTTTTTCAGCCGTAGCAACTTAAAAATATGCACCAAAGAAGATGTTGATCACAAGCAAAATACTGAACTCTTTTTTAGCCCATTGCTACAATACCACAAGGGAGTGATGTGGTCGGCAATGCATATAACTGCCTTTGACCTCTGACCACATTTCACTTCCATAGTCCGTGGTGCTAGGAATTAGTACTGAAGCTTACAAAAACAACTGAAGCCAAAGGTTCCCACATCTCAGAACACAACAGAGTCAGTATTTTCAATTCCTGTATAGGAGCCGGTGAGAATTTAGAAAAGAGGCTTAGTGACCAGAGTTTGGTTGATACACTGATAGTACGTAAAAGTACAAATACAGATACAGAACTATTTTAAGTTTACAACCCTATAATATTTACCTAGGAATAAATCCCATTGAACACATTGGGCTTTACTCCTAAGATGTTCATAGGAAGATGTGCAAAAAAACGTTTTTTAAGTTCCAGCAATCCCAGCAATAATGTTTTTATTTGATGGGCCCAATCCTACGGAACTGAGTGTCTTCTCCATTATGGCTCTGTATTCTTTATCGAGAACTAAACACCACCTGACAATCTGTATCCAGAATGAGAGCACAGATCCTTATTATATGGAACAGACTTTTAAGTCCAATGATATTCTTTGTTTTTTTTGTTTTTTTTTTAATTTTGGCTGCAATCCTATACATACTTTCCCAACAGTAAGTCCCATAGAACACAATGTAGACACGCTTAGGATTGCAGCATTTATCAAAAATAAATAAAAAGGCAAAGACAAAAAAAGAAACAAAAAATGGGAGAACCATAGATAAAACAATATTAGCAAATTAATAGTGCAATTCTGATTTGCACTGCAGCAGGCAGTCTCTTGTGCCTGCTATGCATCCAGAGCTAGTTTCGGAGGATGCTGCTGCTCCACCCTGGTGTGGGGAGGCTACAGCCTTACCCTAAGGTAAGGTTGTAGCAGCCTCCATGAGTTTACTCTCATTTAGGACACTCCTAGAGAACACCACCTTTTGTCTCCTCCTTGCCTCCCTTCCCGCCCTTCCCCTGCCCTCTGGAGAGCCTAGGCTGGCATCTGTCTGCCAGCCTAAACTTTTCCCTCTCCCAGCATACCTATGTTTATACCATCAGAGAAAGGCTGACATCCTGGTTTTATGGCACTTTTACAAGTATTTACTATTACAAGTATTTGTGCAGGCTGAGGGAACATTATGGATTCCACCCTAAGTGGTATACAAAATTCTAAATTTGCATTTCTTTACTCTCATGCAATTCCAGTTCCTACAATGTAGTAATCTATCTTAAATAGACTATAGTCTTATGTTGCAATCCTAAAGACACTTTTCTGGGTGTAAAACCCAATGAACACAATGGGACTTACTTCTGAGTAGACACAAGGTTAGGATTGTGCTCTTAATTTTAAAATTCCAACAAAAGGGGGGAAAAGATAAAAGTTATGTAATAGATATTTACTCATTGTAACTATAATTTGTTTCACTCATGTTTCCTTTCTTTTGTAAAATCTTCCTTTCTCCCATCTCCCTGCAGTGAGGGGATGGAGCCCAGGAGTCTTGCACAGGCCAAAAAGGGCATCCTAGCAAGAAAGCTGGACAGGTCAGTTCTTAGCCCAAGCAAAGTGATCCATATATGCAAGGTGATCATATGACTGGAGTTTTCTGGTTTTGTCCCCTTTTTTAGCCTTCTGTCCGGGTGTCCTCCAAGAGGGCTTCATTGTCCTCCATTTTGAAACTTTGCAATGGTGTGCAGTACCCCATCATGTCTTATGTCGTTGGATTCGTATTGAAGAGCAGAATCCAATGCAAAAATTGGTTTTGGAATATCTCTTTCCTATCAAACGCTATGGCAAAAAAATCAAAAATATGCATTGAGGTCTATGGGAAAGTGAAAGTGCCCAATATCGTGTCTTTACCAGTGAGCAAGCAAACGTACCATTGTCTGCCAGAAAGGCTAGGCTGAGAGGAATCCAAGACCTTGTCCTCTTTTTTAGGTTCAGGCATCTGGCACCCTGCATCTATGTAGTGTTGGTGCAGATTCTTGACCAAGGCTGAATACACATTTTCCTGGGAGTAAATCGCACCAAACACAATGCAGCTTAGACATGCATAGGATTGGGCTCTAAACTGCTGTGAGTTCTTTTGGAGTACAGAATTCGATGTTGCATATGACAAATAATAAAATACTTCATGGTTGATCCAAACTGCTTAGCACTTTGGCCTGTTCTGAACAGCTAGGTGTTTAGCAACAAGCTGCAAACTCTGGGTGAACTTGTTCTGCTGTTTTGATTCCAAAAACATTTCTTGGGTACTGTCCAGTGTGGTGATATGCTTTGACAAGTTGCTGACAAGATGTTTTATGTACAGTGGTCAGAGATTTTTTTCTTTATCCCACTTAACAAAATAACATTTCTTTAGTTGTGGAGTGAAAATCTTCCATCTTTATATCTGGTCCATTTCATTTTAATGTTACTTTAGTTTCAGAAATGGACTAAACATTTAGGTGACATCAGTCAGGGCTTAGCACTCCTGGTCGATATTAAGATGGACTCCCTTGCACACACCTGTGAACATTATTCCCTCAGAGAGGGGGCCAAACTCATAACTGCATAGGGGGAGCATAGGGGGAGGAGAGAAAGCACAACTTTGATCTGGTTTGTGTATATCTTAGAGCACAATCCTAACCATGTCTACTCAGAAGTAAGCCCCATTGTGTTCAGTGGACCTTACTCCCAGGAAAGTGTCTTTAGGATTGCAGCAAAAACCACATTGGGAGTTGGCCCATCATTGTCTTTGGCATCCTTCAGTCTCGAAAGACTATGGTATTGTGTTCTGAGTGTCCTTTCCAGAGCATGATGGCCTGGGTAGATTAATATGGAGGATAGACTGTTACCCAAGAAGCAAATATCAGTGGAAGGTAGAACTCCCATTCTTACTGTGGGATCCCTGGAAACTTAGAATTGCGTGAAAAGCTCATATTCGCTGTACTATTCAATGTGATAGGCTAAAAAGTTAATTGACTATGCTAAAGCCTTTGATTTTGTGGATCACAACACTGTGGCAAGTTCTTAAAGAGATGGGAGTATCAGATCATCTTCATTTCCTGAGAAACCTGTATGTGGGTCAAGAAGAACCAAATATGGAACAACTGAGGGGTATAAAATTTGGAAAGGACTACATGTACAATATTGTCATCTTATTTAATTTATATGGACAGTGTATATGAGAAAGGCTGGACTGGACAAGTTGGAATTAAGATTGCTGGGAGAAATATCCTCAGATACACAGACAATACCATTTCAATGGCAGAAAGTGAACAGGAACTAAGGAACCTCTTGATGAGGGTAAAAGAAGTGCAAAATGTGGCTTAAAACTAAACATTAAAAACTAACATCATGGTTTCTGCTCTATCTTATTCATGGCAAATGGAAGGGGAAGTAATGGAAATTGTGACTGAATTATTTTCATGGACTCTTAAGATCACTGCAGACAATGATGCCAGCCATGAAATAAAAAGATGCCTGCTTCTATGGAAGGGATGACAACTTACTTAAAAGTCAAGATATCACCTTACCAACAAAAATTCATCTACTTAAAGCTATGTTTTTCCCAGTAGGTTGTAAGAAAGTAAGAAAGGCTGACTGCCAAAGAATAAATGCCTTTGAATTAAGGTGCTGAAGATGAATCTTGAGAGTCCCTTAGACTGCAAGATCAAATCAGTTCATCCTCCAGGAAATCAACCTTGACTGTTCACTGGAAGGGCAGATACTGAAGCTGCAGCTCAAACATTTGGCCTCATCATAGGAAGGGAGGATGCCTTAGAAAAGAGCCTGATGCGGGGAAAAATGCCTTGCAGGACTTGTGGTGCAATAACTGCTCTCAAAATAATTATGGGAGTTGTGCTCTTTGTGAAGAGTCTTACAATTTGTCTTACAATAAAATTTGTTTTGTCAGTTTGTGTTCCTTTGTGTTCTAATTTTGTCAGCACTTCCATATTCAAAGGAGGCCTGCTTTTTTGAATTTCTTTAATGCCATTTGTGAGCTTCACCACCTAGTGGTGTTCTGGGCACTGTCATTCAGTGTACTATATCTAGAAATTTTATTATAGCCTGAACATGAATTAACCCAGGGTGGGTGAGGGTAATTGAAGGAGCACATTGCTACTATCCTCTTCATAATTTGTATCTTAGAATATTGTCTTTCCATTAGTTTTTTTCCACTCTTTTAGGCATCTACAGTACCATGCTCACTATTTCTGCTATTCTTGTAATAAAGAACTTCAGCTCTCCCATCTTGGTTCAGAAACTTCTGGTATTTGCAGATACAGTCAATTCTCATTATCAACAGAATTGCTATCTGCAGATTCACTTATTTAGAGGGAGGAGGAGTGCCACTTACAAGGTCAGGAACGTGGGTGGGACCAGTGGAGGTCTCCACCACTGGATCCTATCTTCTTTTTGTGCGACAAAGCCCAACATCTTATTTTTCTCATCTGTGCTGGCAAAATAGCTGGCCCTGACACTAGTAGGTCCATTGTGGGCCCTGCTGATGTGGCAGTAGTCAGTAATGTTGGGACAAATAGGATTGGACTGCACAGCTATAATCCTGACCTATTCATTAGAAACACTCATTTATCATGCTAATTTCAGGATCAGATGAACCATGCCTTTAAGAACCAGTTACAAGAAATGACAAAGGGTATCTCCTGCTTATAAGTTTCCCAAAGACAAGTAGTGGGCCATTTTGGAAAATAGGATTGTAAACTTGATGCTATATTTGGCCTGATTCAACAGAACTGTTTTTATGCATTGTTCTTAAGTTTCACAATTAAGTATTTCCATAAAACAGTATTGTGTTGTTTTTCTTTTCTTCCTTACAAAGAAACAACCACTAGGTGGTACAAGTCATAGATATTGTGGAATTCCAATTTCTCCAGGGTTTTAATAAGAATATGAATATCCACATTTAACTATATGTCCAGTGGTGCTAGGTACTGTCTCGTACCCACTACCATCTGGTGGTACCTCGTGCCCGGTGGTACCTGGTAGGGGTGTCGTTGGTGACCAGTACAGATGCCCACTGCCCACAGTGGTGCCACTGCTCACTGTTTGGTGGTGCCTACTGCCTAGTGATGCCTGTAGGGATGCCCAATGCCTGGTAGTGCAGTGGTACACACTGGTTCCTGCGGCCCACTGTTGTCCAGTGGTGCCCACTGCCATATGGTGACTGTAGGGGTGCCCACTGCCACCCACTGGTGCCTGCTGCCTGCTGCACAGTGATGTCCAGTACTGTCCAATACTGCCTGGTAGAGATGTCTGTCTGATTTCTGTCATTGCCCTCCAGTGCCTGCCACCTGATGTCACTGCCTGGTGTCCACCAGTGCACACCCATGCCCAGGGCCCACAAATATTCTTGAACTTCTCTCCTGTAATGGTGGGTTCATTCTGCTAGTACATTCTAATATTTCATTCTAATATCTAATAGTACATTCTAATATTCTGTTGTGTAACTTTAAATATTTACATTATCTCAATGTAAATTTACAATTAAAGAATATCAATATTTAATATTCACATTATAATCTACATCTAATCCTAATATTCCTCACCTATAGCTACCTTATGTATATCAATAAATATTTCAAATGCAAGTAATTATCAGAGGTGATCTATATAAAATCCTTTAATGTGTGTGTTAGACTGTGTGGCTGTACTTCTGGAATCAAGGACCAAGCATTAAGCAATATCTGCTTTTTCCAACTGCCAGGTCAAGGGGAGGCAAGAGGCAGTTGGGAAGCGATCAAGCAGTCTTCATTTTTTCCTCCTACCATTTCCAACTGCCTCTGGTACAGAGAAGAGACCAGGCTGCGGGAATCCAAGAGGTGGGTGGGAAAGGTAGGTAATGAGCGTGAGCATGTGCACAGCAGCTTTAAATTTTAAGCGGCGCTGCATACGTTGCATGCAAAGCACAAAAGCCTGGGTTGGATTGTAATGGAGGATAGGCTGTTACCCAAGCAGCAAATCCCCCCTCTCCACACCACTGAATTAGTCCAATGGAAAGGCAGAACCAATACGATTGGATCCAGCTGGCGTCCAGAGCTGGGCTAAGGACAGGAGCTCACACTGTCTTGTGGGGCCGACCTGGGTCTCGAACCCTGGCCTGCTGGTTAACAGGCACAGCGTCTTAGCCACTTGCGCCCCTCCCCAACTGCCATTTTGGCCATGCCCTTCATGAGGGGCACAGGTGGACCCCTCCCCAACTGCCATTTTGGCCACGCCCTTCATGAGGGGCACGGGTGGACCCTTCCCCAACTGCCATTTTGGCCACGCCCTTCACGAGGGGCACGGGTGGACCCCTCCCCAACTGCCATTTTGGCCACGCCCTTCATGAGGGGCACGGGTGGACCCCTCCCCAACTGCCATTTTGGCCACGCCCTTCACGAGGGGCACGGGTGGACCCCTCCCCAACTGCCATTTTGGCCACGCCCTTCACGAGGGGCACGGGTGGACCCCTCCCCAACTGCCATTTTGGCCACGCCCTTCACGAGGGGCACATGTGCAGCTCCCCCACCGTCTTTCGGGCAACGCCCTCAACGGTCACTGCCTCGCGCGCTTTCATCGCGCGGCTCTGCCCTTCGGTCTTTGGCCGCGAGCCAGTGACTTAGCCCCTCCCACGGCCTTGTGCACTGCGTTTTGCTGGTTAGAAGGCGTTTGGTGAGGGCGCTTCTTCCCGCTCCCCGCCTAGGCTCCGCCTCCTGACGCCAGGCCGGGGCTTGGGGCTGTTTGTGGCTGCTGCGTCCGCCTCCCTTGATGCGGAGAGGGTAGAAGGAAGCCACCTGAGGCGGAGTCACCGAGAGCAGCAGCAGCAGCAGCCGCAGCTCCCTGAGAGAGCCAGCGAGAGCAGCAGCGGCGCGTCCCAGCCTCCCAGGGTAAGAGCCGTTGTCGTTGGTGTGTGGCGTGAGGGACATCGAACCCTCTCCCCACAGCTGTGCTTTCGCGCTGACGTCATCAGCCAGCCGATGTCATCAGCCAGTGACGTCATCAGCCAGCCGATGTCATCACCCCTTCCTCCTCCTCCCAGCGGTGTGGACTCCAGCATCTACGGTGCTTCAGGGTTGGCTTGCTCTCCTTCCCACCCCCAGTGCACCCCATCACTTGTGCCCTTTTCTTTCCTCCTGCCCCTCCAGTGACATCTTCAGGACGGTGAAAAGATCACAGCTCCTCCCTTCACATACACCCTTGTTTCAATTCTACATAGGCACTAGCCAATGCAAGTCTACTCAGAAGTAAGTCTTGTTGTGTTCAGTGTGGCTTACTCCCAGGAAAATGAGTATAGGATTGCAGCATTGCCTATCCCAGTGGTTCTCAAAGTGGGGGTCATGGAAAGCTGGGCGCTGCCGTCTTGGAATCTGGCCCTGGGTACTGCCCTCTTAGAATGGGACACTCAGACTGCGATCTGTATTTTCCTAGGAGTAAGTCTCATTGAACACAATGGGACTTACTTCTGAGTAGACATGTTGGAACTCTGGCATCACTTTCTATTTTATGTCATTTTAGGTCATGATAACCAGCAGGCCAGGGTTTGAGACTCTGGTCCTATAAGATGGGGTGAGCTCCCATCCTTAGCCCAGCTCCTGCCAATCTAGCAGTTTGAAAACATGCACATGCAAGTAGATAAATAGGTACCACCTCAGTGGGAAAGAAAGAGCATTCTGTGCACGTGCGAGCCTCATGTTGGAGAATCCTGGCTCTATGGCTGTAGACACACGGATGAGCACAGCACCCTACTTGAAGGGTGACACCTTAACCTTAGATCATGATATCATTTCCAAGTTGATGACATCACTTCCAGGTGTCCTGGACAGATGATAAGGGGGTCCTGGGATGAAATGCTTGAAAACCACTAGCACCCGTCCTCTAATATCTGGTGGATCTGCTCTCTCTGTATTGCATGGACAGGGCCCAATCCTGTCCACTTTTCGAGTGCAGCCATGCCACAAGGCATATGCTCTAACATGATGGGTAGGCAGTTACTAAGGGCTTCTCAAACTAAGGGAACATTTATTCCTTTACCTTCAATGTATTGCAGCTGCACCAGTGCTGGAAAGTTGGAACTCCTTGCCACACAATGTGGTGATGAGATCTAGGTTAGGTAGAAATGACTTGTCATGCTCAGTGCATCATGTTTAATGGTCAGGTCATCTCCACTGGTTTTACTTCTGCCTAGTGTATAGCCAGAAGCAGTTTGTGGCTGTGTATGTATGAGCACAATCCTAACCAGGTCTACTGAAAAGCAAGCCCCACAGTGTTCGAGTCTTACTCCCAGGAAAGTGTCTTTAGGATTGCAGCCGTTGTGACGTAAAAGCATGTTTCAACCTCATGCCTTTCAAATGGGATTGGAGAAGTTTCTGGAGGAAAAATCTATCATGGGTTACAAGAGGTTACATGTGCAACCTCTGTATTTTAGATGCCAGATGCAGGTCTCTTGTCTTGTGTGATCCCTGAAGCATTCGGTGGGCCACTGCAGGGCACCTTACATTCTTATGATTTGGGCCCTGTGTGTATTGCACTTCTAGTGCTCAGCGGAAGTCATCTGAGTTTCTGCTGAGACAACATCTGGTTTTTTATGGGTTATCCTACCTCTAAGGTTGGGAGAAGAAGGACAAAGTTGTGTCTCTATCAAAGCAAAGCTGACTGGACCAGTTCATTCATAACTAATAAGGAGAGAGAGAGTTGATGGTCTTGGTTGAAAAGATGTTCTTGGAAGGATGAAAACTGTTCCTTCTATAGTGGCTGTTTTTAAGAACTGTACATGTTAAATTCCCACATAATAAATTTATTGAACTATACTAGGGATCTCTAAACATTTAACTTTAGGGCTCTTGGACCTTTAACGTGTGTGGAGAAGAGGAGATTTCAGCTTATGATCTGTGAGATGGGAAGCTGCACCTGCTGAAATTTCCTCCTTTAAAGGTCCAGGTGCCTTGAAATTAAAAGTTTGGAGACCCCTGATTATCCTGGTAATTTATATTTCTCTCAGCTGTCATATATATTTTACGTAGAAGACTAGCTGGCTTTTCAAGATACATATATTTGACAAGGAGCAGCAACATGATCCAGTATACTGATCAGTGTTCTTTTGTGATACATCCACTTTGTTTTCAAATTCACATACTACTTTTTAGGTGTATGTTAAAACAGTGTGAAGTCAAAAAATGATGTATGTTATGCTTTGTCTCCCTGATTTTATACTGTGTGTTTTGTTCTAAATAATCATGGATTTTAGGTCCTCAGTGGTAGGAGCATAGAGTTACATTGTGTGCTAGTTTTCTTAAGGGCAAGAAGGATACATTGGATGATACATTTTCAAAGGCCTCCTATAATTCAGATACTCACCTGCCCTTATGGTGTACTGTACACAGACACAGCAACTCTCACGGTGAACAAAATAGGCCTATCAAAAAGCCACATATAGAAATACTTTTATAAATACTTTAGAAATACTTTCATCTAAAATGACACAAACTCTTTAAGCAAGCTTTTGCGTTCTTCAGAACTCTTCGTCAGACTGGAGAGCCAAGATGGTGTAGTGATTAGGGAGTTGTACTGAGACCTGGAAGGTCCATCTTCAAATGACCTCCTTGGTCATGAAGCTTCCTTGATGACCTTGGACCAGTCACTCTCAACCTCAGCTATTTAACAGGGTTGTTATCCTTACTGGTCAGAAATATTTACTGTAAATTAATTTACTTAATTACTTTTAGTAATTAAGATGAAGCTTTTAATACAGAATAAGAATTACAAAGAGTTGAAGTGTAAAGTCAGTGTTCACTGTAAATGGGATTAAATTTGAAACTTGGTAATAGGTTGTTTTAAAGAATTACTGTAAGCAACCAAATATTAGACATCTTTATGTACTTTGTACAGCAGTCCTACGCTTGCCTGGGAATACATTCTAGTGGAAATTAGACATGTATCAGATTGCACAACAGGTTTTTTAATCAGTTGGGAAAATAATATACTGTAAGTGCTTCCCTAAATATAATGGAAACAGCAACATTTATCATGCAAAGTTGGAACTTTAGCATTTAACAATGCATCTAAATATTCATTCTTTTAAATAAGAATTCTTATTCTTTTTACAGCTTATTCTAAACTGAGCTTAAGATATAGGCTGGAATCCTAAAAACATTTTCATGGGAGTAAACCCATTGAGCACAATAGGGCTTACTTTTGAGTAGACATGGTTAGGATTGTGCCCATAGTGAAGCTTTGTGAATGGACTCTTGGACAAAAACAAAAGTTGGGATAGATTATTGTTTTAGCGTTGGGGTAGCTCAGTGTAATGTTGGACTTTGATCTGTTCATTCCAAGGTGTAGCAGTTTGGAG
Organism: Cryptoblepharus egeriae; assembly: GCA_030015325.1. NCBI lineage: Eukaryota > Metazoa > Chordata > Lepidosauria > Squamata > Scincidae > Cryptoblepharus > Cryptoblepharus egeriae. The sequence continues at coordinate 50,384,654 of JAREYC010000004.1, forward strand.
AGCAGCATTTTCTTTATCTGCATAAAAGCCTTGACCTGAGCTGGTGTCTGCATATTCATGTCAATCAAGCAGACTGAGGGCTCTATTCCCATCTTTCTAAGCAGTAGAAAAAGATGAAAATAACTATCAATATTCCATTTGCATTTCAGCTGTTATTTGTAACTCTCTGGGAGAGATAATTGGGGCGGGGCAATTGAGGAGCGCCAGTGAGGAGAGAGGCAGCAAAAAGGCAGTTAATATGCTGGAAGGGTTGATTTTTTTTCCTCATGAATGTTATTTTGTAAACAAACAAACATAGGTATTTATATACCACCTTTCAGGTCATTAGATTTCTCTTTTGACTTTATTCTCAATGCGGTTTACATAGGCAGGCTTGCTAAACCTAGAAGGGTTTTACAATTCTCTATTTCAATAACTCCTACATACTTAGATGTTTCCTTTTATGTGCAGTCTTGAATTCACTTGCTCATTGTTATATGTTTGGACAGATTCCACTGCAACTGTATTTCTTTCTTTACACAGACTCCCACAGTCCAGTATCAGTATCTATCCTGCATGGCTTCCTGTGTTATTGAGACCATGACCTTCAGATCTGATCTTCAGGCAATTTACAGCCCTCTAGACCAGACCTTCTGCCCTTTGTACCTCTGTTAGCAACAGATGCAGGATGTTAAAAGTCTGCAATAATGTGGTAGTGGTCTTCACTGCGTGCATTGAGAGCTGCAGCTGAAAAAGTATGGTTTGAAATTGGGAGATCAGATGAAATGTTACCATATCAAGGTCTACCTTGGCCTACAGTAGCCAAACTTTCAGAAGTTACTATCTTTCAAAACTTCATTTCCTATCAATAGCAACCCTCTTTAATCTCTTGATTATATGCTATTTCTTTGAATTCTGTATCATCCTTCTGCCCCAACCCTGCTTCTTAATTAACTCTTTCTTTAAGCACATTGCCTTAATTTATCTATATCTTGAATTCCTTTCCAGTCTTTTCTAGCACCATTTTTCTAGCACCAGTCTTTTTCTTAGTTTTCTAGGAACTAAGACAAGGTTACTTGGAAGATTCATATTTTTTCTCCACATTTGTGTTTAAAAGAAAAATAACTGTTGAAGTCTGTCAAGTTGTGCAGAGGCTTCTGAACTGTTTCCTATTGGATTGTATTTACAATAAAAATCACACCACCCTTGCAGGTCCAAGCAGTGTATTGGGTTGATCCCATCCTTACTCAAACCAGCACTGTCCTGTAGCTTATACTTTTAAAAATAAGAAAATACTGTAGCTGTTCATTGGAAAATTTACGCTCTTTTCCTATGTTATGTTCTACCAAGTATGCCAAATCTTTGCCATTCCTGCTGTGTCTGCCAAGAGAGCATAACTTCTCTCATTTTCTTCTATCTAAAACTTTTCTGTAAGTTGAATTGATCTTCCACTTTCTTCATAGAAACAGCATCAAGCACATGGCAGTCAGTTGTCGTATTTTCCAGTAGGGGTTTTTGCTTTGATTTTATTTTTAAATACAGACTTCCAAAATTTTCCCACAGTTAACTGAATCTGCAAATATCAGGGAGCACTGCCCCAACCTGTGGAGGCAAGGGGAACTCTGTTCCCATTTATTCAGGGAGTTCTCTTAGCCCACAAAAGGCACAGTCTAGTCTGACTGTCTGCTTCTGCTAGGTTCAGACTGAGCCTGAGAGTAAAAGAATTCAGTAGTGACATTTCTTAATGCTTTATTATAATGTGCACTTCCTCTGCTGGTGTTGGAGGTCTCTCTGGAGGCAAGGGGAGCGGAACAGAATTCTCTAAAAGTAAAATTGATTTACATAGTGGCCTGAAATAAAGGTGTTGCTAGTTTTATGAATTAATGCCTTATCAAGCCATAAGAGTGGATACTATTTTATGTCAGTATATGCACATTTAAAATATACTGTGTATGATGTATAAAAAATATGAAGACAACTTTTAAATTCATTTATTGATTCTGCTACTAAATGAGAGGAAAGTATTCAATATTTGTTCCTCCAGGCTTATTTTAAAATAAGGTTCACAGTAAACTAACTGGTTTAATGCCATGAGGAATGAAATCATACATGGTTGTCATTGGGCATTACACCATTTACACTTTTTTAAAAAAATTGGAAATAATAGTGGGTTACTTCCTGATAACTTCCTGTTTTATGAAAGGGATTATTGAGCACTGTCTATACCAGAGGTGCTGTAGAAATTGCTGTTTAAGTACAGTTGTTGAAGTTACAGGGCAGCATGCAGGGCAGCTTGCATGTATCATAATTACTGTTTATGTAAGGCGTATAGTATAAATGTGCCAAGTGCATTCATACTGGTTTATAGTCTCAGAGACCAATTGTTGTGACTTGTTTCTGCCCAAACTTTCCTCCTCAGAGTTGTTTCCTGAATTTTGGAGTGCAAACTTCATTCTCCAAAATGCAAAGTACAGCACAGGAGTTATTTGCAAGAAATCATTCCAGGTTGCTACGTCAAGAGGACTTGTGTGTAAATTCAAGTAGGAATGGCTTTCAGGTACGAATGGCTCAAACACAGACATCAAGTTCAGTTGAAAAGCAGTGTGCATCCTGATTAAAAACTAACCCTACAATCCAGAGTAACTACGGGAGCACGTAAGAGACATTACGTGCACCCATAGTTACCGCACCACCTAATGAAAACCTATGGGAAATTCATATTGCAATCCAGAGCAAATTGTTCTTACACCGGAGCAAGAACTCCCCATAGTTACTCTGGATTGTGCCCTATGTCAGCTAAACTGGTTGTCAACCCTGACTAGTTTAAAGACAGAACCAGATTGCTGTTTTGTGTACGTTCTCAGTATGTAATTATATAGTCCTTTCTGAGTATGCTCAACATTAAATTGGCCTTTACAACAATCCTAAAAAAATAACATCTTTTTAACCAGGCTTTTTCTATCAAGAAATCTTGGTTAACTTACAGGCTCTGCACATCCTAGTGTAACTAAGACATAATCACTGCTTACTCAGCACTAGTTGAAAGTAGCACAATAGGCTGTGGCCCTGGCACTGATTGCTGCCCAGTTGGTGGTCCTTCTGCTGGCTAGCAGAAGATAAAGATAAAGATATCTTTACCGTCGGTAAAGATAGTGTGGGTTGTGAGCTCCAGGCAGAGTGGTATTGCTTGCTTGTCAACCTGAGTGAAAATTCTGTGTTAACTGATGTATTCTATTATCCAGCAGCCTCCATTCCCTGTAAATGCCAGTTAACAAAAGTTTTTTCATGTATAACTCTTATATAACAACCACAGATTGAGGTGAAGTGACTTGTCACCTAGTTGAGGTGGAGTGACTTGTCACCGTGGCAGAGACATTATTGAATTGAATTGGGTGAAATCTGATTTACAGCTCAAGACCCTATCCTGTCTAACATTTTAGCACTGAAATGGGGCATGTTCCAGTGGGGCATGTGCTGCATCCAGCTGTGAGGAGGTAGTCATGGTGGCCTTCTCAAGGTAATGTCTGTTCCCTTATTTTGGAGCTGCATTGTAGCTGCATCAGTCTTGGAAAATTGAATTGGATTGGGCCCGCTGTCTTGGGATTATCTGTGACTCTCTTCTGTGAGTTAAATGGTATCAAAATATATGCATTAATCCTACATATGAAGTAGCTATGATTTTTCATTTAATCAAGCCTGCAGTGCTTGTCTTGTCATGAATTCCTATTGACTTGGTAAAGAACTAACAGTATTATTAGTGCTTATTTATCATGAAATGTTTACTAATGTAATCTATGAAAATGTCCCCTAGCATTGTTTATTTTCCTTGTGGTTCCATGGCACTACAATTTCTTTTAAAAGTGTAGCTGGAAGGATGGCTTATTACGTGATTTATTGGGGGAAGTGGAGGGCGCTTCATTTGGTTGTATTTTTTCCTCGTAATATGCTCTATGCTGTGCCTGATTTTGTGGGATATGTGTTTTATGCCAGTAAAGGTACTATGATGATGTTAAACGTATATTTTAAAAATATATTTCAATTCAATCAGAACAAAAACTGAAATGAGATACTACTGTGGTTTCATTTATTTTTACTATTCAGTGCCATTATTAATTAAGCAAAAAGATAGTCCCCATTTTCTATAATTCCATTTACTAGAAACTAAGAGCACAGCTTTGGCCATTGTAGAAAGCTGAGCCCCTCTGATTTCAGACATGTGTAGATATTGTAGCCTTGCAGGTTATTCCACATGCCCCCCCCCCCCAAACTAGTATGAGTTATTTGAGTATGAGTACTAGTATGAGATAGGTGGAGGTGAGAAAGGAATAGAACCATTGCCTAGTTATCAGGAAGCAGATTGTTCTCTGGTCTGGTTTACTGATCTCTACTGTACTTTTAATACTAGGAAGCTGAATACATTTTCTTTCAAAAATAAATGTTTGTGGAAGTTGAATACATTATATTATGATGCAATAGTGGTCAGTTTCCTCAATATTTAGGACTACATGCACAGTTAGGTTTGGGAAGTGAAAGAATCTTGTTATATTCCAGTGGATGACCTCATTTTTTTTTGCAGGTAGAAGATTCTAGGTTCAATTACGGGCCATTCCAAAAAGTGTGGTCAGAAAAATGCTGTTTTAAATCCTGGAGAGCCATTGATAGTAAATTTGCATTTGGGGTATCATTTGGGGTTACGGAGCCAAGTGCCAAGATTTCTTATGCCCCCCCCCCAGCAGCTCTGGCAGTAATACCAGTGTTTCTTAAAGTGGGGGTCACTGGGGCATTGCAACTTCATTTCAGAGGGATCCTGAAAAGCTGGGTACTGCCATATTGAATGGGGCTGCAATCCATACTTTCCTGTAAGTCTCATTGAACACAGTGGGCTACCAACACAGACATGGAGGATCCCTGATATCTCTGTGATACTGCTTCCTGTTTAATGTCACTTCTGGCTAGCACATCACTTGCAGGTTGAGGAAATCACTCCTGGGGGGTCCTGGACAGAGCCCTAGGGGGTACTGTCATTGTCAGAAGCAGGTTCTGGACTGAAATGCTCAAGAAACACCATGTTACACCCTTACCAGCTGCATTGTCCTTTCTCATAACAGCAACTCCCTCTGTCCTCTCTGTGCCCCCTATTTCCAGCAAACAGTGCTTATTTGCTGGGTTAGGTTCCTGCCATAGTAGTATATTATTACATCAGAGTTTTATCATATCGTCTTCTTCTATATATATAAAAGAGAAAAGTCACTGACTGACTCACTCATTCATCAACACCCTGCCAAAATCGCTGGGCCTAGAAATGTGAAATTTGGGGAGGGTATTCCTTTTGTGATGGAGGGAGTCGCTAAGAACCGGTTTTTGGAAATTCCAACCGGAAGAGGGTGAAAAGGGACGCAACATGTGTTCCTCCCTATACTTTGCTTTGAAGAATCGGTGACTGAGGTATGCTCTCCCCCAACCCCCGGACCTAGAAGCGTGAAATTTGGGGAGGGTGTTCCTTCTGTCACATGAGCTCCCACCAAAGACTGATGTTGAGAAATTTAACCCTTAAGAGGCTGAAAAGGGGTGCAATGTGTTTTTGTCCTTGGACAACATGGAAGACTGACCAACATCTAGCCAATTTGGTGCCCAGTGCAGTGGGGAGGATGTTGTTTGGAGGGAGGGGTTGCACTGGGGAGGATGATGCGCCATGGGGGGTTGATACGTCATGGGGGGATGGCGTATGGGGAATTTTACTCCTGCAACTTTGCACTAGTAGTTATTATAAACGTATCATATGTATTATTGTATCACAATAATAGAAATGTTGCTTTTAAGAATTTTCAATTTGAGACAGGTAGCTGTAGCATAGTGCCATGGAAACCTGTCGCATAGCTAATATGCTCTTGTGGATAATGGAAATAGACTTGGGAAGTCTTGATGGGCAAAGCAATAGCTGTTTCAGGCTTTTATGTTAGCACCATATTTTATTTCTAAGTATTAAGTGAGTTTCACTAAAAAGCTGGGCATTCAGTAAGAGAAGTGTTATGCCTATAGAAAATGTCCCTTTAAAACTCTTGTATTTTAATGTGTTACTTATTTTGAAATTATATATTATTTTGAATTATAGAGAGCAATTATATCAGAGATGCAATTCGGAAAGATAGCCTATAATTTTCTTGTCCTACATAAAGTTGGAAGACAAGTCAATTAATATGTAGAGCTTCTAGTATGAAAAAACCTATTGCAGATATTTTTGGAATATATGTTATAGGACCAAGTGGGGCTTGATCAGTCAAATTGGCCTAATTATGGAATTTTCCTTTCTAGAGGAATCTCCTATATGGATAAACCTGGTAGTGATGTTGAAGCTGGAAAAAAACTACTGTAATCAGAGTCAGGATGAATCAGCAGCCAGAAGATCAAGAAAATGCTCAGGGCAGCAGTGTGAGCTCCTGTCCTCCTCTACGGAATATTCATTCTATCAACCCAGCACAGTTGATGGCAAGAATCGAGTCCTATGAAAGCAGAGAGAAGAAAAGCATTTCTGATGTTCGAAGGACTTTCTGTTTGTTTGTCACCTTTGATCTCTTGTTTGTAACCTTACTTTGGATTATAGAGTTAAATGTGAGTTCCTTAAACATATTTTTTTCTGTGACAGATGGTAGGAGTGATGAACTGCACAAGCCTTCGTTAAATTTTACTAAATCATATAATTTTATTTAGGAACCATAAAAACAAAATAATCCATTTCATTCAGCGGTTGAAGAGCCATTTCCTTGTAGCAGTTCTGCATGCTTTTTTCGATACCCTTAAGAAAATGAAAATGAAAGTAATTTCACTTTATGATTATGTTCAGTTTTCCAGGCAAAAAAGGGATTCTTTGAAGTATGCTTGAAACAATGTGAAGACACAGGTTACCTCGTATGTAGTTCAAACAAAACAATATTTTATTGAACTATTTAATTTAACATTGTAAAAGTAGACACTGCTTTTCTAGTACTGCTTTTCTAGTACTAAAAAATTCTAAGCAGTGTTTTGAAAATGAAAAACATTATTTAACAACAAATGAGTAGCCAATAAAACAACTTTAGCGCAACGTAGCAATCAGCCTAAGTAGACTTCATAGGACAATCTGACTTCATCCATATTGAATGCATGTTTTGAATTCAATTCCATTGTTTTGTCATCATTTTTACATACAGTTAATATTTTTATAGAAATATTTTTTGGGTTCTTTTCCATTATTTCCTATGGGAAAATCCGCTTTACATAAAGAGTGTTTCACATAACAACCATGCTTCCGGAAAGAATTAAACTTATTATGTGAGGCAGTCGTGTATACAAGTAGCCAGGTTGTGGCTACCACTGTGCTACACTTTTAAAAAACAACAACAATGAAGCTCTGTGAGTTCTGTGAGCTGTCATGGACTTTTTTTTTGTTATAAATATGTAAACCTAACATGTTTCAGAAATTATTGTTACTGGGTGCTTGGCCATCCAGTTGCTCATTCCAAAGAGTAACACTGATACTGAAATATGCTTGGTACCAGGCTGTGAGTTTGATAAAAGTATTCCACAAGAGTGATTTAATTTTTGTTATTTGGATAGATAGATGAAGAAAGACCTCTGTTTTTCATGAACATTTCTGAAGTGTTTAACATTCAGAGTTGGATAGGCAAATTACTTATTAATATTTTGTGGTTATTAAGACTGCAGCTTTATAGAATAATTGAAGCCCCACTCAGATTTGCTTTTGAGTCAACACATACAGGATTACATGGTTAGTCATTTACTAAACTTATCTTGTTTGTGAGAACTAAATACCGCAAGCATCTATGTCTCCACTGACTTATTGGCTTCTTAAAAAAAGAAAAGATTTGTGTAAGAGCTTACAAAGTAGTTGGGCAGCTTGCTATGCCCTTTTAAACCAATTTAAGCAAAGATGTTTTGAAGCTGGAATTCCATATGAATGTAGAATTAAGTCCTGCAGTTTCATGGTAAACAAACTTACCTAGGTGCTGAGCTAGGTCAAATGTTGGAGATCACGGTTGGATATTTCTCTTAATGTTTGAAAAAAGCAGTCATGGAGCAATTGGATTGGGATTTCAGTGCTGGGGAATCTAGCCTGTCTTTTCTTTGATAAAATTCCTTTTCTTTTTTTCAATCTGTTTTGTTGGAAAAAAAACTTAACATGGATTATTCCTGAAAGATACCAGTAATATCTTGCATGTGAAGCTTTTAATTAGGGAAGATGGTTTATAGGTCTAGGGGTATATGTGTGTGAGAGAGAGGGTGGGTAAGAGGTTAAACGTTGGTTCTCCAGTAAAGTGGTTCCAGACCTGCATACAACCATCTACTGAATTCATGACTGAGGGTATATTTGACTAGGGAAGACTTCCCAGCTCACTTTTTTGTACTGTACTTTGCCAGATCATATCAGTAGATAATGATAAATTGTAGTAATATCATTTATCAGTCAGTTACTGAAAATCAACAAAAAGATTCTGCAAAAATTGAAGTACATTAACAAATCCTCAGATTTGAGATGTTTAGCCGCTAATCTTGGGTGATCATCTCTCACGTATAATTAGAAAATATCTATGTTGCATGTTGCATATACTGATAATGGTTAAAAAGCAATTAAGGATGATAAAGAAAATTGTTCTTGTAACATTAAGAAGCCCTGCTGGATCAGGCCAAGGGTCCATCTAGAATTCTAGAATGTATCTGGCATTCTGAGATTTTTTTTAAAAGGTTGCAAGTACCTATTATGGCTTCTAACTTACTGGCAGTCAAAAATTCTTTTCAGTGAAGTAGAGCTTTGAAATTGCATGTGTTCATGGCTCCCATATTACACTGCACCTTTGAATAGACCATTTTCATGAAACACTTTTTGGTTTACACCAAAGCCAGCAACTTCATAGTATTGTTTAATAAACTCTGCAAGTTCTGTAGATATCTTCTATGTGGAATTGAGAATCTTGGAAGCCTGCAGAAGTCTGAAGGTTCGCCAGTGGGTTGAAATTATTTAAGAGAAAGAAACACATCCCACGAAAGACAAAAATACTAGCCTTCTGAGAATATGTAACTTCTGACTTATTCTTACATATTTGTTTCTTGACTGATGTTGTGAGATGTCTAGTTGTTTTGTAGTTTGTAAAAAGAAAGTAATTATGAAAGTAAAGAACTTAAGTTATTCAAAAAGTGAATGAATGGATCTACTGTACCCTTATAAATCATGCTAATAGTGAGGACAGTTTTCTCATTATAGGTAACAGGGGGCATTGAGCAGAGGCTAGAAGAAGAAGTCCTCCACTATGACTATCATTCTTCATATTTTGATATCTTTGTAAGTATTTATTGTAGAATCAAATCAGCTTGCAAGTCCAAAAATTACTAATAGGAATGTTCAGAAAACATACACTACCATATTTTCTAATTAAAATACTTTTGGGAAGCTTTTTTAAAATGTATGATAAGGCTTTCTGAAAGCATGCATGTGTGGGGCAATATTGGCCTTTTTGGGGAAGGACTCTTTAGCAATAGGGTCACTACCCCTTTCATGCTTTGTTTTGCAGTGGGTGGCATCTGGAGCAGATCCTTTCTCTGAAAGGAAAAGAGGGGTGTAATATAATGAAAGATGTCCCTTGGTTGTCCTTGGTTCAGGTCATAGAATCTGTGTTTATGATCCTTAATAAGTTTAGATTTAATATACAGGTATAGCCTTATTATACACATATATTTTTATACATAGATTTGACTCAACATGAATGGCCACTACCAATGACAAGGAATGTGCTGATCACTGGAAAAGTACAAAAAATGCATAACTTGAAAGTTATAGTTTGGTCTAGTTGTAAAGAGACAGTCATGTAATCAAATATTCCATTCTTCAGCAGAGTCAGGCAAAAGCTAGGGGTCCTTTGCATTTCTAATTTTTTACAGTCTCTACAACAGTAAGAAAAGCTGTTTTTAAGTAAGAAAATGGATGTACTTTTTATTTTTACTGCTTTTTACATTTTTGAGCCATAGAGAGAGACTCCAGGGAGTCCCAGAATCAAATCCAATTTCAAAGCATAACCTTATTTCATTAGGAGCAAGGGCAAGAAACCTGGAGGTGGATCTTTAAATTATTTTTCCACTTTTTTATCCACATATTTTTTTATTTACTAGGGATTCCAGAATATAACCCTAATGGATAACAATGAACAACCTGTGTTTTAAAAATATGGTGACTGTCAAACATTTGGGTACAGCAGGGTTAGCAGAATCCTGTTCTGTGAATAGTAAGGAGAGTTGTACTTTTTACAAGTAAGGGCACAATCCTCACCAATTTAGGCTACAATCCAGAGTAACTATGGGACCTTTTACACCAACGTAGTTACGGTGCCACCTATGGGAAAAGCAGAGAGCAATCCAGAGTAAGTGCCTCTTACATCTTCTCATAGTTACTCTGGATTGTAGGGTAAGGCAGGACTAACTCAGCTGGCATATTTTCCTATGATGATGTGGGGATGTCAGTGTATGCCTGTTCACTGCCCTAACCTTCCCTCCCCCCCAACAGAGTGTGGCAGAAGTGCCTGAATGACACTTTTGTGACACTCTCAGGTTCAGGAAACAAAGCTAACCAGTTTGCAGGTTCTGTGGGAGCAGTAAAAGTCTCATTATTGAACTGGGATTGCTGATGCTAAGGAAGTAGTGTCAAGTTATGAAAGCTGTGGTGGGGAGAGGTCACAGAAGTGCTAAAGGCTAAAGTGCTAAAGCTATCAGAGGCATGATGGCTAAAGGAGAAAGATAACAGGATTGAAGTAGGAACAGTAGGTGGAAGAGAAGAATAGCAGTAAAAAAATAAAGGTGTTAGGGGAAAATCAGAGTGAATAAGGGGATGAAGAAATGTATTTGTTGGGTGGTGGGGAGGAAATCAGAAAGTCCCATAATACAATGCAGTGATTCTAGTCGTTACTTTATAGTGATCCATTTTGGAAGTATGTGATTTACCATCTAATCCTACCTGTAATTTACAGCCCAATCCTATCCTTCTATTGCATCCTGCATACAGGATTTTCTGCTGTTGGAGGTCTCCTAGGGGCAATTGAACGTATGGCCCCAGGGCTGTGATTTTCAGCCTTTTTCATCTCATGGCACATTAACAAGGCATTGAAATTGTCAAGGCACACAATCAGTTATTTTTACCATTGACAAGGCACACCAGGCTGTTCAAATCCTTCAATTTTCCTAATAATAAATGATCCTCCCCTGACTCCTACAGCACATCAGCATGCCACAGCACACTGGTTGAAAATCACTGCCCCATGCTAAGCCTCAATAACCACTATAAGGCAATTTGAACATGCACCAACTCACTTGCTGCCACAAGTCCACATCTCTGCAGGTGGATCAGATCCAGAAAGGGGGTTGAGTTTTGGCATGGACTATCCTTGTTGCTACCCTATTCTGTCTACCTTTTCCTGTTTAGCCCTTTCCCCACTTGCTTCTATTCTTCCTGCTCCAGGTCTTCCTGCTCCAGTGGGTGTCTGTGGGGCAGGTCTTCCTTCTCTAATGGGTATCTGTGGGGCTGCTTGCATTAAGGTAACAGCTGCTGCAGCCTCCCCTCACCAAGCCCACTGAACTCATTGATGGAGGCTGCTTTATAACAACCATAATGTAGTCTCTCCTGATGGAACACTAGTTACACCGGAAGTGTAGGAGGATAGGATTGGACCATTAGTAAAACAAACATAAAGCAGGCATATTGAACTTGCCTGACTTGGATAACCAAAACAGTTTACTGGACCAAACTCAGTATTTGTTAGTGAAATAATCATATTTTTTCATTTTAATTCCCAGTTACTTTTTAGAAGATAGGATAATGCCCTTATTCTACTCAGATGCAATCAAGGTGATTGATTGGGACAGAAACTAACATACACTGATATTGGCACATCACAACTGTCTGTGACAGTTCAGTAGTTCTCAAACTAGGGGTCTCGGACCCACCAGTGGGGTGTTACCCAATTTCAGATTAGGCTATGTGCATTAGGATTAAATAAGCTGCTATGAGAGGGGGGCACTGCTGCTCAGTCATCATTACAGCCACACAACCTGGCATTTATAAATTAGGCAGCAGTCTCTAGGACCTCTAAAACATTCAAAACCTATCTTGTTTAATCAAGGAAGTTGCTGGCTGAAACAGCAGAGAAGAAGGAAGCAGGTTCAGCATATTTTTAAGGAACCCATGAAAAAAATACAGAAGAACAAAGATCACTCTTAATCTTTGTTGTCTGAGGTTTTTTAAACTCCTTTTTAAAAACTGAATAACTTCTCTCATTTCCCTCTTTATAGCTCCTGGCAGTCTTTCGATTTAAGATTTTGATACTTGCTTATGCTTTGTGTAGATTGCGTCACTGGTGGGCAATAGCAGTAAGTATTTCACTTTTCTGTGTCTTACATTTCAGTTCAAAAGTGGTGCTCACATGTTATTTTTATAGTTTACTCTCTGAGCTTGTAATAAGATAACAATGTTTATAGTGAACAACATCACACAGACTACCTATTGGGTAACTTTAAAAACAGTTCTTAAAATAGCAGGACCATAGGACAGTCTTTCCTAAGCACATACCATGCAAATTGGCTGATAGGCTCTCTCAGTCTTTACAATTTTCAATCAAAGAATGTTTCAGCAATCAAAAACATTAATTTTACCGGGGCAAGTACAAATGTTGGCTTGAAGCACTGAATTGCTAATAACCTTTTTTTAGATCTAAGTTGTCTTTTTATGCTAGTACATAGGAGAACAACTGACTGCTGATAAATCACTACAAAAACATTGTTTTTGCTGGGGAAGGTTAAAACGATACATGAGGAAATGAGAAATAATATGAAAAGCAGTATTAGTCCTGTGGGATTAACCATAGCTTGATGGGGATACTCCTGAAGATTGAATTTGTGACTTAGGTGGTGATGGTAATTGTCATTAACGCTATATCCATCTCCAGTGTTATGTGACTGTACAGCAGTGTCTCTGGACACTTGGCGACAATGCCATTGACTCAATTTCAGGAAAATCAAACAAGCCATATGGAGCTTGGTTCCAGAATATGTGGCTGCCTGGTTTACAAGAAACTCTGCCCCCTCCTGCCTACTGCTCCAGTCTGGCTGAGGAAACTGTCTCCCATTAGCTCTAAACTATTTTCAGAGTAAATACCAGAGAAGTTGGGCCACTTCTGCAGACTGGGACTATGGTAGTAAACTTCCCTTGTGTGGGTCCTGCTCTGGCAGATAGTAACTAATGAAAAAAACTAATCCTCTCAGGCTACTTTAAACATGTGTTTATCAGATGTAATATTTGTACTACTTATGTAGCATCCAGTCAGTTTTTAATAAGAGTTGTACAACCTTTAATGCCAGCACTGCTATGATCAACATTTGATTTAAAAGAAAGATTATTATGGTGGAATTGTATGTAATATCTGAAAAATAACATTTGGGAATTTTCACCAATAGGTTACTTCAAAAATCAATAAAATATATATATTATATAATATACTACGAATGTATATTAGTAATGTACATAATGTAATAAAGTGGTTTTCAAGAAATCCTTTTTTTAAATTACAGGCTAAAATAGTTCAGAAGTTAATTTTCAGTGTGCTCTGCTTATATAGTATATTTTGTTCTTACATAAAATACTTATAGAGGACCAATATAGCTCTTATCACAATATATTGGCACCAGAATTTTTGGACCTTATTTTTGACCTTGTAACTGCTTTTTTCTGGGCCCTTGCCATGGTCTGAGGTGCATTCTCAGAAGTACTCTCTCCACCATTAGTTTCATTTCCAAAGCAAAGTTTGGGAAATTTCATCCAAATAAATAGACATGGCATGTAGCTGTAAGTGTGAAGCCATCCACTTTATGGAGGAATGCCCTATCCCAGGTCCTGATAGCAGTAAAGGCAGGGAGCCTAGTGCTGATTGTGTTGGGATACTGGCAATTTTATTCAGTGTGTTCAGGAGAATCTTTCACACTTCTCCTTGATTTCTCGACTTAGTTTTCCTGAATCTCTTATTTGTGTTAATTTTTGTCTTGGTTTTTCTGGATTATGACTGCCTATATAAAAATAAAGTTATGTATTTTGGTGAGGATCTTTGTTTTTGAAATTTATAGGAAGTATTTCTTAATATACCATATTTACTTGAATCTAATTAACCATTGAATCTAATTTGCACCCTGACTTTGGAGACTGAATTCGGCTGAAAAGGTGAGCATTAGATTTGAGTAAATACAGTAGTTGCCACATTTGGTTTTTCTTTTACTACATGGGAATGCGCACAATGGTACATCTTCAATGTGTGACTGGAAACCATTGTGTTGGGTATGTTGGAGATGTATTTTCTTGGAACTCAACACACAGCCATTAATGTCTAAGCCACTGGCAACAAAAGTGAGAACCCCCTTAAGTGAACTGTCCAAATTGGGCCCAATTTTGTGTGGCCACCATCATTTTCCAGCACTGTGCTGGAAAATAATGGTGGCCACACAATATTGACACTCTTGGCCCATTTTGGACAGTTCATGTAGGGATATACTCACTTTTGTTTCCAGTGGTTTAGACATTAATTGTTGTGTGCTGACTTTTTTTGAGGGGACAGCAAATTTACATAGTAATATAAACTTTATACTCACTACTTTACATTGTAGCAAAGTGTCACTTCTTTAGGGTTGTCACATGACAAGATAATAATAAAATATTTACAAAAATGTGAGGGGTGTACTCACTATGTGATATACTGCACAATTTGTAAAAGTATATCTGAGACAACCATTGCATTCATCACCATTAATCTTTCTTTCAGTTTACGACAGCAGTAACCAGTGCCTTCTTATTAACAAAAGTAATTATCTCAAAGGTATGGATCATCATAATAAAGGTTTGTTTTTATATTTCTTTTAAAAAATGTAACTTTTGTTTTAAGAGGCATTTCTAAACTATTATTTTCTTCCCTCCCCTTAAGCTGCTATCTCAAGGTGCTTTTGGCTATGTGTTGCCCATCATATCTTTCATTCTTGCCTGGATGGAAACTTGGTTCCTAGATTTCAAAGTTTTACCACAAGAAGCAGAAGAAGAAAATAGTAAGTTTCTTTCCTATACTTAAATCAGGTCCTTAAGTCATAAACATTTATTATTTTATCTATTTATTAGATTTGTACTCCGCCTTTCCACCCAAACAACACTCAAAGTTTTTAACAATAAAAAGGATACAATTAAAAACAATAAAATATGTTTAAAACTATAAAATACAATTAGAACAGTATAAATTGCAGTCAGCAGTAAGAAAACAATATCAAGCTGAGAAAAGACAAAAGGCAGGTGAGGATAAATGTTTTTCAGACCTGGAGAATCTTCAGTTGTGTCTTGTCCTGTGCCATAACAATACATGACATGTAGCTGAATTTCCGATACTAGGAATATATGATCACACAAAGGGTAAGGCATCAGGCCGTCAGCTGGAAAGCTATGTGCAAACTCTTTCCTCCTCATTCCTCCCAGACTCAATCCTGTTATCAGTCCTCAAAGGTTCTCTGAAATAAAACAGTCTTTAGGCCCTGCCAGAAAGTTAACAGTGAGGAAGTCAATCAATTCAAAAGGGAAGGAGTTCCAAAGTGCAGGTGCCACCACCAAGACGGTCCTGTTTCTGGCTGCCACTCCCCTAATTTCTCCCTATGGCAGCACAACCAGAAGAGCCTACGACATCAGAAAACGAGCTACATTGTTTGGAAGGAGGTGGTCTCTCAAGATTGCTGGTCCCAGGCCATTTAAGGCTTTGAAGGTCATAACTAACATCTTGAACTTAGCTCAGAACCAACCAGGCAGCCAGTGCAGCTGCCAGAATAGCAGCGTGATAAAGGCAAACTGTTGAGCTCCATCAACTACACAGGCCGCTGCATTCTGAACTCGCTGTAACTTGTGAACTGATTTCAAGGGCAGCCCCATGTAGAGCATGTTGCAATAATCTATTCTAATAATCTGCTCTACTCTAGGAGGATTTCTTTCTACAGGCAGGGGGTTGGACTAGATGACCTACTGGGTCTCTTCCAATCTCTGGTTCAAAAGGAATTTGACATTTTAAAATTTCTGTTAATATTCCCTGAATCATTTTCCAAAACATTTTAACTTTGGGACACATCCACCACATATGATAAAAAGAACCTATAACCCTCTCACATTTCCAACATTTACCCGAGACCTTATAATCTATTTTAGCTAGAAGCTCTGGTGAGTAATACCATCGATAGAATATCTTCAAAATATTTTCTTTAAGGGCCACCACTTTCATAAATCTAATAGTTTTCCGTATTTGTTCCAACTCTTCTAAGGTGATATTATGTCCCACACTTTTTGCCCACATAATCATAGAATCCTTTACTAATTGCTCATGTGTTGAATAATCTAACAAAAATGTGTACATTTTCTTAATAAATTGCCTGTTATCATTTAACAGCAATTTATCAAAGTCAGAATCTTCTGTAAGGAAACCAGTTTTTTGATCTTCCTTCAATCTAGATTTAGTCTGCAATTCAGACCAATCGAGTAAGATTCCTTGCTGCTCCAAATTTTCTTTAGGTTTCAAATCATTATTTTTGTTTAACAGAACCTCATAAGATTTGTTACATGTTTCCCTAATCCAATTTGGGTTTGTTGCAATTTCTAAAGGTCTAATTCATTTCGGTAATTTTGGATGCATTTTAAATTTTAATTGTTCCCAAACCTGGTATAAAGCATTCCTCAAAATTCTATGATTCCTGATGTCACCATGGCATAGGCCAGATCCAATTGAGACACGTGTGGCTGCAGCTGGCGCACCAGCTGAAACTGGGCAAAGGTGCTCCTGACCAATATCACATAGACAGGAGCGACAGTTAAACCAATGGTTCTCAAAACTTTTAGGGAGATTTCTCCCCTCTTTGTGGGGAGGGGTGAGGGCAGTGTCATGATCACGTTCACTTATGGAGTGCTGCAGCAGGGTGCAGGAACCCTCCTGAGCACTCCCTGAACTTTAGAATGTTTGCAAATGAGTGTTCCAAACCACCACCTTGAAAACGGGGATCTTGGGGATTTCATCACTGCCTCAAGCCTAATTGCCTCTGCCCCTGACAGGAACCAGGGGTCCTTTACATGAACTGGGAGGTTGGAACCCCAGCTTGAGTACCACTGGATTACACAATTTTTGAAAGAAGCAACGATTAGGTAAAAAGTGACATATGGCTTCTCTACAAGTTATATTAATGCAAGATGTCTGGTCCTTTAACAAATGTGATATCATCAGTTTTGTTTAACTGATTTCTGATTTCTGACGTTTTAAAGATGTTTTCATAGCACATTGTTCCAAATGTTTGCTTGCTTTTAGGACTGCTTTTGGTCCAGGATGCCTCTGAGCGAGCTGCCCTTATTCATCCTGGGCTCATCTCTGATGGGCAGTTTTATTCCCCTCCCGAATCTGAAGCAGGTAATGAAAATTTTCCTATAAAAAGGTTGAGATAGTATTGTGAGGAGTAATATTTCTAATTCTAAGCCTACTGTAGAATACTTAACAGCAGAAAAGAAAAGAAACGTGAGCCTGTTGGAAGAATTGTTGGGAGGCATACCCTACAACCCACAGTAACTACGGGAGCACGTAAGAGACATTACGTACACCCTTAGTTACTGCACCACCTAGTGAAAACCTATGGGAAATTCATATTGCAATCCAGAGTAAATTGTTCTTACACCGGAGCAAGGACTCCCCGTAGTTACTCTGGATTGCACCCTACGTTGAAAATACTGTCCTCCTCTACGTTTTGTCAGCACAGCAAGACTGGCAGAAACAGTCTACACATTTGTAACTACCGTATATACTCGCATATAAGCCGACCCGCGTATAAGCCGAGGCACCTAATTTTACCACAAAAAACTGGGAAAACTTATTGACCCGCATATAAGCTGAGGGTGGGAAATGCAGCAGCTACTGGTACATTTCAAAATACCATAAAAATAGATATCAATAAAATAACATTTACTGAGGCATCAGTAGGTTAAATGTTTTTAAATATATTTTTCAAAGAAAAACAGTTAAACAGTATCTTAAAAGTACAAAAACCTTAGCTCAATCAGCAACCAAGCTAGAACACAAGAATTAAAATCCTTCAAAACTGGATTCTTCCTCATCATCTGTATGTCCAAACAGGACATGTTAAAATAAGCTTAAAACATCACAGGAGAGGATCTCCACTGAGGCTGCCCTCCTAGTCACACTTCCCTGGGAGTAAAGCCCCATCCGTGTAGGGCTGGGGTGCATCCTGGGGTTCTGGGAATTCCCTGCCTCAGGAAAGGATCTCTGCCAGGCTGCCTTCCTAGTCACACTTCCCTGGGAGTAAAGCCCCATCCATGAGGGGCTGGGGTGCATCCTGAGGGTCTGGGAACTCCCTGCCGCAGGAGAGGATCTCCGCTGAGGCTGCCCTCCTAATCACACTTCCCTGGGAGTAAAGCCCCATCCATGAGGGGCTGGGGTGCATCCTGGGGGTCTGGGAACTCCCTGCCACAGGAGAGGATCTCTGCCAGGCTGCCCTCCTAGTCACACTTCCCTGGGAGTAAAGCCCCATCCATGAGGGGCTGGGGTGCATCCTGGGGGTCTGGGAACTGTTAACAGTTTTCCATGTTTTTTTGTATGGTTTTATGGTTAGTGTTTATGTGCGGCCCAAACCAAATCGTCTTCTTCTAATGCGGCCCAGGGAAGCTAACAAGTTGGACACCCCAGGGAATGGAGAGAGAAGAGCAGCCACTCAAAGATCCTCCCTCCCTCCCACCTCAGGAATTTTTAGTAGAGCGGACAGGATTGGATAAAAAAGGAGGGTCATATGCATAACAGCCTTTGCAAAAACAAGAAAATACTTCTTCAAAACTTCTTAGAAATAAGGTTTTTAAGCAAAATCAGATGCTTAGCAGAGAGGGGCTTCCTTCCAGGCAGAAATTGTTTCTTACCCTCAGTGTAAAGAATGCTGTTGTTTTAGACAACCACTTACTTAGGCAGGGGGAACTTAGGGCACAATCCAGAGTAACTACGGGGAGTCCTTGCTTCAGTGTAAGAACAATTTGCTGTGGATTGCAGTATGAATTTCCCATAGGTTTTCATTAGATGGGGCAGTAACTACGGGTGCCTGTAATGTCTCTTACGTGCTCCTGTAGTTACTCTGGATTGTAGGGCCAGGCTCTTAATAAGAGCCTGTTTGAATGATGACCTTTACAGTGCTTAGCAAAGTGATTAGTAGGAAGGAAGGGAGGGGGAGGGATGGAGGAGGCTCCCGGGAGGGGGAGAGGGAGGAGGGAGAAGAATGTAGACTCTACATTGTAGAGAAACATGTCCTTGTCAGGGAACTCTTGACTGCTTGACCCACATATAAGCCGAGGGAGCTTTTTAAGTTCTAAAAAAGGGTTAAAAAAACTCTGCTTATATGCGAGTATATACGGTAGTTCCTTTATTCTTGAGAGCTTGCTGAGTTCTCATTTTTACAGGAAAAAAGCATCCACTGTAGTAGACTTCAGGTTCAGGTTTTGCCTTAGAGGATAAGATTTTCTGGAGTTTTCCAAAACTGTAGTAATGTAAATTCATATGACTGTATGAATGTAAATTCATTCATATTCATAATGTAAATTCATTCTTGATTTAAAAAGACATTAGACATTTGAAAAGTGCAATCCCGGACTTACAGTATTACACTCGTATATATTTTAATTCTTACATCTTTCGTGACATTCAAGATGGATATAGATCAGTGGTTCTCAATCTCCCTAACGCCGTGACCCCTTTATAAGTTCCTCATGGGAGTTTCCTTTACATGGGAGTAAGTTTACATGGGAGTAAACTTATAAAGTTTCCTTTATAAGTTTCCTTTACATGGGAGTAAAGGCCCCCCTGACTATAATGGGATTTATTTCAGAGTAGGCATGCATAGGATTGGGCCCTGAGGCTGTCAGTCAGCCCCAGTGTGTGCGCAGATACAGCCAGAGGTCTGGCAAGCCTGACCTGGCCCCCTACACCAGGAGTCTTTAGGCGACCCCGAGAAAAGCTCTAGGCGACCCCCAAAGGGGTCCCGACGCCCACTTTGAGAAACGCTGATATAGATAATCTAGGCCAGCATTTCTCAAAGTGGGGGTCGGGACCCCTTTGCAAAATTACAGTTATAAAGTAGCAACAAAAATAATTTTATGGTTGGGGGTCCCCACAACATGAGGAACTTATAAAGGGGTCACGGCGTTAGGAAGATTGAGAACCACTGATCTAGGCAATGAAGCAGCTGCTTCATATTTTAATCATACTGCCACATGATATGCCTTCAGAGAAAGTATGTAGTTTAAAACTAGAAATAACACAGTGGACAAAATAATATGTATAATGGTCCTTCCTCAGTGATACTCCAAAAGTTCACCCAGCACAAAATGTATTGACCTACACACAGAGAGAGAATTATAGAGGAAGGGTTGGGTATATTCTTGAGTTTTTAAAAGATTGCCAACCATTGCCAACCATTACCTATCAAATTGCTCTATATTTTCTCATGCACTGCTATGCTTGTTTATTGTAGGTACGTGGTTGTGGGATTCTTTATCATATTTAGAGCATTCTATGGGACAAATGTTTTTGCATATTTTGGTGTTTTCCAAATTTAAAAGTGCACAAAGCAGTGTTATGTGTTGAAATTCAAAATCTTCATTATAATTATAAATTATAATAATTTTTACAGTGCACTAGGTAGGTAAAACACCTATGTGGTGTAGATCATTGGTGTAGCTCGGTGGTAATTTTCTTTTAACAAAAATGAAAGTGCAGAAAAGTGTATTTTTATTTTTATCACCATTATCTCCCATCTCTAACTGTACGTTATGGAATATACACACCCTGAATGTTGGGATTGCTTTTCTCACATAACTTGGAGAACTGTGATGAAGACAGAACAGAATTGGAATGACTTGCTTTCAGCTCCATCTAGTGGTGATCAAAGACTGATACATTGTAGAGCAGTGGTATTCAGGCGTTTCAGCCCAGGACCCCCTGTCAAACATAACTCCATGTCTACTCAGAAGTAAGTCCCATTGTGTTCAAGAGACTTGCTCCCAGGCAGGCCCAGTGCCAGATTCCAGGATGGTGGATCCCACTCTCTTGTGATCCCCACTTTGAATATCACTGTTGTAGAGAATGGGCAGCAGACATGGAGTCATACAGATCCCCTATGCAGGCTTTGGGGACTTCAGTTACTGAGATGCCTCCGTGACCCCATGGTTTAAAATGAATTAGCAGAACTAAAATTAAAGGATTAGAATATTAGTTGCAGCACAGAATTTGGAGAAAAACTTGTCTCCAGATTTCTAACATTCAATTTAAAGTACAGTTTTTGTGACTGAAAGACTATAAAAACTATTATAGAAGATACAGAACTTGGTCCACTGATATTTAGCTGCTTTATCCTTTTTCAGGAAATCTCTATATATAAAAGAAAAGTGACTCACTCACTTACTGATGCATCAACACCCTGCCAAAACCGCTGGGCCTAGAAGCGTGAAATTTGGGGTGGGTGTTCCTTCCATGACAGAGGGGTGCTCTAAGAACTGGTTTTTGGAAATTCCAACAGGAAGGCAGTGAAATGGAGCACAACGCCTTTTCCTCCCTATACTTTGCATTGAAGAATTGATGACTCATCAACATTCAACATATTTAAGTTGATGTTCCCAAGAAAACAAAACAGCTACAGTCAAAATGTTCTGGATAAATACTCTGGAAAATAATAGTTGTAACAAAAAGGCAAAATCTAAATAAGGAGAACAGTTATACCATGGCAAGGATATTTTTTTTATGTTGCTAGATAAAATATATATCTCCTTTGTTCTGGTGCCACTTCATGAAAAATGTTCATTGATTTCAAACTATTAGTTTACTGGCACTATCTTAGAGGAAGTTGCCAGGATATGTTTTCCAGGCATCATCATAAAGTGTTCTGGGCTGCCAGTGAGGTGCTAAAAGATTTTATTTAAGCATTCAGAAAGGTTTTTTTAAAGCATTAGATTTCTTGCATGCAGTTCTCATGTTGAGTTTTTCACTTCCAGATTAAAACAAGAAAAGAATCTTACTTCAGATCAGAATTCCAAAAGCTGCAATCCTAAAGACACTTTCCTGGGAGTAAGACCCACTGAACACAATGGAGCTAACATTTGAGTAGACATGGTTAGGATTGTGCTCAAAGTCTCTGTTGTAAGAAGAATATCCTAAAGTGAAATTAAGCCCCTTGCTCCAGAGCAGTTAAGATGGCTTTCCATAAGATAACACTAGAGGGTGATGTAACTGTGTGGACCCCTAACTGCTATGGATTTTGCCTTCTGCCTCTGCTGTAACATTCTCAGTATTCAAATAACTTCCTTCCTTTTTCTGACCTCTTGTCCTTTTAATCTGATGTTGACAAAATGGAAAATCTCGGTTAATGTACCACCTATGCATGGCAGAATAGGACAGTAGTACTTTAGAAAGACAGTACGGTATCACATCTACTATTCTGTTCTAATGTTTGGTCAGATTATTATTTTTCTCTCTGATATTTTCTGGTGAATTGCATGTTTTGCAACTTCTTTAAAAATGTTAATTTTTAGAAAAGCTTAATTGGTTCATTTTGTATGGTTTTAATCATTTTCTTTGTTTCTTTTAGGGTCTGATGAAGAATCGGAAGAAAAACAGGACAGTGAGAAACCAGTTGTATAGCAAATGTGGCAATAAGGGGCAAGCTCTTTTGAAAAAATGAGTCTTATATAAAGTACTAGCTAATATATACCTAGCTCTGTACAGAAACAAGTGACTGCAACCTAGCCTTCATGCACTCCTACAACTGATGCATACTAACAAGGTGACTTGAGTGTTAGCCTGGATCTGCAGTCAGTGGGGTCTTTTTGGAGCTTGTTAGTGTCAACAGGTATGTGCTTAAACATTTCATCAGTCTCTTAAAATGTGAAAGAGCCAAAATACTGGTGCAAAAAAGAACATTTACACTATAGCATTTCAATGCTATGCACCATTCTGTTGCCTGAGTAAGAAATAGTTTTTGAACTAAAGAAATAATGTTTAACCTTGCTTTGTATAGCAACTTCTGAGCCCTCTGATATACATGGGTTAATTTTTTTAAAGGATAGTTCTTAAGGAGATAAGATGGTAAGCATGTTTCTAATTATACCTTTTTAGTCTACAGGTTTTTGGGGCGGGAAAGGGGGAATATGATATGGAATTGTCCTCCAAAGACAGAAATTTATTGCCTTGTGAAAACAGGTGCATTGTAGAGGAAGTAAAACTACGTCTCTTGTGTATAGGGAAGTTTTATTTTGGTGCAATATTATGTGAATCTGATAGCCTGAAGTGGTACTGTCAGGAACATGGGTTTACTGCCTCATCTTCTGTTTTGCAAGAATCAGACTGATCATGGACTTAAACAAATTAATCCATTTTGGAAGCTTTTTCAGTAACTTCATCTGTTTTGAAACAGGGTTGTTTTTCAAGGTGAAAACTGTAAATTTGCTCAGGATTTTCTGTTCTTGGACTGTAAAAATGATGGCTGCAGGTGATTACCTGTTGAAATTCATAGCAGAAGCATTTATTTATTGATGAAGTGGGAGCTGTCCCTGTGCTCTGTAATACCTCACCAAATTTGTGTATCATGTCTGCATACTTAGAGATATATCCTTAACTGAGTCATGTCTAATTTGAAAAAAATACTTGTCTGTTATGCTTGAAACTGATTTACTATGACCTGGAAGCCACTGGAGGAGTGATGTGCTTGTGAATATGATCTCTAGTTCTACTTCTACATGAATTAATATTGTAGACAATTTCATTCTAATGGATGATTTGAATTCACCAAACTGTTAACATCCTATTTTACTTTTTTTTTAAAAAAACACAAGGTATCTTTTATTAAGAGGGAGCAATGTATTCTTTGTAAATTGAAAGAACTCATTAATAAAATGTGATATCCCAGATGATGTGCAAACTTAATTTGCAAACACCTTATCTTACCCCCTTTTTATAGGAAATAATTACTTTAGCGTAAAATCTCATGTTGCAGCTCTGCAAAGTGAGAAGTTCAGATTCTTTTGCTAGTTTTTCAGAGCCTGTATGATTTTTTTACTTCCATAAAGGCTAGCCTATTGTGTATTTGCTAACTAGAAATCCACTGTCTTGTGTATATACACTCTGCAAAAGGGGCCAGACACCTAGTGATGACATTATCTCCAAACTTTCAAGTTGTCTACAAAGTGATCAATTTGCAACACACTGGAAAAGATAAAGTTATAAACAGTAGGCAAAAGGTTTTACCTCCCAAGCAGATTTTTATATAACCCAAGTGCCTTTGGGAGAGAGGTCACTGTCTTAAAAAAAAATACTTCAATGCATTTGATTATTTTAAAATTGTGTATTGGATCACTAGTGGGTGCATGTCTTTGAAAGATTTTTACTAGCCAGTCGGATCAAATCTATGTTTTTAAGCAGGGTTGAGGTTTTCTGTAAGGAGCAATCAGTACTGCTAGTGCACTAACATCAGCCTGCATTCATGTGAAACACCCATTTTTTTCTATATATTACTGCCTAGAGAGAAAGATCATAGTTCTGTAAAAAACAAACACAAAACCCCTCACCTTTCCCCATTAAAATCTAAGAAAACTTGCTTTGTCAGTTATAAAATTTAAAGGTCACTGACTCATCAATGTCCAGCCAAAACCACAGGACAGAGAAGTGTGAAATTGGAGGAGGGTGCTCCTTCCATGAGGCATCCACTAAGAACTGGTGTTTGGAAATTCAAACTGGAAGGGGATGAAAAGGGGCACTGCGTGTCTTCCTATACTTTACATTGAAGATTTGCTGACTGATTAACACCCTTCCCCAACCTCTGGACCTCAAAGCATGGAATTTGGATAAGGTATTCCTTACGTCATGGGGATGGTGCATGGGGGAGGGGGTAACAGGGGGTCAATTTTGGTAGTAATGGATAAAACAGATTTTGAACAGTATGGATTGTAAAACTTGCATCACAAGAACTGCTTTGTTTTTGGTTCTATAAACACTATACAACAATGAAGTTAGTTTTTAGTCAAGGTGATAAGATGGTTTATATGAAAATACTGGAACAAATACTACCAAGATAGACTTGCCTGAACATGCAAAGGCGTTTGATGGATGGTGGCTAAAGCAGTCATTTTTAACCACTGCCATGAGACACTAGTGTGCCACAGGAGTTTGGGAGATGGCCATTAGTAGAGCCATTGACAATACGCCTAAAGCATGGTGTGTCTTGTCAATTTTAGTACCTTGGCAGTGTCCTGTGACATGAAAAAGATGAAAATCACAGGGGTAGAACAATGAGACCAGGCAGCAAACTCTCACCACTGGTCCCACACAGCATAACCCCCCCCCCCCCCACCAACTACACCATTTCTCCCTACATCACTTATTCCTGCTGGTTAAAGTTTCATTCTAACAGAAGGTATCTTAGTAGTATGTGTGAGTTTTTGATTCATATACCCCCCAAAAGCAACTGAACTATTTGTGGAGCTCATCAAAGGTTTATTTTGAATGACAACACTGAAAAACAATAGTTACAGATGACTTTTTGATACAGGATACATCATATTTTTACTTTCAAGGGATCTTCAGAGGTGTGCTGCATAATACATATAGTGAAAATATATTGTGTGTTCATCTTTCCTCATATTTGAATCAAATTTATTCATTCAGGCAGTTAATTTTAAAAATAAAATTAGCATTTTAACCCTCTTTATCAGAATTCTCATCCCTAGCTATAGCAGTTGGTAATATAGTGACAGAGCCATGCCTTTCCCTGGTATTTTAGCGGCTTTGGATGTGAGCTTGATAACTTGTTTATTACCTTGGAATGAACTTTGCATTACAAATGCAGGTATTACCATCTAATGTTTTGGCAATGTAGCAGCTATTTTCATTTGGAACGGAGTTCTTTACTGTTAATGCCAGACAATAAGAGCAAATGCCTGTATGAACAATACTACATCAAGGAACTACAATGAATGGATAAGATATGTGCTAATGCATGTAATCAATAGTGGCCTACTCTTGGCAGGATCTTTTCCTCTAGTCTGTTAACCTGGAAAGCTGATGCCCTGACTATCCATAGCCAGACTTCTGTATCTTCCATTTCTATTCAGCTTTACTACAAACCCTTGGTGCCATCTGCAGCACATAGGCTGAAAATTGGCCAACTCTGATTTATATACACAGGCAGCACATATGCATTCATGTTGTATAGTTAGTGTGTTTGAAAATATTGAAAAAGTTTGCAGCAGATTTTTAAAAATACACTGAAATTAGAATAGTTTGACCTCATAACTACAGGATTACTAATCAAGTTTTCTGCAGCGCAGCAACTCAATACAATACACTTAGTGCAGAGAAGTGAAGGTTCTGGTATTGAAGAGGCTACTCAGATTTGCATGGGAAAGGATCAAGTTACAGGATCACCATAGCTCTGACAAAGTACAAACAAATCCATTGCCACGTATGTGAACAAATAAGGACTTTTCCCACGTACTGATTTCAAGAAAATGCTAGCTTTAACTTCTTGCAATCATGCTCATTTGATATGTCACCAAGTTTTTGTCTGGCACCAGTCTGTAAACGTGACGGCTCAACTATAAAGGTGTGCTCCTGCACAATGAAGAGGTTCAAAATGTAGGGATTGAACTTCCTACAATACTCTTTACACCTGAGCTGAGAACTACTCCAAACGACGGGTGAAGTTCTCGGGAAAGAGTCCCTTATAGGTAGCTGCATCTTTGTACTGAAGCCAGTCAGATTCCTTAATGCCTGTTAACCAGCCAGCATCCTGTAAAGGGAAAAAAGCTGCAGTCTTTAAATGGTTTTAATCAGTGGCATCTTAGACGACATGCAAGGGGATGATACCTCTTACTGGCCAACATTTTGGTATTTTCAAAAAATACATTATGTTGCATGAACTGAACATGTATTTTCATGCATAATGCAATGAAACAAATTTGAAATCTCTATTTTGCCAAAGGTTTGTGTGTGTATATATATTGCTCTAAATATATATAGCGTAAAACCATTAAGGATTAGGGTTGAATGGCCAGATGAGCCCTATATTTGTAAAGTAGCCTTTCCCCCCAACCCATTCACTTATTTTTTTAAAAAAATATCACCCTTCCATAAAGCTTACTGGGTGGTTTGCAGTAATCAGAGCCATATAAAACACCACCATCTTAATAGAAAATTACAAATAGAAAATAGAAAAATACAATTTTGCTTTAAATTTTAAAAAGTTTTTAAAACTTTCTTTATACTTTAAAGTTAAAAGCTTTAACTTGAAAACTTTCTGGGAAAACACAATCTTCCCTAGGATTGATATAGATGCTAATCAGGCTCATAGGACAAAGCTCAAAAAAAAGAGAGTAGTATGATTAAGCCCACTCCTTTTCCTGTCATCACCTTTTTCAGCTGGCAGAGAGAGGCTTGCAGAGATGGATCTCTACTCTTTCAGCTGTTATGCATAAGGTTCCAAGCCAAAAATCAGCCTTCAGTAACTTAAAGCAGCTTTATAAGAAAGTTATCCGTTTTTATCCCAAGTTTCCAGTTCTACCAATGCCATTTCAAAATAAGGTACTTTAAGTTACGACAGCTCCATTTATAGGAATGAAAATAGTTTGCTCAAATGTTAGGCATGATGCAACATGGACATAAGAAAAGCAAACTGCAAAGAAAAAAGTATGTTAATGTGTGCAACAGGTCTGTCTGTGTTACCTGATCAGTCTCTGCTGATGGAATTACTAATACAATATCACCACGCAGCAAGTTCAGCTCATCACTACTCGCAGCCTCAAAGTCATGTAGAGTTTCAACCTGCAGAGCAAGAAAACATTTTCTTACTGAACATTTCTTTTGTTGTCAAACTGTACTATTAAATTCAAATACAGTAGTGCCTCAAATAACAAATTTAATTCGTTCCAAAAGCATGTTTGTTATATGAAGTGTTCTTGATGTGAAGCGGATTTTCCCATAGGAAATAATGGAAACTCAGATGATTGGTTTCACAACCCAAAAAATATTCATATGAAAATATTAACTGTATGTAAAAATGATGACAAACCACTGTAATTGAAATCTACTTAGGCTGCAGTCCTAAAGACACTTTCCTGGGAGTAAGACCCATTTAACACAGTGGGGCTTCTGGGTAGACATGGTTAGGAGGCTGTAATCAAAGACACTTTCCTGGGAGGCTTACCTGGGCTGCTGCTGGAGGTTCAAGGTGGTCGGGGGGGACACTTAGGGGCAGCTGCCTTTGGCACCCCCAGGCAACTGCCTCCAAGTTGGGAGCAGTTAGAGGCAGCACGCTGGCCAGCAGCCCTTTTAAAGAGCCTCCAAGGAGCGTCAGGGCTGCATAGTGTGCGTGCCCATTAGGCGGCAGAGGGGTTTATTATGTGAAGCAGACTTGTTATTGGAAGCAGGATTCCTTGGAAATTTAGATTTGTTATGTGGAATATACTTTATATGGGGCATTTGATATGAAAGATACCACTGTACACTGCAAATTTTCTTTCGAATGCCCTCTCTGTGAATGATAATGAATATCAGCAATGACTGCTCAAGTAAACCTTAAAGAGGAATCCAGGTGGCATGCCATCATCTCTTGAAGTAGGTTGTTCCTCCAAGGTTGCAGTTGGAACTTCCTTGATCAGTTTGGGATCGCTTGGAGCTTCTGCAAGGCTTTCACTGCCAATATCTTCCACAATGTCTTTAGATTCATTCACCACTGTCTCATGATCTTCTCCTTCACCTTCATTATTTGATGCTGGCTCTATTACTACTGCAGGAATGTTGCTGAGGGTTTCCTTAGGAAAAAAAACATTTTAACAAAATTGTTTAGAACAAAATTTGTAAAGATTTTGAACTTGGTTTCCTAGCAACTAAAATGATTTCTAAAAATTGTCAAAACTTCCCATGTGCTTTTCTTGTGCATCCAGGATTAAAATAAAGCTCAATGTTTAAAAGGAATAGGCAAAATATAACATGGTGGGCACACTGGGCCTGCAAAAGCCTCCAATCTGGCTTTCCAACTGTTCCTTGTCCATGGCAAACAAATCTGGCTCTTTAGAACCCCTTCTCACATGTAGGTACACATATATACAGTAGTGCCTTGCCATCCATGGGGTTGTGTTCCTAGAACCCTTATAGATGCTGAAACTACAAGTTTTGGCAGTCAGACGCTCCAGATGTGACCAGAGCACAGCTTCAGAGGCTCTAGGTCATGACGGCAGGCTCCAATGCAGTGTGGAGAATCTTCATTGAGTCTAATTTGTGGACCTCTAGGTTCAAGCTTTATACAACTATGCTAGTGCATCTTGTCTAAAGTAGCAGAATTGCTCCCAGAAACAGTGTGGATGGATGTGCACACCAGAAATATTCAGGTTCACAGCAAACTGACATGCTAGGAATAAAAAAGATCAAATCTGTATCTTTAGGACCTTGGCATCCATCAGTCTTGAAAGACTATGGTATTGTGCTCAACGCTGCATGCGAAGCACGAAAGCCTGGGTAGATTGATATAGAGGATAGGATTACCCAAGGAGGAAGATTACCCAAGCAGCAAATCTCTCTACCCCACTGAACTAGTCCAATGGAACAGCAGAGCTGATATGATTGGTTCCAGCTGCATCGCAGAATTGGGCTAAGGACAGGAGCTCACCCTGTCTTGTGGGGACCCGGGTCTCGAACTCTGGCCTACTGGTTAACACTTGTGCCACCACTTGCCCCCTTTAGGACCACTGTTGGACTAAAACTGACTAAACAAGGAAGAAAAGAGACCATGCTAGTTTCCCAAAACACCAATTTAAAAATAAGAAGGGGGTGGGATTGAGTAGTGAATCTTGGATGTTCAAAGAAAACAATGTAAAACTTTTTAATGAAAAAGTAAAAAAGTTCAAATGGCATTTTCATATTGGGATCCCTCAGCATGCATCATTAATAACCTTTACAAAAGCAAGGCTATAGCTTAGAAATAGTCTCTTACAACATGCCAGCACTTATATTCATATGTATAGATTTAGGTCTCAATTCTATCCAACTTTCCTTTATCCAAATCTTCCTGTGAGGTCTCTATTGCTGCACCCCACCCTCCCAGGATGCAGTGCATGGTCCATTGACAAGGCTGCACCAACACTAGAGATCTGCATAGGATTGGACCCTAAGGCTGCAATCCTAACCACAATTTCCTGGGAGTAAGTACTATTGAATGCAATAGGACTTATTTCTGAGTAGACAGTTTTAGGATTGTACTCTAAAACTGTTACGCAGTCAGTTCCGCTTCTCAGAAAAGAATTTCTACATCTAAAACAGTTCTCAGCACCTTATTCCAAAATTCCTTCCAAATTTCTCCATGGAAATTCTGGCAGTCAGACTGATGATAAAACTGGTAGAAGTTGGTAGTGCATGTGAGACCACTGAATTACTAAAACAACTCACTGCAAGAATAAAAACTCCACAATCCTGCTTGCTTTACCTGAGTTTCCTCTGCTGCTTTTGCTTCAGTGTCAAGTTTGCCATCTTCTGCTCCAGTGACAGCAGCAACTTCACCACTTTCAGTAACAGGAATGACTCCAACATCCTCACTTTCTACTACAGGGCCTTCTATGACAGAATCCATCTGTAGCTATGTGGAAACACAAAAAAGCAAAATCATTCCTATATACCCTTATAGATAAATAAGGCTAAACAAAACGAAACCAAAGACCCCACAAACAACAAGTTACCTGCACCTCCTAAAATAGGTGGTTCTGATACACAGAAACCTCATAAATAAGAATTGTTCTGAGCAGATTCCCATTTGTGTTATAATGAATGGAAATGAGTACAAAAGGGGGCAATTTTTCCATAAATGAATGCACATGTATATAGGTATAACGTAATTATATGTGATTTATTTATATGTGATTTTCAGCACAATCCAGAGCAACTAATCTGTCCACCTAAGAACCCTTGGGTTGCCCTATCTATAACTAGGGTGGAGCAACTGCAAGATGCTCCAGCCCAGTTACTCTGGAAGAGGCTTAGGGCAGAGCAAGGCAAGATAGGGTGCCCTAAGAGAGGTGGACCTGCTCTGCCCTAACTGGGGCAGCCTAAGCAGCTCAGGAGAGGCAAGTTGAGGGCAAGTTTAGCACTGCCTAGGGCAGAGCAGTTACTCTGTATCCAGAGCCTGTTTCAAGACAGAAATGCTCTCTTCCAGTTCCTCAGAGATATACCACCTCAGGAGCAGGTATAGTAATGAGTAGACCCATAGGGATCCATGATAAGGCCTGAGTAAGAATGGTAGTGTTGACCAAAAATCTGAGTTCTTGGCCAGCCTAGCTGCAATCCCTGCCTCTCAACCTCAGGATATGGCACAACTATGGCAGCCCACTAACCTCAGGATACAGCAGGCCACTCCAAGGATCCATCTTGCACTAGAAGAACTGCAGCTGTAACTGGTTGTCAGGAACTGCTGGGCTTCCTTATAATGTAGGCACCACAGCTGTTCCTTCTTCAGTGTGATCTGAGGGGGGTCTACCCAGGAGCAAGCCCTCCCCAGCTGTCACTGAGCATGCTCTGGAGCAGATAGGGCAGCCCAGGCTTCCTGACTCTCTGGATGTAGCATTACTTTCTGCTCTGGATACAGAATAGTTAGGAGAGAGCAGTTAGGGCAGAGCAGGTTGAACTTGCTCTGGATTGTGCCCACAGTCTCAAAGTGAATTCTGTTGGTTCTTTAAATTGAAAGATAACCTTCCCTTGAGTTTCCCATAGGTGAGAGTGAGATAAATGAGAGTGAGCTAATGCATACCTTTGACTGAAAGGTTGTATGAAAGGCAGCATTGTAACCCGTCCCTCCAAAGAAACCATATAGTCTGCTGCTTCCTCAGAACCATGCGTACCTACCTCACATTCCTTCTCAGCAAGTCCTGTTGTCTCCTTTATCCCTGCCTCTACAGCGTCCTTCATAAAACCAGAAATATGATTATAGCACTGATGTCAGGCTTTTCACAAGAAGAATCACCCCCTCACTGCATGAAAATGGAAAGAGGCTTCCAAATGGAAATGGAAATAAGGAAATGGTGCTGCATGCTGATATTATGGAGACATGTACAGAACTGAACAGGCCAATGGGACAAAGAATGAGATGGAAAATACAGCATGGGTTAAAGTCTTTCCCTGATGATGAGCATGAGGACGAGTAATGATGCAAGAAATATAGAAATAATAATCTATTTCTATAATGGACAGTCTCACATATTTATCGCTAGCAAAGAACTCCATGACAGCAAAATGAAGTATTTAAGGAACCCAGTTGTCAATTGCAAACTGATGTTAGTATCTATAAATCTAAATTATTTAATATTCCAAGGTTAGTGATTAAAAGTTTGCTTTGGACTCAGACATGCAATCCTACAGTCTACTCAGAAGCAAATTCTACTGAGCCTACATCCTTAGACTTGCATGTATGATTGAAATCTTATGATTAAAATGGGCTGAATGAAAGAAACCAAAAATAAGATTTTTAAAAGACGCATTCTCAAATTTTAATAATTACTATGAAAGTTTGGGTGTAATCTGAATGTATTACATGGCTGAAGGAAGTGTATGGAGCTTTAAATGTTCTGGCAAGATTTATTCAAATGTACAATAGACACTCTACATTAAATATTTAATTTACTTGGTAACTTGCATTCTATGCATTCTGAATAAAATGATTTTTTTTAAAAGGTCGGCTCATCACCATACACCAACCTGTTGTTGTTCAGTTATGAATGACTCTTTGTAACCCGATGGACGGTGGCACACCAGGCCACCCTATCCTCCACTAACTTCCAAAGTTTGTCCAAATTCATGTTCATTGCCTCGATACTCCAAGCTATAGCCCCATTTATGCTCCAATATGTACATGAAGTTGTATGAATGAGGTATCCAACCCAAGTTAATAGAGGTAGTAGCTTCAGGAATACACCCATTTTGCAGTTATGGAACAGTCTCTTATATGTGTTAGGAACACTGAGAACCGTTTGGACAGTTCTCATGGCACACTGATGTGCTCCCGCAACATAAAAGAACTGTTACATGGAAAAATAAGCTTTTTCGGAGTGTAATCTTAAGGCAGGGCTTGGACCAACAGTAGTGCTGGATCTAAGAGTCCCTGGACAGCCAGGAGCAACCAGAAACTTCCTATCAGGACTGTACCTTCCTAACCAGAGGGAAAGGGAAACACTGCCCCTTCCCTGCAGTAGTGGAGCAGCAGTTCTTATCCTTGTGCTGGAAACAACGCAAGCAAGCTAGTCTGCCTGTCTTGCAGAAGTTAGGATTGTGCCGTCAGTGATCAAGATAGTGAAAAATATATAATTACAGTGAAAGCAATTAATAGGCAACAAATTCAGCTTGTTGCTTGACTGGAGAAACTGGCAAAATACCACTTTTTCAATATAGAAAACATCAACCAGGCAAATTAAACATGGTCCTACTGATTTCAACCAAAGAAAGTTAAGCATGTTTTTATCTTTCCCACTGAAATTAAGGTCTTACATGTGCTTAATTGTAGCTGAGATCTGCCTTAAAAAAAACTACCAAATTACAGGTATACTAATATATCAAGATAGCAAAAGTTAACAATTCTGTAAGCCAAAAGTGAGCCTATAGAAGTCAAAAGTACGTGAAGGCAAAACACAATGCCAGAATTAATTACAGTGGTACCTTGAGTAAAGAGCGACTTGAATAAACAGCGTTTTGGGTAAAGAGCAAAATTTTCTCAGAAATTTTGACTTGCGTAAAGAGCACTGTCTTGAGTAAAGAGCACTTCTGAGGAAGTTTGGAACAGGCTTCCATGGCAAAGGAGACCAAGGGGGGGGGGGAGACGGACGAGGGGACTAGCTTGAGCTTCAGTGTGGCCCTGGGCAAAGTTTGGAATAGGCTTCCATGGCCAGGAAACTCATTGAGGATCCGGGGCAAGCAGCCTGAGCCAGGTTTGTATGTGGAATCTATGCGTGGCAGCATGGAAGGTGTGCCTGATCAATGTTCTAGTGCTGCTCCCCATCAGCTTGGGAATGTTAAAGTTGCACAAAAAGACAAAGATTCCATTGAGCCAATGGACAGCAGTGACTCCATTAGTGATTGTGAAAGAGCACAATCCTAACCATGTCTACTCAAATGTAAGCCCCATTGTGTCCAATGGGTCTTACTCCCAGGAAAGTGTCTTGAGGATTGCAGCCAAAGTATCCCCCTCTCTGTAACCCTCATACCAGTCATGAAGGTTTTCAAAAGTACAGTACAGTTCAGTACTGTACAGTATTTTCTTTACTGCAGTGTTGTATGAAACTGTGTATTACAGTGTTTTGTACTGTGTTATATTCAGTGTTTTGTAATCATTTTTATAAACAGTTAATATTTTTATATGACTATTTTTGGGGTTCTGGAACCAATCGTCTGAGTTTCCATTATTTCCTATGGAAAAATCTGCTTCATGTAAACAGTGTTTCGCGTAACAAGCATGCCTCGGGAACGAATTAAACTTGTTACATGAGGCACTACTGTATTGAGTTGGAAGCACTTTTCAGAATAGGGTCTGGGTTGCCATCTTTCCCAGCCACTGAGTCTGCACTCCATTGCGCATTTCCCCATAAGTAAGCATCACTGAACTCAATGGGGAGTGTACATCTGAGTAAAGATACACTCAGTTGTGTTGTAATTGCATCCTGGAAAAGAGAGACTGCATTCATTCAAAGCTACCTTATGCTTCTTTTCTCAAATGATGTTCAGTTATAATCAAACTTTATATATATATATAAATACAAATAATTGTAAAGACTGTATACGGGTACAAGTTCAAGAGTGGAACTACCATCAGCCACCTCCTCTATATGGATGACATCAAGCTGTATGCCAAGAATGAACAAGACATAGACTCATTGATACACCTGACAAGGATCTACAGTGAGGATATTGCGATGTCATTCGGCCTGGATAAGTGCAGCCAAATGATCGTAAAGAGAGGAAAAGTGGTTAAGACCAGTGGGGTAGAACTACCAACAGGGTATGTAACAGATGTAGAGACCAACTATAAGTACCTAGGTATCCCACAATCCCACGGTAATCATGAAGAGGAGGCAAGGAGGACAGCAATATCCAAGTACTATCAAAGAATACGACAGATCCTGAAAAGCCAGCTCAATGGGAAAAATAAGATACATGCCATCAATACATATGCACTGCCAGTCATGAGATACCCTGCTGGCATAGTAAGCTGGCCACAGAAAGAAATGGAGGCGGCCGATGTGAAGACCCAAAAGCTCCTCACAATGCATGGGGGTTACCACCCCAAACCTAACATCCAGAGACTATACACTAGTCAGAAAGAGGGCGGCCGGGGTCTGATGAGCGTCAAAACTACTATCCTGGATGAAACCCAGAACATCCAGGAATACATCAGTGAGATGGCACCCAAAGATGAGCTGATGAGAGAATGTTTCCAGCAACAGCAACAACAGCAAATACGGAAGGAAGATCAAACTGAGGAAGTGTCCTGGCAAGACAAGACCCTGCATGGGATGTACCATCGCCAGATAACTGAAGTCACTGATATTGGGAAATCCTATCAGTGGCTGGAAAGAGCTGGCTTCAAAGATAGCACTGAAGCCCTCATCATGACAGCACAAGAAGAGGCACTAAGTACCAGATCCACAGAAGCAAGCGGGGATTGACCATACAAGAGAAGACCCAAAGTGCAGGCTGTGCAGAAACGTCAGAAACAATCCAACACATCATGGCAGGGTGTAAGATGCAGGCAGGAACAGCATACATTGAACGGCACAGTCAAGTAGCCGGCATCGTGTATAGGAACATCTGCTCAGCCTATGGACTAACCCCTCCCAAGACCAAATGGGAGACCCCTCTGAAGGTTGTGGAGAATGACAGGGCTAAGGTCCTGTGGGACTTCCATATCCAGACAGACAAGAAGGTACTGGCTAACCAGCCAGACATTGTGGTGGTAGATAAGGCCCAGAAGACAGCCCTGGTGATAGATGTAGCGATACCAAACGAAAGCAACATCAGGAAAAAAGAGCATGAAGAGGTGGAAAAGTATCAGGGTTTGAAGGAGGAATTAGAAAGACTGTGGCAAGTGAAGGTGAATGTGATCCCAATAGTGATTGGAGCACTAGGGGCTGTGACACCCAAGCTGGAAGAATGGCTCCAACAGAGTCCAGGAAGGACATCAGAACACTCGATCCAGAAAAGCGCATTGCTAGGAACAGCTAAGATACTGCGCAGAACCCTCAAACTCCCAGGCCTCTGGTAGAGAACCCGAGATTGAGGATAACATGCATACACCACCCATGGAGGGTGAGAAAACAATTTTATATATATATATATATATTTTATATTTTAAAATAAATATATATATATATTTTAAATTAGGCATGAGTTCTAGCATTGCCTGCAGTTGCATTACAAACCCCAAACATATCCAGATGCCAGGCCAAGTCAACTGCTGACAGCCATGTTACTATAGAAACATCTCACAGCTTTATCCCCTAAAATATTATGGAATTATATAACCCTTTTCCCCATCATTAATTCCTTTTGCAGCTGCCGCAGTTGATGTCTTAGACTGATTTCATTTACTTTTCAAGACTAGTTACTTACACAAACACAGCAGTGAAAAGCTAGTAGAGACATCAGAGAAGAGCTAGTAGAGTAATTTCATATAAAAATAGGAGAGCACGTCTGTCTGATTTGTGCTTCAGTTATAAAGCAGGCCAATGAAGTTAAATTCCTGGAAATAAAACTGCGTCTGTGCAAGACCAGAGACCTGCATCTCTGCAAGATCTTGGAACAGAACTAAATGTCATGGATCCTACTGAAAATAGTAGCCCCGTGGATTCCTCTTTCTCCTTTCGAAGGTATTTTTCCTTCGCCCATTTCTCATTTTAAAAAAGAGATCCGAGAGGTTCCCAAAATAAAAGGCAATACAATTAACACAAAAAAGTATACAGGCCTGAACAAACAGTAGCAAAACGGAATCCAAAGCAAGCTTTGCCAAACGGTACATTAGACCGGCAAAGGGGGATAAATCCATCCATCCATCCACAGTATTTATATTCTGCAGTATTTATAATCCACAGTATTTATATTTCACAGGGATTTATATATCATCAGGGACCCCATTCTAGGGTGATTTGTCAGAGATGTGTTCATTGGATCAGGACAATTCTGGTGTCCTTGGATTCCTTTCATCCTGCCCTTTTCTATGGACTATGGCATGTTTGCCTACTCGGGAGTAAAGCCATTATATGGGACACTCACTTTCCATAGAATTCAATAGATTTGTTTTTTGGCCATAATTTTTGATCGGAAGGTGGTATTTCAAAATGGACTGTTGCATTGGATTCTGCTCTTCAATACAAATCCAACAGTATATGACATGATGGGGTTTGACACAGCACCACAAAGCTGCAATTTTTGGGTCCTCTAGTGCACGTCACTAGACGTGGGTTGTGAGTGGCGCAAGTGGCTAAGACACTGTGCTTGTTAACCAGCAGGCCAGGGTTCGAGACCCGGTCGGCCCTACAAGACAGGGTGAGCTCCTGTCCTTAGCCCAGCTCTGTGACTCCAGCTGGATCCAATCGTATCGGCTCTGCCTTTCCATTGGACTAATTCAGTGGTGTGGAGAGGGGGGATTTGCTGCTTGGGTAACAGCATATCCTCCATAACAATCCAACCCAGGCTTTCGTGCTTCGCATGCAGCGTATGCAGCACTGAGCACGATACCATAGTCTTCCAAGACTGACAGAGTGCACGTCATCCCCCACCCTGGGCACGCAGGTGACTGCCTCACCAGCACTACCCTAGTGACACCCCTGGTTCTTACTGATAATGATTCGAAAAATCTAGTTTAGATTCTGCTGGATAACTACACCTCCTTAATGCCATGTTAGCAGTGGATTAGCCCAAGGGCATCCAATGAGAGGTCAAGATTAGGATGGGATTTTGACCCTCAGCCATGCCCATCTGAGCCACTGACCACTTGTGGTGGGTCAAAACTGTTGACAAATGACTTCTGAAGTCCTATAAAGATGAAAAATGGACAAGGCGGATGAAATGTGATGGGCACAAACATGATGAAGCACTATTTGGATGAGTGTGAGGGCACATGAAGTACCAGTCGCTCACCACAGCTTCTGCAGCAGGCTCCTCAGCCTCCATGGGCTGTACTTCTGGTTCAGTGACAGAGGAAGCAACATCAGGTGCACTTGGAGCTTCTTCAGCAGGAAGTTCTACAGGTGGAGCTTCTTCTGCTTCATTCTTTAGTTATTGAATATATATGTTCAATATATATTTGAACATGTAACAAACCAATTGAAGAGAATGCTGTACATTATGGGACAGGATCAGTGCAGTTAGGATTCTTAATGTTTTTTTAAACCATGTAATTTAATTTTTAAAAGTTCTCTTATGTCAGCAAGAGGAAGCAAGGTCATTTATGCTACCTCTCGCCACTTTTGAAACCTTTCAAGCAGCAACTGCCAGCATGATATATGAAAACTGTCTTAATGTGTTGGAAAACTAAAGTCTTAGCCAGAGACATTAACAAGAACTGGAACTTCCAAGTCCTAACTCTGCATCTTACAGTAGACCCAGATTTAATTAAATACGTAGAGGAGTGACACCATCCATATGGATTTCTCAATAGAAGCGACCTAATAAATGTTTTAGTTATTTAGTTAAATAAATAAATATTTCTAATAAATTTTTTCCTCATACAATTTATTAAATATTCACATAAGGTTGTCTCCATACACACTGTTGTAAACTCAGCCTATTAACAATAGCACACTTAATTTGCACTCCCTCTTCAATTAGGGACACGGGTGGCACAGGAGGCACGTCTACAGTATAGGATAGTCTGATTTACACTTTTCCTGGTGCCTTACGCTTCTTTTAGGGAAGGCTTTAGCTCAGTGTGCTTTGAATACAAAAAGTCATAAGCAAGGTGGGGGAAAATCTGAAACCCGAGAGCAGTTATTTTCAACCTTTTTCATCTCACGGCGCACTTAATAAGGCACTGAAATTGTCAAGGCACACCATCAATTGTTTTTACCATTGACAGGACACACTAGACTGTTCAAAGCTCCCAATTTTCCTATTAATGAATGTCAATCCTCAAATTCCCATGGCACATCTGAGGACTATCCGTGGCACACCAGTGTGCCACGGCATACTGGTTGGAAATCACTGAGAGTCATTGACAGTGACAGTGGAAATCACTGAGAGTCATTGACAGACAATGTGACAATACTGAAGTAGATGGCCCATGCTGAGACTCAGTTCCAGAATGAGTGAAGGCGAATGGGGCAGGGCAAAGAGCAGGAAAAGATAACACAGATCAGTAGAACGGAAGTCCTCACAGCCCAACAAACCAAGCAACATAGAAGAAAACAGAAGGCTCTGTCCATTTTGATAAATACTATGACAGCAGCAGCTTACCATGTTATCCATCACATTCTGACTTGACTGCATTGAGAACAGGGACGTGTCCTAGCAGTGGTAGACACAGAAAACACAAGAGAACATTAAGCAAGTCTAAGCTTATAAAATTCTGCAAGAGTCTATTTATATCTGGCCAAATATGCGTATTATAAGAACAAACTACAGGTCAAGCTTTATTATACACAGATTTTTATACATGGATTTGACTCAATACAAATGGCCACTACAAATCGCAGTTTTAAAAACCGCTTTTCTTACTGCTGTCGAGAGGCGGTCATGCAAGCAATCATTCCATTCTTCAGCCAAGCCAGGCAAAGACAGAAGATCCTTTGCATTTCTAATTGCTGACTACCTCTCTACAAGAGTAAGAAAAACTGTTTTTAAAAATAAACTGATTTTATTTAACATGTTTCTTGGTATCAGCAGAGAGTTCCAGGATCAAACCCATGCAGCTATTGAGGCAAAACCTTATTCCATTAGGAGCATCAGAGGAGTAAGAAACATGGGAAACATTCAAATAAGTGGGTCTTTCAATCTATTTTACATTGTTTTTTATCCACTAATGATTCCTGAACCCTAGTGGATAATGAGGGAAGCCTGTATACAGAAAATAACTACATGTGCTGCAGTGGTACTACAATCTTATTTGCAGACATTTGTGTGCCACTTTTCACTTCTGGTCTTTGAAAGGACTCACATCAACATATTAAAACATTCTAAGCACAACATAAATTCAGTTAAGATTTGTTTTAAAAGTGTAGCACTTGAGAAAGATACACATAATGATATGTTTCTGCCTTGAGATGGAATGGAAAATTATGTTTGACTCAATAATCACAGTAGGTTGATTTAATAATGCTAATTTAACTAATTAAATTCAATCTTCTGAATATGGGATGTATGCACTTGCCCCCTCCTCCTCCTCTTCCCCCCCCTCTCTCTCTCTCACACACACACACACCAATCAGAAGAAAGTCTATCAAGTTAATGAAACATTTTTTCCAAATAAAAACCGTTTGTAAAAACAATGTTTTGCAGTTAATGACAAATTTAGGGTGCAATCCAGAGTAACTATGGGGAGTCCTTGCTCTGGAGTAAGAACAAGTTACTCTGGATTGCAATATGAATTTCCCATAGGTTTTCACTAGGTGGTGCAGTAACTATGGGTGCACATAATGTCTCTTAAGTGCTCCCGTAATTACTCTGGATTGTGCCCTTAGTTAAAATCTGTTTGATCCAATGGAAACTGCTAAATGGTTTCTGGAAAAAAACATTCCCTTTTAAGCTTCATAGGTTTTAAATATTTTCTAAAGTGTTTTCACACATAGATACCATAATAAAGATTAGATTAGATTAACAATTGGTGTGCATTATTACATCAATTATTCCAAATTATTGATTTGCTGTAAATAGCTGCTATTAGGTAGTTTGGAAAGGGCACTTCATCCAGAAAAATAGCATGAGAAGAAAAGGATCAACCCCTTTGGTCCAGATCTGCACAATATCCCCACCACCCCCATTGCGGGGAGGAGAGTTTCGGGTCTTAAATACTCTTTAAAGAACCCAACCCAAGTCTTATCTATGTATGACCAAATTCTTACTTG
Source organism: Cryptoblepharus egeriae (assembly GCA_030015325.1). Lineage (NCBI taxonomy): Eukaryota > Metazoa > Chordata > Lepidosauria > Squamata > Scincidae > Cryptoblepharus > Cryptoblepharus egeriae. The sequence goes on from JAREYC010000004.1 coordinate 50,425,833, forward strand.
GCTAGACACCACATGCTTCAATATAGTTTCTCTCCTGCAAGGAACTTCTTTAGCATCATCAAGATAATTAGTGTTCATACAGAAAAGTTATTTACAAAATGGCTTTCCAACATTTGTGGAAAAAGTCTGTTTAAAACATTGCACTACTACTCTGCCTCACATCCAAATAAATAAGGTAATCTGACAATCCTGAATTCACAACATATATTATGCAAACTTTGTTGAATCATATCCTAAATCCAGCATTTGATAACTTTGAAGGTTCAGCCTTAGGTCATGACAAGACACAAAAATATAAGAAGGATCCTGTAGGATCAAGCCACAATCCCAACTAGGCCAGCATCTTATATCCCACAGTAGTCAAGTAGACAACTACTGGGAAGTCCACAAGCAAGAAAGGTACACCTTTTCCTACCAAAGCTCTCCTATGGGCATTCAGAAGCATCATGTCCCTAAACCCAGAAGTAGCATGAAGCCACCATGAGCAACCATGAATAGATGAGTCCTGTCATCCATAAATTTGTGCACTCCCTTTTGAAGCCAGCAAACCTTATATAATGCTGATTTATAACTATATATTATAGTACTGAGTTCCATGGAATCGGGATATATCATATCACACAGGGTGCAATCCTAAGCAACTTTCCAGCACTGGTATAGATGTGCCAGTGGGGCTTGTGCTGCATCCCGTGGTTGCAAGCAGCCAACAGAGGCCTCCTCAGGGAAAGGCTATGTTTGTTATCTTACCTTGGAGTTGCATTGCCCTTACCACAGACTGGAAAATTGATTATGATTGTGTTTTCAATTTTTATTTTTTTATTTTGCAAATAACAGGAGTTCTTACCTGTGTGAATCCATTAAAAGCACTGCTAGGAGCCTAAATAAAATTGGAAATTAGAACAAAATCATTGTTAGAGTTATAGTAACTGCTGTTCAAGTATAGAGCACATTTTACAAACTCTTGTTTGCACAAGACAGAAGGTTAAAAAAAAACCAAAAAATGTTTTTTTTTAATGTGAAGGGAAAGTATAACAATTCCAACAAGCAGAGTGAAGTAATAAAAACTATTAAAAAGAAAGAGAAAAGAATAACAATGCAGAGTCTGAGAGTTGGAATAGGCTGGAGCTGCATAGAAAATAGCATTCAAAAATTAAAAAAAAGAAAACAGCAGAGTCTGATGGTGTGTTCAACAGACAACCACTTAGTAGTTAACCTAATATACTTTATGGTTGAACTGTATCAAAGCTGAAATGTTGGGATGATCACTAGGTTAGCAAAGGAGGATAGGGAGAACATAGAAAGAGGACTGTTTGTAAAACACAAGGTTATAGATATATATGCATACATGACCTAAGGAACTTTTATTTCTAGACTAGGCTACACACTGGGGTAGGTACCTCTTCTTTAGCCTCTATCTCCTGGTACAACAATCCATATCTCCGGTTAGCAATTTCATCTTCAGATAAATCTGAGCTGTTGGTCTCATTTTCTTTTGGACTAGTTGAGCTCTCGGTGCTAGCATTGCGGGAAGTTCCCATTTGGAACAGAGCCAATGGCCTACCTATTTCTTTGTTTGGTCCACTGCTGCTAACATCTGCCTGTTCCCCAGTTGATCCTTGCTTTAATGGTGCCTCCTGATTCTGATGGTTTGGTGTTTCAACCATAGCTCCCCAGCAGTTATCTAAACCTCCCAGATCTTGAGTAGACCAATTATCATTGAAACCTGCCCAGGGGCTCCCCAGGCTTCCATCCATGGAGTCCTGTTTGGGAGGGAAAGGCCAGTTATCATAGCCGTTGTTCTGCCCCCAGGAATCAGTACTAACTGTTGGATCCCAGTTGGCTTGCCAGGGATCCATTTCCAATGCTTCAGGGGCACTAATGTTACTATTAAATTCTTCAGCCATACAAAATGTTTCCCCGTCTATAAATGTACCTTCCACATTATCTAGCCCAGAACTACTGAGGTTGGCATCAGTTGTGGAAGCAGACCCATGCTGCAGAATCATGTTCTGTTCAAAGGGTATAAAGGTAGCTTCACATTCACTGGCAACATTACTGTTCTGAAGGATGCCATAGCTGTGATCTTCAGTCTCTTTCCCTGGCTCTTCTGCACCAGGCAGCTCACTGTCACAATCAGGCTTTCCAACCTTGACAGTTGATTTGTCTCTGATATCTACGGCTGCCAATCCCATAACATCTGGCATGGCTTCTTCCTGTATGCATGTTACGGCTGTGTTTCTAGTACAGGGCAAGTCATCCAAATACTCTGTTCCATGGTTCTCATTCCAGGAACCTAAACTATTCTCAGGTTGCAACCCACTGTATTCTACAGCTGCAGAGTTGCTTGCCACATCCCCCACCCCTGTGCTCAATATGTCCTCTGCAAGACTTTGACCTGTCGCTTGAATCATGGCAGCCCCATTAAACTCCAAGCCTAATTCCTGACCATTACTGTCTATAGTTGTTTCTGGTTGCCTATGATTATATTCTGAATCCCTTCCAATTTCATGATCTGTTTCTGCTAAGATCTCAAGATGTTCTACTTCACTGTTGCCTTTATTGTCCCAATCTCTCTCTTCCAACTCCTCTGTGTGGTCTAGCTCCTTGCGGTTAACAGCTCTGGTTTCTACCTTTTCACATGGCTCCACACTTGCGTTCAAAGACTCTTCCGTTTCTTGATTCTCCTCTTCTGCGTTGTCCATACTAAATGGGGCACCATCCAGAGTTCCCACTGGTGGCCACTCTGCCAAAGTCTTGTTTGCTAAAGGCTGATTTGTCTCCACCATGTCTATAGCACTGTCCACATCATGTCCAGTGTCCAAGTGCATTTCTGGGTCAGTTTGGTTTTCACCTAAGGAGGCCATCCAAGGTGTACTGTCCTCTTGTTCACCTACTACAGGCCAAGGAACGGTAGTCAGTGCAACAGATGATTCTGCTGAGGTTTCCTGTCCCTCAGGGAAAGGCAAAGGAGTCCCTTCCACCCTTTCCTGGTTCTCACTGGCTGCACTACCATCTAGGCCCCAGCTGTGCGAACCTAGATCAGTTTGGGGTTTGTTAATATCTTCTGCTGACCCACTGTTTGGGTTTTCCTCCATGACCAGGTTACAGAGGGAAAGACTTTTTGAAGAATCAGGCTTTAGGCAGACAGAAAAGTAAAGAAAAAAACAAGATGAAAAAGATACAGGTGGTCTTGATGAGAAAACACAAAAGTTCAATATTCAACTATGGCTAGTTTAAGCACGGCACATGACAAAATTAAGGAATTATCACAACTTGCAGCAGGAAACTGCGCTAATATACCATCAGAGACAGCAGCTAGCAATCTTAACAGCAGTTCTGGGTATTGAAAAAAGAGAAGGTCTGCTTACCGGCTGCACCAGTTCGCTGCTTGTCTGTGTGGAAGAAAACCATATCAATAAAACAAAGACCAAGAGCCTGAGGGCATTATAGTTCCTTTCACTAAAAAGCAAGCTATGGCTTCTAGGAGTCATTGCATTCATGGTAGAGTTTGGCAAACCCCCTCAATACATTATGCTCAGGACATTATGCATTATTTCATTCCTTTATAATGTAAAAGTGCCTGTACATTACTGAAAGATTAGAAAGGCTATAGAGTTTCCATTGCTGTTTTGGTGTGACAGAATCTGTCTTATTCATGCAATTATGATTCCCCATGCAGTCCAGAAGGGATTGGAAGCAGGACCAAAAAGTCTCTGATTTTCAGATGACCATCAATAATGTACAGAATTACTTGCCATAATGACATTTCCTTTAATGTAGATTCTTTACAGTCTTCTTTCTTTTTCCTGGCATGATTGACTGTTATTGTAATCAATGTGAATAGTGCATTCTGGGACATGACTTATTTTCTGCTTTGTTTTTAACTGTTTCCTATAGCAATGTTTCAAACAGCTCTCAACTTTCTGATACTGTTTTTATTATCCTAGTATTTCTGGGGTAATCCTTTCTGCACTACTCCCACATTATGGATGGCATTACTTCAAACCAATCCATCTTTTCAATTGCAACTTGAACCCATGCCCTGTTGCAGGACTTGCTTCCATATGAGAAAGTTCAGAATTTCAACCCTGTATCTAACCCAGTATATAACATATCTAGTCCACCTTAAGTCAACAAATTCACGTACAGTAGTCTGGAAGTAAATCCTGTTCCAATCAGTAGGAATTATTTCTTTGTGAACATGCACAGTGAATGTTAAAAAAGTATTACACAAGTCATATATGTATGACAGATTACTACTGTAAGATACTCTGCTTAGCCATAATGCATTCTCATCCTAACCTCCCTACAGGGTTGTTGTGACAACAAAAGGAAGGATTTTATTGGCAACCATATATGCCAACCTGAGGGCAGTATAAAAATGAGGATGATGAAGAACTACTTTGGTACCTCTCATAACAAGTGCCTCACATAAAGTATGTTCCACATAACAAGTCTAAACTCCCAAGGAATCCTGCTTCACATAACAAACCCCTCTGGCACCTAATGGGCATGTGCGCTATGCAGCCCTGACGCTCCAAGTGAAGGCTGTTTAAAAGGGCTGCCGGCCAGCACTGCTGCCTCTAACTGCTCCCAACTTGTGGGAACACCAGAGGCAGCTGCCCCCAAGTGCCCCGATGTGCCCCCACCGGCCACTTTGAACTTCCAGCAGCAGCCCAGGTAAGCCTCCCAGGAAAGTGTCTTTGATTTCAGCCTCCTAACCATGTCTACCCAGAAGTAAGCCCCTTTGTGTTAAATGGGCCTTACTCCCATGAAAGTGTCTTTAGAATTGCAGTCCAAGTAGACTTCAATTACAGTGTTTTATCATTTTTACATACAGTTAATATTTTTATATGAATATTTTTGGGGTTGTGGAACCAATCGTCTGAGTTTCCATTATTTCCTAAGGGAAAATATGCTTCACATAAAGAGCGCTTCACATAACAAGCATGCTTCTGGAACGAATTAAACTTGTTATGTTAGGCACCACTGTATTGCCAAAGCTACAGTTAATGGCAAACATCCCATAAGGATGTTAGCATCCAATTATCATTTCGATGCTAAACATGTGTATTGGAAGAAGAAACTCATGAATATGAGCCAACTTCCTCCTTTAATTTATCCCTACAATCCAGAGTAATTATGGGAGCATGTAAGAGATATTTACATCTACGTAGTTATGGCACCACCTAGTGAAAACCTATTGGAAATTCATATTGCAGTCCAGAGTAAATTGTCCTTACGTTGGAGTAGTGACTCCCTGTAGTTGGTCTGGATTGCACCCTAAGTCTCATTTAGCAGCTGCAGCAACAGGCAAAAAAAATAGGTCAAATCCATTTGAATTTTTGGCTGTTTTTCCAAATTAGCTGTACTGTTTTCATGATTTTAAAAAAGCATAATTTTATGACATAATCTCCTTTTGCTCTACATTTTGGGGACAGTTGCAGTCTAAAGCCATGGTCTTCAAAGCTGAAATTCCCATATCACTCTCTCCATGGACAGTTGCCAGGGATATAAAAGGGAGCTGCCATTTTTGGACTGCTGGCGAGTGAGACCGTCATGGAATTTGTTCCAGTTATCAGTGACATCCAGTAATTCAACACAAGAAGCATGATGCAACAGATCCAATTTTTATTGCTAACTGGCTTTTTAAAACCTTCAAAAGGGAACCTCACTGTCCTCCTTTGCAACTGCTCTATTCTATCCTCCTCCTAATCATCACCTTATATTGCTCCTGCTGTTCACAGGTGTTACCATCCTTTTGCCAGAAAGAACTAATTCCCTCTCCTTTCAGGCTAGTTTATTTTTGGCCTTGAGTCAAAAGTCCATTTACCGATTCTTTTAGAACAAAGAGACACCTCGAGTCAAAGACTTTGCAGGGTGTCTATGGCAAGGATGGCTTATACAAACTTTTCAGAAGGCATCTATGCTGTTCAAGAAATGCACTTCAAATTTACTTGCACTGAGATTATGTCCAGCGATGAGGATTATAATCAGGCTGAAGAAAAAGAACCAACTTAAAGCTGGTTAGAACAATTAAACCAACCCACTGAGGCTGCAATCCGATCCCACACACTGGGAATAAACCTCACTGAATACAATGGGATTTACTTCTGAGTAGCTAGGGATATAAGACTGGGCTCTGCATTTAAGTTTTGTTCCATTAGGCTTCTTTTAATTTAATGTTTTAAGTTTTTCCCAACAAAGACATTTAATAACAGTGTTTATTTTCTGAAGTCACATATTAACATTTGGAAACAATCTTTCTGTTTAGCATTTTTATTAATGCAGGATTCTTTGTTTAAAATCCAGTCTCAGTATGATCAACCAAGCAGAACTGAACTGTATACCAGGAAATGCAACATTAAATGTGTTAGTTTGAAAGGTACCACTGACTAGAGTAGACTTGAATCTGTTGCAACAAAAATAACCAATGCAACTATCCTTTGAAAATGTACTTCTTGCCACCTTCAGATTAATGCAGATGATAAATCACTATAGAGTTGAATGACTGTGAGTAGCGAGCTATAATGGGTACACGTATGCCATTTGTCTCTTTTTTTACCTTAGGCTTGCAAATGCAAGAAATTTAAGCTATAAATCCTTGGATTAAATTTGGGTTCCCAGCTTTATACTGGACAGATTATTATTTTTCTTTTTTAAAAGGAATAGGATGTAATATAGAGATGCTTAGTTTTTCTTAGCAAATAATCTGGCACAGCACATTATTATATAAACATAACAGGTGACATCCATGTCTTTAGTGAACCACTGTGTCATTGACAGAAACTTCTTTCATAAAAAGAGAGTCTAGTCTCAGACAAGGGTTCTTGCAGGAGCAAAAAGGTGTCCTTGCATGAGTAGAATTTTATTTCCATCCATGGAAGATGTATCTGCCAACAACACAACACTGCACAGATGGTCTAGAGCAGTGGCTCTAAATTTCCAGCTGTGGAAATCAGCGGGGGAACCATGCAATTGTCATTAAAATGATATAGCAGGACTATACAACGTACAAGTTTGTAACCCAGAGACCCAAGGAAGAAGAAACACAGTTGAAAAAGTGTGGTGCTTTAGAATAATGTTCTCAATGTCTGTTTCAATTTTTTTCTGGAAAAAAATGATTTCAAACATTCTAGGCTCTTGCAAAAATAAGGGTGTAGAAAACCCCCTCTATTAATTATTTGGTGTAATATTTAAATTTTTTATCCTCAAACACAAACTTATATATGTGCAAATTGTGGCTGCAATCCTAAAGAAACTTTTCTGGGAGTAAAACCCATGGAACACAATGGGGCTTACTTTTGAATAGACATGGTTAGGATTATACCTGTATACCAGGTTTAACTGTATTTCAATTGTGTTTTAATCTGTATTTATTATCTAATTTTAATAGTGTTTTACTGTTCTTTTAATTGCTGTCAGCCACATTGACTTCCCTTTGTTAGGGAATAAAGGCAGAATATAAATTTAATTTAAAAAATAAATAAAAATAAATAAATTATGCTCTATTTTTGGCATATTTAGGGCTGCAATCCTAAACTCCACTTAGGCCAGCCTAAGCTCCGGCATAACTCCTGTGCTGACCTCGGGATGTCACAAAAATGCAGTAATACACTTCTGCCACACTCCTGGGGGAGTTAGGCTAATGCACAGGCATACACCAACCTCCTCACACAATTGTGAAAAGATAGGCCAGATGAGTTAGGCTGGCCTAATTTTCTCAGGATTGCGCCCTTAACCAGTTACCATTACCTCTTCAACCTCCCCATTGTCTCTGCCTAAATTTATTCCATCACCTCTTGCAGGCAGGGCCTGTTTCCCTTTGCTTATAGGTTGCTCCATTGAACACTTTTGCATATTAATGATGCTATGTAAACTAAATCACAAAGACAGCATACAAATTTAAAAAGCCACCTTACCGTCCATAAATCCCAGGGTAGCGTCTGAGCAGAGGGGAAAGAAGGACAGTGTTGAAAACCTCATTTGTACACCTTTTTATGTGCTGTAAAGCATAACAGTACCATGGTTATTCATGTGTGCAAGACACTGTAGCTTACAGTTCTTTTATGGGGTGGATAGTTCACAAATCTCAGTTGACTTGCTTCATCCACACAAAGGGAAAAAGAGATTCCAATTTGCAGGGCAAAAGTCTCTGGGAAGTCTACTTGCACTAGCTCTATGGAAATGAAGAGGAGCTTCTCAGGATCTCCAACAAGGAGCTTCAGGCCACATCACACATTATATTTAAGGTGGAAAACTCAGAAGCTTTAGGTATGCACCTCAAATGTGAAGTGCAAGTGTTTGCAAGTGCCTGTGTTATGCAAATAATCTTGCTGGGGAGAGATGAGGAGCTGAAGCATCTTGTTAACAAGATAAAGCAGCTTCTGCTGGGGGAGGGAGATACAGACATGGATCAGTTTTCCTACACCACCACAGAAATGGGAAAATGGATGAGTTGTGCTGGAGGTATATGTCCCTGGATCTGAATCCTTGCTCTAGACGAGAGCCACACGATATACATAAACATTGTGGTGGACGTGTCCCATGGGTAAGGACCTGCAAACACAAGGTTATTTTTTCTGGCAAAGGATATTTTTCCCCTTTGTCAGGAAAAATAACCTTGCCCTTTGCAGGTCCCTACCCATGGGTAAATAGGGAACTGGTGACAACAGTGGCATGAGTCTCTTCATCAACATAGTGTCACCACTGCTATATGTATTGGGACATTAAGTCAACTTGGCCAAATGAGCCACTGACCCCTGCCCAAGCTGGCTGATACCAGCATTGCTCCCTGTAGCCATACCTCTAACTCTAAAGACTTCAGACACATGTTCAAACATAAGGACTGGAAACAGGTGATTCAGCATTAATTACAATGAGTTTGTCAAGAACCTGCATTTTACCCATTTTCTATGTTCTCACAGAATCAAAGCATATCCACCGGCTGGATAACTGCAGACAAGGTGTTGTGACTATGATCAGAAAATGTCAAGGCAAGAAAGTACCTGAGACATTGGGGAATGGGATGGCACAGGAGCTGCTGCATCAGGTTTGAAAGGATCAAAGTCAAAATCTAACAAAGACTCTTCTTTCTTTGCTTCAGGAACTTCATTCTGTTAAAAAAGAAACACTCAATTACAACATCTTTCAAAATTCACATTCTAGTGATCTGCATTTTATGATTTTGTTTGCTCACGGCAACATGTGTTTTTAATTGCATTTGATACAACCACTTTTCTACTAGAGGTCCCCAAAACAGCAGATACAATTAAATATGTATTTACTCAAAAACAATGCTCACCTTTTTCAGCTGAATTTAGTCTCCAAAATCAGTGTGTGCATTAGAATCAATGGTTAATTAGATTTGAGTAAATATGGTCTATTGATTATAAGTTTAGGATTTGCATTAGATTTGATGGCACATTTAATAATTAAAATTATGTAATAGAAATTTGAGACTACAAGTCAACTCAGGATGCGATCCTAACCAACTTTCTAGGACTGACCTAGCTGCAATGCAGCATCACGGGAAAGGGAACAAACATGCCCTTACCTTGAGGAGGCCTCCTTGACTGCCACCCTAGTGCAAGATGCAGTGCATACCACATTGGCACGGCTATGTCACTGCTGGAAAGTTGGTTAGGATTGCACCTACAATGACATAACTGGGGGTTGAACTGGAGAGATCAGAGTTTCAATTTTTCTGAAAGCTTGTCAGGAAAATCTGTCCAAACCAACTTCCCAGATCTGCTTTGACGACAAATCACAATTAGAAGGGTCGGGCCATGGGGTCAATCTAGCCATCAACACTGACTTCTCCCAGTATATTACCACAATGACAGTCATTAATTTTTGTTGGAGATTGGACAACCTACCAAGTCCTTGACTCACCTGTGAAGGTGTTGTCACATTTATTTCTGGAACAAAGTTGTCATCAAATAAGCTGATGATATTCTCCTGTTGTAGTTCTGTTGTCGGTGTGAGTTTAGGCAGTGGTGGAACAGGAGGTCCTTTTCTCAGCTAAACATAGATCATAGAGACATGATATTAAAGTAAAACCTTAAGGCAAACATGTATTTGTAATATAAGCAACATTTATTTCACAGTATGTAAGAAAAATTAATGCTGTTAGAAAATGCATTGATCTCTAAAAAAAAATTTGATATGTCAACCTATTTCTTTGTAGAAAACCTTTGCTTTCTACAAAGAGTATTTTGTAGAATAAAACTCTGGAAACATTAGGAACATTGGAGAGTTGATTGGATGTTGACAAATCTTTCACCTGTGGGAGATTGTCTAATCAAAGACAGACAATAACATCAACATCTGATATTTGCCACAATTACTTGCATATTATGAAAACTTTAGATCTGTTCAGGTTCGAACATTATTGCAAATTTCAGCTGGTAGTCAGCAAACCAGGATCTATCCAGCTGCAACAAGCATGCTGCGTTGACACATTTTTTCCAGACTAACAGGGAGCCACTGACAAAAGAAATCAAATCACATTTACCCTGCCGGAAAGGAAATTATATTCCTTTTATATCAGGATGATAAAAATAGCCATAGTAAATCCACAGTTTGGATTTATGCCAGATGCAGTTGGCAGCCTTTAATTCAGTCTTTAGAGACTTAACTGTAGTAGAAACCCTTTTTTGGGTTAAGTAGTAAAGTGACTGAAAATATTTTTAAATTCTCATATTAAAACTGTGTGTATGTTTTTAAAAATTACTATTTAGATGTACAGATCACCTCCATTCAGAGGCAGGGGAAGAGAGAGTCAATAAATTCCATTCTCTTACACACATTTCAATAATCCCTCATTACTGCCAACACATCCATAATATGAACTTGCTCTAGTTTTGTACACACAAGGAAAGAGTTGCCAAAATGATGGCAGTTAGAGCCAATGTGGTAATGTAACTACTACTAGGATGTTGGAATTGGACGAAGAAAACCTGGATTCAATTCCTTGCTTCCTGTGTGTCATATGCTGCAATCTTAAAGACACTTTCCTTGGAATAAGACCCATTTAACACAATGGAACTTACTTTTGAGTAGACATTGTTAGGATTGTGCTCTTAGACTAGTTACAATCTCACAGCTTAAAGGGTTGATGTGAGGATAAAGGAGGAAGAGCCCTCGACTCCCCAGGGGGAGGGCTGTATATAATTGTGAGAAATAAAAAATAAATCATATGTGAATAACAAACAACAGAAACAATTAGGACAAGTAGCATCTTGCTCAAGGTGACACCCTAGAAAAGTGACAGACAAAAGTAAAATGGTCACATTTTAAGAAACTCCTTCCAGTCCAGCAGAGGGAGCAAGGAGTAAGCAAACATGTGTACCTTTGAACCAAGTCTGATGTTGGAAAGGTAAGAGGAAGACAACAGGATTGACAGACAATATGGGAGCACTTTTTTGTCTGTTGTTTCCTGTAGAAATAAGAATAGTTTGGGTGCTCCTTCACTATATCAATAAGAAGAGAGAAATGCTAGCTTTGTTCCTGGAATGACATACTATTGATCTTGGCTTTGGCAATATGTGTTTGTATAAACGTTTATCCAAAAACGAAAACATGAAGAGCCTTAGGGCACAATCCTAAGCATGTCTACTCAGAAGTAAACCCCATTGAGTTCAATGGATCTTACTCCCAGGAAAGTGTCATTAGGATTGCAGTCTTTGCCAGTATAAAAACCTCATGGGACTATGTGCCATCAATCACATTTCACATCCAGTTATCTGAGGACACAGCCCTCAATTCAAATAATCCAGATGGACAGGAGAAAACACTGTGCAATCTTAGCCACATGGATGAATGATTTAATAACAACAGTAAATGCATTTAAATTACTCTCTATATAGCAAAAGTATAATTGTCTCCCGCAGCTGTATCCCTGTTAACCGCAGCCATTTTCAAGGAGTTGGCATTTTTTCATTACAAGTGAACATCTATCTCTAATCAGCTGCACTTAAAATAACACGGATTAACTTTTGCATTCAAAAAGGATAGTAAATATGCAAATTAGAAAGCTTTGGATCAACTGGTTTGTCCAACTAAAGTTAGCAGAAATTTAACAGAGACCATTTAACAAAGGAACATGTTAGTCCCATCAACTACCTAACCACCACCTAGGGTGCAGAGAGGCAGAATACCAGGAACACAGATCTCAGTGATAAACACATCCCTCAAATGGTTTGGGTTGCCACAGTCTCTGTTATTACTTTCATATCAGTTCCTATGTAATAGTTTTCTAGTATAGTATCTAATACTATACTCCTTTCATGCAGTTCTTCTGACAGTACATTGAGCACACAGTTCCTACCAAGGGACTCTGCGTTGCTTGCATGATGTATGTACTCAGAAAAATTTTGACAAGAATTTGTTGCAGAATATGTTGCAGAATATGCCATTATCAAATGTTACATAGGTTAGGGATACACAAAGGGAAATCTTTGTGTACTATTTATTTATTTATTTATTTATTTATTTATTTATTTATTGTTTGCTGGTGGCCTTTCAGGTATAAGTGATCTCAAATAGATGGTGTAAGCACAGTCATGAAGGGACTCTGACTAGAGCTATTTGGATGGGCTTAATGAATTGAACTATGCCCTATCCCCTTTCCCCCTTACAGAAAAACACCAAAAGACCTCTCGAGGAGTGGAGGAGGCAGAGAAACCAAAGATGCTTATCCCCAATCCTTTTCTATTCTCTTGATATGTGGAAAAAAAATACTAGGAGCTACATTGGGGACCTCTCAATTTCGAGCAGAAAAGTGGGGTATAAATATTTAAAGGAAAATGCATGTGTGCCACTATAGCAGTGTGGTGATCAAGCATAAGGCAGGTCCTAAATATGTCCCAGGATATGTCTGAGTGCACCATGCTGAAGCTATATAGGAGCCCTAGGTCTGGAAAACAGATGGATGACCATCTAGAAACCTCACTTGTTTCCAGGATGGAAGAAAGGTGGGATATAAATGCAATCAAACTATAACTATGCTTCCGAAAATCCAAAACTAACTTCTCCATCACTTTCCTTAATGTTATTATTGCATACATTTGTCCTGAAACTGTAAGCATTTTGTGGAGGCTATAGAGATGAAACATAAAATAAATATCAGATAAGAGTTCACATAATTACTATATTCCCTACACAGTGCAGTCTTGGAAATATAAAGATATCTTGTCAGTCTAAAGATAACCTCACATAACATAAAATGTGCCAAACTTCCAGTTCATTCTGCTCACACTCTACCTGAGAGGGAGACTTAGGCCGTGCTGGTGCTGGAGAAGCTGGTGCCAAAGTATGATTAGGACTAGCTTCAGGACTAAGTGGAGGTGAGACTTCTTCAGGTGGTGATGGAGTTTTTGCGATGCGAAGTGGACCTGAATCACTAGATGAATGCAAAATATTACAGTTCATAAAACACCATTCATTGCAAAATACTCAACTACTTTTTGACATTCACAAGTATACATTTCCTAATCTTTGGGTTTTGGTTTTGGATATATAATCAATTTGGTTTAATAAACCAGAATGTTTTCCAATTAGACTCACAAGGAAAGAAAAGTAGGCATGTGACTGTAATATCTTCATTGCTTATTAATGACCAACAAATATAGTCTGACTCAGTGGTGGGCTCCAGCAGGTTCGCACCTACTCTACAGAACAGGTTGTTAATGAGAGATAGGACATATAAAGTTTAAAAATAGCCATTTAAAAGTGGCTGCCAGATGGGCAGAGAACCGGTTGTTAATTTCTTTGAAGCCCATCACTGGTCTGACTGCCTGTATTAGGCCATCTCAAGACAATTGTGCCACAGCAAATGTCCAAGATGGGGAAACCTGACAATTTCAAATGCATTTTGTGAATGCTTATAGATATTTATTTACTAGTCAAATATATATGTGAATGCTGATAATTATATTTAAATGACAGTCAACATTTAATGGTGCATATCTGAATTTTTTTAAAATCTGCAATTATAGCATTCACATTTGAACGTGATGTTCACACCAGATTTAGACACTGAGAGCACAATTCTACCAATTTAGGCCAGCCTAACTCACCTGGCATATCTTCCCATGGTGGTATGGGGAGGTATATGCCTGTGCGCTGGCCTAACTCCTGGAATGGGGCAGAAGTGCCTTATGGCATTTTTGTGACACCTCCAGGTTAACACAGGACTTATGGTGGAACTTATGCTGGCCTAACTGGAAGTTAGGATTGCAACCTCATAGTAACATATACGTTCATTTTATATGCTTCTAATTGTGTATGATATATATTCATTTCCACCACACAATAATTAATACGGTGGTATTAGGAAGTGGTATTAATGAGTCTTCATTTAATGAAGACTGTTGATACAGTGGCTAAATCTTTATTGTTGAAACCAATACTGTGTTAAACAGCAAAATGATGAAACCCAGTTTTTAAACTGTTTATGATAAGAACATATGAATTCCAAGATCCACAAAAAAGAAAATATTGCACTTTGAAGAATTATATAACAATTACATTCTATAAGCAGCCTACTCAATACGATCACATAGCTTCAGCAGCTTTAGTTATCCACAATATACAACATGATTGAATTTCAATCATGCTTTCTATGCTAAAGCAAAGCAAAATTATTCTTAAACTAGAACAGATCTTAATGTAACTCACCACCTTTTTCTGTAAAAATATTTTTTAAAAGAAAGGAGGAGACATTAACATATTCTTTCCTTCCTAAGCAGTTGCTCCACAACATATTCAATGAAAGTATGCATTTAGAGCTATGCCTTATTTTCTCCCCTAACAGTTCTGATGAAATTCTGGATGGTAATATGTATCTTTCTTTGGCTACAATCCAGAGCAGCAGTTCTCAACCTGGGGGTCATGATCCCTTTGGGGGGTCGAATGACCCTTTCACGGCGGTCACCTAAGCAGACTGGGCCCATCCGGGATTCAGCCGGGCCTGGCAACCATGTTTCCCCCTTGCGCATGCCTCTCTGTGCATTCCTGGGCATAAACTAGGGAGGCTGAAGCTGTTCAGGCTCTGGTCACCAGGGGGAGCTCCAGCCTCCCTCATTTATGCTCTGAACAGGATGCCCAGAGCGGCACCCGCAGCCTCACCAGCCAGAGCAAAATGGAGGGGAGAGGGATAGCTGGCGAGTGCACTGAGGCGCATGGAGGCTTGCTGACTCTCCCCCTCGAACAGTGCAGCCTCGCCAGCAGCTCCAACTGGCACAGGCACCCAGGCTGCACTGGCCAAGAGAGCCAGCAGCCTCCATGTGCCTCCCTCCCTCTCCAGCCACTCCAAACTCTCCAGACAAGGTGAGTATGCTTGTGTATGCATGTGTGTGTGTGTGTGTGTGTGTTTGCATGTGTGTGAGAGAGTCAGTGAGTGCATGCCTTATATGTGTGTTTGCATGTGTGTGGAGTCAGTGAGTGCATGCCTTATGTGTGTGTGGTTAGCATGTGTGTGCGTCAGTGAGTGCATGCCTCACACACACACACACGCAAACCACACACACATGCAAACACACTCACATAAGGCATGCACTCACTCACTCACTCACTCACACACACACAAACAAACATTTTATGGTTGGGGGTCACCACAACATGAAGAACTGTATTAAAGGGTTGCACCATTAGGAAGGTTGAGAACCACTGATCCAGAGTAACTATGGGACCTTTTAAATCAATGTAGTTATGGTGCCACCTATGGGAAACTTAAGGGAAATGCATAGAGCAATCCAGTGCCTCTTACATCTTCCCGTAGTTACCCTGGATTGTAGGGTTAGTGAATATTCACTGATGCTCAGCTCCACTCTTCTCCTACAACAGCAACATTTTTTCTCCTCTCTGACTACAAGATCCAAGCTAACTACCACCATGTAGTTAACACGAGATAACAACATAATCAAATAGCAAACTAATCAGGATGTGAGGACTCAGTGAAGTCAATTCAGAGTGAGGACAGAAAGTATTATCACGACCCAGTGCTGATGAGGAAGCTAAACACCTCAATCATTATTTGGATCTAACAATCACCAAGAGAACACTTTACATGGGAGGAAACGTTTGTACCTCATTTTTGACTCTGCTTTGGTTCATACTGTCAAATACATAACACATGCCACACAATTTTAATTATATCATCATAAACTGTGAGGTTCTGTGAAAGGTGGGATAATCTTGATTTTGTCTTGATCCCTACCTAATGCAACCTAACAATGAAGAAATGCATTGTACCTGTGTTGGGGGAGCTTCAGTTTATCTATAGGGGCAAATAAGGGCTGAATACAAACAAAACTACCTAAAACTTTTAGATCAATACTGATTTTGAAAAGGAAATTGATGCTATAGATTGTAGACCTCTGCAGTGTTCAGGTTCAGTTTCCTGGAGAAAGATCACCATTCCAAGAAGCACAACAGCAAACCAAAAAGTTCGCCTTTCATAATATAAACACATCATGAATTGGTACATTTTTACTTTAGCAGAATTCTTCTGGATTGACCAACAAGTAAAGTGAGCATTAGGAACATAAAAATGGATTTACATATCGAACCAGGATTTTACGTTCAACAAAAATATAATGTGCACCCCAGCCCCAATTAATGTACTCAGCACACAGTCTTGGGCAAGCTTATTGATACACTGAGCTTCACAACTTTGTGTGTTGTGGTCTGAAAGACAACTGCTCACCTTGGTGCTCCTAGGATGGTGAAGGCCTTGTCAGCATGTTGTTCTCCCAGTTTGCTCATCACCTCATACAGTTTGTGGCATAGCTGAGACGACAAATAAATTTATAAATTGATATTTGGGAAGAGAAGGGGGTTGACTAAAATCACACATTTGTTCCACAATAGGACTGAGATTAGGCTACTCTTTAAAAATGGGGCATTATTCATAAGAATACATGTAAACAGCAAAATATCCTGCATTACCAATTACATAGTGCGACAAATATTCCTGGAATGAAAGTGAGCTTTCCTTCTTGATAAAAGGAGAATGGCTTGGAAAGTCTACTTCTAATCTGCTTCTATTAACACAAACATAAAAGAGAAGATCTTGCCTTCATGTTAGCTTCCCAGTCTTTTTAAATACCAAAACTAGATCAAAGTTGCTTTACCTATCCTGAAATCATACAGCTGGGAAGGAGAAACCATTGTATTTTCTATCGTTGAACAGTTGTTAAAACATCAAAATGAATACATGTCATGTGCAATCTCAACAACTAGTTGGAAAATTCAGGGAAGCAAAAAATAACAGTGGGATCTATTTGGAACCATCCTTCCTGCACCCAGTCCAAACGCACACCTTGAAAACAATGTCTCTATAGGCTTAGAAGTTGAAGATGATTCGGGGAAGCGGGGTGATTTCTGATATTCACAAATGCTACAGAAGTTAACTGTCCCACAATACTACAGCAGTTATGCAACCATTTCAGAATTGTTTGTGATACAGAGAGAGAGAGAGAGAGAGAGAGAGAGAGAGAGAGATTAAATGAATAAGTACACAAAGGGTGCAATCCTAACTTTATGCCAGCACAACTCATCGGTCTTTCTGTTCCTATGGTGAGGTCTAACCCTCCCCAAATGTAGCGAACTGTCTTACGGCACTTTTATGTCAAAGTGTCTTACGGCACTGGATATATCCCAGGTCAGCACAGGATTTATGCCAGGTTTTAGGCCACCCTAACTGGAGTTTAGGATTGTAGCCAAAGTTCTTAAATTAATTAAACTATGGGTTTACCTGAAAATAAGTAAAGGGGAGACAGACAAACACACATTAGAGTCTGATCCAGCTTTTAATACACTTTGGTTTGAGACCAGAGAATGGATAAAATTAAAAAACAGATAAATGTCAAATAGGGCCTAATTTAGCTTGCAAATTTATTTTGAATGTCATGAAATGTTAATATACATATAATGTATAATATAATATACATATAATAATACAAATAACCTACGTAAAAAACCCAAATAGAAAAAAACCTAAATAAAAGAAAACAAAACATGCAAACATCGTGGAATGTGATTATATTAAAAATGGCTGAAAGAACAAAGTAATGAAAGCCAAGTGAATGAAAATCAAGGTATTGCTGCATGCAAATCTATCATTTGAATGCTGAAACAGGAGACACTGGAACTCTCTCGCGAGTGATATATCACCTTTATAAGATTGTCTTCACCTTTACAAGACTCAGTATGGAGTATTATTTAGGAACTGGGGTAACTGGTGAGGCTTTCATAAAAACCTTTTATCTAGCTATTTTTTATGATGTAAGAGCATAATTTACTAGTGCAGAGGTTCTCAATAGGGAGGGACATCCTTGGAGAGTTGCAATTTCATTTGGGGTCGGGGTGCAAAATCTGGGTACCATCATCTCGGAATCTGGCACTGCTATCTTGAAATAAGGCATTCAAGCTGCTCTCTTGGGAGTAAGTCTTGGGAGTAAGTTCAATGGGAGTAAGTTCAAGAACTGCTCCCTTGGGAGTAAGTTCAGTGGGACTTCTGAGTAGACATGGAAGACCTCTGGCATCAAAATGATGTCAATTCCTGTTTGATGTCATTGCTTACCATGAAATCAGTTTTGGATGGTTGCAGAAAGATCGTCATTCTCAGAAGGGGATTCCAGGTGGAACCACGAGTGGATTTTCAGGACATGGCACTCTTTTCTCTTTGGGAATATGCCAAAAATGCCATCGGGGAGAAGGCAGGTGGGAGGGGAGCTTGGGTGGGACTTTCCTCCAGGATCCCCAGTAACCTACTACTAACCCTACAATCCAGAGTAACTACGGGAGCACGTAAGAGACTTTACGTGCACCCGTAGTTACTGCACCACCGAGTGAAAACCTATGGGAAATTCATTTTGCAATCCAGAGCAAATTGTTCTTACACCGGAGCAAGGACTCCCCGTAGTTACTCAGGATTGCGCCCTAAGACTAGTTTTATGAATAAAACTTTGTGAATAAAAGTGGTACTACTAAAACCAGTACTAGGTGCTAAAAATTGATAAAAGCCTTGAAATAGGAAGGATCCATGCAATTCTTGCAGTCACAGTGATGAGACAATATTGCAGTAGCATTCACAGCAGAGTTATGGAAATGTTCTAGAAGCAAAACGATACACCAACAGAACCTTTACACAATACTAATTTATCTTAGCTTCAGAACCTGTTAAGTTGCATGTTAACTATTTCAACACACCAACTGATAAAAGTTTGGTGATTTCATTGCTTCAAAATCTCAAGATGGCCACCTACTTATCAAAGAAAGCTTATATCTTAAGACACTTATATAATGATCACAGTGGCATTTTAGCAGCATTCTTGTTTTGAAAAAAAGAAAAGGAACAAAGTAGAAGCTGATAACAATGTGTGCATTATTTGCATCTTAAGCGTTTTCAAATGTCTAGCTGGTTTTATCACACGCGCATTAATTTTTACTCACCAAAGCTATTTCTTTGTGAAATTTGGCTTCAAGGCTGGAGATGTTTTTGAACGTGGTCACGTAAAAGCCAACTCGTCTAAGGGGAATGACAAAGCAATGGTGAAAAGGTTGTAAATAGAAAACAAAAGAATGAAACAATTCTTTTCTTCTAAAGTTGAAGCAATGTATTTATTTCGTCAGGTGACTCTGAAGTGCTGAGAGGCACAAAAGAATTATTTTACATAATAAACAATGCTTTATTTTAATGAAAAATATTCAGGAAATGTAAAATGGATCTTATGGTTATATCATGTATGAGGTAATGCACACAGAACAAACAATTCCGTTTACCCTATGATGTTGTTTTAAGGCTCTATTTAAAACTCCAAGTAAGAATGACACAGACTAATGCTCCTGAAAAGTAGGTGTCAAGGATTCAAAGATTCAGAAACTATGTGAGGGTTGTGAGGGTGAGGGTTGGTCACACAGAATGTATTTCCTGTTCAAACATTACCCTCCCTTTTGCCTGGGAAGTGATCAGGTAGAAAAGAACACATGCAAAACACCACACACACCTATCTCCTAAAAGTATACAGTTGAATCACCAGGTTGAAATGTACCTTCAGTATCATTTAATTCTCTAGTATTTCAGCCCAGGAACCCCTTCTGAGAATAACAATCTGTCTGGGAACCCCCTGGTAGTGATGTCATCAACTCTGAAAATGTCATGGCCAGAAGTGACAACAAACAGGAAGTGACATTACTGTGATGCTAGAGCACCTCCATGTCAACTCAGAAGAAATCTCATTGTGTTCAGTGAGACTTACTCCAAGGAAAGTATGGACTGCAGCTTGAGTGCCCCATTCCACGATGGTGGCAACCCATGCCAGGTTCCAAGATTTTTACAATCTTCACACCCAGCTTTTCACAACCCCTGAAAATGAAGTCCTGACCCCCACTTTGAGAACCACTGATTTAGTTTAATTGCCAGCCTATAACAGGATATGCTCCTACAGTATCACCAGCAGGTACAAACCACTGCCTGAAGATCTCTAGTGAAGGAAGATCTACCACCCCTTCAGCAATCTGTTCCACTGCTATACATCCTTTACAGTCAATAATGTTTTCCTGATATCCAACTGGAATCGCCTATAAGTAATTTGTATCCATTCATACTTATTTGATCCAGTTCTAATTTAGTTAATGGAGAAGTTATGAGAACAGGTCTTTAGATTTCAGATACATTTCACATTCACATTCAAGGCCCAAGTCATTATGCCAACATAACAGAGATTCTAATTGACTTTATTTTGATCTATACTATTTCTGGCAGTGCTATGTTTAGAGCAAATCTACAGTCACTTTCATTTTTCCTATTTATAGCTTTCTTGTTTGTGACCCGTTGCAAGTTTACAGGAACAGCAGCAGAATGAGTCACTACGTCACGTGAGTAAGAATTTGTACAAAGGCATTACATCTAACCACAGTCCAGTTCTTAATATTAAAAGTGGTAAGAACAAAAATATAGCGATATGTCTTATATAGCGATATATCTTCCTAATGCCGTGACCCCTTTATAAGTTCCTCATGTTGTGGGGACCCCAACCATAAAATTATTTTTGTTGCTACTGCTGCAGTGCTATGCACACTTTCTGGGGAGTAAACTTCACTGAACTCAATGGGAATGACTTCTGAGTACACATGCATAGAATTGGGCTCTAAGGCTGCAATCCTAGCACTTCCCTGGGAGTAAGCCCCACTCACTATCATGGGACTGACTTCTGAGGAGACCTCCATAGGATTAGGATCTCAGGCAGCGGAGCCAGCCACTGTTTCCTGGGAGCAGCCCCATTCTCTATCATGGGACTGACGTACGAGTAGACATGCATAGAACTGGACTCTAAGGCTGCAATCCTAGCACTTTCCTGGGAGTAAGTCCCATTCACTTATCATGAACAGCTCAGAGACTCCTTCTGAGCTGCTTCTCAGCGGCTTCTTCCAGCCACAGCGGCTCTAGCGTTTCTACCAGGTCTTCCCACCTGGTCTAGGTGACCCCCAGGAAAGCTCTAGGTGACCCCCAAAGGGGTCCAGACCCCCACTTTGAGAAACTCTGCTCTAGGAGGATTTCCTGCTACAGGCAGGGGGTGGGACTAGATGACCTACTGTGTCCCTTCCAACTCTAGGATTCTATAAGGTAACTTTATGAGAAAGATCCATTCAAATTCAGAGAAGTACAATCTCGACTGGTTGTGAATTTCTTTAATTGCCACATATACATGTCATGAATTTGCAGGTGTGAATTAAATAATTTAAATATACTTATTGTCTTGTAATAATTCAGTGTAATTAACAAAATCTGATGGTGTGCTTTGGAACTTTCTGTGACTTAGGAGGTGTGCCATCATTTGAAAAAGGTTGAAAATCCCTGCTCTATTCTTTCATGAAAAGATTAAGGAAACAAAGCAGTCATTACATATACCTTGTCCACAAAGTTGGCAGTTCTTCTTGCAAATCAGTGTTAAAATCTTCAAATACTTTCTGTGCTTTCTGAAACTCTTCTTCTGCCTGGAATAAGACCAAACAAACCGGCAAGCATTTAATTGAAAACCAAATTACTTTTGATTCTTCCGAGGCCTAAGACTCTCAGCCTCAAATCCTCAACTGGGGATGATATTGATGATATCCTCAATATTGTGATAATAATACTTGCCTTATAAGGTTGCTGTAAGAACCATGTGAACGTGAAAAACTGTGTAATTGTGAAGTATATTGTATTCTCAAGAAGTGCTATATAGAAATTAAACATTGTTATTTTGTTATTTTGCATGTTATAATGCATAACATGGATTAGATTGAGGGAGTAGATGAAGTTAACAATCTAGAAACTGCACCTAATTTTTTAATTTTTAAAATGTTCAACATTTTAAAGGTTGAAAGTAACTTTCCAGATCATGCCTCTCCCTTTGACTTCAGATACAGTCTGTAATATTTTTGTTTAATTGCAATGTAGTACAGTGACGCCTCAACATAACAAATTTAATTCGTTCCGGAGGCATGTTTGTTACTTGAAACATTATTTACGTGAAGCTGATTTTCCCATAGGAAACTATGGAAACTCAGGCGATTGGTTCCACAACCCCAAAAATATTCATATAAAAATATTAACTGGATATAAAAATGATGACTAAACACTGGAATTGAATTCAAAACATGCATTCAATGTGCATGATCCTATGAAGTTTATTTAAGCTGCAGTCCTAAAGACACTTTCCTGGGAGTAAAACCAATTGAATACAATGGGGCTTACTTCTGGGTAGACATGGTTAGGAAGCTGCAATCCAAGACACTTTCCAAGTGTCGCCCCACTTTCTCCTTCTCTTCATCCTGAGCCTCTCTCTCCCCTGCTCCCTTCTGTCTAGCCCTGAGCTGCTTCCCTCTTCTCCACTGCTGTTCTCTCCCTCTGCCCACGGAGGAACACAGGAGGAACAGCCTAAAAGTGTTGCTTTCGCTATGGGCCCTGATGCTTTTTAAAAGGGCTGCCGGCCAGCGTGTTTGCCCCACCTGCCAATGCGTTTGTTTGTTACATGAAGTACAGTTTGTTACGTGAAACAGAATCCTAGAGAAATTTTTGTTTGTTACGTGAAACATACTTTACGTGAGGCACCACTGTAGTAGTAGTAGTAGTAGTAGTAGTAGTAGTAGTAGTAGTAGTAGTAGTAGTAGAGTACAGTTGTTGTTCAGTAGTAAAGTCATGTCCAACTCTTCAGAACCCCATGGACCACAACACACCAGGTCCTCCTACGTTTATGCTAACTTTCAAAATTTGCCCCAATTCATGTTCATTGCTTTGGTGACACCCTATAACCACCTGATCATCTGATGTCCTCTACTCCTTTTGCTTTCAATACTTCCCAGCAACAGGGGCTCTCTAGAGATGGCCAAAGTCATCCAAGATTGCTCACACATCCGTTTCCTGTAATAACTTACACAACCACATTAGGTCATTCAGCTGACATACCTGGTTCCTCTCTATAAATGTCACCAGAGTACTCAGGGCTCAGACCATAGTCTCCATGGGATGCTCATACGTATTGGATGCAAGTTAGAACAGTGTCAAAACAGATGCATCTGCAGCGACACACAATTACCAGTATACCCCTTCCCACAGGATTCATGATGGGAAAAGACAGGAATTAGTTTCATGAAGAAAAAGAATTTCAGCTCTTGAGTAAGGCCTAGCTCACATTTAAAGCAAGGCTGTAGATCAGCAGTCTCCAAACCTGCTGCATAATGAAAAAGCTATCTGGGCACAGCATGGCACGCTCCATTCCATGCTGCCTCCTAACTTTTTAACTGGGCAGCCATTTTTACTGCCTGTCACCCCAGCAGGCTCTGTACCATGGTTTTCAGGTGGAATCAGCCACCCAGTGTGATCTTCTCTAAAGATAAGCTTGAAAGATAGGAGGCTGTGGGACAGAACAAAAAACAACATGCCTAGACACCTTTTTTGTCATGCCAGATCTGGCCTGCAGGTCATTATTTTAGGGAATTTTGCTCTAAAAGAACAGCTTTGGACCACATGTGGTCCACATCAATGCCCTACTGTCCAGCAGGGGCTTGACAAACCACTTTGATTTTATGGTGTATTCTTTGAATTTTATGACTCAGGCACATTATTATGAACACACATACCCCAAAAAGGATTTAGCAAGCAGTTGGTAGGCTGCAATTTCACTCACATACAGAAACGTCGATACCAGATATATAGCCTACCTTGGAAATTCTGCCTTCATCTTTCCTCTTTGAACTCTGCAAGGCCTCCAAGTGATGTCTTGCGCTGTCATAGTCTACCAGCTTTCTGCTCCGCTTTGCAATACGATTCTGTACAGTTAACCAAAACAAAATTTCTTAAACCTCCAAGAAATTAATGATGCAACTTATTAAAATTCTGAAATGTTCACTTAAGAATTATTTGCACATTTATTTATTTACATAATAATTTCAGAACTAAGCTCTCTCATCACATTGTCTAACAGAAGTGCATTGCGCACAAAAGCAAAACTGGTATGAAGTTTTGAACTCCATGTAGCAAAAATGTCAAAAGTTGAATGTTTCAGGGCGCAATCCTAACCAATTAGGCCAGCACAATTCACCTGTCTTCCCATTCCCTTTGTGGTATGGGACAGCCTTATGCTACTTTTCTTACACCCCAAGCCAGCAGAGGACTTGTGCTGGCCTAACAGGGGATTGTGATTGCAGCCTCAACGTCATTTCAGATTCTTCAGATTGAAAACACTCAATGCCAGAGAATTCTTGTGAAAAAAATCAGCTTCATCTTGAAAGTATTGTGATTTTGTGATTAATCCACAGAAGATTTTTTTTAAGATGGTACTATAGATGGAGCCTGCTATACTAGAACACTCTTCATCTTATCCTACAACCCAGAGTAACTATGCGAGCACGTAAGAGACATTACATGCA
The DNA here is from genome assembly GCA_030015325.1 of Cryptoblepharus egeriae. Lineage (NCBI taxonomy): Eukaryota > Metazoa > Chordata > Lepidosauria > Squamata > Scincidae > Cryptoblepharus > Cryptoblepharus egeriae. The sequence goes on from JAREYC010000004.1 coordinate 50,450,754, forward strand.
CAGGTAGTTACTGTACCACCTAGTAAAAACCTATGGGAAATTCATATTGCAATCCAGAGTAAATTGTTCTTACACCAGAGCAAGGACTCCCCGTAATTATTCTGGATTTTGCCCATAATCTGTTTTGATGTGCATTTGGTGGCTTAATAGAATTATCAGAAAATCAGCCCACGAGTTGGCCTCATGTTGAAAGAGATCTACAATCCACTTTGTTAGTAGTACCAAGAATGAATCACAAGAATGACTCATTTCCTCCTACAACATATTATTGTGACAATTTATCAGTGCCTTTCTACAGAAAAAGTTATATAAAATACACCAGAAAATCTGTTCATAGTTATAAGCAAAAACCCAAAGAAATGCAAAATTGTTCATAAAATATTCAAGACTTAGCACCAGCTCTATGATTACTTTGCATCAACCAAACAGTGGGAAAGCTTAGGAAGGGAGGCTTCTCTCTCTTATGGTCTGAATGCAAAGAAGAAATTCCATAGAGAACTGAAGCTAATATATGCATGCTCCTAATCTGCAAACCCAGGAAATACATACAGTAGCTTTTACTCATAAAAAGAAAAAATGTGAATGCAATCCCAGCATATGAAAAATGTGACATATTTCTACTGCCAGTTTCAGTTCCATGAAAATCTTCAGGAAAATGTTGAAAATTCAGTGGAACTGAAAACTGTATTAAACCAAACAGCTACAATGCAAAATGCATATAACAAGAACAGGGGTGCAGATAATGAGAGAAGGTTTCAATTCTGCCTCTCATAGATAAGTGAATTCACATATGAAATGAATTGGCTGTATTTAGACTATCATAAGGACCTTCCATGCAAAAGTGTGAGCCAGTATACAATCCAGATTTTATACAATACATTACAATCCAGATTATACAATCCACACAATCCAGTATGATGCACCATGTAGTGCATAACAAGCAGAGAGGCAGCTGCTATTTACTGTATTCATCCGAATGTAATGTGCCACTGAGCTACGCATTACAATCGCTAGCAAAAAAAATTTTGGGGGGGAAAAAACAAAACCTCAAGCCTCCAGAATAAGAATGTATATTAAATTTGATGGTGTGTTACATTTGAGTAAATATGTATTGCACAATATTTCTGCCTACCTGTACTGAAATATTAACAATACCTTTATGTCAGGAAATTGTCCCAAATACGTATCCAAGGTCAGCAGTGAGCTATCTACCAACTTCTGGTGAAAATCTTCCCAAAGCACATCACATTTCTTCAAAGGAGAGTGGGAGAGAATAGCAAAATATCCATCAAAATTGGGACAACTGACAATCAAATCAAATATTTTATTATGGTCGATGACCAGTACACAAATAAAATCTTTGGATCATATAAAGCGCTCAACTGACAATCAATAAAACATATTTACGTTTTAAAACATATATTTATGTAACATAAAAGCATATACTTACTTAGAAGGAAAGTCCATTTCACACATGGTGGAGCAATAAACCCAATAGCAGAGTATACTCTGCACATACAGCCAGTCAATCCTAGCTCTATTTTGTATCAAGAAGACACATTTTGGAAAACGTAGTATGAAAAACTTTTCCTAGTTATTTTACATACCTTATGTTATGTTACTTAGGACACAATCCTAACCAACTTTCCAGCAATTATCTGCCATCAATTCAGCCCCAAGGTAAGGGAACAAATATGCCCTTACCTTGAGGAGGTCTTGGCTGCCTCTCCACTGTAGGATGCAGAGCATGCCAGATAGGTACAGCTATGTCAGTGCTGGAGAGTTGGTTAGGATTGCTCTCTGAGAGCCCAAGCCTATGAATGTCTTCTCAGAAGTAAGTCTCATTACTGTCAATGGGGCTTACTCCCAGGTATGTGTGGATAGCATTGCAGCCTCAGTCAAATTATTTATTGCATATTATGTGAATGCTGGAGAACCAGGTTATCAGATCTATTGGTACTATTGATCACAATGGGATTTACTTCTGAGTAGAAACGCTTAGGATTGCACTGTTACTTTAGTACTAAGTACTTTGATTAGCAGGGAAATTATTCTAAAGCAACCAATAGACAAGAGCACCATGTATTACTAGTGATTCTCTTCTATACTGAAGCAAGGAGACCATACTGTCCCTATTCATCCCAGCATGGTATGGTGGTTGCCTGATTCTCCCTTCAGACTGTGAGCCATTTAGGTACAGAGAACCATCTTCTCCTTTCGCTTGCTGTGAAAACAACTTTGAGAACATTTTGTTCTTGGGGAAAAAAATGACATCTATATTTAAAAAAAAAAACAAGCAGTTTACTCACAAATAGGATGCTCAAACGACAAAATATTTCCACACTTTCCTGTAATTTATGCCCTGGTCAGATGTTACTTACAGTGTAAATGTAAAATCAATATATTGGCAATGGAAGCACATTTTCTAGGGATTATTCACAACCTCATCTATATATTCACACTCTTAACCTCATTACAAACAATTCAGGTTTGGTTTTCTCATATGTGTTCTGTACTGGGAGCCTTCCTCACTTTTCTTCTGCTATATCCAACAGTCCAACACTTCAATCCCTGTCACGATCAATGTACAGCATCAATTTACAGATGACTGTAGCATGGTTTGGCTCAAACAAGTGGAATACTAGGAATTACGTGACTGAACCTTCAGAGGAATCATCATTTTTACACTCTTAATTTTCTTGCAATAAAAGTAATAATTCCAGGGCCATTCCTGCAAAGTTTGACAGGCTTCACAATCTGAGTATACCCGTTTCAGTCTTGGGTATGGTCCACAGTGGTGGGCTTCAGGGGGTTCTCACAGGTTCTATAGAACCCTTTGCTAATGAGCGCCTGGTTCTGAGAACCAGTTACTAATGGGATATAGAACCTGTTGTTAATTTAGGTCATGAGGACATAGAAACTGTTGTTAATTTATTTGAATCCCGCCACTGGGTATAAACATATCAGAAAGCTGATATACACTGAAAAGCAGCTCCATTATTATATCTAATAAGAAAGACCATTTATTATTCACTAGCGAAAAGTGTACCTGTATTGCGGGAGTAACATTTCCCCATATGCCATTCCCCCAGGGCGCATCAACACCCCATGCGCAACTTCCCCCATGTGCATCAGTCCCCCATGTGCCTGAACTCCTCATATGCAACAACACCCATCTGAATCAGTCCCCCATGTGCATCAACCCCCATGCGCAACTTTCCCCCGTGCGCAACTTTCCCCCGTGCGCAACTTCCCCTGTGCACATCATCCCCATGCGCAACTTCCCCCCATGCTCAGCATCCTCGCCAGTGCAACCTCTTCCTCCGAACAACGACCCCCAGTGCACCAGGCAGAGAGGACCAAATTGGCTGGAGGTTGGTCAGTCTCCCATGCTAAGTATAGGACAAAAACATTCTGCATCCCTGTTCTGCCCCTGAAGGGTTAAATTTCTCCACATGGGTTCTTGGTGGGTGTTTAGGTGACAGAAGGATCCCTCCCAGAATTCCATGCTTCAGGCCCAGCAGTTGGGGCGGAATATTGATGAGTCATCAATTCTCCAATGCAAAGTATAGGGAGGAAAACACGTTGCGCCCCTTTTCACCCCCTTCCGGTTGGAATTTCCAAAAACCGGTCCTTAGTGCACCCCTCCGTCACGGAAGGAACACCCACCCCTAATGTCATGCTTCTAGGCCCAGCGGTTTTGGCAGGGTGGTGATGAGTCGGTGAGTCAGTCAGTGAGTGACTTTTCTTTTATATATATAGACTAGCGAAAAGCGTACCCGCGTTGCGGGTGTAACATTTTCCCCTATGCCATCCCCCCATGGCGCAGAAACACCCCATGTGCCACTTCCCCCATGCGCACCATCCCCCATGCGCATCATACCCCCATGCGCAACGTCCCCTCATGCACAACTTTCCCCCATGGGCATCATCCGCCGATGCGCAACTTTCCCCCATGGGCAACATCCGCCGATGCGCAACTTTCCCCCATGGGCAACATCCGCCGATGCGCAACTTCCCCCCATGCGCAATTTCCCCCAATGCGCAACTTTCCCTCATGCGTAACTTTCCCCCATGCGCATCATCCGCCGATGCGCAACTTTCCCCCATGGGCAACATCCGCCGATGCGCAACTTTCCCCCATGGGCAACATCCGCCGATGCGCAACTTTCCCCCATGGGCAACATCCGCCGATGCGCAACTTCCCCCATGCGCAATTTCCCCCAATGCGCAACTTTCCCTCATGCGTAACTTTCCCCCATGCGCATCATCCGCCGATGCGCAACTTTCCCCCATGGGCAACTTTCCCCCATGGGCAACTTTCCCCCATGCACACCAACCCCCATGCGCAACTTTCCCCCATATGCATCATCCCCATGTGCAACTTCCACCCATGCACAACTTTCCCCATGCGCATCATCCACCGATGCGCAACTTTTCCCCATGCGCAACTTCTTCCCCCATGCGCAACTTCCCCCATGCACAACTTCCACCCATGTGCATCATCCCCTCATGTGCATCATCCCCTCATGCGCAGCTTTTCCCCAGGCGCAGCTTTTCCCCAGGCGCAGCTTTCCCCCATGCGCAGCTTTCCCCCATGCGCCACTTACCCACATGTGCAACTTTCCCCCATACGCATCATCCGCCGATGTGCAACTTTTCCCCATGCTCAACTTTTCCCCATGCACAACTTTCCCCCATACACATCATCCCCCATGCGCATCATCCCCCATGCGCAACTTTCCCCCATGCGCATCATCCCCCATGCGCATCATCCGCCGAAGTGCAACTTCCCCCATGCGCAACTTTCCCCCATGCGCAACTTCCCCTCATGCGCAACTTTCGCCCATGCGCATCATCCGCCGATGCGCAACTTTCCCCCATGTGCAACTTTCGCCCATGTGCAACTTTCCCCCATGTGCAACTTTCGCCCATGCACACCAACCCCCATGCGCAACGTTCCCCCATGCGCAACTTTCCCCCATATGCATCATCCCCATGTGCAACTTCCACCCATGCGCAACTTCCCCCATGCGCATCATCCCCTCATGCACAACTTTCCCCATGCGCATCATCCACCGATGCACAACTTTTCCCCATGCGCAACTTCTTCCACCATGCGCAACTTCCCCCATGCGCAACTTCCACCCATGTGCATCATCCCCTCATGTGCATCATCTACTCATGCGCAACTTTCCCCCAGGCGCAGCTTTCCCCCATGCGCAGCTTTCCCCCATGCGCCACTTACCCACATGCGCAACTTTCCCCCATACGCATCATCCGCCGATGTGCAACTTTTCCCCATGCGCAACTTTTCCCCATGCACAACTTTCCCCCATACGCATCATCCCCCATACGCATCATCCCCCATGCGCATCATTCCCCCATGCACAACTTTTCCCCATGCACAACTTTCCCCCATACGCATCATCCCCCATACGCATCATCCCCCATGCGCATCATTCCTCCATGCACAACTTTCCCCCATGCGCATCATCCGCCGATGCGCAACTTTCCCCCATGCGCATCATCCCCCATGCGCATCATCCCCCATGTGCATCATCCGCCAAAGTGCAACTTCCCCCCATGCGCAACTTTCCCCCATGCGCAACTTCCCCTCATGCGCAACTTCCCCCATGTGCATCATCCGCCGATGCGCAACTTACGCATGCGCAACTTCCCCCATATGCAACTTTCCCCTGTGTGCATCATCCCCCATGCTCAACTTTCTCCCATGCTCAACTTTCCCCCATGCACATCATCCCCCCATACGCATCATCCCCCCATGCGCAACTTCCACCCATGCGTAACTTCCACCCACATGCAACTTCCACTCATGCGCAACTTCCACCCATGTGCATCATCCCCTCATGCGCAACTTTCCCCACGCGCATCATCCGCCGATGCGCCACTTCCCCCCATGCGCAACTTCCCCCCATACGCAGCATCCTCGCCAGTGCAACATCTTCCTCCGAACAACATCCCCCAGTGCACCAGGGTCTGAGCACCAAACTGGCTGGATGTTGTTCAGTCTCCCATGTTAAGTATAGGAGAGAAACACGTTGCCCCCTTTCAGCCCCTGAAGGGTTAAATGTCTCCACATGGGTTCTTGGAGGGTGTTCAGGTGACAGAAGGAACTCCCAGAATTCCATGCTTCAGGCCCAGCAGTTGGGGCGGAATGTTGATGAGTCAGCAATTCTCAATGCAAAGTATAGGGAGGAAAACGTGTTGCGCCCCTTTTCACCCCCTTCCAGTTGGAATTTCGGAATGGAGCCTGCGCGCCTTCAGCGTGGGCTCCCTTTGCCCCTCTGCAGGCACTGTGCAGAGCCGGGCAGGTGCAAGGCAATGCAGCCATTGGCTGCTAGAGGGCTGGAGGGGGCGGAGCCAGACTTCTCCCGGGTGGGTTTGCCTGGGGATCTGCAGTCAGGCTCTGGCAAGCATCAGGAGAGGAGCTGTGCTGATCTCCTCCCTGGCTTCACTTTGAGGTTTTCTTTCTACTGGCTGAGGGGCTTGGTTGGAGCCTGGAATGGAGGCTTCTTCCCCCTTAGCTATTCTCTCCCTTATGCTGAAGGTAGGGCCTCTACTGGGGCCTGGACTGGAGCCTGACTTCAGTTTATTGGAGGTGGTAGGGAGATGGGGTGCATCCTTTTGAGGCCCCCCTCTTTTTAAGCTGATTCTACCTCCCATTTTGCTGCCTGACCTCCGGTGCCTTCTGCTGAGACCACCATGTGCTGCTGCTGCTGCAGCAGCTTCATGCTGCCCATATCCTTTGAGTTTAACCTTAAACACACACAGGGTGGTGGTTGGCTGGCCCTGGGAAGGTTCCATTGCCAGAGTTAATGTTTCTTCACCGGGGGTGGCAGCCATTAGATGAGTGCTGCTTGGGTGGCAGCTGCCATTTTGTGACAGTGGGTGCCATTTTGGGTTGAGAGAATTGGGGCTTCATGCTCTTTCTCCCAGTGCTGCTCCTGCCCTGTGGGGCTTGGGGATTGGGGCTAACATCCCCTCTTCCTAGGTGCATTTCAGCCTGTTAGGGGCTGTTTGGGGTACACCCTTCTTTTTTTGCTGACTCAGGTTCCCCACCCCCTTATTTGTTTTGTCAAGATAATACTGATAATGATTTTTATGTCATTAGATTGCTTGCCTGTCAGCATGGAGGACCCCCTTTCTCAATCTGGTTTTCCTGCCCTGCCCGGCAACAGGGTCTTCTGGCACTGTTGTGGGCTTGTGGGTTTATCCCTCCCCCCTTTGGGCCTTAGGTCTGCATGTTGGTGGTCCTCGTTAAGTACTGTTGTCGGTAGGGGGATCTTCTGCCACTGTTATTGGCTGTGCTGCTTTATGCAGCCTCTATCCTCCAATTCCATCCATGCTGTAGGTGGGTCAGTTAGTGATGTCTCAATTTCCCCGATTGTTTTAACTTTAGCAGGCTCTAAGCGTCAGTGACCCCATGCTTAAGACCCTGAGGGTCAACAGATTAGTGGAGCAATGTCTTTGAACAATATTTCTACATGCTCTAGTCGTATTTGTAAGGATAGCATGGTGGCTTTAACCCACAGAGGGGCTTTGCATTTTGAGGAGCTGTATACATGTTATGGGCACCTTAATTTTGGCCTGTTAATGGGCAAACTTTTGCTTCCTAAATATTAATATCCATGCAGGGGGAGGTTTGGTTATTGTTACCAATGGGATTTTTTGGCTTAGGGCAGAACAGTGCGTTCGGTAGTGGCTCCCATGCCTTTAGTGCATGGTTTGAGGGCAATTTGACCTACGACAAGTTCATGGTGGGTGTAGGATGTAGGGTTATTGCTCTCGGTGATGCTTAGCATGGTGAAAGGCTATGCTTGAAGGAGGCTTTGGCTACCTCCTGGGCTATAGTTATATGCTCGCATCTGTAAGTGAGAGATGTGTGGCTTTTTCTGCCTTGAGGGTTGCCTGATGATTGGTTTCATATACGCTGATATCTTTCCTCCTTTATGTACTCGACACTGGATATTTATACATGTTCACATATGTGAATGGAGGGGATGTGGCTATTGTCCTGGGGGAGTTAGGCTAAGGAGCTCTAAGGGTCTTTACTACCTTCAGTGCCTGGTTGGCAGGCAACTTTTCTACTTAGGTAAATTCACACCCACGCACCCACTTAATATTGAGTGCATAAATGCAGGATATGGGGTTCTTACCCATGGGTGGGGGCTTAGCCTGCAGATGCGATACGCACGAGTAGCTCTGCTATCCTTTGTGCCCGCTTGACAGGCTACTTGTATGCTTATGCATATTCACATCTGCCTTTACCCTGGTTGGGTTAGCCTTATGTTTAGCAATAAGCTGTAAGGTGGTTCCACTATTTAGTGCTTCTATATATTTCACATCAATAACTGATGGATGTGTGGCTGTCACATGGTGAGGCCTAGCATAATGATGAGCAATAAGCTACTAGGTATTTCTGTTATTTTCTGTGCATGGTTGACAGGCAACTTTTATACGTATTCACATCAGTATTTGAATGCCATGTGGCTATGGCCTACAGTTGGGCTTTGCCTGTTGCTGAATTCTGGCTCGGTAGTGGCTTCAGGCCTTATGAGCCTGATTACCAATCATCTTGTTATGCTTATGCGGATTAATATCTTTAGGTGGGGCTACTGAGCCTGGATAGCAGGCAAAATCTTCATTGTGTTTTCTCAGCTATATCATCAGAGACGGGGCTTGGCTTAGTAAGTCATAAACTCCACACTGGCCTGCTTCTTTTTTCCCGGGTTAACAGACAATTCCCCCCCCCATGGTACATGTTCACAGGGGTGATTCAACAGGAAGCTTTATAGTGTGCATAATTACATTCATAGGTAGGATGTCTAAGGATGATTGGTGGCTCAGCTACTTTAGATGCCTTATCGGGCGGCTTGTATATTTGACATAGGCTGCAATCCTGAAAACACTTTCCTGGGAGTGGGTCCTATTGTAGACATGGCTAGGATTGTGCTCATACTCACATTAATAGATGTAGGAAGTGTGGTTATGGCCTGCTATGGGGTTTAGTTTCACTGTGATTAGTAAATTCATTGGTGGCTTGGCTGCCTTTGATGCCTTTATCAGGCTCCTTTGATGCTTTTGCATTTGCAACAGCAAGTAATGAATGGGTGGTTATAACCCACAACAGGGTTTAGCTTTCAGGTGTATGTGGATCACAAGTGGCTTTGCTGCCTTCTGGGGCTGTTCGGTGGGCACCTTTGACATTTACATACAAGTACTCATGGTAGAGGCACAGTTGCCAAGTGGAGTGCAAGGATCACTGGGGGCTCAGTTACCTCCCATGCTTTTATCAAGCAACTTTTATGCGTTTGCATATTGATATTAATTAATGTAGGCTGGGTGTGTTTTGCTGGGGGACATACGTATCAGGTTTGTGGTATCACTAGCTTTGAGCCATGACGTACGATGTCAGAGTGGCTTTTCTGCAGTTTTTCTCCAGTGCCTTTTACCCTGGACCACCCTTGGTAGCATTTCGCTGGAAGGTAACAAGGCAGGTAGTTTGGTGACGGAGGTGACCTTGGTTCCTCCAGGTATGCCCTTAGACTTCATATGGCTGAGAATGTCCGAAGGGCCAAGGGGCTTAGCATATGACTGGACTGTAACTGGTGGGGTGTCCCTTACTGTAGCATTTGGAGGGTCCTCCCTTACTGTTTTTCTGATTTAGGTTTGCCTTTGGACCGCCCTACGCATCTTAGTATACTCTACAGTTGTTATGGCTTGCATTCACTTTGTATTGGGGTAGCCACCTTGGCTAGTTTATTGGGTATGCCCACTCACGCCATCCGTAGGATCGGTTGGTAGCAGTCAGATACCTACATCCTTTAGGATGTAAAAGGGAGTGATAGCTTCCCTGGTTTTATACCTTCATGGTTGAATGGGGATCAGAGCTCCCTGTTATTTGTCAGGCGTGTTATCCCGGATCGACGGAGGTAATGCCAATGGTTGGCTTTACCGATGTTTTTTGGGCCGGTTGTCCCAGATAGACGTTCCCGGGCCAGTTGTCCCAGAGAGATTGGTATTGCCTGCACGAGGCTTTGCCATTGGGCCTTCCCCAGATGGGTTGGCCTGTATTTGGGCGTGTGCCCAAGTTCCATTGCCTGTTGTCTGAGAGAGAAGTTCCAGGGCCTGTTATCCCAGAGAGATTGGTATTGCCTGATTGAGGCATTACCAATGGGCCTTTCCCAGCCGGGTTGGCCTATGTTTGGGTGCGTGCCCAAGTTCCAGTGCCTGTTGTCTCAGAGAGAAGTTCCAGGGCCTGTTATCCCAGAGAGATTGGTGTTGCCTGCTCGAGGCATTACCATTGGGCCTTTCCCAGCCGGGTTGGCCTATGTTGGGCGCGTGCCCAAGTTTCCCGTGGTCTGTTATCCCAGAGAAATTGGCATTGCCTGCCAGTGGCTTTGCCAGTGGGTCCTTCCCAGCCGGGTTGGCCTCCGTTTGGGCACGTGCCCAAGTTTTTTCCGTGGCCTGTTATCCAAGAGAGACGTTTACTGTGGCCTGTTATCCCAGAGAGATTGGCATTGCCTGCTCGTGGCTTTGCCATTGGGGCCTTCCCTGCCAGGTTGGCTGCCGTTGGGCGCGTGCCCAAGTTTTTCCGTGGCCTGTTATCCCAGAGAGACGTTTCCTGTGGCCTGTTATCCCAGAGAGATGGGCATTGCCTGTTCGTGGCTTTGCCGAGGGCCTTCCCGGCCGGGTTGGCCCTTTGTTGGGCGCGTGCCCAATCGATGTTGCGTTTCGTATAGGGTGAATGCCCGGGCCTTGCTGGCGTCAGCTTGGCTTGTAAATTTGAGGGGGCTTCTTGCCTCGAATCTGAAGGGTGAATGCCCGGGCCTCGCTGGTGACAGCTTGGCTTGTAAATTTGAGGGGGCTTCTTGCCTCGAATCTGAAGGGTGAATGCCCGGGCCTCGCTGGTGACAGCTTGGCTTGTAAATTTGAGGGGGCTTCTTGCCTCGAATCTGAAGGGTGAATGCCCGGGCCTCGCTGGTGACAGCTTGGCTTGTAAATTTGAGGGGGCTTCTTGCCTCAAATCTGAAGGGTGAATGCCCGGGCCTCGCTGGTGACAGCTTGGCTTGTAAATCTGAGGGGGCTTATGCCTCGAGCGTGTTTTTTTAAAGCGGCCCGGCTGGCGCCGGTTCGGGCATGCTGGTGTAGCATCCTGCATAGGATGGCACCCTTTCGGTTTTTAATTTTGCCTTGGGGCTTTTCTTAGGGTTAGGGGCTCGGGCTGGCGCACCCGGGCCCGTTGACCAGCCATTAGGGCTTGGCTAGATACGTGTGTTGTTCTTTGGCCTTTGATGCTTTAAGTCGCATTCTAATGGGCTATGTTTTTCTCTTTCCCTCTTAGGAGGAACCCGAACTCGGATCCTGCTCATTGGCCACTCCATCCTCTTCTGGGCCAAGAAGAGGGCCGAATGCAGCAGATTTGGCACCCAGCTTGGGCTGGGATCTGGGGCCTCTATCTTCTGGGCGGCCAAGAGGGGGATGCACTGGGGGCAGTTTACGCCCGCCTTGTTAGAGTTCCTTGATAGGAACCCGCCTACACAGGTACTCCTGGTTCATCTGGGAGAGAATGATCTCACTCAGAGGGCCTCTGTGTCCTTGAGAGTGCAGATCGCTAGGGAGTTCTCCCAGATTAAGGTTTATTACCCAGGGGTGTGCATCGTCTGGTCTGAGACGTTGCCCAGACGTGTGTGGTCAGGCGCTAGAAGCGCCAGGAGGGTCAACGTGTCACGCAGGCGTATTAACACTTATGTGGCTCGTTTCCTCGCTAGTGTGGGTGGTGCAGTCATCTGGCACCCCCAAAATTAACTGGAGGCGGTCAGAGTTATACAGGGCCGATGGGGTGCATTTGTCTCCCATGGCTGCTGATGTTCTCTTGTTTAACTTGCAACAGGGACTGCTCCCTTTTTTGTAGTGGGGCGGTGGGGCCAAGCGCCAGGCTGGCCCACCGGGTGGCAGGAGTCGTGCGGTAGTAGGCAGGATAGGCCTCGGTGTGCAGCCTTAGGTAGCAAGGGTTTGGGGGTGAGGAAGCACCCTGAGATGCTCTTCCGGCTCCGGGGGTAAGTCTGACGAACCCCCTTACCTGGATGGGAAACCTAGGCGCAGTGTCTGGCCGGACAGCCGGCGGCTGCGCGTCCGGCTACCTTGACCTTCGGGTTGGCAAAGACGGGCATCCTTGAACTCTGTTCAAGAAATGCCCTGAGCCAGGCTGGGAACGCCCTTTACCACCTTTAACATCTGATGGGGAAATATGCGGAGAGCCGCATCCCCTTAGACCGCACGGCTATTTTAGAGCAGTCCCTGTTTATTTCTAAGATGTTAAATAGTTAATAAAAGTGGCCCTCAATCCAGCACTTGTGTCCGGCTCTTTATTTGTGACTGTCTGGGGTAAAACCGGTTCTTAGTGCACCCCTCCGCCACGGAAGGAACACCCACACCAAATTTCACGCTTCTAGGCCCAGCAGTTTTGGCAGGGCGGTGATGAGTGAGTGAGTCAGTCAGTCAGTGAGTGAGTGAGTCAGTGAGTGAGTGACTTTTCTCTTTTATATATATAGATTATAACTGCCCTTTTTTTAAAAAAAAGTGCAACTCAGAAAAAGGAAGCATGGAGGCCCTAATGCTGTATATCTTCTAACTACCTGGAAGTAAATCAGTGGGACAGTGATTTCCAGATAAGTATGTTAAGCATTGCAGAAAATGTTCAGACAACTCCAATATCCCTTTTTGAAGCAGTCAAGATAGTTGGTAGAAGTTTTTGAAATCTGTTTAATTTTGTATAGAATAAAACACAGATAGCATCAAATATAGTGTCCCTGAAGTCTCTTCTATCTGTTCACATCGAGCACAATCCTAACGATGTCTACTCAAAAGTAAGCCCCATTGTGCACTCCGAGGAAAGTGTCTTTAGGATTGCAGCCATCATCTGACTTTTACTAGAAGTGGGGAATAACCAGAACTGGGCCTAAAAGCACTGATTTCATTTAGGAGAGCATAACTGGAACCAGGAGATACTACAACACCTGGCATGGCTTGGGGACACCCTGAGACTTCAGGGCCATAAGGCCACTAGAATGAGAAGAAACTGTTGAATATTGACTGCTGTGCAGCATAAGATCCCTCTGTTTGTAAGGAAAGTCCAGCACACCCATATGATGCATGCAAACCCTTGGCTCACATGCCCCGAGGCCTACAGCAGAGCAAGCAAAGAGACTATGAGCACAATCCTAACCATGTCTACTCAGATGTAAGCCCCATTGTGTCCAATGGGTCTTACTCCCAGGAAAGTGTCTTTAGGATTGCAGTCTATGTGTTGAAAAACACAACATAGGGGTTGTCAAAGCATGCAAAACAAGGTCTTGCACAAACTGGGAACATACCTTGCCCCAAATCTCTCTCTCTCTCTCTCTCTCTCTCTCTCTCTCTCTCTCTGCTTTTTCTAGCTTTTTCAGGGCAGAAGACAACAATGTTGAATCTCAGGCTATTTTCAATGCACCACATGATTTTAAGTTTTTACTACTTGGTTCTTGGGGAGCTTGGGGGAGGGAAATGGTGCCACTATTAAGAGGGTAATGGGTCAAAGAAGAAGTGGTGAAGGTCAGACATGCCGTTTCAGGAGGAGGAGAATCCATAAGAGACAGATTGTTTCTACTTCTGGTCCATCTCCCAATTCTCAGGTGTCTGGTGGTCCTGGCCGTGAAGCCCTACATCTCAAGCTGCTGCTATTATCTGCCAGATCGGTGAATAATAAAACTGATACCATTCGGGACTTGATCTCAGATGAAGATGCCAACCAGGTGTGTATCACAGAGACCTGGTTGGATGAGGTGGGTGGAGTTAATCTCTCCTTGCTTTGTCCCCGAGTTTTCTAGATACTGCAGCAGCCACGATTGCAGGGTTGCACTGGGGAGGAGGAGTCGCACTGGTCTATCGTGAGTCTATCTCCCTTACCAGGCGCCCTGTCCAGCAGTCCACTGGGTTCAAGTGCCTACATGTTGTGTTGAGAGGGCTGGACAGGACAGGGATTATGTTGGTGTACCGACCGCCTCGCTGCCAGTCTCCTTGCTTGAGCTGACGGGGTTAATTTCAGATGTTGAATTGGAGTCCCCAGCCTACTTGTGCTGCCTACTTCCCATTCGTTTCCAGGCCCAATTCAAGGTCCTAGTCTTATAAAGCCCTAAACAGCTTTGGCTCAGATTATTTTAAGAACTGCCTACTTCCATACAATCTAGCCTGTTCCCTCAGGTCATCATAGAAGGCCCTGCTTCAAGTACCACTGCCTAGCGAGGTACGTGGGGCGGTGGCAAGAAATAGGGCCTTCCCAGTAGTGGCACCAACCCGCTGGAATTTCCTCCCTCTTGGTCTAAAAACTGCTCCCTCCCTCAAAACTTTTCAGCTTGGCTTAAAAACATTTCTCTTTAGAACAGCCTTCTGAGCTTTTTAGTCTGCTGTTTTTTTAGTCTAGCTACTTCTTTTATTATGGTTTTAATAAGTGTTTTAATGTAGAGGTTTTATATTTATTATTTTTAAGATGCCTGTTTTAACTGTTTTAACTGTATTTTATTGTTGGTGTTTTTATCGATTGTTTTATAAGCCGCCTTGAGTCCCTCCGAGAGAAAGGCGGGATATAAAGTTGTTTATTATTATTATTATTATTATTATTATTATTATTATTATTATTATTATTATTATTCTGATAATAGATTACTTTGAAAGTGGGTGGGGGGAATCTGTGCCATCACCTGGTCCCACCTCAGATCTCTGGTTCATCCCCATCCTATTCCCAAACATGCATGCTTTTTACCCATCTGAATTCTACTATCCATTCCCAAATTGGATGGACTTTTTCTTAGGCTCCATTCTTCTGACAGAAGGCAAGTTCTTTCCCCTCTGTAAGCAGCATATTTTTATGAGTATTAGACAAAATTATATACAGCATGAAAGTGCATTTGATATCCAGTGCTGGTTAAAACATTATAAAGATTAACCTTCCAGCTCAGAACTGTTATTTTTTTTCCTTGAGGAAGTAGAAACTTTTCCCAGTCACACTGAATCTGGATTTGAGTCACTGCTACCTCAGCAGATAAACAAGACAATTCTTTACATAAACTGTGACTTAGTCTTGGGTTAAATCCCCAGGGCAAATACTCAGTGGGACTTACGGGCCCTTAAGCCATTTTAGTGCTGCTGGGCTGCATCCGCAATGCACTGCACTATAGAAAACAGGATTGTGTCATGCCTGATTAAAAAAGCACTTTCAATTAAAATTTGAAATGCCACAGATGTGGCTGAAATATGAAGTGCCAACCCTGGCACACTGCGCATGCGCCAACCCCCGGCGCAACCTCCTCCAGTTGGAGGAGACACACTACGCATGCGCCGACCCCATGGGTTGGCGCATGCGCAGTGTGTCTCCTCCAGTGGGAGGAGATGGACTCGTCTCCTCCAGCTGGAACAGACGCACATCATGCGTGCTGACTCCGGCACATGCGCTGTGCATCTTCCCCAGCAGGAGGAGAGGCAATGCACGTGCGCCGAGGTTGGCACATGCGCACTGCGTCTCCTCTTGGCGTACCGAACCAGTATGCTGGGTTTTCTGGGTACCCTGCAGCTACCGGTTTGGTAGCGGCAAGGTCTGGGGAACAACTAGTTCGGGCGATCTGGCCCGAACTGGCTTGGGCCCATGCCTTGATACAATCCTAATCTAGGCCGGCACAGCTCTTCAGTCTTCCCATTGTCGTGGTGATGTAGGGAAGTAAGCACAAGTCTGTGTATTTGCCTAACCCTGCCCTAGGAGTGGCACAGAAGTGTCTTGCTGCACTTTTGACACACTGCCAGGTCAGAACAGGACTTATGCGGGAGCTTAGGCCTGCCTAACTGGAGATTAAGCAGCACAATCCTAACCATGTCTTCTCAAAAATAAATCCCATTGTGCTCAATGTGTCTTACTCCCAGAAAAGTGTTTAGGATTGCAGCCTTAGGATGCAGAAGGAAGGAAAAGAAGAAAGTTGTAATGGGATGAGGGCATGGGGAATAGAGGCAAGCAAAGAACTTGAATCCGTATTTTCAGGTAAATGGATGTGTGGTATATGAAATCATTTCCAAATCCCACACACAACAGGAGTAGGTGTGAACTGAGGAATAGGTGTGAACTGAGACTAAAGGCCCACAAGGTTATAAGGCATGGGCCAAAAGAAGACTTACACTTACCAGGTATGCACTTCACATTTTTTAAAAAAAACATTTTTTACATTTATATGTATTTGTTGCAATCATATTTGTTCAATACTGTACACACACACACAGTTTCACCTCAAGTTTGGAAACATGTTTGTTACGTGAAACGTTCTTTACGTGAAGCAGATTTTCCCATTGGAAATAACGGAAACTCAGACGATTGGTTCCACAACCCCAAAAATATTCATATAAAAATATTAACTGTATGTAAAAATGATGACAAAACACTGGAATTGAATTCAAAACGTGCATTCAATGTGCATGATCTTATGAAGTCTACTTAGGCTGCAATCCTAAAGACACTTTCCTGGGAGTAAGCCCCATTTAACACAATGGGGCTTACTTCTGGGTAGACATGGTTAGGAGGATGCAATCCAAGACACTTTCCAAGTGTCTCCCCACTTTCTCCTTCTCTTCATCCTGAGCCTCTCTGTCCCCTGCTCCCTTTATTTATTTTGTTTTATTCTGGCTAGCCCTGAGGTGCTTCCCTCTTCTCCACTGCTGTTCACTCCCTCTTCCCAGTGGACGTCCGGCCACAGGTGGAACAGCGCAAAAGTGTTGCTTTTGCTATGGGCAGGCGCCCTAGGCAGCCCTGACGCTTTTGAAAAGGGCTGCCGGCAGCGCATCTGCCCCAACTGCCAATGAATGTGCTTGTTATGTGAAGCACAGTTTGTTATGTGAAGAGGAACCCTAGAGAAATTTTTGTTTATGTGGAACGTACTTTATGTGAGGTGCTTGTTACGTGAAGGTGCCACTGTATATATGCGTGTGGGTGTGTGTTGTGTTGTGTGTGTGCAGGCAGGTCAATATTAAAATGCCATTTTGCAATGATAGTGGTGAGGTTGAGAGTGAAAGTGGGTTTATTGAATAAAGGCTAGACTACATGTTTACCTAACATGTAACATGCTGGGAAAAAGCATAAGCTGGGAAAAAATTCTCACTGGCACCAATAAGATCTTTTTTTCTCTCAGAGTGAATGATATATACAGAAAGCTGTAATTTCATGATCAGGGCAAATTGTTAAGCCCCACTTCATTCAATGGCACCAATCCATGGGGAATATAATGCTGGTTCTATTTTGTTAAAATAATCAAGTGTGTTCTCATTGACACCGCATGTTGTGACAATTAGTGCAGTGTAAAAACTACAAGACAGACCAGAGATCTTAGCTCAAACAATACACCATCTATCAGGTTGTGACAACCCTGTGTTTTCAAAATAATTAAATACAGGGACGCTCTCAGGACATACATAGAGGGAGAAGTTTGTCAGGAGGAAGAAATTCCACAATACACTCATAAAAAGCCTCTGAATCACAGAACTGTTGGTTTTTCTCATGCAAACAGTAACCTGGATGGCAGTTTTCCAATAATGTTGTCCAGAAATAACATTGCTAAAAGGAATAGAAGTAGTGGATCATGTATATCACACAGTTCAGCTCATTTAAAACCGCTCTCTTGTTTTAATTGCAGGCTACAAATAATTACTAGAACCTCGTAATCATTACCAAGGAAATAAATTATTTTAGCGGTGGCAAAGTTTAATCACAGCAGTGCATAGAGTGGCATTGATTATTAAATCAGAGCACATTAACCTCCAGACCCATTGTTGCCCATCAACAAATCCTAGATAAATCAAGATCTTGGAAGTTTCCTATCAATTAACAAGACTTAAATGGCCTTTCCTGAATAAATGAATTGCTTTTAAGAGATAATTATCAAGGTCTTTTGGAAGGCAACGCAAATTTGCCTGCAGAACTTGATGGATAAACTGCAGTAGACAATTTATGATGGACCATCCTTTTTCCTTTAATGCAATTCATAGTGAAAAGTGGAATTTTAATTAAATTGAACAAATGAAAGGTCATCATATTTATTGATTTATTTTATTTTGTAAACCACTTTGTGAATTACAGCACCGTTTCTTTTGAAAAAAATCCATAAATACATCATTATCAGTTGCGAACTGATTATATAAAAAAATCCATAAAATATATCCATATTTTATGGATATATAAAAAATCCATTAAAAAAATCCATAAATACATCATTATCAGTTGCAGACTGAAAGATCTGTCTTGAAAGTGGTCAGTTCTTGAAAGAACCTCTCTTGTTATTGTAAAAATCCCTTCAGGGGTTTAGATTATCTTGCCTATGTAAATTGCCTTGAATAAAATCCAAAAAGCAATCCAATAATCAGAAAGGCAGAATATAAATTCCAGAATGCTTTCCTGCAACTTCTCTGCGAACCAAGACTTGCGCCCATACCCGCTGAGTTGGCCAACTTCAACCAATGCAAATGTACTTCACTACACCTGGAACCAGCGTGGGGAGGCTGGTGCAACTCCTCGTGCCTACTTCCATTCCTCCCTTGGTGTTACAAAGATGCTTTATTTGCAACAAAGGTACAAAGGACTTACACCAGATCAAAGAGTGGTTTGGATTGCTCCCTGAATGGATCAACCATATGACTTGGTACAAGGCAGCTTCTCTTTCTTCTTTAGTGTTTGACCCAAACGGTGGTGGTGTCCACTATAAGGCAGTAATTCATACCTTAATAACCAAGTTGTACCCTTCACCTTTTACAGTGCCACAAAATGAATTTGCAACAAACTACATACATCCAAACAAAGCAAAAAAATCAATTGCTCGATCCTTGTAGAGGAACTGCAAGCCATGGTAAACCACACCAGATAAACACCAAGAATGTGACTTGTTTAAAAAGACCATCAAAGCATTTTGAGAATGATGTACATCTATTCTCTGACTTAAGGTTAGCCAGCTTTTGGACTTCTTGAGGTACAGTCATCCACACCTCCACTTTCATGCAGCTGCAGTTTTCTTAGACTTGTGCCTCTGCATGGCATGATAGAGCTGTTCTGATTTATAACACATCTATATATATAAAATTGAAAAGTCACTCACTGACTCACTCACTACTCATCAATGCCCTGCCAAAAACCACCAGGCCTAGAAGTGTGAAATTTGGGGTGGGTGTTCCTTCCATGACGGAGGCACCCACTAAGAACCTTTTTTATGGAAATTCCAACCGGAAGGGTGTGAAATGGGGTGCAACGCATTTTCCTCCCTATAGTATCCATTGAAGAATCCCTGAGTGCGAGGATTCTAGGACTGCTTCTAGGCACAGCGGTTTTGGCAGGACGTTGATGAGTGAGTGAGTCAGTGACTTTTCTCTTTTATATATAGACTTGCGAAAAGCGTACCCACGTTGCGGGAGTGAAATTCCTCCATACACCATCCCCCATGGTGCATCAATACCCCATGCACAACAACCCCCATGCGCATCAGTCCCCCATGAGCATCAACTCCCATGAGCATCAAACCTTCATGTGCATTATCTCCACATGCACAACGGCCCCTCATGTGCACCATTTCCCCAATGCAACCCCTCCCCTGAACAACATCCCCCCAGTGCACCAGGCACTGAGCACCAAATTGGCTGGATGTTGGTCAGTCTTCCATGTTAAGTATAGGACAAAAATACATTGCACCCCTTTTCAGCCCCTTAAGGGTTAACTTTCTCCACATTGGTTCTTGGTGGGTTTTCATGTGACATAAGGAACACCCTCCACAAATTTCATGCTTCTAGGTCCAGGGGTTGGGGCAGAGCATCCCTCAAGTCACTGATTCTTCAATGCAAAGTATGGGGAGGAAAACGCGTTCCAGTTGGAATTTCTGAAAACCAGTTCTTAGTGACTCCTTCTTCACAGAAGGAACACCTACCCCAAATTTCACACTTCTAGGCCCAGCGGTTTTGGCAGGGCGTTGATCAGTGAGTGAGTCAGTCAGTGACTTTTCTCTTTTATATATATAGAAGATTACAGTGGAGAATGTTCTTAAATTTTTTTTGTCTTAATTAGTTTCCTCTGGAGTATTCCGTTTTGTGAGCCACTTTAATTTTATTTCTTTCCCTAGTTTTATTTGATTTAATTGTCATTATAGCATATGATATTATATTGTCGTTAGATAGATATTATATTGTCAACAGGGCTCCTTACTACAGAAAAGGCAGGACCAGAAATATCTTAAATACATTCTTACCTCTCCAACTATTTTCACATCTTCCCGGCCATACCAGTCAGGTTCATATACTTCATGTAAAGACTCCGTAAGCTTCTGAGAAGCTTCTTGCATGCCTAGAATAAATAAAGACAAAGTTTCCTATTGACAACTGGATATATCATAAATGAGCTACAGTCCCAATTAACGGATACAAGTCAATAAAAATTGAATTAAATATTCTTAGGTAAAGAAACTAAGTAAGATAAAAGAACCAACTTATGGTTAGAACTCAATTATTTGAAGATTTTCAACATTTTAAAAAATAAACTGCAACACTCTAGTAACAATAACCAGATATGAACACTAAGGCTGCAATCCTAATCTCCAGTTAGGCCTGCATAAGCCCCAGCATAGTCCTGTTCTGACCTGGGGGTGTCACAAAAGTGCCATAAGTCACTTCTGCCCCTCTTGTAGGTGGTTTAGGCCTCTGCACAAGCATACACCGACCTCCCTACACCACCATGGAAAAATTTGCCATATGAGTTAGGAGAGTCTAAATTTGTTAGGATTGGATTCTAAAACACTAATCCACCTTTCCTTAGGATACCAATTTTTTCTAAAGACAGAGGCTCTTTATCTGCTATACTACATTTGTCCTGTCTTAGAAATATGACCAGTCTAATATTAATAATCAAATTATTAACTTTATTGTGTAAAAAAATTCACAATTTTACAAAAGTTTAGTTCTTTTGTTTTGGTTCAAAGGAAACCCTTAGGATACTTCTTAGGCTGAAGGAAAATGCTTGCTAAAGTGAGTTCAAATCTAACCACTTCATCCTCTATGGCAAAGATAAACAAATCCCAAACCAAGGGTCATTTGCAGTGCTCAAGGACCCTCAATTAGACCCACTGGGAGCCCCAAGTCTCCTGTGAGCCTTGGGCCCCTCTGCTGGAGCCCACACTAGCCCGCGACTACTGGTCGTGACATCCATAATTGTCCCAATTGCATCAGTTCATGTTTTCATACGTATGTATGATTTTAAAATGGAACTAAACATCTTTAAAGGAAACATATACTGCGGAATTACAGGTACTGCAGAATTGCACAGAGAGATCATTCTTTGTTTTCAAAATGAAATGCAGATGACAGAAATTGAGGCTTACACAGAGCTCTCTGTGGAAAACCCATTTTTCATATTGCTGCAAATTACCGTAATCAGTGCTGAAGGTAAGAAAAACATGATAAAGCATGACGGAGCAGGGATTTTTATTATAGTGGGACTGTTCAGTGGCTTAAAATATACATATTATAAATGCATCTCTTTTCTCATTGACCTATTCTGTGTAAGCAAAGCCCAGTTCTGGACAACATTAAATATTGTGGCTGGTCTGCAGACCGTAATAAAGTTGTTTATTATTATTATTATTATTATTATTATTATTATTATTATTATTATTATTATTATTATTATTAACATTAAATATTCAACCTACAGCCTCTTTGCATTTTTATTGCTCCCTTGCCAGAATTAACATTCAGCTCAGTCACAGTCAAGAAGATAGCTGCATCATTTTCATAAGAATAGCAAAGGAATCCTACCAGGCTTGGTCTGGGCTAGAAATATCTTCCTTTCCCACCCCATCATGGTTGCTTCACTCTTTATTGGTTCTGATAACCAGTTTGCTCAACCAACAGTCCTCACTGGAACCCATATTAGAGACACAGTCTAATCAGATTGGGGGGGGGGGCGGCAATACTTATGAGCAGATGCAGCAACTTTTTAAATACACCCAAAACTCCCCTTCCCCCTCCAAATAAACAGGACACTAGATTATACCCAATTCAAGTGCAGATGCAACAAAGCATGAAGAATAGCAGCAATTGACATCCTCTGCCTTTTATCACTACACTATTTTAAATGTGTACAGATCACTTTAAATTACAGAGGATTTATACATTATGTAGTGTATTGTTTAATGATCATGGGAGACCGAAACCCATTGAGGAAGATGAAACAAGGTGCAATCCTAATCAACTTTTGAGATATACCAGTGGGGCATGACTGCAGTTGAGAGGCAGTCATGGAAGCCCCCCAAGATAAGGAAAACTTTGTTCTCCCTCGGAGATGCATTGCTCTTCCTCCAGAGCTGGAAAGTTGATTAGGGTTCTACTAACATCTAGTATCCGTAAATGATAAAATGATTTAATTTGCCTAAGAACTGTTTTGAGGGGTGAGGGTGTGCCCTCAACTACTGGGCATTTACTGCATCTCCCTCCATTTTCACCCCTGGAGGGAAGGAACAGCAGGAACAGCAGCAGAAAACAACACGCACACCCCAGCCTAAAAAGGCAAACTCAAAGTAGGGCATTCCTTCTTATTCTTTTCCAGGAAAATTGTTTTATGCCCTGTTGCTGTCTCTCCAACCAGTTCCACCCCACACATCCAGGATTCACTTAGCTGGAACATGGCCACCAAGAAAATCAAGCCATCAGCTGAGCTTCCACTGGGCCATACAATGAATCAAGGTATAATTCATACCACCTCCACCTGAAAAGTGGTTGCATTTGTGCCCCAAGCAACCCAAGTTGTACCCCAAGTATAGGAATCAGAGAGTGCCTCCCTGCTGAGTAAGTCCATTCTTTAACATTCATTATAGGAATTTTATTTCCACGGTAATGGACAGTCAGACTTGGGGCGCAATACTAACCAACTTTCCACACTAGTATAGCTGTATGGGGGGGGGTACATGTTGCAATCTGCAGATGGGGGGCAGTCACTGAGGCCTACTCCAAGTAAGGAAATGTTTGTTGCCTAACCTCAGAGTTGCATTGCCTTTATGCCAGCGCTGAAAACTTGGTTAGGATTGCTCCCTTTGTCTAAAATTAAAGGTAGTATCATGGCACTGTTTAAATATGTCAAACAATTCACTTTTTTGCATTTACTGGTATGTATCTGACTACTTAGGTACAAGTCTTTCAAATGGCATTCTTCATCTAAATGAGCAAGAAACTGTCTCATTTAATGAGCTTACTGTGTGTGGAGAGCTCATTCTGGTACCATCTACCATAATACTGTATTTAAGGGGATATCAAATCCGATTAGCTACATTTCATAATTAGGTTTTTTGCTCTAGATTTATTTTAATTGCTGTTCCAGAACTATACAAATTAAATGAAACAAGCTCCAGGAGAAAGCATCAACAAACAATATTTAACATCAATTTCTGAATCAACAGCATTTGCTTCTAGTTAACTGACTCATTTCATTACAAAAACAGAAATCAGAAAATATTAATAACCTGATCTCAAGACAGCAAGGAAAAGAAAATACAAAGCTGGCTTTGCACTGAGTCAGATCACTACTAGCCTTTTTAAGCTCAGTATGGTCTCCTCTAATGGGCAGTAGCTCTCCAGGTTCCCCGTCAGAAGACATCTCTCAACTTGCAAATATCTTGCTAGTATCCCTTAATTGCAGATGCAAGGGCAAGTTTGCCAGCGGTGGCATCAGCCAAGAGACCCCAAAGGCCAATAGGTCACACCCATCACTTAACCAGACTGACCAGTGAACCACCAGTACTGGTAGTGTCCAGAGTACCCTGAAGGTCCAGGAGGGTGTCCATCTGAAGAGTCCAGTTTAGCAGTTTGTCACAGGGATCCCAAAAACCTGTGCCAGCATTGATTTTAGCTACCAATGAAAAGTAACTCATGTCTTGTTTGGCTACAAATTACAATACAATACAATACAAATACCTTTATTGGCATAGAATATACAAAAACCTCCAAACACAGATTTAAAATCAAAATAAAAACACAGACTTAAAATCAAAATAAAAAGCAGCACAATTCAAAGGGTCTATAGTTCTCAAATTAAAGACTATTGTTCCAGTTTAGTCTTCAATATGGCTGATACAAAGATGGCTGTCTGTCTTATTAAGATGGGATCTGGTGAGGAAAGCAGCTGTTTTAGCACCAGTCTATCGGATGGGCGTGGGGACTCTGGAAGGAAAGGGGTTAAAAACTTATTGCGTGCTTCCACATGCAAGGAGCAATAAAAAAAGATGTGTTCAATCGACTTCACTGCACCAGAAGAACAGGAACAAAGTCTCTCCCTCATGGGAATGCCGTTAAATCTGCCTTGCAAGACAGCCGAGGGGAGAACGTTGCAGCGGGCAAGAGTGAGCGCTCTTCTCAGATGCGGATTACCGAGCTGGAAAAGATAGTCTGGCACTTTGTTGTGGGAAACAGGTAGGTGTAGAAATAGTGGTGAGCACACCTTGTTCGCCAGACTCTGAAGATTTTGGGTTTGAATGTCAAATAGCCTGGTTCTAATAATCCGGAAAGCTTCTGCCCTGGTAATCAAACCTAGTAAGTCAGACCAGACGCCGATACTCTTCATCTTGTCCTCCCAGCACTGAAAAGCCATGTGAGGGTCTTCTAGGAGATGGCCCAGAAGGTTGTGTTGGTCATTAGTCAGCCCTTGATTGAAAAATACTTTTAGCCAGTAGTTAGACATTCTCAGCCAGGCCTGCGTTGTAATCAATGATTGCCCCGTCTCTAGACATAAGGCCGAGTATGGGACACAGTTGGGCACTCCCAAGATTTTTCTTAGGAAAGCAGCTTGTAATTGCTCTGCAGAATAATTGAGGGCTGTAATCCACAACGGTATTCCATAGAGGATTTGCGCCATGATCTTGGCGTTGAAAACCTTAAGCGCCGAGGGGACGAAACGTCCACCTTTATGGTAGAAAAACCTTGTGATCGCATGGGATGTTGTTTTAGCAGAGGCTATAGTTATATTCCGATGAGGGGACCAGGAGAGATTATAAGAGAAGTGTATGCCTAAGTACTTAAAAGATTTGACCTGTTCAATCTCATGGTTCTTAAATTTCCAGGTCAAGGGTTTCCAGGACTTAGAGAAAACCATAATCTTAGATTTGGCATAATTCAACTGTAATTTATTCAATCTTAGATAGTGTATACACCATCAGTCTCCTCAATCCTATGCGAGAACGCGAGATCAAACTAGCGTCATCTGCATAAAGTAGTAGTTGGATTCTGCGACTCCCAAGTTTAGGAGAGTGACTCTCAACTGGTGCCAAAAAAGAGGCTAAATCGTTCAAAAAGAGGTTAAAAAGTGTTGGTGCAAGCAGGCATCCTTGTTTTACTCCTTTGTTAGTAGGGAAGTTTTCAGTTAGGTGGCCCTCACTTGAGGTTTACACCTGGCAGGATATATTTGTATATAAACTTTGGATAAGGAATAGAAGTTTACTGTCTATTCCCATTTGAGCAAGTTTGCACCATAGAAGATTTCTATCCATGCTGTCAAAGGCACATTTTAAGTCAAGGAAAGCAACATACATTTTTGATTTGGTTTTTAAAGCATACTTGTGGATTAGATGGGAGAGAATGAGACAATGATCCAACGTGGACCTGTCTTTGCGAAATCCTATTTGTTCCGCCCCCAAGATCTTCTCTTGGGCGATCCACTGATTAAGGTACATTAATAAAATTTTAGCGTGCAATTTCCCGACCGCTGATAAAAGACTTATAGGCCTATAATTGCCAGGCGAGGTAGGGTCCCCCTTTTTATAGATGGGAACTATAATAGACTTCAACCAACTACTCGGGATTACACCGGTGGCTACAAATTGCTCCACTGGAAAACAGAATCTCTTCTACTACTGAAATAAAATATTCCTGTAGTGAATTGCAATAGTTTAAGACTCCTATGCTGGAGGCACTGGCGTCATCAGGGTGGTGTGGCTGGTGCAGGCCGAATCAGGTGATCTGGTGCTCTGCCTGGGAGAAGGCTGGAGAATGGTCGGCTGAGGCACACTGCACATGTCTAGGCCTCTGGACATGCACAGTAGGAAGCTCCCGCTGCGCATGTCCAGAAGCCTGGACATGCTCAGTCCATGCCTCTACCTGGCCATTCGGCCTTGCTCCAGAGGTGGAGCAAGGCCAAATGGCTGTGCCCATTGCACAGGCCTGGACATGTGCAGTCCCAGCCTCTGTCTGGCCATTCAGCTTCTGTCTGCTTTGGAGATGGAGCAGCAGTCAGGAGGTGCTGCTCTGCCTCGGAAACAAGGCTGAATGGCCAGGCACATGTGAGGACTGTGCATGTCTAAAGTCCTGGACACGTGCAATCCATTCCTCCGCTCTAAGGAGGAGCAAGCTGCTCCTCTTTTGAGCAGAGGAAGTCTCCTCTGAAGTGGCTTCACAGGAGACTTTACAGGCATCAGGGTTGGCACCTGCGCAGCCCCAGGGTAAGGGTTGGGAATGCTGTGTTGGAGCTCTCACTCTCACAAGAAATAGCTAGATCAGAAGAGGTCTCCAGTCTTGCACAGTAGTGGTTAACAGAGTGGGGGTCAGCACCTGCTTGGGGTTCATGACTTTATTTCAGGTGTATCACCATTTCAGGGAGCCAGCATTTTGGAATCTGGCACTGGTTGCTGCCATCATGGACTGGGTTTCTCAATCAGCCTGGGAATAAATCTCATTGAACACAATGGGACTTACTTACAAGTAGACATGTAGCTCGGGCATCACATTCATGTTATTTCCTGTTTGATGTCATTTCTGGCCATGACATCTCTTCCTAGGGTCCTAAACAGACTGTCATTCTCAGAAGGGGCTTAAATGCTTGAGAGGCACCGTTCCATACTATGATGCCGAACAAAATAATCTTCCTGACCTTGGGGGTGGTTGGGTTACTGCAGGCCAGACTGAAGGAGAATCTGAAAAAAGCATGGGTATTTTAAGGTATTGTTGCCGTATAGTAGGAACAGCAGTTCTTCCCACTATTCTGATCTTGGTAGTCCATGTGGAGTACCAGTATCTGGATGTATGAAATTACTACTGTATCTGGATGTATGAAATGATGCATTTTGACTTCATTTACCTTTAATTGCAGCTAAATATCCTCGGAGTTCTTTTTGGAGCCTGGAGCCTTCAGCCTGAAATATAACACAAAAATAAAATGATATAACGTATACATCACAATGGAACAAAAAGATCCACAAGAAAGACTGCCATTCTGACATTTTCATACATTTGTAAAATTTCTCTTTTTAAGGAAGTCAAAAGGATCATAATGAGTTTCTCTCACTTGCAACAAAATCAATTTCAGAAGGTAACAGCCATGTGAAACACACACATTGCTGGTTTCTACTGTTTCAAATATTTCTAAAAATTACTAGAAATTATTTCTATTATTTCTAATTCTAATTATTAGAATTATTTCCCAGGTATGTCATAAGACCTACCTGATAAAGAATGACCATATAAATTTGATGCCAGACAACAACACCAGCAGCTTTGCATTCCAGCATACTAAATGCTACTTTTGTGCAATGAAATGTTCCACCAAGAACATCAGCATAGAAAATGGACTCTATGACACCAGCCTGAAGGAATTTCTGATATTCTCTGGTCCAACCTCAAATTCATCTGGATATGCTGTCCCTTCCAGAAACATCCTGGGAGGAAGAAGATAATCCAATGTGTACAATATCCTGTCTTCAAGGAATGCAGTCATGTAACTATGCATGACTGGTTGTATTTTCTATGCATCTCCTGGTTGTATTTTCCTCACTGTCCAAACTCTTTCCATGTCACATCCTGCTGTTTTCCATGTCATCTCCTGCTTGTATTTCCCCACCCCTTACTGCAACCTTTCAGTAATCAATGTATTTTGCCTGTGGTACTGTAATAAGCCATTCTCATAATCTGCATTTTTATCTGTATAAACACCAATGTACAGGATGCATTTTGCTTTTATCTGCACTGAGATGCAGTGTGTTTTATGTAATCTCATTCCAGCACATCCTGCTGAGAGCATGTGCGCATCCCACCATATATATCCTGGCTGGAAGTATTTAAGTTTAGCTGTTATCATTATCAACACCTTGGGCAATGTCTATTATCCACCAACATTCTGATTAGAAAACATTTCCTTAATTGCACATGAGAAACTAGCACATCAGCACATATTCTAAATCCACCGACTAACCATCCATATCCGGAAAAGGTTATTTCGGACTCTATTCTTCCATCCTAATGACATAGCTTATCTCCAGAGCTGCCTCTCTGCCACTTCTAAAATATGGGAGAACAAGCGGTTACTCTTTCTATGTACAACCAGCCACTGTGTGTGTTGTAACTGGAACAATTTGCTATGCTCTTGATTCCTGCAAGCTACTCTTCAGATAGCTATCATCACATTTAGAACTCTTTTATTTTGCCATTCCTCCTCTCTCTACATCTAGTGGCCAGTAGTAGCTGGAGTAAAAAAGCAAGGACTGTTGAAAATCTTTTCCTTTCAGGTTAATCTTTTTCTTAATTTCATCACCTACACCAAATACATGCCATAATACACACTTGCTGCTGACCTCAGAATGCACATCCATCACTTACACAGGCTACCCAGCCCATACACTACCTACCTAAAGTGACTAAGGAAGAGGGATTAAACTAAACATCCAACTAAAACATCCCAAGAGAATGCCAATGTGGGATAGGCAAAAAATGGCAGGTTAAACTGGCAAAAAAAAAAATTCCTACCTGGTTTAGCGGTTAAAGGCTCAGCTCCTGCCAACCTAGCAGTTTGAAAACATGTAAATGCAAGTAGATGAATAGGTACCACCTCGTGAGAATGTAACAGTGTTTCACGCCTTGGAGTGTAGTCATGAAGGCCACAAGCTTCTTTGGACAATACTGGCTCTTCAGCTTAGAAACAGGGATGACCACCACACCCTAGAGCAGTGGTTCTCAATCTTCCTAACGCCGTGACCCCTTTATAAGTTCCTCATGTTGTGGGGACCCCTAACCATAAAATTATTTTCGTTGCTACTTTATAACTGTAATTTTGCTACTGTTATGAATCGTAATGTAAACATCCAATATGCAGGATGTATTTTCATCGTTACAAATGAAATGTGTGTTCTATGAAAACATTGAACATAATGGGATTTATTTCAGAGGATTGGGCATAGGATTGGGCCCTGAGGCTGCAATCCTATCCACATTTACATGGGAGTAAAGGCCCCTTGACTATAATGGGATTTATTTCAGAGTAGGCATGCATAGGATTATGCCGTGAGGCCCCAGTGCAATTGCAGCTACAGCCGGAGGTCTGGCAAGCCTGACCTAGCCCCCTGCACCAGGGTCTTTAGGCGACCCCCAGGAAACCTCTAGGTGACCCCAAAAGGGGTCCTGACCCAACTTTGAGAAACGCTGCCCTAGAGTTAGTCACGATTAGCTGGGCAACCTGAAGAGAACAACTTCAACTTTACTCTTACCCAAGATCATCAATCTGACCGAAAATAGGGTGGGATGGGGAGTGAAAAGGATAAGCAGACAAGCAGAGATTGATTGAGGGAACCAGGGAGAAACACCCAGGAGGTTCCCAAACCATCCTGTCCCTTCAGCAGCCCACAACCAACCAACACAGCCCAATTTCTCATCTTTTTATGTTAAATCCTAGGGAGCATTAACATATTAGGTAACATGTGAGGCACTCCACTGGGATTCCTTGTCTAATTGGGATCTCATACTATGCTTGTGGCATTCTGCAATCTGGACACTGTTAAAGGAGTCCAACCTGAGGACGCAGGAGGTAGATGAAAGGAATTTGAGAGAACACTAGTTTCATGATTCTAATGGATTAATCAATGTTTTATTGACTCTATCATATTTTTCAGTTTTCAGGATGCACTTTTTTTCCCCAAAGTGGGGGGAAATGTCAGTGCATCTTGAATAGCAAAGGCGCACCTCTGTGGGAGGCCCCCATTCCATCCAGGGATTATGTGCGTGCTCTACAAAGAGGAGGACAGTTTCCGCAGGAAACTCTGGGCTTCCCAGAGTGGGAAAACCGTCATCCCCATCCCTCCCCATCCTTCCTCCTTGTGGCAGAGCATGCCAGCATACAAACCAGCCTGCTGTGCAGCTTCACCAGCCCTGTGCATCATCCTACAGGGCCTCCCTGCCGCTCACCTACTGCTGCTCACATCCTCCAGCCCCACACACCATCTCACTGGGACCCACCCGCAGCCAAGCAGAACTGCGGAGCCTGCAGGTACCTCCAAAAAAAGCCCCACCACCATTCCCTGCCTGATCCTGGACCTCCCCACTCATTCACCTGCACCCTGGACCCCCTCCGCTACTTACTCAGTGAGTAAGCCTCATTAGATATAGTGCGCTTTATTCTGAGTAGACACCAGCAGATCAGTATCAGCCCCTCTGCTCTTTTTTCACTCTCACTTCACCACTCTTTCCTGGGAGTGAATAAGACCCTTCCCTGCCTGACCCTAGACTTCCACCCCACTCAACTCACTTGCACCCTCAAAAGTGTATGTAAGTGAATGCACTTGTGTATGTGTGTGAAGGTACCTCATGAGTGTATGTGTGTATGCGGGTGCATGTGAATAAGGAGGGTTGTGTATGAGTGCATGTGTAAATATGATTTTAATACAGTGATGATGGCTCTTAATACAGGTTTACATGGTTGAATGTATTATTCTGAACCTTAAAGAATGTTAAAGAAGGTTCTTAATACCGCTGTTGACTTTACATGGTTGAAATATTATTCTGCTATATTTTATTAAATATATTAGTATACCGTTTGGATCAGAATATTTTTTTCCTTGTTTTCCTCCTCTAAACCTAGATGCATCTTAGATTTAGCTGTGTCTTGAAAATCGACAAATACGGTAGTTGCAAAACAATCCTGGAGGATTCAAAATTATTCCTGAAATTTCATTTTATGAGGTAGACGCTCAAGTAACAAGCCAGGAAGAACATAAAAGGAGTGAGAATCACTGAAAAGTTGATATTTTAGTATTGTTAGCTTCATCTATGAAGACTTTCCAACGGTGTTTACATCAAAAGAACAGTTCTTGTTGCATGCCCTTATGAAGATACATTTTGGCAACATTTTGGCAAAATTTTCATCAAGTTTCTTTTTCTCATTAGCCATCACAGAAGTCCAGACTGCTTTCCTGAACTTATTTCAAGGTTCTGAAGTACCTCAAAAATGCACCAATTCACATTGATTTCTCACAAAATAAATTAGATGTTATGAAATTTTCTATTCCTACATTAAGTACAGCAACCATGACTGAAAGATTGTGCTAGGAACTCCAGTGCACAGCAGGCTTCTGTCAGTCTTGGGAGACTATGGTATCGTGCTCGGTGCTGCATACGCTGCATGCGAAGCACGAAAGCCTGGGTTGGATTGTTATGGAGGATAGGCTGTTACCCAAGCAGCAAATCCCCCCTCTCCATGCCACTAAATTAGTCCAATGGAAAGGCAGAGCCAATACGATTGGATCCAGCTGGCGTCGCAGAGCTGGGCGAAGGACAGGAGCTCACCCTGTCTTGTGGGGCCGACGCAGGTCACGAACCCTGGCCTGCTGGTTAACAGGCACAGCATCTTACCGCTAGACCTCCAAAAAGTTCAAGATTCTCTTGAACATCTTCCAAAACATCATAAGAGTTGAAGCTGGAAGAGGCTACCAGAAATACCACAGTGCATGACCTAAACCTTTGTATCTATGCATGCAGACAACTCTTTGAGTCCCAGTTACTATTAGGTACATAAAACTGTTGCTTCCCAGAGGCAACATGCAGCAAACTTACAGACATTCTCCAAGTTTACCAACAGGGGCCATTAGTATTTACAAAAAAAATTAAATGTGTTTGATTATTTCTTCTAAGTAAGATTTGAACCAGAGATTTGGAAGTTTGCAGCTCATGCTCTAAGCTACCTACACTAAAGAAGTATTTCCAGAAATCCATTTGAATAATAATTTCCGATTGCGAATGACATAGCCTTGGTATACTGCAGAACTTTGCATTTCTTTGGTACAAGAATGAACAGTAATAATACCTTTAAAAACACAAAGAAGATTGATATCCTCACAGTATCTTCTCCAAGGAGTGATGGAAATTACAGATGATAATGGATAGGGGAGAAGGAGAAGGAGATCAGGGTCCCTAGGAAATGTTTATCCTCACAAAACATGACGTGTACAACCAGTATCCACAGATTAGATAACCATGGGCATGGTTGGGAAATACAAATACATTCTCTTTCAATTGCATTAATCGTATCCAGGTTGTGGGAGTAAAATTTCAAGAATATTTGTGAGGCTGGGCACACAAATTAACTCCCCTTTGCAACACCCCCCAGCGATTTGCTTGCCACTGAGCCATCTGGTCACTCAGACTATTGACTGACATTTTAAGAGGCCTTTGGGACTTTATTAGTCTCTTAAGTTGCAACCCTGTGCTGTTAATTCATTGCTACAGGTTGCAGGCTGAGAGCCAGATCTTTAGTTGGCTTAAAGAAATGCTGTTCTGTTGGCATTCAGGAAGATCCTCTGCACCGATCCCATGACACATGGCTGCAAGTAACTCCAGGAAAATAAACTAGCTAAGCCCTAAACTTAAGCACTGGATCAATTTTATTCTGCACTGGTGAAAAAGTTGGCAAGAGATAAATTGGCAGTGAAAACAGCAACCAACTTCTCCCTGAACTCTTTTCCAGCTTGCAAAGGCAACAGCAAGGACATTGTATTTAATGTTCTTTTACACAATGCTGTATTTATTACTTGTGTTCTTTCAAATAGTATAGGATGATCAACTTGTAAGATTCCTCACTAATAGACTAAAAATCAGAGTATCAGGAAATGGAGTGTACAGTGGCGCCTCACGTAACAAATTTAATTCGTTCCGGAGGCATGTTGGTTATGTGAAACCTTCTTTACATGAAGTGGATTTTCCTATAGGAAATAATGGAAACTCAGACAATTGGTTCCACAACCCAGAAAATATTCATATAAAAATATTAACTGGATGTAAAACTGATAGTAAACCTTGGAATTTAATTCAAAACATGCATTCAATGTGCATGTTCATATGAAGTCTACTTAGGCTGCAATCCTAAAGACACTTTCCTGGGAGTAAGACCCATTTAACACAATGGGGCTAACTTCTGGGTAAACATGGTTAGGAGGCTGCAATCAAAGGCACTTTCTTCTGCAAAGACACCTTCAAAGTGTCTCCCCACTTTCTCCTTCTCTCCATCCTGAGCCTCTCTCTCCCCTGCTCCCTTCTGGCTAGCCCTGAGCTGCTTCCCTCTTCTCCACTGCTCTTCTCTCCCTCTGCCCAGTGGACACCCGGCCACAGGAGGAACAGCGCAGAAGTGTTGCTTTCGCTATGGACAGCGCACTAGGCAGCCCTGACACTTTTTAAAAGGGCTGCCGGCTAGCACGTCTGCCCCAACTGCCAACGAGTGTGTTTGTTACGTGAAGCAGAATGCTAGAGAAATTTTTGTTTGTTACGTGAAACATACTTTACATGAGGCGTTTGTTATGTGGAGGTGCCACTGTTTATGTGTATTATCTTGCTGTACCATAAATGCTAAATATGGAAAAAAAACAAAGCTGCTTTATACTGGATCAAATCTGTCTAGCTCAGATCGGCCTTGCTTTAGCACAGGGGTGATCAACGGTTTTGGTAGGTGGGCCACATCATCTCTCTGACACTGTGTCAGGGGCCAAAAAACTATTTTACATTTCAAATTTGAATAAATTTACATATAAGAATGTATTGGAGTGGATTCCAGGGCTTGCCCAGGTGCCGGATATTGGGATCTTGAGGCTTGCCGAGGTCTGCACCCAGCCCCAGGGCACCCCAGGAATCTTAACTTCATCCAAATAATTTACCAGTTAGTTTTATGGGGTCCAAGGTACACAAATCTCAGATAAGTTAAAGCCTCCGGGACCCAAAAGAAGTCAGAATAAGATGGATGGAGAACATTGCAGAAAAAGCACATGAGCAAACAAATGTTGCCTTGCCAAGCTTTCCTCTAAACATTATCAAAGACTAAAATGTTTCATTTCTCTTATGTAATTTATTTCACAGGGTGAAGCTGTGCTACTCTACAAGCAGTCTTTCCTAATTTTATATACTTGCAGTCACAGCTAATGCATGTCCAAGGGGCAGCACAATCCTAATCTGCACTGGAACAACATATGTTACCCCTTACCCCAAGTAATGCCCCAACCAGCCCTATAGGGCTACCTAGATTTGCACCAGAGAAATTGTTGGTGCAATTTCAAGCCTGTTAAGGCCTACCAGGCCAGAAACGGAAGTTAAGATCTGGCTCTATGAGAGATCCTATGTGAGATCCTGGTCCAGAATTTTCTGGGACTTTGTAGAAAATATGTATGTGATGCTCAGCAGATAGAAAGAGTTCTCTGAATATAGAAAGTTTGACAACTGAAGGATATCTCTCCAGATTTGGTTCCTCCTGTTGCCCCACACCAGTGGTTCCCAGAGTATGAGCCCAATCCTAAGCATGTCTACTCAGAAGCAAATCCAATTGTAGTCAGTGAGTCTTACTCCCAGGAAAATGTGTATAGAATTGCAGCCCCAAGTGTCATGGCACAGTCAGGGTGCAATCCTAACCAATTTAGGTCAGCACAGCTCACTCATCTTCCCATTCCTACAGTGGTGTGGGGAAGCCAGCGCATGTCTGTGCATTGGCCTAACAACCCCCTCCCCAGGAGTGGCACAGAAGTGGCTTATGGCACTCTTCTGACATACCCAGGCCAGCATGGGATTTGTGCTGGTGTAACCAGGAGTAAGGCAACCACTAACCTCTGTGGCAAAACAGCAGCCCCTTCCTCCTAGCTCTCCTGGGCACTGTCATCTGAACTGGCTGCGATTGCCGTGAGGTCTCATACTAATCTCACAAAATATGTGGTGGACTTCAACAACTGAGGCACATTCATGCATCTGCAGAGACACTCCTGTACGCACACAGAAGTTTCTCTACAAGATCTGAATGAACACCTTTAGGTCAGGGCAAAGCTTGCTTGTGTTAACAATGTCCTTCCCAAGCAGATATGAAACATATGAGGAATATATGTCAAAAGATCATCAAAAGAAACTTACTTCTTGCCGTTTGAAGTTCTGAACATACTCTTCAAACTGTTCATCTTTTGTTTCATCAGCTTTGCCTAGCTTCTGAAGTACCTATGAAGAAAAAAGAGGGGGGGGGGAGAGAAAACAGCATTACGTGTGGCAGAATTTCCAGCACTCAGGGGAGCAATAGCTGTACTTTAACTCCCTCCATTCATTAATTTGCAGTAACAACTTATTCTGATTACTGTTTGGTTGTGGGCATGTACCACAGTGCAACGCTGAACTCTAACGCACATCCCTGACGTTACTGTTTGAAAATCAAACCCCAAGTGGGGATCACAGATTCAAAGCACAGAGCCGGTTTACGTGCTTGTGTGGGTGGCTGGAAACATTGCGGAACCAGCAATGGTCTCGACCTGCTTTTATGAAGCGATAGATCTTGCTGTCAAGAAACAATCCCAAAGGTGAACACTGGAGAGATTTGATGTAACAATACAGCTTCAATCAGCCAGTCAGCTGTGTTAAAAATCACCAAGCTTTCCCTGCATGTTACGGATCATTAGACACGACAGTAATAAACAGTATTCTAATTGGTACGCAATTCAATGTTCAATAATGGAGAAACAGTGACATCCTTTGAAAATGTCTGACAGCTAATGAGCTATGAAATCATCTTAAATACCATTTGGATTAAGAAATGAACATTTGATTTCATTTCCACACATAAAAACTACATGTAGTGGGGATGTTTTTCACAGCTGATCATGTATTAGTATTACATAAGAACTAGTAGTACTAGTTATAGCCAATATTTTTATCTGCACTAATAAAGGGTACAGCGTTCCATGCTGTAAAATTAAAGTCATGCCGGCCACTTACATGACCATGGAAGCTACAGACAACAGTGGTTCTAGACCTTAGAAACAGAGATGAGTACCACCTCCTAAAATTGGTCTTAGCTAGCAGGCTTCCTGCAGGCCACTTATTAATAAAGGAATCGTCAAAATGCACTCTGACTGTTCTTAAACAGGCCACATTGCAATTAATCAATGGAAAGTAACTTAAAAGAAAAATACGCACATTTTTGCCCCAGAAAAATAAAAATAAATGAGACAAACCTCTAGGAGGAAGATATTGTATACTGGTGGAAGATATTGTGTACTGGTGATATTATGAGAATGCACTAGGGAGCTAGATAGCATTTATATATGAACAGATGCACAGATATCAAACAAAATGAAAACACATGGATTGATGCAAGAATCAGCTCTCTATACTAGCACTATAGTCAAGCAGATGGAGTTGTAAAAGCTCAGCTTTCAAAATGCCCACTCATGAGTCACAGCTGCAACTAGGTTTGGCCAAGGATCATAGAATGCTATGCTATATAAGAGCACAATCCTAACCATGTCTACTCAAAGTTAAGCCCCATTGTGCTCAATGAGTCTTACTCCCAGGAAAGTGTCTTTAGGATTGGAGCCTAAATCAACCAACTCGTACCTCTCAGCAGGGTTAGTATTACAAGGTACGGAGCCCAATTGGAAGCATTTTTGCAGGGATCCAGATTCACAGCCAAGATCCGTAGAATCTTAGTGATATATAATTCACTAGCGAAAAGTGTAGCCGCGTTGCGGGTGTAGCATTTCTCCCTATGCCATCCCCCCATGGCACAGAAACACCCCATGTGCCACTTCCCCCATGTGCATCATCCCCCATGGGCATCGTCCCCCCATGCGCATCGTCCCCTCATGCACAACTTTCCCCAATGCGCAACTTCCCCCAATGCGCAACTTCCCCCATGAGCAACTTTCCCCCATGTGCATCATCCCCATGCGCAACTTTCCCCATACGCATCAACCCCAATGCGCAACTTTCCCCATGCACATCATGACCCCATGTGCATCATGTCCCCATGTGCAACTTCCCCTCGTGCACATTACCCCCCGTGCGCATCATCCCCCATATGCATCATCCCCCATGCGCATCATCCCCCCATGCGCAACTTTCCCCCATGTGCATCATCCGCCCATGAGCAACTTTCCCCCATGTGCAACTTTCCCCCATGCGCAACTTTCCCCCATACGCATCAACCCCAATGCGCAACTTTCCCCCGTGCGCAACTTTCCCCCGTGCGCAACTTCCCCATGTGCATCATCCCCCATGCAAAACTTTCTCCCATGAGCAACTTTCCCCCATGCGCAAATTCCCCCATGCGCAACTTCCCCATGTGCATCATCCCCCATGCGCATCGTCCCCCCATGCGCATCATCCCCTCATGCGCAACTTTCCCCATGCGCATCATCCGCCGATGCACAACTTTCCCCCATGAGCAACTTTCCCCCATGCGCATCATCCCCCATGCGCAACTTATCCCCATGCGCATCAACCCCCATGCGCAACTTTCCCCCATGCGCATCAACCCAATGCGCAACTTTCCCCCATGCGCAACTTTCCGCCATGCGCAACTTTCCCCCATGTGCATCATGTCCCCATGTGCAACTTCCCCTCGTGCGCAACTTTCCCCCATGTGCATCATCCGCCCATGCGCAACTTTCCCCCATGCGCAACTTTCCCCCATGCACATCAACCCCCGTGCGCAACTTCCCCATGTGCATCATCCCCTCATGCGCAACTTTCCCCGTGCACAACTTCCCCATGTGCATCATCCCCTCATGCGCAACTTTCCCCATGCGCAACTTCCCTATGTGCATCATCCCCTCATGCGCAACTTTCCCCGTGCACAACTTTCCCCCGTGCGCAACTTCCCCATGTGCATCATCCCCCATGCACAACTTTCTCCCATGAGCAACTTTCCCCCATGCGCATCATCCCCCATGCACAACTTATCCCCATGCGCAACTTTCCCCCGTGCGCAACTTCCACCCATGCGCAACTTCCCCATGTGCATCATCCCCCATGCGCAACTTTCATCCATGCGCAACTTCCACCTGTGCACAACTTTCCCCTGTGCGCAACTTCCCCATGTGCATCATCGCCTCATGCGCAACTTTCCCCGTGCGCATCATCCGCCGACGCACAACTTTCCCCCGTGAGCAACTTTCCCCCATGCGCATCAACCCCCATGCACAACTTTCCCTCATGCGCAACCTTCCCCCATGCTCAACCTTCCCCCATGCGCATCATCCCCCCCATGCGCAACTTCCACCCATGTGCAACTTTCCCCATGTGCATCATCCCCTCATGCGCAACTTTCCCCATGCACATCATCCACCGGTGCACAACTTTCCCCCATGCGCAACTTTCCCCCATGCGCATCTTTCCTCCATGCTCAACTTCCACCCATGTGCAACTTCCCCATGTGCATCATCCCCTCATGCGCAACTTTCCCCGTGCGCAACTTCCCTATGTGCATCATCCCCTCATGCGCAACTTTCCCCGTGCACAACTTTCCCCCGTGCGCAACTTCCCCATGTGCATCATCCCCCATGCACAACTTTCTCCCATGAGCAACTTTCCCCCATGCGCATCATCCCCCATGCACAACTTATCCCCATGCGCAACTTTCCCCCGTGCGCAACTTCCACCCATGCGCAACTTCCCCATGTGCATCATCCCCCATGCGCAACTTTCATCCATGCGCAACTTCCACCTGTGCACAACTTCCCCATGTGCGCAACTTCCCCATGTGCATCATCGCCTCATGCGCAACTTTCCCCGTGCGCATCATCCGCCGACGCACAACTTTCCCCCATGAGCAACTTTCCCCCATGCGCATCAACCCCCATGCACAACTTTCCCTCATGCGCAACCTTCCCCCATGCTCAACCTTCCCCCATGCACATCATCCCCCCATGCGCAACTTCCACCCATGTGCAACTTTCCCCATGTGCATCATCCCCTCATGCGCAACTTTCCCCATGCACATCATCCACCGGTGCACAACTTTCCCCCATGCGCAACTTTCCCCCATGCGCATCTTTCCTCCATGCTCAACTTCCACCCATGTGCAACTTCCCCATGTGCATCATCCCCTCAAGCACAACTTTCCCCATGCGCATCATCTGCCGATGCGCAACTTTCCCCCATGTGCAGCATCCTTTCCAGTGCCACCTCTTCCTCCGAAAAACATCCCCCAGTTCACCAGGCACTGAGCACCAAATTGGCTGGATGTTATTCAGTCTCCCATGTTAAGTTTAGGACAGAAACACGTTGCCCCTTTTCAGCCCCTGAAGGGTTAAACTTCTCCAGATGGTTCTTGGTGGGTGTTCAGGAGACAGAAGGATCCCTCCCAGAATTCCATGCTTCAGGCCCAGCAGTTGGGGCGGAATGTTGATGAGTCAGCAATTCTCAATGCAAAGTATAGGGAGGAAAACACGTTGCGCCCCTTTTCTCCCCCTTCCGGTTCGAATTTCAGAAAACCGGTTCTTAGTGCACCCCTCCCTCACGGAAGGAACACCCACCCCAAATTTCACACTTCTAGGACGGGCAGTTTTGGCAGGGCAGTGATGAGTCAGTGAGTCAGTCAGTCAGTCAGTGACTTTTCTCTTTTATATATATAGATTATAGACTTTATCACTATAGTAGTATTGAAAATAATTTTTTATTGAAAACAAGTATTGAAACAAGTATTTAAAACATGCATTTTAAATGTTCAGGAATCAAACTGACTCATGAATATTTTAATATAAACTAAATAAACAAAATACATTTATTGCCTTGAAAAGAAAATTCAGTTGTGCTAAATGCACTGAATCACCTTACAAACTATGAGTTGATCACCAGCACTTCCCAGAGTCTTCTGCAATATATAGGGGCTTTGTAGCATGAGCAAAACAGATGCCCTTGCAAAGTCTAATGGGATTAAGTGAAGGACAGCAGAAATTGCTAATATGATTGGGGAAGGAGCTTGGAAGTAAAGCCATGATATAAGGGGAAGAAAAAAAGGAATATCTTATGTTCTGTTTAATATTTTTCATAAGTGTGATCTAAAATGAGTGTTTCTCTAAGCCAATGGGGTGAGGAAGCTCAAGTAACAATGCATCTTAATGCTATTTGTACTACCATTTGTACTACTAGACATTACAGAAAAGTATGGAAATGGCATGTGTCACGCCATCTGGTTTTCAAAGTCATGTAATAAATCATTTTTGTACTGGGTGGATGAACACATCTCTATGTATGGCTATGAGTTTCTTTTTGAAATGCTTAATTTTGTTCTGCATGAATAAACAAAAAGGAGCATTACATAGATACAGTATTTAAGTTACATGTTTTAAAAAATAAAATATGAGGAAAAATACATACACAATCAAAATTAGGGCAAAATCCATAGCAGTTATGGGTCCACGCAGTTACATCACCCTTTAGTGTTATCTTATGAAAAGTCATTTTAACTGTTCTGGAGCAAGGGGCTTAATTTCACTTTAGGATATAGGCCTTAATCTACATATCAACATACTTCATGGGGCTTATTTTATTATATCAACGAATGGCCTCCAGATAGTCTCAATTATGTCCATGCGCAACTGACACGAATATGATCAAACATCAATAAATGCAAAGTATCATCCATCCATGAGGCATGTGTTGGTTGGTATCTCTCCTTCCAATTAAATAATATCTCTTTTTGCCATAGTGAGGACACAGAGTCCTTTCTGTTGGCCGGGTATAAGTCTCCAAACAGCAGGTAAATAAGGATTACATACATATTCAGTAAAAATCAAGGTTGCTATAGCAAAATCTTGGTAATATTATTTAAAACTTGCAAAAACAGGCCATGACCACAACATACGTGTAAGTAGTGCATTCAAACTCAAACATCACTAGCATCCAGATTCATTGCGAGAATCTTTTAGATGTGAGGTCTGGTGTGTCCAGTATAAAAAATAATTTTTGCTGTATTAAGCATAATCAAAGATCCACAGATATTGCAGGTGTAACTCTTACGTGCCACATCCTACTGATCATAAAGGGTAGGGCAAACCAGTTCAGAGTTCCATTTAATTTGAAGTGAATGTGTATCAAATTTAGTACATCATTCAATATTTATAAACAAATGTTGCTGGCTTTTTATCTGCTGACTGTACTTAAAGAAGGGGAGAGGTTTGTAAAGGAGATGCTGCCCAGGAACCAAATTTACAGCTCAATCCTATACATATCTACTCAGAAGAAAGTATCTTTGTATTCAGCAGGGCTTACTTTCACGAAAGTGTGGATAGAGTTGGAGCCTAAGGGCACAATCCAGAGCAACTACGGGAGCACATAAGAGATATTACGTGCACCCGTAATTACTACACCACCTAGGGAAAACCTATGGGAAATTCATATTGCAATCCAGAGTAACTCCATAGCAAGGACTCCCCCATAGTCTGGATTTCACCCTTAGTTTTGAGTTTAAGTATTGACAAGTAACAGATTGGAAGATTGTACTGCTCAGTAAAACTGCAACATTAAAGATGCTTCCCTGGGAGTAAGACCCTTTGAACATAATGGGGTTTACTTTTGAGTAGCTATTGTAAGGATTGTGTTCACAGTTTTCTCCAATGAAAAAATATTCTGGTCCTGATCAATAAGAAAAACTATTGTGAAAACTGCCCTGTCAGATCCGGTCCTCAACAAAAATGATTCCCTATTGATCTTTGAAGTTGAGTTCATCCATAATGTAAAGCTAGAATGCAAACAGGGAAATTCAAAGTTCGGTGCCATCATATTCTCAATATACCTAGCCAAAGTTTACTGCCATGAGCACTTGGTTATTAACACGTATAGACCACAATACTATCCTATGGGACCAGCACAGACATTTTTATACTAACCTATGAAAGTAATGCACTTTGCTGGTTATCTTACCTACTGAAAAAGTTAGTAGATATGTGCAAAGGTACATGCTATTATTGGGAAGTCCAAAGCTCCCTCTTTGTATGACCAACTGTATACATTTAAGGGTATCCTTGGTATTGCAAAGCCTCATAAAAATTCCCTAAACAAAGTACACTGGCACCTCACATAACAAATTTAATTTGTTCCAGAGGCATATTTGTTATGTGAAACATTCTTTACATGAAGCGGATTTTCCCATAAGAAATAATGGAAACTCAGACAATTGGTTCCACAACCTCAAAAATATTCATATAAAAATATTAACTGGATGTAAAAATGATGACAAAACACTGGAATTGAATTCAAAATATGCATTCAATGTGCATGATTCTTATGAAGTCTACTTAGGCTGCAATCCTAAAGACACTTTCCTGGGAGTAAGCCCCATTTAACACAATGGGGCTTACTTCTGGGTAGACATGGTTAGGAGGCTGCAATCCAAGACACTTTCCAAGTGTCTCCCCACTTTCTCCTTGTCTTCATCCTGAGCCCCTCTCTCTCTCTCTCTCTGCTCCCTTCTGGCTGGCCCTGAGCTGCTTCTCTCTTCTCCACTGCTCTTCTCTCCCTCTGCCCAGAGGACACCCAGCCACAGGAGGAACAGCGCAGAAGTGTTGCTTTCGCTATGGGCGGGTGCGCTAGGCAGCCCTGACCCTTTTTAAAAGGGCTGCCAGCCAGCGCGTTTGCCCAAACTGCCAACGAATGTGTTCTTTACGTGAAGCACAGTTTGTTACGTGAAGCAGAATCCTAGAGAAATTTTTGTTTGTTACATGGAACGTACTTTATGTGAGGCGTAAACATACTTTGTTACGTTAAGGCGCCACTGTATAAAATGTATTAAAATAACTTGGTGGTATATATAAAAAGATTGAATGCAATATGTTTATAATACAATGTATAATATTCATTTTTAATGTATTCCCTTTTTCCCATAGAAAAATTTAGGGATGCCCATTTACTGAGATCAAATGATAAATCTAGTATCACCTTATCAAGATACAATTTAATCGTCATCTTGCTATCTCTAGAGTTAAGAATTCCAGCAAAAATGTACACCTAAACTAGCTAACTTTCTGCCATAAAAGCCAATACTGATTTCATACTGCACGGCTGCATGACTAATATGAAAAGAAGAACATTCATATGAGGAAGAAAGAAGGAAAGCGGCTTCAACTGGAAGTCTCTCCTTGCCATGAGTCAAGGAGGCGGCAAAGTAAAGGTTACGCAAAAGCTGAACTCCAGTCACTGCAACCTGAACTGGTCACAACTCAAGAGAATTTGATCTCTCCTCTCGCAGGCATGTATAAAATAAAAAAAACAACATATTTAAAAACTGCTCCTCAACACTTTTTCCTTCTTCTCTACAATTGTAACCAACTTGATCATTGAACAAACTTGCACAAACCAGGTCACATAAATGTACAAATAGAAACACTTAAGGAGTACATCCATGGTGCTCCAGCCTCAAATTTCTGATTCAGCATGCTGTGTGGATGTGGATGTGTAAGGGATTACTGAATAGATTCTTTCTACAATGTTCATTCAACACCATCACACAAAGCCATGATTAAAAACCATAGGGTAAAAGCCATAAAGCCATAGGGTAAAAATCCCCCTGGCAAACCATCCCAGCTTGCTCTTTATTAATTACCTGCCCTGACCCAGATATTTTAAAAGTAGTTTTGCTTTCATATCTGATTAGTACATTCAGCAGCAGCTGTTCCCACTGTCTGCACATGCCAAAGAAAGCCTTCAAACTTCTGTGCTAAAAAGGATCATAATTTGAACAACGATCACAAGATAGAAGAGGTTTCAGAACTATCCCTGCTAACTGGACAAGAGACACTCTTTCAAGGGGGTGTTCCTCCTTTAATTATTAGGAGGAGAGTAACTGGCCCTCCACACCCCAGCAATGTCTGTTCTAGTGGCTTCTGCTGGTGTTCTTTTTGCATTTTAGATTGTGAGCCCTTTTGGGACAGGGACCCATTAGCTATTAATTAGATATTAATTTTTTCATTGTCTTGTGAACTTTTCAGTTGAAAAGCGGTATATGAATACTGTAGGTAGGAAGGATAGATTGATTGATTGATTGATAAATTGTTTGATCGATTATAAGATAAGAAATTTATTTGTCATTACACTCACAACTGGGTGCAATGAAATG
The DNA here is from genome assembly GCA_030015325.1 of Cryptoblepharus egeriae. Taxonomy (NCBI): domain Eukaryota; kingdom Metazoa; phylum Chordata; class Lepidosauria; order Squamata; family Scincidae; genus Cryptoblepharus; species Cryptoblepharus egeriae. The sequence continues at coordinate 50,494,966 of JAREYC010000004.1, forward strand.
AGGTGCTCTTCCCCAAGATAAAGCTAGACAAACACAATAACTGTACAACATCTCCATACAAGTGGAAATAACCCATTGCTCCCAGCAATTACATTTCGCAAAAACGTACGACTCCGCATTTAAACTCAGTACAGTGACACCACACGTAACAAACGCCTCACATAAAGTATGTTTCACGTAACAAACAAAAATTTCTCTGGGATTCTGCTTCACGAAACAAACTGTGCTTCACGTAAAGAACACATTCGTTGGCAGTTGGGGCAGATGCGCTAGCCGGCAGCCCTTTTAAAAAGTATCAGGGCTGCCTAGCATGCCTGTCCATAGCGAAAGCAATACTTCCGCGCTGTTCCTCCTGTGGCCAGGTGTCTGCTGGGCAGAGGGAGAGAACAGCAGTGGAGAAGAGGGAAGCAGCTCAGGGCTAGCCAGAAGGGAGAAGGGGAGAGAGGGGCTCAGGATGAAGAGAAGGAGAAAGTTGGAAAATACTTTGAAAGTGTCTTGGATTGCAGCCACCTAGGAAAGTGTCTTTAGGATTACAGCTTTAGAGAAAGTCCTTAAGCTGGCCGATCAAACTTGTGCTGTTTTCAAGGTGTTGCAAACATGCCGTAAAACATGTTCACACCACTATGATGAGGAATCTGTTCTAAAAGGTGGAATCCCAAAGACTTCTTGAACTAACATAACTGCTTACACCCCAGGAGAAATCTGTTCCAGAAAGCCACAGTACACTCATAAGGCTTTCCTAATATAGCTCAAAAAAGCATGAGATATAGAAATCAGAAACTCAGTGTGTATCTAAATGAAATCAACCCACTAAATATATGTGGAAGAACTACTTTCTCACAAGGAATATTTTTAAGATTTACATTTTACAAATGTGCTAAACTTCAAGGTGATTTAACAGATAAATCTTCTTTTAAACTGTATGGCAAATCTAAAGCTCTACAATTCACGTTAAAATGAAGGATTTGCTAGCTTGAGCCTCTCTCTCCCCAAGTGGTAACAACTGTAAAAAATGAAGGACCTTTATCATTTATGTCCTTTCTAGGGGTGGTCAAGGACTATTTATTTTTCACAATTTTATACCTCCCTTCCTCCAGTCCACAGTGCTCAAGTTAGTGTATATAGTTATTTTGGATTATATCCTTTGCAGTCTGCTACCATGTAACAGATCCTTAATTTTACATTTGCAAATCAGTTTTCTAGTCTGTATTGAAGTCTTTATCAGTGTTGGGAAGAGTCTAATGGGATTAAAGGGATGTCCATGTCAAATCGGAAGTAATTCCTATTATGTTCAATGAGACTTACTTCCAGGAAAGCCCAAGATGGTGGATCCCACCCTCTTGCAACCCCCTGACCCAAGCTCACAACGCCCAAAGGAGATCCCAACCCCCACTTTGAGTACCACTGTATTTTAAACTTGATCTTTTCTCCAGTTTATCCAGTTCCTGCCTTTCTATCAGAACCTGGCTAAGAAGCTTTCTCCTGGTTCCCCACAAAAGAACACACAAACCCTTCCCTGCCTAATGGCTGTAACTTCCTGCTGCTCACCTGGTCTCCACAAATAGGACTCACAAGTCAGTGCATTAATAAAAAAACACATTTTTGAAATTCAAGTCTGAATCATCTGCGTTTGGTACCCAACACTGCTTTTTATATACTGCTTTTCAATAAAAAGTGCACAAAGCACAGGGTGACCATATGTCCTGTGTTATAGGACATGCCCTTTTTTTAAGCATCCTGGAAAAAATTTCCATTGTCCTTGCTTTTCTTGTGAGAAGGGAGCATGTAGCTTTCTTATAATTAATAAATGATATGTAATAAATTGTACATTATAGTTTTAAACTTAATAATAAGCAATATAGGGTTTTAATTAATTACATGAAAACAATATAAATGAGAGTTTTTAGCTTTTATTTTGTCATGTCCTACGTTTTTTCTTGGGTGAACCTTGTCTGCTTTTTGGATTCTGACATTGGTCACCCTGACAAAGCAGAATAAGTGAATGGGAGAGAAAGAATCCTTATTTCCTGAAGGTTCATTGGCAGGGGTTCATAAGTTCAAGAAAGCAATCCTTTAATCCCTCCATAAGTATATGTCCATTAAATATTGCCATAGTTGTGTAAAAGCCTTTGATTATTCTTCAACCTCAAGAAGAATCATAGTGTCTGAAACCATCCTGTGTTAAATTTGGTTTACTGCTAGCATTGAGTTTCAGGACACCAAGGGATGTTATTACTAATACTGCAAGAACCAAAGGGATCTACCAGTTACAGCGAATCGGGTTGCCCACGCTGGATATATTCACATCCTCTTTAAATTCATTCTAGATTCATGCTCTCCGAGCCTCCTTCCCACACCCACCAGTTCTGCCAATCTTAATCTAAACCACTGACAGTGTAATTTTTTTTAAAAGGCAACTTTGAGATGTACTGAACTCAGCTGCACCTTTCTTATAGGCACAGTCCTCCCACTCATGTCTGTTTGGAATAGAAATTTGATGTCTCAAGACTCCAACATGACAACTCTTTCTTGAATTATCCTAAGGCAAAAAAAAGACACTTATGAAAAAGGGTGGACACATCAATGGGCAGCTCTCACATAATTCTGAAATAAAACGGAGAGCTAAGCTATCTTCTGATGTTATAAAGGTTAAGGTGTTATTTTGTCAACCTATTTTGCCCACAGGTTGGTCTGCTGGTCATTTAAGGCCAGTGTTCATCCTGTTATGAGGTCAAAGAGCCGGAAGTGTCCCCAAAAACCTCTATGATCGTGTGCTGCCATGACCAAGAGCGCACAGAATGCTGTTATCTTCACACCAAAATGATACCTATTTATCTACTTGCATTTACATGCTTTCACACTGCTAGGCCAGCAGGAAACCATCTTGATGTTACATATTTATGGTATGGGAAAAAAATTAAATGAGAGAACATGACTGGATGAGAGATTGCAGCTAGCATCAGCCTTAGAAAACTTAGAATTGATTCCAAGATTATTTTTTGTTATGCGCATCGATTAGGATCAGTTCACAAACAGTGCAAGCGTATAACGGAGCAAAAGCACAAAAGCACAAATGCAAGCTTGCACTCCTGGACTGCGCCCTTACCAGCCTTTATTAACCTGCTAATGAGAGCCATGTTAAATGCCAGAAATCTCATTCATTTCATTTCAATTTGATAGCATCCAATAATCAAATGCAAGGCCGTTTTGTCCATCATCATATAGGAAGAGGACAAGAAAACAGTGTCAACAACAACAATGACCCATTTCCAGATCCCGAGGAGAGTAATAAGAACACTATTTTAGTGCAGCCATCTGTTCAATTGGGCACTCCATACAACTGTGAAGGCTTTCAGCATTTCATTAACAAACTAATTAACCAGGAGCTTAGACCTGGGCTGTAAAGATTCAGATCACATTCTTTATTAGGAGATAACGAAAAAAACAACCCATAAGGGGAAAAAAAAAACTAACATCTGTGGGGGGGGGGGCTCCTTAGAGATGTCAGAATCACATAAACCTCTGATTTTTATCAGAGGATAAAAATTAACAGTATTTATATAATGCTTTTTAACAAAAAGTTTACAAAGTGGTTTACACAGAATAAAATAAATAAATAAATAAAATAAAATAAAAATCAAATAATTTAACTAATGGTTAAAAATAAACCTTGACTGAATTCCATCATAAAAAGGACAATAAAATAACACATGCTCAACAGTCTCTCCTTCTCCATTTCCACATGGACATACCCTCTCCATCATAGGAATATTTTTAAAATGACATAGGCTGCAATCCTAACCACACATTCCTGGGAGAAGGCCTCCATCAGTCTTGGAAGTCTATGGTATCGTGCTTGGCGCTGCATACGCTGCATGCGAAGCACGAAAGCCTGGGTTAGATTGTTATAGAGGATAGGCTGTTACCCAAGCAGCAAATCCCCCCTCTCCACTCCACTGAATTAGTCCAATGGAAAGGCAGAGCCAATATGATTGGATCCAGCTGGCGTCGCAGAGCTGGGCTAAGGACAGGAGCTCACCCTGTCTTGTGGGACCGACCCGGGTCTCGAACCCCGGCCTGCTGGTTAACAGGCACAATGTCTTAGCCACTTGTGCCACCCACAGCCCTGGGATTAAGTACTATTGAACACAATGGGACTTACTTCTGAGTAGACATGCTTAGGATTGCACTGTAAGAAGAGTCTGCTTCATTAAACTTTCCAAGACCTTTCTGAAAAAATGTGTGCTTGCAGTGTCATCTATCCACAACTGCATGACAGGGTGAGTTTCCATTACATCCTGAGCTCCTGCAGTTCAGAACCCCCAGGCAGTTCAAAAGCATGGAAAAGCAAGCATATAAATAGATGCAACTTCTGTGGGAAGAGATGAGCACTGCCCTGAGAGTTAGTCATGACTAGCAGGGTAACCTGATGCAAATGCCACTTATGCAAATGCCACTTACACCAAATGCAAATGAAATACAACACATGCAATACAATACTTGCAAACATTCTCGAAAATCCCAGAAAATTTCTGGCTCCCCTCCTAGGTCCTGAGCATCCCATTTTGACCCTAAATCCAAATGGAATGTACACCTTGCACCTCCCCATAGGCCCTGGTGGTAGATCCAAAAGGAATATTCATCATCATTGGCATCCTTCAGTCTCGAAAGACTATGGTATTGTGCTCTGATTGGAGGTCCTGAAACCTCCTGAAGGAATATTAAGGGGCTGAAAAGGGGTGCAACATGTTTTTGTCCTATAATTAACATGGAAGACTAACTGACATCCAGCTGATACACTGGGAGGGAGGGTGCACTTGGGGAGATGGTGTGCATTGGGGGGTGTTGCGCATGGGAGTTAATGTGCTTGGGAGGGTTGGTGTGCTTGAGGAAGTTGGTGCGCATGGGGGTTGGTGAGAATGGGGGTGCATATGCGGGGAATGGTGAGCAAGGGGGGTTGGTGCTCATGGGAGGGTGATACGCATAGGCAGGTTGGTGCGCATGGGGTGATGCGCATGGGAGTTTCATGCTCACGGGGGGATTGGTGAGCATGGGAGGGTGATGTGTATGGGGTACTGATGCACATGGATGTTGCGCATGGGGGATGTTGCACATGGGAGTTTGCTGTGCATGGTGAGGGATGTTGCTGCGCAGCGGGGTTGATGCACAAGGAAAGGTGTTGCGCAATGGGGGTGTGGCGCAATGGAGGATGGTGTATGAGGGGGTATTTTACTCCTACAACATGGATACATTTCTCTAGTACTGTACATTATAAAACAGACCAAAGTAAAAATATTTATCCACCATTACTCACCCCCAAATCATAATGTAAATGACAATGTTTTAAGCCTTACAAGGAACTCTCCCCTGAAGGGTGATATCTTAGATTTTCTGGCAGTGAGTTCCATAAAAGTGGTGCCACAACTGAGAAGACCCTGTTATTTTTCATCATGCTCTTAACTTGTCTCAGTAGTGGAATCATCAACAGAGTCCCTTCTAATAACCTAAGAGAATGGATAGCATTATAGTTGGGATACCTTTAAGGCAAATACACTAGCTATAACACCAGACAGCCCTTAAGCACTTCAGGGTGCAATCCAGAGTAACTATGGGAAGTCCTTGCTCCGGTGTAAGAAACAATTTGCTCTGGACTGCAAAATGAATTTCCCATAGGTTTTCACTAGGTGGTGCAATAACTACGGGTACACGTAATGTCTCTTACGTGCACCCGTAGTTACTCTGGATTGTAGGGTCAGTCTTGTCCAGATAAAATGATTCAACTATCATACCAGTCCCTGGCTCAAAATCATCTTCAGAGCAAATCTTTTGATTTCAATCAAAATATATTAGAAAGAATGGAAACTCTGGGTATGCACAGGGGAAAACTACAGAACTGTTTTGCTGCAGAATTTAAGGTGTGCTCTTGAGTTTACATTAGTTTCAACTGCTGAATGGACAAAACCCATAAAGACCCTGGTTCCTGTTCCTTATCACACAAACTGCAGATCACAACAAATGCAGAACACACCGCCTTGCCTGTTTCTAATTGTTCTTGAAGTTATGCTTGAAGCAACGCTGGGAGGCCTGCCAACATGCTGCGTTATTCCTTTATGAAATGCAAATGAACAGCACTGAAAGCCAAAGGAGATGTTGCTACTTGTGCTTCTTAGCAACTCAAATCATATAAAAAGTGACGCAGGAATTAATTTGGTGTCAGAGACAGGGAAACTCAGCAACCACATCAGGTGGAATCTCATTCACATTCTCATGTTCTAATTTTAGCTATCTGTCCCTCCACTGAGATAGATACATAATAGTTGAATCCTAAAGAGCACTGCTGCACTGCAACAAGAGGTCTTTTAGCGCTACTGCCACACTATTGTGGGGCAACACAAAAAAATTTCCTTCTACCATACCATCAGTAAGCCTCAAGCAGGCCCAATGGATCAACTTGCTTCTGTACCACCTCCGGAGGTGGTGAACAGGGTTTGGATCTGGCACAACAATCAGATCCTAGTCCTGCCTCCCGCTCTTGGTACCATTCTATGCCCACTCTCCTTTCACTCTCTCCCACTCTCCCTTCACTCTCTCCCACTCTCCCTTCACCCTGCCACCTCCTCCCTGTTCTGACCTATGTGTCAGCCGAGCTCAGCCAATGCAAAAGTCTCCTTCCTAGTGCGCCAATGCTTTACGACACACTTGCGACCCTCCCAGGAAGACAAGGGACTTGCATCAGCCCAGGGCGTTCTCAGGATTTCCCTCTCAGGATCCAGTGTAGATTGGCACACTGAACGTCAGCCTCATCAATAGAATGCAAGTTCAAATTAGAATGACCAACATTTTGATGTATACATTGGCAATAAACTAAAACAGTCAAGCATGGACATGCAATCTGGAAGGACACAAAATCTCACAGAAGGCCATCCAGCAGGAAAGTTCAGACAGCCACTATCAGGAAAGCATTCTGCCTCCTGACCAGCTATTTTCAACAGGTGTGCAACAGCACATTGGCCTACTGTGAAAGCTTAGCAAGTGCACCACAGGAGTTTCAAGTGCAATGGTTGAAAGTAGCTCAAAACTCTTCTGGATTCCAGGGCTCTCTTGTTAGGATCAGAGCTGGCAAAGGATGAGGCCCAGACAACTTGTTAATACCGATAGTTGCCCTAAAAACAGCCACAGAATCCCAAACAGTCTCCTTGAATTAGGAAGCGACACCTCAAGAGACAAAGACCATATAGAGATGAGACAAGAAATGTGTGCAATGAGAAGAGAAACACTAAAAATTGCTGATTTACAGTAGATCCAACAAGGAAGGTGTTGGTTATGATAAGATCCAAGTTTGAACTTGAGTTTCTGATTAGATTAATGGTTTTCAAAAATTTCCAGGACGCTTCTGAGAATAACAATCTGTCCAGGACCCCCAGAAATGATGTCATGGCTAGAACTGGAAATGCCATCATTGTGATACCAGAACTCCTCGATGTCTACTCAGAAAGAAGTCCCATTGTGTTCAATGAAACTTATTCCCAAGAAAGCAGCCTGAGTACATCATTCTAAGATGCTGATGCCCAGTTCCAGATTCCAACATTTCCCACTTTGAGAACCATTAGCTTAGACCTTGCACTGCATGTGAGATCTGGGTTAATGTGGATACAGGAGAGACTGGGCTGTTGCATTGGGACTGCCTCAGTTCATGTTCACCTCTGTCATGAATTCTCACCAAATGGCCCTGCGCAAGCCATCCATTGCAGCCTCTTCACTCAGCTGCATTACGATAATCATGCTTATGTTCCAGGGTTGGTGTAAGGATTGCATCAAGAAAATGCATGCAAAGTATTCTGAACACTCAAAAAAGCACTATACAAATCCTGTGTATTATGAAAATGTCAGGATCTTAACAACATAGATACAAACAAGTGTTATATTGGTGGTACTTGTTACTGTAAGCTGCGTTGCGCTCTCACTGTCAAGGAGATTATGACATACATTAAAAAAACAAACACCTACAAATCAGACATCAAACACATCCCTCATTTAAGCACAAAATATAAATACACAAACACCACAACCAAAGTACACCTTGTTATTGCTGGGGAAACTCCGGAAAAGCATTAGCACATCTTTAGCAAATGGTACCCAAAAGATAATATTTCTCTACGGGTTTCCTCTATAAGTTTTATCAGGGTCAAACAGCAATTGATTAGCCTCACGCTCAAGCACAAGACCTTGTGCATTAAATTTCATGGTCAAGTGTCAAATTCAACTTGAGCTAAGCATTTGCATCTGTTCACATCAGCCAAGTTAATTTTGCTTGCCATTTTTAACATCTCTCTATCCATCTCTATGATGAGCTTCAAGAGAAACAGCTGAAAGTAGAAACATTTCTTGTGACTCAAGAAATCATACTGATGATCTGAAATTCAGGCTCTAACAATTGGGTAGCATCTATTGTTGAAAAGCAAATATTGGCTGCTTCATTTTTGTATTTTCTGTTTCTTATTGTGCATCATCTGGTAGATACAATGAGGGTGTATGGCACTTTGCAGATATGGTACATCAGGTTTAAGCAATGCTTTTTTCCAGGGGGGAAAAAGGTGCCAGCACTCACTCACCACAGATCAATCCCATATGTCTAATTATTAATTATGTGGGGAAAGGTGCCAGTACTGAGTACACAGTGAATACCCCCAGAAATTTTGACGAACGCTTCAGTTTTGATCCAGTGGCACCTCACGTAAAGAACGCCTCACGTAAAATATGTTTCACATAACAAACAAAAATTTCTCTAGGATTCTGCTTCACGTAACAAACTGTGCTTCACGTAAAGAACACATTTGTTGGCAGTTGGGACAGACGCGCTGGCCGGCAGCCTGTTTAAAAAGTGTCAGGGCTGCCTAGCACACCTGCCCATAGTGAAAGCAACACTTCCATGCTGTTCCTCCTGTGGCCGGATTTCCACTGGGAAGAGGGAGAGAAGAGCAGTGGAGAAGAGGGAAGCAGCTCAGGGCTAGCCAGAAGGGAGCAGGGGAGAGGCTCAGGATGGAGAGAAGGAGAAAGTGGGGAGACACTTGGAAGGTGTCTTGGATTGCAGCCTCCTAACCATGTCTACCCAGAAGTAAGCCCCATCGTGTTAAATTGGTCTCATTCCCAGGAAAGTGTCTTTAGGACTGCAGCCTAAGTAGACTTCATAAGATCATGCACATTGAATGCATGTTTTGAATTCAATCCCAGTGTTCTGTCATCATTTTTACATCCAGTTAATATTTTTTATGAATATTTTTGGGGTTGTGGAACCAATCGTCTGAGTTTCCACTATTTCCTATGGGAAAATCCGTTTCATGTAAAGAACATTTCACATAACAAACATGCCTCCAGAACGAATTAAATCTGTTACGTGAGGCATCACTGTATTGGAAAATTATGGAAACCCTAATATGGGATGACCTAGCTATGTGACTGTTGTGAGTACTGGAACCTTTTTCCCCAGAAAAAAGCACTGCCTATGTGTATTGCATTGGAACTCGGCCTTGTAATGTTCAATGGGACTTGCCCCAAAATAACTGAGTACAGAAGGCCACAATTCTATACAACCTGGGAACAAGTTCCACTGAAAAAATGGGATTTCTGAGCAGGGTGATCATATAGCATGGAGAGTGCCTCTATCTTTAAGCACTGAATAGAAGAGGGAATTTTGGCAGGTGATGTTTTTAAACCCTTCTATGTTGAGTTAAACCCACCTAAATTCCCTTTTCTATGCAAAAGTTAAAGGTAGAGGCACTTTGTCCTCCATTCTATATGTCATCCTGCTTCTGTGATCCTGCGTAGTAATATACAGAGTTGCACTGTTAATGTTTAGATTGCATTTTTGTTTCTCTGATCACAATATTTTTTGTGAAACTAGGTCTTATTTCAAATTTAGAATGGAATAAATCTTATCATTCCATATCTGTCCCCTAGAAAAGAAAGTAGAACATTTGATAACAAAATAGCCCTGTTGATTTTCTTCGTTAAGTAGATATGAAACAGATGCACTCTTTAGTTAACATTTCCATGTATCTACTGTGGGGTTTTTTTCCCTCTAGTTATGATTGGTTTTCAGGAAAAGAAAAATAACTGCTTGTATGATTACAAAAAAGAGCGTCCATCCCTCCCCCATATTCTTGTGCTGAAACATCATATAGAGTGATACTTGGTAGCGGATGCCATATGTGGTGGGTATAAAAAGACCAGGTGGTCAAGAGTGAAGCGAGAGGAGAAAGCAATAACAGAGTGCCAGTAAAGTACCGTATGATAAAACAAACCAAAAGGATAACAGCCAGGACTCAGCCCCACCTGAGGATGCTTTATCTAACAGCATTCCCCAATACCCCAATCTCTGAGTGGCTGAAGAGCTGAACTGAAGAAGCTTAATATATACCGTATTTCCTGGCTTATAAGACGCACTTTTTTCTCCCCAAAGGGGGGGGGGGAAATGTCTGTGCGTCTTATAGAGTGATAGGGCCAGTCCTGGAGCACCTTACCCCATCATGTCATATGTCATTGGATTCGTATTGAAGAGCAGAATCCAATCAGGGTGACCAGATGCCAAACCCTAAATTTATGAACCCCAAGGCCAAAATTCCTAACCCCAGGCCAAAATTCCTACCCGCTAAAAAAATTTGCCAAAAAATGTATTTTTTTTTGTTTTGGTTTTTTGGTTTTTTGATGATAACTTTTGATAGGAAGGAGATTTCTCAACTGATTCTAGCACTGGATTCTGCTCTTCAATACAAATCCAATGACATATGGCATGATGGGGTACTGTGCACTATCACAAAGTTTCAAAATGAAGCCAAAATGTAGGACAATGATGCCAAAATGTAGGACATTTTAGCCAGACAGGAGGCTAAAAAACTGGACAAATCGGGGTTTTTCCAGTCATCTGGTCACCCTGAATCCAATGCAAAAATCAGTTTTGAGATAACTCCTTCCTATCAAAAGTTATGGCCAAAAAAGTAAAAATCAAAAATGTAAAAACAAAAAGAAAATACATTTTTTGGCAGTTTTTTTAAGCAGGTAGGAATTTTGCCCTGGGGGGTAAGAATTTTGGCCTTGGGGTTCAGGAATTTTGGGTTTGGCATCTGGTCACCCTGGCACAGTTGCAATCCTAAGCAGCCTTCCCTGGCTTGGAGACTTGCTCCAAAGTAGACATGCACAAGACCTGGTCCCTCCTGCTCCATGCCTGTGCCTCCCTCACTCTTCCCTATTTCTCTAGATCCCCTCACCTTTCCCTACCTACCTGGATCCCCCACGTCCAAAAGAACCCCCCCCAAACTTACCTGCCTTCCTGGACCATTTGCAATGAGATTTGTGCAAAAGTCACAAATCACTGACACTAGAGATGATGAGTTTTTGGGATTATCAGAAAATTAAATCTTAAAGTCTCTTGAAGCTTAAAGTCTTTCCTCGTTTGTTAATGCCAGTGATAATGGTTCTTAATACCACTGTTGACTTTACGTGGTTGAAATATTATTCTGCTATATTTTATTAAATATATTAGTACACCATTTGGTTCAGAATATTTTTTTCTTGTTTTGCTCCTCTAAACTTTGGTGCGTCTCATGGTCTGGTGCGTGTAATAAGCCGGGAAATACAGTATTTCCACTGAATGATGGACTGTCTTTGACTTTTAGTATAGAATGATTTTCTATAAAGTATTCACTGATAAGTTAAAAAGAAAAAAGAAAACTTTAAAAAGGAAGTATAATATTGCTACAACAAATTCAAAGTGAAAACAAATTTAGGACATACACTAGGACTACAGACAGCCTTTTGCCTGGTTACCTGTGGCAGAAACCTCAGTATAGCACAAAGTCACCTATTCCATCTTTGCCTTTGATTCTTCAGTTGGATACTATTTTTAGCATTGTACTCCCTCCTCAACCTTCAAAATTGAAACAGGTGAGCTTTCCTGCTTCTCATTCTTCATTGTGACTCCATACAAATTTCATTTATTGTCTAACAATTTATAGCCTGCTTTACCATGTACAGAAATCCTCCTAAGAATGAATAGAAAAAAATAAGAATTAAGCATTTTAATAAATAATTGAAATTCAACAACCAATACTATTCAAAAGAAATGGGCGGAGGATTGTAGTAATTCAGCAACAGTGGTAATACTAATAATTTATTGGTGGAGTCACTTGTTATAGTGCTAATAAGAAAACAATAGGTATTGTTGGGCATTCCCATATGTCCTACCACCAAAGCAGTGTCCGGGGAAGAGCGTATATAGGAATCTTTACATGGGCAAATATCCATGGAAAATGGACCACTGGAGCTGCTGCTCTCCCCCTCTATTGCCACCGGATATTTACCAGGTGATGAGGGGAGAAACAGACCAGGTGGCACATGCCTATCCAAGCTTGATCTGTGTTGCCTGCCCATTTGGATTTAAAGTTCAAGCCATCTTCGTACAATTATCCAATAAAGGTCTTAACTGATCAGTAAAACAAACTGCAACCAAGTATAGTTCTCTATTTTCTTCTATTTATCAGATGTGGCTGTCTTTACTCAGCCACATTGGATAAGCAGAATTTTCTGAAAATGGTGCTATATTATTCAGAAGTAAGCGCACTGTGTAAAGTAACACCTAATTGACACAGCAGGTTAGGCTATATGAATCAACATGCAACGGGGAAGCATTGCTGCCCAATCACCATCATAATCACAAAGATTGTTAAAGTGAAATCTCTTTTTTAGGCACATCCCAATGCTAAATTTGGGAACCACTGACTGTAACCCTATGTTGCTCATTGGAAACAAATACCTCTGGCTATGAGGAGAAGGCTACAGCCTAAATCTTCAGGCTGATGAAAATAATCTTGCTTCTGCTGTAGGTGAAACCAGCAACAGGATCTCATTGACTATCAGTAATCAATAGAGGGCCGTAGTGGCTTAGTGGTTAAAAACGTTGTACCTGTCAATCTGAAGATAGGCAGGTCAGCCATTCGAGTTCTGAATACTGCAAGCTATAGAAAGCTCCTGTCCTTAGCCCAGCTCCTGCCCAACCTAGCAGTTCAAAAGCAAACAGATACTGTAAATAGGTACCACTTCAGTGGGAAGGTAACAGCATTCTGTGCATGTGCGGGCCACGTGTCCATGGAGGTGGCTTCTGACAACATGGTGTCTATGGCTCTAGAACTGGGGATGAGCAGCGTTCCCTAGAGTCGGTCACAACTAGCAGGGAAATCTGCCGGAGACACCTTTACCGTTAATAAAGTTACAAGATTAGCCATTCCCTCAAACGTATCAGACCCAGACTGTACACAGCTTTATAGGTTAAAATCAGCACTGTGAATTTAGCGAAACCACAGCGTAATGCGATCTTGAAACATTGATATGGTTAGCGTGGCTAAGAGCCATCATCAATTTGACAGCCACATTCTGAATCAACTGAAGCTTCTACCTCAAACAATCCTTCTAGGTAAAAATGAATATACCCTATACAGATAGAAAGGATAAACAAACTCGGGTATATTGATGACTCAGCATTGCAACCAGTCTTTGCAGGTTCACTGTCCTAGATGTTTTGTTTTTCTAAAAAACAGATCCACATATAGAACTTCACAGCCACTTCCTGATGCTCAGTGAGAAAGAATAGACTTTCTGTATAGCAGTGCCATCCAATCCTACCCATACAATCTAGCTCTAGAAAGATCCCTTAATTAGAGGTATTTGTTTTCAATGAGTTAGATAGGTTTACAGCCTAAGGGCCCAATCCCACCCAATTCTCCCAAACTGATGCAGCCAAGCCAACAGAGTGCTTACTGCCTCCTGAGCAGAGATGTCAGTAGGGGGTGTGAGGATGCGGCCAGCCTAGGGTTGCCATATGTCCTGAAAAACAGGGACAATCCCAATTTGGGGGATTGTGTTCACATACTCAATACATTTGAGGGATTGTGTTCACATTGAGCTCCCTCTTGTAGGTGAGGAAAGGCGGGATATAAATTAAATAAATAAATTAAATAAATAAATACTCGCAAATGGGAATGGTTTTGTGGAAGAGAATTATGGCAGCCCCGTGTCACTGGAGGGGCGACATAACTAGTGAACAAAATTATTTAAATCACAATTTGTAGTAATAATACCGTCATGTTATATATCATTTAATGCATAATTAACAAGAGAATGCAATGACAAATCCAGAGTGAAATAGCTCCATTCTATCAAACATCATACCCAAAAAAGCAGAAAACAAAAATGCAACTGTCATATGTCATTTAAAAGTACATTTCCTTAATTCAGAATAAGATTGATCGTTCAAAGAGCTAATGAGATGTTATTGTAAAATTGAACCAATAAGTAGGGACCTGCAAAAGGCGAGGTTATTTTTCCTGAAAAAGGATAATATTTTTCTGTTGTCAGGAAAAATAACTTCACCTTTTGCAGATCCCAATAAGGGATACCTTTGGGTGTATCATCACTAGTGACAAAAATTGCTAGTAGTAACCACCACTGTGGGATGTTGACACCATTACTGACCAAAATTGCTAAAATTGCAGTCTGCAAGAATACTACCATCATGTTATATACCATTCTATATGGAATTTACAGCAGATAGCAATGAAACAAACTGCTCTGTATTCTATCAAAAGATATGACCAAAATACCAACAGGGGCAGGTTGATGATGCATCATCATGCGCACTATAACCATGCGCACTACCATGTCCACCAAGTTGTTTCCCCACCTTTTGCATAGGAGGAGGTCCATTATTGGGTGACATGCTGGCCTCCTGGACAGGTGACACCAACCCTAGTGATGCCACTGATCCCAACACCAAAAGATAGTCATGGAGGCCTACACAAGGTAAGAAAACATATGTTCACTTAGGATGCAAGCCTGAAGACACTTTCCTGGGAGTAAGTCCTATTGAACACAATGGGGCTTGCTTCTATGTAGATGTAGTTAGGACTGTAGTCTCACTTCCGGTTAGCCTTGGTGTTGGAAAGTTGAATAGGATTCGCACCTAAATCTTACTGAATGCAATGGGCCTACTTCTGAGTAAAATACATAACACTGTTTTGAAACACCTCTATCCATAAAACAGGCTTACAAAAACCCTTTCTTTATTCTTGCCAAGGATTTTTGAACAAATTTATAATATTTTGGTGTTACTGAACAAAAAATGGCATAATTTAGTGCAACTGGCTCTATCTTAAGAATATTGCCACCTGATATGTTGATACAAACATCTTCCTTATGAGGAAGATGCCATGGAAGATGATTATGGAGTACCCGCAAAACTAGAGCCAGTTGGGCAAAATGGGTATTAGTTTTAATTTAGCACCCCAAATATGCCCATGAAGATGTCTAATTTATAAGACAAAACATGTGTGTAGGCCTGTGTAATCAATGGTACCAAGAGGTCCAGGAGAATCGATAAGATTGCATACCCCTGGTACTCTACTGGTGTGCTCTACTGGTGTCAGGTTCCTTGACATGATAATATATGACAGTATATGTGTTAGTTTTATATATATAAAGCCACTTTCAGATTAGATCATACAAAACCTTCCATCAGTTTCTCCTCTATACTTCTCCACACTCAGCTTCCCTCCTTTAGTTTTCAATTTTCTTACGTTCCAAGTATCTACTGTATATCAGATATTAACTCAGCTGTCCCATAAGTGCACAAATGTGTTGTTTATGCTGCAAGCCTATGCATGTCTCAGAAATAAACCCAATGGGACTTGCTTTTAAGTGTGCATGAGATCGTGTGTGCATAAGATTGTAACCTTAGCTACCGGGACTATTCTTCTGATGCACGTATTCTTGTTCTTTAACATATATTCCTATAGCAAGATCTACCCTAAAATATCATTTTTAATACTGTACAAGTCTTGTTCTCTGACTCCAACAGCTGGATGCCTGCCCATCCGTCTAATATACTCTCTCTCCCTCACTCACACACACACACAGGATATTTCCAATATATGTGTCAATTGAACTCCATGGTTCCTACTTCATAATGCTTAAGAAAACATTCCAGGTGTAGTTTTTTAACGTTCCCAGTTTTTCCAAACTAAAGACCACAGATCTAGAGTACTACTGCAATTTTGGAAAGGGTAAGCTTACTGAAACAGAACTAGAAGATAATTTCCCAAGGGTATTTCAGGGCAGCAACATTACTTCCAGTACTATGGTTCGATTAGCAAGATTGACTCTGGTTGACTGATTTCTACAAGGTCTTCTTCCCTAGTGAAGAACAACAACCATCCAATATTGTTGTATGACCCCACAAAAAAGGATTCACTCAGTAGTCCCTTATCCTAAATGGGATTCTCTTTCATTCATTGCTTCACCATGTATATTGGTCTATAAAGTATTTTCATTATAAGTTAGGAGTTCAGTGAAATGTTTATTTTATTCTCTGACTCCAAAATTTTGTTGCATATTGCCACGGGTATTTTACAAGAAACACACAGTTTATACTTTTCATAAACGAACAGGAAAAACTCTAAAGACTTCCATGTTTTTGTCTTGCACAGCTGCTCATCAATGGGGTTGCCAGTTTCCCAAGCAGCCAAAGTAGCTATGCCCCTAACATACCCTACAATCCAGAGTAACGACGGGAGCACATAAGAGACATTTACATTGATATAGTTACATCACCATCTAGTGAAAACCTATGGGAAATTCATATTGCAATCCAGAGTAAACTGTTCTTACATTGTAGCAAGGACTCCCTGTAGTTACTCTGGATTGCGCCCATAGTGTGCAGACATTTAAAACGTAGGATATCCCTTTCATCCTTGGATCCCAAGGCAGTTTACAAAATAAGGCATGCAATCCTAAACACACTGGTGTAAGACCCACTGAACATGGTTAGGATTGTGCTCTAAATTATAAAACAACTTTCAGTGAAAAGGGACAATAACAAAACTAACCAAGGAAAAAGGAAGCCTAGGGGGAAAAAAGGAAGCTAAGCTAAAATAAATAGCAGAGACCACAACGGATGAAACAGCAGCCTCTTACCTACAGAAGACCTGAGCAAAATTTATTCTTTAGTATGCTAGAAGGGTGGTGGAGGTGACAATGCTTATTGCGAAGCCATGAAAAATTTCACCAACCACTGTCTGAAAATTAAACCACAGTTAAGACCTAAGAGCAGTCCATGGCACTTGTGTAATCAGTTGGAAACCCATGACAACAACTCAGTATGAATTATAATAACTGCAGCATGCGCTTTTGCTGTTAAGAGTAATTTAGTGTTTAAATTAAACATATGAAAGTAGTATCTCATTGTGTTTTAAGCTTTTATTTTGCCATGTCCTACGTTTTTATTAGATCCCTACATTTTGGGGAAGGTGCTTGTCCTCTTATCTGGTTTTGACAACTTATCACCCTGCTCTTCACAATAAAAACTTGTGCTATGGGGATCCCTCCCGCTGCTTAGACAATTTCCACATCAATGATTGAACTTCCAGGGATGAATAGATCCATCAGATGTAGGGGAAACTGACTCAAAGAATAAAGGGACGGAGAAGTCCTTTCAGTGATTCGGGGCCTGGGGCTCTCTTTCCACATCTCTGAGAAAGAAGAGAAACTGCATCATCCATCCAGACTCTTGGGAGAGGATTCTTTTTTCTCCATCATTCAAAATATGGTGCTTTGCTCAAATTAAGCCTCGTGACAGCGGCACAGTTGAAAGCTCACACAGGCAGCGAAATCAGCTTTAGGAACACGTGAGGTACAACTGATGTAAAACTATACTATTTAAATGTGTTTTTTTTTAAACTGGACTCCTTTCTTTCAAATCACAGCACTCACATGTGCTGTAAACATTATTTGATAGTTGAAGCATGTTGAAGACCTGGTCTTGAAGGGTTCTATACTGCATCTGCAAGGCAGTATATATGCATTGCATATGACCTCTTTTTCCAGGACATGTCCTCGTTTTTAGCCTTGTGTCCTAGAAAAAAAATCTATTGTCCTCCTTTTACTTGTGAGCAGGCACCATGTAGCCTTGTCGTAATTAATAAATTATATATAATCATTTTAAACTTAATATAGTGTTTTGATTAACCATGTGAAAGTAATGTACATGATTGTTTTGAGCTTTTATTTTGTCATGTCTTACAAGTTTCTTGGATGTCTACATTTTGGGAGGCCTTGTCCTCTTTTTTTGGTTATGACATCGGTCACCCTGACAATGAACAGCCCAGAATTAATCAAACACTTTAATGAACACCAGCACATTAAAAACGCAAGCAAGAGCATGAGGATCTTGCAGTGGAATCAGAGACAGCAGAAAGGCAATTCAGCAACTGTACAGAACACAACATATTGACATTCCTTACAATCCAGAATAACTACGGGAGCACGTAAGAGACATTTACATCAATGTAGTTACGGCACCACCTAGTGTAAACCTATGGGAAATTCATATTGCAATCCAGAATAAATTGTTCTTATGTCAGAGCAAGGACTTTCCGTAGTTACTCTGGATTGCGCCCATCATCATAATATGGAATTCTTATATATCACTTGCCCTAAGGGTTCAAAGTATTATAATGCAGCAGCATCAGGGACACCAGGACTATTATTGCAGATGGAATGGGACAGGGTGAAGCTGCAAAACAATGCATGGTTTCTTAATGCCACCCAATGAGACGACAGCTCAGCAAAGACCTGAATGGATTTTTAATGGCAAGCACACGGCAGCACTATACAAGCAAGGAGTTTGTTTGCTTAGTATAATGAGCCTCTTCATGAAGAATGAAATGTGCTCAAACTTCCCCATAGTCATCTAAAGATAAATATTTTTTTTAATGTGACCAGAAAGAATATTAGCAAAGGCACACAACTTCTGCAGCATCAAGAATACGTACATGTTCTGACGACACCTGTAAAGGAGATAAGAAGGAGCCTAGTACTATTGAAGTGAAGTTTATAGGAAGAACTGAAATTGTTGAAATGTGTTGGGAATCAGGGAAGTGTGAGTGGTTTGCCAATATTAAAGTACACACGTGTGATCTGTTGCTACTTCACAAACACAATGTGAGCTTCAGGTGATCAGGGACGCATCATTCGGGAACAGATACAGTTGACTAAAAGCAGAGAATCAGTATGCTTTGCTGTTGAAAATCCCAATTTAATACATCTGTTCCTATGGAAGTATAAAGTCATTGTTATCTGAATAGTTTTTGAGTACGCAAAACATATTTCATATGAATTATCTTGGTGCAAATATCTTGGTGCAACAATTCGGTAAGGTAAGTACACATCATTATTATCATCATTATTATTATGTACTATTTCACAGTCGCCAGTGTTTGACTGGAACTGACTCTATTGTGACTTGCTTCCTATCCAAGGAACTAGAAATCACAAAGTTATTATCTCAATATTTGTGGAATTCCCTGGGCAGGATTTTTAACTGGACAGTTGTAATCTTCTGGAGGAATATTAAGTTAAGATGTTCCTGGAGACTTAATGGAATCGCTCCAAGATCACCTATTATTATTGGAATAACAGTGGCTTTCTTTTTCCAGATTCCCTGAATTAACATCTGTAGGTTATAAATCTGAAGTGTATTTAGCAGTTATTACTGCTGTTGTTATTGTTGTTGTTGTTGTTGTTGTTATTAATTTATTCAAAATCAAACAATACACAGTAAACAACTTCATGCTGGTTTCTGTCACATCACCAGTCGGACCCTTCCCAAGTATCTAGGACTTGCAAGATTATTATTGTTGTTGTTGTTGTTGTTAATATTGTTGTTATTATTATTCTGCAGTCAGGGAGCCGAGGCTGAGAGAAGTTGTCTTCTCTTTGGGAGGCTTGTTTAAGGCTACCTACAGAGTCCACAGCCAGAGGTGAAATTTGAACTAAGGAAGCCCTGATGCCCTATGTCTAGTGACTTAGACTGCAATGCAATTGACATGTACCTGAGAGTAAATTCCATTAAATTAAATAGGTCTTACTTATGCATGTGCATGCCTATGTGTGCGCACACACTGGCACTATTGGCCACGATGCTACAACAGCTTTACAAACACACAGTAATTCTAATGTCACTATCAGTGCTTAATCTTTCGAGGAGCATCAAACACAATTTTTTTGAGAAGCATTTCAAGAAAGAAAGAAACAGCAGCGAGTAAAAAAAAGAACAGATCCAAAGCCATTAATCAGATCAAAGCATTTTCATATCTATTTCATGTATGCACACACAGCATGCGCACACACTATACTATAATGATTGTTCTTAATAGACTTTTAAGGAAGAAATCTATTTTCCTTGAAAGCATTTTTCCCACACCACTATAAAAAGAAGATCGTGGGTTAAACTTTTGATGCAGTATTTTGTTCTAGTAAAGATAGTTCTTTTCAGTTCCTTCACACAGCATAAACTGGATATTTTTTTGCAATTATTTCCTATTATAAAAATGTTGCGTACTTTTGTACCATGGGGAGACAGGGCTCTGCACCATTGCCCTCAATTTGCTTGGGGAACCATTCAAACTAGTCCCTAGTCCCTCGGACGGATCCCCGAGCAAATTGAGTAAACTCACCGGAGTGCGACTCATCACCTTCTGTGCAGAAGATTATCGCACAGGATCTGATGCACATATTCCGATTATTCAGAAAGGGTCAGCCAGTTGCTCAAGAGAACAACATATAACGGAGTAAGTTGAATAGATGAAGTTGCTTTGGAAGGAGTCAGACTCATTAGTCAGTTCAGGTCAGGATCATCTGTAGCAACTATCCAGGGTCTCAGACAGGGATCTTTCCCAGCATTAGAGAGAAAGACCAGACTCTATGGTCAGAGTGGTCAGAATCAGAGTGGTAACTCTGCACTCGAGTCATCTGAGGGCAAACTGTTGCATATTGTGCTCCAAAGGAGCTCCAGGTGGTTCACAGAGTGTTTATCTGTTGTATTTATGTAAAAGCCCTGCAAGGTGGGCTATACCAAGAGCCAAGCAACTAGCCCAAGTTCCAAAATCCAATCAGAACACATCTTATTTACAAAATTTCTATACACCCTTCTCCAGACTACATGGCCATCTCAAGGAGGAAGACTGTTATGAATACCACTTTGATTGCAGCATATATGGAAAGGAAAGTAATGCCTTGACAAGGCATTTTCCCATTGCTGCGCTGGGTTGAGCATGGGTGGGGAAAGTGCTGTCATAGAGCGGGCAGAGTTTTGCTTTGCTTGCCTAAGATCTTATGTACAAATCCTAACCACTCCAAGTACGGCTGGAAAGATGCCTATACAAATGATGGAGAGCTGCTACCAAGTCAATGCGCACTATCCTGAGATAGATCAATGGTCCGACTCTGTATAATGCATCTTGATGTCATCATATTCACAGCTTCCTCTTTCGAGGGGTGCAAGCCCCCTGAATATTTTATGATTTGGCCCTCACTGCAATATTGTCCTAAAGTTCAATGCTTTGTTTTCGAATTGAACGCAGATAGAAGACAGAACAAAAGTAAGCTTGAAATGGCAATATTGAAACCACAGTGTACAATTTTGTACATTAGAATTTCCAAACTCTTCACCATCACTTTAAAAATAGCTTTTCGACATTTAGCTTTTAATCAGACCTCGAATGCCGAGTAAACGGCACATGAGATACAATATCAGATACAAAATGTGTAACTAAATCATGGTGACTTGGTGGTGATTGTTTTTAACAAACAACATGGAGGGGCATGATTTATCCCTGCCAAAAGTCCCTCTCCTGATCCTACATTCTTTTAATAGGAAATAAAGGTTTCAATACATGCCTTCAGAAAAAAAAAACATACATGGGGAAGAATGATTAGGTTTGAAACCGCAGTAGCGGAAAAGTACTAAAGCTCCCCAATTCTCCAGCACTGTTTTGGCTTATTTCTTTCCTCTTCCAGATGCTGATGCTAGAATATTTCTACATGGTTTTTCCACAAGAGTAGTTCACAAAATAGTTCACATAAAGGGCAATCCAAAGAAATTCAAGCTGGCCTAATTCACCTGGCCTGTCTTTCCATGTTGGTGTGGGAACATCAGCATATACCTATGCATTGGCCTATCCTGCCCAGAAGTGGTTGGATGTGTCTTACTGCACTTTTATGATACTCCATGGGGAACACAGGATTTATGTCAGGGCTTAGGCCAGCCTAAGTGGAAGTTTGGATTGCAGCCATAGTAAAATAAACCAAATGGTTTCTTTTACACAGTAAAATAAATCAGATATGCCAATTACGAAAACAAAATGTTTAGCTTCACAGTGATATTATGTCTTCAGGTTAACATCTAATTTGAACCTAGTAAACTGAAGCAACAAACACTGCCCAAGTCAAAAAGGAGCAGTCCAGCATCATGCTTATTGTAGGCATCGTGGGAAGAAAAATTAGCAAGACTAAACCGCAGCAGCAGACGGCCTGAAGCTGATGCATTAAGCCCTCTGGACGTGTGCGTGGGTGTCTGCCTGGGGAAGAGCCAGCCACGGGTTGCGACAAGTGGATCTGTATGCAGCTCTTGTAAATATTTTAGCAGAAAGCTTGGCCTGGGCATTTCCTTGCAACCGCCTAAGCAACAGGATAGGTTTTCTCTTTGCTCTGCTGACACAGACACAATCAGCTAGTGGCATTAGCAAAACAAAAGCGTGCCAGAGAACAAAATGTACAGCTCTAGCATCACTATCATTCAGAAATCAATAGAAAAAATTAAGATACCCTTTTAGACTGTCACATTTTCAAATGGCCTTTTCCCCAAGAAGCTCAAGGTGGTACAAATGGTCCCTCCCATCCTTTTGTCTGAACCCTGCATTAGGTCCCTGTCATCCTTTTGTATAGGAACTCATTGAGTTAGGCGAGACAGAGTGAATGGCTAAAGATCAATCAGGCAGCTTCATGGCTGAGGAGGGATTTTAATTCAGATCTTACAGGATTCAGCCCAACTCTCAAACAGCACATGAGTTTTATCTAGAGCTACCATAAGTTAAACGACTTATAGCATTAGAGCATTGGGACAGGGTAGACTTACTCAGCAATGTAGTCCACCAGGTGATTCCAGGCCTCTCAGGATGCAATCCTAACTCATTTATGCTGCCATAACTCACCTGGCATATCCTATAGTGGTGGGTATGCCTAACCCCCCTCCCTGGAGTAACATCCCCAGAGCAGCCTAACTCCCCAGAAATAACATGGCCAGATCAGCACTTTTGTGACACACCCAGATCAGCACAGGTCTTATGCTGGGGCTTAGGCTGGCCTAACTGGAGATTAGGAATGCAGCCTCACTGTCTTTCGGACTTGCTTACCTCTCACATTTCTTGCAATGATAAAATAGAAGAGGAATTTTGCTGCCCTAAGGATACTTGGAGGTGGGACAAGTTATATATGTAAATATCAATCTGTACTAAAAACAACAAGAACCGATACTTGGTATCATTCTTTTGACATTCACTGCCTCAAATGTGCCAGGGGTTACTTCAGTAGACAAAGCATTGATGCCATGCAATGGGCCCATTTGAAGAACTACAGGCATCCCCCAGTCATGTGACAGGTTAGGGGTTGGAATCGTGCTGAAAAGCGGAATCCAGTCTCTATAGTTTACAAATGTTGCTTCCAATGTTTTTCAGCCGACAAATTGAAATTGCCTTTTTATTTTGAAAATTTCTGCTGTCATATAAAGGTTTCTGCAAATGGACTCTCATTAACATCTTTGGGAATGGGAATAGAACCAGAACTAATGTTGGCATATGCTACCCTTGTCAATGTTACCCCCGTTAACTGGGCAAGAGACACTCTTTCAAGTGGGTGTTCCTCCTTTATTTAGCAGGGGGAGCGTAACTGGCCCTACACACCCCAGCAATGTCTGTTCTAGCAGATTCTGCTGGTGTTCTTTCGGCATTTTAAATTTGTGAGCCCTTTTGGGACAGGCACCCATTAGCAATTAATTAGCTGCTAATGTTTTCATTTTCTTGTAAACAGCTTTGTGAACTTTGCAGTTGAAAAGCGGTATATAAATACTGTAGATAGATATTCTCTCTGTGTGTCTCACATACACACACCAAAACATTTTGAGTCACCGTGTCATATCCAAACCAACACAGAAAGGGCAATTTTAGCCTTTAGAACAGCAGAGGGGTTGAAAGAGCAGAGTGTATATTGAATGTATGCTCCAGGTTTAACTGAAATGTGTTGAAAGAGTGGATCACTGAAAAATGAACTTTCAGAAAGCAGGAGTTACCCCTAGAACAGACAGATTTCTTCCATGATACTCCCTTCATAAAAAGTGGATGCCTTTGCCACATATCTGGCATAACCAATACATGGACAGAGAAAAATGGTTCCTCTCATCCCAACATAGCATCTTTTCTAATGGCTGTTTCCCAATGCAACTTTTGCACTTTTTTAATATTGTGAGTTTTGGGGGGACATGGAACTACTTATTTAGTGCTGTGCTAGTTTCTTAATATGTTATCCAGGTAGTTTTTGGAATTTCTTTGGCTTTTAAAAACAAAATCAAGATATTTAAATAATGATCTTTTTCTGAACAAAATCTGTCTTCCATTTATTTTGTCCAGTAGACATCTTCTTCCAGTGGCTTAGAGGCAGAACAATTCACCAATTCAAACATTGGGCTTGACCTTATGAGGCTTTGGTGTCAGCCACAGGCTCAGATGCAAGAAGAGGACATTGCAACCCTCTGGCCAAGGTTTGCAATGAAACAGTCCTATTTCTTCAAAATACAGGACTTTGTGATCTGGTCAAATCACCAACTTCTTCCCAGCCAGGATATCAAATCTGAAAACTATTTTGCTTTGTCTGCAATAGATTGCACACCTAAAATTTGAATTCAACATGCAAGTTTAAACACCTGTTTATTATGGAATGCAACAAGCTTTCCAACCTCATGGTTCCTCCACAATGTTCTTGTGAATGTTATGTAGATGGTGGTGCAGTATGACTTGCAGTATCAGCGCAGCAGGTTAGATCTCAGAAGAACTCGGGATAAACCAGTGAAGTGACAGAGCAAAGGTTTATTTAAAGAACAAACCCTACAATCCAGAGTAAGAGGCATTTACTCTAGATCGCTCTATGCATTTCCCATAGGTAGCACCATAACTACATCGGTGTAAAAGGTCCCGTAGTTACTCTGTATTGTAAACAAAGTCTAACATGAAAGGGAAGTCCAATATGCTCAAAACACTAACTTTGTTAGAAACATTAACACTATAATAAAGGCAGATTCAGTTGTCAGGATTCTTTAAATGCCACCAATCCATCTTCAAGTAGACACCACCATTCTCTGTCAGAGAGGAAACAAGTCCTGCCACGCACAGCATTTGACAAGCTGGATTCCAAGCAGGTTATCAGCCAAGACTTATCTATCAATGGCCCTTTGCTACCAGATTATCTGCAAGACTGAAGCCAATCATTTCGGACATGGAAGTAATTAGCTTCGAAGCAAGTCTGATGACAGTTTAGTTGCCCAATTTCCACACTGAATTATATAAACCAAAAGGGGGTGGATGTTTTCGTTTGATCATGCTGGTATTCTCAATCCCCCCCTCGCCCCTTTCGCTACAAAGTATGCATCTGGCATAAATGTAAAGATATTGTCACATTTGAAAGGTGAACTAATTAAGTTTGTAATGCCCTTATAAACCCTATCTACGATCCTGTTGATCATCCAACGTTTCACTCTATACTAATCAACTCTGTGCCAGTAATTTATTTCAATCAAAATAGTAATTTATCCACTTGAATGTTGCAGAACAGTTGGAGAAATTATTTGGATGGTTTGTAAAGGCAACCTGGTGATCTGCTTTCCTCAGACAATATAAAACCACTCATTTAATACACACTCTACAGGGTTGAATTAAAAGGAAATTGGCAGCAGCAAAAAGCGCACACATGCCAAATAGCAACTGCGGAGATGTCAGTGACTGCATTTTAGTGTGAGTAAATGTAAAGTTATGCACATTGGGACACAGAATCCTAACTTTACACATAGGTTAATGTGCTCTGAGATATCTGTGACAAAGCAGGAGAAAGATCTAGGGGTGCTGGTGGAGAGCTCAATGAAAGTGTTCGCCCAATGTGCGGCAGTAGCGAAGCCAGCAAATTCCATGTTTGGGGTCATTAGAAAAGGGACTGAGAATAAAACTGCAAATATTATGATGCTATTGTACAAATCGATGAGGCCACACTTGGTGTACTATATCTAGTTCTGATTGCCACATCTCAAAAATGATATAGAGGTATAGTCCATGTCAATTCAGGCAGGCAAAAAATTTACCTTCATAGTCTCAGAAGTTTTTGAATTTAACATATGTTAGAATTCAGGAAAAAGTAAGATACCTGTATATTTTTGTTTTGCCCAGAAAAATTCCTGGCCCGAGATACAGGCCACCAAAGATGGCATCCTGGGCACCATTTCTCACTTGCAATTTTCGACAAAAATTTTAAAGTGCTCTATCTCTGGAACAGTGCAAGATATTTTGTTGTGGTTTTTTTATTTGAAAGGTAATATTTTTCTGTTTAAAACGACACACTCCATTTTAAAATATGTGTTCAACTTTTCTTGCCGCAGCCTTCTGAATTAAAAATAATTTTTTTTTCTCAAAAATGCCAATCCCAAAAATTTTGATTCTTTTTACTGTTGATCAGTACCATTGAGTACTACATTCCCTGTAAAGGAGAACTTCCACTTTTGAGTTTAACAGGTAAAAGGGGTGCAACGCATTTTCTCCCTATATTTTACATTGAAGAATTGATGACTCATCAACATTCCGCCCCAGTCCCTGGACCAAGAAGTGTGAAATGTTGATGAGGCGGTGATGCAACATACTAAGCTCACCCATGTCACCATCGTAAAAGCCCTTCTGTTCTTCTCACTGTCATGTTAGGATCAAAGAGATCCTAACACACAAATGTCCACAAGCTTCAAAGTACAATGTGTAATGCTGAAGTGCATTTATTCTTTCTTTTCTATATCCATACATACATTAAAAGAGCACTATTTTAGGCAAGAGGTTTGAGTCACTGGACCCTCCAGTGCTATATGTCACAGAGTTACAGAGATGCTGATGATACAGGAAAGAGAGACTTAATTACAGCTTGGTAGCTGCTGCATAATTGGGGTCAATGCCACAAAGGAACTGCATTCCTCAATCTGTTTTTTAAAAAGCAAGCACCCCACCAGGTAGCATAGAAAGAGCTGGGATGAAAAAGACAGACTTAGAGCACAATCCTAAACATATCTACTCAAAAATAAGCTCATTGTGTTCAATGGGTCTTACTCCCAGGAAAGTGTCTTTAGGATTGCAGCCTACGTGGAAAGACAAGGTCCTAATGAAACTAATTATAAGCACCTTCACCCATCATCTTTTCTAGGTACTAATCTCACTTTTTGTTATCCTTGTTTACATGCACCATTCATCATTCCAATCAACCCCATAAAACTCTGATCCCATATCAAGGAGACTTACCAACACCAAAATCTATCCACTACAATAAATGGCTTTTTTAAAAGCATATTAATTCATGGAAACAAGTTAGCAATGATCAGCAGAAGCATTCAAGTGGAGGCAAGTGTTATCCATACCCATCAAAACAGGCAATACACATAACCAAACGAATATGATGTGAATGTATTAGATAACATTTGGAACCCATTTTTCCTCTAATAAGCTGAGAGAAGCTTCTGGTTCTTGATCAGTTTCAGAACCCTGGAACAGCTGAACTTCATAGATAAAAATAGATATAACGGGTCCATAGCAATACCAACTTTGGTGCAATCCTAACCATGTTCCTGCCTCAACAAACACTTCCTTACCTTGAGGAGACCTCCAGGAGTGCCATCTAACTACAGGACGAAGAACATGCTCCACAAGCACCACTATGCCACAGCTGGAAGGTTGGTTAGTGTTTGGACTTTAGTGATGCAGCTGCTGGGTAACTGCTTCACCAAGTGACCAGCCTGTGAAGCCTTTTCACCTGCTAATCGAAATCTAATAAAATCTGTTCCAGTGAATTGAGAAATGCAGAAATTCCAGATCTCCAAGAATAAAAGGGGAAAGGAAGAACCACAATACCTCATCAACAGTTCAGCCTTAGTAGACTGAAAAATTCATTGATTCAAATTAACTTCATTCCAAGATCTTGGGACAGTTCATAAAATCAGAGTTGGAAGCAACCCATTAGATCATCTAGTACAACCCCTGACTGTAGCAGGAAATCCTCCTAGAGTATCTCAGACAGGTGCTCATCAAGCCTCTGCTTGAAGTTCCCCAGTGAGGGAGAGTCCACCACCTCCCTTGGCAATCTGTTCCACTGCCGAACTGCCCGAACCGTCAGGAATTTTGTCCAGATATTCAACCAGAATCTCCTTTCTTGCAGTTTGTACCCATTGGTTCTAGTTCTGCTTTAAGTAGCAGCTATGAACAAATGAGCCCCTTCCTCCCTATGACAGCCCTTCAGGTATCTGAAGAGGGCAATCATGTCTCCCCTCAGCCTCCTCTTCTCCAGGCTGAACATCCCAAGTTCCCCCAACCTTTCCTCGTAGGGCTTTCCTTCCATCCCACTGATCATTCTTGTCGCTCTCCTCTGGACTTGCTCCAGTTTGGCTGCATCTTTCTTAAAGTGAGGTGCCCAGAACTGAACACAGGTCCTAATGAAACTAATAGATAAAAATAGATGTTACCTCACCTCAAGGTGAGGTCTCACCAATGCAGAGTAAAGAGGAACTATAACTTCTCGTGACTTGGAAGCTACAGTCCTCTTAATGCAGCCTAATGAAGCATCACACTGCTGACTCATTTTCAGCTTGTGATCCACGGCAATGCCAAGATCCTGTTCACATGTTGTGCTGTCAAGCCAAGTATCTCCCATTTTATACCTGTGTCTTTGGTTTTTGTTGCCTAAAACCTTGCATTTCTCCCTGCTGAAATTTGTTCTATTTGTTACAGCCCAGTACTCCTGTTTGTCCAGATCCTGAAGGTTTTTCCTGTCTTTTGTTGTGATTGCTACTCCTTCCTGCTTGGTGTTGTCCACAAATTTGATGAGGCAACCCTGAATCCCTTTATCTAAGTCACTGATGAAGATATTAGAGAGAAAATTAAAAGTAAAACCAAAGTTTTACCAAAAGTAAAACCCAAACCAAACAAATAACATTTGAATCTGTAAAAATAATGACAGCACAATCCTAACCCCTGGTGAGACCAGCACAAGTCCCATACTGACCGGGGACTTCTGTGCCACTCCTGGGGTTTTAATATTAGAACCAGCCCAAATTTTTACAAAAGACACTATACTGGCCAAGCTGCTTTTGAGACTTCAAGCCCTTGATGAAACATCTAGAATATTGCCTCATTTTGCACAGTAGTTGTCAGATTGGAAACTGGGAAGTGGTTTGGTGTCTGGTAGGTGGTCACCACTACCTTAGAGATGAATTTAAGCACAGATTATTTTTTTATTATTATTATTAGCCCTTGACAAAGCACTCTGCCTGTGCATTTTTATTGCCCTCTTTGGGGCTGTAGTGAGATAAACATTCATACTAAGAACCAGTGAAATAAATGAAACAGCTTAGTTCCTGAAACTGAAATTCCTTTCATTTCAATGGTGCCAATTCCATTTTCACTGGTAAATTGGTAATTTTTTTACAGGGCAACACTCCATCGCACTCCCAAGTTTCAGCTAGTTAAAAAAAAATGAATGAAAGGAAGACAGAAGGCTAGCTTATTTTCTGGTGAAATTCCCCAAAATTGACTTATTTTAAGTGAACGTAAAACTCACAAACCTACTGAATTCAAGTGGACACTCCTAAAATTATATTTTATTTGACTTTTTCAGACTGAAAAGGATGGTACTTTTAAGCTGAGCTCATATATCAAAGGAAGGCTGAACCCAGTGAACATTAAGATAAGTTGCCCTTGGGGAAATCTTGTCCAATAAAAATCAGTGCTTGTACAAGTGCTTGTGCTCGTAATTAAGCAAGCTCATTGTCCTAAGAGTAAGCCAGGTCTGAAACAATGTGAACTCAACACCGAACTGCTTTCAATGTGCATAAAACTAGAATATGCGATAGACTATCTATTATATCAATAGAATAGAATATGCACTAGATATCTCATCATCATCAATCCTACTGATATTCTGATACAAATTTGAATATTTTAGTTTATTTAGCCATCTATCTACCTTGGTCCTACGTAAAGTTTTAAGTGTCACCATTTTCCAATCCTTTAAATTTAAAAAGATGAATACAGTTTCCTTTCATAGCTATACAGTGGCGCCTCACGTAAAGAACGCCTCAAGTAAAGAATGTTTCACGTAACAAACAAAAATTTCTCTAGGATTCTGCTTCACGTAACAAACAGTGCTTCATGTAAAGAACACATTCGTTGGCAGTTGGGACAGACGCGCTGGCCAGCAGCCTGTTTAAAAAGCCTCAGAGCTGCCTAGCGCACCTGCCCATAGTGAAAGCAACACTTCAGTGCTGTTCCTCCTGTGGCAGAGGGAGAGAAGAGCAATGGAGAAAAGGGAAGCAGCTCAGGGCTAGCCAGAAGGGAGCAGGGGAGAGGCAGGCTCAGGATGGAGAGAAGGAGAAAGTGGGGAGACACTTTGAAGGTGTCTTGGATTGCAGCCTCCTAACCATGTCTACCCAGAAGTAAGCCCCATTGTGTTAAATGAGTCTTACTCCCAGGAAAGTGTCTTTAGATACTGCAGCCTAAGTAGACTTCATAAGATTATGCACATTGAATGCATGTTTTGAATTCAATCCCAGTGTTCTGTCATCATTTTTACATCCAGTTAATATTTTTATATGAATATTTCTGGGGTTGTGGAACCAATCGTCTGAGTTTCCATTATTTCCTATGGGAAAATCCACTTCACGTAAAGAACATTTCTTGTAACAAACATGCCTCCAAAACGAATTAAATTTGTTACGCGAGGCATCACTGTATAATAAAACAATATGCTTAATAATCAAGTTTTCTAAATTTTAGATTTTCCCTAAATAGTTTTTTAATCAACGGAAATGATTGAACACACTGGTGGCTCCATCCACTGAGGTCCCCCCTCCCATAAAGCACCCATCCTCATGCTCTAGAATAAACTCCCCCCACCCATTTATGTAAAGGAGTGGAAATCGGGGGAGAGCAGCAGTGCCTTCATCAAGATCATGCCCCTGCAGGGAAATGGGGGGAGTAATTTTCCACCTTTCTAGAGGTCCTGCCAGGCTGTGCCAGGGAAGTTAGATGTCCACTTGAATCATGCCAGAAGCTTTCCTTTTTTCTAGCCATAGGGAACTCTGCCAAGCAATCTGGAGATCTCCTGTAGGCTCCACAGACCCTGGCATAGCTTGGCAGGAACCCTGGGAAGGTGGGAAACCGTCTTCCCATTCCCCAGCAGGGAAATGATCCTAAGGATCATGTCACTGCTACAGCTCCTCCCCTGCAAAGACTTAGAGTGAGAGTAGCCCCCAATCCAGAATAACTATTCTACTAGATCTACAGGAGCAAAGTCCATTTGCGTTGATATAGCTATGGCGCCATCAGGTGTAAACCTATGAGAAATTAATATTGCAATCCAAAGTATATCTTACATCCGTCAGAGCAAGGACTCCCATAGTTACTCTGGATTGGGGGATCAATCTCTCCCTGTTTGAGAACCACTGCTCTAGGGAGCAAATATTTTGGCAGGAGACCCACATTAACTCTCTGACATTGTGACAGAAGGGAAAGGATAAAAAAGCTGATGAGAATTGGGAGCAGCAATAGACCCTTTTGCCTTGGGAACTGGATTGGCCACACATGCTCAAAGACATGAGCAGGGACTCCTGAAATGTGCCCGATCAGATACGCTCCAGTCAAACATTATCCTGCATTTCCCTGGTCTAAAGTATGAAACAATGTTTCAGTGCAATATTGTGCCCAGAACATTGTGGGTAAAAAAGGTAGTTGCAAGCAGTAGATACTGGAAGAAGCACCTCTGCTACCCTTATCAGATCTGCAGCAAAGCAGTTTAAAAGGCAAAATACAAAACACCACTGTCACCATTGACTGGGCAAGCTTTTCCATGGGTCTGCATTTCAAGCAGGTTAAACTTTTAAAGGTGATGGAAATGTAGACTTTAGAATTCATTGCACATAGAAGGGTCCAACTGTTTACACTGATGTAATTTAAACTTCACCAACTGAAAACAAATAAGCAACCCCATATAAATTTTTTCATTCTACTGAATCTTCTCTCTGAAATGCAATATTTTCCCCCATTGTGTTTATTATGGTTCCCCCATACATCCCCCCTGAAATATAGTGTTCTTAGAAAAGGCAGCATGTTCTCTGGTTTACTCTCTCACACTTCTAACAACTCAAACTTACACAGAAATAGGTTAAGAGTGCAGTCCTAAAGGCACTTTCGTGTAAGATCCATTGAACATAATGGAGTTCACTTTGGGTAGACATGGTTAGGATTGTGCTCATAGTCTACTAGAAATAAGTCCCATTGTGTTCAATGGGTCTTAATCCCAAGAAGGTCTTTAGGATTGCAGCCGAAATCTGTTAATATCAGCTTGAGAGTAACACATGTCTATTGCTATATGAACTCTGATTTCCTATGTTATGGGGTGAACACACACACACACACAGTCACATGGAAATGTGATGTAGAAATCATTGCAAAGTGATGCAGTTAATGAACAGCAGTTCATTACTGCACTAATCAATGAACAGATGGACTTAAAAAAACTCCATATGGAGTACTACTGAGCACAAGAAAACATTTTCTTCCTTTCCCAAGTTCTCACTAAGGAATCCATTTTGGATCTGTGAGAGATCCACTCTTGAACTGAATATTCAACTCTTCATTTTTAAAAACAAGAAACACAATGGGTCAGTCCATATGAATTCAACCAAAGTCTCAAAAACCTTGAACGGTCACCGACTCAGATTTGAATGAAAATAATTGGGTTGGTACTTCTACATATATAATGGCCACATGCCAAATATTAGGTGAAAAATCCAAAGGGTTTGTGTGCAATGGCCCTTCAAAACAAGGGTGTCACACCCATTTTTGGCGCTCGCAAATTATGTATTTTTCTGTGTACCCATCGTTGGATGCTAATATCTCAGAAGTAAATGAAGTCTTTGGGATGAATTTTGATATATAGAGTAATTTGGGCTCAGGCCTTCTGAATCTGTCATCAGAAAAGGCATACCTCTTTTAGTTTTGGAGATATTGGCATCCAAAATGGGCGAAACTACTTTTCCAAGGGTAAATTCACCATGTGGGCAACTAACCATGATTATAAAACTTTTCTGCATAGTTGTACGTATCTTGTAATCATGGGACCTCTGGTTGAGTTCATATGGAATGACCCTGATTTATTTACATTTACATTTTGAATTTTTAAAGTAAAGGTAAAGGTGTCCCTCACAGATTAGCCTGATAGTTGTGACTGACTAGGGAGCAGTGCTCATCCCCATTACTAGGCCAAAGAGCCAGTGTTGTCTGAAAACACCTCCATGGTCATGTGGCCAGCATGCCTAAATGCCAAAGCGCATGAAATGCTGTCAACTTCCCACTTAAGTGGTACCTATTTACCTATATATTTGCATGCTTTCAAACTGCTAGGTTCACAGGAGCGGAGCAGGTGAAAGGAGCTCACTCCATCATGCGGTACGTCAATTCTCTCACCTTCAGGTTGACAAGTAGCTTCTTTAACAGCTGAGCCACCACAGCCTTTGATCAAAAAGTACGTAAAGAAAAGAATTGTAAGGCTCAGACTCACATGTTAGTTTACTACATATAGTAAAGCAGGCCTCCATCAGTCTTGAGAGACTATGGTTTTGTGCTCTGCGCTGCATACGAAGCACGAAAGCCTGGGTTGGATTTTTATGGAGGATATGCTGTTACCTAAGCAGCAAATCCCCCCCCTCTCCACGCCACTGAATTAGTCCAATGGAAAGGCAGAGCCAATACAATTGGATCCAGCTGGCGTCACAGAGCTGGGCTAACAACAGGAGCTCACCTTGTCTTGTGGGGCCGACCCAGGAATCGAACCCTGGCCTGCTGGTTAACAGGCACAGCGTCTTTACCGCTTTACCCACTCCCTGCAACCTGAACTGGTTGTCTAGCTCAGCAATTTTCAACTTGTTTCCTGTAGCTTTAGCAAAACCCCATTTATATCTGAAGCAATTGTGGTTCTCCTGAACTTCAGGCAGATATAGAATATACATCTGGGATATCCATCTTAATTTTTCTGAGTGCACATAGTAGAGCTTTAAGATCCTTGGTCCTAGTTTTAGCATTTTTTAGGTGTTGGCTTAGTTTTATTTCTGTTTTGAGTCCCTTGACAAAGCATGAAATATCAACTTAAAATCTAGACAATGGTGAATGTGGCTTTGAAACATGGGAAATGAACATCTCACTAGGTGAAAACATCCCTCAAATCTTTGTGTTATTTCTGTGTCTCAGTCATGTTCTTATTTTTTGTTGGGGTGCTGCAAAAGAGTCTGCTCCCAGCTTTCCTCTCCTTGCCTCCCTCATGGTGGTTGGTCCAGGATCTCAGCGACGCCAGTCATGAGCAACACAAGTGTTCTCCGGGGCTCAGAAGTTTAGATGAGGAGGACCCTACTTTGGGTCCTCCTCCATCAGCCCGAAGGACTTTGCAATGGGTGTGAACCAGCTGTAGAGGTTCTTGGGGCAGAGGTGTCCTCCCTTGCAATGTCCTCAGGAGACATACATGCAGGTCACCTTCTCCTGAGTGGCCTTATGTCAGTGTTACTTCACCCCTTCCTAACCCCAGGTACCTACAAAGATTTTGACGCTGTGCAATATAGCCTGAGACTAGAACTCT
Source organism: Cryptoblepharus egeriae (assembly GCA_030015325.1). Classification (NCBI taxonomy): domain Eukaryota; kingdom Metazoa; phylum Chordata; class Lepidosauria; order Squamata; family Scincidae; genus Cryptoblepharus; species Cryptoblepharus egeriae. The sequence goes on from JAREYC010000004.1 coordinate 50,529,814, forward strand.
TACAGCAGTGGTACTCAAAGTGGGGGTAGATACTCAACCCTTCGGGGGCTGCAACCTCAAATAAGGGGGGACCTCACGAGAGGGTGGGATTTTCCAACTTGGAATCTGGCAATGGGTTTTCCTGGAAATAAGTCTCATTGCACTCAATGGGACGTATTTCCAAGTAGACATGGAGGAGCTCTGGCATCACAATGATGTCATATCCCGATAAGTTTGAAAGAAGGTCCCAGGCTGAAATCCCCGAGTGGCAGTCTTAAAGGAACAGGAAATGTTCTTACATTCCAGCCAGGAGACCAGTCAGCAAACCATGTGATCTCAGTCAGGTGTGCTCAGCCATGTTCAGGAGTTCTCAGCTGTTTCCATGGCCAGAGCCCCCATGATTTAGAAGGGATCATCTAGAGGGGAAGCAGCTAAGGATAAAAACCCTAAAAAGCCCCAAACACTGTAGCCTTTCCTCAATAAAGTATTCCAAACTTCAGATCATTGTGTTGAGCTCTTTTGCACCTTTCCCTTAATGACGTGGGACAAACAGGAGTCTCTGTCCCCCTGTCATAGCATCTCTCCCAGTGGCTGTTTGGTGGTGTCCCATCTTTTTAATAGAGAGCCCTTCTGCAATATTAACAAGCTCATCTTTCCATTTATTTTACTATTTTATCCAACTTGTGAACATTTAAGCCCCTGCTTACTGGGCAAGAGACACTCTTTCAAGTGGGTGTTCCTCTTTTATTTAGCAGGGGGAGAGTAACTGGCCCTCCACACCCCAGCAATGTCTGTTCTAGTGGCTTCTGCTGGTGTTCTTTTGCATTTTAGATTGTGAGCCCTTTTGGGACAGGGACCCATTAGCTATTAATTAGCTATTAATTTTTTCATTTTCTTGTAAACCGCTTTGTGAACTTTTCAGTTGAAAAGCGGTATATAAATACTGTAGGTAGATAGATAGATTTATTGAAAAACAGTACATACATTTTTGATGTTATTATTCCAGTACCAAATTGCTAGGAAATCAAGGACCTGCCTCAACAAAAGAATACCATATATACTCGAGGACAAGCCGAGTTTTTTTGGCCCAAAAAGCCCCCTCGGCTTATACTCGGGTGAACTGAAAAGTGGCGTGATTAAACCCCATCATGTCATATACCTTTGGATTCGTATTGAAGAGCAGAATCCAATGCAAAAATCGGTTTTGGGATATCTCCTTCCTATCAAACATTATGGCCAAAAAACCAAAAAGGAAAAACTATAAAAATAAAAAATACATTTTTGGCAATTTTTTAAGCAGGTAGAAATTTTGGCCTGGGGGTAAGAATTTGGCCTTTGGGGTTCTGGAATTTTGGGTTTGGCATCTGTTCATCCTGTCCTATGCATGTCAACTCTGAAGTAAGCCCCACTAAATTCAATGAGGCTTATTCCCAGGAAAGTGTGCTTAAGATTGCAGCCTATGAGTTCCAAGAAGGCTACAAGGAAAAGGACCAGTACCAGGACCAGTATCTGCTGCATTTCCCACCCTAGGCTTATACTCAAGTCAATAAGTTTTCCCAGTTTTGTTTTTTTAAATTAGGTGACTTGGCTTATACTCAAGTATATATGGTAAACCATTCTCTTCCTTTTGGTACAAGAAACTGTCTGGGCCAACATGAAAAAGTTCCTGTTTTCATAAAGTCAGCTAATAAGTAGTTTTATGATACAATACAGTGGTCCATCTGAAGTGTTACCCAAACCCTATTTCTTTGGATCTGGACTTGCCCACAAGACGCTACAAAGAATAGTTACCCAATGAGTATGAATTACACTGCTATACATAGCTACATGATTGCCAAGTACTTGTTTGGTCAAGATCCTGTCATTCTGAGTCAAGCCACATACCCTCCACATCTCAACATCCACGAATAAATTTTTTAAAACCCAAAAAAGAACCGTCCTATTCACCTCTAGCTCACTCTGAAGCATGACATTACAGGCCAACAGTGTTCTAGCAAATATTTTTAATTGATCCTGAAAGTAACTACGCTTCCTAATACTTCACTGCCATTCATGAAAGAGCTGGCAAGAGGCCCCGACAAAACACTTTAAGGGTGACAAGGTGGCCATTATGGATTACTGACAGAAGTGATTTAGAGAAGGTGGCAAGAAAGGACCCTTCTTATCAGTCAATTGCTCAGCTCTTCAAGCCACCACTGCAAGAAAGATCGCGTTAGTTCACAGCGAGCTTGGGCAGTTATTAAAAGAAAGGCAATCCTCTTATAGTATGGAAAGTGTGCAAGTCGCAAGGTAGGGCAGAGAGAGAACCAAATCTTGCTTGCTGCAAATAGCTCAAGGCTGCAGATGCAATCCTCCTTTTGCATTGCAGGCTCCCAAGTAGCTTAAGTTCCCTTGATGGTTGCTTTAATGTCATCAAGGCTGCAAAGGGGGAGGGAAGGAGGAAGTATAGTACTATACAAGTGAGCCGCTGCAGGGATCTCGGAGCCATTCTCATGAGGCCTTCAATATATGAGCATTTTCCCCTCCTGAGTATTTTCCACTATACTATTCCACTCTACCACTATGCCAAAAATTTTGGTAGAGTCCTTGAATATTATCACAGACAGATGGAAGGGGGGAAGGAATGAATGCTCTGATTTAACCCAAACTGTGCCAATTCAGAACATGTTACAGCAGTGGTTCTCGAGGATTTCAACCAGGGACCCCCTTCTGAAAACAAAATGTCTGGGACCCCGCTACCAGAAGTATCATTCCATGTCACGGCCAGAAGTAACAACAAACAGATAGTTCAATGATGAACAGGCCATTGATTGAACAGATCCTCCATGTAATGCCTCCATGTAAGTCTCATTGCCATTCTGTAAGTTGTACAGAATGCCTCCATGTAAGTCCCATTGTGTCAATGACCTGAGTACATTCCAAGATGGTGCGCAGTGCCAAATTCCAAGATGGCAGCACCCAGCTTTATACGACCCCCATGAAATGATGTTGAACACTCCCAAGGGGGTCACAAGCTACACATAGAAAACCACTCCATTACAAAAATGTGTAAAGGGGAATCTTTTACTGTATCAGTGGGCCCATTCCAGTGGATGGTAAAAATCAAGGTCCCACGGTGCCACTTCCCTGTGCAAGAAACACCCAAGCATGTTAGAGGATCTCCAAGAGGGCTCCCCCAGTTGGCACATCCTAGTTTCAAGATCCACTGTCAGATGGTCCCCAATTTAGCCATCTTTCCATCAAACCATCTATCGGTGTAGTTCTGGTTGATCCATAACATGACCAGTGACCACCTATATGCCAAGCACTTTATTTTTCCCTTGACAAGGATCCAGCCCTAAGGCCTGATTTTGGCATGCGACTGAAGCCCAGTGTCAGTATTTATTTAACATATGGCATGCCATACATGGACTTATGGTAAATCATATGTCAATCAGTCCATCCAACCATTCAAAGACAGAATGGTCTACATGGAAAAAAAATCAGTCATTGGGCTTGTAAAGATTTCCTATGCCAGACACTAGCCATGACCAACCATGCTGCCCTGGCACACAACTCATGGCAGGGATGGCCAACCACACAATGTGATAAGAGCCCCAGAAGAGAAAGTGGAGGAAATAAGTTGTACAGCAGCATCTTTCTGCACAAAAGCATTCCATCCAGGATATCAACTAAATGGGACAAGGGATATTATATAACCTTACTGGCAGCGGCAGCAGCTTGCCAATAGACAAAAGGAAAAACACTGAAACACACACACACGCACAAACACACAGCTATTATGGGTAATTACTAGCCAAGCGTTCCTTAGAGAGACCCCTTCACTTCACGTTCAAGCAATCCACTCTGCAGGAGTTATTTATGCTTCCATAAGGAAAAGAAGCACCTTGTAAGCCCAACATTCAGGGCGCAACATTCAGGGCGCCACAGAGATGTTGAGATTTCAGAAGGGCATTTATTCCCCCCCCCCAAAAAAATCCATCCCTGCAAATGCACCCCTTCTTCAGCCAGATTCTGGACTGATGCCTTCAGTTCTCCTGACCTTCTGGGGAAGGACAGACCTTCACAACAGGAAGGTGTTGATGATCAGGGTGGCAGTTTCGGCCCTGGTTTCTTTTGGGGTTCCTTACCCTCCCTTATAGAAGGTTCCCCCGCAAGACCCATTCTGATCCTGGTGCTAGGTTTGGATAGATTAACCCCACCATATGATAAGGTGCAATCCCCCCTATCAGATCAGTACACAGCAGGGTTTCTCAACCCCTGGTCCGGGGACCACTGGAGATCCTTGACAGCTGTCTGACTGGCCCATAAGAGGACTCCTCTGAGTGCCTCTTCCCCTCCTCACAGCAGGAGCGCTCTGTCGGAGGATTGCAGCCTCCTCAGAGACCAATCCCATGCCTGCCTACTCAGTGGTAAGTCCCATTTTAGTCAGTAGAGCTTACTCCCAGGAAAGTGTGAACAGGATTGCAGCTTCAGAGCCCAATCCAATGACTATCTACTCAGAAATAAGTCCCATTATAGTCAATGAGAGTTACTCTCCAATAAGAGAGACTAGGACGGCTTTGTGCATTTTCAATGCATCCTGCATTGAAAAAAGATTGAAAATCCCTGCTCTGAGTAGACATGCATTGAGACATTGAGCTCTCACCTGCAATCCTATCTGTAGTAACCTAGCAATAACTCGATTTATTATAATGGGTTTTACAGCTGGAGGTAGCTGTGATGTGCTCTAGGTTGGGAAGCCTCCTTCCAGGTTGCCAGACGCAGAACTCTCCCCCTACGACTGAGCTGGTCCCTGGAAAATTTCTTTTCCTGGGGCCAAAAAGGTTGAGGACCACTGGTACACAGGATCCTTTCCAGCAAAGCAGCTTCCAGAGAAGAACGGGGAGCATGGCCTCCAACAGCAGGCCAGATGCAGAGAAGAGGAAAGGCTACCAGGGTCCAGGGGATCCACCTTGCAGGGTGACAGGTTGGCTTCACAACCCCAGCCTGGGTGACCATATGTCTTCTTTTTCCAGGACTTGTCCCCTTTTTTAGCCTTTTGTGGGAGGTGAGGGGTGGAGGGAGAAACCACCATTGTCCTCCATTTCCTTGTGAACAGACAGCATGTAGCCTTGCTTACTATTCATAAATGATATGTATATATAATAAGCAATATTCTTGAACCAACATCAAAACAATATATATGAGTGTTTTAGCTTTTATGTTGTCACATCCTACATCTTTCATTGGTGTCCTACATTTTGGAGGTGGGCTTGTCCTCCTTTTTGGTTATGACATGGATAAATGAGTGTTTTTATGTGGTCATGTCCTACATTTTTCTTGGGTGTCACTACACCCAATGTGTACACAAGCACTACATTGGGGTGCTTGTCCTCTTTTTTGGTTATAATACTGGTCACCCTGTAAATATGACTATTTTGATTTTGCCTTGTCCTACATTTCTCTTGGGTATCCTACATTTGGGAGGTGCTTGGCCTCTATTTGTCATGACATATGATCACCCTGTATAATATGAGTGCTTGTATGTTATCATGTCCTGCATTTTTTTGTGTCCTACATTTGGGAGCCACCTTGTCCTCTGTTTTGATTACGACATATGATTGTTTTATTAAAAACACTCCCTGTATTCATGAGTGTTTTTTATTTTATCTGGTCCTACATTTTTTGAGTGTCTTACATTTTTGGGGGTCCTTGTCCTCTTTTTTGGCTATAACATAGGTCACCCTATATAAAGGAGTGTTTTTTATTTGGTCTTGTCCTACATTGTTCTTGGGTGTCCTACATTTTTTGGGAGTGCTTGTCCTCTTTTTCTGGTTATAACATAGGTCACCCTAGATAAATATGAGTATTTTTATTTTATCTTGTCTTACATTTTGGGGGGGTGTCTTACATTTTTGGGGGGTGTCCTACATTTTTGGGGTGCTTGTCCTCTTTTTTAGATGATGTCATCTGGTCATCCTGGGCAAAGGATGCTGATTCTGGTTCTTTACTCCCCTGAGCCATTCCAGGGACTGGAGGAGTCTCCCCCCAGCCTGAATGCTGCGCCCCCCTCTAGCTACGCCACCACTGCAGGCATCCCCTCTTGGCCCCCCAAAACCCCCAAGACTGACCTTCTCCTGCGCCCTGCTGAGCCTCTTCTGGACATTCTTGGCGAAGATGCCTGTCTTCATGTCGGCCATGGCGGCTGGTCCAGGGATGCTGCCTTGGAGGCGAAGCACACACAACCCAGCTGCAGAGAGAAAAGCAGACTCAGGGAGGAGGAGGAGAGGAGGAGGAGGAGGGACGAAGGCCAGGAGGGGGGGCCTTAAAGATACATCCTTTGCCAGCTCCAGCAGAGATGGGGGAAGGAGAGGGGAGTTCACACTGATGCTGATAACCTTGACTCCTGGGCATCCTTCCTGGGGATGCTCAGCCCAGGAAGGTCTACTCACAAGGAAGCCCCACTACACTCAGTGGGACTTACTCCCAGGCAGGGGGACCATGTGCCATAATCTAAAACAGAGGAATGTAGGAGAACCAAGAAAAATGTAGGACATGACACATAAAAACACTCATATCTACAGGGTGGCCATATATCATAACCAAAAAGAGGACAAGCCACCACCCAGAATGCAGGACAACCAAGATAAATGTAGGACACAATAACATGAAAACACTCATATCTACAGGGTGGCTGTATGTCATAACCATAAAAGAGGATAAGGTGCCACCCAAAATGTACAACAACCAAGAAAAATTTAGGACACAACCATATAAAACACTCATATCTACACGGAGGCCATATGTCATAACTAAAAAACAGGACAAGCCAAGAAATGTAGGACACCCAAGAAAAATGTAGGACACAACCACATAAAAACACTCATCTATACAGGGTGACCATATGTAATAACCAAAAAACAGGACAAAGAACCACCCAAAATGTAGGACAAAAGCCAAAAAAAAAAATCACACATGTACCTTGGTTTACTACCATATTTTGTTCCAGATGCCTGCTTGTAATCCAAAATGCTTGTATATCAAATTTCCCATAAGAAATAATGGAAACTCAGATGATTCCTTCCACAACCCAAAAAATTCATATAAAAATGATGACATAACTGTCATATAATAAAAAGTTATAAAGAAAATACAAAATATAAAGAAAAATAAAACAAATTAAACTGCAATAAGGCTGCAATCTTAAAGACACTTTCCTGGGAATAAGACCCACTTAACAAAATGGGGCTTACATTTGAGTAGACATGGTTAGGATTGTGCTCTACAACTGCAATCCTGAAGTGCTCTTGTGCTACCCTATCTATCACTGGGCTGGCCCAGTTCCAGGATGGGGCAGCCCAGTTACACCAGAAAGGCTTGGGCCAGCCTAAGTCTGTTCTGGAGAGGCATGTTGAGGGCGTGTTCAGCATGGCCAAGAACAGTGCAGTTATGCTGTATCCAGAGCCTATTCCCAGGGCAGATATGCCTTCTTCCAGCTCCTCAAAGTTAGACCACCTCATGTGTAGGAATAAATCTGAGTAAGGGTCCAGGATAAGCCAGAGTAAAAATGGAACTGTTGGCAAAAATTGCGAGTCCTTGGCCAACCTAACTTCAACCATTCCCATAACCCTTATTCCATATTTTTTCCTAAATTATTTCAAACTCTTTATTTACCCATGCAAAAGATATACATTTAACCATAGGTACATGGTGCTGTACACCTACCGGAAGCATATGGGCCAAACAGATTAGCTACAAAGGACAGCAATCCACCCCAAAGCATCTGTGCATTGCCATCAATGCACTGCTAACTGAGCAAGAGGCACTCTTTCAAGTGGGTGTTCCTCTTTTATTTAGCAGGGGGAGAGTAACAGGCCCTACACACCCAGCAGTGTCTCTTCAAGTGGCTTCTGCTGGTGTTCTTTTTTGCATTTCAGATTGTGAGCCCTTTTGGGACAGGGACCCATTAGCTTTTAATTAGCTATTATTATTTTTCCATTTTCTTTGTAAACCACTTTGTGAACTTGCTAGTTGAAAAGCGGTATATAAATACTGTAGATAGATAGATCATTGCCCAAATGGCTCCCAGAGTGAATGACAGGGTCTGCTTACATAGCATGTTGTGGCCCCTGCAATACTAACCATGCTACCTCCAAAGCTCCTCTACTGCATAGGTCAGATTACTAATTTGCTGGTCAACTGGCAAGAGATCTCAGATCCATGGGCCAGGAAGGCCACATTTTAAATTAAAACCAGGTAATAACACTCCATTTATGCACTATAATTCAGCTTATAATTCAAATCCATGTTAAAAAATCAGTGTACAACAAGGTTGGGCCTGTGTAACTAGGGTTGCTATATGTCCTGAAAAACAAGGAGAGACCCAGTTGGGGCGGGGGGGTTGTGTTCACATACTGACAAGTGTGACAGAGGGTCCTGTCCCACTTTTGTGGAAGAAAATTATGGCAACCCTATGTATAACAATAGAAAGAAAGAATGCCCGATTCCAAAGCCAGTCAAGGAGGACACTTGTGAAAGTACTGACAGACTTCCAAACTAGCCACTATACTCTCACCACATCCAGCAAAAGAGTCCTGAATTAATTCACCCCACTATCATGGCTAAGGAGTGCTGGGGGGAGGAGGGCCTTGGGTACCTTGTCTGAGGGGATGTTTAGCCAAGGTTACCTTAAAAAGTCATTGTACCCTACTAAGACACAGAGGCCTTCTGGAGGCTTGCAAAGGGCAGGCCAGTTTTTGGTTTTTGGTAAAAACCAAAAGAGCCTATTGGAAGCTTTCAAAAGGCCCTCTCAGACCTGGCAGTGACAATGATGTATGACAGTGGGATTAAATTTGTGTACCCTCAGGTGTTAGATGCCTTAGCTACATCACTGATTCAACTCATGTAGAATCTGATATGATTCTGTAGGAGAAAAGTCCGTAAAAACCCTGCGTACTAGAACCTTGTGTGTTTTTCCTCTTTGCTTTGTTTCTTGTTCTTCACCAGCTATCCTGCTTGACTGTTAGTCTATACACAGCATGGGTGTCCAAACATTTTGGAAGGAGGGCCACATCATCCCTTGATACTGTGTCAGAGGCCAGAAGAAAAAATATTGATTTACATTTCATATTTGAATAAATTTACTTAAATTAATATATTAGTGACAGATCTTGTGAATGAATAAATTCAGTTCATAAACACTCTCCAACACACAAAGAGAGGGTGATCTTCAAACGAGTTCATAAGCGCATTCATACCCAGAGAGCAGGCTCCTCAGCCCTCAAAATACCCTCCTGAAGTGTGGAGAGCAGAGCTCTCCTCACCTCTGCAGGATTACAGGGCTTACCTGAGGGCCAGATGGAGATTCAGGGCTTGCTGGAGGCTTCAGAAGTGCAATTCGCATGTGCGACCATCACATGTGTGCATTAGAGTTTCCCAGCTTAGCACAGAACATGCTTCCCTGCACTGCGCAGGGAGGTCTGGGAGGATGACATGCTGGAGGGGGCTGATGTGCTAGAGCAGGGGTCGGGGAACTTTTTTACCTCTTACCCCAAAATATATTTAGGTATGTGGACGTTACCCCCTTGATTTGAAAAGAAGGAAAAAACATATTATTAATTATTTGAATTCAAATATGTGGCTTCTGGGGAGCTGGAAGAAAAGTTTGAAGTAGGTGATAAAATAGTATTGGATTGGACAGGATGACCATATGGTCTGTTTTCCCAGGACATTTCCTCTGTTTTAGCCTTGTGTCCTGGAAAAAAATCTTCACTGTCCTCTTTTTCCTTGTGAGCAGGCAGCATGTAGCTTTCTTGGAATTCATAAATTATATGTATTTAGTTTTAAACATACAATACTAATACGTAATATGGTGTTTAAGTTAACCACATGAAAACAATATACATATGAGTGTTTTTAGCTTTTAAAAATGTCCTCCATTTTTCTTGGATGGCTTATATTTTGGGGGGCTCTCTCTCTCTCTCTCTCTCTCTCTCCTTCCTGACTTAGAAGCTGTTTGGATCATGACTGCAAGAAGCAACTCTGCTCTCAGGCCTCTCTTTGCAGCAGGAGTTGAAACACAGCAGCAGTTATTATCAGGCAAATCAAGTTGTTTCTAGCATTTAGGTCCATAACTTTGGGTGCAATGCAATGCACACTTTCCTAAGACTAAGCCCCAAGGAAAATGATACTTGCTTCTGAGTAAGCAAGCAGAAGCTTGAACTCTGAGAAACCCCAGCCTTCAGCTGAGACACTGTTGATCTCTCTCCCCTCCAACCCCCCCCCCACAATAGCCTGAACTTCTTATGACACCTTTTGTTTGTTTGTTTTGATCTCTCAAAGCTGGAGCTGATTAGGTGCTAAGAGTAATCCATCAAGGCTGCAGAGTGGCAGGCACAGTGATTGCAATGCCTGCCCTGCTCTGTGCTGGTCATGAATACCTGGCTGTGTCATTCATATGCAAAGCCAGGTGATCTATTACCCCCAGGAATTCCATTATTACCCAAATTGGGGTAATTTACCCCTGTTCCCCGACCTCTGCACTAGAGGTTGATGATGCACTGGTGGGGCATCACCCCCCTCCAGCACATCACCTGGTGCAGATCACACTAGCCACATGGCCCTAGCAACTCCTTTGCCTGCAGTCCAAAACTTTCACCTCCTTCTCCCTAATCCCTCTGGTAAACCTATTGAATCTCCCCACATTCCTTCACCTTCGCTTTCCCCCCCTTCTCACTCTGCTCCTTTCTGCTTCTTAGGCAGTGGTTCTCAAAGTGGGGTTCAGGATCCCCTTGCGGGGCTCGTGACTTTATTTCAAAGGGGTGGCAAAAAGCCAGGCACCACCATCTTGGAAAGGAGTACTGAGGCTGCTTTCCTGGGAGTAAGTCTCATTGAATACAATGAGACTTGCTTCCAAGTAGACATGGAGGAGCTGTGGGACCACAGCTGTCACTTCCAGCAATGATGTTACTTCCAGTTGGGGTAGGTCCCAAACAGACTGTCATACTCAGAAGAGGTCTCGGGCTGAAATGCTTGAGAACCACTGTTTTAAGGAGTTCCTCTTTCCTCCCCCTCATCTCAATACTTCCAACAGTACTTCTCAATACTTCTGATTTTGGAGACTGAATTCAGCTGAAATAGTGAGCGTTAGATTCGAGTAAATACAGTATATTCTGCTTTTGTCAATATCAAGCCTATGGCAGCCAAGCAGAAAAACCTGGAATTATATATCCCAATCAGGAGGTACACATCAGCAGTATGACTAGGGTTGCCATATGTTCTGAAAAACAGGGACAGCCCCTATTTTGGAGGATTGTGTTCACATACTGGCAAATAGGACACAGGCAGTGATGGGCTCCAGCAGATTCACACATACTCTATAGAACTGGTTGTTAATGAGAGATAGGACATATAAAGTTTAAAAATAGCTATTTAAAAGTGGCTGCCAGATGGGCATAGAACTGGTTGTTATTTTTTTTGAATCTCATCACTGGACACAGGATCCTGTCCCGATTTTGTGGAAGAGAATTATGGCAACCCTAATTATGACTGCTGAATTTTGTACCAGAAGTAGCTTCCAAATATTTCTAAAAGGCAGCCCTATGTAAAGTATATTACAATATCCCCACCAAAGATTTAGCATGTGTTTCTCATGCATGCTAAACCCACACAACTGCCATGAAGTGTGGTTGCTGGATGTGTACTGAATGAGCACAACTTTATTTCTCATTCCTCTTGCATTCACAAATTCACTAATGGAGGTGGACATCAGTTTCCATTCCACACTTAAGAAATGCTCATCCCATATAAACTCAAGGCCAAAGCATCAGGCAAGAGTAAGAGGCTTTGATGGTTGATTTTAAACCAAAAGGTTTAAGACACCATAAATGTCTGAAAGTTGAAGTTTATTTGCAAATGTCAGTTATTGATAGCATCCTTTTCTTAATTCTTTTCTTAATTTTCAGGCAGACCACACTTCTGAAAGTAGGCCAACAGATGGACAAATAAGAGGTTAGATTCATGTATGTAAGAGATAATACAGTATTGCACAATCCCAAAAGCAGCTGCCAAAAGAAGAGATTCTCCTCCTACTTCATTTGAAAGTTATTTTCAAATAAGCTTGAGAAGTAATCCCTGTAAACATCACTATAGAAACCAACATTCACAGCTATCTTTTTCTTCTCACACTCTCTCCAAAAAACCCAATCTGTTTATTAATGATGTTTTAGCCTTATTTTAGAAGGAGTTTTGCACATTTTTCTATCAACAGCAATCTTGGTTAAACTTAAAGGTCAACGCCAGCTAAACACTACACTGAACTGTTCTCCTATTTCTCCATTTTAATTTTTTTTGCAATAAATTTATTAAGATAAATTGGTGCTGTTTGCATGTTTACACAATAAAATGGTAATGTGGATATACAAGGATCATCCTTGGGGAATAAGACCTTTAATAACCGAAATAAATTTCCTGTAAAATTCTTCCTTTAACCAATGAGATTGCAGCCCTTTTGTATCACTGTTGGAGGGTATTATTATTATTTGATTAATCCAATCCTTCTATCAGAAGGTATTACAAAGATCTGAATTCAAATTCACACACAGCCACACACATCCCCTCTCTCTTTCCATTACACAACCCGGTCAAAGTGAGTTTTCTGTTTCTTGATCCAGTAATTAATAGCCAGTTTGGATGCTGAATACATTTGTGCCTCTTTACCATTTAAAAGGAATACCAGTATATGAATTATGCTCAGATGTGACTTCAGTAAGTAGAAAGGAAATATACATATCAAGAATGTGGAATAGTTGTAAATCTTTGTGGAAATTGCTAAAGTAGCTGTCCATGGTACTGCTGGGGTTGCTTAAAAAAAAACCAAACCAAAAATTGAGGCTTAATGTTCTTTGGTACTTGGGAACGTGAGCCAGAGGCCAGGAGGTGGGGAAGGAGAAGAGGTTGGAATGAGTATCAAATGGTGCAAGGGGATCCAATTAACATGTGCGGCATGAACAGATGGCCAGGATGAATTTTTAAAGAGTTGATGCAAACAAACTGCCGTCCAACGGGTATTGAATGAGGCAGGTGCTTCACATCCCAAGTGGCTCGTGCAGAAGGATAATTTTGAGAAATTTTATGCCTGTGCTTTACAATTACGCTTGCATTACATTTTGTCTAATGAGGTTGTGCTACTTTCAGTTAACCACAACATCGAACCCGGTCACACCAGATGAGAGCTGTTTATCATATCTTTAGGCTCATACAGCCAGATAAGTATACCTCAGGGTGAGTCACTGCTGTAAGCAGTGGATAGTTTACCATAATATGGAAGGGTATTAGATTATAGGTTTTTATAGCTCTGCTGCAACATTAATCATGTGCAGATTTTGATGCTATGAACCATTTATTAGCCCAGTGAGGGGCTGTGTGTAATACTGAATTGAGTGAAACAACTCATCACATCCAAAGATGACACTGCAAAAATGGATGAGAGGTTAGAATAAAATGAGACTTGTATCCAATACCACCACAAAGTTTAAAAACTCCTTCTACTATTCAGTGCTGCATACAATACAAAATGTCAAAATGCCCAATAAAACACAAATTTCCCCTGTACATCAGTGCTCAAGAGTGTGTGTAATTTTTTATGCTGGAAATCTCCTTGAGGTCATGAGATAGTCATCCCCTTGCCCCATGTTATGCCCTGATATGGAGCCCAGATCTACCTACCTGTGTGGTATTGGCAGCTAGATTCAGTAAATACTAAAAACCAAACACAATCCTAAGGCTCTCTGAAATGTTTAAATAGAAAAGATAATTGCAGAAAATTGCAGCATCATTGCAGAATCATGACTGCAGCATTATCGTATTTAGATTTACACTAGAATGGAAAGTGTCCTGTATCTACCAACACTTATTTCTGCAGGAGCTATAGCCCCACAGCTGTGTCCCTGAGCCCCTGTACACACTTTCATGGTTAGCAGATGCACAAGCCAAAAAGCCACTGTAGCAAGCCAGTTTTGTCCACTGGCCTATTCCCCACTCTCCACATACCATAGTGGCACATACCGTAAGAGTCTTATGGCACTTTTGTGTCATCCAGAGGTCAGCACTGGATTTGTGCTGTGGCTTAGGATGGCCTAACTGGAGCTTAGGATTGCAGCCTTAATCACCAGCAGTTTTCACTTAGAGCACGATCCTAACCATGTCTACTCAAAAGTAAGTTCCATGGTGTTCAATGGGTCTTACTCCAGGAACGTGTCTTTAGGATTGCAGCCTTAGATTTAAATATTCATGTACTGCATCACAGTTCCTCTTTTTAGAAATATTATTCACATAGATCAAATAGTTCGCTATTGGGCTTCACTTAATACATACATCTTCAAGATATTTTCCAATCTCAACCATAATATTCTCCCAGCTTTCTGAAAACTATTCACCTTCAAATGACATCTTACAACACTTCTTTGCCAATCTTTTAGTATAAGTTCTGCATAATTTGATAAAACTGTCTTGGGATCACTTAACATTTATTTATTTATTTATTTTATTTCCTAATTTATACCCCACCTTCCCCCCCCCCCCTACAAGAGGGAGCCCAAGGCGGGCAAACCATTTGGGTTTGCAACATCTTACATAACAGTTTATCATACATCTCACATACATAAACATATAGTTCATTACCTTCCAATATTCCTTCATCTACATTTTCACCAGAAAGTCTCTTTTGCAATTCCAGCATTCTCCATCCAGTATCTTATATAGTAGTGATTTTCAATTTTTTTACCTCATGGCACACTTACCAAGGCACTGAAATTGCCAAGGCACACCAACAATTGTTTTAACCATTGACAAGGAACACCAGTCTGTTCAAATCCCCCAATTTTCCTATTAATGAATATCAATTTCCAAATTCCTGTGGCATACCTGAGGACTATCCACAGCACACTGGTTGAAAATCACTATTATATAGTATGCTTTATAGATCTTCCAAGCCGTTAGATGACACTAATAATTTTCTTCTTGACAATATATAAATGGAGAAAAATTAGCCCTTATGTGATAATACCTTTCTAATAATACCTTCTGTAATTCTTGCTTCAAATCTCTTCTCCATTTTACAGGATGTGTTTTAACATTTTATCATAATGGTTCCAATGTTGTTCAAAATCTCATATAACCCCTGCTAGTTGTTTCTTCTGAGTATTCAATATTAAATCCTCCAATTCAGCTTTTATTCTAATTCTTTTAAATATATGTGTGTATTTCTACAGTAGATACTGATATAATATTGGCCCGTCTTCTTATCAGCTGAACTACTGATTCTTAGGATAACTGAATCCACTACCAATTGGTTCTAACAATCTATAATTATATTTTTGCCAAATTGAAACATTACATAGCTGATTATTAATATTAAAGTCTTTAGTATTAATTGTAGAAGACAGGTGAGGAAAAATATAGAACTGTCATTTCATTGAATTGTAAGGTATCATCTAGTAACACAAGGTCACCATAAGGATGTTGTCCACTTCCACCTGTAGCTGGAAATCCTCCTAGTGTTATGGAAAATTGAGTGGAAATATCCGAAAGAACCCAGAAGAGGCTCATGCAAGCAAGAGATTTCTTTATTGGAGCTCCAGACCTCAGTTGGACAGAGTTTCGTCCCTCAAAGACTGAGATCCTTTGCACATTTTGCACATACATTTTATACCTTTTCTGTCATGTAGGCGACCTTTACAAAAAGAGATTATTTCTTTGTGTCAGAAGGAATTCATACAGGTGTAAAAAAGGTTTTTACTCTAGAGTTTCCTGGCATATACAAAGAGAGAATGGGAGAGATACATAATTACACAATTCACTATGGAAAACATTTAGTATTACCATACAAAGTCTAGCACCTATAGGTTTTACATTCACTTGATCCATTCGGGCTTCCGTTTACACAAGGAGAAAGGGATTAAAATATTATTTTAATTTTATAATCTTTGGGTTCCAAATAAATCTTTCCGTCCTTCCTGAAAGTTTTCATTTTGTTTTATAATAACGCTCTTGCCTAGTGCTGCAGGGTTAGGTAAGGACAAAGGGGGAATCCCCTTTTGCTTTCACAGGGAAGTTGGCTGAACTTGCAAGGTTCAAGTAGGCTACTTACCGCTGACCGCAAGAATGCCCAGAGAGCGGTAGCAGAGGAAAGTAGTGTATTGTGACGTCATAATCCCCTCTCCACAGGAGCTTGTGAGAGTTGATTGATAGCCTTGCCTGGGGCAATGTGTTTTCCTAGCCATCATTGTGATGTCTGCAAGGTGTCTGGCTGCGTGTCTTTTATTAAAGGCAGTTTACAGAATGATTCCAAGGGATTTTAAATAATTCTAATAAATTCTAAAAATTTAATATTTAGCTTCTTCCATTATACTAGAGCATCTTCAGCAGGTGTCAGTCAAGCCTCAGCTTGAAGATTTCCAGAGGAAGAAACCTTTTAAGGAACACAAACTTTTAAAAACTGATCAATAATAATATTTTTCTTTTATCCAACAAGGAACTTATTCAAACTCATCTTTGGTTAGAATCAGTGTAAAGGACTATTCTTTCTCTATTGCTTATTTCATTTCACCACCGTATATCAGTATACCTCTGTATATCAGGAAATCTCCAATTTCCATTTTTTTTTTTGCAATGCAGTAGCAGTCACACTGTTTACCTTTGCCACTTTCCTCCCCTTCTTCACAAAACGTATCTTTCAACTGTAACAATCCTTTGCAAAAATAAAAAATAAAAATGCAAAATTTTCAGTTATGTGAAGCCCAATATGATACTCGAGATACAAGCAGGTATTGTAGAAAAGCACTGAGATGAGGAAAAAGTCAAATCTGAAAAGGGATAAATATTTAAAGAAAAAAAAGCAAGGGAAAGGAAGAAAGAAAAGAAAAAGTTGAGGAAAAGAAAGTTGAAGGCCAATAAGCAAAAATGGCAGATCTGAAAATGTTAACATCAATGAATGTTGTTTTCATAAACTTTAAAAAGAGAAATTGAATATAATATTAATGCAAGACACACATACATAAGCAAACATTAAATAATAAAAGTATTAGAGAGAAAGATTTTCTTTAGGTACATTTACGTCAAAAAAAAATATGTGATTACTGTATATGATTACAAGTGATGATTACCATGCAGCAAGTTTTGCTAGAGTCAATACTTGATAATTATGGAAAAGAAGTATTGGTTAACATTAAAATAATGAAAAGTGAGTAAGCTCTCCATCAAAACTTTTTATCAATATTTTTATCAATTTTAATTTTATCAATATTCATTATCAATATTCACTTAACCAACATATTAGTTGCATTCTGAGGCAATGATTGGGTAACGGAGGTGTGAATTTGGAAACGTGTTAATTTCCACATTTATCTACTGGCTATAGCACTTTCTCTTCAATATACAGTTGTGTTTTTTCTTACAGTATTGATCCCTACTTAGAAGTACGTATATGTTTCCTCTGCTCTTTTCACCCTCTTTCTCCCCCTTGTGGCTCAAATCTGATGGCTTTCTCCCCCTTGATGGCTCAAATCAAATCTACAATACCTGCTTGTCTTGCTAATGGATGAACAGCACATTGTATTGTTCCACCTTCCAGTGTATTCCCTAGAACTATACTAACTTTTTCAAACATCCCTCTCCTTCTTTAGCTTTCAAATGATATTGTTTCCCTCTATTAGTTGAAATCAGAATTTGTTTCAGTTTATTATTGCCTTAAACTCTTGTCTTTTTCTTGAACTCAAGTGAGAAATCCAGAAAGATCTATTTTTTTTACTTATTATAACTTGCAGATTCCTCCTAACTGCTTGGATAACAGACAAATTATACATTGTCAAAATGTCACTTGGATTAGACCATAAGATTGCATTAAGGATTTCCTGGGAGTATCCATGATATAACACTTACTCCTGTGTAGACATGCATAGGATGGCCCTCTGTGTTATGAACTGAGGATAAGGATGGACAAACCAAGATGTGAATAATCACAGCTTTACTGCATTTTAGAAAGCTGGCCAGTGAACACACCAGTTGATAATGGATTATGAAATTTGTACTGAATTAATGGTTCATTAATGTTCATTGATTAAATTTAAATATATTGGCATATCAGCAACATCTACATTAAAAAATACAAGACAATTTCTAATTTCTAGAAGAGATAAGTCTTTACATGGGGTGTTGCAAAAGAGAAGGCAAGAGATAGATAAAAGAAGGAAAGAAATAGATAAGAGGACCCTCAAGGAACCCCAAGACCTGCCAGCATCAAAAAGTCTCCATCAGAAGGATCATGCTGCTACAGGTCATAAGGATTTTTTCTGGGTGTCCATGCTGGCCATCCAGGGAAGCACATGGGGCTCCCCCTGCATGGATGGGGGTTTTACTCAGGGTCATAAACAAATTCTTTCCATAAGTATCAGGACTTAAAAAAAAACTCCCTAGTGCAGTCACTGTCTGTGAATCTTATCTTGACAAATTAACAACTCAACCAAGTGGGTTCTTGATATCAGGGAGCTTCTAAAAAACACACAATATTTGGTGAAGAATATTGTATTTATGTTAAAAACATATTCCCAAACATTTAACATAAGTTCACCAAGCACAGCAAACAAATACTAAATAGACTTAACTCTCACCATAGTAAGTCTCCCTCAATCTCTGGTCTCAGTTCCATTTATCCAGGCTTGTTTAATGGAGATTCCAAACCAGAAACCAGAGAGGAACTTTCTCCATCAAGCTCCTTCCTCCCCTCCCAACCTTCTTTTCCCCATGGCTCTTAGAGAACCTCACCATCCTCAGTCTTTCTCTACAGGTGCAGCTGCTTACTTCATCAAATCAACCTTAGCTATTAACCCACAGGTTTTACCCAGTGGTGGGATTCAAATAAATTCAGGTTCTATGTCCTAATAACCAAAATTAACAACAGGTTCTATGTCCCTTTAGTAACCTCAGGCGCTCATTAGCAAAGGGTTATATAGAACCTGTGAGAACCCCCTGAAACCCACCAGTGGTTTTTCCTTTTTATCTGTGACACCTCCCTCATAGGCCAGCAAGGACACCTTTAAGTTTTCAAAAAACCAACCTGGGGATTGCATCACTGCCATTACTGTCCCTAGGAGTGCTTCCCTGGCCAGGGAAACACAACCCACCAATTTGGAAACCACTGATCTTGCCAAACATTGTGTGTTTTAATTAAAATATCCTGATTCATTTATGTCAATCAACTGGTGTTTACTACCATCTTTGCCTCTTGGAATTTGTCATAGCTTCTCCTCAAATGCAATATCTGCCAAGTTGGCTTGACTTACAGAAACAGTTGTAAACTAAATTGTAGATGCCAAAGTTAACTGGACTTCACAATGACAGCAACCTCCATACACCCAGAACCTGCATGCAGCAAATGCCTTGGTCATGCAGATCATTTCTCTCCCATTCTGAAATTTAGCAGGAATTTACTGATACATAGTACACTGTGAGGTTCAATGACCATGGCTGATTATAATTTCAGAAGGATTTATACCAGCACATACAGCAAGTCCCAGTTTGCAACAAAAAAGCAAATTTAATTAAAAAATGACAAATCTGGCATGTAGGAAGTTTTGAACATTCTTTCTAAATGTAATTTGGTTGGAAAGATAATTGCAATTGAATCTCTGGAATAGTTTCATAGCATTGGCATCCATCAGTCTCAAAAACTATGGTATCGTGCTCGACACTGTATACGAAGCACAAAGGCCTGGGTAGATTGATATGGAGGATAGGCTGTTACCCAAGCAGAAAATCCCCCCTCTCCACACCACTGAAATAGTCCAGTGGAACTGCAGAGCCAATACAATTGGTTCCAGCTGCATTGCAGAGCTGGGCTAAGGACTGGAGCTCACCCTGTCTTGCGGGACCAGGGTCTTTAACCCTGGCATGCTGGTTAACAGGCACAGTGTCTTAACCTCTTGCACCACCTACTGCCCTTTTTATTTAGTTTCATAAACTTTTTAGTTTCATAAACATTTTAATTACAAAACCCAATCCCATATTTTCCCCATCATTAAGCCATGCCAGAACAAGATCAGAAGGTAGTTAATCAATTACACCAAATTGATTTGGTGTAATTGATCCAAAATTAGGAAAGTCAAGAGACACAAAAAGACTTTCAATGAACGAATCAGTGATGGTGCCAAATTTGCCTCTTGTGGGAGGGACTTCCACAGTCTGGATGCCATCATAGAGAAAAACCTTTCACGTGTCAACAGTATTTCTATCTATATATATAAAAGAGAAACTGACTGACTCTCTCACTGACTCACTCACTGACTCACTCATCAATGCCCTGCCAAAACCGCTGGGCCTAGAAGCGTGAAATTTGGGGAGGGTGTGCACTAAGAACCGGTTTTTGGAAATTCCAACGAGAAGGGGGTGAAATGGGGCGCAACGCGTTTTCCTCCCTATACTTTGCATTGGAGAATTGATGACTCATCAACATTCCACCCCAACTGCTGGGCCTGGAAGCATGGAATTCTGGGAGGGAGTTTTTCTGTCATTAACCCTTTCCCACCCTCCAAGTCCCTGCCCCACATGTTGGCAAAGGCCTGCTTTCTCAGGCCCCATTTGTGGCAGTCTGAAACCCTCTCCCACCCTCCAAGTCCTTGCCCCACAAGTCACTGCCCCATAACCTCATGCCCCATTTGTGGTAGTCTGAAATCCACTCCAACCCTCCAACTACCTGCCCCACATGCTGGAAAAGGCCTGCTTTCTCAGGCCCCATTTGTGGCAGTCTGAAACCCTCTCCCACCCTGCAAGTCCTTTCACAGATACTTTCACAGAGGTAAAATTATGTTTAACTCTAAGAAACAACGGTAATTCTGTGCACTCTTTGTTCAGAAGTCCTTACTTACCAATCAACTTACAAATAATTTGGTAAGAAGGAGAACAAATAATTTTGTTCAAAAAAACTCCTTACAAATAAACAATAGAATAGGCAGGACTTAAAATTGCATAGATATGTTCTAGGTTTCACTAAAAATAGTCTCAATTCAGATTTTTGGTTCGGAGAAAAGTGCTGAACAGTTAGCTTTGATATGGGTTTTGATTTAGATGTTTCATTTAGATGTTCTAAATGCTCTGTATTTAGATGTTCCGGTCATTCTGGAATTGCACTATAATCACAAGAAGTGTAGCTGTCATTCCAAATGACCTCCAGAACTGACGTTCCTTCTCTTTTGCAGAGAAGATCCGTGTATAAAAATTCCATTTATAATAAGGTTGGGCCAGTATTAGTTTACACTGGTTTTGTTAACATGCCTGCCTCATTTCATTAGAAAACAGGTCCCTCCCCTGATGGGGCCACAATCAAACAATAGACAGAAGGGAGGTAACCCAGGTACCAGGTGAATGGAGAAGAATATACTTGAGTCCTTTAATTTATATGCATGGAGTTAGTTGCAGGGTTAAGGCACTAAGGATGCAATCCTAACTTAGGGTGCAATCCAACAAATTTAGGCTGACTTAACTTACTTGGCATTTCTTCCCATTGTGGTGTGGGGAGGTTGGTGTATGCTTATGCATTTGTCTAATCCTCCCAGGAGTAGGGCAGAAGTGCAAGGCACTTTTGTGACTCTCCCAGGACAGCACAGGACTTATGGCGGGACTTAGTCTGTCCTAACTGGAGCTTAGGATTGCACCCATAGGCTGGTACAACTCATCGGTCTTCCATTCCCATGGTGGTGGAGGTGTAGGAGGCAAGTGCATGTCTGTGCACTGGCCTAACCTCCCCCAAGAGGGCTACCTCTCTGAGATACCTCCCGGGCTACCTCTCTGCACGCCAAATTGCTGCAGCTGATTGCTTGTAGCTTTCCAAGAGCAGCGCCGCAAGGCTCCACCTCAGAGAGGTTGCAAAGAACGGATATAGTGCGACATTTTGTAACCCAAGTTTTGTAACAATGGGCTTTTTGGGTACAGATGAATTTCTCAGCTTGCCTGAACTCCTAGTAGCTGCCCAGCTAGGACAAAAACCAAGATTTTACGCCTTGGCGGAGATTAATTTCACTTCTAGTGTCCGTTAGAGACCCTAAAATTACTAGAAACAAAGATATCGAAAAATTCCAACACCACAAAAGAAGACATCACAAAATGTGAGGTTTAGTATGGTTTTTTACTTAGAATTTACTGTATTTAGTCTGTTTTAATCATTTCAGTTTTAAAATCTAATTGTATTTTAAGTACATATTTTAATTATGTATTATGTATTAATTAATAAATATATTTTAATTATGTAATTACATAATTATGTAATTATATAATTGTGTTATATTAGTGTTTTGAATTCAATTACAGTGTTTTGTCATCATTTTTACATAGTAAATACTGATATTTTAACCCAAAACTTGGGTTACAAAATGTCGCACTATATCCGTTCTTTGCAACCTGTGTTGAGAACATAACAGGAAAATATCAGTATTTACTATGTAAAAATGATGACAAAACACTGTAATTAAATTCAAAACACTAATATAACACAATTATATTGTATTAATATATAATAACACAATTAACTGTAACACAATTAACTGTAATAAAACACTGTTATTTACTGTATATACAATAAAATAGAAAATAAAAGGATGACATGCTTTTCATTGTGCTCTCAGAGTCAGATCCTAATTTATGCCCTCTAGGCTGGGAATCCCCTGCATGGAAGGGGGGGGTGATGCACATGATCCTATGAAGTCTACTTAGGCTGCAATCCTCAAGACACTTTCCTAGGAGTAGAACCCATTTGACACAATGTGGCTTACTTCTGAGTAGACATACCTTGTTTCCTGGAAAGAGATTTCCATTGTCCTCCTTTCCCTTGTAGCCAAGCACCTTGTAGGACATGCTTAGCTACAAGAGAAAGGAGGACAATGAAGAGATCTTCCCAGGACATGTCCTCTTTATTATCCTGGTGAGGACATGTCCTGGGAAGATCTCTTCATTGTCCTCCTTTCCCTTCTAGCCAAGCACTTTGTAGGACATGTTTAGCTACAAAGGAAAGGAGGACAATGAAAAGATCTTCCCAGGACATGTCCTCTTTATTAGCCTGGTGAGGACATGTCCTAGAAAGGAAGGAGCTGGGATCCCCCAAGCCTTGTGGTGTAGCTAGAGGGGGTACAGGAGGGAGCTGGGATTCCCATCCCAGGGAGGATCTCCCAAGCCTGGTGGTGTAGCTAGAGGGGGCACAGGAGGGAGCTGGGATTCCCATGGCAGGGAGGTTCCCACAAGCGTGGTGGTGTAGCTAGAGGGAGGAAGAAGGGAAAGAGAAGAGAGACTGCAGAGGGAAGCTGTGGAGGGCTGAGGTGCCTCTCCAGGCGAGTCAGCTGCCCCTGCACACCTGTCTATGCTGCCTGGCCCGGCTCCCCTGACCCTCCTCTGCCCTCCACCACTGCCAGTGAGCCCTGCAGCCTGACTTACTGAGGCTTTGGGCGGCAGAGCGGCAGGGGAACAGAGGAGCCAGGAGCACAGGCTTCCACTCCTTTGCACTCCTGGGCATGCCTTGAGGTGAGGAGCTGCCCCACCTTCTTCAACTTGCGCACGCATGTTTAAAAATGGCCCCTGCTTCTGAGCCCGACCAAGGAGCTGCTTGCCAGCATTCGTTATCCACAGGAGGTTCGTTACCCGAGGCAGAGGCGCCACCTAGTGGTAGATTCGTTACCTAGAACATACCTTACCTGAGGCATTCGTTACCTGAGGCACCACTGTACTTCCATATTGGTTTTCTGTACTTAATTTGAACACTTAACATTAAAAACCTTTTAACATGTAAAAGTTTACCTGCATGTAAGGAAATTTCGTCCAAGTCTATATTGTCTAGACACTGGACCCCTCACGAAACCATAGGGATATTCTCTCAACCTTTCCCTCCTGAAGAGGCTCTCTATCATCAGAACAAAGCTTCGTTACCTCCTGAAAAGTACTTTCAAATAAGATCTTCTTTCTGGAGAAATCAAACTCTCCCCTGCTCAGTAAACCTCTAGGCTGTTTTTCTCTTGTGATCCTGTGTGTGACAAGAAAATATAAGGGTTGAAGGGATGGCCAAACCTGTGGGAATAGGGGAATAGCCTGCCTCCTCCAGCACGCAGTAGGATGGCACTGTATGGGGAATGGGAATTATTTCACCCGTAGGATGCCACTCAAACCCCCATTTTCCAAAATGCTGAGGGATCTCATGCCTCAACACTGTACACCTCACAGGTGTCCATAGGGATATTCTTGCCTGCTGTAGAGGCAATCTGTCACCAGGAGAGCAATGCTTTACCTCTAGAAAGGTGCTCTCAAAGACAGGTGCATTTGCAAAGGCACCATAGGGCAGTCTGAGAAGTGCTGGAAGCTCTTCTTCAGCCTGCGCTTTCCTGCTCTGCATTCCTTGGAGACAGAAAAAGAAATAGAAATAAATAGGCTGTGTATAGGAAGTGCTGGGGGAACTCAATGGAACTTAGAGGAGCATCTACTCTGGCATCTACTCCTGAAAGCATCTTCATTGGAGGTTATTGGACAAAAGTTTTGGGTCGGACAACCCTAGTCCAACCCAACTGGGGTATTAGGCCAGTGCACAGACATGTGCCAACCTTCCCATGCCACATGGGAACAGGGAGATAGGTGAGTTGTGCTGGCTTAAATTGGTTAGGATTGCTTCAGTGTGTAATGTCTCTGAGAGCTAGAAGTACATCTGGCCATGGTTGGATCAAACATGCAGAGCAGTTCAGTTCTTTCAAAATAATTTGACATTTGTTTATTTTTTGTATTAAGAATTGCATGGGAATCTAGTAGAATTTGGAAAGGGCAGGAATGTATTTTTGTTTTGAATATAATCTTGTGAGCCAAAATTTTCCATTATTTTCTGATAATGCAGTTCTCATCTTTGATTTAGGCTTCATCTTGGTGAGATTCAGGATGCAATCCTAACCAATTTTCCAGGTTCAGGATAAGGGCAATTTAACTGCAAAATAAGGGAACATAAACTGCCTTATATTGAGGAGGTTTCTGTGACTGCTCCCAGCTGGAGGGCACAGCACATGCTCCAGTGGCACAACTATGCCAGTGCTAGTGTTGGTTAGGATTGCACCCTCAGATACATAGAAGCATGTTTGGGTCTCTTCCATCCGCTGCCAACTGTTATGGGTGGGTTTTTAATTTTTATTTTTTTGTAGGCTGGTGGTCAGACTCTTTATTCGGTCAGACTCTGGCGGATGACCTATGCCGGGGAATGGACAGGGGGAGTGCGTTCCTGTTGGTCCTGCTGGACCTCTCAGCGGCCTTCGACACCATCGACCATGGTGTCCTTCTGGGTCAGTTGGCCGGGTTGGGGATTGGAGGCACTGTTTTGCAGTGGTTCTGCTCCTTCCTGGCTGACCGGTCCCAGGTGGTGGTGCTAGGGGATGCTTGTTTGGCACCCTGGCCTCTTCGGTGCAGGGTGCCACAAGGTTCCATTCTATCCCCCATGCTATTTAACATCTACGTGAAGCCGCTGGGAGAGGTCATCCGGAGGTTTGGAGTGAGGTGTCATCAGTATGCTGATGACACCCAGCTCTATCTCTCCTTTCCTCCTGAGTCCAAGGAGGCAGTTGAAGTCCTGAATTGTTGTCTGGAGGCAGTGGGGGACTGGATGAGGGTGAACAAGTTGAGATTAAATCCTGATAAGACAGAGGTTCTCTTGGTCCGGAAGTCCTCGACTCGGGTATTGGAATATCATCCTGTTCTGGAAGGGGTTGCACTCCCTCTGAAGGAGCAGGTTCGCAGCTTGGGGGTTCTCCTGGATTCGCAGCTGCTCCTGGAGTCCCAGGTGGCGGCTGTGGCCAGGGGAGCCTTTGCACAGCTTCGGCTGATCCGCCAGCTGCAACCATACCTGAGTCGCTCGGATCTGGCCACGGTGACCCATGCCCTAGTGACATTGAGACTAGATTATTGTAACGCGCTCTACGTGGGGCTGCCTCTGAAGACGGTCCAGAAGCTTCAACTAGTCCAGAATGTGGCGGCCCGTGCGGTTGCTGGGGCTTGTCGGTTCGACTCTGTCGGGCCACTGCTTCAGCGACTACATTGGCTGCCCATTCATTTCCGGGCTGAATTCAAAGTGCTGGTCTTGACCTTTAAAGCCCTAAATGGCTTGGGTCCAGGGTATCTGAGGGACCGCCTTCTTCCCTACAATCTGACCCGTCACCTAAGGTCATCTGAGGGGGCCCTACTGACTGTGCCGTCACTAAGAGATGTGAGAGGTGTAGCGGCCAGAGACAGGGCCTTCTCGGTGGTGGCACCCCAGCTTTGTAACTCCCTCCCCTTAGAACTGAGGAAAGCTCCCTCAATACAGAGCTTCAGGCAGAGCCTAAAAACCTTTTATTTAAAAAAAAGCATTTTAAATGGGGCAGAGGTTGGGGGCAGTTTTATTGCTTTTTTACGGTTTTTACTAAATGTTCTTAGCCTGTTTTAATTGTTTAGTTTTAATCTAATTGTATTTTAATTGTATATTAATTATGTTTTAATCTATATTTATAATTCTATTTTAATTGTGTTTTATTTTTATGTGATGTTAGCCACCTTGAGCTCCCTCTTGCAGGTGAGGAAAGGCGGGGTATAAATCAATAAAATCAATAAAATAAAATAAATATTCCAATTCTTTCACTTTATCTTGTTCAGTGTTTGTTCATGATCATTGTTTTGCCTGAGGAATTGGAATTTCTAATTCCAATTGGCTTGGCTCCCAACTCAGATCTCTAAAGTCCTCAGGTCTGCTGGGGAGCAGGCAAGTAAAGAACACCCTATACCGGCAGCATTATGAACCTGGGAATCAGTCAATCACCCTATACCGGCAGCGTTATGAACCTTCCCTCTTCCCTGCACACATTTAGGCTGCAATCCTAAAGATGCTTTCTTGGGAATAAGACCAACTGAACACAATGGGGCTTACCTTTGAATAAACATAGGCTACAATCCAGAGTAACGATGGGACCTTTTACACTGACGTAGTTATGGTGCCACCTATGGGAAACCTATGGGAAATGCATAGAGCAATCCAGAGTAAGTGCCTCTTACGTCTTCCTGTAGTTACTCTGGATTGTAGGGATAGTTAGGATTGTGCTCCTACAGTGCTCCTAACTCTCTTGTGGTTGGGATACGTTTTACTTGATATAATTCTGTTCTTCCCCACCCACCTGACCACATCTGGGGCTCAGCTAGTTACGTATTGGACACCACCATGGACAGGACACCACCATGGTAATCTGCTAAGGATCACAGAAGCATGAAGTTAACTCTCAAATCTGAGCTGGTTAGGAAACATTGTGTACAATCCTAACCATGTCTACTCAAAAGTAAGCCCCATTGTGTTCAATGGGACTTACTCCCAGGAAAGTGTCTTTAGGATTGCAACCATTGTGGAAAAAACCATGTCCTAAGAGAGAAGCATGTGAATGATTCATACTGTCCAGGGCTTTGCAGTGTTAATCAGAAGATGGGGATTTGTTTCCTGGTAAGATCTGATTAGGCTGGGCTAATGTGAAATCTATCCAAGCCTGCCACGGAAGTTTTAAATTGTCCCGAAAGAAAGAAAAAAACTGAAAATACTAAGCACAGGAAATAATGGAGCTTACATCTAACAACTGTAACACCCACAAAAGTTGGGATGCCTTGATGATGTGAATTAATTTGTGAATGTATGGCAACTGTTCTGCATTTATATAGCTTTAATCAGAGCTGCAAGGACAGTGACAGGTTTCTGAGTGCATGTCGTTTTATGGAAGAAGTAATTGCACACGTAAACTGCTTGGTTAAAAACAATAGTGCTCCCCCTTTTTTATTTGGAATATTTCTACCGTGCTTATTCTTATCGTCTAAAACTGCTCACAAGTCTATTCAAAACCAGCCAGATTGCAAAAACCATTTAAAACAAGCCACAATGGTAATAATACAAATCATAATAATACAATAATACACACAATGGTAATAATAAAAGTTTCCTGACTTTCTTATGCTCTCTCCAATCCTGGGTAGTGTGACACGGGCTTCCTTGTTTCTGTATGTTTCAATAGCTGGCACAGATCCAAGAAGAACCTTTGGCACCACAGTAGCACTACATGGGGTAAGAAAGCAAACACTCACCCCATAGGACACTGTGGTTGCCCTGGGAATTGGTAAGCACAGGACTGGGCTGCCCAAGCAGTGATTCCCAACCTTTATAGCACTGGACACACTTCTTAAAATCAATCAATCAATGAACAATATTAATAAAATCATACTGTATGGGACTGACCTAGTTTTATGTGACTTAAAAAAACAAAAACCTGTTACCAGCCACTCAAGTTTTTTTTTTTTTCTAAACGGGGACCACATTCTGGAGTGTTTGTTGAGCTCCCTGTTCATCAGAGACTGAGACCGTTCTGGTGGCCTTGTCTTCCCCATTGCCTGGCCTTTGAGAAGAATTAAAGCTAATTTGCCTTTTAATCTTGAGATGCATTTGTGTCTGATTCTGAATGGAAAAGGCATGTAGCCAAGAGGCTTGGTAATAGCTCTGTTTCGGAAAAAGGCACCAAAGTGTCTTGTTTGAAACTGATGTCTCCCCTCCCTTCTGATCAAAAAAATCTAAGCCACTTCACACAGGCTTCCTAGTGAGCCCAAATGGGCAATCCAATGGTTCATCAGGAGAAAACAGTCAACGGAGGCAGGAGAAGCAACCAGATCCTTTATTACCTGTTAACGGACTGGCAACCCAGAATAATTGACTAGCCCCGATGCACAAGGGGAGATCACTTTTATAGGACAGCTTAAATTGGGAGGGGGCAAACAGTTTCAAGAAAATTGGGGCAACAGGACAAAGATCTTACTGATCTTCCTATGGGTCACTTTATTGCTTTATGCGGGGGGGGGGGGTGGCAAATGTTAAGGCAAGTCTTTGAAATCCAAGTGGTGTTAGGCAAAACTGGTTCCCTTTTCTTGAGGCCTAAGTCATAAATGGTCAGGCCATAAACGGCTACACTAGCATGTAGTTTTTACCAGTGGTGTAACACAGAAAGGAGTCTTGGAGTTGTGCAACCCATATACCCTCACGTGGTTAGTCAGGGTTTCTGCTAAGGAGAACAGTCGCATGGCTGTGCAGCTCAAAGCCATGCTCCATGCGGGATGGAGCCTGGCAACGCAGAAGACTTACAGTTATGTGATGCCATGCTGGAGGAGAAGGGGTCAGCACACAAATTCTGATGCCTTATAGAGAATATAGGCTATGTGTATCTGATCTCCATATGGAACAGATAAGCACATGCTTTACCCAAACACTGAATTTAATAATTTATTTGCAGCTGACAGATCATGTGGACAAAAAATATTTGTATGCATTTTATGGGCCAGAGACCTGCGTGTAAAACGAATGGATGTGATTTCTGAGCCCTTTTCACGCACAAAATGCTCAACTCCCTTTAAATGTGTAATGAGTTATGAAGAAGTCTGTTCCCACATTCTCTCTGCCAATGTTGTCTGTTTCATTGTCATTCACCTGCTCAACTTCCAGTTATCTTCTACAATTGCTGCACTTTCATCCTTTCTTGAGACTCCTTTTCATTATGAAGGGTGGTTTTACCAAACTATAGACAATTGTCTATACATACAAAGTTTTTCACATTTTCCTGTTATCTCTTGATCCTCCCAAGTCAAGTGGTCAACTACAGTCTTTTGACTCTATGAACCTGGCACATGGGGTATTGGTTTTTGGTTACCATTCTTACAAGCAAAATCTATATGGAGATGCAGTGGCACCAACATGGTGACTGCTGTCTCCCATAGGCCAATGAGGGCACTAGAGACCACCTCAGTGTAAGGGAACATCCCATCTAACTCCACACCACCTAGGTCAACTTGGACCTGCATCTGAAGCTTTATAGCTGGTGCAGGTGGAGTTACATAACATACAGTCATGCAAACCTGATTTTAGGCCAGAAAAATGGCCCAGCTAAGCTGCCTAAGTAGGCCATATACTTTGCTGCCAAGCTAGGCCAAATCCATAGGACGGGAAGGCCTCTGACTGACCCAACTGTTCCTGAAGAGGAAGCAGTGCAAGGGCAGCATGCTCACTGGGCTGGTGTAGTTGTGCCATATCCTGAAGTGTGCTCGTGTAGTTGAGGTTGAGAGGCAGGGAGTTGCACTTATGCTGGCCAAGGACTCAAAATTTTTGCCAACACTTCCATTTTTACTCTGGCTTATAAATGGACCCCTATGGGTCTACTCAGATTTATTCCTACTTCTGAGGTGATCTAACTTTGAGGAGCTGGAAGAGGGCATATCTGCCCTGGGAACAGGCTCTGGATACAGCCTACCTGCACTGTTGAACATGCCCTCAACAAGCCTCTCCTAAACTACATAGGCTGGCACAAATAGGTCATACCAGGTCCATCTGTCTTGGGCCTGCCTATGTTGTCTAATGCCACCCCAAGCCTTTCTGTTGTAATTGGGCTGGCCCATCTTGGAATTGGGCCAGCCCAGTGATGGATAGGTTAGCCAAAGTGGTCTTTAGGATTGCAATCCTAAAGACACTTTCCTTGGGTGTAAGACCCACTGAACACAATAGGGCTTACTTTTGAATAGACATCTAGTGGAATCCTAAGCATGTCTACTCAAAAGTAAGTCTCATTGAGTTCAAAAATATTTACTCCCAGTATTGTGTGGTTAGGATTGCAGCTATAGTCAGGATTGTGCTCCAAGGCTGCAGTCCTAACCATACAATACTGGGATTAAGTACTATTGAATACAATGAGACTTACTTCTGAGTAGATATGCTTAGGATTGCACTGTTAGCTACACAGCTACAATATGAATGCAGAAGGTCCTAGCTTCAATCCATGAATTCTCCCAGGTATGGCAGAAAAAGGTTGGACTGAAACCCTGTGCTGAAGCTCCTATCAGTCAGTGTTGATAGTACCATGTGTCACAAACTAATGGCCGGCATAAATATAAGGAAGTTTCTTCTTGAGAATGTTTCTGAATGCA
This sequence comes from Cryptoblepharus egeriae, assembly GCA_030015325.1. NCBI lineage: Eukaryota > Metazoa > Chordata > Lepidosauria > Squamata > Scincidae > Cryptoblepharus > Cryptoblepharus egeriae. The sequence continues at coordinate 50,560,798 of JAREYC010000004.1, forward strand.
TAAGCCAGAACTAGGATGATGTAGTGGCTAGGGAGTTGGACCAAGACCTGGTGGATCCAGGTCTGAATCTCTCCTCAGCTATGAAGCTTCTGGGGGGACCCTGGGCCAGTCACTCACACTCAGCCTCACCTACCTCACAGGTTTGTTGTGAGGACAAAAGGATAACAGATTTGTAAGCTGCCTTGGGCATTTGCTTTGGCATGGGAAAGATGGGTAATAAATCCCTTAACCCCTAGGTCCCAACGGAGTCCATTGGACCATTTCAAAAGTTAGTGTTGTGTTTTTTAATGGAATTTATTATTATTATTTGATGACAAGAACCTATGACTTTTTTTACTACTAATTAGACAGTTATAAATCCAAAAGAATGAATGTTTTGAATTTGCATTTTTTTTTTTTGGTAATTTCCAATTATAGCATCGAATACTGGCAGGGTCAATAGGACCCATGTTGATCTTTGCTGGTTATTCAATATTTTGCTAGCTAAAATTATAATCAAAATTCATAATTTCACAATATTTTACAATTAAAATTAGTATAAATTAATTATACTAAAACTTGATGCAATTTTTATTCTTTATTATGCACCAAGCTATAGTACAGGGTCCACTGGATCCTGGCAGTCATACATGATACAAAATTCATGTTTTTGGATTTATAAGTGTCTAATTAGCAGTAAAAAAGTCATAAGTTCTTATGATAATAATCATAATAAATAAATAATAATAAATTCCATTTAAAAAACACTACACTAACTTCCTACAGGGTCCCATACTAAAACTCGATGCAACATTTATTCATTATATGAATGAATGCCTGGCCCAACCTACTTGGGGATTGCAGACTCCAACAGTACCAAACTTTAGTAAATGGTCCACTGGACTATGGCGGTCTTACATGATAAAAAGGCGGTACCCTATGGGTTAAGTAAATAAATAAAACAAGCAAACTAGTGCATGTTGTTCAAGCTAGATTCTGAAATAGAAATTTGTACCTGACAGCAAAACTTCCGCATGTAATGAGAACATATCAATTCCCAATTTCCCAACAAGCTTTAATTAAGCAATACAGAATAAACCAAGCATACAAGATGACAATATTGAAACTGTGCAGCAGCAGTGAGTCTAGTGACAAATATGGTGATTACATGTTGACTGGCTGTTGCTTCAAATTAGTTGTTTGATTAAAAGAATCAATTTAATCACATCCTGAACCAAGGTTGAAAATAAACGAAGTGCCTAATGAGCATCTCACAGTGCCTCTGTGCCATGGTATAGCTGTCACATGTATAGGGAGGTTCTAAGCTTTCAACATGGCAGAAAATGTTATTTTTTCATCTCCAGGATACCACTGCCTGGTCCTCGGTGTTTAGCACTGCAGATGTTGCAGAACTGCACTGGACCCATCTGGAAATTGAAAACAAAACAATTATTTGTTTTCTAAGTCTATTGAATATTTGGCAGGAAATGCAAGAAAACTGAACAGGGAATCATTTCTTTAAAGATGTTATTAGAAATTACTCCTACACGCCACAAAATTCCTAGTGTATATGAAAAGCAAAATGTCGCTAACAAATATTACAGGTATATGTCGCTTAATAACGAGGATATTATGATCTGAGGAATGTGTCGTTGGGCAGTTTTGTCATGCGAACAGTCTTAGTGGACAGCACCATCTGTTGGGACAATCTGGTATAGCTACAATCTCCTTGGCCACAATAAGCAGTCACTGATTGGAGCATTGCTATAAGACATATACACTTGTATGTCAGTTCTGTTTAATGAATGGATAAGAAATTAAAATTAAAGGATAAGAAATTTAGGATAAAATTAAATTTAAATTAAAGGATAACAAATTTAGACCAGAAGATCTGGTCACCCCTTATCATTCAGGAGAACATCTATGTCACAATAAATATACAGAGGAGAAGGGCAGTGGCTTACTGAGATAGAGCATCTGCTGCATATCTACAAAATCCCAGATTCAATCCCTAGCATCTCCAGGTAGAGCTCAAAAATACGCTGGTCTTAAGCCTCAGAGACTCTCTCCCAGTAAGTGCTTTTATGCAACCTCTGATGTTTAGTGGTAGCCTTTCTCTGAATACCAGAGGCAAGGAAGTGGCAACAAGGATACCTTGTGTCCTCCAAAAGGCATCTTGTGGGTCACTATGGACTAGATGGATCCTTAGCCTGATCCCAGCAGGACAGTTCTTATGACTGAGAAAGACCAATGGTCTGATTTGGTAGAAAACATTTTTTTCCGTTCCTACATGCAGCTGTAAAGAGTCCCTCACTGCAGTGTATGATGCTGACTATTTTGACCAATGAATTTAGTGAGGATATGAGTGAGTTAGAAAAAGACAACAGGAAGGTCTACCCAACTGAGATTTTGCCGAGAATAATCAAATGTCTACAAAAATGCTTATCCTAAATCAGAAGAGGTGGGAAAAGTGGTCTTTGTGCTTCAAGAAATGGTTATTTGCAACTCTGCTAATCGGTCATTTAGTATTTGATGGAAAAATGTCTGGGGTACATCCATGTTCTTCTAAGGATTTTGTCTGTATTGTATGCAATGAAAGTTTCTCCTTGACTTTGCAAACACGAAAGCTATGTTAGTGGCTCCTCTATTAGGTGATTATGCCAGAATTACAACTTACGTAATATTATTACAACCTTGCTTACTTTTGCCAGCAAAGCTTCCCATTTACTAACAAGCTGCGTTGGCTGTTGGGATGGATGAGCCGCATTGTTTCCTGCTAATAAAAGCAGTTTTGAAACTTGCAGTGCTGAAAGGTGGTGGGGTGGTATTTTGGATGTGCATGCTATGATGAACACCTACCGAGACCCAGTTAGGAACAATTACTATAATTATCTTATAATCCTCCATAAACACATGCCCTTCTCAGCAGATGGCAAATACACCTCATTTGTCCTTTTGTCTTTGACTACAGCAATTTTAAGAATTCACAGAGATTAAGCTGGTTACTTACTGTGCCAGGTACAGGAAGACATTCTTTGTGGAACATATGCCTGCAGTGAAACACTGTTATGCTGAAGGATTTAGATGCATCTGGCCAGGGAAGAGAGAAAAATACACAGTTCATATGAACAAGGCTATAAAAAGCACCAAACAAGAGAGGCATTTTATCAATATGCAGCACCTTATGAAATAGTATATTTGAGGACATTTTCAAGTTTACATGCAGGCTGTTTTCACACTTAAATAAGAACATAAAAAGAGCTTTGTTAGATCAGGCTAAAGCTACAATCCAGAGTAACTATGGGACCGTTTACACCAACGTAGTTACGGTGCCACCTATGGGGAACGTATGGGAAATGCATAGAGCAATCCAGAGTAAGTGCCTTTTATGTTTTCGGGTAGTTACTCTGGATTGTAGGGTAAGGCTGCAATCCTAACCACAATTTCCTGGGAGTAAGTACTATTGAACACAATGGGACTGACTTCTGAATAGACATGCTTAGGATTGCATTAAGAACCCATCTAGTCCTGATTCCTGCCCCTCACAGTGCTGAAAGGTGTGAGTACCTATTCTGAGGTAGCCTTCTAAAACCAGGATGTACCCATCATATCTTGAACATATATGATGAACTGTCCAGAAATCTGTCATATCCCCTTTTTAAAGGCATCTAGATCAGATGCCATCACCACATCCAGAAAAAGTCATATCCCCTTTTTAAAGGCATCTAGATCAGATGCCATCACCACATCCTATAGCACGATGTTCCACAGATTAATTATATGCTGGGTATAGAAATATTTTCTTGTTTCTAGCTTGCCATACACTCAATTTTAATGGATATCCCCTGGTTCTGGTGACATCACCGCCTTTAGAGGAAAAAAGTACCCTCTATCCATCCCCTGCATAATGTTGCATATCTCAATCATGTCCCCTTTTTCCTAGACTGCCAAGTCCTAAATGCTGTAGTATTTCCTTATATGAGAGGTGCCCGAGCACAATATCCTTTTTGGTCTCTTCTGCATCTTTTCCATTTCCACGATATCGTCTTTTTTTAAACAAAAAAATATGTGGTGACCAGAATTGCATGCAATACTCTAAATGTGGTTTTACCGTTGATTTGTATAATAGGATAGTAATACTGGACAAAATAACTCCTTGTACTTCCTCTTCCGTTTGACATCATGCTGTCCCACATTGCCAAGGTTAAAATGTTAATGTTATCATACACACTATTTTCTAGGATTGGGGTACCCATGTGTTGTGATGGTGTGAGCTTCCATAGCTGATAACAATACAGGTATTTTACTGTATTGTACAGGTAATTTACTCCTTTTACTTTCAAGGTGGTTCACATAGGCAAGCTATTCTAAGCACCCAAAGGGATTTTTTACAATAACAGAGGTTTTGTATTTTAAGACAGATGGGCATCATCCACTATTTCCACCTCTCATTCAAAGTCTCTGATCAACCACAGTTTCAAACCAGGCACTGACCCACTGAAATTTTATCTTACAGGATAAAATATCCTACCTGTAGGCAGTACAGGAGCAAGGCATGACTCACAGATATTCTCCTCTGTATGCAAGGAAGAAACAACTGAAGTTAACACTAATTGTTCAGATGATGCTTTGCCATTGGTCTCTGGCAGGGAGGCTCACAATACCATTAATCTTTAGACCTACCCTAGATACTTGCCTATAAGCCAAGAAATTTCTACCAATAAATCACACCTGTATTGACACCTCCTCTTATCTGTGGGTTACTCAGGGATCAGGGCTGTTCAGGCTGTCAAGACAGCCATGAGAAAGACGTCTAGAGGGGTTTTAAATGTGTTGGCAGGGGATCTGTGAAGTGATTGAGGAGCATTTTGAATGATTGCAGAGAGGTTATAAGAGGTAGCTTTGTTTACATTTGCCAAAGCTCCATTGTAGACTCTTCAAACTCTGGAATGCCTCTTAAAATGACAGTGCAGTAGAAAAAGGGGTTTGGTGGCAATTGAAGTAGGGTGTTGTGCCAAGGTATGGTGTTTATATCACTTTATATTGTATTTTTATTGGTGCTACATTTCTTTTGGATGGTTTTTCAAACTGCAAATGCTTTCTGCGGATTCAAACTTGGATTTTTTTATTTTTAAAAGCAACTCAGGCATTCAATCCGAAAAGCAATTCAGTCCTATCCATCTTTGCAGCACTGGCATACGAGTAGCTGTGCCAGTGGGATATATGCTGCATCTTACAGTTGGGGCGGTTATAGCGATGTTTATCCCCTTACCTCTGAGTTGCATTGCTCTTAGTGCTGGAAAATTGGTTAAGATTGCGTCCGCAATGCATGTTTAATTTTGTTGCTTTTGGGAAGGGAGGAATAACATACACTACTAAAAGCACCTTGTTAATGTTTCAAAAATAGTGGCATGGCTCAAATTCCCACCCCCCTTTCAATCAGGCTCCTGGGCATGCTATGTTGCTTTTCCTCACAAGCACCATTCCCCAAATTTAACCATTCTCCAACTTAACTGAGGTTCATAGAACATACCATGATTTTTGGCTAAAAACCTGCCCTTTCTTTTTCTGTGAGATCAACTTATGCATCTATAGTAAGTTTTGACATTAAAGATAATTGCCAGCTATTTCATGTGGACAAAGGCAGGGAGATTCAAACTTTTTGGAAGGTGGATCAAAGGTCAGAATAAAAAAGAATTTACATTTCAAATTTAAGTAAATTGGTTGCTGGAAGGGCTCTACTCGAAAGGGAGATGTATTTATTGTACATACCATCCACAAGGACTCCTCTCATTTGAGTCCGGTGCATCTTTTTCAACAAAGACAGCGAGTCGGCAACAAGAATTTTCTTGCAACCCTCCCGAAGCAAAATCTGTGAAAAGGGAAAAATGCAACTCTGTGACAATATTTACTCAGATTGCACAGAAGTCAAAATTATGGAGTTAACATTATTTTTCTCCAATGTCCATTTCCTTTAGTAATAAATCTGCCAGGAAAAGCATTACTGAGGAGCTTCAATCTACTTTGTCCATTGGAATAGATCAGATGCTAGCTCAGATGCAGATCTGTGGGTCATGAATATATGGCTCTCCCCAAAGGAAGAGATTAATCAGTCTAATGTGTTAATTCATTTTAAATTATGAAATTGTGTATCTCAAATATTTATAGAATAACAACATGTATTTATATACTCTCTCTTTCACACACAGACAAAGAGTCAATACTGATTCAAAATGTTCAGGATTTCATTTTCAGAATGCTGGCTGTTATACCTCTTTTCCAATAGGAGAAGCTTCATAAAATGTCTAAGCAAAATGAGATTAACTGTAACATAAAAGTGCAAGTTCAAAGGCAACACTAAAATCTCTCTATATAAAATTGAAAAGTCATTGACTCATTGACTCACTCACTGACTGACTCAATGCCCCACCAAAACCATTGGGCCTAGAAACGTGAAATTTTGTGGAGGGTGCTCCTTCTGTGATTGAGGGATCCACTAAGAACTGGTTTTTGGAAATTCCAACCAGAAGGGGGTGAAAAGGGACGCAACACGTTTTCCTCCCTATACATTGAGAATCCCTGACTGAGGGACGTTCTGCCCCAACCCCTGGACCTAGAAGCATGAAATTCGGGGATGGTGTTCCTTATGTGATATCAACACCCACCAAGAACCGATATTGAGATATTTAACCCTTAAGGGAGTGAAAAGGGGTGCAATGTGTTTTTGTCCTATACATTACATTGACGACTGACCGACATCTAGCCAATTTGGTGCCAGATGCACTGGGAGGGCGCTCTGGGGGGATGGTGTGCATGGGTGGGACAATGTGCATGGGGCAGATGGTGTGCATGGGGAGTTGATGTGCATGCAGGGTTGATATGCATGGGGGGATTTGATGCACATGGGGGAGGTTGATGCGCATGGGTAAGTTGATGCACATGGGGGATGATGTGCATGGGGGTATGTGGCGCATTAAGGTATGTTGCCCTTAAACAGTTGATGTGTTGACAGTTGATGTGCAACGGAGGGATCGCGTACAGGGGGAATTTTACTACTGCAACGCAGGTACGTTTTCCCTAGTACTTCTATAAAGCTTAGTTGAAAGGAGCATTAGACAGAAGTAATGGCTAGCAAACTACTTTTTAAAAACTAAAATGCAACTAAAGCAACTTTCAAGGTGGAATTGAACAGGATATCAAATACAGAGTGGATCCCAAAATGGAAAGTGCATGCATGCATTCTGAGGTTGTTCACACTGCAAACCCACATCAAAGATCCCAAAACTGTCAAGCTCATGGCAGTTAGGATTAAGCCTTTCCAGATTCCTAGTTCAAGCTCCAGAGCATGGACAGAAAAGAATCTTTATGGGTTGAGTGGATAAAGCTGACTTCCTTTGCTGATTATCTAAGTGTCCAATATAGCAGGAAAATGTTGGGAGACTTCTATTTGCATAGTAAAGTCTAATCAGCCCCAAGCCTATTATCTGGATCAGTGATCCACAATCGCTGGTCTGGGGTCTACATGTGGAACACGGCAAGCCATTAACTGGCCTGTGGCCAGCATCTGGTCCCCAAAGAGCCTCTGACTCAGTTGAACAAACACAACTGGCGCTATGAAGGGGAATGGGGGATCCTATTAAGCGTGTATTTCTGTGTTGTGTGTTGGTGTTTGCAGAAATCCTAGCAATTTGAGCCCATTCATTCATCAATCTCTAACATATTTAAATTTTATATTTAAAATATGTTACCTTAACACTGTGCCAAGATATTTGACGTAGCCCTTTAGCCAAAAACTTTGGAGACCCATGATCTAGATCAGCAGGTATCTATGAGTAGGTAGTCTATTATCTAGAACAGATTATCAAGTGCAGTTGTAGTTCAGTGTTTTGAGTCCAATCTCTCATGTGAAAATGAAAAAAATTCCCAGGGGCTGGGAGGCATACAGCAGATGGCTAACAGGCACAGAGATGGTTGCTGGCTGTTATAGGAGAAATAAGCATCCTGAACTTGGCTGGCAACCACAAAAAACTATTATTTCATCTTCCTGCCTGTAGAAGTAAGTATCCACAAGAGCCAGGGCCACAGCCGAAGAGAGAGGCAGTAGAAAACATCAGGCTGTTGTAAGCAGAGCCAAGGTAGGAACAGGTAAAACACACCTTACCTGGGGGAGACGGACCAAAAGTCCTAGGATTGGATTCATGAGAATTGGTCAGTGGTTTTTATGTATATTATATGCAAAAGCAAAATATTGATTTTGCCCATAAGGTTTGCAAAGCATGGCTGCTCGAAATACAGGATATTTCAAATATATTATGTCAGGAGTTGAAATTAGGAAATTACTATTTTATTGCCTAAATTTCAGTGTAATCTTGCTCATTCTGGCAGGCTTGTCAGAGTTCCAATTGTGATTTAATTATAATAAGAAAACACTGCCAGTGGAATGGCAATTTATTCTCTGCTAGCTAAACACTGCTCCCAGGCATGTGTCACTTTTGATGCATGAGTGGCTCCACTTTAAGAGAATGCACCATTTTATGGCGATATAAATTAACCTGAAGCTGTCAGTAGTCTCCTTTATTTATGATTTAATATTCATCTCATTGAAGAGCAAGATATAAAATACAAGCAGTTTTAGAATGCGGCTTTAACTTACTTCCTATTTAATTCCAGACGGACAACTCTGTCTTGCCCTACCATGAATATTGGAACACCTTCGTCTCATAGCACTGCCATCATTATTAGACAGGCTTAAATCATTCCCACCAATGATGACAACTGCATTACTAAATTTAGTGATTCTCATACTACCCTTATAAACACAGTGGTGGACCCCCGAGGCAGAGTGTTTAAAGCAAAACACGTCTGGCTAACAATATCACCTGGGCCACATAATTCCATTTGGAATTACTTAATTATCTCTGCATTGATTTGCTTCTTTGCTGGACATTTTTGGGATGAGATGGGTAGGTGGCAACCAATGCACAGAACAGATATTGATCACTGCTGAAAGCTCTGTAAGGAAGCTTTGGTCTTTACTCTTAGTAGTGATAGGCATTCTCTGTATAGATACAGGCAAACTGAAGATCCAAGATATGCAAGCATATTTCTATGAAAGTTGGTACAACATAGCAGCACAGAAACCAGAGCAGTGTTGGAAAAATGCTGCAGTGATGTAGCCTGGACATCACTGAAGTGCCAGTGCAACTCTGCTGGCAGAGAAGCCAATACAAGAAGATATGGGATAAACAAGGAGGGTATGAGAAGAAGTTGGTGTATACCTCATCCTCACTCCTCTTCAGATAATGAACATGCCCGATGCCTAATAAACAGGCCACTGAGGGTTTTTTAAAAATTTCTTCCAGGAGTATTTCTAGCCAGTCATGCAAAAGGTAAATTCCTTGCTAGCAAGAGCATGTCCTTGGCTGAGCCTGAACTCATCTCACCTGTTTCTCAGTCTATGCCTTTGTGCTCAGACCATGTATGTGTTTTCTATGAGTAGCATGAGATGAACCCAAGGTGTTGGTTCCCTAGCAGTTCTCTGCTTTTGTTCCTTTGCTGCTGATGCCACAGTGACTCTGTTGGGCCAGGAGGTACACTGGGGCATCAATGTGCCATGCTGTGTTGTGCATGTGTGGTGTGTTTGGGGCATCTCCTTATGGTGATCTTTGAAACTGTGTTATTTATTCCTAGGTGTTGGTGAGGATTCATAGCACTGAGTACTCACTGGATTTGCACCTGCCCCCTACTCAGTCCCCCCTGTTGGTGACTCTCTGGCTACAGGGGTTGGGACGACTAGGATGCAGTGATTGGCTCCTTGGACAGCACATTGTTGACACAGGGCTGTCACATGGAGTACATACCAACTTCATGGCGATGGAACATGGGTATCACTTAGCTGATGCACCAATACATCAGTGATGTACTGTTGTCAGTATAGCACTTCATGGATAACATGCTGTGTTAATGTTGCCATAGAAGCTGGTGGTGTTACTGGGAAGGACTGTGCCAGTATTGCTTTGCTAGGACATGCTTGGCATTTGGCACTTGTTCTTCTGGTATCAAAGTGCCATCAGTGCAATGTTGCCAGGACAGATTTAGGAAATGATATAGATATGATATGATATTGCAAAGAGTACAAACATTATATTGATATTGCAAATGGTGCAAACTAGCACCAGTTCAACATCCATATATAATCAGACCATTGGACCTGCAAGCTAATGGTTCTGTTTTCCAAGCAATTATTGCAGAGATTATTCTTGGCCACGATGACAACATACTGAGGTAGATGATGTGTTGCAACATCGATACAATATTCTGTACCACTGAAAATTCAGCACTACTGCAAACATATGAAGATATCTTGGCAGTTATTTTATAACAGTTGCTGACTCTCTGAAATAAATGAGTTCTAATTATTAAAGGAAGCACATGTCAGGGCAGGATGGACAAAGGGAGACAACAGGCAAATGTTACCTGCAAATTGTAATCCTGGAGTATTTTTACCAGTGAATCTCTCAGATTTGGAATCTCCATGCCTTCCTTAATGCGATGGATGAGGAGGATGGGGTCAACATGTGTCCCAATGTTATTTAACAAGCCTGTAATAAAAGCTGCAGAAACACATAAAGACATATTAGAGTTTAATACCCAAACCAGAATGCAATGGTTACATTTTAAAGCCAGACATACAGTGCAATTCTAAGCATGTCTACTCAGAACCAAGTCCTATTGTATTCCATGGGGCCTGCTCCCAGGAAAGTATGTTTAGGATTGCAGCCTTAACCTTGAATGTGGACCTACTCATGCTTGATGGAAGCATGGTAATGCTTGATGGAAAAAAGCAACAGCAGACCAACCTACACATTTAAATGAGACCTGCTTGACAGAATGGCCTCATGAAGGATCTCATTTTCTACCTAAAGAAGACTTTTTAGTGTTAGGCATACTAATGAAAAGTTGCAAGCTTCAAGTTAGTGAGACCTTTAACTGCCTCTCCCACAATCCAGAGATAGATATGATGTTTGAAATGGTTCTGAGAGGACAATACACTACAGTAATTTGGCTAACCTGCCTCTTGGTTCTGCAAGCTTCTTGAGCATGCTCTCATATTGCATACATGTTTTCTTTTGACTGTGGCAGCCAATAAATGATCTTGAAGATACCTTGTGGAACATTATCTTCTCTGCTCAATCTATCCTACATTTGTAAATTCACATTGCCTTTTCTTTCACCACCAAATCTAGTTTTCGTTGGCATTCTTTTCATACAGAACTGCAGCCCTCATCGCCCAACATGCCAACAGAGTGGAACCTTTCACAGTATATACTTCTCCAGTTTTTTAAACATTAAGGCTTTTCCCTAGATCCCCTTTCTTATTGGTTATGTTTTTCTCTTTCTCATCTTCTTGTCCTTTGCTTCTGGTTTCAATTTCTTGAATCAAATTTCATTTCAGGTGATAGCTTCTCACTGTGTCCCACCTCCTATTTACTACTCTTATGAGTTTTCTTAACTCAGGGATCCTTTTCCACATTTGGCCCCTACTTTTTACTCTGTGCAAAATGTACATTACTTATAAAAGCTGAACTATCTGTAAACACTACTCTGAGTTTTCATGTCAGAAGTTAGATGAAAGCTCCATTACATTATATGTAACTCAATTACATTATATGTAACTTCATTACATTATATGTGAGCCAACAGTTACATAAAGATTTGTGTATACAGGTGGACAATAGAAAGGGTTTTATTTAAACCATTTCTGTCTGTCTGTCTGCAGTATTCTACAGTTATGTGTAAACCACTCTGAAGTCACAGCAGGCTGGAAAGAGATGGTATAAATCTTTCAAACTAATAAAGTTCCTTTTAGTTCCCTCTTATGAAAAGGCACAGACATTCACAGTAAGTCTTATTTTCAGAAATATGTAGATATACAACAGTCATAATTTCTATTAGTGAAACCCAAAGATCATTGTAGAGAAAAAGCAGATGAAAAAAGCTATGATCTCATCTCGTTTTCCTACCAACATCACATATTCCACCAGCTGTGGAATAATACCATCACTTATGTTTATCAATGCCAATATGTTGCAGTATTTCCCCTTAGCATGTTGTAGCGCTATATTGATTACACTGCAATTAAGCCTTTTGCACTATGCAAGCAGGCATTAATCCCAAATCAATCTGACTACATTGTTTTTGTACTATAAGAGGGCTAATTCATACTCCCATTCCTCCTCACATTTGATTAGAAGCATACACAGAGTTTGCAAATTGAGCAAAGGCACCCTTACGTGGTTTGTCAATGGAATATAAAATGAGGTCCTCCCAAAGTTCAGCATCATCTTGCTCCTTGGCAAATTCAATGGCCTTATCAACGTTATTTAATTCCTCCATTATCATCTTCAAGGCGCTTCGGCTGTTGCCCATTCTGCCTAGAAAACAAAAGGCAACAGGAATTGTTCAAAATTATAAAAGGGCAAACACCCCAAAATTAAGTCTTGGTCCCAGGCTTTAAACACACTTCATCCTCTGTTCCGCTATATAAGTTAAAACATTATAGTTAAAACATTATAATTATAACATTTAATTAACATTAAAACATTGCAGTTCCAGTGCAATGGAATCATAGGTTACTGCAATGCATGTTGTATCATGATATACACACGTGAACGTTCTAACTTTGATAAGCTGCAATTTCTATTACACGGCACTAACAAAAACCTCACTACATTAGTAGTCTCACTCATTAATCTCATCATCCAGCATCACAATCCTTGGTGGCTTCTATCTCCTCTCCTTGATTCTATGCCAACCTTGTGTTCTCATTGTGCCTTCAAAGGTAACAAGGTAACAACTTATTTTTATCCACTTTTTAGCTAATTGTATGTTTATTATCAATTGTCTATTCGCTTTTATGCTAATAAAGGTATGATTTGATTTTAAATATAAAATCCCCCCACTCACAGGACCTCACAGAAAACGTTGGGCAATAACTTACATTTATCTGTTTTTATCCAATTGCTCTTGGGCAATAACTTACATTTATCTGTTTTTATCCAATTGTATCTTTATTGTCCTGTTGTCTATTTGTTTTTATGCCAATAAAGGTATGATTTGATTTAATTTGAAGTTAAAACATTTTCTGAAATCTTTCCCTTTTTATCAATGTAAATGGTCTAATTAAAGCAATATAATGATCTAATTAAATGGATGAATAATGGTGTAATTTAAGCAATATACAGTTAAAGCTGTGTTGTTCAGTGCTTAGGTAAACAGTGGGCAGTGCAATCCTGGCTTACCTGTAATGAATCCAGTGAAAGTATTGGAACTGCTGCTGTGTTACCACAGGGAAGGGAAAGCTCTTCTAAGGCTACAGCAGCCACAACGGTCTACATAGATTTAGGCTAACTCTGAAGGTGGCTTGAGCAGACGGAAGTAGCCAGAGGCTGCTCCTAGCTTCTCAGAAGATGAGGCTTGGATCTGGCATAACCCCAGCTCTAGAAAGTCCCCCTCCTGCTTCCTCTCCAGACCATGGCAGGCCTGGAAATGCCAGTGCATCTCTCCCTTTGCACTGTTGCCGCAGCGTCATGAGGTGGGACAGAAAGTCTGTTGCAGGTCCATGCCCTAGCCTAAGTGCACGTGGTGGCGTAGGAGTTCCAAACAGCACTTTAACAACACTCCAGGGCCAGTGCAAAGGACTTGCACCAACCAAATTTGACATTAGGACTGCACAATCCTAACCAACTTAGGCCAGCTCTACTCACCTACACTCCATCCCTATGGTGGTGTGAAAAGGTGTGGTGTGTCTGTGAACTGGCCTAACCCCACCAGGAATGCCACAGAAGTGCCTTACAGCACTTTTGCGACAACACCAGACCAACACAAGACTTGTGCCAGGACTTATGCTGGCCTAACTAGGGCTTAGGATTGCAGCCTCAGTTAACCAGCAACTCCACAGCAGGCTGAGCAGGTTGGTGTAATGACAGTGCAAGGAATACCTGTATGGGATTATATCATTGCTTAACATTTTTCTCTTTGGTTATAAATGTTTGTCAAACTCTGAAGACTGGGAGGCATTGATAATTAATCTTTTAGGTCCCAAGGCACAATCTGAGGGCATATGATATAGCCATCTTCCTGAAGCTGAATAGATTTAGGTCTGATCAGTCTGGGCCAACTTTTTCTATGTGACATTGAGTTGCAGCATGGGTGAACAGAGGATATACATTTAAAACAAAAGCAAAGCTATCCTTGACACAAAACAAAGAGACATTAGAATTCATCAAAATGTCACTTACTCAAAAGATAAACTGTCTCTTCTACAAATCTTCTCTGTTGGCAGATTTCAAGAGCCTGGAAATAAACACCAAAGGTAATAAGTTAATATGATGACTTAGGATACAATCCTAACCAAATTTTGAGCACTGAGGTAGGGGCAATGCAATTCCAAAGTAAGGGAACAAACATTCCTTTACCTTGAGGAGGCCTCTGAGACTGTCACCCAATAGCAGAACGCAGAATGCGCCTCATTTGCACAGCTGTGCCCATTTGGAAAGTTGATTAGGATATGGGCCTTAATATGGTAAGACCAACATTTCTCCCCTTAAATTCGATTAAGGAGAAACCAGAGAATCACTGGCACAAGTCCCAGCCAAGGAACATAGTGACTGTGTCATAGCATGTTGGTGACTACTCCAGACTCAAATGAGCCAGTGCACAAATGTGCACTGGCTCCTGGAGGCCAAATCCAGCCCCAGAACCTATAGGTTTGCACTGCCCAAGGGAGATCAGTATGTTTGAGTGCAGAGGGGAATAGAAAGGGTGGAAGGAAGGTGGAATGGCAGTGTTTTGGGATAGGGGGAAGGAAGGCTGATGGGTGGAAGGGTGTAAGAGGGGTGGAATTGGCATGAGCAAGCCAGATCTTAACTGCCTTCTGCAGGCTGCTTGGATTTACAAGATATTTTGTTGATGCACATCTGAGTAGTCCCATAGGGGTGGCTGGCATGAGTGACAGGAAAAATATCCCCCTTTTCAGTGTTGTGTTGGATACAGTGCAGACCAGCACTTGCCAAACCCCCATGGGATATCTGTGGTATACCAGTCACTATAAAGCAGTGAAAATCACTTTTAGATGCACACCAAACATGTTTTAAGCACACATTTTAACAGAAAAGGTGTGGATGTTGCAAACATGAACTGTGCATACTTTGAAAAACATGCTTAAGATTCACACTCCACGGAGCCAGGATTAACAGGAAAGTGGCACACCTGATCTACGTTTGAGGTCTCCTGACTTACATTCCTGGGTTTTCTTTCTTTAGTCTGAAAACTGCCCATAATTAAAAAATGAGCGTCTACTGAAGCTAACAAAGATTACTTATTTTTGTTTAACTTATATTATTTATTTAAAAAATGGTCATAAAATGGTTTAAGCCTTTCAAAGATGAAACCATGAGCCTGTAAATAAATACAGGATATGGAAGTCCTCAGAGAAAAATGCCTCACAATTTGCATCCTTCTGTCATCCAGTCAAAAGGACTGAACAGATACGCATAAGGAATATAAGGGAGAAATATATTCACAATAAGACAGCTATCACAAAATCCCTGAAGAATGAGAAGGACATGTGAATTCAAACATTATTGTGGCTTTGATAATCCTCTCCACCCTCATACCAATGCTCCAGAGACATAGCTGGCCTAACCTGAAATGTAACATGAGGTATTCCAATACATTCAGAATTAACCATGTAAGATATATAATTTTTCTCCAATAAACCAATGAGGCTGCTACCATAACCCCCAGTTAGGCTGGCCCAAATCCTGGCCCAAGTCCTGTGCTGCCCTGGGGGTATCTCCAGGCAAGTTTGGCACAACAAGTTTGGCATACCAGGAAAGTTTGGCACACCGGCTAGTTTGGCACAACACAACACCACAATGGGATGGGAGAGTTGCCTGGCCTAAATTGGTTAGGACTGTACCCTGAGTACATTTCTTGATTTAATTTAAGCAAAGATACATCCTGCAGTTTTTCACGTATCCTATTACATGTTTTCAGCTGCATATTTGGGGTGCTAATGTAGTGTCATCATGTAACATTGCCATACCAAGTGACATCACTACATTACTTCTGGGTCTTCGGAATGGAAGATGCACCAACCTCTTAGTTTCTCAGCACAGCTTTACCAATCAATGGCAACTGAGGGCTGGTTCATCTCTGATCAGGACCTTTCATGGTTCTCCTCCCACCTTTTTAATCTTCATAAAACCCTTATGATTTAGACTGGAGAAAGAGGTACCAGCCCTAAGCACATCAATGAACTTCTTGGCTGAGTGGAGATTTGGTTTTCCCAGGCCTCCTTTAAATCCTCTTTATTTAGAGGGGGAGAGTAACTGGCCCTCCGCACCCTACCAATGTCTTGTACAATGGCTTTTGCTGGTGGTCTTTTGCATCTTTATAGATTGTGTGCCCCTTTGGGACAGGGACCCATTAGTTATTCATTTTCTCTATAAACTGCTTTGTAAACTTTTGTTGAAAAGAAGTATATACGTAAATACTGTTGATTGATAGATCAAATCAATGACATTCAATCCAACAAGCAGAGGACCAGGTCCGCTGCAGTGCTCTGTCAAGTGTACACAAAGTTGCAAACCCAGGCATGCCATCATGTAACATGCTGAATGAAGACAATGTCACTACTCAACCTTCTTTTAAAGAGCTAAAGAAAAAGCATCTCTGGGTCATGCTCATAGGGAGAGAATCAAACTGATGTAGTTCTTAAATTTTCCAGCAGAGGGTAGCATAATATACAGAGTAGGCAGAACAATTTAGACATAACTGCAAATTGTTACCACGAAAAACTACATAGCCAAGAAACTTATACTAGTACTATTACTTATACTATTTTCCTTACCTTTTCTAGTGGACAATGAGTACTATCTCTGAGAAATGGAAGTAAGTTTGGCCGGTCATATTCTGCATACAGGCTGATTTGTTTCTCGTGGTACTTTTGCCCTTTGTGATGATCTCTTTTGAAAAGTTTATGCAAATACTAAAAAAGTCAAACAAAAGGAAGGAAAAAACACACCAATAAATATACATAAAATGATCCTAGTAGCAAGTCTGTGCTTCAGAATACCGATATCCGTTGTCCCAGATCCTCCAGAATATTATTTTCTTGCAAGCTTGCTGAAGCTAGTTAAACAGCTCAACGACAATCCACAGTTCATTCACACACAAAAGGCTAGCTTTGGGCCATACTGTTTAGGATTTTGTAAGTCTAAAATCTACTGTACGTAGGGACAATGCATAACTACATAACCAACATAAATGGGGACTTTTAGCAGTCAAAACATCTTATTGTTCACAATGCCTCTTATCAGGAATAGTAAACAGAACATTCCCCTAGCCATTGTCCTCCGTTTCCTTGTAAGCAGGCAGCAGGTAGCCTTGTAATTCATAAATTATATGTACTGATAGCTTTAAATGTAATAATAAGCAATACAGAGCACAATCCTAACCATATCTACTCAAAAGTAAGCCCCATTGTGTTCAATGGGTCTTACCTGCAGGAAAGTGTCTTTAGGATTGAAGCCATAAATTAACCGCATGAAAGCAATATACATGCATGTCTTTAGATACATTTTCCCTAATTTTTCTTGGGTGACTTCAGGGGGGCCATTTTCTCTTTTCTGTTTATGGCATATGGTCACCCTGGCCTAACCAATGTTGGGTTTGAATGCTAAAAATTTTCTATGCCATTTTGGCAGCAATCCTATATATGTCTACTCTAAAGTAATCCTCACTGAAATCAATGGGGTTTACTGTCAGGAAAGCGTTCTTATTTATCATGAAAACTCATGTATTTACCATATGCTGCAATTCAGGCCTGTTTTTTAGTTCTTCCACAACTTTGTCAATCTAAAAGAAAAAAATGATAAGATATCAGAGTTAGCTGTTTCTGAGATGATCACCAAATGTTTCTGAAAATGTGACAGAGGGTCACCAGCCAACAAACTTCATGAAAAGGTCATACTCACAGAGATCCGATCTTCATTATCCAAAAGCATGTCAACTGCTTTCTAAAAGAAACACAACATCCAAGAACCATTTTTGTAAATAACTGCAACGTGGCATGGTTATAGCGTTCATAGACTTTTCATTGGGCTATTTCTGCTTGCAAACAAACAGTAATTGGCAATTGCTACGCACTTTTGTGGAACAAGGTGGAAAAAGGAAAATAAAAGCAACTAGTGTTGGTGGGGAAAAAGAGATGCTACCAGTCTGATTATACTGTCCATCATGGTTCTAATTCACATCACATATGAGGTACCCATTTCCAGTGCAGAATGCTTTCCCTGTGTTGGCCAACAATAAGAAACCCCAACTTGTTTGTGTGCTGCATCACAGCATAACCAATTTAGGTTAGTACAACTCACCCACTCCTCATGCCTGTGTTTAAGTGGAGGTTAGGACTGCAGCCTGTATCTACTGAAAATTACTGATTATCTCTTATACTACAATACAAGAATTTTAATGCTCATGCAATTAATGGAGCTTGTACAGGAGCAATATACAGCAGATGTCATCTCAATTCTTGTTCTACCTTACAAAGTGTTAGAACTGCCCACATCTGAATCATAGAATCACAGAATCCTAGAGTTGGAAGGGACCTAGTAGGTCATCTAGTCCAACCCCCTGCCTGCAGCAGGAAATCCTCCTAGAGCATCTCCGACAAGTGCTGTATAGATGTAGGGAGGCAAGGAGATATCTGTGCAGTGGCCTGACTTTCCCCCATAACTGGCACAGAAGTATCTTACGGCACTTTTGTGACACCTATAGGTCAACACAGGACTTATGCCAGGCTTAGGCCGGCCTCACTGTAAGTTAGGACTGCAGCCTGAGTGGCACTAAGGAAGTAGATTTAAATGCTTCACACACCTTAATACACTCAAGAGTGACAAGCATTTAAAGCTAAGAGTCTCCCTCCAAGTCTCCTTTCCTGGGCTATAAGTTGGAAGCCCACAAAATGAATGAAAGGGGGATTTTGCATACTATGCATCATTATCTTTTGCATGGACAATACAGAAATGTGAAGCAGTACTGAAAGCAGTGCTGAACGTTTGATGAGTTCTACATTCAAATAGCTTCTGCAAACAATTAGCACAGTGGTTCTCAAACTGAGGCTTTGCAACAGAATTTGAGTATTCTTTGTCATAAGCACAAAAGATTTTATTTGAATACCACTAATTCAGCCCCTTATTTATCAGACTTCATCCTAAACAAACAGTGCACTAGACAAATTATTTCTCAGTTTAAAATTCTTACTGACAAAAAAATGTTAAAAAGCCACATAAAAAGTTGTCATACCTCTGAATCAAACTCCATTAGCAAAACAATTTTGTCCCTGATGGAGCTGAAAAGATTGTGTTTGTGGATCAGTTGGAAAACATCTTTATGTCTCAGTGTGAGGTAAATTTCAAGGGCCTTTCCATAGCGTTGGTCATAGGTGTACCTGTTAAGAAAGACCTTACATCACAGACAGATCTACTGGCAAGGCCTTTTGTGAAAGCAATCCACCAGTATAAAAACTGTTTTGCTGAAAAGTGGACACAAATGGCTGAAGCATTCTGGTGTCATTTAAAATAATGGAAAACGCTGCTCATCTTTATATGTTTTAGAAAAGTAATTGAGTACAATTTTTTTCTTTCATATTTTTCCAAATGGCCACCAATGGTCCATGACCCATGTCCCATATTCTGATTAAACAGCAATGTTCCAAGCTATACAAAACTGCATAATGAAGAACTGAGGTCAATGTACAGATATTTTCTGAACTTCAGAGGTTGCTGATTTTTTTCCCTGTAGTATCAGCTGAATGCATATTCTGATGCAATAAAGCACTGTGGCATTCTGTGCTTGGTGACATTCCTGCTTAGGCCATATCCATAAAACAACCACAGTGCATCCTCCCTAAAAGAAACTCTAGTGACTGGAAATCTTCTGAGTGGTGTTGATATTAAAGTATCTAATGGACAACGTGATGAAGAATTTTTTTTGGAAAAGCTATAATTTCAGGTTAATGCCTTAACAGTTTAAAATGTAGAATGATTTCATTGCACCAACATATGGCAAATCCAATTCACAATGATTACGTGATCAGCTTATGTTGGAGAACTAATCAGATGTAACACATGGTTAAAAGAGGGTTTTCTTCAACTGTATCATAACTGCATCATAAGTGAATCACAGAGTCCCGGCATAAACCCTATGCTGGTATTTTAAACTTGACCAAATACATTTTTTAATCAAATCTGCCCCAAACTGTGCAAGTTTGCAGCACGTCAGGAAAAATTACTCACTTTGAGAATCCAACTTGCTTCTAGCCAGAAATTTTCTCCATCCACCCTGTCCCCAATTTCTGTACCACCCTTTGGACTTCTGGGCATCCCTTCTGCACCAAAGTCCTTGCCTGGCAGAGCTGAAAGATCTTTCCAACAGTCAATTAGCCCCCTTCCAGAACTATTGATTCTTTATCAGCACACACTAGCAGTTTCTTTGTCTTTTATACATTAAAACAGATAGGCCAGTATATACAAGGAAAACCTGACCATATATTCATTTAAGGAGAATGACCATTATTCAACTGCATTAAAAGATATATTTTCACAATCCAAAAGGGCCAGGTATGCTGGTTGCTATATTAAGTTTAAACCCTGTCAAACGCCTCAGAGGATCATCAACCCTGAAGCCTAAAGGGCAGAACATCAGGAGACTGCCTGGCACATTTACAAAGGTATGTATAAGGTGCTGGGTGCATTCAAGGTAAGCCAGGTGATCCAGGTCAATATCATGTTGCTTTGCTTAGGCTGATGCCAAGGAAGTTTCAAATTACATATATCTTTGCAATAAAGACCAAGGAAAGGTTTCTTAGAAAAATATTTCCACGCCCACCCATTCCAGCTGGCTTGTGAAAATATCTTTCTTGGAAAATTCCAATACCAGCCACATTTTGAGGAAACAAAACAGTTCATGGTCACAAATAATTGCTTTCAACCTTGGCTTCCTCCACCAAAATGCACTGTAAACTACATCATGCTAATGGACACACTGATCTCCAGAGCAAACATGGAGCCTCCTGTCACACCATTCTCAGGATGCTGCACACTAGAAGATGACAATCTCTACCAGGCAAGTAGCCTCAAGACACAAAAGAATGATTTGTGATTTGGTCATTAGTAACATCTAAGTTGCCAAACAGGAATTTTGTCAATAAAAAGAGGTGTTACAGAAGAACCCTTGCTGTTGTAAGTTTTTACCCGATTGCTGTTAGCACTCGGTGACCCACATTCCAGAGTTATTTTTAAAAGCATATTACTTCCTTTTGAAACTCAACACCCTGTCTGATGTATTGCTTTCAAAATGACACACTTCAAAAATATTTAACCAAAATCAGAATGAATCCGATGCAGAATTTTTTTTAAAAAAAAAAACCTATGGTGCAATCCTAACCAACTTTCCATCACTGTCATAGCTGTGGGGCATGTGCTGCATTCTGAGTTGGGGGGGGGTAATCATAAAGACCTCCTCAAGATAAGGCAATGTTTGTTCCCTTACATCTTTGTATTGCTCTTCAGTGCTGGAAGGTTTGTTAGGATTGCACACTTAGAGATCCAAATATAGTATATTTTGGAAAGGAATTAGAATTAAACATACGGTATTTAATTTTTTAGAAAGTGGAAATAGCTCAAAACTCCATTAAGACAGACAATAAAATACTTTATGTGACAGACTTACAATTCCGCAAGTGTTTTCAGCAAAGTCCTGTTCTGTGGGTCTTTCTTCAGATGATCCACTACTGCTTGGACAATTACTGTGTTGTTATAGAGATTTCCAGGCCATTCTTTAATTAGTGTTGCAAAACCCTTAAAATGAAAAGACACCCTTTTTCACTGTTAAAATGAAAGACATAAAACACCACACCCAAACTAAAACTTTCAAGAGCAGTGAGGACCTTTGTTAGGTACTCAGCCCTACCTCCCCAGGGCAGGCTCTCGGTTTCGAAGCAAGCTACTACCAAATGATAATTTGATAACATTTGCAAAAAGTGATATCCCATGCATGTATCACTTAGGAAATGATTGCATTAATTCACCCAATGTGTTTCACAATGCCAGAATGAAAAGTGAGACATTGTGGTTGCAATTCTAATCCTCAGAATAAGTCCCTGTGCTGGCCTAGGAGTGTCACCAAAGTGCAATAAAGCACTTCCGCACCTCTCCTTGGGGGGCTAGGCCTGTGCACAGACATGCGCCAGCATCCCCACACCACCACAGGAATGGGGAGTGGCAGATTCTGAATTGTGCAAGCCTAAATTGATTAGGATTGCACCCTATGTGGGAGGATCCATTAAAAGTCAGGAAAACAGACATTTGTCGACATTTTGAGGAACATAAACATAAAAGTTACTGACATATCTGACACATTCCGGATATAGAGTCTAGAAAGAGACAGAGAGATCATGGAGACATTACTATCACCACTGTAAATAATGAAGTAGTCACACCTAAAAATAACTAGAAAGGAGAAGAAAATATTTTACTTCTCTGAGAATGGTTACTTTCAGGCCATGGAAATGCAGGTCATTGTCCATGCACTTTTTATTTTCACCTGTCATGAGTGAAGCTCACCTGCAAGTAGTTTGGAGACTATCAAGCACTAAATGTAGACATACATCACATTTGTGTTTCATTTTGTTAAACAAATATTTTTCTTTTCTAAATGATCATCCAGTTTTGCTATACAGGTCTACAACAGGTTTACAGAAACACTTTTATGTGCTTACTGAGATTGATCCAAAACAACAGCTTCTCCCAAAAGTTAGGAGTAAGAAGCAGCATTATAAACATAACAGGATAATTGCATGTGTGCTGAACTTCTAGGATAAAAGGAGGAAACAACATCTTAACAGGCTGGATGTAGTCCCCAGATCTTGCATAGCCTAAGCGTCAGCCTATAGAAGACATGCATAGCTCTGCCTTATTCAGTGAGGAACAAAACACTTGTTCCAATGTAGCAAGACCAATATCTATGACAGCAAATGGTTGTGTCTGGCAGATTCTGATCAACTGGTATTTGGTGAATTCTGTGTGCCAATATGAGATCCTTGTGTGGCTCACAGTGCTGCTAAGTTCCTGAAGGTTGCTCATTCATGCTCTGTTCTTACATGAGACATTGTGCCTCATCCTAAATTCTGCTTTACCAACGTAACAGCTTGCTTAGAATTAGGCCAGTGTTTCAATGCCAGTGGCTGCAGGATGCAACACGATACCTCATAGTCACTCTCCAGAAATTCATGTAGGACCATTTCATAAATTAAAGGCTTCAGGACTGGATCCCGTCTCGGCAAATAGCGACTAATGGCCTACGAGAGGAAACAGAACAAAGTAAGATCAACGTATCATTTTAGAGAAAAACAAGCAGTGTGGGGTGGGGGAAGGTGAGACACATTCCTACATTGCTAAAGAAATGAGAAATTCTGTAAAATGTTTTATAGGTATCATATTCAAACAATTCTCTCCGTAGCATGAACACAAATAAATGAAGATATCTGAATAACAGAAATTTCTATACTGGGAATAGGGTTGCCATATGTCCGGGAAAACTGGTACTGTCCCAGTTTTCGGAGATTGCATTCACATATGGGAAAGTTTGACAGGGGATCCTGTCCCAGTTTTGTGGAAGAGAGTTATAGCAACCCTAACTGGGAAACTATTGTTTGCAAAAATAAATACATGAGGCCTGCACACGTGGTCCACCAAACAAAAAGTAGATCATCGCCATGTATGGTAGCCTACAAGAAAGAAGCTTAAGAAATCTCAGGCCTAAGTGTTTGCTGCCTCCCTGGGACAGGTAAAGGGGAAGGAAGTTATCAAGCTAATGAACTGCTTACTGGGTTACAAGTTTTCCAGGCTGTCCATAACACTAGCAATACAACAATCTGGTAAATATCCTAGACTTCCAGTTGCCATGTTAACAAGGGGTGTCGTCAGTTTTGGGATTCAAAGAAATTAACAACCTGTTCTATGCCCATCTGGCAGCCACTTTTAAATGGCTATTTTTAAACTTTATATGTCCTATCACTCATTAACAACCGGTTCTATAGAGTAGGTGCGAACCTGCTGGAGCCCGCCACTGAGTGTCATGTTCTCCTTCATTCACTTCTAGAAGCAAAGAAGTCTTTCCCTCCTGGTCTAAACTCTCTTTCACTATGTACACATGAGCCACTGAATCTCGTTTGTCTTGTGCCACAAATGCTGAGCCATAAAAGGGACTTAAGGCTACAATCCAGAGTAACTATGGGACCTTTTACACTGACGTAGTCACAGTGCCACCTATGGGAAATGCATAGAGCAATCCAGAGTAAGCGCCTTACGGCTTCCTGTAGTTACTCTGGATTGTAGGGTAAATGCTTATTGTGGAGTCATAGGATTGGTCACTGAGAATGCCGGGTTATAGGGCTTGGCTCTTGTACTGAGCAGATTTGGAAGGGGATGAGATTGTACTGAGCAGATCACTAGAAGGGGATGAGATTGCATTTAGGATCTACTAAAGAAGCCTCTTCATCTGTGAATGGACATTAGCCCAAATGAAAATGAAGCATAAGACATAACAGAATCAAATTAAACTGAGAGAGAAAAACAAGCCCAATCATTCCTACACAGCAAATAGCATCCAGACATAATTCTATTTCAAGTGAATTATAAATGCTGCAACATAAAAGGACAAAAACTAACCTATACATACAAGCCTAAAAATCCATTATATAGCATAAAGCACATTTTGTGTAATTATGCTGGACATAATTATGATAATGGTATTTTACACTGTAATTGATATTTGGCTGACTGCATCAATTATTATATTAAGGACTGAAATAACCTAATAATAGTACTCCAGCAACACCACACTCCAGTAACACAGCAAGAGGTGTACAAATAGCTTGTGCTACCCTTGCAGTTTGAGCCCATCACACAGCACCTTCTGTTTTTCTGTGATCGGCTTTCAGAAAGGTGAAAACAACCAACTGTTTAGAAAGGCAGTAATTTAACAGAAAGGCTTTTTGGAAAACCTACAAATATTTCTGAATTTTACAGTCTGTTGGATGGCATAAGTGGAGACCGTCTGCTCAAGACATTCACATCCAGGAAGGAAATAAATCAAGAAGGGAGTGGTGATGGTGAAAATAGCACATCACAATTTTACTTACACCCATTTCGGAGGTGCCTTATTCGACTGAAGTAGAGGCAAACAAACCTGAGAGGTTATCATCCAATCTGGCAAAGTGCACACCAGCCCACTAAAACCCCCATAAATGGTGCTGTTGTCCCTCTATCTTTAATTCTATAAGAAGGCAGACGTTATGAGAAAAGCTGTAATGTTGCAACACCTTTGCGCTCCTGAGCAGAATTTTACAGCTCAAAAAGCAGCGAGGGACCACCTGTGGTGGGATCTTAATAATATGCCCCGTTTGGCTCATTGAGTTTGAATGGGAAGGCATTAAACTCGGAAGAAAATGTGTACATGTTATCAAAGGGCCGGTATATAAACGTTTGCCGTTGCTCAGAAAGTGACAGTCTTTTAGCCACATGTCATGGACAATTTATTAACTTAAATGTTTTCTAACAAATACGACCCATGGTTTGCAATGCCAGTAATACAAAGGAAGTAGCAGGATTCTTTCGTTTTGCCCTGGCTTTGCGCAGGTGACACTAACATAGTCTTTTAATACCCTGAAACTTAAATTATTTTTGATACTATTACTAACAAAAAAGATGTGCAGTACGACTTTAGCCACAAGGTCGCATAGACTCACTACGCACTCTCCTTTTATAGACTTTCATGAACAAATATACACGAGAAAGATAAAAGAGTAAATGTCAATATGTAGGTGGATACACTACAGCTGAATCTTAGATACCAGTGACATATACATATTTGAGAACCAAATAACGATTTAGATCAGTGGTTCTTGAGCATTCCACCTTTCTGAGAAGGACCATCTGTCTGGGATCCCCAGGAGTGATATCATCAACCTGGAACTGATGCCATAGCCAGAAATGACATCAAACAGGTGCTCTTTCATGTTTATTTGGAAATAAGTCCCATTGTGTTCAATGAGACTATCCCTACAATCCAGAGTAACTACGGGAGCACGTAAGAGACTTTACGTGCACCCATAGTTACTGTACCACCCAGTGAAAACCTATGGGAAATTCATATTGCAATCCAGAGCAAATTGTTCTTACTCCGGAGCAAGGACTCCCCGTAGTTACTCAGGATTGCGCCCTTACTCCCAAGAAAGTATGGAATGCAGTCCTGAGTGCACAATTCCAAAATGGCAGAGCTCTGTGCCAGATTTCAAGATGATGGTGTCCAGCCTTTCACACACACCCTGAAATGAAGTCCCAACCACACTCTGATAACCACTCTTTAGACCACAGAATAGCTTTGTAACAGGTTACCAAGTTGTTTTAGGTGGACATGAATACCAGCATGTTTGGTGTGGGGAACCAAAGTACATATGAAGTAAGAGCCGGCTTGCCAATTCACTCAAGTAGGGATCCTATATGCAGTACAGTAGAATGTAATTGCTTAATGTGAGATGTGACAGATGAATGAATTATAACAATAAGAATGAAAGATCATACACACACCCCTATTTGTGAGCTACTACTCTGTCAGAAGGGCGTTCAGGAAGACTGTTACCAGGCTGATACGTATGGTCAGTGTTGTACAATTCCCACATTGCATATTGTGTTATGCTCATCAGTGAGGAAGTAAATCCAATCTTACTCTTTCACCATAAGTGAACAACCAACAATCAGGTAACAGAATGAATGAGACTATCTAGACATTTTTCTACTGGGAAAAAAAATCAACATACCTTCAGTTGTCCTATTCCTTTGAACCTATGGACTTCAAAT
Organism: Cryptoblepharus egeriae; assembly: GCA_030015325.1. Classification (NCBI taxonomy): domain Eukaryota; kingdom Metazoa; phylum Chordata; class Lepidosauria; order Squamata; family Scincidae; genus Cryptoblepharus; species Cryptoblepharus egeriae. The sequence continues at coordinate 50,587,764 of JAREYC010000004.1, forward strand.
TCCCATAGATCTGTGTTTTTGCCAAGGATTTTCTGACATTTTCTAAGGGCAAAAATAGAGTATGCAGAAAGAAGAAATGTTTACAGACCAAATATTCATTACTAAAGTACTGCCTTCTTATGCTGGCCAACAACATTTGACCATCATTTAAAAGTTTTTGGGAATCATATTTTTTTTGGTATGGCTTCTTATTCTGAATGAGATCAGCATTAAGACCACAATACAGAGTCCAATATGCTCATGGGTTCCTTTAAATTCTTCCTGCAAATGATAACTACTTTTTCCACTTAAGATAACCCATTTCCGATGAGTAAAGAGCCACAAAGGAGAAAGTGCAGCCTCCATAAACAGGATGGTCAAGGCCAGTGGCCCTATTATCCATGCCAAAAGCATACCAGTGTTAGTCTTGCAAGCAAGCAATTAGCAGATTAAAACAATGCAGCTATCATGAGCTAATCAATACAATGTACACATAGAAGCAGCCCATAGTCAGTGGGATGTACCCAACAAACAAACCAAACAATAAAAAATACTACCGTGCTGCCAGGTCATACTCTCCAATTTCCATTAGATGGTTTATGTAGGCTAAACCAATGTCCTGAGGTAAGAGAGTATAATTAGACACAGATAATTAGTTAAAAGTACCAGTAATTGAATTAGAAGTATTCATCCTTAGCTAGCAAAATTCATCCTTAGCTAGCAAAATAGTCTTATTTGTATCCAAGTTTTCTGTTAGATTTGTTAGAATACAGTGCATAATTGAGGTATCCCAATTTCCTTCCCTATTCAGAAAATCCAGATTGTTCAAGTATTATTAAAACACACATATATAGGATTCTGAAAATTAATTGTAAAATCTTTTTTTAATGACACAGAGAATGTGATCTGTTTCTTCTTGCTCTAGCTGAAAACAAAAGAAAGCAAAGCCAGGGTGGGAAAATCTGTAGATCTGGGTAAGGGAAGTGCAACATTACATTTATGGAAGAGAAAGGGAGCAAAGTTTAAGGGAGATAGTGAAAATGTGGCTTTGTGAACGAATCACAACACCACTTTCAAATATTTGGCGATGATGTGATCACCTTTGTCTGTGAGCTCTGTGCTGCTTGGAGGTGTGTGGACTTCACAGGGAACAGTAGTTGTGAACCTCTTTAGCACCACTCTTGTGGGAGGGCAAAGGCTGAATATAAGCATGGAAAAGTAGTGGTATTCTCCTATGTATTCCCCCAAGCAGTATGTAGGGAAATTCTTTCTTAGGATGCAGGTTCCATAAAGACAGTCTAGCTTTCCCCCCATCCTCTAGCTCTCTAGCAGTACTCTTGTTTGTGCAAATAAAATGATCCAGCAGGTAAACAAGGCAGACCTGCAGAGCCACAGGGCATTAATACAGAGGACTATGCCCATGTGGTAAAGCATCATTGCTCACAAACACTTAAAACATCAAATTCTTACTATGCTTTTATGACTGCTACCTCTTCTTTGAAATGTCCTCCATTCTTAGCTTCAATCACATCTGACCATATTGAACTAAATGCCACTATTCTTTCTGTGGAATACGGTTTCCCCTTTTACTGGCTTTCGATTTGCAACCTCCTTTGTTGCTTTGAAAATGTTTTTACTCTAGCGCACAATTTCACATTTCTGCATCAAGATACACGACCACAGTAAAATCCAAAGTATTTGTGGCAAGGGAAAGAATTTCAAGACAGTGAAGATTTTTTTTTGAGGAGGGGGAGTGGGGGGGGCACTCAACATATCTTTGTTCCAGCACTTTCTTCACTAAAAGCATTGAGGGGAATATTTAATTATTAAGGAGAAAACACCAACATAATTTACGTACCTGAATAGTTAATTTTTTTAAATGTTTATAGTAACTTTGGCCCATATCCTAAAGTCAAATTAAGCCCTTTGCTCCGGAGCAGTTAAGGTAACTTTCCATAAGAACATTAGAGGGTGACGTAATTGCATGGACCCATAACTGTTATGGATTTTGCCCGTTGTGAAGAAAAAATAATGGGTGATCGTCTCTACAATGTTTGAAAGCTAAAACCTGCCAAAGTGATAGCCTGGATTCTTCCCTGGAAGGCAACACTTTTTCTCTCAGCCCTAGAAGACCAAGGGCACAATCCTAACCATTTCTGCTCAAAAGTAAGCCCCATTATGTTCAATGGGTCTTACTCCCAGGAAAGTGCCGTTAGGATTGCAACCCAAGTGAAGGAACCTCACATAAAACAAAGAGAAAGATGTGAGCTGCAACTTGTGAACTCATTTTTAGAGAACTACCACTTGCACCAGGGGAAGTGCAAGTTCCTCTTCTGTTTATATACATATATCTAGGATTCCAGTGGGATAACAATAGTTCCTTAACTAGATTTTTTTCCTTCACAACTTTCATCGGAAGTATTACACCGAGACTTAAGAGTACAATCCTAGGCATAGAAGCTAAAAAATGGAGGTCGGTATTCATAAGATTGCCGCCTCGGACTAGTAAACTCACCCTAGAATTCAATGGCTAAGAAAGTAAATGTTCAGGGCTCTTGTTCCCAGGACTACATAGGGCCTTGTCAATGCCTTCCATGCAGAAAACCAGAGCATATCGAATGAAGGTCGAATCCACTCTCTGACCCCCTTCCCACTTACAAAAATTCATGGATTTTGCCCCTTTGAAGCCTCTGATGGTGACCAGAGTGCTTTCTGGAAACTGCAGAGGCTGCATGCATCTACCTGCAACCTCAGCAGGTGTCAGAATGACAAAAAAGAGCTATATCCAGTTTCCAGAGTGATGTTTAATGTGTTATAAGGCATAGACAAGCCAGGGAAGCCATTGGGAGGCCTCAGGAACCCATTTTGGTATAGCTGTTTTTAGCAATTCTCAGTAAGGAACTAGCAAAAGCAACAGAAGGTGTTAAGCCTCCTTGGAAGCAGACAATAATCCAAAACAGAATCCTTAGCAGGCGGAGGTTACTCAATATGAAAAGAAATGCACTTACCAAACGATTAGAATCATTTTTATGTCTTTGCATCCTTTGTGTAAGCCCTTGCGAATATTCAAATGTGGGCATGTTCAACAAGGCAAACTACCACGAAGACTACAATTCCATATGCATCTGCTTCCATTGGAAGCAAATCTAACGGACATTTCTGAGTAGACACATAGAGCACAATCCTAACCATGTCCACTCAAAAGTAAGCCCCGTTGTGTTCAATGGGTCTTACTTCCAGGAAAACGTGCTTAGGGTTGCAGCCTTATATGATTGTGATTTCTGGTAAATTAACACAACGGTGACTGGACAGTGATATTTGTTGGGGTTTGACATCCCCACGCTGATTGGGCCAGACAAGTTGAGTCAGCAATTGGGCCATACTCTTAGATCCTAACAGTATTAACCCACTATTGGGTATAAACTGATACTGGAAAAACTGATACTGAAGAAACTGCCATATGTCTAGAACCCCCTCTTACCTATTGGGAACTCTGATCAACCAACACCCCCATTCAGATGCCAATGTTCAGTGTTTTCTCCACCCCTATTCCACATAAATTGCTTCTCTGATGGGGGGATCGGAAACATGGTGTACGGTGACATTAGAAGGCAAGTTGGCAGTGCTAGATATTATAGGTGAAGATGGGAGAAAAGTATGAACATGTCTTAAACTAAGAGTACAATCCTAACCAAGTCTACTCAGATGTAAGCCCCATTGTGTTCAATGGGTCTTACTCCCAGGAAAGTGTCTTTAGGATTGCAGCCTTAATGTTTGTTTTGGCCCACAGACCCATTCCAAATACATTTCGCTGTAATTTCAGAGTCAAATAGTTCAACTTACCTGAATCCTGTGTTTTTTTATAGTCTTCTGACTGATCTCAGCTGCCATCAAAGCCTCCTATATAATACAATCAAAAAGGATATCTAAACCAACAACTCAAAACTTCTGTACAAATAGATATAGGGTTGCCTTTTGTTTCTTATGCCTTGTGTTTGAAAACACTAGACTGTTTAATGTCATGGCTGGATGAACAGCTTTGAATTCACACTCTAACAAAAGCAATTGTTAACCAAAAAGATGCTACTTTGATTTCCATTCCACATTAGTATACCACGATCAAATTTCAAAAAGATGGCACCGTCTAAAGTGCAATTGCCTAAGTTAAATTTCCTAAGAAAAATCTGTTCAAGGAAGAGACGGGTCAAAAAGGTATCTTGATTTGTTTTTCTAGCACTCAGTGAAAAGAGAAAGAATAAATCCCTCACTAGTAAGAAAATGATTTTTCATTATGTTTAATTTGCTACTAACCTACCCCATGTGTGCAGAAATAGAGCTGGCTTCCTGCTGTCCAAAATGAAAAGTGAAAGCTTAATATGGGTTACAACACAAGCTATTCCCTGACTATTAAATGTTAGAGGACTTTTGGTGGAATATTCCTGAAAGCCTTTAGAGTCCTGTGGAACAATGCATCATGATTGCTGTAGGATTACTAGGACAAACTGTTATGTTCCTTGGGAACAATTAACCTGCCTGCATGTTTTCAGACTAACGTATCACAAACAAAAGAAATCTTAGGCATAGAAATTGCTTAAATCCATTAATTCACCTACTAGAGAAGTTCAAAAGATCTCTAATACCAGAATACTTATTCTACTTATATGTTTTGAATTATTTTATTGTTATTTTGTATACCGCTATGAGCTCCAGGGAAAGCAGTTTGTAATTTTTAAAAACATTTTGGGTGCAATCCTAAGAAATTTAGGCCAGCCTAAGTCATCTGGACTTTTTTTTCATGAAGGTGAGTGGAGGTCAGCGTATGCTTGTGCACTGGCCTAACCCCACCAGGAGTGAGCCAGAAGTGACACCGTAGTTTAACTATAGTTTTGTGACACCCCCCACCCCCGCGAGTCAGCACAGGATTTATGTTAGGACTTAGGCCATCTTACGTGGAGGTTAGGATTGCAGCCTATTATATTTGCATTAAAATTTAAATGATGTACATCCTTTTCATCCAAACACCTAACCCAGTGATTTCCAAACTGGAGGGTCATGACTCAACAGGGGAACCTGAAATGGGCTATTCCCCTCATTGGGGAATAGGTGCCCTGAGAGTGCTGCAACAATCACGGCACCACATGGATCCACATGCTTCTTTACTTACTTGAAGGGTTTTACTGGCATCCAGGGGTGTCAGGGCAGCTTGCAGGGGGAGCTGAAAGCCTCCTGCTAGCTCCACAGGTCTCCAGTAGGTGACTGCCCCTGCCCTCCAAGACTCAACTCATTCCCAATGTCCGAGCAGACTTGGAATCACAGAGAATCACAGAGTTGGAAGGGACCCAGTGGATCATCTAGTCCAACCCCCTGCCTATAGCAGCAGTCTGGTAATAGCTAAGCATACAAATTTCTAAGCATACAAAGTCTATTCAAATCAACACTGGAACAATTGCCTCACGGCAATTGAACCTGATTGAACTTGAGCTGTACTATTATAACAGTACAATTATAGTACAATAACAGTACAATAACAGGCAATTGAACTTGAGCTGTACTATTATAACACAGATAAACAAGCATTTTCTTTTACATAGCATTATGCAAAGCATTTTCTTTTACACTGACAAGACTTAAGAGTAGGTGAATTTAGAAATTACTTCATATTTCTTTTTCTCAAGGAGCCATTCGATATGGTCATCTTGATCTCTTTCTTTGGCTACAACAACGTCTCTTGGACTGATGATATAAAAAAGTGATTCACCTTCTGAATACTCTGAAAAAGATATAGGAACAGTTTCATCCATTTCCCCACATATGACACTTGGTAGCAGACATAAGGACTAAATTAATGCTGTGCATCAGCAATTCTGAAATTCACTGTGCAGATTGCAAAGCTCAAACTCAAAAACATCCCCACAACAAAAAAGCAGAAACAAGAATTTGATCTGTTTCCAACAAACAATGGGTCTTTCTGCAAATATTCACTTGCCTTAGTTAGAGTTAGTAAATTGCAAAAATTAATAATGGTCCAGTATGAGTACAATGGAATGATGGGATGAATTTCTTAGCACTTCTACACAGATTTTTTTTAAAATGTATCCATAACATCACTGTGCATATTGCTGACGCACAGCTCTCAAAATCATGCTTCATAAATATGTAACATTTAACAACCTGACAGTAGGTAGTATTCAGTTTCTATTCCTCCAGATCAAGACCTAACAACCTAACACTAGCACAATCCTAACCATGTCTACTCAAAAGTAAGCCCCATTGTGTTCACTTCCAGGAAGGTGTCTTTAGGATTGTAGCCAGACAGCCAAATCCAGAGTAACTACGTGAGCATGTAAGATACATTACATGCACCCATAGTTACTGCACCACCTAGTGAAAACCTATGGGAAATTTATATTGCAATCCAGAGTAAATTGTTCTTACACCAGAGCAAAGACTCCCCATAGTTACTCTGGATTACGCCCATAGTTTCATTTGTCTCATGGACTGATAGCATTACAGAACACAGGATCTTAAACTGGACACAAAATTAAAACAGGCAAAAAATAAGAATGGCCGATCGACTGAAATTCTTACCTAAACTATAATCTCGACATTCATTTTCTTGGAAGCCTCTCACTGTTAACGCATCTGAAGAGATTTCTTCACAGGATTCAGGGAAAGGCTGAATTATATCCAGCCTAGGTCTGGTACAACATTCAGTTTTCTGGGAGAAAAAAGTATATTAAAAATGCATACACTGTGTTACTTGTAATTTACAACATGTCTGAAATGATGATTTGAATAATATCATTTGCAAGTGATCTTTTTTGCACAACCTTTGATCCTTCTAGCACAATTCTTTCCCATTACAAGGAAACAAACCCTGGAAAGACTCTTGAATTTTCTCATTACTTCCTATAGCAAAAGAAACTCTTCTGCTTACCCCTGAAATAAAATGAGCTCACAGTTGAACTCAGAAAGTACTAATCAGGATAATTGCAAAAGTGATTGCAAAGGTTTTATGTATCAATAACTGATTAACTGATTTTATTGGCCACCCCATTGCATTTCTGCTATCTAGACATAGAAATGGAACAGAAAAGAGCTGATTGCTATGCTGTTTGGTCAGGCAAATTGCTATCTTGGTTATGAAGGCCCACAAATCTCACCATTCTATAATCTAGTCATATAACAGCATTGAAATTCCAAAAGAAATTAGAAAACTGTTCACAGCAGTGTTCTGAGCTATGATCATATCTTCATTTAAAACATTTTCCTGTAAAGATTAGGGACTGCAGGCATCCATCCATATTTTTCCTCTGAACATATTTATTTTTTCCTTGGTGGCCCCTTCACATTTTATACAAACGATGAGGATCTGTGAGCAACCTCTGTTAAGTGACACAAGCACCCCTTGCAAATGTGATGTACTTTTGTGTATATATAATCTAGTTCAGATGTACAGCTGAGAGCTTGTAACTTGTAACTTTTTCACATGTATTCATGCACGATCTCAAACAATGTCTGGTGCTATTCAGGTATTCACAGTATACAAACTAGACAAGCTGTTTTTCAAATCTCAGAAGCAGTAGATGGCGGTGAAAAAGGCACTTCCAAGTCTCAGCCTTTTGGCAAGATACAGGTCAGGCTTCTTCCATGCTTCTACTCACGAGCATTGCTACTCACCATTAATTGCATTCTATTTTCTCCCCACTTATTAGCTTCACTCCCTTCATCATCGGTTAGCTTGATTTCTTAGACTCGCCTCACAGAGAGTATTGCCTCTCCTGGGAGAAGCTGCACGAGCACCTTTGTTCCTTTCTTAAAAATAATAAAAAATAATAATCTGGCTGTCCTGCAAGGGGGCTAGAAGCTGACCCTATTGATTTCAATAGGTTCGAGCGTTACCTTGAGCCAATGGCATTTTATTGCTTAGCAACAGCCTGCACCCAGTTGCTCAAGGTTACTATAGCAATGACTGTCTAATGCCGGCTTTGCTATCAAGGAAATGATTAAGAGCATCTGCCACTCTTAATGCTGTAACTTCAAGGGTTTTCCCTCTTCCTTTCCCCCTACCTTCTCAGTCTTGTACTGTGAGACTAATGCGTCATGAAGGGATGGGGAGATTCAGTTCTGAGAAGAGGTGATGATCTGATACATTATTTTTCTATTGGAGCAGATCAGAGTGAGACAACAGTAGCAAACACTTGCTCTTCCTGCATCACTTAGAAGGACCCCACGCTTGTTGAAGCCAATCATCTTTGCACGCCTTTGCACCCCCAGGCTCAAGGGGTGTGTGTGTGAGCACACAAATGCACTTTGTTAGTTACGTTTTCCAAATACTTACAGTTTTCTCAGAGATCTCCTTTACAAAAGAGAGGATGACAAGCTGGTCGCAGAGAGGTGCCACTCCACTGATGTAAAATTCTGTATTGAACTGGGAAACTGAATGGCCAAAAAGAAATAGGCATTAGCGATAAAACCATAGCACTAACTGCATTAATTATATAAAGCAGGGCTGGCCAATCCCAGCCCAAAGGCCAAATCCAGGATTCAGCTGAACCTTACCCAGTGACCAGAACATTTTCTTCCAAAGCACCACAGGACTTCTAGTCATCAGATCAGGATGATGCAACAACAACATAGAAATCTGAACATAATGGCCAATGGGGATTACACCACAGATGCAACAGGCCAAAGCATTGCGTCATCCCAATCTGGAGAATGCATTCCTGGTGCAAAGTGGTATAAAACAACACTTTATAAAGCACTTTATAAAGCTTGTTAACCAGCAGGCCAGGGTTCGAGACCCGGGTCGGCCCCACAAGACAGGGTGAGCTCCTGTCCTTAGCCCAGCTCTGCGACGCCAGCTGGATCCAGTCGTATTGGCTCTGCCTTTCCACTGGACTAATTCAGTGGCGTGGAGAGGGGGGATTTGCAGCTTGGGTAACAGCCTATCCTCCATAACAATCTAACCCAGGCTTTTGTGCTTTGCGTGCAGTGTATGCAGCGCCGAGCACGATACCATAGTCTTCCAAGACTGATGGAGGCCTGCTTTTTTTTATAAAGCACTTCCAGAATGCAAGAACAGTTGTAATCCTTATATAATTTATCTCAAGAATTTCCTTTACACGGATCAGCATTCATCTTTCTAAAAAAACAAATTCAGATGTCAATTTTGCTCTTGCTGCTCCCAAAAAAGGTTGCTTATTTCAAGTTTTTAACCTCAGCAAACATCCTGGAAATCCAAGAACAGATAGAATAAAGTGAATGGCCATGGGTTAATATGATCAGTATAATATTCAAGGAAAGTTATTTGGAACTTCAGTATTGTTGGCATCTCACACAGATATGTTTGGCACACAGGTATTAAACACAAACTGTTAGATATGTCACAATCCTAATACAATTTGGATATGTAGTTGTGTAAAAAAAATTATAGACAAATATGGTGAATGAAATCGTAAAAAAAACTCATTTCTTTTTATATCAAAGGTGTTCTTGAAACTATGGATATTTGATAAAAGGAATTAGGAAAGATCATAGAAGCATAGAATCACTGAGTTGGATGGGATCCAGTAGGTCATCTAGTCCAACCCCCTGCATGGAGCAGAAAATCCTCCAAGGTGCTTGTTGAGCCTCTGCTTGAAGATCCCCAGTGAGGGAAAGTCCACCACCTCCTGTGGCAATTTGTTCCACTGCCGAACCACCCTCACCGTCAGGAATTTTTTCTTGATATCCAACTGGAATCTCCTTTCTTGCAGTTTGTAACCATTGATTCTAGTTCTGCTTTCAGAGGCAGCTAAGAACAAATCCCTTCCTCACTATGACAGCCCTTCAGGTATCTGAAGAGGGCAATCATATCTCCTCTCAGCCTTCTTTTCTCCAGGCTGAACAGTCCAAGTTCCCCCAATCTTTCCTCGTAGGGTTTCCCTTCCATCCCACTGATCATTCTTGTCGCTCTCCTCTGAACTTGCTCCAGTTTGGCTGCATCTTTCTTAAAGTGAGGTGCCCAGAACTGAACACAGTACTCAAGGCGAGGTCTCACCAATGCAGAATAAAGAGGAACAAGAATTTCTCGCGATCTGGAAGATATAGTCCTCTTAATTCAGCCTAAAATGGCATTTGCCTTCTTTGCAAACACACCACACTGCTGACTCATGTTCAGCTTGTGATCCACGGCGACTCCAAGATCTCGCTCACATGCTGTACTTTTATACCTGTGTTTTTGGTTTTTATTGCCCAAGTGCAGAACCTTCCACTTCTCCCTGTGGGCTGTGGGTGGCACAAGTGGCTAAGACGCTGTGCCTGTTAACCAGCAGGCCAGGGTTCGATTCCCGGGTCAGCCCCACAAGACAGGGTGAGCTCCTGTCCTCAGCCCAGCTCTGCAACGCCAGCTGGATCCAATCGTATTGGCTCTGCCTTTCCATTGGACTAATTCAGTGGCGTGGAGAGGGGGGATTTGCTGCTTGGGTAACAGCCTATCCTCCGTAACAATCTAACCCAGGCTTTCGTGCTTCGCATGCAGCGTATGCAGTGCCGAGCATGATACCATAGTCTTTCAAGACTCACAGAGACCTGCTATATGCCATGGAAAATGGGGAAAATTGAACACACCAAGCAGGGAATGTAAATTTCTAGAAAAAATTACTTTTCTCAAACAAAGTTATTTAATTTAAACTGGGAAAACGCCTTCCCAAACTGGTGAATTAAGCTCTAAAATATGAGTAGCTCACTTCATGCAGAGAAGACAAGCTGGATTAGGATATGGGAAAAACACATAGAGTGCAATCCTAATAGTGTCTACTCAGAAGTAAGTTCCATTGAGTTCAATGGGGCTTCCTCCCAGGAAAGTGCTCTTAAGATTGCAGCCATAGAGTTACAACAGCTTATGAGTGCATGAGATGAGAAGGGCAAGAGGAAGGGAAAACGAGGAAAAACCAATGGCAATTACCATATGTAGGGGCTGCACATGTACTGCCACTGAACCAATCCCAAATGATATCCATGCTCAGTGAGGATCAGAACACACCATTTTAAAACAAGAGGTGAAGTTCAGTTTCAAAATTCAGCCTTCGTCCTTCCAACCAAAACAGTATAGTCAACACTGCTGAGCCCAGATGATCAGCTCATCCAGGTGATCACCTAGCTGCAATTTTTGTTAGAGCTTATTTATAGTTATAAATTAAAAACCAGGTAAGCAAGGAATTGGAAATATTAAAGAAGAAACAAAGCAGGAAATGATTGCATTTCTCCTAAATGGAAAGATGGGGCACGTATGCTGCACATTCATCGCATCCTTTCACAGCGTCAAAGTTGGCAAGATTTTATTCCTAAATATTCTTATGCATAAATTCAGCATTATTCTTCAATACCAGTTTTGGCGTATTTAAGAAAGCTTCAGGTGGAATGTTGTTTTACTTTCATATAAGGGCAGTCAGATTTAAAGGCAACTGCATTCTGTTACTGTTTTATTCTTCCACAATAATAACCAGAGCGCCACTACAGAACAAGAAGTTGAAGAAAGAGTACTTTATAATACAATTCTCTAGTTGTAATAAAACTCAGATGGCAAGTGTTTGGGTTTTTTCCCTTCACCATGCAGTAAGCTGGCGTAAAATACACTTATATAACACCAAACTGGAATATACTGTTATCACCATAAGGGCTTGTGCTGCATCAGACACACAATTCAAGTGTAACAGTTAACTTTAAGTGGAATTATTAGCTCCTGTGGCAGACTGTCAGATGCTGTAGGAGGAAGCAAGGAGGACTTAGAGCATCACTCTCCCTCTGTCATTCTGAAAGCCCTTAAAAAATGTAATGACTTATGAAGAATGGATAGTCAGGTATCCAATAAAACCATCTATCCAGACACGGGACAAACGGGTGCCTGTCCCAAGAACAACTTCAAGTAAACAGGAAAATCTGGCAGAGCATGGTTTCTTGAATGTTATAATAGTACTGAAGAATTTTTATATGACAGAACCCATGTAGAGATAGATTTGAAGTTAATGCAAATCATTATGCAGAATATCTGGTGGACAGAGAAGGGGGTTGAATACAAATTATAACTTTAGCCTTATATTTTTCCCCTAACAAACTTCTATCAAAAATCTGATATGTGACATACACATGTCTTGTGGAAGATACCGCAGCTATCTTACAGCATTTTCTTCACAAGCAAAAAGTTATGCAAACTGCTTTGAAGCCAAAAGTCCGTGATGCTTCACGCCATCAATGCTCTCAAGTGGATGCCTAGAATGTGTTTTGATATATACACATACAGTGGACACAAAAATGCACAAAGCGCTTCCTATTTTGAAATAATTATGAGAGCCTCTTAAATTAACGATACGGACATGTACCCAGACATCTATACAATGAGAGCAGGTCATGTCATACTCTATTTAGAATAGCAGCTTTTGAAACAGCATTTCAAACAGGAAAATTCTTGTGCAGCTGCACACCTGAATTAGACCTAAGTGAACAACAGTAAAGGATTCTAGGACTAACCCCTCCATGATTCTGGCAGACAGGACACAGGATCAAGCTTTATATCCAAACAAAAGGACATCATTTTTACATAACATTTTTGCAGGAAACAGTATTTATAACAGTGATTTTCCAAACTTTTTATCTCATAGCACACTGAGAAGGTGCTAAAATTGTCATGGCACACCATCAGATTTTTGACCATTGATAAAGCACAGCATGCCCTGCTAATGAAAGACCCTCTCCAAAGTCTTGTGGCACACCAGTATGCCCTGGCACAGTGGTTGAAAATCACTAACTTATAAGTATGGATGTCCATCCATAAATAGCTCCTGCTCATATATTCATCTGCCACAAAATGTGCTGGATGGATCAAAATGTGCTGGACCTTACCTAAGAATGAATGTATATGCACAGACATTGATTTACACTAAGCATCTTATGGGCTGCAAACTCAATGTTCACCTTCCATACTAGGGTACTCTGAGAACCAGTGATATTGTGCTTGTTGTACCACATGTTAGTCAACAACAACAAAAAGAAAAAAAATCTCAGTTGATCATTGGCAGTCTCTTACGAATAACTTGGATATCACTAGTCTCTGAAAGTTAAAGACTTGGTTACCATGAATCAGAAACCAACATTTTTGTGCAATTCAAGAGTCCCTTAAATGGTATCAAGAGTTATTGTAATATCTATTAAGACATGGATAAATGACAACCTTCCCTCAGCATCATCCAACCCATGCTTAAAAGAGTGATGCTCACATCATTCAGCAGAGCCAGAGTGCTGTGACCTGAAACCAGAACGGGAAATCTCAAACAGATTGTTAGCAGCTAAGTGAGATAAAGCACTGATCCTCAAATATGTAAGGGAGACTGTGGGCTGGAAGAGGGAAGATAAAAAAGCTGTCTCCACAAATTCTCCACCCTTACAATATGTGCCTGGGTAGATTTATGACAACACAGTTCTTTTCCTTCCACCCCTCATTCCCTTGGTGGGTCGAAAGTATATGGTTAAATAGCATCCGTCATCTATCTGTATGTTACATTCCATACTGCATCTCTTCACGTGTCACATAGGCCTAGTGTATTCAACCTCTTTTCTGACAGTAGAAAAAGTGGTGGAAAATCAGACTACAACATAATAGGTGCAGCGTAACTGCCCTGATTTGCACCATCCAAATAGAGCAAATTAGCTTGTGAAGGAAAACTTGAGTTCACTTATCTAAAGGAATAGATTACCTGTTTTTGCCGTTATAAGAAACTTCATAGAGACAATCTGATAGCGGTACAGAAGTTTTCTGCATAATCCAAATTAAGCTGCCACAAATAAGGTTCACATTTTTTTACAAGAACGAACAAAAAACACACTTATCTGAATATTCACAACAAACATACTATACACATACCTATTTCTACATAACGACTAGGCAGATCTCGCATTTCACTGGCATGTCGCTCTTTTACTGCACATATCTAAAAAGAGAAATTATATTAATTAATTGCCAATTTGGAATTCTGCTTCAGAACACAGAACTCAGACTTACATACAGACATATGTTGCAAGGTATAGCAAACAGGGCATTATAATTTCACCAGAGATGGCATTTTAAGAAAATTTCTGTTCCTTGAAGCTGGTACAAAACTCTTCTCTTGGTGTGTGTGTGTGTGTGTGTGTGTGTGTGTGTGTGTGGGTGTGGGTGTGTGGGTGTTTGTATGCATCCACCATATTTATATATATAAAAGATGTGATGAAAGTCTGGAAGAGTCTGGCCTTCCTTGTATTTCTAAATATAGTACTAATGCTAGTAGATTACAGATGAGTAGTCATATTAGCCTGCTGTAGCAAAAATCAAAGAGTCCTAAGACACCTTAAAAACTTTAAAGATGTATTTAGGCATTTTGAACTTTTGTAGTCAAGAGTCAGATATTACATCTGATGTAATATCAGATGCAGCTGATAAAAGATTCCTGACTATAAAGTTTATCCACCACAAATCTGGTCGTCTTGTTTTTTTAAACTGCAAGTAAGCTATGTTTTCCCTTCAGACATAATCACTGCAGCTTAATAATGGCTGTTTAAAAACATACACTGATAACTTGATTGCAAATTCAGAAAATGAATATCATATAATAAACACAGAATAAAAATGCTGCCAGAACTGTACAGGGGAGTAGAAATTTTAGAAAACTATTAACAGGGCAATCCTAGGCATGTGTGGGATTAAGTTCCACTGTAAGTTCAATAGGGCTTCTTCTCAGAAAAGTGCCTATAGGACTGCAGACTAAGAGCACAATCCTAACGGTGTCTACTCAGACATAAGCCCCATTGTATTCAATGGTCTTACTCCCAGGAAAGTGTCTTTAGGATTGCAGCCTAAGAAAACCTGTTAAGCTTAGCGATAAGGGATCGCTAAGTTTTCATCGCTGTTTTAGAAACACAGGAACTGATGAGGCTAACTGTTTTTTAAGGCCTTCCTAATGCATTCAACATCCCATTTCCAGGTTTTAACTACCGTTAAGACTAGATGAGAAAGGGTTGCCAAAAACTTCTGCTAAGCAATTTCTGGCTAGACTAAACAGAGTTAATGAATTTTACCAACTCTCTTTTAACGGTACTCGGAGCACATCTCTGAAGACAAAGAAAGGAAGATCCTCCTGCAACCTTGCTTACTGCACACGCTCAGAGAAATCTGTCTGACCACTGGGCGTTTGTCATTATTCCTTCTTATGAAGGTCAACCCAATGACATTTCTATGGCAGCAGGAGTTCTCCGCACAGTAGTCAAATCAAATTCCCTTCTTTTTTCCCCCTATCGCCTTCGCTTTTCAGAAATAATCCTCTGTTTGTCTGTGATAGCAGCAAGCATTTATTACAAAGACAGGTAATTGTACCTTTACTGAATTTCCCCAGCCAATAATCAGTGTTAAATTATCTTTCCAGCAAAGGCTGCAGGGATACATATCAGGACGAAGGCTTATATCGTCTCGGGGCACGTTGGTGATTCTTTGCTTAGCAATCACGTCGAGTATCTTCACGCCCTGGAAGTTTAATACACAGTAAGAGAATTCAGTGTGGCATCTCATACACAAGCCATAGTCCTGAAATATCACACGACAGGTCATAGCAAGGTGGCAGAACAATCCTACTAGGGAGCACTGAAAGGAGTCCAGTGAGTGGGTATAAGGAACTGGAGTCAGCTGGAGGAAAGCTGTCTGTGTCAGTCTGTCTCTTCTACAGTAAACTATAATTTTGGTTGAAAGTACATGAGCAAGGAAGGTAGGCAATGACAACTTATTTCTGCAGGCATAGTTTACCATCAGAACTTGCTTATGCACAGGAATATGTATGCCTGATAGCTAACTGTGTTATAAAACTTCTTATTATAAATAATTTAATGTAAATAATTTTTTTATCCTGTCACTTTGCTTCGCTTTATTAATTATGAGACTCCAGTTGTTGATACTGTATCTCGTTTCAGAAACCAACTTTCCCCATAGTTATCTGTGGCCCTTCTATGGAAATACAGCTACAAATTCATCTTGAGGTTCTCACTACTATCTCTGCCAAGAGTGACACAATTAAAGCATATATTCTTCAACCATCTGCTGGGAATAAACGTGACAGCTGAAGAGTGGCTTCCCTTGAGAGGAACCCAGAATACTAATCAATGGTCGAGAGCCATCACACAGACGTCACACAGTCATGGCAAGACCTGACATATTTTATCTATATTAAAGTCAACTATTGCTTTAAACTTGACACTAACCCTATCTATTCAAGCACTTCCTGAACCTATTTTAAATGAGTGTGGTTATCAACACTCTAATTTGTTTCTTTTTTTTTTTTGCAGTTATATTCAACTTCTTGATATTATATGATATAATTAATATAATATACAGAAACATGGGCTTTTCCAGTTACCAGTTTGGGTCAAACCTGTCTGCAAACCATTCAAAGATATTCCCTCAAGGTTGTGCTACTGTTTTGGCTCTTGTGTTCCCAAAACTCAAAATTGCCCAAGTGAAACTAGCAAAATCTGAGAACTACCTTTGCAGCTCCTAGTCAGTTTGAGTTTCTGTGAAACCTAACATCAAAAGCTCAGTGGTTTACTTTATAATGCAGGCACATCATAGTACCTTGTTTTTTCATTTGTTCTCCTCCTTTAAGGAAAACAGGCAGCTCTCAGTTTTTGAAGAACTACATTCCTGGGAAATTGTATGTACATAAATGCATAACTGAAAACCATCTTTCCCACAACAAATCATGGGATTCTCCTGGCTTAAGGAGAAAATTATTCAATATGATAATATGACTGATAATTTCTGATTGCCCAAGGTGAAGTTAAGAAGTGGGAGTGGAAGTGGCTAGTGATTTCAACAGCTGAGAGAGAGAGAGAGAGAGAGAGAAGCTGGCAAGGAAACTGAGAAAGTCATAATCCCAGGGCCTCTTATAAGTTATTTCCTGGGGGGGGGAGGGCAGGAAGGGACCCACTTGCAGCTTCTGCATGAAGGCAACCATAGGGAATTGATTGTTCTCTCTCTCTCTCTCCACTCAGAAGAGTCTCCCTTTGCTGCCTTGCCCTCCATTTATGTCAAGGCATTGGCACATGTTCCAGCCTCCAACCCAGGAATCCTACATCCCAGGATTTGAGAAGATGTGCAGTCAAGTCCACCTCAGAAGCACTGTAAACACTGCCATGATTTTTGACCGGCCTCTGTATAGTTGGCATAAGTTAGAGCTTGTCCTACGGTTCTTGAAGTTTCATCTTTTGAATGTTCCCAGTTGGTGCAATTTATTTGCACATAAATCAGTGTTTATGATCCACCCTGTTCTCATGGGCTCCAAATGGGTTCCAATGATTGGGAAGATAGCAGCAATTTCAAGTAGATGCTTTCTTTGTGATGTTTGTGATGGGAAAACAGCCTGGTTTTCAGTATCAAAACAGTATTAAAGAGAATATGTTCCTCTTATACCAGACATATTGATACATGCTCACTTGCTAGAAAAGATTCGCTTAAAAAGAGGCAAAAAAATGAAGCTACCTCAGAGGCAACTAAAGAACATGATTTCTCATGATGTCTGAACCAAACCACTGAGTCACAGTAGCATCCATACCATTAAAACAGTTCAAGACAATCCATGTGAAACTAACTCAGGAATGAATACACACAGCCAGCCTTGCAATACCTACCATATTATTGGCCCAAGCAATTAGATTTCCTCTCCATTTAACACTTCTTAGATTTCCTTCTCCTTCATGTAAAACCGAAGGCTTCCATCTGTTCATCCATGTCCTTTCATATAACAATAACTAAGAGGAAAAGACACAAAAGAATTTTGCATTCTGATAAAGATTTAATTCACAAAGAGCCATTTGGCTTGTCATTAAACATTTTCCCATCAATGCATATTAAAATGAATTAAGTGTGATAGTGTAAACATAAACCAGGAGCTTTGCTTATCATTGGTAACAGAGAAAACTTCAACATTTCAGAACTGAAATATGGCATCCAGAATAAGAACTAGCCATGTACAGGTGGGACCTCAGTACCCACTAATTTGACTCACCACTGATACTGACATCCATCTTTAAATGCCTTTTTCAACAAGGAAAAAAGCACTAATATCCAATTTCCCACCTTCATTGTAACGTAATTATAATTTAATTATAGGCTCCATTATTCACTCAAAATAGTAGCTGAATGCAGTATAGCTTTTATATCCATGCATTCCAGGGCAACAAAGGAGAGCTAGAAATTAGTCTTCAAAGCTATATTCACACTGATTTGGTATCCATTGATTTTTTTCCCACCATTCTGGAATGGAACCCCAGTGGAGAAAAATACATGACCTTTATAATCATGGAGTAGCTTAACTGAAAACAAAGTGTCCTGATTCAAACGTTACTAAGAGTGGCATTGCTATTTGCATGGTGAAAGAATTAACAAGTGAACTTCCTTAAACCATATATATAAAGCTGGCACTTCAGGCTAACAACTGATTATGTCACTGGTACCTGACAGTCACAATTGCCTCACCTTTCCCTTTTAGAGGCTACAATTCTGAAGTCAAAATAACAGCATTTTCATGGATGACATTTTAAGAAGTGGTTTAGGCATATGAAAGAAAAGAGTGGAAATAGTAACTAAAACCTGTGTTCCTGTACCCAGGATAATCATGTTATTTTGTGAGCATAGCTCTCTCCCACTGGATCAAGACCTTTTAAAAATAATTTTTAAAGAATTAAAAAGGTAGTTTATTTAAATCTTTATGTAAAATCACTATTAAAAGGGCTTCTTTGCTTAACACAGAGTGACTATTATACATATAGCCACAAGATGGTACCAGATGACAGGTATTTCAACTGAAAAAATTCAGAAGCAATGTTTAGAATTAGTGACATAAAGTCAGATTAGGGCAAATTGGGTAAAAGCAAAAGTGCAATATAAAAGAGAAACAGGCAGTCCCGTCTGCACCACAGTTTAGTGGGAATCCTATAAATTAAGACTGTTGAGTCCCATTGCATTCACTTCAAAGGCACTACATCTTCTTTGATGAGTTGACTGCAAAGCAAGGATGGGGAATCAGGAAACAGAAGACTATATTGGTAGAACTCATGATTCTTCATCATACAAAGGCTAGACACAAAAATCAGAATTTGTAATCACCCACCTATTACTTCTAAAAATTAGTATCTAACAGAAATTTTGTGTGTAATCTTGGATCAGTCCCCGAACTACCATAGAGTGAGAAATCTTCAAGCCTCAAGTGACCTGAAAGGGCTCAAATCTTCAGAAGTTGAGGTCCAAATGAAGATTTGTTAACCAGGATTTGTTAAATGAATATTTCTCCTGAACCAGGTTGGCCAGATGACAGGAATTTCCTTGACAGAACCAGAAATGAGGCCCTGGAACCGGAGGTCTTTGTAGAGGTCCGGAATTTGGCAGCTTTTCCACCTATTTCCCGGGATTTTACGCCTTTAAGGCTTGCTGCAGAGCCCATTGAGCCACTGAGTCTGCTGGTTAAAGGAGGAGGAAGGGAGGAATTAAAGTTTTTCCCCTTCTCCCCCTGCTAAAGCACCTTTCCAAGCCATCAGTGGAAGAACTACATCTCTCAGGATGCATCGCGCCCAGATTCCGCAAGTAGCTCCAGCTACCAAATGGCTGTGAAAATGGCTGTGCCTGGCAGTGGCTCCCACTCCAAGCAGAGAAAAAGATCTGGGGGGAGGAAACTCTGCTTGCTGTTTACTGCAAATAAAGGAAGGAGGGCGCTCAGCTGAAGCTGCTGTAAAGGAGAGGAGAGCAGGGGAAGGAGAGCAGGGGAAGGAGGGAGCCTTGGAAGTGGAGCTGATGCTGCTTTGAAACTTTGCAGTGAGTTTGGCTTGGAGGAAAAGGAGGGGCAAGAATTAATTTTTTTAAGCAGGGTTGCCAACTGACCAGAGAAACCCCAGCCTCCCCTGCTCATATGCCTCTGTAGATGGATCCACCAATATATACTTTGCACAAAAAAGCATATAATTCACAACAAGCTGTTCAGGTTTGGGGCCTTTCATTCAGCTGTTGTCAAAGCAGAGGAGCAGAGGCTGGGTGTAAAGTTGGCAACCTGCTCAGGGTAGGGATGGTGTGATAACTCCTGGCTTCTTAAGTTTTAAGCCTCCAAGTGCAGTTGTGTCCACTCAAAAGCATTATAGTCAATGGAGCTTATACTGTGTAAGGGGGAAAAGGAAAGGAGGCCAAAAGACCAAGACTGTGTATGCATGTCTGGGAAAGCCTGGTTGCTTGGATCACTTAAACATGTGCCTTTTTGGTTGGTGTCTCGTCTATTGCAATGAGATTTGTGCAAAGATTAAGTACAGGAATGCAATACAAGTGTTTTAAGCTTTATTTTAACACGTCCTACATTTGTCCTACATTTTTTAACCAGGTCGGAATTTTGACTTGGAGGACAGGAATTTTGGGTAGCTTGGGGGGAATTTTGGGTTCAACATCTGGTCACCCTGTCCTGAATCAAATTTTAGTAGTAGAGAGGCAAACAAGGATTAAATTGATATAAAACTATTCACTGGGGATAAGAGAAAAAATACTGTTAAAATTAGCAGTCTACTATATGTGATTATGCTATATTATTACTTTGTAAAAAGGATGCAAATGTTCCCTTTAATTTCAACTATTTAGTAAAATTTTGTTTCAAACACAACAGAATGTCAAACAACCCAATAATGTGTATTAATCTGTAACAATAAGGTCTACATTAATCTGTAACATTTTTATTTGTCTGTCTAATTCCATCCAACCATCCATTAGATGGGTGCTCTGGGAGTATGTGGTTAACTTAAGCTGCAGTCCTAACCTCCAGTTAGACTGGCCTAAGCCTTGGCATATGCCCTGTGCTAACCTGGGGGTGTCACAAAAGTGCTTTCCTCCCTGCATCACCACAGAAACCAGAAGACCGTTGAGTTGTGTCAGCCTAAGTTAGGATTGCACCCTTATTCACCAAATGTTCAAGTCTATTTTGGATTTGGTAAAGTAACATACCAGAACAATTAGGTTTTTTCCCCCAAACAAAGTCAGGAAGAGGGAACAAAGCAAGGCATTGCTGAGTAAACTGAATTATTGAATTCAAATAGTGTTAACTTTTCAATAATCTTAACACATTTCTAATTGGAAGATTTCAAAGTTACATTCTGCTGTAAAAATTAATGCCTTATGAAAGGCAAATCAAATTCCAGGCTTGGTCCAAGTTTCAGAATACTGAATGCATCTATTTTGCATAATGTAATAATGAACACATAAAATAAAAATTAAATACAAAATGGAAATAGATCTAATATTTGTGCTTTGGTTACTTCAAACTAATTCAAATGCAAAGCTCCCCCAAAGTGTATTTATCCAAGAACACAAACATTCATATTTGTAAAATTCTATTTGTTTCTACCCTATTCATCATTAAAGTGTAAATAGTTTGTCTTACTCATTTCTTTCTAATTTTACTCCAAAATATTAATAGGGGTGTTAGAGTCCCTAAAAGTCAATTGAAATTAAAACACAGGCTTGTATTGTAAAAGCTTTTGGAAAAATTTAAGCTGAAATTTATGGTAATTTAAACTGAAATTTAAGAAACTTTATTTAGGAATTTCACTTTATTATAGACAATCTACCACTTGGCTACTCTTCAGAACAGGTAGCAATGTAAATATGGAAATTTTCATTTAAATTAATAATTTTCATTTAGCCACCAAGAGGAAGTTATATTTTCAGCAACGTAAAATTGGTAGATACTTTGGTAGAAAACAACAACTGACATTGCAGTTATCACAATGCAGAATCTAAGATTTAAAAACGAAAATGTTTATGCACAAGTCTTATGAGCATGAACATCTTTTATGATAAAGACTCTTTCCATCAACAGTGTGCTGGGCTTAGTTTTATCATTTGACAGCAGAATCCCACCCATTCTTAGGTTAGGCTGTAGCATTTGTGTTCCCAACTGCTTGCACTGCAGATAAAGAGACTTCAGAGAATATTAACCCTATAGGCCTCAATATTTAACATATCCAAGTTGTTCAGGGATGGGGGTGGTAAGTAACTGCAGCAACTATATACAGCAGTAACAGCCCACTAGTTGGTGTTGGTGCTGTTGTGTGTCCTGAATTTTGACCAGAATTAAAAATACTGTATATGGAAACAATAAAAAGATGATTTTGTTTGAACTAGTTTTAGCTGCCAGAATGAACTATTAATTGAGAGAGGGAGATTATAAGAGATTAATATTGTGGTTTGAAACAGCTGTGTTGTGTTTTTGTTGTGAATCCCTGTTTTAAGGCTTATTTGATCCATTTCCTTTGTGGGAGGCTGCCGTTACTTGCCATCTGATTCTTAGGAAAAGGGTACACATGAAAATGAATACACGCATATAAGGAACGATGAAGTGGGACAAAGAGCACAAGCCTAACCATGTCTACTCAGAAGTAAGTCCCACTGTGTTCAATGGTTCTTACTTTGAGGAAAGTATCTTTAGGATTGCAGCAATAGTCTATGAAAGCTTATGTCACAATAAAGCTGTCAGCCTTTAAAGGTACTATGTGACTCTCTCTGGTTGTAATAGCAGTTTCCAAGTCCTCTGGTTGAGATCCGGTGTATAAGCACTTCATCATGAGATTGCTCCATCAGTAATATGGAAACAATAATTCTGAGCATATTATAGTATAATTATAATTATAGAGGCTTGTTATGGATTACTGTAATAACGTGGGTATTTTTTTGGTTGTATATTGCTATTAACAAATAAAACTCTGCTTTCTGAAAGTAAATTAAAAGGCTTCCATACAATCTACAACAGCTATTATGCCAAGAAGATTTAACAGATAAACAACTCTCATTTCTTCCTCCTGTTTGAAATGTATTGCTAATTTAGCCACAGTAAGACCAATGGTACTATTTTACTGACATTCAATAAAATCTATTTCTCTTTTTCTTATAATACAGCCAATTTGAGGCTTACGAAACGGGGAACTTCCTCCTGAGACTTTCCAGAAACAGCTATCTATAAAGCACATTTTTTCTTAAAAGCAGTTGGTTAATTTATTTAGTTCATCTTTCAGTCGACTATAACATCGAATTGTTATTATCACAATATCAAGAGCAATTTAAGCTCAATGGGAGCTAAGTAGCAAGAGAAGAAAAGCTGTTCGTAAGAGAGGGTTGTTTTCCTCTCTTCTTGGATGGAGAAAGTATTTTAGGGCTTTATTTCCCATAAATCCATATCTTGGCAGTCAGCATTCTCAGTACTTATATTTCAATAGCAGCTGCTGCTACTGCAAAAACACTTCTTCAGCAATACACCTCTCTGTTTTCTGCTAGCAAATCTCTCTAATACTTTGTTATAATACAACTGTTCCTAAGCCACATGTCTTGTCAGCACTTGTATGTATAGCAGATCATTACATAAACAGAATAATGTCAACTAAATGAATTTGACAGAAGGGCAACCCATGTTATGTTTTATCTCCATTTCTGCTTCTAACACCTGGAAGTTTGTGGAAGTTTTACTTTATCGTTATCCTCTTAGAGAGTGTCTTGATTTCTGGTTCTGGAAAACTGTGGCTTATGCAGCGTCCCGGTTCCTTAAAAGCTGAATAGCGACTTTTCAATGAAAGGACTGGCAAGACCAGAAAAGCTGTCCTACTCATACCATCTGTTGGATGCTCACTAAGAGGAGCTCATTTAACACAGGGCATTGATGAGGCTCAACAGGCCCAGTCACAATACTGAAAGATACTTTCTCAAAAACATTTGCAACCCAGGAACCTAATTGCAGCCATGCAGGAGATCCTAACTGGACAACGTGCAGCAGAAAGTTGAAAACAAGTACCCCTAAACAAACAGCTTGAAAGCCACTGTGTTTATTCATTATGTTTCCATAAGGTTTTTACTTCCCATCTTCTCCATTGAAGGACTAAGGCTGCAATCCTAAAGACACTTTCCTGGGTGTAAGACATATTGAATACAATGGGACTTACTTTTGAGTAGACATGATTAGGATTGTGCTCTAACTTGATCTTCTTGTGAGCTACTCCATTCCTCATGGAACCCTCTCCTCTCATCTGTCTCTGCCTTGGGACAGTTATCTGAAAAGATGAAGTGTGACTCTCCAAGCAGCCTTGAAAGGTGCCAGCTCATCTCTGACTGACCGTTCAATGTTTTGATCTGGTCAAGAGCCAAAATGTCAAACCACACCTTACAATCAGTACAACAAGAAAAGTCACTCTGTGACTTGAGTGTTAAGAGATGGTAGTGGAGAAGTTGTCAATGAAACAACACCTTTGTTGCTTTTTACACTGTGGCCCCTTCTTCTTTCTCAGAGATTTGCTTGATCCCTGAATTAAATCCAAAAGCCAGGATTGAAACGTAAGTCTTCCTTACGCATGAGCTGTCACTGAGAAGTAAAATTCCCACATTACAATCAGCATCTGGCTGACAGTCCATTTAGTAGCAAACAGCAATGAATGATAAGGCTAGGGTTTCGATTTAATGGAGCTTGTCAGGCAATTAACACTTGCACTAATTGTAATCCCCGTCTTTAGAATGCTTAGAGGAATCCTTCTGTCATCTAAATTAGAAGTACAATGTCAGAAACATCATCAAAGGGATTACATTTAAATTGATCCTTTCTGAAACACCCTTGCCCAAACAGGAATTCAGAGCAACTTGACAGTCTAGAAGAAAAACTGGATGCATGATTCATTCTAAGGGTGCAATTAAGCTATACATGTAGAAGTACATACATACAGAACCCCTCAAAGCAGGGTCTGGCACCTGGAGACACTGGCTAGCACAAACTGGTGGGGGAGGGAATACATGGACAACCGCCCAGTCCCCTCACTGCACCCAACTGAACTCCAAACCCCTCATTTACTCACCCGTCAGAGGCTGGAGCACAAGACAGCACAAGGGTATGAGTCCTGGGGTGATCCTCCGCAGCCCCAGTCCAGATACAACCTCAAGGCACCAGGGACTATATGGAGGGAGCTGGAGGAGAAAAATGCCACCTCAGGCAAAATGGTGCCATGAAGTGCAGAAAGCCAGTGAGGTGGCAGCACAGTGTCCTCAGGAATGCGTTGTAGCCAAGCTCCCCCTCCTACTGATTCCTAGGATGATCCCTAAAGTTGTCCAGGCCACGCCGTCCCCTGCCCCCTCAGGACACAGGACAGCAACAGGAAAGGAGCAGTTATGTCCCTCT
The DNA here is from genome assembly GCA_030015325.1 of Cryptoblepharus egeriae. Lineage (NCBI taxonomy): Eukaryota > Metazoa > Chordata > Lepidosauria > Squamata > Scincidae > Cryptoblepharus > Cryptoblepharus egeriae. The sequence continues at coordinate 50,612,975 of JAREYC010000004.1, forward strand.
AAGGCGGACCTAAAATGGCCACTGCAGGCTTCCTTGCTAGTCCAAAGAACTAAAGGGCCAGAGGCTGCCAGGGAGGGGTAAGATCGCAGGGATCAGGCACATTCAAGTCAAAAAGGGCAGGAGGATGACAAGCAACGTGCCCCTTGCTGGACCAGAAAAAAATAACGGAAAGGGCTCTGCACAGCACAAGCCTGTCAAGTCCGACCTGCTCCCTTTTACAGGCAAGATCAGTCTGGAACACCAGGAGGAGCTACTTTCCTCAAAAGTCAACCCTGACTTCCCTGAGTTGGTGGTGCAAGTGGTTAAGACACTGTGCCTGTTAACCAGAAGGCCAGGGTTTGAAACCCGGGTCCCCACAAGACAGGGTGAGCTCCTGTCCTTAGCCCAGCTCTCTGATGCACCTGGAACCAATCGTATCAGCTCTGCCTTTCCACTGGACTATTTCAGTGGCGTGGAGAGGGAGGATTTGCTGCTTGGGTAACAGCCGATCCTCCATATCAATTTAAGCAGGCCTTTGTGCTTCGCATGCAGCATCGAACACGATACCATAGTCTTTCGAGACTGATGCATGCCAAGTTTTTTGTTGTGTTTTTTTTGTACCCATGAATGCATCCAGACTGACCCTATCATGGAGTGCTCACTGGAGAAAGCTTCTACACAAGAGTGTGAGATCCTCTTCACTGGCCAATTTTCTTTTAACTTGCAGCCCCCTAGGGGATGCTGTTCTAGTGGACCCCATCTTTGGCAGAAGCCTGCGAAGACAAATAGGACCCCTGTACATGCCAGACATGACATTCAGCATCTGGATCCCAGCAGAAAGAACTAAATTATAGGTTACTGATCCATGCATGCTTATTTATCCTCTTTATTGTAAAAAACGATTCAACTTCTAGTTTAATGTTAGCAACAAACTGAAAAAATACACATATATCGTGGATATGCCAATTCATGCAATACTCTTAGCTGCTGATATGCTCATTTACCGCAGAGGATGAAAAAAGATTAAATTCTATGAGCAGGGTATAATCCAAAAACCCAGAAATCCCTATTCATAGAAACTGATCTATGATCTCAATTGAATCTCTCCTCCTGCCTCGATGTCCACATCATGATTGGCTTTAAGAGCCTAAGAATTGGCGGGGGGGGGGGGGGGGCTTGCACAAGGTCGGAAGAACACTCGGTACAGTATTTCTTAAACTCTAATGTGCTATTGAATCTAATGTGCACCCTATATTTAAAATCAAAATACCACATTTACTTGAATCTAATTAAGCACTGAATCTAATGCGCACCTTGAATTTGGAGACGAAATACAGCTGAAAATGGTGAGCGTTAAGATTTGAGTAAATACAGTAACACAATTATTTAGGATTTAGGTATTTAAATAGGGCTACAGATATTTAAAACATTTTTAAATGTTGTTTTTTGATTTAGCCTGTCTGACATTACTTACAAAGAGAAGGAGTGATTAAAAAGAAATGTGAGACAACAGCACTGCCCAAACGAATGACAGGAAGAGATGTCCTGGTAGAACAGAGGAGTCTAAAGTTCTCCATCCCTGATATACCATGCAATTCTCTTTAAGGGTACCAACATGTTTGCAAAAGCAGGCGCCAACTTGGAGGACGCAACAGGTCCCTGAATATGTCAGCTAGAGGAGAATAATCCAGCTCTAACTGGGGTGATCTCCTCCTCCTTTTCCTTTTCCAGATCACAAACACTGAGATTACCACCACTGTATCATTTCTTCCATATCTGAGTGCCACCACTATAAGAAGTTCCCTGTCATTTGCATCTGCTTGCTCAAATTAAAGGAAGAAAGGCACTGAAGTCCTACAGAGAGTGAAAGGGAGGAGAAACCATTTTCCTCCTCTTTTCAGCAAGTTGGGCACCCATTACCATGTTTGGTTTTCAGAATGCAATGGCAACTGGGCTCTTGGATAGCTGGACCCCTTGTTCACTCCAATGTTGTAAGCACACACAAATGGAAACATTCTAATGGCCATTCATTTTCGCCAGCAATTTGAGTCAGAAAGTACTGAAGCAATAAATCTGTACCTTAAAATGTGATTTAAGGTAAATCACCCAATACCTGGACAGAGATTGCCTTGGTATTTACTCTTACTTCACTTAAACGGGACCTCTCAGTATTTACTGACTGACATTTTACAGCTTACAAAGCAATCTGCCTTTCTTGTCTGGTACTCTTCATCTACCAATGCAATGCCAAAAAGCTGACTATCCGGTTTCTAAAAATGGACTGTGCTGCAAACAGCATCCTGACAATTTAATAATTTGTCAGAGTGATCCAGGCAGTTATTATGAGGCACATATTGTGGGGTTCAGAGGTAAAGGTCACCTACTTACAAAGCAAAGACGAACCGGGTTTGCTGAAACAGACACACACACGCATGCTCACATACATACAAACACATCAGGACAATTAAAAAAAAAATTCCAGGACTATGCTGGCAAGACTTTAAAGGCAAAAGTATAAATTCTATTGCAACACTTGAACATTTTTGTCTATTACCAGCTTGTGTGTTTCTCAAGAGCTCTACTTCCTTTGGTAAAGGAGGAGTGACTCATACCAAAAACATTGTACTTTTTGAAAATTATTGTTTACAGCTTTATAGAAAATACAGACAGACAGGCAGGCAGACAGAGAAGTAGTTCTGTCCAAAAATTTCTACTCCTGAAGGGGGAAAAAAATCACTCAAATTGTTTGGCTCTGATGTCTTTGGCTTCCTGATGAACCTTGCAAGGACTAAAACTCTAACCATACCAAGAAGTCAATCCACATGGATCACAGTTATCAAACATAACTAGATTAGCAGGGGAATAATTGTGAAGGCTGGGACAACCATTTTAGGCAAACAATATGTATAAGGACCTCAAGGATCACCATATTTAAAGTTAGGAAGAAATTTCCTCCTAGGGGGAAGAACGTCTGGTAGGAGAAGGGAGGAAGTTCCAGGTGGATAAGCAGATTTGGTTGGGCCATATTAAACTTATTCTAGCTGTATTTGAATCTAACACTAACCCTTTTCAGAATTTCATCTCCAAAATCAGGGTGCGCATTAGATTAAATGGTTAATTAGATTTTAGCAAATGAAGGTGTTATAATAAAAACATAGGATACATAGGTTATAATCAAAACTTAAGTATAGGGGTGCATTAGATTCAATGGTGCATTAGATTCGAGTAACTGTGGTAAATATGTTAGATCGGTCCTCTCTAGTCTTTAGTTTTCTGGTGTTTTTAGGAAACATCAAGGACTTCTAGACTCTGAAAATTATCATCCTTATTTATTAAATGAATGAATTATTCTGCCATCTTTTTCCCAGACAAAGGGACTCAAGGCAGCTCATCAAATCAAAATAGAAACAAAATATGACAATCAAATCAAAATAGAAACAAAATATGACAATCAAAACATCAGAAAAACCGAAGTACTGGGTCAAAACAAAAGGGGATGTGCAAAACTTGCAAGTTCCTCAATTAAAAAGTCTCCATGCAAATATTGCAAGTCTACCTTAATTTTTTTTATGTAACTTAAGAATTTAAACCAGTAAGTCAACAAGCAGCATCAACTCAGTTGTCAGCAGAATATGCATTCCCTTCAAAATCTTAGTGGACAAAATCTCCAACATTATAATCAACATGTGCAATGACAAGTGTGTTCATTGAAAACTGACACTTCAAACACATCACCACAATTATTTGCCTAGCAATGACCTACAGCTGTATCTTCATCAAACCCTCCCCCCTTTTCCACAGCAAATTTCACCAATGTCATTCCGTACGACAACACCATCAAGGTTTTGCTCACAAGTTTCTGCTGTCTCAGCTTAACATAAGCAATTTGGAAACGTACATGTCCTTCCGGTTTCTTTTTTCCATTTCTTTTGGAAATTTTTAACCCTCTGGATGATGTTCATGCTTCCTATTGTCCAGTTACAGCACTGATTTTTCTGCCAGATTGGAAACATGACAGTTCTGAAAGGGTTAACTAAAGAATACCTTTATTTCAGCTTTACCACCTTCATTTAGCAAGCTTTCACCCTGTTATTTTTTAAGATTAGACCCTCTTTTAAAGGTAGAAGGTTATGGCCTACAATAGCACTATTTGTCTTTCTTCTCGCCTCAAAGCTCCACCATCCTCTGTGGCTAGGGATGCCCTGTTATTTACAATGTATTATTATTGTAGGGTTACGATCATCTGCCAAGTGTTCCTTTCAAAACTTACCTTACTTAATTGCAGAGGGAAAGGGGCAGGAATGATTCTGTTAGTACCACACCCATTGCTCTTGCTGTACTACGCAGCCAAAGGAAGATCACTATTCCTACTATCTCATGAACCTCTCAAGACAGCATAGAATTTGCTCTCCCAAAAGCAACATATATGTGAAAACACTCATACAAACACTCATTGATCAAAATCAAATTACCATGTTTAAAATAGTATATTATTGTATTAGCGTATTATTGTATTAGCTCCTTTATTAGCTGAGCTAATACAATGCTATAGTATTTTCTACAAAACAAAAATAATAGATTCGCAGAGCAGTTTTTGCCTAACCTATAGCAAACTTAGGGCAAATTTATAGCAGATGGTGTAATGAGTTGGCTGAAAGTGAACCAAGAAATCCCCAGTTCAAATTTTGCCACAGCTATAAGCATAATCACTGGTCATAGGCAAAGGCTACAATCCTAAAGACACTTTCCTGTGAGCAAGACCCATTGAACACAAAAGGGCTTACTTTTGAGAAGACATGGTTAGGATTGTGCTCAAACTCTTTCAATCTCAAAGAGTGCAATCCAGAGTAACTATGGGGATCCTTGCTCCGGTGTAAGAACAATTTACTCTGGATTGCAATATGAATTTCCCATAGGTTTTCACTAGGTGGTGCAGTAACTATGGGTGCATTTAACGTCTCTTATGTGCTCCCGTAGTTACTCTGGATTGTAGTGTAACTCTCTCTGAGACTGAGATATAAGGACAATAAAGTACACTTATGGTGCAAAATTAGCTGTGAAGGTGATTGCAAACATATGAAGCATTCTGAACTGTGCTAAAGCACTGTATGTGTGTCCTATATCATCAGCACTGTTATTTGTGTACTATTATTTAGAAATACTATTTAAAGATAATTTGTTTAATGGCAAAAGAAATCCTGAAGAAATTTTCACTCATTTTCTCCCTTTACACTACTATATATCATGTGACAAACAGCAGAAGTTATTCTGAGAAATTGTGTTTTTTAATGCACTAAATAAAGGAATAGAAGAGAAAGAGAAGCAGGCAGGAACTGGTATACCATTTCTCTGAGGACACAATATAAACTACTCTTTCAAGTAATCAGTTAATTCAAAATACAAGTCAAACCACTGGCGTGTATTTTTTTTTCTCCTCTTCAGTATCATGTGAATCCAGGTACCGTAAGTTTACCACTTCACAGTGGTTAAATACTTGTTCTACAACCCCTACAATCCAGAGTAACCACAGCAAAGCACTTACTCTGGATTGCTCTATGCATTTCCCATAGGTGGCACCATAACTACATTGGTGTAAAAGGTCCCATAGTTACTCTGGATTGTAGCCAAAGTGTTCTACAAAGTACTTGCATCTTGCTCCCTATTCCCAATGATCAGTATGTAAAAGTGTTTACAGCTCTGCATACTACTGAAATTGCTCGGCAACTCCAGCCAATCACTGAGAGTGATCCCATCGGGCTGAGAGGGAACACAGTAAGCTCTATGGTTGAACAAAGAATTTGATCTGGTCTCTTCCATTTTGAATCACACCACCACAGCAGCACCATTCAAAACACTTTCCCCCATTGAACCCTTTGCTGTATGAGATCCACAATGATGAAAATTAATTCAGTATTTGTTATTGCCAAGTAATTGATCTATATTGTCCAGGATGATTTACACTAAGTAGTAAATTTCAATTATTTCAGATAGCATCCTTTCCCAGCTCTCCCCAGCAGTGCTAGGGACTGAAAATAGGATCTCCTGCATATTTATTTTATTTATTTATTTACTCAATTTATACCCCGCCTTTCCTCCCCCATAAGGGGGAGCCCAAGGCGGCTAACATTAAAGAATAAAACATCATTAAAATTGCTAATAAATACAAATTAAAACATCATTAAAATACAATTAAAATACAATTAGAATTATAAAACTAGGAACAATTAAAAACAAGCTAAAAACATTTGTTAAAACAATAAAATACAACACTAATGCACTGCCCCCCACCCTCTGCCCCGTTTAAAACGCTTTTTTAAAATAAAAGGTCTTAAGGCTCCACCTGAAGCTCTGTACTGAGGGAGCTTTCCTAAGTTCTATGGGGAGGGAGTTCCCCAAGTGTGTGCTCTGCCACTATGGCTGCAATCCAGTTAGGGCAGTGAGAAGGGCCCAGCTGGGCTGCCCCAAGTAGGCTGTATCCACAGCAGAAAGTTATGCTGGATCCAGAGAGTCAGGAAGCCTAGGCTGCCCTAACTGCTCCAGAGCATGCTCTGTATGCACCAAGTCAGTGGCACATGGGGAGGGCTTGCTCCTGAGGAGACCCCCCCTCAGATCACACTGAACAAGGTAAAGTAAGGAGTCCCTGACAACCTTATAGCAGCAGCATGAGGCTGCAGTACAGTTGAGAGTGGATGCAAGGGGCTTGTTGGGAGTGGCCTGCTGTATTTACAGGTTAGTGGGCTGTCGCAGTTGTGCCATATCCTGAGGTTGAGAGGCAGAGGTTGCAGATAGGCTGGCCAAGAACTCAGATTTTTTGTCAAGACTGCAATTATTAATCTGCCTTGCAATGGACCCCTTTGGGTCTATTCAGAATTATACCTGCTCCTGAGCTGGAATAACTCTGAGGAGCTGGAAGAGGGCATCTCTGCCTTGGAAACAGGCTCTGGATACAGCGTAACTGCACTGTTCTATGCAATGCTGAACATGTCCTGAACATGCCTCTCCTGAGCTGCCTAGGCTGGCCCAGGGGGCAGCCCAGGTCCATCTGTCTTAAGGCAGCCTATGTTGACTTAGGCAGTCCCAATACGTTTCTGGCATAACTGGACTGCCCCATCTTAGAACTGGGCCACCCCAGTGATAGATAGGGTAGCCAAGTGCACTTATGGATTTCAGCCTAGTCTTGAGTCCTCAATTACAATGTGAATTATTTGAAGCTAGGAGATATGGGGCAGGGCTTTATCAAAGGAAAAAAGGTGTGTTATTTCTTCTAATTGGTCCTTCATCAACATCTAAGGAGAAAAGCTGGTAAAAGGCACTAAGCTTTGAGAAAAGACATGGAACGTGTACATATGGCTTAGTGGATCCTGATGAGTCACTTGTTTATTCAAACAATATGATATAAAAGCGTACCTTGTTTCCTCCCGTTACAAACTGCTTACAGTGTGATCTCACAAACTGAGGGTGAACTGCAACGATCTGCACATAAAAGAGGGAAATAATGCATTAATAGTTTTGAAAATATTCATGCTACAGAGGGAATTGTGTGTACAGAGGCCCATTATCCTACTTGCTTTGTTTCTATAAGGTATTTTACATCAAACTATACTCTCTTGGTAACTTTAGCAGTAGCTAGTTTGCTTTTGTATCATTCACATGCAACATTGGCTTGTTATTATTATTTTTTGTCTGCTGTTCTTCACTGCTTTGAGCTTGCTTACAAGCCAAAGTATGTTGTTGTGCAAAGAAATGATGCAACCTATTCTATATTTGCTTACAATGACAATCATGGATGCTCTGGTAGAAAAGAAAAATCTACCAAAACTATTTCTGTATCAAAGTTCAGAAGTAGTTCACTTTTATTTTGAAACTGTCTACATTAACATCAATTCCCTTCAATTAGTGCTGGATCTTCCAGAGGAAAATAAAAAAAATGTGTAAATCGCAATCGCACTTGTTCAGATGTCATATAAGGGCAATTACTGAGCTTCAACATACTGTACTTGCTTCTTGTGCTGCTTTAAACTTGGAGCTTCCAGATTTGCAAAATAAATTGATATTCTATGGCAGCAAAATTCAGTAAGAAGAATTAACAATTAAAGTTAATTAACAATTAACATCTCAATCCAGGCATTCAAGTCCCACAGACTGTATAATCTATGGGAATAACCAGAGAAGGTTGTGAGGGATAACCGCATAGGGGTGAGGTTGTGGGGGATAACAAGAGACAACCCAAACAATGAGATACTAACAGCATTCATCAACAATAGGGGTTGTTTCCAGTGGTGGGATTCAAATAAATTAACAACGGGTTCTATGTCCTAATAACCCAGTGTTTCTCAAAGTGGGGGTCGGGACCCCTTTGGGAGTCGCCCAGAGCTTTCCTGGGGGGTCATCTAAAGATCTCTGGTGCAAGGGGCCAGGTCAGGCTTGCCAGACCTCCGGCTGTAGCTGCACGTGCACTGGGACTGACTGACAGCCTCAGGGCCCAATCCTATGCATGCCTACTCTGAAATAAATCCCATTATAGTTAGGGGGCCTTTACCCCTATGTAAATGTGGATAGGATTGCAGCCTCAGGGCCCAATCCTATGCAAGCCTACTCTGAAATAAATCCCATTATAGTCAGGGGGCCTTTACTCCCATGTAAATGTGGATAGGATTGCAGCCTCAGGGCCCAATCCTATGCATGCCTACTCTGAAATAAATCCCATTGTGTTCAATGTGTGCACTGAACACACATTTCATTTGTAACAATGAAAATACATCCTGCATATCAGATATTTACATTACGATTCATAACAGTAGCAAAATTACAGTTATAAAGTAGCAACAAAAATAATTTTATGGTTGGGGGTCCCCACAACATGAGGAACTTATGAAGGGGTCACGGCGTTAGGAAGATTGAGAACCACTGTAATAACCTAAATTAACAACAGGTTCTATGTCCCATTAGTAACAGCCCTCAGAACCAGGTGCTCATTAGCAAAGGTTTCTATAGAACCTGTGGGAACCCCCTCAAGCCCACCACTGATTGTTCCCCTACAACCAGTACAATTAAAAACATGATCCACTTGTGCCACAGGCAACTAATATGAAAAAAGAATGAAGTGTCCCCAAATGCAATAAAACTAACATAGTGACAATTTAATGCTATCTAAAAACTAGAAAGAAAATCTTCTCATTTAAAAAGAGTTCAGAAGGAATCTCAGAGAAGATCTGCTAGTTTTGAGCAGCCAGTAGTGCCAGGCAGAAAGGAGTCTACTCATGGGTAAAATCTCCACCTAAGGGTTGGTGGAATACTGAGTATTCCACCCATCATCCAGAATTGAGGGGTCAGGGGGAAACCATGTTTGTGCATCCATGTGTGACCACCAATGGATATGGAACTTCAACCTTGGCCCAATCTGGTCAACCTCTGACAATCAAGCATATCTAGATGAAAGTATATTAAAATTGTCTTTTCTTCTTTTCTGAACAAAAAATATGCTGAACTGATGTGATAACTTCCTTAAGACAACAGTGCATTTGTTAAGGATTAACCAACTACTTACTTTAATTGGGCAATCAAATGTTTCGTGAAATTCTTCACCAGTGTACAATCCAAACACTTGCACCTAAAATTAAATGACATTGCTGTAAAACTGTATAAAATTGCCTATTATTATTTCCATTTTAGAAGACAGAAGGTGAATAAGAAAATAGTGACACCGAAAGTACATTATTTTATATTTTCTTAAACTACATCAGTCTAACTGTTTAGAATTATCCAATGTTTCTCTTCATGCAAAGTATTTCTATGCAATTAAGCTGCTGGAGCCACCAGAATGACAAAGGTTTTCTTTGCTTTATATCGCTATTATTAAATTGATAACTAAAAAGATCAAAATAATTTTCATTTTAAAATTAGGCAGAACATATATTGAAAGCTGTTTTCCTCCCATTAAGACTCTTCTTTCCTACTGTTATGTATTTTCATAGGTATTAAAGTGAAGCTTTCAAAGATGATACAAATATTAACATACTTACCAGGAAAGAAAGTACCTGGAGATATTTAAATCATATCATATTTCCAGTATTTAGCAACTTGTGTGAAGAATTAATGATGAATTTCTAAATTAATAGTCCTGTAAAAGTGTACCAGAGATTGTGTGAAATAGTCACACATTTTTGCATTTTAATACCTGAAATGCAATACCCGTTTCAGGTATTACTTAAAGTTTGAAGAGGGTTAGACTAGGATTAGGAAAATCCAGGTTCAAATCACTGGTCAGCCATGAAGAAATGGTACTCTACCATTGAATCTCTGCTGCCCGCCACTGTCCAGGTACCCTTCTGTGCCTGGTTCATATCATTGTCATTTATCCCCACAATGGTGGGTAAATTCTGCTACTATTAAATAATTTTTTAAATCTATACTTATTTATAATTTATAAGTTTAAAATTAAACTTTTTAATTTGCTTAATTATACAATTAATGAATTTGATTGACTTGATTTTGTTGTATGGCACAAACTTCCCTACTTGATGATGATATCACTTCTAGAGGGTCCCAAAAGACTATCATTCTAAAAAAAAATGAGCCCCAGTGTCAAAAAATTTGAGAACCTCTATTTAAAGCATCAGTGGGCTTGGATGTAATGAATTAGCAAATAGGTATGCACGCACACAAACAACGTACACACCAGTACTCATTTCAGTTTCCTGAGCTTAACTTGTTAAATGGATGATGGTAAAAATCCTCCCTAAAAATCTGATTAGTAACAAACCATGTTCTACCCAGTTAAGTGAAATGGATCTTAAAGAGTGACATTAGCACAATGTGCCTACCAGCAGCATTATTTCCTGAGAAAGCACACTGAGTAGATTATGGTTTGGAATTTTTATATCACAAGCAATATTAGCACTGCCACTGACTTAAAACAAACAAAGACATTCTAATAAGTGGAGAATCGATCAGCAAAATCACTAAAATGTCACAGCTCTCGACGTGGCAGGAGAACACTGATAATTGTTGGCTGAGGAATGCACAAAATGATGTATGTCCCCAGTTGAGGAAGAAGGTGCCACATTTTTAAGGAAACTGTACATATATTATGGATATTGATTTACCATTTGTTTAACGTGGCCCACTGTAAGGCACTATATTATTCGGATAAACTATCACTGCTTATCAAAAGATTTCACAGAAGTAACAATCATGTGTGCGTGTGCATGTGTTTTAAAGGAAAAACTACCAGCCCACAGAAATTGTGCCCACAGAAATCCAATTTTGTGGATTTATAGCAGAGAAGCACTAAGTTACTGTCTTGCAAGAGCATCAGACTAGTCACTGAAGTATAACTGGCACAGTAGTAATGATTACAGTGACAAGTCCTTCTGCCACAGCTGTTAATCAGCTTAATACCAGTAACATTATTGACATCCCTTGTAATTACTTTTCCTAAGGCACTTTTTGGCCAAATATATTTGACTTTAATTATGAGTTTTCTGTTAAGTGTGCCTGTACTCAAACAGAGGATGGCAGTGCGGTTGATACAGATCTTCACAGAACAAAGATCTCCCGACAATCTGGAAGAGAGCACATGAGCGCCAACTCATGCAAAAAGAAAGCAGAATGGCCATACCTTGCCATCTTCAGAACACACCCCCATGTGTTCTCCACTTTCATCCAGGCTAATCTGATTGATCTTAACTGGACTCTGTTGACAAAGAAAGGAATAATTTTTAAAAGCACATCAATGATGACTTGCTGCTACTTTTTGCTTAAGGTACAAACCAAACTTGCACTGTTTGTAACTCAGCAAGTGGAACACACTCTTATATAGCAGCCCAACAGAGGCTTAGTACCTACTAGTACTGTGGGTGTATCAGAAGAGAGTTCCCAAATACCTGATATGGCACAAGATACATCAAGCATTGATTTTTATTTGCATAGTGACAACAAAGTGCAGTGTGCTTTAGTGAAAAAGATACACGGTAGACAACAGAAGGAGAGGTAAGTGCCATTAGGAACAAAAAAATACAAATTTCAGGAATATGTACCGTACATAGACTTACAGAAAGTTATTATAAGGTAGAGGGCCTGGGATGTACTCTCAAAGGCTTAATGGAAAACATAGCTTTGTGACGAGATCTGACAGATCCACAACAGAGAAGCATCAAGGCAGAAATTCCATATACTGTACATCAGGGGTCTCCAAATTCTGGACCAGGGGCCAGAAGTGGCCCCTCGGAGAGCCTCAATGTGGTCCCCAGCAAAACTCCTCTTTCCAACCCTTTTGCAAGACTTGTAATTCACTCCAATACATTCTTATTTACGTAAATGTATTCAAATTTGAAATGTAAATTACATTTCTTGCCTCTGACACAGTATCAGAGAGTGATGTGACCCTCCTGCCAAAAACTTTGCAGGCAGGAGCAGCAAAAGTAGTTTTCCTGTATTTTAGGACATATGATTTTCAAACATTTGATCTTCATGGACCACTTTGTTTACTCACCTGTCTTCAACTCAATCCGTGAACATTACAAATGATACTGGGACAGATTTTTTTGACAGACTTCAAACTTCTACAGTTATGCCTTATGATAGTGGTGGATACCACTAACATAAGGCATTATTGTCTACCATTAATGACCTTCTTATCAAGCAACTCCAGATCTGTTTCCAGGGTTTTCTAGAACCCAGCATGAGAATGGCCAAAGAAAGGGGACTCTACATGAAACAGGGCAACCTAGAAAACAATTGATTGTATTTTTACCTACCTAACACTTTTCAGTGTTAGGAATCTAATTCCAGAGATAAAAATATAGCACAAATGAGCCTTATGTATAGGAGTTAGGTGAACTGGCTCCCAAATCTACACAACTTTTGGACTTCGATTATAAACTTGAAGACAAAAAAAAATCAGGATTTCATGAAGAATGACAGGAAATGTGTCAGGGAGGAATAAATGTCCCCCCACTGAATTACCATTAACTGCCATTTTATTTCTCTTCAAGACCTGCTTGGGATTCTGGACAATCTAAGTAAGTTTGACTGTTCAAAAGAAATCAATAACGTCAACCTGACACTATTAGAACAAAAATGTAACTTTAATAGGAGAGGAAAAAAGTTCAGGAGAAATGGTTTGTGTGTTTTGGCAGGGAGGAGATAGTCTCTTATAACAGGTTTCTGCAAAATCCTAAATTTGAAGAAAAGCTGCCACTCGCAAAATGCAACTTGTGAGATAATCAATTATCTAATGCAAAATGCTTAAAATAAATACACTTAGTATGGATTATGTCAGCTCTTCAATTAGGAATAAATTCATGGCCATTCAGAGAGCCTCTTTTAACTGTGTGGCAACTTCTCCCCTGATGCTCATCATCATGCCACCTTATAGTGTCAGTCCCTCAACAGTGAACCCAAGAAATCAATCTGCTAATGTATAATTTGTAAAGCTCCTCTGACTAACAAATGGATAATTGATTATTTCACAAATGCTGCATCCCCATGGATGGGAGGCAGAATGAATAACAAATATTAGGTCTGGATTTTACTCTAAGTTGAGAAAAAAAAGGCAATATTTGAGCCCAAGTCAACTAAACATTTTATAAAGTGCAGTGTGACTTGGGCCACAATCCTAAAGACACTTTCCTGAGAATAAGACCGATTGAACAAAATGGGGCTTACTTTTAACATGGTTAGGACTATGCTCGTGGTACCTTTTAGCCGTAGCAAACAAGTTTGCAACAAGGGTATAAAAAGCAAACTGGCTCGCAACTGCTTTTAGGGCAAATCTCATTTATTTCAGGAGATCTGCTGATTATACGGCCACAATGAGAACTGTGCCTACTCAAGTCTTATCGCAGCATAAGCTGGGCACAATATCCTATTATATTCACAAATGTGTTTAAAGAACTAAATCTTCATCGATTTTGCAAATTTTTTACAAAACCAGGCCTCCGTCAGTCTTGAAAGACTATGGTATTGTGCTCGGCACTGCATAGCTGCATGCGAAGCACGAAAGCCTGGGTTGGATTGTTATGGAGGATAGGCTGTTACCCAAGCAGCAAATCCCCCCTCTCCACGCCACTGAATTAGCCCAATGGAAAGGCAGAGCCAATACGATTGGATCCAGCTGGCGTCGCAGAGCTGGGCGAAGGACAGGAGCTCACCCTGTCTTGTGGGGCCGACCCGGGAATCGAACCCTGGCCTGCTGGTTAACAGGCACAGCGTCTTAACCGCTTGTGCCACCCACAGCCCTTTTACAAAACCACAACTATTATTTTTTATTATGCAAAAGTGAGCTGGTGAGATCATTTATGGTTACCACTGAGACATGGCCCATTAGTCTGGAGACATGCACAATCACCATTCAAAAACAAAGTGTGCCTTATGATTTAACTTATATAGAATGTGGTTTGCAAGAAGCAGTGTAGTGGCAGTCAAAAACAGGTATGGTAAAGGAATAGGGAAAAATAGAGAGCTGGAATGGTGTAGTTGCTCGGGGGAGTCAGACTTAGCTCTGGCAGAAGATCCAAATCCCTACTCAGTCATGAAGCTTGCTGTTGGGCAGTCAATGGGCAAAATCCAGAGTAACTACGGGGAGTCCTTGCTCCAGTGTAAGAACAACTTGCTCTTGATTCCAATATGAATTTCCCATACGTTTTCACTAGGTGGTTTAGAAACTACGGGTGCACGTAAAGTCTCTTATGAGCTCCCATAGTTACTCTGGATTTGGGGGAATGTCTCTTAGTCTCACCTACCTCACAGAATTATTGTGAGGACAAAAAGACAGGAGAGGCTATGAACACCACTGTGAGCTCATTGGAGAAAAGGTGGTATAAAATGGAGGGGAATAATTTATTTTCATTTTCTGAATGATTTGCCTCCCTTAGGAATGTTCTATTCAGAAAATAAATTCTAAAGTTGTATGGGTGTGTAGATTAAAATATTTACACTTCTACACGTTAGTGGTTAAGACTACTGAGCTGCAACTCACAACTTCCCCAGCTCAAATCTCACCTGTCATGAACTTGCATAATGGCTGTTGGCAAACCACTTTGAGCCCCATTGTGTTCAATGCATCTTACTCCCAGGAAAGTGACTTCAGGATTGCAACCTCTGTCTCTGTTCCACAGCAATATGGGGATAACAATACTTACTTTACAAGATTGTTGTAAGGACTGAAGTACAGTACTGTACATGAAATAGTACAAGTGAAGTGATCTGTACACTTAGGAACTTACAAATACAAATACCAACAAATACTTACAAATACCAACTGTTTTATGACTGGTTCAGATCTATTCAATTAAGAAATGACTTTAAAGGCCTTTAAAATGACTTTAAAATGACTTTGAAATCATTAAAATACTGACCATCTTTTAAAATTCTGAAGACATTCATCTGCTGGCTTAAATTACCTGTTCTTACTATGAAATTTTAAATTTCTCAATCTGAATTGTGTTTTAGATTTCAAGCCCACTTATATTTTGTGTTGTGACAAGGAACAGGACTTCCTCAGTATAATACTAAAATTTATTATAGGCCAGCTCAAGGGTGGCAGGCAGGAAAATCACATACTTATTCCTAAGCTATGTGTCATTTTATTTACATATACAGTGGTGCCTTGCAAGACAAATTTAATTCGTTCCGGAAGCAGGTTTGTCCTACAAAGCATTCTTCTTACAAAGTGGATTTTCCCAAAGGAAATAATAGAAACTCAAACAATTGGTTCCACAACCCAAAAACATTCATATAAAAATATTCACTGTATGTAAAAATGATGACAAAAACTCTAATCAAATTCAAAACACTGTAATGTAATACAGAACACAATCACTGTAATAAAACACTGTAATACACTATACAGTAAAACAGAAAAGAAAAACCTTTATGGTCAAGGATGACTAATTTTAATTAAGAGTCACTGGTGTCTTTTTGGGCAACTTTAACAAGGAACCTCTATGTGTGTGTGTGTGAGATCTATCTATGCAAACTAGATAGGGCGTTTGCAGCAGAGCAGCAGCAAAGGCTTGAGCATGAATGCAAAAGGGGCAAATATCCTATGCTGTCTACTCAGAATGCCAGCCTGACTCTTTCCAATTTGCAGCGGCAACGAAGGCTTCTGCCTGGTTGGAAAAGTGGGGTGAGACTCCTTCCAAGACATTCGGCTCCAACCCCCCTCTATCTGTGCCACCACAGTGGTCCATAAGGTCCTGCCTCCAGGAGCACAATCCTAACCATGTCTACTCAAAAGTAAGCCCCACTGTGTTTCATGAGTCTTATTCCCAGGAAAGTGTCTTTAGGATTGCAGCATAGGTCTACAGCTAGCAACCAACAGTTGCTGCACAGACATGCTCAGTTGCTGCACAGACATGCTCATAGCAAGCCTGCAAACATAGTCCAGGCAGGGAATGTGGAAGGAGGCAGGGAAGATGGGTCCAGGCAGGGAAGGTGGAAGGAGGCAGGGAAGATGGGTCCAGGCAGGGGAGGCTTGGACACTCCTGCCTGGAGCTAGCCACTCCTTCTGCTGGCCTGTTCACTGGTATTGCAGGCAGGAGGAGAAGTCCCACCTCAGCCACCCAGCCCAGTCAATGAGCATTTGTTTTACCATACATGTTTGTCCAACAGAGCAGAATCCCAGAGGAATTTCAATTCGTTATTCAAAGCATTCGTCCTACAGGGCACTCATCTTGCAAGGTGCCACTGTATAAAAGAATTACCATGACAAATTTTATCTCAACTACTTAACATCTCCATTAGGAATATAATAATAATCACAAATCCTATTGTGACTTCTGAAATGAGCAAGGTTCAGCTTCTTATTAGAACTAAAGCTGTTAGCTACACAAAGTTCATTATCAACAATATCTTCACCCCATTGGGAATCAAGGACAGTTATACCCATGTGCTTCAGGTCATCATGTTATTTCCCAGACGTGTCATTTTTTTCTTAGGAACAGGAGCTTTCTTTTTAAATGGCAATAAAGGGCTGAAAGTCCATCATTAATGTCACCTTCTGTAACAAGTGCTGTCCTGTTATAATTCCACGGCTTTTGACTTTCTAACAAGGAAAACATCTCCATGTAAACAACATTCTATTAGTGTCAGAATTCTGAAATAATTCTAAATTGTGGTGTTTGATCATACTTGTATGAAAGCCCACCATTAAGGTTAGGTGGTTTTCTTTATTGGACAGTTCGTCTTAAATAACTTTGAGATTCTAAATTTACATCAGTTCTAGACAACTCAAAATCTAACTTTAAAGCTGTTTCCTATCCAAACAGAGCATTAGGATTGCAAGCAAAATTTTCCAGGCAATGTGTTCTCAGAGAACATACAGCCCAATCCGGAGCAACTAATCTGTCCACATAAGAGCCCTTAGATTGCCCTATCTAACACTAGGTTGGAGCAACTGCAAGATGCTCCAGCCCAGTTACTCTGAAGGAGGCTTAGGGCAGAGCAAGACAAGATAGGGTGCCCTAAGAGAGGTGGACCTGCTCTGCCCTAACTGGGGCAGCCTAAGCAGCTCAGGAGAGGCAAGTTGAGGGCATGTTGAGCATTGCCTAGGGCAGAGCAGTTACTCTGTATCCAGAGCCTGTTTCCAAGGCAGAAATGCCCTCTTCCAGCCCTCAGAGTTATACCACCTCAGGAGCAGGTATAGTAATGAGTAGACCCATAGGGGTCCATGATAAGGCCCGAGTAAGAATGGCAGTGCTGACCAAAAATCTGAGTTCTTGGCCAGCCTAGCTGCAACCCCTGCCTCTCAACCTCAGGATATGGAACAAACTACGGCTGCCCACAAACCTCAGGATACAGCAGGCCGCTCCAAGAAGCCCCTTGTATTCACTGTAGAATGTACTGGCATCTCATCAGGGACTCCTTATAAGGCAGGCACCCAGTGGCGTCACCAAACTGGTGCGGCTGGTGTGGGCTGCATTGGGGATGCGCTCCGTATGGGGTGATGTGCCGGAGGAGTTTGACTGTCCTTTGGCAGGCCCCGGGCGTCAGCACCCCCATTCAGGCCTGCTCCAAAGCGGAGCAGCAGCCAGAAGCTGCCACTTGTCTGAGGAGCTGGCCTGAACGGCCATCTGAGGTGCACTGCGCAGAAACACACTGAGCATGCCGAACAGCTTCAGAGGAGACTTCCTTAGAGCAGAGAAAGTCCGCGACTCTGCACAGCCATTCAGCCTCACTCAGGAGGCGGAGCGGCAGCCGAATGGCTTCAGAAAGAGTACTGCACAGGCACCAACTCTGACGCCTGCACAGTCTCCCCCGAAGCCAAAAGGCTTCAGAAAAGTACTGCGCAGGTGTCAGAGATGGTGCCTGCGCAGTACTCTTTCTGAAGCCAGTTGGTTTCAGAAAGAGTACTGCGCAGGCGCCAACTTTGGTGACTGTGCAGTCCAGATTGGGGGGGGGGCGCATCCCCGGGATGACGCCCAGACTTCCGCACCAGGTGATGTGCAGAGTCATGTCACCACTGTAGGCACCACAGCTGTTCCTTGTTCAGTGTGATCTGAGGGGTGTCTCCTCAGGAGCAAGTCTTCCCCTTGTGTCAATGACTTAGCATGCTCTGGAGCAGTTAGGGCAGCCCAGGCTTCCTGACTCTCTGGATTCAGCATAACTTTCTGCTCTGGATACAGAATAGTTAGGAGAGTGCAGTTAGGTCAGAGCAGGCTGAATTTGCTCTGGATTGCAGCCATAGTTAGCCAGTGACTAATCTTAACTTGAAAAAATCATCTGATGCTGTCTTATCAGAGTAAGAGCTCTGACCCTACTCTAGGTACATCAGAAGATGCTACTAGAGTTCAGTAAACAGATCCTTCCAACTCCAGCATTGTGCTGGGATACAGGACAAGTGTCAGGAGCGAACATTATTGGGGAATTGCTGAGGGCCCATTATTGGTTTCTGACACAACCTCTTTAGCCACAGGTTTTATATGGTGGTGAAAGAACAACTCACAAATCATGATTAAGTAGGAGGCCACTTTCCCGAAGATCCCATAAAATCAGGAATGGGCCTGCTGAGGTGGAATATATACCATGGGCTTCTGTACAGTCAATGCCATGACCCAACACAATTGGAGATCCCAAAGAAATTCAACTGTTAGGGATACTGCTGAATCACACTTGAAGCACTCTGGTAGACCTGCTGGACATACAGAGGCTGAAGGTAAATATACTGAACTGTTAAGATGAAAACTGCTGGATCAGGAAAAAATCTCCATGTGGGTGGATGGGTTATAATGTATAAATTATAAAACTTTTGATTAAAAATGTTCACCTTCTTTGGTCTTGTTTTTACATTGAAGAGAGTACCTTGTAAGGTTTGAAAACTTGCAACTTTTAAACAACTATTCAGAACAATCAACGATAGCATTTTATCAATTCTTTGTCTCCCTGACAGGGAAAAAATGGTAGGTGCAGGCATAAAATGCAGCTTAAGGGAAGGAGAAAAGCTCTGGGAATCAGCAGTATACTAACTTCTTAGGAGGCAATCCTTTCCAAATCCCCCCAATACTTTTAAAAGGTTGTTGGGATTTAGCAAACGCACATCTATCTAATACACCGCCTCTCTGTGCTGTGCCAAACTGTTTAACTCCACTGAGCTCCTACTACAGAGAAGATACCAAAGGGTAATATGCCAAAACAAGGAGACTTCTTATCAGAGCCAGTGGTTCAGATGCACCATCCAAAGACAAATCTTAGGTAGACGGCAAAGGTGAAACACTGCTACTACTACTATAGAGCACAATCCTACCCATGTCTACTCAAAAGTAAGCACTATTTTGTTCACTATTTTGTTCAATTTTGTTAACACTCCCAGGAAGGTGTGGCACAAGTGGTTGACATTGTGCCTATTAACCAGCAGGCCAGGGTTTGAGACCCAGGTCCCCACAAGATGAGAGAATTCCTGCTACAGGCAGGGGGTTGGACTAGATGATCCAATGGGTCCCTTCCAACTCTATGATTCTATGTCTATGTCTAAATTATCTTTAGGATTGCAGCCATAAGGCACAATCCAGAGTAACTATGGGAGCACATAAGAGACATTACATGCACCTGTAGTTTCTGCACCACCTAGTGAAAACCTATGGGAAATTTATATTGCATCCAGAGTAACTTGTTCTTACTCCAGAGCAAGGATTCCCTGTAGTTACTCTGGATTTCACCCATAGTCATATAAAAGATGCCTAACACAGACCTGAAAAAGTGACGGCAGTCACCACATCTTTCAGGTTTTTCAGTCACCTCAACTGAAAAGGAACAGCACAATTTAAATTAAATAGAATAGAATTTTAAAAAATTGGCATATGGTGATGTATACTTGCTTAATTTATTAAAATATGCATAGCCTGTCTTTCCATCCTCAAATAAAAAATCAGGGCAGCTCATAACATTAAAATAATATAGCACTTGACAATAAAAAGGAGACGAGAAAATAATGGAGCAAACTAAGGTGCAACCAAATCAGGCATCAACAAGAAGTCAACCAAAATATGTTTTAATTGTCAGATTGAAAAACTCCAGTTTTTAAAAAACTTAACGAGAGGTGAGAACCAGATAAACATTGTTCAGAGCATGGTAAGAAAAAGCAATTTCAGTATGAAAACTGAATTTCAATAGTGCCATACATACTAGATCTGATACATGAAGGTAGATGTCAAGTTCTACATTAGTCTACCCAACAAATTCAGTTGAACAATATGCGGCACATTACGTATTATATGGAAGAGATTTCAATAGAAATGCTTCACTTAATTAATTGTCCATGTGTTGGTTACTGATAGGGAATTAAATCATTTTTAGACAATAGAGATAATATCATTCATAAAACCTCAGTGACTTTTTTACTGGTGCTTGGTAATCACATAGCCAATTTGCAGATATGACATGTCATATGATCTGGAAATTAATGGCTAAAATTGAGCATTCCCAAGAATATCCATTTCCAGCAAACTATGAGCTACCCATAGGGATTCTGGCACAGAATGATCATTTCCTTTTCAACCACATCTTTCCACCATACAGCAACCACTATGGGAAACCATGGTTGACCTACCTCTAGAGCAGTAGGTTCCAGACACCTCAGGGTTTACGTCTGGTCATGCAAATCTTAGCCAAGTACTAATACCCCAAGTTTTTACAAAACTGCCCAAGGGTTTTACAAAAAAGCCCCAAGGGTTCTCAAAGCATGGTTTATGACCTCCACTGGGCACATGAAGCACTTGGAAGGGTAGGGGGATTATGGAGCACTGATGAATTAAAAATAAAATATTTGTTTTGCAAGTCAATCTTCCTATGTGGTGGCTGTTGCAGCTACCTATCTTGCCCTCTTCCACACCATACTGACCACTCAGAGAACATTCCACTGTCATGCAGTGTGATATGAACTGGCAGGGAGAACTGATTTATGCTGAGCAGTCTACGGAAATCTATGTGATGTGAGCAGGTCATTGTAAATTTATATATTATTTTGGGAGGATAGCAGTAACAAAGTTTGAGACACCCTGTCATAACCCATTTTAATAGAATGGACATGGGCTGCAATTCCACTCAGTTTCAACATGCACTGGTTTGACTACATTTTCCTGGAATGTGTATCAGTTTCTACTGCAGTATACATTTGCAGATTATTTTAAAAATCATGTTAACATTCAATTCTGTGGCCTGCTTGGCATTCATTGCTTTGTTCTCTTAGCTGTTAACAGTGACAATCTAAATGATGCAGTTAGAGTAGCAAACAGAAAAATTTACAGGGCTTGTCAACACAAGTGAAATGTTGAAGACAAATGCATGTGAAGATCCAATCCAAAGTAAAATCTTTCTTATCAAAATCAATACAAGACCTTTTTACTACTGACACAATACAGATATTATATGTATTGTAACTTAACTTTTGAATAGTAACACGGAGCACAATCCTAACCATGTCTACACAAAAGTAAGCCCCATTGTGTTCAATTGGTCTTACTCCCAGGAGAATGTCTTTAGGATTGCAGCCATAATGTATTGTAACAATGAGTTTCCCAGCTTAATGTAACTTGAGCTTGGAAATACCTGATCTCCTCTTTCTCTTGATTTTTTTTATATTCCCTCAAGGCTGTTGAAAAATCCATTGAGAGTTGCCACCCCGTTCAAACTGAAGTAAACTACGATGGCGCAGCCAACTGCGATGGCATCCACGCCATTTAGGTTTACCCCTTTAACTACTCCAAAAGTGGCTCCTTGTGGAAGAACTCATCTTCTGGGATGGCTCCTCTATCCTTTGACTCTTCAACCAGAAGATTCCTTCTCAGTTTGTCCAAATTGATACACTCTTCAGATAAATACACAAGTTTCCTTTGGGAAGGAGATATGTAAATCTGGTTTTGAGAGATCCCATAGTATATTCCAATTACTCCACATTCTCAAGGCTTGAGCTCTGATAAGCCACTCTGTTAATCAACGTATCATTTTCTTCAAGAAATGTATCAAATTTACAGCTGGCACATACAAGCTGATTCTTTCTTCATACAAAATGGTTCCTTCTTCATCTTCTTGAGCAGAACTTCATCTTCTTGTCAGAATCTAGCATGTAGGGCCCAATCCTACCCCACAACTGATGCAGCTGTGTCAAAATGGCATGTGCTGAATCCAATGGGGGAGTAGAATGGGAAGCTTTATAAGGAAAAGTAGAATTCACAGTGGTATCCTTGGACTGGTGCTAAATCATAAGTTGGTGCATATCCGAGGGGAAGAAAAGGCAGAGAGCCTCATAAAGGAGGGGATCAGATCCAGCATCTACAATTGCCATCAACTGTAGATGGCAACCACCAGATCCTGGTCCTGCACATGACACCTCTACAGTCACCACAGAGATGGGATTGCATGATTGTTTTAAGTATGATGGCCGTAAAGCAAAACCTGCATCAGAATCCTAGTTCTGGGCCTATTAGTCTGACTAGTCTTTCCCATTAACTTACTTCTCATGCTACAAGAATCTACCTTTAAGTTTTCAAGGTTGCAAAGGGGCAACGTGACCACTACTTTAACTTTCTCTGCCTGTCTGATTAAACAAAAGTTTTCCCATTCTCAAAGCCATCAAATATTTAAAAATAAACTCAGCCTTGAAGGGCTGTGGAAACACATGTTAAAAAATTCCACAGCAAAGGGGTGTTCTTAAATATTTCATGCTTTTTTTCCTTTTTCCTTTTTTTAATTCTCCCATTTGTGAAAGGCCTTGGAAGAGTTACATGCAAAAAGATTTCAATTTCCTTCCACCCAAGGAGTGCTTTAAAACATTAGATATTTAAATTTGTTTTCCACCCTTGTGCATCACCACTAAACCATTAAATATTAAAAAACCAACCTGCTTAAAAAGCAGGCTACGCTTTCTCCTCTCTAAGCAAAGTGCAAGACACTGCGGGCACCAGCCATGTCTTGTTACTGTACTTGCTCTAAATATGTATTTATTAAAACACCTGGCAACAGGGCATGAATTTTCTGCCCTCCGAAACCATTTCTGATTTGTTACTTAGCTAAATGTGTTTGTACAGCTCTCGCATCTACAACTCTTTAATCTGCAAGGATGTCAGTTGAGGCAATAATTATATTAATAAACTGTAGACAGCCTTTGAGGAAAGGAACAAATGAAGAGGCATTTGGAATTAATATGCTGTAAATCGCTTCTGCACCTTCCTCTGTCAGTGGAGGTAGAAGCCTTTTCTTCTCCACTGCCCTTAAGTCATAATTTTCAGCTCATTTGACACATTTCACCTCACTCTAAGCACTGAACCCTAATACAAGAGAACACCAGTTTGTCAAGCATTCAGGATCCGAGAACACATATCAGTTAATCTTAAGCAGGTGTCACTGGTGAAGAGGCAGCCATGTTGGGCAATGGAAGTACATCTGAATGATCTGCATAGTGTCCATGGTTGGGGGGGAGGCTGGAAAATGTTGTCAGTTTTGACCCTCAATGCAAAATAGGTTGCCTCTCAGGATTCAGGTGGACACTTAATACTGAACAACACGTCCACAAAAACCTCTGAAACAAAGATAGCTAAAGAGAGGCATTTCAGGTACGGGAGTTATCAACTTCGTCAGAATAACTGCAGGATTTGTTTCCACATACATCCACATGGCCTCGGATGTTCAAGATGGGCAGAGGAAACAGGAACCTCAAGTGCTTCCTGTGCTCCAGGCATTTGCATTTAACTGAAAACAGAATTCTTACATTTTTCTATGCTGTGAAATTGGAAGCCTGTGAAGTTCTAATTTGGACACTATGGAAAAAACCTTGGGAATAGAAAGCACAAGATGTTCAGAAAAGCCCCAAAGCTGCTCTCTGTGTACCTACTTACCCTTTCAGATGAAATGCCAGCATGCTGGTTCAGACTGAGAAAGTAGCCGATCTTTAATTAGTGTATCTACAGATACCTTATGAAAAGTTGCTAAACCAGTGAATAGGGAGATCCACATGTGCAGTCAAGTGCCTGGGGAGTTCTCGAACTGGTTGTATGCGACAAAGATGAGAAAT
Organism: Cryptoblepharus egeriae; assembly: GCA_030015325.1. Lineage (NCBI taxonomy): Eukaryota > Metazoa > Chordata > Lepidosauria > Squamata > Scincidae > Cryptoblepharus > Cryptoblepharus egeriae. Next base: position 50,637,459 of record JAREYC010000004.1, read on the forward strand.
GGAATGAGAATAATAACAATTACTTCTGTAAAACTACAGTGGTTGAAAGAAAAGAAAAAAGAAAAAACTTGGAACAAAGGGAATGGCCTTTATCTTGAAGCACACTTATGGTAACTATTTTTGTGCACTGCCAAAGACAAGAGTTCAGATGTTTTCATGCTTGCAAGAGCTACCCCACACACTTATAAAACAAGAACTAGAACAGACCTAGCTGATACAAACTGCTGTGTCTCAAGAATCCCACAGAACTCATCGCAACATGGAGCACATATATTTGACACCATCAAAATATCTTCCACTAATATTAAATAGGGGCAAAATCCAGAGAAACTATGGGGAGACCTTGCTCCGGTGTAAGAACAACTTACTCTGGATTCCAATATGAATTTCCCATAGGTTTTCACTAGGTGGTGCAGTAACTATGGGTGCACATAAAGTCTCTTATGTGCTCCCGTAGTTACTCTGGATTTGGGGGTAAGTCACTTACCGTAATCTGACCACAAACATAAAAATTCCTTAAGAAAGCTGTTTCCAGCCGGTGACTTGGGGGCCAAAAAATTGATGAATAAGATTTCTAAAAATATATACTCTTTCACATGAAGTTCACTGAGTCAGCATCAGAACACATGTTCTATTTTGCAAATGTGTCAACATTTGTTGATGGACACTTTGACAAGTGCTGACAATGGTTACAAAAAACCTGCCCACATACAACATTAGGCACATCCTGTATATATTATTTTTAAGCAGCAAATACATACAACCAACCTATGTATAAAAGGTTATTTTATGCCCCACAATATGACTTTACATAAATTCTGCATCATACTCCTTCTAAGATTCCAGGAAACTGCAATAAAGAACTTTTAAAAAATATCTCTCTTCTCCTTCAATCAATACAATCCCTTAAGAGACCAAGCTTCAGGACATTCACATAAAATATTAGCTTTATATATTTGCAGTAGATAAACTGAAGTCGCAAGGCAATCAATCAATTTTCAATTACTTTTGGCGTCTCAATATGATAGGACACATACTAACAAATCAACTATAGTCAAGCTAATGAGCTGCTTCCTACCCCACAGATGCCAAAAGCATCCAATGTATGCAGATGTTCTTGTTAGTTATGACCACCCTCCAGCCCCTTTCCCTTTCGAGGTTCAAAAGGAAACAATAAGAGTGTTGAAGTTAAGGAATTAGAATAACCCTTTGCAGCTGTTCATATTGGATATTCATTTCAATATATTGAAACTTATATATTTTTATTGCTACTTATTTAGTTTTAGCCAATTTATACCCACCTTCTCCTCAAAAAGGAGCAGTGATGGTTGCTCTTACGCTCATGCTCATGGATTTGAGAACCATATCAGCAATGGGGCTTAATACTAGACAAGTTGAAATGCAAGGAGCAGTATGCTGCTGAAACTCTGAGGATAATCCTGTTATTCTCCCAAGTCAGGTCACATAACTGGCAGCAAGAGAATGACCAGTGGAGGGGAACAGAGCAGAACCACCCAATTGGGATGCAAGGCTAACCCCAAGTGCAGAACTCTGGCTGTAATTGTCTCCCACAAAATTAGGTCACTTACAATGTCAAACTTCTGGGTGATGTTCCCCTGGACATCGAGTAAATACACTTTGCCATAATGTGTTCCAAGCGCCAAAAACTGCGGAGAAAAAGAGCATAATAGTTAAAAAGGATAATTGAACAGATGCTTCATACAAGCAGCACACAGGACATGCCAAAAATGCAGGTTAGTATCCTAACTAGTGTTGCTAACTTCTGAAACACACTCCATGAAGTGATGCAGCAGCCTACTCTTGCAAAGCGTTTCTGTGCAAACGGAAGGGGCCTTAGGTGAGCACTATGCTTCTTCCGTTCATGTAGGCAGCTTTCCACAACAATAGCACTAGCCTGAATATTAAGCAAACTTCACTCCTTATTAGACTCCAAATAATCATATGGAAACCTTACTTTACCAGTGTTGTGCAACTCAAGTTGTCAAAATGAGCCATGTTTCCCCAACCTCAAAATCTACTAACAAGTAATTGTGAATTGTCAGGTTAGTCCATGTACTTTGTGGATTATGGCAGCAAATTAAAACTGTAGTATGGAAACAGGGACTTTAAATTAAACCACATTCTTCAGAATGCAATAAAAGGAAAACAAAAGGAAAACAAAAAACTCTTAATTTCTATTTACAGAATGATGCTGGCCACCCCTGTAATGGGGCTGGCCGGCCAGTTTTATCCCCCCCGGCCAGATAGTACAGCCGAGGGAGATGTGCAAGGCAGCCATTGGCTGCTAGGGCCAGGGGGTGGCGCCAGACTGAGCATCCGGGCTCTTCGCCTGGAGGATGCTCAGTCGGTCGAAGAGCGGCGTCCGAGCAACAGCTCAAGACGCGAGCTCTTGACGGAGCGGTTTTTCAGGCTCCGTGGCCGACTTCCGCGGGTGGGCTTACTGCGGAGAGGGACCGCTTCAGTGGGGGACGCCTCCGCTTCACGGAGAGGGTCTCGTCCTTTGCCGGGCGCCTCCGCTTGGTCCTTCAGCGCGGCTTGCGCGCTGCGGGTCTGCCCGTCCCCGGGTTCTTTTGCGGGGCTCGTCCTCTTAAGGGACGCCCCGCGGCTAGCTGGGCTGCTGAGGGACGCCACTGTGCTCCCTCGTGGTCGCGGCGGCCATTTTGTGGCAGCGGCCATTTTCTTTGTCTGTCTGCTGCCTCGTGGTCTCGGCGGCCATCTTGTGTTTGCTGCAGACTGTCAGCCATCTTAGGTCTGCGCTTTGGGCCTGGTCTTCAAGGCCCTGAATTCGGGCATTGATTGCTGGTGAAGGATCTTCAGAGCTGAATTTTGTCTACTGCTACTGCAGCTTGGTTGCTGTCATATCCTTTTCAGTGTAAAACTTAATTACACCGGTTGTGCTGTGTTTTTCTTGGGGTGGATATGGGAAAAAGGACCCAGAAGAGGGGTGGTAAGGCCCCCAGATGCCCTCCCCCTCCTCCTCCTCCGCCTGAGCCCAATTCTTCAGACGTGGAATTGGAGCGGATGGAGCACAAGGTTTTGGTTGAACGCTATAAGGCGCTGGAAAAGGAATATAAGGAACGCTTCGAGGGGCGGGGGGATGGTGACTTAGGGTCTGCTGCGGTGACCCCAACTCGCGTTTTTACGCGAAAGCGTAGGGGTGCACTAATGTATACAGCTCGCCCCTCCAGGTCCGGTAGCCGGGCTTCTGCTGGTGCCACGGCCCCTGAGGTTTTGCTTGATTCTTTACCTGCTGCAGCAGGTGCATCGTCCTCCTCAATGGGTGTGGCTCCAGATGAGAATGAGGAGGATGATGCTCCTGAGATTGTGGGGTGTTGGGATGAACCTGAGGTTTCTTCCCCCCCCCCCCCGCCTAAACAGCCTGCAACGATGGCACCTTGGTGGGCCCCTGAGTGGGGGACTCCTGGTTGGGTGCCACCTTACTTCTCTTGGGCACCTATGGGTTTTTCTCCAGCTGACAATCCCTGGGTGGGATTTGGTCGCTTTGCCCGGCAACGTAGTGGGAATGATTGTGACAAGTTCAAGGGTTGGCCTTCCTGGGAAGAGATCCGGAGATTGGCACAATATGGGGAGGATGATGATGGTCCGGAGGATCGCCCTTATGGCAGCATTGATCTGCCTTTGGGCGGTCATCTGGCCATGTCAGTGAAGGAGAAGATATGGAGGGGCGAGTATGTAGACCTCTTCAGTCTCCTTTATTCCGAGCCTGAGAGGGTCCCGAAGGTTGGGGAGCCCGAGCGGGATCTTGAGACCATGAGAAAGAGGCGGGTGGATCATAACTGGACCAACTGGCTCTATGGCTACTGCATATACATGGCAGTGGTCGTCCAGTTGAAACCCAAGAAGGCTCCTGTTTTAATAAAGTATTTAGATATAGTGCACAGGACCTTCAGAGATTTCGGGGGCCAGGTGTGGCTCCAGTATGATCAAAATTTTCGCCTTCGGGCGGGCTAACAACCCCTCCTTGTCATGGTCTGTCCCGAAGTTCGAGTTATGGATGCAGGTTGTGGCTACTGCCAAACCCATCCAAGGTGACCGCTCGGACAGCGGTCATTTGATTGCTCGCAATGTGATGGCACAACCCAAGGTGTCTTCGGGCGCCTCAGGTGCTCAAGGCCGCCGCATTTGCTACGAATTTAACACCTCGGGATCATGCTCTAGGGTCGGATGCCCATTCTTTCATTCCTGTGCAGTGTGTGGGGGTAGGCACTTGGCTACCACGTGCTTCAAAGGAAAAGGGGCCAAGCCAACAGGTAGTAAAGGGGGTCCCAAGGGCGGCGGAGGCCAGCCTGCACTCCCAGCTCCTGGTAAAGGGGCCCAGCCCGATTAAGTTGGAAGTTTTAGAGGATCTGCTGCGGGAGTACCCTGATCAGCAGTCTGCTTGTTACTTGTTCTTCGGTTTTTCAGAAGGTTTTAGGATCCCTTCACCACCACCACCACCCCGGACAGGGCTTACTGGGCCGATAACCTTAGGTCGGTGAAAGGTATGGAGGAGGTGGTCAGGACTAAGCTGGCCAAAGAGGTGGCGGCTGGTAGGGTTCTTGGCCCTTTTGAGTCCCCACCTTTTCCCAACTTAAGGGTGTCTCCTTTAGGTGTGGTGCCCAAGAAAGCTCCGGGGCAGTTTCGTTTGATCCACCATCTTTCCTTTCCCAAAGGTGACTCTGTAAACGATGGTATTCCTTCTCACCTGTGCTTGGTCAGGTACACTTCCCTGGATGAGGCAGTTCACCGTTTGCAAGCCTTTAGTACCTTTCTCGAATGGGCCCTCTGCTTTAGGTCTGGGTTTGGGGATGTGGCTCATTATTTAGATGATTTTTTATTAATGGGAAAAGGGGGTTCTGATGAGTGCCACTTATTGTTGGCATCTTTTCAGAAGCTCTGTGTAGATTTGGGTGTCCCTTTAGCTAGGGAGAAGACCGAGGATCCTACCTCTTCACTTACCTTTTTGGGTATCAAGCTGGACACTGTAGCTCAGAGTTCCAGCTTGCCTGCTGATAAGCTGGCCACCTTGTGTGGTTTGCTTGATCAGGCTCTGAAAGCCAAGAGGTTGACTCTTCGTGAACTCCAGGTTATGGTTGGGCACCTTAATTTTGCATGTCGGGTGGTGGCCCCGGGGCGTGCTTTCCTGCGAAGGTTGTGTGATGCCATGATTGGACTGACTGCCCCTCATCACCAGGTACGGGTATCAGCCGACATGAAAGAAGACATGAGGGTATGGCTTACCTTTTTGTCTGATTTCAATGGCATCTCCTTTTGGAAGGAAGTACAGCTTCTGCGGGCGGACCTCCAAGTGCATTCAGATGCAGCTGGAGGTTTTGGTTTTGGCCTGTATTTTCGGGGAAGATGGTGTGCTGCACCTTGGCCTAATCATTGGCGGGGCAGTGATGTTGCTAAAGATCTCACCTTTTTGGAATTGTTTCCCTTGGTGGTGGCTATGCACATCTGGGTTGATCACTTCCGGAATTCCACTATTAGATTCTGGTGTGACAACCAGGCTGTGGTTCATGTCATCAACAAGCAGTCTTCCAGATCTCTTAGAGTTATGCGTTTGGTCCGGGTTTTTGTTTTACAATGCCTGCTCATAAACTCGGTTGTATCTACTAAACATGTCCCAGGATTGGAGAATGGGGTTGCCGATGCTCTGTCTCGTTTTCAGGAAGAGCGCTTCAGGCAACTCGCTCCGGCAGCCCTTCCGGACCCGGACCCCATGCCAGAATGGCTTTGGAGCCTTGGACCGTGAGGGTTCATGACCTTATCCTGGGATCTCTGGCCCCTTCTACCAGGGTCAGCTATAAGAGGAAGGTGGGAGAATTTATGGCCTTTTGCCATTCCAGAGGTTTAGCTGTATCTTCGCCTCTGTCAGTTGATGCTGTGTTACAATTTTTGCTTCATCTATATGAGTCTGGTTTACACCACCGCTCTATTGCAGTTTACCTGTCTGCTTTTGCTTTCACAGCTGGTGTCATAGGGGTGTCAGATGTTACTAGGAGTTTTCGGGTGCGGCGCATGCTCGAAGGCATGAGGCGATCTCGGCCTTCTGTCCCTGATGGACAGCGGCCGGTTACGGTTCAGGTTTTGACTGGGTTGTTTGAGGCTTTTGGGAGATATTGCAGCTCGGATTTTGAGCGAGACCTTTTTAGGGCGGTGGCCTTAGTTATGTTTTTTGGGGCCTTCCGCATTAGTGAGGTGTTGGTTCGGTCTCACCGGGCTGACCCGGGTTGGGTACTTTGGTGGTCGGATCTGACCATGACCTCGGATGGGCTTACTTTAAGGCTTCGCAAGTCTAAGACTGATCAGAGAGCAGTTGGGACTTTGATCAGGCTTAGGGCTTTGCCACATCACCCACTTTGTCCTGTTAGGGCGCTTAACAGGTATCGGGACAGGGTCCTCCACTTTGTGAGTCCCCTGTTTCAACATGCAGATGGGGAGCCTCTTACTATTTATCAGTTCAGGGTAATCTTTTCTGTGGCTATTGCCACTCTTGGCCTGTCCAATAGGATGTACAATGTGCATTCTTTGAGGATTGGGGCTGCAACTCTTGCAGCTGGTTTGGGTCTCCCTGAGGAGGTCATTCGCTGCATCGGTAGATGGCGGTCGGATGCCTTTAAGTTATACATACGTAAAGGTAATCACTGGTAGAGTTGGAACAGTCATTTGTTGGCTGTCATTGTATGTGTGTCATTGTGGCACAGTTACGTATTCACCTTCTGTTTGTTTTTTCTTAGATGCACCTTCCCATCGTCCTCTCTGTGTGCTGATAGTGGGCCACTCCATCCTGTTCTGGGCCAGGAAGAGAGCTGAATACACCGGTGCCGGCTCCAACCTGGGCTTGGGCCCTAATGTTCGTATATTTTGGGCAGTTAGGAGAGGCATGGGGTGGGGTCAGTTGCTCCCGGTGGTGTTTGAATTTTTACAGGGTAACCCTCCTCCTGATTGTTTGCTAGTTCACCTGGGGGAGAATGATTTGACCCGAAGGGCGACGGTGTCGCTTCGGGTTCAAATCAAATGGGACTTGTTCCTTGTCTCCGAATGGTGCCCAGGTATTAAGATCATCTGGTCTTCCTGCCTCCCAAGAAGAGTGTGGAGAGGAGCCAGAAGTTTGAGAGCGATCGACTTAGCCCGTTTCCGGGTAAACGGTTACGTGGCCAGTTATGTGAGTCGTACTGGAGGGTACGTTGTTCGCCACCCGAGTATTCACTGGCAACTGCCCCAAGTTTTTAGGCCAGACGGGGTGCACCTTACGGCCATAGCGTTAGATGTTTTTATACAAGATTTGGACAGGTCGCCTGTCTTTAATGGGGCGGTGGAACCATGTGCTAGACAGGTTCCCCATGTGGCAGGTGTCGTGCCGGAATAGGAAGGATAGGCCATTGGTGATTGCCTGAGATAGCAAGGATCAGGGTGATGCAGAGCGAGCCTAGTGTTTGCCAGACCGGACATAGGCTTAGGCGGCTAGCCCTGTACCTGGGATGTATATAGGCTCTGTCAACTGGGTGACCGGTTGGCTGAGCGCCCAGCTATCTCGACCCTGGAGTTGGCGTTGATGGGCACCTTCTGGTGGGGGTGTGACCTGAGCCAGGCTTTCGCCCTTCCCTATTTTTGTAGTTACCAGCACGACTTTGTAGCAGTTCCCCTGTTTTTGTTGTATTAAATAGTTAATAAAGTGGCCCTTAATTCCACATCTGCCTCCGTGTACTTATTCTGCGCCATGGGGGGATAATAACAGGGGAAGTTGAAAGAGAATAGTAGAATCGAATCAATTGGGTGGTTTTATGAAGGAAAGCCAGTTTTCCACTTCTGTTCCTCACCTTTGAGCTTCAGTATAACAGAAGTGAATGGGTGAGAAGGCAGGCATGGGAGGACAGCAGAGAAGAGATACAGGTTTGTGAGTAATGCTGTACACCAGTGGCATAGCTAAGGTACATGGCATGTGGCGATAGAAAATTTTTTTAACATCCTCCCATAGGACAATTTAGAGGCCGCTGAAAAACAGTTCTAGTTTTCGGCAAAACCTAGAAGTGTCTTTCAGAGGTCTCTAAGAGAGCCATTCCTAATCTTGGCTGGCACAACTCACTGGTCTTATCCAGTTTCCATGGTGTTGTAGGGAGGCAAGTGTGTGTGCATGCAGTGGTCTAGCCCTTCCCTAGGAATGGTGCAGAAGAGTCTCATGGCACTTTGGTGATACCCCCAGGTCAGTACAGGACTTTTGCTGGAGCTTAGCCTGGACTAACTGGAGTTTAGGATTGCAGCCTAAGACAAGTCCTCAAGATGTGGTACCTGGTGCAAAGAACCCTTGCCCCCAGCCATGCCACTGCTGCTTGTTGTACAGAGAAGAGAAACTTTCCCAAGTCTTCGGCAGCTAGAGGTGGAGGAAGACACTTAGATCCTAGGAGTAGTGAATGAAATGAAGCAAATGGGTCAGGACAGAAGCTGGTGCACTGGTAGAGAGTGAAAGAATGTGGGGTTTCCAATGCCAGTAGGAATGCCTCCAATGTCAGGTAGGAAATGGACTTAACTCAACTCTGCACAAGGTATAACAAAGCAAGCCAAGATAAATGGGAATTTATTGCTCTGGACTAAGGTTGAGCCACTGTTGACTAAGTAATTACTTCTGAGTACACATACATAGGATTAGGCTCTAAACCTCCAGGCTGACCCCATAACCAAGGACTCCCAAAAGTCCCAACAGGCACAGATGTTACCTTTGCACATATGCACATTGGTGACTATTTTTCATATCTACAACCATTACTGCACAGCTTGCTGAACAACATTCTTTATTTCCCATTTAGTACAGAACCAGAATATGAAAACATGCCTAGGAAAGGAAGGTATCTTTTTTATATGGGTTTGCCCATGCAAATAGAGAAGCTTCCAGTGCAAATCAGCCTCCACTGGCCCTACTGTTACCCTTTTCAGTTATGGAGTCAGGTAAGAAACGCACTGTGGGTTCAAGACTGCAGGGTAGAGAGCACATAGGCTCTATTATGGACTATTCACAATAATGAAGAAGAGCTCTAGTTGTTACTTCATGATGCAACAAAAAGGAGGAGTCATGAAAAGTAGATTGGCAAATATATAAGATCATACCTTACCCCACTGTATTGTGAGGACGAAAAAAAATTAACCAACAATAAAGTTTGGTGCTGCCTGCTGTAGATGAGGGTGAGCCTCCCCCTTTTAAACATTACTCAAGTGGTCAGAATCCCAAATTCTCTGTATTTCATTGCATGTGAGCATGCTTCATTGCAGCCTATAATGAAATGCTCACATTTACAGGCCCTACTAAGCGTGTCAGTCAAGCAGCACAATCTTTAAAAAATAACCTTACAGAAAGTCAAGGTTTAAAAGGATTTATCAAAATGGAATTGCTTAAAATGAAATTTCAGTTCAGGCACTTAAAATATGAAGCCACATTAAAGAAAAGGAGAGAGAGTGAGAGAGAGAAAGAGAGAGAGAGGAGAGAAGGGGTTCATTAGAAATTCATCCCCTGCAATGCCTTTCACTCCTGCAAGGTTGCCTTTTTACAGGAAGAAAAAAGTCCCCCGGGTAAAAAAATCAATACTAGTTAATAAAACATCAGGTGTGCAGACATAACTAGGTATGACTATTCCACTGCACAGGCCTGCCTGAATGCACCAGGTGCCACGACGATTAGTCATCCAATGCAGACAGCGAGTCCGGTGAAAATATGATGTTTTAGCATTGAAAGAGGGAAAAATAATTCTGGGGGGAAATTAGTTCAAATACATGCCAGTCTTCGGTACACAGAACTAAACAGAATTGTTTTAATCAGAACGTACACCTAACGCAAGCTACAGTTTTATTATGATGACTCTCATATTGTTTGGTTTTTTAAGAAAAAGGATAAACACTCCACCTTCATTTTTTTCTTCTTTTTTTTTTGCCTGGGCACTGTAAGAGACCAATTCCTAAAAGACATCTATGCTCCGGCTTCTAACATTATTGATCCTTCTCATAAATAGTGTAGTTTGCTAGAAACCTGAAAGTGCTCAGTTACTTAAAACAACTTTTCTGCTGTGTCGTTCTTTGTGACACCATAATTAGGGCAGTACTGAGACAGTTCCAAAATACAGAACCTATTTATAGGGTGGCCCATGAAACTTACCTCTGTTTTCTTTTGAAAAGCAAGCATTGTATTTCTGGATTTAAATTGTCAGCTGTCAAAACAGCCCTAAGATTTTTCTCCATTCATTCAGTAAAGGCACTTAAAGGATCATTCAGAGGTGACTTATACTAGCAATATTCTTGGAACTAGATTGTGGGAAGCATCCAATATGCATTGGCTAAGCAAGTGAACACAAGCTTTGCAAATCCCAAATATCAGCTAGGTTAAATTTGGGGAGTTACACAAACCCATGTTGTGACTTTTAGGGCCCTTCCCATCGTAAGACTCCCATGAGCTTACTATGTTCATGCAATGCAGAAATATTGTGCAACCACAGAATGGCATCGAGGTGAAAATAACCTGCCCATGTTGGTTTGGAGAATACAGTGGTGCCTTGTAAGAAGAACTTAATTCATTTAACAAGGAACCTAACTAATGACACTTACTTTTGTCTCCTTTTGAGGATTTCATGGAAATGTGACATTGCATTGTCATGAAACAAATTCATCGCTCACATTGCTACAGCCTTATTTGGGGGTTGCTTTTCAACAAAATTTTGCACAATTTCCCATTGTTTACAAATGTCCTTAAATCTCATTTGATGTAAGGGATTACTCCTCCTTATTCCCCTCCTCCTCTACACATGAGATCTCCTCTATATCCTCTTACTATCGTTCGTGATGCAGATCCATCAATTTGTTCGTTACAACGAATTTTTGTTGTAAAACAGTTTGTCTTACAAGGCACTGTTTGTCTTACAAAGCAGAATTCCTGAGAAATTTTAGTTTGTCTTACAAAGAGTTCTTCTTACAAGTTATTTGTCTTACAGGGTACCACTGTATATATTGTACCTTTATACTGCAAAAAGCTATAAAACAATTCAGTTCTTATTACAGGAAGAAAAGGACTGAATTTGCACCTTTTTCTCCTTAACCTAAGCTACAATCCAGAGTAACTACGGGACCTTTTACACCGACGTAGTTACGGTGCCACCTATGGGAAATGCATAGAGCAATCCAGAGTAAGTGCCTCTTACGTCTTTCCATAGTTAATCTGGACTGTAGGGCTACTCCGTGTAACATCAAATACACACAGGAGAACACCTTTACACAATATGTCCCAGCACTGTAATAAGGAAAGATTCAATATGTATTTACCATAGAAAACAATGTGAAAATGTAGAGGCTCAGGTCTCACGTGTTTTAAAAATCAATGATTTCATTCAGGTATAATGTGAATCATGGCTTTCTGCTATGTGAACAAGCCTCTGCAAGTCATTTGCTCACTCATCTCTCCCCTTTTGCGCATGAAGGAAAGTTCCTTTTATTTCCACTTTGACGTAAACCACAGTACTGTCTTACGGCTATTGTGGTTTACTTCAAATCATGTATAGGGGATCAAACAGTGGCTTGTTTCCTAACTGAGGTCTGAAGTAGACCACAGTTCCTGGGACTGGATGCAACACAGAACTGTGGTTCTTTCTACTTCAAAGTAAAAGCTTTTCCTCTCTTCCTCTCATGGGAAAAAGTACCTGCGATCCAGGATGATCAGATGCCCGAACCTCAAAAGGAGGACAAGGTCTTGGATTCCTCTCAGCCTGGCTTTTCTGGCAGACAATAGCATGTTTGCCTACTCAAGAGTAAGGCTGCAATATTGGGCACTTTTACTTTCCTACAGAGCTCAATGCATGTTTTTGATTTTTAGTTTTTTTGGCCATAACCTTTGATAGGAAGGAGATATTTCAAAACCAATTTTTGCATTGGATTCTGCTCTTCAATACAAATCCAACATACGACATGATGAGGTACTGCACACCAATGCAATGTTCCAAAAAGAAGCCAAAAATGGGGACAATAAAGCCCTTTTGGAGGACACCCAGAAAAAGGCTAAAAAGGAGGACAAAACTGGAAAAATCCAGTCATATGGTCACTCTGCTGCAATCCTACAGAGCCTCAGTCATATGAAAAACCATGGCTTCCAGCCCAATTAACCAAGCCTATAGTGTGCGTCAAACCTCTGACATATTTCAAGCCAGAGTTGACTACAAAATGAGTCAAAATACTAAATTTTCCCGTAACTTGTCCCAAATAATGCCATATATTTTTTTCTATGCTAAGGAAAGAAACTGCAGTGTTCAGAAACAAAAGGGGGAATTATCACCACTGCATTTTACTGGAGCGCAGTTTATGAATGGTATATAAAATAAGCTAAGCTGAACTCATATTTTGGGTTGGGGAGCTTCTATTCATTTAGTCCTTGTGACTAAATTAAGGACTACTGAATGGGCTCTCTTGCTTGTTTTATTCCTACAGAACCACATTCTTATCTTGCTATTCTGTCTTTTAAAGACCTCCAAAATGGCCAACAAATCCTGGGGAAAACATGACAACAAATCAAAATACATTAACAGCTGCCAAACAACAGACAAAATCAACCTGTCATGTTACCAAGACTTAAGAGCATCCCTGACCTTGGCTTATGTGGGATACTTCAGTTGTCTACACAACAGCCTGGAGCCTTACAAACAGGACTTTGGCCACAGTTGCCTGAGAGCAGTACTGAGTATCTTAAACACAGGCTCAAAAATAGCATCATAGTTCAGATTTCTGCATGCTTGTTCCACAATTCTCCCTTATTGTAAATTTCAACTCACACAAAATGAAAACTTACCAAAATTAGGTCTGGCCATGATTTCACATATATAATAGACAGCACTTACAGACAGAATTGTTTGTACGACTGGTTTCTCTGTGTGAACAGAACAGTCAGAGAAGCCTCTCACAAAAGATCGCAGTAGCAACAATCATTCAACTAGTTGTGTGCTGCTGTCTTCTGAGAGCAGCTTCTCTGACCTTATCTACTCATAGATTGCTCATGTGAACAGATATTCACTGAAATAAGTTCTGCCACATAATATTGGCACTAGTTAAAATGAATGGCAGATAAATAAACATTGTACATACAGTATGCTATCTCCTGCAAGTTGTACTGCTAGTTGTGACCGACTGTAGGGTGCAGTGCTCATCCCCGTTTCAAAGCCTTTAGAGCCAGCATTGTCCAAAGCTACTTCCATAGTCATGACTATGTCATGATTATATTCCGAGGCATGTGGAACACTGTTACCTTCCCACCAAGTTGGTATCTATTTGCATTTCCATGCTTTCAAACTACTAGGTTGGCAACAGCTGGGCAAGGGATGGGAGCTCACTCCATCCTGTAGCACCCAGGTCTCGAAACTTGGCCTCGTAGTTGGGAGGCCCAGCATTTTAACTACTGAGACACTACAGCCCCTAACATCCAGTACACTAGCAGTTCATTTGGCCCCAACACTGACTCTAGAGTAAAATCATATTTTCTATAACACAAAAAGAATCCTTAAGAATTGCATGCTGTTCACATTCAGTTGGAGTCACAAACAAGCCTCTGTTTTTCACTCACCCAATGCAAACATACCTTTCCTGGGGGCTTGGAAGTGCACGGGGAGGCAGGCACAAGTCCATACTGGCCAATCTCTCAGCAGAGTGGCGCAAAACTGGTTTATGGCACTTTCAAAACTCTCCTGCTCCAGTCTAATGGACATTCTGGATTAAACCTTTTATCTCATGTGCAGATGCTACTATTACATATGTTTTTAAGTTTGGGTCAAAATCAGGGTGACCATATTTCATAACCACAAAAGAGGACAAGGTCCCCCCAAAATGTAGGCTATCCAAGAAAAAATGCAGGACATGACAAAATAAAAGCTAAAAATACTCATATAGATTGTTACTGTAACCCTTAGATGACCAACCGGATCCATTGACCAGCAATTATAATTTATGCAGATTGGGCTATTTTTAGATGTTAGGCTATTTTTAGATGGTCTTCTAAGGGTTAAGCACTATATTAATTAAAATTAAAACTATTGCATATAATGTATTACATACCTTATTAATCACAAGAAAGCTACATGCCTCCTGCTCTCAAAGAAAAGGAGGACAATGGAGATTGTTTTGGGAGGGACACCACTCTAAAAAAGTGGACATGTCCCAGAAAAAGAGTACATATGGTTACCCTGGTCAAGAATGAACAACGGTATAATTGCTTTTAAAAAATTATCATCAAAGGAACAAACATTCTTGTTACCTTCTCATGCACCGTCATGCAACTGGCTACATCCTTTTGTAGAATTTCTGTTACTCCATTAGACAGTCTTTCATACTTCAGCTTGGGTTCTTCTTCACTATCTTCTTCCTGTATTGTTAAGAATTATAAAAGAGGATCACTGGTTGTTTTTAGGTTTAACCTAGAATCTTACACTTTATATTGTCCCTAAAGTACTATATAGCTATAGTCATTGATGGTGCCCTCTTTGCAATAGCCACTAAGAAATGAATAGCAAAATACCCAAATTTCACCACTCCAGTTTCTACCAAAATTCTGGGTGCAAACACCTTCATAAACATGTTAATTGGTATTGCTGTAGCAAAGGAGGTGCTTAGTTAAAAGTAACTACTGTAAGTACAGTAACTTTTAATAAATGGTGAGGAGGAAGAACTGCATGCATACTTGCATAAAAAGTCTCATTCTCCATTTACCACATTAACCAACAAAATATGTCTTGTATGTATATGGAAGAAGTGATGGTTGAAATATCTAGTGTCTGACTTCCAGAGCGATCCTAACCATGTCTTCTTAAAAGCCCCATTGTATTCAATGGGTCTTACTCCCAATCTTTTGGATTGTACCCTTCTCCTACAATCCAGAGTAACTACGGGAAGACATAAGAGGCACTTACTCTAGATTGCTCTATGCATTTCCCATAGGTGGCACTGTAACTACGTCGGTGTAAAAGGTCCCGTAGTACTCTGGATTGTAGCCTTAATTAACTATATTTTCTTCTTTTATTTCCAGGCTCAAAAAAAGGGCAAGGAATTTCCTCTGATTTCATTTTTGTGACATGGAGGTCCTGAGCATGCCCAATATGCAACATTAATCTGAGATAAGGGGAAGAATATACTCTTGTGAGTTGGGACAATCTTGTCGACTCTTGTGAGTCAAGGAATATCTTGACAACTGATGAGTCTTGACTTTCAAATATTAGGGATGGTCAGAGCAGGGTGAGATGATAGGGCAGAAACAGTTTGGAAACACTCCTTTGAAATTGGTAATAATCCAGAATAACTAATATCCTTGATCCATCCTAGTAACTGACAACTAATGCAGATTAGCACCCACTTTACGAATATACACAAAAACCTAAAAGGGTAGAGAGAAAGATATCCTTGAACGAAACATGATTGCTAAAAATAATGCAAGGATGGCCAACCTGCAGCATGCCTTGTACCACTTTTATTATGTATGAATCTTTGAATGTGCCACTTTACCTACCTCCCACTGCTTTTGGCTTTGGTGGGATGCCTTGCACTATTGACGGTGAGAAAGAACCAATGCTGCTTACTTCCAGTAGCATCCAGACCTGCTACACAACATAATGCCCTGCTGTGCTACAGACATCGCTGCAGCATAGGCTGTCAACAACCTTCTTCCAGGTCTCCAACAAAGGCATTGGATCTGCTATTGAACATACACAGGACTGTACTATATTCGAGGGAAACTAATCTATATTAAAGGCACAGATATCTCCTGCAGGTAGAGTCAGGTAACTGACTCAAGAGAGTGGTGCCGAAGAGAATTGTCCGAGATTGCCGAGAGCCAGCATTGTCCAAGAATGTAACTGACTCTAGGGAGTGGTGCTGAAGAGCCAGCATTGTCCGAGAATGGTCATGTGGCTGGCATGTGCTGTTATCTTCTCACTGATTTATCTACTTGCATCTAAATGCTTTTGAATTGCTAGATTAGCGGGAGCAGATTAAGCAATGGAAGCTCCCTCCATCTTTCAGTACTGAGAACCACCGACCTACCAACTTTCAGGTCGACAAGCAGTGTCTTAACCAATAAGCATATCCAATGAGCTTAACATAAATGATCATAAACATACATCCTGAGATTAAGAAGACACGAAAGAGTCAAATACACTGCCCATGCATATACATGAGAAATCCAGACACATGATCACTAGAGCAATGATGGAGAAATTTATGTGCAGCCTTACGCTAATAAGATTGTTCAAATTATAGTAAGCTACTAAAATATTTCCATTTATAATGTCTGTCAAAAGACCAAGAAATGAAAGAAGGGGAAGAAATGCTTATCACTTTGTACTGACAAATTCATGCCAAGGAGTTAATAGTCTGCAGTTTCTCCTTGATGGTCAGTCTGTTCCAGCTTGCACCTGTTAGTAAGGCTGCTGCCCTTGCCTTATCATGACAAGAGGTGTTTTGAGCTTGAAGATCATGCACCTGGATGAAGTCAAATCGCAGGGGATTGCATAGGCTATGTTTTTTCCACATGAAACTATATAAAGGGGGGCTTGAGACACTACACACGCTAAGTATCAGGTGTGACACATGATCAACTGCAACATGCAGACTTGCCCACAAGTAGAAGGAGGCACCACTTCTGTTCAGAGGAACGTAAGAATGCTGTATTGTGCTTTGTTTAAGGGAATTATTGCTCATCCAAGGAAATAAAATCCAGCTTCTGTCTCCCTCCCAATAGCATGTTCTTTGTCTCCTTATCCGAAAAGAGCCTTTGCCCTTTTGGCGAAACAAACTTCCAACTTTGTACTCGCTCCCAACTGGAGACTTTTATATTTTAAAAAAGTTTTTATGGCAGAATTAAAAAAAAGGATTAATACAGAGATGTCAACAATCAATGATGTGGTTGTCTGAAACAATGTGTCAAGATGTCCAGAAAGAAGCAATTTTATTCCGCGTACCCAACGCTGAACAAAGTTGTTACCAGTCAGAAAGACTCAATGTCAAATTAAAGCACAGGGCACACATCAGCCCAATTACCTGTGCTCCTTCATTCTTGACAGATGCAAAATAGCTGAAGAGAACAAGTGAGACTGCCTGAAACGTGGACGCGACGGGGCAATTAACACATAATTGCATTCTCATACATCTTTATTAGGATAACACAATAACAATGCACAAACGATCAGTGCGCTCTGAGGATAAACATGCAAAGGAAAAAATGGAATTCTAGGCATCAGGTCATTAGAATAAGATCCAACATGTTGTTGAAGTCTGGACATCAAATGTGCAACTGAAGTGAAAAGTTAATTTCAGTCTCCCAAGTGTTTTGCATAAAAGCATTCATCCACGGACCATTAGATAGTTACTGTAAATAAGTTTTGCCTGTCTTATTTATGAGTGAAAACTAAGTAATTTCTCTCGCGTGTGCATATACGAAAACATATACTTTCAAAATCCCAGTTCATTGAAGCATTTCACGAGGCTTCAAGAAAAACACGAATAAAGTGAGAAACTTCAAATATTAGGCACACTGATGTACCCATTTCGTGCTTTCCTGACAGGTATCTTTTATGTTAAGTAAAAGTCAAGCTAAAGGTGAATTTGAGAGGCTTTTTCTGGGCTGTAAACAAACAAAATGAAAAACTATTTGTAAAATACAAGATTACTGCCGACTCTATATCATCACCTATATAAAAAGAGAGAAAAAAAAAGCATTTGATGAATCCGAGTTTCGCATTTAAAAAAAAAATAGACTTCGACTCTTCGGAGAGGCTTTTATGCAGCTTGAACTTCTAAAGGTAAACACGAGGCGCGTAAATAAAAAGCAAATCAATAATTTTTGTTAAATTTTAATAATCCTGCAAACCTACAAATAAAACCATCAGCAGCCTGAGTTGAGATGACAGTTAGCTGGGTTTCTATGACAACCCGGTTGAATGGTACAAGTCTTGACTTGCAGCAAAGCTTAAGATATGAACAGAGTGACATTTACCCCATACAGGAAAACTCACAGCTTTCGTCTTTATAAAAATCAATTTCCCAACTAACAGGGATTTGTACTAAGTATGTGGCACTTTTAATTAAAGACGAGTCTTTTATACTATCCTAAAGGCTTCGCGGACATTTAAGGAGAAATAAAGTCCGTATCACCGTTGCTGGTGCTGTTTTGACACTTCCTCCTCTTCTCACATTTTTGTGGCACGGAAAACAACACGCAAGCAGAGGATTTTCAAAATTTATGTGTTCCTCAACTATTTTAGCACCGTATTCACACCAAAAAGTCTAAACATATATGAACGTGCGTGTGGGTGCGTGTGTGAGAGAGAGAGAGAGGGTGCAAGCCAGAATAACTGCAGGGAATCCTTGCTCCGGTGTAAGAACAATTTACTCTAGATTGCAATATGAATTTCCAATAGGTTTTCACTAGGTGGTGCCGTAACTACATCGACGTAAATGTCTCTTACGTGCTCCTGTAGTTACTTTGGATTGTAGGGTAAGTGTGTGTGTGTGAGAGAGAGAGAGAGAGAATTTGACCAGGACCAGGATCCTATGCACTAATTATGCACTGGATCCTCATTCTGTGGTATTTCTCATTCTGAATATCTGACACAACTTTATGACAAACTGTTTCAGAAAAATCTGACACCCACCCAATTTTCGTTGCATGGGGCAAAATCCAGAACAGTTATGAGTCCACGCAGTTACGTCACCCTCCAGTGTTATCTTATGAAAAGACACCTTAACTGCTCCGGAGCAAAGGGCTTAATTTGACTTGAGGATATGGGCCATAGTACTTTTTGGATCCTGCCCACAATTCAACACAAAGCATGATTATTTTGTCAGGAAGATGTTTTGAAACGTGAGTAATAAAATAATCAGCGCTATAGCATACTGAAATCCATGGTGGACTGGAGCCTATAAATGCTAATTTATGTTTGATACACAGGTGTGCAAGAAAAAAATGAAGGAAATTTTACAACAAAGAGAAAATGTGAGGTTCAGCCTCTAGCTGGGATTTTAAAGAAGAAAAAAAACAGCATGACGATGCTATGGCATAACTAATTACCAATTTGTCATAGTAATCAATTTAGAACCTATTCCATTTGTTCATTTTGCTAACTAATTGGCTCCATACTTTGCATCTGAAAATATGAAAAACCACAAAAATACATGTCAAGTACCTCATACCTTTCAGCAATCTGTGGTCATATCCGACTAAAAGCTCTCCACATAAAACTAATGCAATTAACTAATGAGATCAGAAAACTCCTAATGCAATTAACTAATGCAATTAACTAATGAGATCAGAAAATTCTTGTAATTTGGCTTCACATTCTGGTACTCAAGCCTGAAACGCTACACAACTTAGACAGAATAGTTTACTCTTAGTTCTTCATGATTCTTGCCTCATTTTCCCCCTACAACTCAGGGAATTAAGAATAACTATGGAACCTTTTACACTAATGTAGTTATGGTGCCACCTAGGGGAAACCTATGGGAAATGCATAGAGCAATCCAGAGTAAGTGCCTCTTACGTCTTCCCGTAGTTACTCTGGATTGTAGGGTAAGTCAAGCAGACAAGCCATGAAGCAGTTAAGTTTAACTTAACTGTAGTTTAAGTATTAACTGTGGTTTAAGGATTGGAGGAGTGCATCATCACCCTGGGTGTAAGACCCATTGAACACAATGGGGCTAACTTTTGAGTAGACATGATTAGGATTGTGCTCCATGAATCTTAAGCGTGCTTGTCTCTGCAGAAATAAGCCCCCATGAGCTTAGTCTGAATTACTTCCATATTAAGTGCGCCCAGGATCGCAACCCTACTCAAGGAAGACAGTCTTTATGTCAATGCTCACATATCGCAGCCACAATTAAGTTGCAAACAGGAATTCAAGGAAAAGAAGGCAAGTTTGGTGAGCAAGTAGCGCAGAATTCAACAACTTGCCCTTACAGCGACATGGCATTGTGGAAATTCTATCCACACAATATACTGACTGAGCCCTAGACTTCAATGATATTTTTTTTCCTTTTACTATATACATTACTAGATGGTATCTGACCACTTGCCATGCAATGTAAAAGTTATGAGGGAGTGGACACATAGGAAGAGTCTTGCTAGATCATGCAAAAAGTCCATCTAACCCAGATTTCTGTATCTCACAGTGGTCCACCAAATGCCTCAGCTTCCTGGTGCTCTCCCTTTCATCTGGTATTCTGCGGTATCCTACTTCTAAACTCCAAACGTTGCACATACACATCTTGGTATGGAAACCATGCATGTGCATTTACTAGGGCTGTCAATCCTAATCAGGCTTTTAATCAGTTAACTAATTAAACTGAAGCATACACATGAGTAAAACATGTATAGTTGGTGCCAGGAACAGCACCAAGACTTTTTGACACCTGAGGCAGGATGCCAAATGTTGGGCCCCCTGACCGATGATGTGCCAGCCTCGGTACCTCCAGCTTGCCAATGTTCTAGCTTGGCAATCTCTCTGCTCCACATTTCCTTTTCCTCTATGCCCCCTCTTCTTCTTTTTCCAATCTAGGCAGTAGAAAGAAGAGAAACTGGGGAGAAAAGGAGGTGGACAGAATTGGGTGCTCCTCATCTGCTGCCAAAGGTGACAGCTTCAATTTGCCTCACAGCTAGGTTGGCCCCGGTTTATGCAAAAGCATTAGAGCATGAGACAACTTGCAACCAATAAAAGGTACCGTCACAAAAGTAGAAGAAATGTCATTGTTTATATATTCTTTTTTATCAATTTAAAGTGCTGGAATATCTCAGGCACTTTTAAAGGTGCTCAATGGCAGCATAAACTTTTAAAGGTGCTCAATGGTTCTCTTTTCCTCACAACCATCTCTTTATCTCAAAGATAGGTGAGGCTGAGGGATGAAGCTGCCAGCTGACTTTGGGCTGAGAGTTTCCCCAGTTTAGGTACCAAACTAGTGGCGTTGGCTCTCAATACAGATAATTTCCTCTAACGTGACTTCAAACTGAATACGTTCAAATTCGATTAGTATTTTGGAAAATTCAGGTTGTAAAAGGCAATGTAAAAATTTTCAGGTGACTGACATTGATTCTGAATTAGCGCTGTCAGCTTCAGTGCCTTTGTTTCTAATGATTAGGACACCTAAAACGCCTTCCTTGGAAAATAAATGTATCTGCAATCCTAGGATACAAACTGAGAAAAACCTTTTAGGTTTTTTTTTAAATGAGTTCTAGACAGGGAGAAGACCACTGAAACTTGTAAGTTCAATGCTGAGCCACGACCTTCAATCTAAAGCCCCCACCAATTAATCTGAGAAGAACGTTGCATCGGTGAGTAAAGCGTTAGTTGATTAGTCTATCCGTTAAATCAATTAAAGCTCACAGTTGATGCAAAGACTACATAAAACATTGCCAATCAATGAAGGAACTAGTTTATTTATCTCATTAAAATTGTCAATTGATTCAATTTTTAAGGCCCAATAGCAGCATTCTAGTTTCTAAACATATCCCACTGGAGGAAAAAAATTCTTCATTCCATTTCATTACCAAAATATGATTCCCCACAAGCCTAATCATCAAAAGCCCATAGCTGTTGAATTGGTCAAGATGGATTAGGACATTAGGTTTTCTCCCAGCAATCGCTCTCTCTTTTTTATTTCCTTTCAATTCATTTTCTACAGAGGATTTATTTAAGCCTTTCACCTGCTTGGAAAAATGTAGTGTATACTAAGGCAAAGAATTATGATGATATGGCCACTACTTCTGAATACGTATTTATTTATTTTACAAGATTTAAACTCTACCTTTCCAATGCAGAAGCAAATGTATTGAGAGCGCAGAATACAGTACAGGTGAAAAAAAGCATACAACATTTTCTGCTGTTCTGAATTGCCACTAAATTGCAGTCATGCTATCAGCATGAAAAACTTCAGTTTCACTCTCTAGGAATCCACTAGCACTGAAGGTGAGCTGGGTTGTGGAGAAACGGATGTCTAACTAAATATTGCACAGCGTTGTAACATCCTAGAGGGATGAATCCAAAATTCTTGTTGGGTGGAAGTAATCTTTCCCAGCAAAACCTCAGCCTATAACTATTTTTGCAATTTAGATTGTGAGCACTTTTGGGATAGGGATCCATTAGCTATTGATTTTTTTCATTTTCTTGTAAACAGCTTTGTGAACTTTTCAGTGGAAAAGCAGTATGTAAATATTACAGATAGATAATTAGCCCAGTGGTTGTCAAACTGGGATGTTGCATTGCTCCAGCCTAAGGGCACTGTCTTCTTCCACCTTATGGGCCAAGGTGGGGGAAGGCAGTGACCCAATCACCTGGATCGTGCCCCTCCACATGGGGCTTGCTACCACTCACCATCAGCCACAGCAGCCTCCACAGGGTTCATACTTGCAACCACTTCCGGTTTCACAACTGCAAAAGCCAACAGAGTCAAACCACCTACCTCCAGCATTTACAGAGGGCACATTCTGCACTAATTACTTAACTGAATTAAGGATAGACTAAGAATATTAGTCTAATCTAGTCATAATTAGTTATATCATGAATGATGGTTCACATCTGCATGTTCCAAGTATGGTCACAGCTGGGCAAAGGCTTCTAAGGGCCACAATCATCACCTGGGACCAAGATGACCAAGGTTATACCTGTACCAAGCTGAAGCTGGATTGACATAATCCATCCAAGAGCCTCTGGTGCTAAGACACTACCACCTGCTCAATCATCTCTTTTCTCAGAAGGGAATGGACCACTGCATATAAAAGCAGGCCTCCGTCAGTCTTGAAAGACTATGGTATCGTGCTCAGCGCTGCATACGCTGCATGCGAAGCACAAAAGCCTGGACTAGATTGTTATGGAGGATATGCTGTTACAAAGCAAATCCCCCCTCTCCACGCCACTGAAATAGTCCAATGGAAAGACAGAGCCAATACGATTGGATCCAGCTGATGTCGCAGAGCTGGGCTGAGGACAGGAGCTCACCCTGTCTTGTGGGGCTGACCCGGGAATCGAACCCTGGCCTGCTGGTTAACAGGCACAGTGTCTTAGCCACTTGTGCCACCCACAGCCCTTGGCATAAATCTCTTGCATTTAATACATAGAAAAATTAAAAATCATAGAATGAATGAATTTCAACAGGGAGAAGTGGAAGGTTCTGCACTTGGGCAATAAAAACCAAAAACACAGGTATAAAATGGGGGATATTTGGCTTGGCAGCACAACATGTGAGCGAGATCTTGGCGTCGCCATGGATCACAAGCTGAACATGAGTCAGCAGTGTGATGTGTTTCCAAAGAAGGCAAATGCCATGTTAGCTTTTTTAGCAAAGAAGCCAAATGCCACCCACAGCCACCACTGCATATATGCCAAATAAATATGCATATACCCTATTGTTACTGCATCAAGGTGCCACCTGATTGCAAAGGCAGGAGTGAAGACTCTTCGCCTCTTAATGGTGGAAGAAGTCAAGGTTATACAATTTCACACCACCACTGAGAAACAGAGTACAATGCATCACATACATCAATTCTCTTTATAGAGCTTCTGGCCTCTCCCTTTTCTAATTATGATGCAAAATCTAGCTTCTGTACTTTTAATGTGCTCACACTGTAGGAGGAAAACACACGGAGTCATTGTAAGCATTTACAGTGGTGGGCTCCAGGAGGTTCTCACCTACTCTATAGAACTGGTTGTTAACAAGAGATAGGACATATAAAGTTTAAAAATAGCCATTTAAATGTGGCTGCCAGATGGGCATAGAACTGGTTGTTAATTTCTTTCAATCCCATCACTGATTACAAATCTCAAAAGCCTAAAAATCAGGTCTATTACTTGGCCACCACTGGATCACTGACAGTTTGCCATGGGGGGAAAGTTCTATGATTTGGCATTATTCTCTTAAAAGCCGCAGGGAATGAAGGAATGAACTATAGAAACCTCTAGAAAACAACACTTCCTAAGAGTTAACAATGCTCTTTGATCTTAGAGCCGTTGCTCTGAGAAAATTACCACATTAAATAACTCACAGGTTAATTAACCACAAGGGGTTTTCTTTGTTCTGTCAACTGCCAATTCTGCATGGACATTCCTGCTTTCAATCTTGTTTCAAAGGGGTATTCTTTGAGTTCCTTGATTCTCAACATGTGCATTTATGTGCACTTGTGCCAAATTAACAGTGACCTGAGTATTTGCTCAAGTGCTTTCCCCCTCAATAAAGGGAGAAAAATAGGAAAGATACTACATATGTTGCAGTCGGAAGACCAAGTTCCGAATCCTAATGAACTTCTGTCCAAGTCCAACCATTCTCACCCTTCAAAAGACTTTCCTGTTTCTGAACGAAACTCCACGTATTTTCAGGTATCTCATGTTCTGAAATTCCTTGCAGGCACTGCACAGTTGTTAGGAAATGTACCTTTATGTCAGAACATGCCAACTCCATAAAGATCCATGAAAAGGCAGTTCTATAAAAGTTCTGTATCTTTCAAATACCTCCATCTTGTACCAAATCCCACTGCTCTCTACTACATAACACTTCACTGCCTTCAGTTCATTGCCGTCTCTCAAGAGTTTCCTCTTTTCAAGGTGTTTTGTTTCTGACTATCCTTCATTTGGAAGGCATTTGACCCTCAATTCGACACTCAGGTGCAGAGAGGTATATAATCCACACATCTGTAATAATATTTAGGGTTTTTTTATTCCCCTCCAGTAATCCAAATACTGAAATGTAAGGTTGAAAAAGAAAGCAGAAAAGAAAGAAAAAATAATTCTAACAGTGTTCCATCCACATCAGTGAATATTTCAAGGACGCCGCAATTACACATGCTGTCGATACTGTAGTACTTCAAATTGCATTTCATTGAGGCAGTATGTGCTGAAGCATTTCTACATGTTAAATATTCCACAACCCTCAAACAGGGAAGTTGGCACTTTTGGTTAATATTAATAGCTTGTTTAATGAAGTAACTAAATTTCTCTCAAAAATTGAAGATATTAGAAAAACCTAGGAATTATGCATCTGGTTTAGAAGTCAAACTAACACAAGGTATATTATAATCTTGGTTGCATATTGCCACAATTCTTTTAATTAATACATTTTAAAGTTTGCATTTAAATTGAAATATGTTATTTAACATATTCAGAATGGTGGACTATCTCTAAGTTCTCTTTAAATTGCCTTCCCCATTAAGTCCCCCCTCACTGCCACTTTCTGCCAGGTTTTCAATGCTGATCATGTTGGGGCACATAAGGGAAAAATTTTGGGAAAGGCTGGCCCATCAGATCATCATAGCTAAGAGCTTGGCACAGGACCTTCACAGCCCTTCTCATCAGCCCTTAATCCTGTCCCCTGGGTTTGGGGACAGACAGAGGGGTAGTGGCTACTCAGAAGTATGTTCCATTGAGTTCGATGGGGCTTACTCCCAGGAAAGTGCTCTTAGGATTGCAGCCACAGTCTTTCTCCACCATACTCTTTTCCACTTTGATCTCCCTTCATTTTCACATCCAGGGAGGAAAAGAAACAACAGCAGCCTGTGCACTACTGGCTAGTAGAGGACAACATTAGGGACATCACCTGAGGTACCACAAGATCTTGAGCGAGCCCTGTATATATGTGGTTATAATTCATCTTGTAATGCAATGTGGTTATAATTCATACTGTAATGTAAAATTCATTTATACGTAACCTGAAACACATATAGAAGCTACACAGCATTTGTGCTACAGCACAGTATTAAAGTAATCTGACTTCCTAGGGTCTGAAAAAATGGAAACCTCTCTTTCAGGTACAGAGATGTGCATCCAGAACCAGAGTAAAATTAGATACGCTGACCATTTATGATCATTTGCACTTAACTCTTCTCATCATATCACAATTCTATAACCATACAATGACAGGATTATACTGATATCTTTTGGGTGGGATCCAAGAGACAATCTGTTCCATGAACACCCAAGGAGAACTTTGTAATAATTATAAATAACTTTCCAAACTTATTTGCCACGTGGCAAAAAAGCTGATTTCTTTATGCCACATGGCAATTAACTTTCCAAATGAAGGGGATGATCCAAAGCGGCTTGTGTGATACATTAGGAATTTAAAGTGGAAACAACTAAAATTACATATGGGTATTTTTAAAAAGAAAATTGGGGGAAAACCTGCCTCCTCCTCCTCCTCCTCAGCAGTCTACCACCCATTTGCTCTGCTAGTGGCATAGCTAAAGCAATTATTTGCTATTTGGAGTCGAAGATTTTGTTGTTGTCGTCCCTACCTGCAAGAACAAAATCAAATGTTAAGTAAAAAAACAAAAATTGAAAACTCCTGCCAACTGTGTAAGTGGCACTCTTTCAAGTGGGTGTTCCACTTTAATAGGCAGCACAATCCAGAGCAACTAATCTGTCCACATAAGAGCCCTTGGGTTGCCCTATCTACCACTAGGCTGGAGCAACTGCAAGATGCTCCACCCCAGTTACTCTGGAAGAGGCTTAGGGCAGAGCAAGGCAACATAGGGTGCCCTAAGAGAGGTGGACCTGCTCTGCCCTAGCTGCTCTGCCCTAAGCAGTTCAGGAGTGGCATGCTGAGGGCATGTTTAGCATTGCCTAGGGCAGAGCAGTTACTCTGTATCCAGAGCCTGTTTCCAAGGCAGAAATGCCCTCTTCCAGCCCTCAGAGTTATACCACCTCAGGAGCAGGTACAGTAGTGAGTAGACCCATAGGGGTCCATGATAAGGCCTGAGTAAGAATGGCAGTGTTGACCAAAAATCTGAGTTCTTGGCCAGCCTAGCCGCAACCCCTGCCTCTCAACCTCAGGATATGGAACAACTACGGCAGCCACTAACCTGGAGATACAGCAGGCCACTCCAAACATCCACCCTCCACTAGAGGAACTGCAGCTGTAACTGGTTGTCAGGAACTTCTGGGCTTTCTTATAAGGCAGACACCACAGCTGTTCCTTGTTCAGTGTGATCTGAGTGGGGTCTCCTCAGGAGCAAGTCCTCCCCATGTGTCAATTACTTAGCATGCTCTGGAGCAGTTAGGGCAGCCCAGGCTTCCTGACTCTCTGCATGCAGCATAACTTTATGTTCTGGATACAGAATAGTTAGGAGAGAGCAGTTAGGGCAGAGCAGCTTGAACTTGCTCTGGATTGCACCCTTAGCAGGGAAGAGTAAATGGCCCTCCCCACCCCAGCAATGTCTGTTCTAGTGGCTTCTCCTGGTGTTCTTTTACATTTTAGATTGTGAGCCCATTTGGGACAGGCACCCATTAGGCATATCAGACAGGGACCAAGGATTGGCCACAAAATTTAATAGAATATAGATATTTCAGTGCAGTTTGTTTCATTACATTCTGCATTAAATTGCCTTTCCACCAATATATAACATGATGGTATTATCCTGTTTTTCATTATTTTAGCCACTAGTGTCAAGCAAGCTCAGTTTGTTGCCCCCCAAAAACTTGTAGCCAGCTACAACTGCACCCCCCGCTATGCCACCACCCACTTCTACCCCCCCATCTAATCCAAAATATCCTATTTTAACATGCATCCCCATGTTCTGCACATCTCATCCTATAAGCCAGTGATTTTCAGCCAGTGTGTCATGGCACACTAGTGTGCCACGGTTAGTCCACAGGTGTGCCACGGGAATTTGGAGACTGACATTCATTAATAGGAAAATTGGGGGATTTGAACTGTCTGGTGTGCCTTGTAAAAGGTAAAAACAATTGATGGTGTGCGTTGACAATTTCAGTGCCTTGTTAAGTGTGCCTTGAGATGAAAAAGATTGAAAATCACTACTATATGCCATCACAAACAACTATATTATATCTAGGATTATACAGTGAAACAAAAAGCTCCTCCAATGCAACACTCTCCATAATTTTCATCTTTACTGTTGTTGAGAAGGAAAAAAATGGAAAAATGAAAAATGTATAT
Source organism: Cryptoblepharus egeriae (assembly GCA_030015325.1). Taxonomy (NCBI): domain Eukaryota; kingdom Metazoa; phylum Chordata; class Lepidosauria; order Squamata; family Scincidae; genus Cryptoblepharus; species Cryptoblepharus egeriae. The sequence continues at coordinate 50,665,416 of JAREYC010000004.1, forward strand.
CACACCTGCAATTTCAAAATGATGCAAAGTTAAGGAAGAGACATGAGTGCTTCAAGATTGCCAGGAATATACTTTTCAATCTAAAGTAGTTTTTTCTCCTGAGAATTAAAACACTATTTTAGATTACTGTTTGCTTATCATATCATGGAAGAATAAATAGTAGCCTGTCTCATTTTTGAGAAAAAGCTTATAATGCCCCCAAATCACATGTAAGGCTATGAAATAAAAGCACTGAAGCAAAGATAAGGGAAAAAAATCTGGTACAATTGCATGAAATGTTGACAGGAAGCGCTACTAACACCTCCATTGAAAGGTATGCTTGGCGCATGAAGTTATGCAATAACTCTGCTAACTTATATTGAATTGCTTTATATGCTCTAATTTAATCGCTTAGAAATATACAGGCATATATATATATATATAGCACCATCATTTTTAGGATGCAATCTTTTCTGCACTTATCTGGCTGTAAACCACACTGAACACAATGGCACTTCTTAGTAAACATGCATAGTTTGTGCTGTCAGGATGACAAAAAAGGAGCTGACAGCTAAATGCTATACAGAGCTACATATAATACTACATCATTTAGCATTTTGAAACAGGCATCAGGAACTTTTCCTGAGCAGGACCACCGCTACCAGAGAAAGACGGACAATGGGAAACTACTAAAAAATTCTTTAGCATCATCAAACAATATACAATAAGCAGCAAATACAGGTTCCTTCCCAAAGGAGCTTACAATCTGAATTTTAAGACTGGAGTGACAACAAAGGAAAAAGACTGATTTACATATATTTAATTGAATATGCAAATTGGATTCATATACATTTAAATACACGTATTATATTTAGGCTAAATTTTCACCCCTGCCAAAACAAAGGATTAATCAAATAAAAATCACTGGCAGTGCAATCTTAACCCCTGGTTAGGCTGGCACAAGTCCCTTGCTAGCCTGAAATTATTTTTCACAAGATTCTTTAGAAACAAGAAATTATTTTCCCTTTTTAATGCAACTCATCCTCCAATGATCTCCGGATGCTGTTCATAGTTCTTTCCCTCTTTTTGTTTTATGTAATCCAGCGTCACTGGCCTAACATAAACTAAGAAGCATCACAGCTGAGCAGGAATCTGAACTGTGATCGTCCAGATCTAAGTCCAGCATCTGAACCGTTACATTGTTCTGGCTCTCTGTGCAATCTCAAAGCCGCCTTGGTCACACAGAACCCCTTGGTGTAGTTCTGCAGATCCTAGTAACTATTCTATTTCAGTATAAATATTTAGAGGATTCCATCATGGCAGAATTTTTCCTGGTAATATCTTTTTTCCAAATTGCAGTGAGTACAACTTGCAAATATGTATATCAACATAGTCCCAAGATTAACTCTACAATCCAGAGTAACAATGGGAGCACGTAAGAGACATTACATGCACCCATAGTTACAGCACCACCTAGTGAAAACCTAAGGGAAATTCATATTGCAACCCAGAGTACATTGTTCTTACACTGGAGCAAGGACTCCCTGTAGTTACTCTGGATTGCACCCTAAATTGGGTTTTGAATGCTGTGGATCTGGGCAGGGAAGAATAAAATCCTAAGGGGGAAAGAAAAGATCAGTGACTTGCAAATCCAGTCTCCATATGACCTCTGGAAGAAAACAAGCTACCTTTTCCAGCTGCCAACCAGACTGTGTAGCAGAGGAAGAGACGCAGGAAGTGTGGTTCTAACAACCAGATTTCCTGGAAGAGCACTTTAGAAAGTGGAATACTATCTCCACCTTCAGCAAGACCCTATTACACAAACAGCGCCTGGCCAGAATTCTTACAGTAATTTTAGATCTGTCTGTCCTACCTTATAGGTCATTTGTATATTATTTATTTGATGAGCTTTAGAATTTAAAAAAAACCAAGAGAAATAATGCAGTTAGCTGTTTCTTGCAATGCTTATTTTGCAATGTTTTGATCCTAGAAACAACCCTCTAAGTTTGCTTCATGGGATTGTTAAATACCAGGACCTTTTAAAATCTGGAATGTACAAACACAATTAACGTCAATCTTGTTTTCATTTTCTCAGAGCAGAAGTGGTAGTCAGGTTTCCACTTCCAACATTTTTTATTTTATTTTGCAAAGGTACCTTGTTTTAACAGGACTGCGTGACCATCCATATTTATTTTAAAATATCACAGACTTGTGTTTTCAGTGGTAAAACAGCTCCCTAATTTTAATTGAAGCTTAACAATCACTTGCCATAAACAATCGTAATTTCTCTGTAAATAAGCCATTTCTAAATTCAGAATGATAGTAAGAAGCTGGAGTGAAGGGAGTAGGAAAAAAAATATATCATTTTCCCTACTTTTTGACAGATATTTAATGCAATTGCACCACTACCTGCAAACATTCAGCCAGGAAGGTATTTTCAATCTTACCTCTGATTCATCTGTGGATTCTTCATTAGATATGGGCTCCTGGGAAAAAAATATGAAGAAGGAAAGGTTACATGTTTAGACATCACACAATAGCCTAATTACTGGCCGACCATACTGTCTATCCTCTTTTTTGGCTCTGTGTCCTGGAAAAGATATTTATTGCCCTCCTTTTCTTCGTAATAAATAATTATATGCAATAGTTTTTGAATTTAATAATAAGTAATATAGTGATAACAATTAAATTAACCACATGAAAGCAATATACCATATTTTTCACGCTATATTTTTCACTTTTTACCCCCCAAAAGGGAATGGAAAAGTCAGTGCATCTTATGGAGCGAATGCCTCCTGGAGATAGCCAGCCTGGGTCCTGTATGGCCTCCTAGAGCACGCCCAAGAGCATGCCTTCTGGAGCACGCCCAAGTATTGTGTGGTTATTGACCCCCTCCTCATCGACCCGGGTCTTACGGAGCCATTACCCAGCCTCTCCACCTGGCCCGGGTCTCGCACGGCCACAGCACCCCTCCGCCACACTGCCTCCACCTAGATTTAAAGGAGGAAAACATTTTTTCTCTGTTTTCCTCCTTTACATCTAGGTGCATCTTATGGTAAGGTGCATCTTATGGAGCAAAAAATACAGTACATGAGTCATTTTAGCTTTCATTTTGTCATGAAAGCTTGGGTGTCCTACATTTTTCTTGGGTGTCCTAAATTTGAGGGGGGGGGAGCTTGTCCTCTTTTGTGGTTGATAAATAGTTAACCTGGATAGGTAAAGACACCAATTTCACAAACATCACATTTTTTGAGAAGAATGGATTTTCCAGACAATGCCTCCTTGCAAAGGATGCCTCAGTTTTCCTTGCAATGTTGAATCTGCCCAGAGGTTTTTAGGGAGTTAAAAATGTCCAGAAACACTGAAAATGGGCAAAAAAGGCAAAAATCACTCACACACACACTCACACACACACGGAATTCACCCCAAATTTAGACACACTGTATCGCAGCAAGGCTTTTGCATAACATTTTGATGTGTGTGTTCAAGATGAATAAATTTATGTTGATCACGCATTATTCACTAATGCATGCTTCCTTTTTAATATAATGGTCACTTCTCTCTCAGCAATTGTAGTTCAATGGGGGGAGTCTTCTCAATTTGCATGAAAATTATAGATTTTTTACTTCAAATGATTACACAATTTAAATACACTAAAAAGAAAACTTTGGGAAGGGTGCATGATAGAAACCAATCTTATCATTGCTTCTGCACTTCTCAGGCCAGAAAAATGTTTCTTTAAAACATCTTCTTCACAAAGCAATGAATCTTTTTGTGGCAGGCCGCACACACGTATGGCGCGCGCACACACACACCCCAACAAATTGAGTCTACTCTTGCTAATCTCTCACCTGTCCAGTGCAAAATCTGCTGATGGCACACATCCTCAGAGAGGTCAGCAAAATGAAGATTTACTTAACGTATTTACAGTTATCAATAGCAATAAAAGGTTACAACTAATGTGCTGACAGTGAATGTAAGCATTTCAACAGCAGAGTGATAGGAACAAAGACTGTACAAGAGAGAAGGTTTTTCAAACCTTATGGGGTAACATTTTGACAAGACGAACATCTGCAATAGCAGCGTGCATGAGAAAGAGAGATGTACCACAAATCACCAGATCCCACAGTAACCCTTCACGGCAAAGATGCTAAGAGTGCAATCCAGAGTAACTACGGGGAGTCCTTGCTCCGGTGTAAGAACAATTTACTCTATATTGCAATATGAATTTCCCATAGGTTACTACTAGGTAGTGCCATAACTATGAGTGCATGTAATGTCTCTTATGTGCGCCCGCAGTTACTCTGGATTGTAGGGCAAGAGTCCCCAAGATGCCAGATCTATGGAGTATGTCTTAAAACTTCCTTGCACTGGTATTATGTGGCTGAAAGCACCATGCCTCAGAGCACCAGCATGAAAAAGTTAGGATATGATCCAAAATAGCAAAGGCATCATAACACTGATGTTGGTATTATATAATACAAATATTATATACAGTTCTGTATGATATAATACAAATATAATATTGATATTGTATAAAACTTTGCATTCAGCTTCACAAATTTGTTTTATTTATTTTACTATCTGGATGTATTTTACACATGGGAATGAGTAGATGGGTTGGGATTCCAGGAATGAAATTTGTAGACAGAATTTGTAGACTTTCCACACACTACCAGTTGTACAAAAATACGAACTTAGAACCATATAAATTGAATGTGTAACAAAACTTGTTTGTCCAGCACTCATAGAAGACTTCTTTTCAGGGTTTCTGATAGCAAAGAATGGCTGTTTCTTTACTACTTGCGTAGTCTCTGACGAGTTTCAGGGATCCTGAATTACTATATATTCTCTTTTTCCAGAACCTATCTTTCTTTTTAGCCTTGTGACCTGGAAAAAAACTTCATTGTTCTCCTTTTCATTATGAGCAGGCAGCACAGAGCCTTGGAATAATTAATAAATTGTACACAATAAATTACAGTGGTACCTTGTAAGACGAATGCCCTATAAGACGAATGCTTTGGAAAATGAACTAAAATTTATCTGGATTCTGCTTTGTAAGACTAAAGTGCTTTGTAAGATGAATGCCCATTGGCTGGGTTCAGGTGGCTGAGGGGACTTCTGTTATGATGCACTGTTGCAAACAGAGGCAGTTACGAAAATGTCCTGTGCCTGGCACTGGCAGGGCAATTGTCCCAATAACATCATCGTCACCCTCTTGCCCCTAAAGAAAATAGAGTCAGGACTTCTTGAACTAGGGGTGTGATGTACCAGTTTGAGAGTATTGACATCCATCAGTCTCGAAAGGCTATGGTATTGTGCTTGATGCTGTATGCGAACCATTAAAGCCTGGGTAGGTTGATATGGAGGATAGGCTGTTACCCAAGCAGCAAATTCCCTCTCCACACCACTGAAATTGTCCAGTGGAACGGCAGAACCGATACAATTGGTTCCAGCAGCATCGCAGAGCTGGGCTAAGAACAGGAGCTCACCCTGTCTTTGGGGGACCCAGGTCTCGAACCCTGGCCTGCTGGTTAACAGGCACAGTGTCTTAACCACTTGCACCATCCACAGCCCACCAGTTTGAAAACCCCTGCTCTATTCCACTGTTTTCCTTTTTAGGGGGACTGGGTTAGCTCTAGGGTGATGACAAACCTTTTGGGTTCTGCATGCCAAAATTGAGAAAATGTCTAATTGACATTTGCTACTACTGCTTGACTTAAGGTGCAATCCTAGGAAATTTATGGTTGCATATCTCACCTGGCATGATGGAGAGATGGTGATGGTGTGGGAGGATGGTGTATGCCTAACCCCACCAGGAGTGGGGCAGAAGAGTCTTACTGCACTTTTGTGATATCCCCAGGTCATCACTTATGCTGAGAATTAAGCTGGCCTAAGTGGAGATAAGGATTGCAACCAAAGTCTACTATTCTGCTGCATTCACCCCCAAACAAAACAGAAACAATTATTTACACATTCATTTTTTAAAACACAATCCAATCATGAGTAGTGCTATATACAATGGAATACAGGTAAAAGAAACTCAGTTGTTGCCTAGAGTTGGTGAATGCGGGCACACTAAATGTTGCGGTGTATCATATTTTTGTGTCACAGTTTTGCCATCATTGCTCTAGCTTTTTACTGACTTGGACAAGTGGCTCATCCGATCCAGCAATGTCCACAATATCTTAGAACGGGCCCTCCAAAATCTGAGAACAGAGTTTCCCAAACTTATTTCCTGAGGCATCTCCTTTTATCAGAAGATGCCAGAATGTGAAAATGGGACCTCATACAAGCAACATACATTCTATCTGCCTATTTTCATATGTTCTTATACATGCTCTCCACCTCAGAGCAAAAGACATTAAGAATAAAATGTCCCCTGAAATTGAAGAAAATGAAAAAAGATTGGCTATGTTAGGCTTGTTTATTTCTATTTATTTTAAACATTAAAGAAAGATGGCTCTAATTTTAAGAATAAAATAATTATGTGAGTGACCTGAGATGAAAGTCACAGTGTTTGTGAAACTTGAAATGCTATGTGAAATGATAGAATAGAAACTGTCCCAATAAAATAACCACAAAACAGCAATTCTGAAATTGAAAATAAATAGACTGGTACTGATCATATATAGTGTTGGAGGAGAGAGAAGAAGCATAGTTACCCAAAATTTTGAGAGTGTGGTATAATTTAGAGGTAGTCTTAGCTCCTTGAAAACTAAGGTAGAGCTTTTTGAATTCATACTCATTCCCAGAAAGTTAAAAGCAAATCAAACTCAAATACAAACAATGGATACAATCTCCAGATTCCCAGAAAACCATCAAGAGAGCTGATGCACATGAGAAAAGAAACCATGGTTAACATCTGAGAAGTAAGTCGGGGGAATTGTTCAAACTATTTTATGCAAGGAGCTAGTATAATATCTGCTCCTAGACGGGAAACACCAGGATTGTGTATGAAATACTTTTAATCGTTGGATAATGGCAATAATATACTTTTCCATGGAACTTTATTAATGCTAACAAAATGGTGCGAGCACTTTGTCAACAAAATAATAATGCCCGGTAAAAACAGAGGAGGAAAAAATCCAGATTTTTTTTTCTCCAAACAGCCCAGCTGTTTGCTTTGTCTGTCTTCTGGTATAATATTCTTCTCCCAGTCAAAGGGAAACTTCTTTTCCCCCACTGCCTTGCCTTTGATCCTCATTTGAAGCATGGCAGACAGCGAGCAGCAGTCAACTGTGACACCTGTCACTCTGTCTCAATATTACATTCAGCTCCCAGATTCCAGAAATCCTACCTTAAACCAATCCTGTTGGGATTTTGAAAAACTGACCTACAAATACAATTCAGAGGCTTGTGACTTTTAGATCTATTGTTTTTCGTTTCCTGACTACCAAAAATATTCGCAAGGGAAGTAAAAGAACCCTCTGGAGAAAAACTTGTGCAGACTTAAACCTTGTCACAGACTTTACAGAAGTATGAAAACATGTTGCATCAAATTAAATTTTGCTCTCACATCCTGCGAGCAATAATTGTGCAGATCGGCAAGCTATAAAGCAACTTATTGCATATTTCAAATTTTTGGGAATTGTTTAGAATTAAAGATCTGACATATTTAAAAACAAATGCCAGGCCACCAAGACGTGCTTGTGTCTGCACATCAATCAGACACCCAACTGTATGGAGAAGCTATAATAAATTGTATTCTGTTATATACAGAATTGCTACATTACAGACACCCTCTGTAGGAACCTTCAGAAAATAAGTGCAGACAGAGAAACCGAGAGAGGCTATTCTAGATTTCACAGAATTTAAAAAGAAAAAGTGAAATGAAACAAAAATACAGCTACATCAGCAACAACAAACCACAGATTCTGTGCATAAGATACTTATTTTCAACAGAGGAACCCTATTGGATAGGGTTCAACAGAAACCCTAGTATGTTCAATACAAAAGCTGATAACAAAATTTCCTTTATAAATTATGAACCACATGGCCCAATTCAGAAGTTTATTACATTTGAAATTAAAGGTTTAGCTAGGTATGAATTGCCATGCTGGATCAGATCAGTGATTCATTTAACCGAGCTTCTTGTTTGTGGCAGCAGCCCATAAAAAGATTTCAGGAGGATCTCAAGAGGAGTAATATGGGCAATAGCATACCTATTTCTTCTTGTTAAATTTTATCCCACATTTCCTCCAAAGCACTGGGATAAATACAGGCGACTGTCCCCATATGTCCTCTACTACCCATATCTTCACCACAACCCTATGCAATTAACAGGGCAGTGGGTTTTAAGAAACCCAGTTAAATATAAGATCATATTACACACTAAAGTCAGTAAGTGCTGTCTGAAAAAGAGATAATATCACTACTCTCTCACATACAAAAAGTAATGTCTCTTTTAAAATGGCCAATTATGCATTGAGTAACTGTTCCTTGAAAAGTAGGTATAATCAATTAATTTAAAAACGCTGCAATCCTAAGCACACTAACTGTGGAACTTATTGCAACTCATTGCAACTTCTTTCAAAAACTCCAGAGAGCCAGGATGGTATAATGGTTTGAGAATTAGACTGAGACCTGAAAGATACGGGTTCAAATCTCCCCTCAGCCATGAAAGCTTCCTGAGTAACCTTGAGCCAGTCATTCACTGTCAGACCTTACCTACCTCACAGGGTTGTTGTGAAGACAAAACTCTTGTAAGCCACCTTGGGGGATTTGGGCAAGGTGGGGTATAAATTCCTTAAATAAATTAAAAAACAATTATATTCTTATAGCACCATTCAGAAGTCCAAATAAACTTAGTACTAAACCTCTAAAATAAAAGACGTCAGAGCTGGACTAACAGGAGTTTCCTCAGTTTTGGAAACATTCACATTGATTTCAAGTATGGAGCTTGGGCTATTCAGTAAAGGACATCAGGGCACTTATTCAAAGAAACAGTACTTTCAAATTGCAATATTAATTACAATAGTAAGACCTGCTGAGCTCAGTAGAACAAGGTAAATATGCTTAAGGTCAAACTGCAAATTTCTAGTTATAATTATTATATTAGTTATAATTATTATAATTATTATTTTCTATATTACAGTTCTCAGGTGTTTGACAGGAATGGGCTCAATTGTAATTCAGTTGTTGTTATTATTGTTATTATGTACAATTTCAAAGTTGCCAGATTGGAATTGGCTCTATTTATTATTATTATACAGGGTGAACCAAAAGTAGGTGGACAGTAGGTAGAATAGAGTTTGTGTTAGGTTTATATCATTTACTCTCCACCTATTTTTGGTTCACCCTGTATAATATTAATAAATAGAGCCAATTCCAATCTGGCAACTTTGAAATTGTACATAATACATACATACGTACATACATACGGATCCTTCCCACCTACAAGAAATTTGGGGTTTAGATTGGATTCAGCCAATGGATCGGAACAATTCACAGTCAAATTTAATTAAAACTCAGGGATCTGGTTAAATTTAAACTGAAAATTAAGTTGATATCTCTTCCTTTTCATATTTGAGCTCTTGGTTGAGCAGTTCATGAGAGTAGAAAGCTCTATTCTAGTAGGAAGTAGAAACAGAATTGGCTCAAGACATTCTCACTGTCAGTGTGATCAACCAGCCTTGACACAGTGGCTTCCTTTAGCTGCGGGAGAGCACTTTTAAGCACCATCCTATGCATGTCTACTCAGAAGACAGTCCCATTATAGTCAATAGGGGTTACTCCCAGGTAAGTGTTAATAGGATTAAAGCCTCACTAGGTAAAGAAGGTGCCTTCTAATTTCCTACCCTGGGTCTGCATCATGTAGGATCAGGTAAAAATCCTCAAATCCCTCCCACTCAAGGTGACTACAGCTGCAATCCTAAAGACACTTTCCTGAGAGTAAGACCCTACAATAGGGGCTTACTTTTGAGTAAACATGGTTAGGACTGTGCTCTTTGTGTCATAACATGACAAGGCCCACCAAAATGTAGGGCACCTGAGAAAACATATATATTGCTTCCATGCAGTTAATTTAAACGCTATATGGCTTATTATTAAATTTAAAACTATTATACATAATTTATTCCATATAATTTACGTATTACAAGAAAGGTTGTAAGCAGGGTTGCTGCCTGCTCATAAGGAAAAGGAGGACAATGAAGATTTTTTTTTTTTTGGCTGGGACACAAGGCTAAAAAAAAAAGAACATGTCCTGAAAAAAGAAGACATATGATCACCCTGATAACATATAATTTATGAATTATAAGAAGGCTGCATGCTACCTGCTCACAAGGAAAGGGAGGACAATAAAAGATTTTTATTTTTTCAGGACACAAGGCTGAAAAGGGGAACATATGGTGACCATATGTCCCCATATACCAACACCTGCAGGGCCATCCCACCAACACTGGGAACCCCCCTCTGCTCCTAGCTCCCTTCCCACTGTCCCCATTCTCCCAACACTCCCAAACTGGTCCTTTCCCCACCTTCCCCTCTCCAGTTACAAACACAATTGATGCCATTCTACTAGTCTTTCCCTTTAAAAACCCCTGGAAAGTCCCCTGAATGCAGCATTCAATGCAATTCCCACTGTGCTGCTGCATGACAATGCATGGGGTGCATTGCCAGCCAGCAAGCTTTACCTTCTCCTCTGATTCCTCCATAGTTCCACTGACTGGTCATGTGAACAAACCCGGAAGGAGGGAGCGAAGGCATGCTGGGAAATGTAGTTTTATCCTCCTGTGTCAGGTTCCATCTCCCAGATCCCTGAACCAGAGGCTTGCAGCATCTCTTAGGGTGACTGCATTACAAAACAGAGATGTTGTTGTGGTTTTTTTTGTGTGTGCAAACACCACAAAATATCTACAAGTATAAGGATTTTTCAGGACTAGGGGTGCAACCCTATCCACACTTTCCTGCATTGACTTGCTTCTGAGTAGACACACACAGGATTGGGTTCTTAGAGCACAATCCTAACCATGTCTACTCAAATGTAAGCCCCATTGTGTTCAATGGGTCTTACTCCCAGGAAAGTGTCTTTAGGATTGCAGCCTTAGACTGCAATCCTGTCCACACTTCCCAGGGAGTAAGCTGCATTGAAGATCATGGGACTTGCTTCTGAGTAGACACACACAGCTCTTATTCAAACCCGACTACAAAAAAGCAGATAAAATTTGCATAAAATATATATTCTACTATTTTCCAAAGATTTCGGTCAACTTACCGTATGATCAGTTTTAATACTTAAAATCATGGATTAAACAATAACTAGTAAAAATTCACAGTCCAAACTATACTATTGCAATATAATTTATTGATTTAAGGGATTTATAATCCATCTTTTCCCTGCTAATGTAAATACCCAATGTGGCTTACAAAGCTTTTTTTTGTCTCGCAACAACCCTGTGAGGTAGGGTTGGCTCATGATCGCAACAACCCTGTGAGGTAGAGTGATTGGCTCATGATCGTATGACTGTAAATTCCAGGATTTGTCCAGATTTTTAGCCTCCTGTCCGGATGGCCTCCATTTTGGCTTCATTTTAGAACTTTGCAATGGTGTGCTGTACCCCATCGTGTCATATGTTCTTGGATTCATATCGAAGAGCAAAATCCAATGCAAAAATCATTTTTGAGGTATCTCCTTCCTACCAAAAGTTATGGCCAAAAAAACTGAAAACAAAAATATGCATTGAGCTCTACGGAAAAGTTCCCCATACCGTGGCTATACTCATGAGTAGGCGAACATGCCATACCCCCAAATCCAGAGTAACTACAGGAGCACTTAAGAGACTATGTGCACAAGTAATTACTGCACCACCTAGTGAAAACCTATGAGAGATCCATATTGGAATCCAGAGTAAGTTGTTCTTACACAGAGTAACCCTGTAGTTACTCTGGATTTTGCCCATTGTCTGTCAGAAAGGCCAGGCTGAGAGGAATCCAAGGACACCATAATGGTCCTAATCCAATGAACGGAGCCTCCAAAATCACCCCAAAAAGAGGACCCTTATCTCCACTGATCTCTATTGGAACTGAAAGGGAGCCATATTGCGCCTTTATTGGCAAATAAACTTGCCTTAGGCTGAGGGAAATCCAGTCCTAATCCAATAAATGAAGCCCCTACCAGGCACCTCACAAGGAAACACTTCCTCCAAGCTCCACTGCATTAAACCCTTTAGAAACCCGGCACCTGCTGAAATCCCCACTTTTATACAGCTGTTAAAGGTCCATGATCACTGGGGCAGCAGTCACCAGGATGTGGCTTTTCCCACTGTAGTGGTATGTATGTATGCAGTGATGGGCCCAGCCTGCCCTAACAACCGGTTCTCAGGAAGTGGGCGGGGCCAGGCTGGGTCAGGGGGCTGGGCCAAGGTCAGGGGGTGGGGGCGGGAGAATTTTTTAAAATTTTTTTTAAAAAAGTTAAGCATGCTGCTTACTTCTGAGTAGACCTGCATATGATGGGGCTCTGAGGCTGCAGTCCTCTCCACACTGGCCTGGGAGTAAGTCCCATTGACTGTCATGGGACTTACGTCTGAGTGGACCTGCATAGGATGGGGCTCTGAGGCTGCAGTCCTTTCCATGCTGCCCTGGGAGTAAGCCCCATTGACTGGTATGTGGCTTACTTCTGACCAGACCTGCATAGGATGGGGCGCGCACAAGTTCCTCACAGCCCCCCCGGCCGGCCGGGGAGAGGCTGGAGAGCGCGGTGGTGCCACGCAAGTTCCTCACAGCCCCCCTGGCCGGCCGGAGAGAGGCTGGGAGTGAAAAAGGCGGCTGTGGCGGCTGAAAAGCATTCGCATAAGTGCCCCCCGGACCGGTTCGGCCAGTTATGGCCATCCACCTTAGCTACCGGTTCACCAGCGTCGGGCTGAGTGGAACTACCGGTTCAGGTGATCCAGTCCAAAGCAGTCTCAGCCCATGACTGTATGTATGTATGTATGTATGTATGTATGTATGTATGTATGTATGTATGTATGTATTTATTTATTTATTTATTTATTTATTTATTTTTGTATCCCACCTTTCTCCAGAAAGGACCCAAGGCAGCTAACAACCCAATAAAACAATCAATTTAACAACCAGTTAAAAACATTAAAAACACCATGGGAACAACCCACATCCCCCATATTAAGAAAAAGCTTTGGTGAATAGAAATGGCTTTAGGTCCACCAAAAACTCTGCTTTTATCTACTTGCATTTGCATATTTTTGAACTGCTAGGAGCTGGGCAAGAGAAGAGGACTCACTCCTTCATGAAGCATCCAGGTCTCAAACCACCGACCTTGCGATCTTCAAATCAACATGCTCTGTACCTTTAATCACAGAACCACTGCAACCCTAAATTGAACCACTGGCTCAACAGAAGTTAAGTCCACCAATTTGTTTTTTTTCAGTGTTCACATATCACCTATATACTGTATATACTCAAGTATAAGCCTAGTTTTTCAGTACATTTTTTAATGCTGAAAAAGCCCCCCTCGGCTTATACTCGGGTCAGCTTAAACTTGTCATAAGATGGGCGAAGAAGTGGATTTCTGCACAAGCAGCTCAGCTTAGGACAGCATTTTTAAAAAGCAGGAAAGGCTGCTTTGCTTCCTTCTTTAAAAACAACCAAGCCAGCAGATTGATCCCTCTCCTCCCTGCATGTAGGAGCTTGATGGCTCACCACATTGACTGTTTTCTCCTCATTAAAACAGCAGTAGCTGCTGCATTTCCTGCCCTAGGCTTATACTCGAGTCAATAAGTTTTCCCAGTTTTTGTGGTAAAATTAGGTGCCTCAGCTTATACACGGGTCGGCTTATACACGAGTATATACAGTACTATTAGTTCGTATTGACTGCAACCCTAAAGACACTTTCCTTGGAGTAAGACCCATTGAACACAATTGGGGTTACTTTTGATAGACATGGTTAGGATTGTGCGCATTTTCTACTAGCATTAGGTTTCTGGAATATCTAGTAAATTCAGAACGAGGCGATACTGAATCATTGATCCCATGGAGTAAATGGATTTAGATTCCAGGAGACCATCTTCATCATACATTATATTAAATTTATGAACTGGAATCTTAATTTGAAGACTTTATGGGGCTGGGTGCTAGCTATTCCTTGGGCATATAATGATGCTATGGGCTCAACAATGAGGCATCAGAATTGAGTAGTGGGAAGGGGTTACTATATCCATACTCTGTATCTTGGCACGTCCTCTGTGCTTGCCCCAGCCAACCTCAAGTAGATTCCAGAGATCTCTCATCATCCACCTCTCACCATCACCAGAATTATGATGGGCGGGATACAAATCAAATCAATCAATTAAACAAAAGCCTATCTAATGCAGAAAATTGATCCAATCCAATCTACACAACTTTCTTTAAAAATGATTATAATTGGCCAGATTCATAGATAATTAGGACAGTCACAGATAATGAGAGGCAGGTGAAAATTCTGCCCCTCTCAGATAAGCAAATTTGTAGATAGTGAATTCCCATATAAAGAGAATTGACCTCTGAAAATTTATGACATCTGCTTTTTTGACTTTTCTCATCTTATTCTACTGTAAGCATAGATGATACTGCTGTTCATGGAAAATAGTCAACACTGATTTGAGTTTACCCTAAGAAATGTTTGATTTTTCCTTTGACACATATGTAAGAAGTATTTAGCCTTCCACCTACCAGAGTGCTTGTGTTTTGGCATAGAGACATGATGGATGGAGGTTGTCAGTGTGTTCTAAGACTTTTTTTCCATTTAGAACATTGTTAAGAAGAGTCATGGACCATATTTAGAGATCTGTATTTTTTCCCCCTCAAGCTAAACAGTTGCTCCATTATCAAATGATGCATATTTTACAGCATGCTGTCCATAAAGACACATCTTTCAAACATTTACAGTACATGGATTCACATTCTGCTGATTTTGATAGGGCTTGTGTACATTTACCCATGCTTCATGGGATTCATTTTTTTTAACTCCTCAAACATAATATTTCAGTGCAGGCACTGGGAAATTCATAATGACCTTAAACCTTACATCGAACATAGACCCCAATGAATTATTTTAACAGAAGCCGAATAAATGTCCAAACTGATTTATATTACATGGGTTGAATTCCAGTGTTTATAATGTCCTGCAGAAAAAATAAAGGGAGCTCCTGTAGCAATGGTACTGGTAGGACAGGATCAAAAGATGATGCCTTACAGTGAAATCCTCTGTGAGTCTATTCAGGAGTAAGTGGTACTCAAGCCGCCTTGAATCTTGTGAAGAAGGGAGGATATAAATAAAATTATAATAAATAAAGTTATTGTAATTTTCATTTTGTAAAATGAGATTTAAACCAAGAAACTGTGTTTAGGATTGAAGCCAAATAGGAGATCAGACCAGTAATTCATTTAGGTTAGCATTGTCAACATAGACTGGGAGTGGTACTCCATGGTTTTCAAGTGTAAATTTTTCTGTCTTTCTGGGAGATATCAGGGCTTGAAATGGGGACCTTCTACATACACAGGAGCTTCATTGACAGCCCAATCCTATGCATGTTCCAGGAAAGTGTGGATAGGATTGCAGCCTGGATCACTGTCCAAATCCCCCCCACACCTCTCCGCCCCAGAAGTGGCGCAGAAGTGCTTTATGACATTTTTGTGACACCTCCAGGCCAGCAGAGGACTAATGCCAGGGCTTGTGCCAGATTAACCAGGGGCTGTCAGAGCACAACCCCAAAGCACTCTTGGAGTGGAATAAGTTACTTGTGCTGGCCCAAAGTGTCACAAATGTGCTTTAAGGAACTTCTAACCACTGATGAAGAGGTTGGCCAGCATACTGATGTGCATTAGCCTTTCTTTGCCACTATTCACCACTGCAGGAATGGAGTGCAGGATGAGTTGCTCTGGCCATGTTTGACCAGGGCAAGAGTTTGGGGATCATGGGGAGGAGCTGGGAAGGGCTGTTGCAGGGCTGCACAGACAGGGAGCAGGTTATGCTGGATCCAAGCGGACAAGGTATTGGTTAAGTAGACTGGCAGTTATGTTGGATCCAAGTCTGCTGCTCCCATCTGCCTCCAAAAGCACCTCATTGTTTTCATTGTTCATCGTGGTATCCTCCAATTGTTGCCTTTGGAGAAGTTCTATGATATCCAGAAACTCCTCAGATAGATTGGCAAAGGGTAGATATTTCTTCACCTTGAAAGCAGTTTGCACTGCTTTCCACAGGATCCACAGTACAGGGGAAAAAGACAAACATAGCACACGTGATACTTTTCACCACTACTGTAGTCTCACCAGCCATTTTGGTGCAGATGCCAGGATCCTCACAGGTAATGGTGAGCACCTTTCAGCCATTGTAATGGTTGCTGGGAGAAGTAAGCAGTTGAGCTCCAGATGCCCTGAGACTGAAACCTTGGTTATATGAATACATTTAATGTTTGCGTAACTAAAAAGTTTATTATTGGTGCTCCCGAGTTGAATAATTTAAGTGCAGTTTAGACATTGCTGTTTGTGCTTAGGATATAAATTCTGATTTTTTTCCCCTGAGGAGCTAACTTTGAGTAGCAATTCAGTTCGTTTAAAAGCAGGAAACCTATACAGTAGTATAAAGTTAAAGGTGTCTCCCACAGGTTGTCCTGCTAATCGTGACTGACTCTAGGATGCAGTGCTCACCCCCATTTCTAGAGCCATAGTGCCAGCTTTGTCTGAAGAAGCCTCTGTAGACATGTGGCCCACATGCACATAGAATGCTATCACCTTCCCACCAAGGTGGTACCTATTTATCTATTTGCATTTGCATGCTTTTGAACTGCTAAGGATGGGAGCTGTCTCTGTCTTGCGGTACTCGAGTCTCAAACATCTGACCTGCCGATCTTCAACTGCAGCCCTATATACAGCAGTATACTCTTAAACATATCCATTAATTTTGATACTGAACACCTATGGTCTGATTTTAATACATCTGACTCATGCTGACTAGGGGCTTATTCCATAAGTAGCCACAATGACCTCAACATGATTACTCTGGGGGCATAGTGTGAATATCAAAAGGTTTTTTAATGTGTGAAAAAAGAAAATCCCACCTTAGCTAGCATTCATTATGTGTATTGGTATACAGCAACACACTGAGAGTCTGATTTTCACTTTTGTTCAGGACATAAGGTGGGAGCAAATTACTTTTATGCTTAGTTTAAGGTCCCTTTACACTGTTGGAACAAAGACTGCAGTGCAAATGAGAATCAGGCCTTGAGCTTCTATTTTCCACCCTGAGTCACAAATTCCAGTACCTAAAAGATGCCCTTTCAATTTATTCAGAGAGGATCCCCTCCCCGAGTGCTTTGTTTTCCAGGCTCTGAGTAATCCCATTTTAGACAAAAAGAAGAACCCAATATTCTCATAAAACAGCTGCTTCCTTCATTACATCTTTAACCGTTAATGGTATTTCTCAACTTGTGCAAATAGCTTTTCATCCATCTGGCATCCTCCTCAAGCCCTCGTCTTTTTCCCCAGTGCAGACTCCCCCTTAGGATTTGACCCTAGACTACATAGCTGAAGCCTGACAGTTCACCCTAGGACAGTCCTTGATTATGAAGCAATGTTAGAGTCAAATCTAAATCCCTGGTGTGTAGGTTAGTGCCTTTAAGTGGTGCCTGAGGTAATATACTGGCAGTTTAAGCATTTGCTACACATCAGAAAAATAACTTGTATGCGTGTGTCAGGAAGACGTTAGAGAATCTTCCAATAAATTCACTTTTAGGTCCGGGGAAATAATTAAGAACAAGTTGGGTAGAATTATTAAGGGTAACAAAAAATATCGAGATATAAATAAGCATATACTGTATACTGCTTTATATGCCATAATAATCAAAGGGATCTCAATTTAGAACAATGAAGTAACAACCCTTCTTGGAGGCAAAATGAATGAAATATAAACTGGCTCTGCAGAATCAGTAAACCTTGGAAGTGATCCACCTCCACGAGTTTTAAGAGATATAAGCAGTTTAGAGACAGAAGTCTGGCTAGCTTTAAACAAATAGTTTATATCTAATTCCAGACACATGTGGTCAGGACATGAAAATGTTAATGAGTTGGTTGCTGTCTTCATATACAAGAGGTATGTTACCATAACTATTGCAATAATAGGAAGATGCAGCTGTAAAAACAATTTTGTTTCCATTCTTTTCATTCTTCGGACCACAAAGGTATTTTGTGAGTAATAAAGGTTTTGTGCACACAATACATGGCCCAAATACCTAAAGACTAAGTAACTGTTTCAGTACTTGTTGATCATAAAGCATAAAGCAGGGATATCAAACTCATTCATTTCACATAGTGGGCTAAAGAGTATCCATGGCGTCTTCTGATGGCTGGAAGTGACATTATTAAGCAGAAAGTAACATCCTTAAGGAGACAAAGGCCAGAAATAAACACTTTTTTCTCCCATAGAAACTCTCATTACAATTACACTTTAGGCCAGGGGACATATTTGGCCTTGGGGCTATATGTTTGACTCCCACACCCAGCATAATGTATGCAGTGTTGATCATAGATTAATGAGATACCAATAGATGATACATAGCTGAGAGACACAGTACCATCTTATGTCTACTCAGAAGTAAGTCCTACACACACCAGCAATGTCTGTTCAAGTGGCTTCTGCTGGTGCTCTTTTGCATTTTAGATTGTGAGCCCTTTTGGGACAAGGACCCATTAGCTATTAATTAGCTATTAATTCTTCATTTTTTTTGTAAACCACTTTGTGAACTTTCTAGTTGAAAAGTGGTATATAAATTCTGTAGATAGGTAAGTCCCATTGTGTTGAATTGGGTTTACTCCCAGGAAAGTGTCGATAGAATTGCAGCCACAGTGGTTGAAACCCTGCCAACAGTATCAACAGGAGACACAGCAAACTCATAAATGAGTATTTCTCTTCATGGCCTTAAAGTGTGTTAGGCTACAATCCAGAGTAACTACGTGACCTTTTACACCAACATAGTTACGGTGCCACCTATTGGAAATGCAAAGAGCAATCCAGAGTAAGTGCCTCTTACGTCTTCCCATAGTTACTCTGGATTGTAGGGCTAGTCAGCTGAGGAGTGCAATCCTAAGCATGACTACTCTGAAGTAAATCCCATTATGTTCTATGGGACTGACTCTCAGGAAAGCGTGTATAAGATTGCAGCCTCTATCCTATTTCTGCCCAGCTCATTTGTTCCCAATTGTTATATACTAGGGTTGCGTTCTGGAAACTTCCATGGAAACTCCCATGGATAAAAAAATTATGTGTATAAAGAAAACAATGGAAAAATAGGTTTAAAGTGCCACTTCTATGTTTCTTGCTTCTCTATTGTACCTAATGAATAAGGTAGTACCTTAATATCTTCAGGGGGTTGATTCTGGGACTGAAAAATGAAATGATTGCTTACACGACTACCTCACTACAATAGCAGAAAAGCAGTTTTTAAAACTGTAATTTGCAGTGGCCATTTATGCTGAGTCAAATCCATGTATAAAAAGTCACTGTATAACATGGTTGTGGGCTGTGGGTGGCGCAAGCGGTTAAGACGCTGTGCCTGTTAACCAGCAGGCCAGGGTTCGAGACCCAGGTCAGCCCCACAAGACAGGGTGAGCTCCTGTCCTTAGCCCAGCCATTGAACACAGTGGGGCATACTTTTGAGTAGACGTGGTTAGGATTGTGCTCTATGTCATTTTTCCTCGCTTGTGTTTTTTTAATTCGTTTGTGAGTATTGCTAAGAGTATAGATTACTTTTGTGTGTGTGTATATATATAAGTTAAGACACTGTGCCTGTTAACCAGCATGATGGCCAGGGTTCGAGACCCGGGTCGGCCCCACAAGACAGGGTGAGCTCCTATCCTTAGCCCAGTTCTGCAATGCCAGCTGGATCCAATCATATTGGCTCTGCCTTTCCATTGGACTAATTCAGTGATGTGGAGAGGGGGGATTTGCTGCTTGGGTAACAGCCTATCCTCCATAACAATCCCACCCAGGCTTTCGTGCTTCGCATGCAGCGTATGCAGCGTATGCAGTGCCAAGCACAATACCATAGTCTTTCAAGACTGATGGAGCCCTGCTTTTTTTTATAACATGGTTGGACCTGTATCTGCAACATTGGGCAGACATGGCCTGATATTTGAAGAGGATAGCCTGCAGACCATCTAAACCACTTGTACTTGAACATTTCAGCCCAGGACCCTTTCAAACCTAAAAATCTGTCCAGGACCCCCTGTCAAACTTACCAGGATGTGATGCTGGAAGTACGTCCTATTTGTTCAGTGAGACCTAGGGCACAATCCAGAAGTGCACTTGGATTACACTTTCTTTTGCTGGGCTGACCCAGTTGCAAGATGGGCCACCCTAGTTATTCTGGAAGAGGCTGGGGCAGCCTAAGGACCTGGGATGCACTAACTGGGGCAGCCTAGGCAGTTCAGGAAAGGCATGTTGAGGGCTTGTTTAGCATTGCCTAGAAGTGAGCAGTTATGCTATATCCAGAACCTATTTCCCAGGCAGAAATTCCCTCTTCCACCTCCTCAGAGTTATACCATCTCAGGAACAGGTATAGTAATGGGTAGATTCATAGGGGTCCATGATAAGGCAGAATAAGAATGGCAGCGTTGACCAAAATCTTGGCTAGCCTTGCTGCAATCCCTGCCTCTCAACCTTCAGGATATGGCACAACTACGGCAGCCCACTAACCTGGGGATACAAGCAGGCCACTCCAACAAGCCCATTGCATCCATTGTCAACTGTACTGCAACCTCATGCTGCAGCAGTTACTGGTTGTCAGGGACTCCTTATAAGGAAGGCACCACAGCTGTTCCTTGTTCAGTGTGATCTGAGGGGGGTCTCCTCAGGAGCAAGCCCTGCCCAAGTGCCACTGACTTGGTGCCTACTGAGCATGCCCAAGTGTGCTGATTCTCTGGATCCAGCCTAACTTTCTCTTCTGGATTCAGAATAGTTGGGGCAGCCCAGCTAGGGTACTCCTCACTGCCCTAACTCTGGATTGCAGCCTAAGTTGTGACAATTTTGCATCTGCATAACCAATGCAAATGGTTATATACAATATGGTATTGTAATATGGTTATATGTAATATGGTATTGGACAGTTATTTGCCCTTATTGTTGTGTGAATAAGGCCATTCTCTGCTTCTTACAGAATGAAGTTCCCAAAATATGTACCAGACATTTGAACATCCCAGCCTTGCACATCAGGCAAAAATGTTTATTATTTTATTTTTATTTAGTGGAACAGTGGCACTGGGGCACCATCATTTAAATCGTACAAGGTCACAAGAACAAAATCTCAGGACAACAGAATCCAAGGTTTGGGTTTCAACCACAATTGTTTTTTCTTTCTCTTTCCTTCCTTCCTTGTTGTCCTGCCTCCAGTATTGCCTTTTTTCCATTAAGCAAATATTGATTTCCTTCCCTTGCTTGAAAATGGAATAGAAATTAATATGGTTCTTTTTGGTTACTTCATTGTTTGTAGACCATCTGGGAATAGCATTTATTAGTTAACTGTTTTTTGCTCATCCAATGGAGCACACACTCACTACATTTTTATATCCGTATTTTAAATAACAGTTGCTTAAAACTTTTATTCTGTCACAACAGGCCATTATTTTCTTTAAATATTTAAACAGCAAGCAGACATCCTGCTTTTTTAACGATAGATGGTACTCTTCAAAAGGATGAAGACTGTGACTCAGGAATTTTAGGTGGTTATTATTCTTCATTTTACTATCAATCTCAGGGGTATCACTTCAGATTTCCAGTGGAGGGGTCAGTTGCCCACTGTGTACAGAACCCCCCCCCCCCAAAAAAAAAATTCCAGAAATGGAAGCAAGCTGGAAGCCTAATTCCATGTAGTCTGAAACAACTGCCGCTTACTGGCACACTTTGGAGAAAATTGATGCATTATGTTATCTGATGCATTATACTATTCTGCTGTTGTTTGCTGAGTAGTTCAGGGTGACCATATGACCAGAAAAACCCGGATTTGTCCGGATTTTTAGCCTCCTGTCCGGGTGTCCTACGTTTTGGCTTCATTGTTCTACATTTTGGCTTCGTTTTGAAACTTTGCGATAGTGCACAGTACCCCATCATGCCATATGTCGTTGGATTTGTATTGAAGAGCAGAATCTAGTGCAAAAATCAGTTTGGAGTTTCTGCATCAGCAGAATCTAATGAAAAATCATATCAAAAATTATCATCAAAAAACCGAAAAACAAAAACAAAAAATACCCTTTTTGGCAATTTTTTAAAGCTGGTAGGAATTTTGGCCTGGGGTTCAGGAATTTTGGCCCTGGGGTTCAGGAATAATCTAATCACCCTGCAGTAGATACTATCAAGAATGCAACATTTCTTGGCTGCTGAAGGAATCCATTTTGGCCCATTTTGTTGACATGTTACATATCAAAGTGGGGTTTAGATGGAATCTTAAGATGTCTTAAAAATCCAAACGTGAAGGTCATCAAGCCTCCAAATCCAGAGTAACTATGGGACCACATAAGAGACTTTACATGCACCCATAGTTGCTGCACCACCTAGGGAAAACCTATGGGAAATTCATATTGGAATCTACAGTAAGGTGTTCTTACACCGAAGCAAGGACTCCCCAGAGTTACTCTGGATTTTGCCCATAATCTTCCTCCTTCAAATTTCAGTTCAGCCATGGACTCACCAGATTGCTTAAGTTTAGGCAAATCTCTCACTTTCCGCTTTCCATCAGCAGTAGGAAGATAACAAGTTACTAACCTTTTAGGGTTATTGCAAGGATCTTTAAGACAATGTATGTAAAGTGTTCCAAAAAACACTCAAGACATGCTACAGGAATGCTAAGAATTATTTTCAACATAATGTTCAACATAACATGTTCATGTTCATAATATGGGAAATTCTAACCCATAAGAATATATGGTAAGAACTTGATCAGGCGAAAGACCCATCTAGTCCACCTTCCTGACTCTCACAGTGGCCCACAAAAACAAGAGCACATAAAAAAGAGTTCTGTATCCTGGTGTCCTCCCCTGTGTTTGGTATTTTAAGGTAGCCTGCATCTAAGGTTGCAACCCAAACCACACTTTTCTGGGAGTAAGTACTATTGAACACAGTGGGACTAAGGGTGCAATCCGGAGTAACTATGGGGAGTCCTTGCTCCAACGTAAGAACAATTTACTCTGGATTGCAACATGAATTTCCCATAGGTTTTCATTAGGTGGTGCAGTAACTACGGGTACACGTAATGTCTCTCACGTGCTCCCGTAGTTACTCTGGATTGTAGGGTTAGTTCTGGGTAGATTTGCTTAACATTGCACTGTAAAATAAGGAGTTTGCATATGCCCATCATGGCTTGCAGCCCACGATGGACTTTGTCTTCAGAAATTTGTCCAATCCCCTTTTAAAGGCTAGATACCATCACCATGACCTGTGGCAATGAGTTCCACAGACTAATTACACTATGGGTAAAGAAATATTTTCTTTTGTCTGTTCTAACTTTCCCTACATTCAAGTTTAGTAGATGTCCCCTAATTCTGGTGTTGTATGAGAGGGAAAAGAGGGGGGATTACTGTTTGTATTGTTTTTAGCTCCTATATTTTATGTTTTAATTGTTTTTTAATTGAATGTTCTATTTAAATGTTTTTTAATTATGTTTTAATGAGAGCCAGTTTACAACCCGAGTCAGTTTACAACCCAAGAAAGGCAGAACACAAATTTTTAAAATAAATAAATAAAATAAAAGAGAATCTCTTTACCCACTCTATCCATTCCTCACATAATTATACAACTGGATCAGGTCAAAGGCCCATCTATTCCAGAGTTTTGCATCTCCTGTGACTCACGAGACGCTTCAGGGAACCCATAAGGCAACATGACACCACCATTCTGGTACTGTTTCCTTATCTCTGGCATTCAGAGGTAACAAATATCTAATAAGGAAGTTGCACATACTTATCAAGGTTTATAGCCCTTGATGGATTTTTCCCTCAGAAAAGCATCCAGTCACACATCCTATGGCAAGGAGTTTCACACAAACTAATTACATGCTGGGTAAAGCATCCAAAGTTGGATGCTCCCCAAGCTGGGGCACTTTGTCTCCTCCTCTTTCCCCCACCCCATTCTCCCCTGGCTAGGAACTGGAGTGCCTCTCTCATTCTCTCTCTCGCACCCTCACCTTTTCAACCGCATCTCCCTACGCTAGGTTCGGGGTCTCTCTCATCATTCTCTCTCTCCCCCATCCTCCCTCTTCAACTCCCCTTCTAGTTAAGAACAGGTGCATCATTCCTTCCCTCTTTCTCCCTCCACCTCCCCTCTACACTCCTTCATGGCTAGGATGGGCGTGATCCAGTGGTGGGCCCAGCCTGCCCTAACAACCGGTTCTCCGGAAGTGGGCGGGGCCAGGCTGGGTCAGGGGGCGGGGCCAGGGTCAGGGGGCGGGGCGGGGGAGGGCATGCCACCTTAACCCTTAGTTTACCAAAAAAATTGTATCACTTGTGACAGCATCAATCAGTACTAAGCCCCTGGGTTCTGTGTAATTTATTCCTATGCATTACACTTTGTTGTGCTCTCAGGGGGAATGTGTGCCACAATTAAGAACATAAAAGCATAAGAAAAGCCTCCACTGGATCACACCAAAGACCCATCTAGTCCAGCTTCCTGACTCACACAGCAGCCCACCAGCTGCCTTAGGGAGCACATATGACACTTGCATCCAGGTGCCTAATACAGCAGACACTACCACAACTTCCACAGGTGATAATCATACCACTGGTTGAGAAACACTGATCTACAGTTTAGGACCAGAGTCTGTGGTGTCCCCTCTACTGGCTGAGGTTTGCCGCTAAGCCACTACTTAAGGCTACAATCCTGTCCACACTTTCCTGTAAGTAAGCTCCATTGAATATAATATGACTTCTGAGTAGTCAAGCAAAGGATTGAGCTCTTAGTAACCAGCATCTGGCTCCAATCCTATTCACTTTCCTGAGAGTAAGCTCCACACACTCTAATGGGACTTACTTCTGAGTAGCCAAGAATAGGATTGGGCTCTAATGCTGCACTCCTCTGCACACTTTCCTGGGAGCAAGCTTCATAGATTGAAATGGGATTAACTTTTGAGTAGTCAGGCATAGGATTACAAGCTCTTAGAAACCAGCTTCTTTCCAGGGAGTAAGCTTCACTATTATAATGGAACTTACTTCTGAGTAGACAGTGATTGGGCTTTGAGGCTACACTCCTATGCTCACAGGGGAGTAAAACTTACTGACTTTAATAGGATTTACTTCAGAATAGGCAGTGGACAGGGCTCCTGGGGGTGCAGGATGGGAACTGCATGCTGCCTGCTTATAAGGAAAAGGAGGACAATGAAGATTTATTGTGGTCCTGGAAAAAAGTATGGATAATAAGAAGACTCCATGTTGTCTGCTCATAAGGAAAAGGAGGAGTAAAAAGAGGACCTGTCCTGGGAAAGGAGGACATATGGTCACTCAGTACTTGCTTCTGAGGAGGCATGCAAAAAATTGGACTCTGATGCTGCCATCCTATCCACACCTACCTGGGAGTAAGCTCTATTGACTAGGATGGGACTAGGATAGGATTTACTTCAGAGTAGGCAGTGGAGTGGGCTCCTGGGGGGGCAGGATGGAAACTGGGGCTATTTCTTCAGGTACCCCCCATACTTCCTGCCCTCAATCTCAGGTGGAGAGATTTCTCAGAGGGGCAGGATGAGGTGGGGAGATCTCTTGGGGGGGGAGCAAAAGGTCTACAGTGTGGATAGGATTGCAGCCTGAGCTCAGTCCTAACAGTGTCTACTCAGAAGTAAGTACCATTCAAGTCAATGGGGCTTACTCCCAAAACTGTGTGGTCAGGATTTTAGCCTTACAGTCCAATCCTATACAGGCTTAACTTAGAAGTAACTCTCATTCTAGTCAGTGGGGCTTACTCCCATGTAAGTGTGGATATGATTGCAGCCTCAGAGCCCAGTCCTAATCATGTCTACTCAGCAGAAAATCCCATTATAGACAGGGAGCTTACTCTCAGGAAAGTAGACAGGGCTGGAGGAACAGGGCTGGAGGGAAAGATCCAATCCTCTGCCAATCTCCTCAGAAGTAAGTCCCATTATAGTCAGTGGGCTTAGGAAAGTCTGGATGGGAAAGTAGCCTCAAATCCTATGCTATTCAGAAAGAAATCCCATGATAGTCAATGGGAATTGCTCCCAGGAAAGTGTGGCTAGGATTGTGGCCACAGGCTGCAGTCCTCTACTATACAGTGTGGCTTACTCCTGAGTAGTACTGGGTAGTACTAAGTAGTTCTCCATGTCTAGTACTGGGCTGCAAAGGCACCCAGGGAAGGAGGGAGGCAGGCAGGAAGGCTTGCTGCTATTACTCACCTCAGCCTCCCAGACCTTTGTATGCCGACCTCTCTATTCCCTCCCAAGGACCTCTTAGTAAAGCTGCCCATCAAATGCCTGATTCCAAAAAAAACATCTGCAGAGAGGCTGCTCATTTGCATGTGAGTACCCAGCATGCTTTGCAAACTGCACCAGGAAATAACTTCTGAAAACTTGCTAGAAATAAGGTTTTTAATCAAAATAAGGTATTTAGCAAAGTCAGGATTCCTGAATAGTCTCATTCAAAGGTTTGGGGCATTAAGAACTTACTAACCCTGACTTTAAAGCATGGAACTAACAGTGATCCAAACACACCCCCCAGTTCAGCAGTCAGAGTCTGAATGTGCTGCAATGGTAAAAGGAACAGACTGTTTGTATTTTAAAATTAAAAATAACCTTAGGGAGGGAAGGAGGGGGGAGAGAAGGGGAGGGAGGCTCAGAAGGGGAGGGGGGAGGAGGGAGGAGAGCTTCCAGAGGCCCTTTAAGAGAAATGCAAACACACTTGAATGCAAGTCAAAGATAAGGGCCCCCAATTAACAACCGGTTCGCTAACGTCAGCCCTTAATTAACAACCACCTCTACAGAACCAGTCAGAACCGGCATCAGCCCACCTGTGGTGTGATCCCTCTTTCTTCAAGAGGGAATGGAGCAAGAGAAAGAGGGAGGAGATCATACCCACTCTTCTCCAGAGAACAATGGCAGTGGGAGAACAAGGGAAGAGGGTGCATCTCATCCCCTATCTCTCTTCCAAGCTTGCCCCTCCTGTGTGTCTTGGAGCATCTGGGATCTGGCATGGTGGTGGTACAACAAATGCATGGTGGAGTTTCTTCTGATGCAGAGAGGTGGGGCAGAAGTGCTTAGTGAGGGCTTGGCAGGGACCTTGGTCCAGCCACCAGTCTTTTTGGAGCCTGGTCTATCAGATTCTGCGGATAACCTTTGGTCCCCAAAAAAGAACTCTGAAAAAGTTGAAGAACTCTGAGTTGAAGAACTCAGAGGACTTGAATGTTAATTCCCTAACTGTTGAGTTTTCTCAGGAGCCTTTGCTGAGGAGCCATACCAATTACCTTGTGAAAGTCTAGATTAATAATATTCACAGGTTCTCCATCATCCACTTGCCTGTTGACCTTTGCAAAGAATTCTGAAAGGTTTGTAAGGCACATCTCCCTCAGCAAAGCCTGCTAATCAATAACTCCCAGTAAGTACTGTGCTGACCTGGGGGGTGTCACAGAAGTGCCATAAAACTCTTCTGTGCCACTCCTGGGGGAGGCTTAGGCCAGTGCACAGTTTTGCGCTTGCCTCCCTACATCACCATGGGAATGGGAAGATCTATGAGTTGTGCCAGCCTAGGTTAAGATTGTATCTTCTGTGTTTTAAGATTTTATCTTTGATAAGGCATTCCACTGTCTTACCTGGAACTGATATTAGGCTGACTCGCAAGAGTGGTGTAACATTTGCTATCCATTTGCTAGGACAACGATTTTCAATCAATTTTCAAATGATCGGCAGGTGTGCTTTGGGGAATTTGGGGAAACTAGAAGGACCTTTGGTGTTGTGAGCCCCATGTCAGCAGCCTGATGTGCCTTGTCAACTTGTCAAAAAACTGATGGGGTGCCCTGAAAATTTTTATGGCTTGCCATGAGCTAAAAAAGGCCAAGAAGCTATAAGCTTTAAAAGATTGAAAATCACTATTCTAGTAGGAAACATTCAAAGAATTCTGGTTTCCTTTTGAGGAGAGTGAGCAGTGGAGGGTTACAGTGACTTTATAATGTTTGGTTTATCATCAGATACACAGATTGAGAATTGGCTGGAGGTAAAAGGTTTGCATTTCAAGCAACATTAGATTGTACTGATTCTCCAGAGAGACATTTCGAGACCCTACACTGAGCTTTACCTATTAATTAAGGCTCAGGGCACAATCCAGAGTAACTACGGGGGCACGTAAGAGACATTATGTGCACCTGTAGTTACTGCATCACCTAGTGAAAACCTATGGGAAATTCAAATTGCAATCCAGAGTAACTTGTTCTTACTCCAGAGCAAGGACGCCCCATGGTTACTCTGGATTTCACCCTTAATTTGGCTTCCATTCCACCCTCAGTGTTTTCCGACTGTCTCTCATTCAGATCAACTCTCTATTTCAAACAGAAGCTGCAAGAAACAAATCCTTTGTTCTTTACATTGCCTGCAACATTGGGGCAGGAGGGTAACTAGACAGGAAGGATAAAATGAGCCATCTGTGATTACTACCACTTCCCATGGCTTTTTACCTTCAAGGGTGATTTCTTGTTAAGAAAACATCATGGACCATTAAGGAATGTTGGACCTTCTTGTCAGATCCCAGCAACACTAATCAGGCATTGTTTCTGGACAAAGCACTGCCAAGCCCATTAATAGATAAAATTCCAAGTTTATAACAACGCAAGAAAAAATATTAAAATAACACTATCAAATATTTTAAAACAATATACGGCAGCACTTCGGACTAATAAAATAAATGAATATCAGCTTCCGCATAGGAACAAGGAAGTATAAGATAAAAAATCCTGGGTAAATAAAAAAGTTCTTCTGTGTAAAAAGCTGTATAATCTGAAATTGTAGAGTCAGTGTTCCAAGATGGGGTACCAGATACTTTTGCTGTCGAAGACTATAAATGAAGAGCTGATTGCAAATTACACAAACACATTCTGATCAACCTCACTGGTCTTTTATCAGGATGCTGAGATTTGGCTATTTTTAGGTTGCAGCCCTATGCATGCTTTCCTGGATGAAACCCCATTGAACAATGGGACTTACTTCTGAGTAAAGATGTATAGCTAGCTTGATTAATCCACCCCTTATTCCAAGAACATGGACTGACAAAACAGCACAAAATGTAACATTTCACTTGATTATAACTACCTCCAGCAAAACTCGTTCTGAATTTCTTGCCGGCTTTGGGATTATCTTTGAGATTATTTTTGAAAGTTTATAAGGCTCCAAATGTGTTTGAATGTATGAAATAATTTATGTCTGATTATTTGTAATGTTTTATAAGATCAAAGCAAAAAACTCAGAAACTAGAGAAATAAAACTATAGCATGTTTTCTTAATGCCAAAGAACAGATACTGACAGAAACAGGCTATCTGTTTTATCTTTTTGTCTCTGAAGATAGATGAAAAAGATCAGGTGGAAACGGTGTCTCATTAGAAGCAAATACAGTGAGGGAAAAGTCATACTAAATACACTGTGTTGCGTCTTCGAAGAAAATGTTACACATAAAACTAACTGTTGAGTATATTGTAGATTATAGAAGATAAAAAGAAGTATATCATTAGATGGTGTTAAAAAGATTACAGGCAGATTAAATTTTTTTCTTTCTCTAACAATTAGCACAGTTCTATCTTTCTTTTGAAACCTTTCATTATGATTGACCGAAGATTGCAACAAAACCAATGACAGTTCAACTCAATATTCAGGGTACATCACAACAAATTAAACATATGTCTTCAGAACAGACTTCATTTTCTTTTTCTCTACCCTCACTTTTTTGTTCCTTCACTAAAAGACATACTTTTTGATTAAGATAATATTTTTTTCTAATCAATATTTTTTAAACCTCGGGGTTATTACTTCCTCAAAGGCTCCCTTGTTCCCTCCCCCTTCCCTCTCCCCATACTCCTTTTCACTGGCTGCTAAATTGCACTTTGTAGTTTTATGATGAATTTAGAGCATGTCAAAGCTTACGTTAAAACTTTCACATGTTTAACTGTAGTAGGAGCAATGCTTGTTTGCAATTTATTGTACAGATACTTGTAGTGCTCCTGGAATATGTATTTGTAAATACTGTAGCTGGAAAAGTAGAGAACCGGAACACATCTTGGCCATACAATAATGGTTCCAAGGAAACAAGTATGCCATTTTAGTGTATTCAAGATACCTATTCAAGATACAGTAGCTGGAAATGGAAGAATGCCCACTAAGAAATCAATATGGCCAAAATCAGCCTATATATAATTGAAGAGTCCATGACTGACTCACTCACTCATCAACGCCAGTTAAATCCAGACCAGCCAGACCCAGAAGCATCCATGACATGAGCACCCACTAAAACATTTAGAAATTTCACCCCATATGTGGTGAAAAAGGGTGCAACATGTTTTTGTCATATACTTAACAATGAAGATTGACTGGTCAATACCTAGCCTGAAACCCAGGACCTAAAAGCATGAAATTTGGCAAACTTATTGCTTCTGTGATGTAAGGATCCACTAATAACTAATTTTGTGCTGGATGATACCAGTGTACAGTGCCCAGTGGTACCTACTGCTCAATGTTGATATGGTGCTCAGTGCTTGGTGTCTGACAGGGATGCCAAATGTTCAGTAGGGGTGCCAGGTGGTGCCCACTGGTTGGCGGTGATGCCTGCTGCTGCCTAGTAGAGATGCCCTGTGGTGTTTGTTGCCCACTGCTTGGTGATACCCAATGGTGCGCAATACCCAGTGGTGCCTAGTAAGGATGTGTGGTGCCCACTGCCTACTATTGCACACTACCCACTGCACAGTAGTGTCTGGTGGTGTCCAATGGTGCCTGCTGCCCACTTCATGGTGGTGTCTGGTATTGCCCAATGCCCAGTGGTGCCTGCTAAGGATGCTTGGTGCTCAGGTGAGATAGAAGATGCCCTATGCCCACTATTGCCTGCTGCTCTCTGGTGCTTGCTATTTACTGGTGCAGAATGATGCCTGCTGCCCACAGCACAGCAGTTCCTGCTGGTGCCCACTGCCCAATGCTGTCTATTAGGGATGTCCAGTCCCCAATGGTGCCCACTGCTACCTGCCACTTTTCCTGGTGCCCTCTGATGCCTTGTGCCTGTTGGTGCCCAACGGTGCCCATTTCCCACTGGTGCCCGCCGATGCCTGGAGCCCACAAATATTATTAAAATTTTACTCCCAAAATGACTGATTCATTGTGCTAGTTAATTAATATTTCCACTTACAGCAAGGCTTTCATAATATTTTTTCATACACAATGATATGTGTATATCATCATTATAATATGTAGTCAATAACATGTAGTTCTTATCTCACAAAATTGGGATAGGGGAGGAAGGTTGTGTATCTTAGCTGTAAGCTCAAAGGATGTAGGTGTCTGCCATTTAGATATTACATTAGATGCATGGGGGTGCCATTGGAAAAGACAGACGTAATCCTGACAAAGTTAGGCTGGCACAACGCACTCACCATTCCCATCATGGTGTGGCCAGCACATGTTTATGCAAGTCCTCCAGGAGTCGCACAGAAGTGCCTTGCGGCACTTTTGTGACACCGTAGGCCAGCACGGGACTTATCCTGGGACTTATGCCAGCCTAACTGACTGCAGTCTTGAACTTACATCAATAATTCAATTTATCCAGTTTTTTTAAAAGTATGATGAAGGCTGGGGTTGAGAAGACCCTGGCAGAATTCAGCAAGTGAAGAAATGGGGGTTTAACAACCATGTGAAGGTTTACTTTGCGTGTTACATTTTTAAAATGAATGAGCACATGAGCAATTCACTTTTCCACCCTTTCTGGTCTGCCTTCCTCTTATTCTTTCTCTTGATTGCTTTATTTAAAAAGTCATTAAAGAAAGGTGAAAATCAATGTAAGAGAGAGGGGGGCATATATGACTGACTCCTCAGCTGTTGTATTTATAAAAATAACATCCGAACTGGTCCTTCTTTTGCCACTAAACGTGCTTAAGATCTCAGCCACAGGGAGGCAAAACTTCTATTGGTTTCGTTTGGCAACAGCGCTTGCTGTAACATGTGAGAATGCAGCCTCATCAGGGCTCTTCCTAAACACTCCATTTCATCTCCCCTGTTGGTCATTCTGCCTTGTCTGCCTCCCTCCTAACCAGCTGGAAACTGTACATCAAAATAGAGTCTTTGATGTTTTATTATTTCTTGTGCTCAAGCCAATACAAAATGATGAACACTATTTGAAATTGCTGATGCTGTGGGAAAAAAAATCTCATACCACAAAATATATCTTGGACTTGATTACCAAGCTAAAACCAAGTCTACCTAATAAATGACAAATCATGATCACTTGCTTTGGAATGTCTGTCACCTTTTTTCAAAAGAAAAAAGTGGGCAACTTTTGCACTGTTGAGGCAATTCTGTTCAATTTGTTTCTGAAAATCAGTATACTTCCACTTATTCCCTGCTGCTCCTCCATTTAAATTTTGAAGATCCAAAAGATCTTGCAGCTAGATAGTAAAGTAGGAATAATTAGTTTCTTCATAAATGGAAAAAAAAATTTAATATAGAATACAACCCGTTGACTTCCATGGGATTTAGCATGTCTGAATCTCTGTTGGACTGCAAAATAGTTACACTTACCACCCCACTTTCTGCCACCCCATTTTTTGTTGTTTCACTCTCACACTTAAAATATACCCAGATGCTTGTTTTTTCATCGCAGAGACTCAACTGATTCATCAGTTTAAAAAGGTGTAATTTGCCACATATGCTTCTGTTTATTTTAGTATAATTTGGTATGTATTTTGGCTATGGATTAATAATATGTGTTATTTAGGCTTTTAGGCGTGTGGGTGGCGCAAGTGGTTAAGACACTGTGCCTGTTAACCCACAGGCCAGGGTTCGAGACCTAGGTCCCCATAAGACAGGGTGAGCACCTGTTCTTAGCCCAGCTCTGCGACGCAGCTGGAACCAATAATATTGGCTCTGCCTTTCTATTGGACTATTTCAGTGGCATGAAGAGGGGAGATTTGCTGCTTGGGTAACAGCATATCCTCCATAACAATCTACCCTGGCCTTTGTGCTTCGTATGCAGTGTCAGTGTCGAGCACGATACCATAGTCTTTCAAGACTGATGGATGCCAAGTGGTTAGGCTTTTACTAGCGATATTTATGTCTTTTAATGTGGCCATTTTGCATTTGCAAGCTGAAAAAGACCGGCTTCCACTTTTCATCGACTTTCATCGGTTTTCACTTCGGTGCTCCAGTCTCTAACCCGTCCATAATTTGAGGATGCCTGAATTGCTGTCTTTGTTGGACCAAAAAATTCCAAGGAGTTCTCCCAACTTTGTGGGCTCAGTTCAGCAGTGGGCAATACCCTTGACATGTTTAAACTGGATTTCCTTCAAGGAGTCCATATTTCCAACAGCTGCAGATAGCACTTCATATTACATTGCAAGTTGTTCCTATGTTTGTTTATTAAATTTCATATAGTTCATCCTGCTCATTTTGTCCAACCAGCTGAATAATAGTTAGTATCTGCCCAAATGAAAGATGTCCAAAGGGAATGTTTCCAAATGCAAAGAGAGTTAGGCTGCAATCCTAAAGTCACTTTCCTGGAAGTCAGACCCATCAAACTCAATGGGGCTTACTTTTGAGTAGACATGGTTAGGATTGTGCTCTTAGAAGCATGCAGCTGCCTAGAATGTGGTTTGTCATTGCAAAACTAGTTTATTGTGTCTTTACTGGGTCATCTGGCTATGGGGTCATTTTTATGTAGGTCTGTAGAACAAACACCTGCATGTTCTTTGAGTAACAAACTTCTGAGCCATGCAACAGACCAAGGTCGAGTTCAAGTGCAGGGAGTCTCCAGCTGATAGAACAATATGAGAAAACCGAAAGAGGCAGACGCTGGAGAATGAAAACTAGCAATGAGGGATCACTCACCTGCAGCTTTTCTCCCTGAAGCATTAATATAGGTCTGCAGGAAGCTACTGCAGTTGTTTCAGATTCTGGTGTGCACGTGGTCCTTGGAGTACTGTATCATTTTATTTGCTTTTAAAGCATGAAAAGTGTATGTGTTTTGTGAGTAGAAATGGTTTCGTTGGCTTTTATCCAAATTTAAGCAGTTAAGGACAATAAGCAGCCATTTTACTGAAGTATCACATTCCAAATGATTGCCCAGATTGACTTAAATCATAGGTACATTCTAGCCTATTCTTTTCTATATGTGGAAAAGAAGCTGGCGGATCGCTTCCCATTCACAGCACCACTAATGTATTTTCTATGCTATGCCATAATCACAAATGAATCAGTAAAGCTATGAAATGCTACAGTCTTCATTCAAATTAAAGGTAGCAATCAATAATATATAAAATTAATTAAAGGCACAATCCCATTCTCAAGATACACTGGTACACCTATATATGCCAGTGCACTGATAGCCCTGCTTGTGTTAAGTCCCCCTCCCCAACTTCTTGATGTGCCACAGACACTGGCAAAAATTTCAAAAATGCCATGCCAGCATAAGTTGGATGAAGATTGTACGGTTGCACAACTCCACTGGCAGAGAGGCCAAAACAGGGAGATGAGGGTACAATCATGAAGGAGAGACATGGGAGACACAAAGAAGAGTAGACCTATACCAGAACCTAATCCCCCGTTCAGATGCATGCGCTCTTGATGCCAGAAAATAGCTATGCTAATGAATGTTTCCTTGGGAAAGTCCCACTGAACACAATAGGAGTTTCTTCTGAATAGGTATGCATAAGATTGCATTGTGCATGTCTTGCTTATGATTTTGTTGGTTCATGGCAGAAGCAAAATTTGGATCAGGGCTTTTCTGCTGTACAGCTCAGTCTCTTACTGTGAGACTCTGCACAAGTTAGTCTCACTGCATTTAATGGAGTGTGGCTGTGTCTTAGTGGTGAAAGGTGCTGAGCCTGTTAATTTGAAGGTCAATGGTTTGAGAACCGAGTACTGCAAGACGGAGTGAGCGTCCGACCTTAACCCATCTCCTGCCATCCTAGCAGTTCAAAAGTATGGAAATGCAATTAGATAAATAGGTACCACCTTGGTAGGAAGGTAACAGTGTTTTGTGTGCATGTAGGCCATGTGTCTACGGAGGCATCTTCAGACAATACTGGTTCTATGGCTCTGGAAATGGGGATGAGTACAGCTCCCTAGAGCTGGTCACAACTAGTCGGGCAACCTGTGGGGGCAACCTTTACCATTACCTTTATTCACCATTACAGTAGTGTAAAATGCAAGTAGAGAAATAGGTAGTAGGTATAAAATTCCTTAAACGACAAATGGAGCAATGCATTGGTTGAATTATATCTGTCATGTCAATGGCTATGTCTAGCCAAAGAAGCAGACCCCATCTAGGCAGAAATAAAGCAAAGATGAGAACTCTCCATTACTGTACTGAGGGCTGTGATGACTAATTAAAGATGCTGTGCTTGTCAACCTGAAGGTCATCTGGTCGGTGGTTCAAGACCCAAGTACCACTCATTGGAGTGAGCTTCCATCACTCACCTGCCAAACCAGAAATTCAAAACCAAGTAGGTAAATAGATACCACTTTGATGGGAAGGTAACAGCGTTCTTTGTGCTTTGGCTTTTAGTCACGCTGTCCACATACAGAGGTGTGTCCAGACAATGCTGGCTCTTCAGCCTTGTAACGGGGATGAGCATTGCCCTTAAGATTTGGTCAGTCACGTCTAGTGGGGCAACCTGCAGAGGACACCTTTATTTTTACTCACAATTAACCCCACAATCCAGAGTAATTACGGGAGCACGTAAGAGACATTTATGGTGACGTAGGTAGGTGTATGAGACATTTATGTCAACGTAGGCACCTCCTAGTGGAAACCTATGGAAAATTCATGTTGCAATCCAGAGTAAATTATTCTTTCGGAGGAGCAAGAATTCCCCGTAGTTACTCTGGATTGCGCCCAATGTGTGTTTAGCATTGCCTGCTATGCTATGTTGGTTCTTTTGATCACATTTTCTAATACAGAAATTTAGCAGCTAACCCTTTTTCATAGCACTAAGAAATAAAATCCTTAAAAGCACAAGAGCCGAAGCTGTGTAAAACATGGCAACAATGTTGTACAAGCTTTGATGTCTCCACTTTTGCAGGAGCACCCTTCAGGAGCACCAATTTGTGAATCTGAAATCTCGGCAAGCAGGGCCTGAGACAGGAAACATGTCTGGCACCCTTTAAAAATAAGCAAAGGCAAAAGTCTTTATAAAAACTGTGCAGCAAAACCACAGCCATCACCAGACTATGAAACAGCAGTCGCTTGATGCCAGGATGCTCTTGGTTCTAAGTAAGGACCATTGTCCAGAGAGCAGAAGGGATGAGTGCTTCTTTTAAAGTGGTTACACACATATTTAGAGAAGTTTACAACTTGACTTCAGGCATCTTGTGTATATTCTTTTTCCCCTCTGCAGTACATGAAGCACATCCTTTCTATCACACAACATTGTTGTAACCGCTGGTAATGTGGGAATTCAAAACCTTTGAAGTAATTCAGAATCATTAAACTGTTCCAAATACAAGAGGTTGTAAAGTGAGATCGCCAGGATAAGTTTGTGGAGAAAATAAATATTTAAATTTCTGCTCCACCATGCTTTGCTCAACAAAAAATAGTTTGTCTTCCTGGAAAAGCTGCCCATTCTCTTAAAAGGAATCCTGCAAAAACTAAATGCCACCAAGCCAATGAAACTGAATCCACACACAAGAGGAGCCAGAACATGACATTCTAAATGGAAAATATTTGACTATGCTGACTTGTGCATTTTTAAAATTCAATCTCATTAAATAGCTTTCTTTATATTTTTCATTAGCTTGTTTCATTAATCTCTTTAAGATAGATGCAAAGTCAATAAAAGTGCATACCTTTCACAATCATGTACTTTATTTTTGAATTATTATCATTTTGGTCTTTTTTTTAAATGAAGAATTACCAATATGGTTTTGGATTTCCACTTCCCTCTGACATTCGGTACAGCTGGGAAATTCATGCAGTTCCTGATTTGTGACTTCAAAAATTTCCATATACGTAGTCATATATGCTTTTTCCTCTTTTGAAATCCTAAAAACACACTGAATTTGAACACTTAAACTTGAACTTTCTTACACATTCCTGATTTTTTTTTGGGGGGGGGGGGGCTTATTAAGTGATGTTGTGGCCATACAGTAAGAACATTATCTTCTGTTTGGTCTCTTGTTTGGTGAGCAACACAAGTTGTCTTATATGTTGCTGTTTTAAAAGTTACACCTATTCCTGTAATGTGTATACTTGGGGTGCTGATTCCAACAAAAATGGCATTTGTTTTGCCCTACCACATCTCGTTTTGCAGCCATTTTTGGAATCAGCACCCCAAATTCATATAAAACCATTTAAAATTTTGAAAAAAGATTTTCTGAACCTCAATTTTACATGCTTTTATAATGGAAGGTGTTTTCTGATTGAGCAGCAAAGATTAGATGATTTCTGCGTAAATGAGCTCAGTGGATATTAATGCTGAATTAGTACTAGTTGCTTCCATGAGTGGGTGAGTGGAGTGTGGAGAGAGGTGAAATGTAGAGGTAAAACCAGTGTGCAACTAGCCAGTGTGTGTGCAGGGCACGAGGAGGGACATTTTGGGATTTGGTCAGTACAATCCAAACTTGAGCTCAAACAGGCAGGCTAGCATACCTATGCTGTATCTTTCACAAGTTCTATAGGCAGTTTCTTTTTCCACATCTCCCCACATCCCTTTGGACTCAGTTGTCGTGTTTTCTTGAGAATAAACATATTCTGAATCAAATTATTAGGCTGCAGGATTCACCCTATTTTCCAGTCTCCTGATTCTTTTTTTTATTTATTTTTCTTCATTTGTTGTTTGCCTAAATTTCAAATCCCCTCCCCACCCTTTCATATACAGTAGTTAGCTTTCCACCTTTATGCTACTCACAATGACAGTAAAAGGTCCTTGTAAATCTAGAACCAGAGCAGGATATAATATAAATAGTGCCCTGTGCAATGAATGCTTTGGTGTCGTCCCCCCACATTATGTGGCTTCTGCAATATTGTAAAATCTAGTAGTATGACCTTTTAAGACTCTGAAACTTTTAGAAGCAGAATGTTAATTTCATGCCTCTTCCTCCAACATTTTCCTTCCACTACATCCTCTCCTAATGTAATGCTTTACTCAGCTGAATAAAAGCTACATACGCATATAATATATTGAGCTGATCATTTGATGGGACTTCCTTCATGGGTCTAAGGCAATTGCTCCCAAGCTTTAATAGGATCTATAACACTCAGGCTTTTCCAGCAATGACTGTGGGGAAAAATCCAGAACAAATTGCCTGTCGTTCACTGTTTTTCTTCAGTGCTCTCCCAATGGATCCTTTCTGGCATACTACTTCTTCTCTCCCTCCGGATTTTCTCTTTTAAACCAATTCCACACTTCCTCAGGACTTGCCAACCTCCAGGAATTGGTATCACTTTCAGGAGATTGCTGGCAGTAATCCTGGAGACATGGCTCCTGGGAATTTACAATACTACAACCAATTGGAGATAACAATTTAATATTGAAACCTATAGGAGTAGCTTCAGTTGGAAGCTAGCAGCCCAATTTTCCAGAGGAAAAGTAGTGACAAGCTGAAGAAGGACATGCTGGAGATGTAGGCAGCTCTAGTACAACAGAAAAGCTGTTGTATCAATAATCAATGTATCAGTGACTGAGGATGCAATCCTATCCTAAGCCTGCACAACTCATCAGTCTTCCCATTCCAGTGGTGATGTAGGGAGGTAAGCACAAGGCTGTGCTTACCTAACCCTCCTCCAGGAGTGGCACAGAAGTGCCTTAATAGCTTCATAAGTCAGCACAAGTTTATGCTGGGGTTTAGGGTAGCCAAACTGGATGTTAGGATTGGAGCCTGATGCAGGCAGCATTTATCGAACTGATGGTCCAGGATGCGCCAGTGGGCTGTGACCCAAATTTTGCATGGATTATGTGAAGCCGTTTTCTATTAAACAAGCCTTTTAACAGAAGTCGTAGAAGCCATTTAGGCTGCAATCCTAATCACACTTTCCTGAGAGTAAGAGCACACAATCCTAACCATGTCTACTCCAAAGTAACCTCCATTGTGTTCAGTGGGTCTTACGCCTAGGAAAGTATCTTTAGGAGTGCAGCTTAAGTCCCATAGAACAGAATGCAACTTATTTCTGAGTAGACATGCTTAGGATTGCACTCTTAATAGTAGAAACAATTTTCTACTAAACTATGGGCGCAATCCAGAGTAACTACGGGGAGTCCTTGCTCTGTTGTAAGAACAATTTGCTCTGGATTGCAGTATGAATATCCCATAGGTTTTCACTCGGTGGTGCAGTAACTACAGGTACCCGTAGTGTCTCTTATGTGCTCCCGTAGTTACTCTGGATTGTAGGGTATGTTGCTCTGATGGAGGTAGCCACATTACCTCAAGTAGATGGTCTTGGCTATCTTTGCCATCACCTCAAGAAGATGCAGGTCTTTGCCATGCTGACCTGGTCTTTGCCACAGCAGACCAAGAGATACGCTTCCAAGTTATTTATAGACAGTAAAGTCCTAACCAGCAACGGTACAGCAGGGCTGAACAAGTGTTGGTTAGGAGCAGGTTATTCAGGGTATTAGGGCATTTCATGGGCCATCACAAATGTGCTTTATCTGAATGTGCTTTATCTGGCCTCTGGTTTTTCTTGGTTACTGATTTGCCAGATGACCTGTACTGGTATATATCAAAACAAATAAAATTAATGGGGATCACATCAGCTCTAATGATGTCACTGCATTTAGTGCGTGCTGCATATGATTTTGTAATATATTCTTTATGGGTTTGATACAGGAGGTCCATCATGGGGTTGAGATGCAATGGGTTCTCACATAAAGTGACACAAACTCTAGTGATGCATCTGTTCTTATACAGGGTGACTGAAAAGTAACTCCCTATTTTAAAATACTTATAATATAGGGAGTTACTTTTCAATCACCCGGTAGATTCTGTTTTTCAATTGAAGAGTGGTTTAAGCAGACACCTCTTATCTGCTATATGGATCTATATATATATGTATCAGTCCTCATTGATAGCAGCCACTTTACTACTCTGATGGTGCAGAACTTTATGGACAGTTGGGCCTTCTTCACTGCATTTATCTCCTGGAAAAGGCTCACAGAAGATGCCTTCCAGTACTAGGGTTGCCATAATTCTCTTTCACAAAACTGGGATAGGAATACCTGTAAAACTGGCCAGTGTGTGAACACAATCCCCCCAAACTGGGACTGTCCAGTTTTCCAGGACATATGGCAACCCTGTCCAGAACACACATACAATACCAAAGTTAATGATGTCTTTCCAAGTGTCTGGGGAGCAGATTCCTCAGCGTAAACCCTACTGAACACAATGGGACTTAGACCTGTATTGGACTGAGCTAAGATTATGGCTAACAATATTTGGTATTTATCAACTGAACCTTAACACTGATTGAAACTGCCTAAGGTTACAATCCAGAGTAACTATGGGACCTTTTACACAATCATAGTTATGGTGCCACCTATGGGAATACATAGGGCAATCCAGAATACCCTAACTGCCACATATGTCTTCCTGTAGTTACTCTGGATTGTAGGATAAGTATAAATGGAGTAATATATGTAGTTTCTTCCTCTGGGTGGTGGGAGATTTAATCCACAGCAGTGGTTTCCAAACTGTGTGTCAGGAACCATTGATGGATCAAAACTGATTTTTGGTTTGTCCCCAAAGGGTGATGAAAAGATCAGATAACTCTCATGTCATGAGGATAATGACAAAATCAAATCAGATAACATAGCTGCTAATTTCCCCGCAGAGAGATCAGATCCTGCAGTTTACAAGCATGTGTAAACATAGGAGATGAATGTTGAAGGGTCTTTTTCTGATTATAAACAAACATATAAATATTTCTAGGTCTTCTTATTAAAATGTCTGGTAAACTTAGGTTGGTCCTAATTTAGTGTTCTTTTAAAAACTGAGTCTTGACACTGAATTTTGGGAACCACTGACATGTAGTGTAAAGGAAATAATATTTTATTTTATCTTTAATAAAATATTCAAAGCTTTGAAAATGTTAGGTTGTGCATCCTGGATTCTGGATATTCAATATATCCTGGATTCTTAACATTACTATTAATATAGTAATTATTGTTTACAAACTTCCTACAAACTAGATACTGTAAGATAAAACCAATTCAGGCTTATAGCCTATATCAGGGATCTCCAAACCCTGGCCTGGGGGCCAGATGCGGTCCTTGGTGAGCCTCAATGTTTTCCCCTGGCAAGACTCCTCAGTCTGGCCCTTGGGCAAGCCTTGTAATCAACTCCAATACATTCTCATATGTAAATTTACGTAAATGTATTCAAATTTGAAATGTAAATTAGCTTTCCGGCCCCATGATGTCATGGGGCCGGAAACTTTGGAGACCCTTAATCTACATAAACGAGCAAAAGTGAACCAAAAGTTGAAAAAGAAAAATGAAATGTGATTGCCATTCAACAAAGGAAAAATTCTATTCCCTTAAATACAGGAGCCTCTTTAA
The DNA here is from genome assembly GCA_030015325.1 of Cryptoblepharus egeriae. Taxonomy (NCBI): domain Eukaryota; kingdom Metazoa; phylum Chordata; class Lepidosauria; order Squamata; family Scincidae; genus Cryptoblepharus; species Cryptoblepharus egeriae. Next base: position 50,707,097 of record JAREYC010000004.1, read on the forward strand.
GAGGTGCCAGCAAAAAGGGCTAGTGTTTTGTTCGCAAGAAACATCTCAGAGGGAAATGTTAGCCTCAAATTAATTTCTGTCAGATTTGATTGAAAAACTCACACATATTTGCCCTTTGGAGGGTTGTGACCTGAGTCTCTGAGAATGAGATTTGGTAATCAAATAGAAAATCCTATGATGCACTGTATCAATTTCACTGAAGGAGAAAATAGTAGCAAAACTGTATAACAACAGTAAAATGAGGATAAGTGGATTTTGAGAACGATAACACTTACACACCTAGATGTCTATGTTCCTATTCATGCAGACATGGGGATTCAGAAATCCTTGTACAGTACAGTTTGCTGCCTTAAAAAATTGGCAACAGAAGTGTTTTAAAAAAACAGTAAAAACATTTGTAGTTCAAATGTACAGTTTTCCAAATTATAACAAATATTAAATTGTAAACTATAATCAACATGCTTAAATTTAGCAAGATGCATCTCATATCTTAGAATAAAAGGAGCAGAATAAAAGGAACCTTTTCCACCTGAGTTGGCTTTCCTGCCTCCCTGGAGGTCCTCACTCCTGGCCTGATGGATGGTATACTAGTTCTCCCAGGCTTCCTTATGCTCTTTCTGAGCTGGGCACATCATGCCAGCCTTAAAAGCTGTGGGGTCCAATTGAAAACACTTTCTTGCAGAGCCCCAGGTTCACATCTAAGATCTGTAAAATACTAGAGATGCCTATATATTTGCTTGGTCAACTGTTGCATGCGGTTGCACGTCAGTATTCTCAAGCCATACAGAAATCAGCTTGGTTGTAACCCGGGTCAATGGTGTAGCCTTGCCAGATGAAATACCCATCATCTTTGTCATATCTTGTTTTCAGTTTATAATTCAGAAATACTTGCAAGGAAATTAAAATCTCATATATTTTATTCTTGATGACTTGTGTTCTTAGCTTGTAGGAAGTACCAGTATAAGTTTGCAAGAGTTTAAAGTTTTACAAACAGGGGGTTTATAGTGTATTGATTACTGATAAAATAGCAATGCTGCACAGACTTTCCCTACAATCCAGAGTAACTACGGGAGCACGTAAGAGACATTATGTGTACCCGTAGTTACTGCACCACCTAATGAAACCCTATGGGAAATTCATATTGCAATCCAGAGCAAATTGTTCTTACACCGGAGCAAGGACTCCCCTTAGTTGCTCTGGATTGTGCCCTTTGTTGTATAAAGTACTGCAATTAAGTAAAAATCATAACATAAACCCATTGCCATTTTATTATCATATAACTCATTATTATGGGGAGTAAAATTAAATTTTGTACCTGCTTTGCAGCTGTGCATTACAATATCCAGTAAACATTTTTTTAAGAACAAGGCTTTTAAAATAGAGTGCGCATTAGATTTGATGGTGCATTAGATTCAAGTTAATAAGATACGTTTTTTTATTGTCCCTGGTAGCAGGACATTTGCAATCATTACTGTAAGAGCACAATCCTAACCATGTCCATTGTGTTCAATGGGTCTTACTCCCAGGAAAGTGTCTTTAGGATTGTGCTTGAGCTCACAACCCACACTTTGGGAACCCCTGACTTCAGGGCCTATGAGAGGGGAGTCCAGCAGGTACATTGTTCCAGGGCCCGAGAGCTACAGAGGGGCCCATGACTGAAGGACCATTTGAGTGTTTGTTACTAACAAATTAATATGGTATATGTGCACACACACATGGTACACACACACACACACACACACACACACACACACACACATATACACGTATACATACATACATATCTACACATGCATGCACACATACATAAAAAAATACATACACTTGCATACACACATACAATTTCAAACATACATACATACAATTTTTTTAAATTAGCCTCAATTTTTTTATTTCAAAATAATTTTGCAAGTCTTAGGGGCCCCAAATGGGTTTTGTATTGCCTTAAAAAAATTCTCTTGGAGGCCTTGCCTGGCTTAGTTCCAAAGTCCTTGCCATAACTGAGGACAAGGACCCCTAATGTAGGACATCCAAGAAAAATATAGGACATGACAAAATAGAAGTTCAAAACACTCATATAGATTGCTTCCACGTGGTTAATTTAAACACTATATTATTCTTATTATGTTTAAAACCATTGCATATAATTTATATAAATAAATATATAATATTAAATTATTACAGTATATAATAAATTTATTACATGTAATTTATTAATTACAAGAAGGCTGCATGCTGCCTGCTCACAAGGAAATGGAGGACAATAATGATTTTTGCCAAGACACAAGGATAAAAAAGAGGATATGTCCTGAAAAAAGAGGATTTATGGTCACCCTGAATGCTGCAGCAGGGTTCAGACAAGGTCAGAAGGGCCCAGGTATCCCCTGCTTTCTGATGGTTTGTTTTTGGATGATCCACTCTTTCAACACCTTTCAATTATACCCAGAACTCATTCATTCAATGCATGTTCCGCTCTTTCAACCTCTCTCTGCTGTTTTAAAGGCCAAAATTGCCCCATCTTGTAGCTCCCATCCCTTTCATAAAGGAGTTAATGAAAATCCTTTTGCAGAAATCTCTCTGTGTCAGCAGGAATTTCCAGTATAAAAAAGCAATTTGCTAATTGGAAAATATACTGGGTTACATTTTACCACTGTTTTCACTTATGGACAGTGCTAAACCTGTCCAATAAGTGGGGAGTGCTGGTATATGCCTTGAGGCAAGGACCATCTTAGTGACAGGACCATATTAAAATGGGCTTCAGCTGGGCAGCGAACCTGCTCAAGCTTAATGGGGGACAAGTACACAGAGGGCTACCATTTAGGGGTGGTGGAACTAAGGAGGAGGGACAAGCCAGGACAGGAGACAGCCAGGGGTGAGGAGGAGGAGCTGGCTGAGGGTTGAAGGCTGGCTGAAAGGGAGACTACAGACCATTCTGTGGAGAAGTCCCCGAGATGGCAGTAGTAGAGAAGTAGGGTTTTGTCAACCCCCTCTCTACCTTATGCTCTAAGGCCAACAAGGAAAGTAGACGTATAGCTGGACCCTACGTATACTGCTGAACCTAAACCGGTGGGGATCTCGGTGGCAGGCAGGAATCCCTCCCCCTCCTTTGGGATCTTGACATCTTTAATCTGTAAATGAGATGTCATCATCAATGCAAGCCAACCCCTCATGCTGGTTTGTTTGATTGCCTATTTTAATATTATCCTGTCACAGAATTGGGTTTTCTTCACCCCTTCTGGAAATGCTGTCTAAGAGGCTTCCCAGAATGGTTGGAAAGTTGAGGAATGGGTGGGAACACTCTTTCCATATGTGGGATCTGCATATTTGAAGTGGGAACAGATTTCCTCTAAGGCAGGGGTGTCGAACACATTTCATACAGAGGGCCGAAGTTAGCATTAATTGTGTTTCCCGAGGGCCAGAGTCCAATCTTATACATGTCTACTTGGAAGTAAGTTCCATTATAGTCAATGGGGCTTACTCCAGGAAAGAGTGCAGGAGAAGTTTTCTGCGGCCACTTGAAATGGTGAGGCAGGTCGCATTTGGCCCGTGGGCCTTGTGTTTGGCACCTATGCTTTAAGGGCTTAATAGTAACCCATTAGCTATTAATTAGCTATTAATTTTTTCATTTTCTTGTAAACCGTTTTGTGAACTTTTCAGTTGAAAAGTGGTATATAAATACTGTAGATGTAGATGTAGTATGTGGATGTGAAGTATTTGCAGAACCTTAGCAATACTCAATTTTGGGAGAATAAAGTCCCTGGAATTACTGCTAGAAACAGATAGGAAATCTGTTTCCTATGAGTACACCCTCATTTAGTTAATATATAATGGCATCTTGAGCTTCTAGTTATCAGATGATATGCAGAACTAGAATTGAGAGGTAGTGGATACATATGAAGAAGAGTGACCAAATGTAAACCACCACGGGGACCACCGTATATACTCGAGTATAAGTCGAGTTTTTTTGGCCCCAAAAATGGACCCCAAGAGCCCCCTTGGCTTATACCTAGGTGAACTGAAAAGCAGCGGGATCAAACCACATCATGTCATATACTGTTGGATTTGTATCAAAGAGCAGAAGAGCAGAATCCAATGCAAAAATCAGTTTTGAGATATCTCCTTCCTATCAAAAGTTATGGCCAAAAACTATAAAAATAAAAATACATTTTTGGCAATTTTTTAAAGCTGGTAGGAATTTTGGCTTGGGGGTAGGAATTTTGGTCTTGGGGTTCAGGATTTTTGGGTTTGGCATCTGGTCACCCTGTCCTATGCATGTCTACTCTGAAGTAAGCCCCACTAAGTTCAATGAGGCTTACTCCCAGGAAAGTGTGCTTAGGATTGCAGCCTATGAGTTCCAAGAAGGCTACAAGGAAAAGGACAAGTACCAGTACCTGCTGTATTTCCCACCCTAGGCTTATACTCAAGTAAATAAGTTTTCCCAGTTTTTGTGGTAAAATTAGGTGCCTTGGCTTATACTCGAATCGGCTTATACTCCAGTATATATGGCACTCAATTCTGTGGCAACCTTTTGAAAAATTCTACATGGAGCTCTAGATCCCACCCCCTCCCACCATGCTCATCCCTATCCCCCCCAGTTTCCCTACCATGAAATCCCTCTTCTCTGGAGAGTCCAAAAGACTGGACAAGAGAGTCTTCCCAAGGGTGTTGTTTAATTCTGGGGCCACTTTAGTATCCCTCATGAGAAGACCAAACCTGGTTTTAAGAGTGAAAAGCTTTGTGATCCCAACTTGACTGAACAGTGATTTCTAAAAATGTCATTAATAAATATAATTTCACATTTCTGTCTTCACTGAATGACTCACCTCTTCTTGGTTCTACAATGGAAACTGTTTCCGTATCACTGGATCAGGTAGGGGGATTCAGCATGTGGGGAGGGATCGAGGAGGAGAAATTACACTTTGTTTTGTCTGTCCCTTTCATGTCTTCCCAGACTTCAATTGCCTCTCCAATTTTCAGAGAAGCACACAGAAAGATTGTGAAGGGTTAACTCCTATAGGATCATAAGCAGCCACATGATAATCAGTTTCTTTTCCAATAGCAGCTATTCTGGGAATAATCATTTGTTTCATAGTCTGGAGACTGAGGATTTGTCTGTTCATTTCTCTGAGGAGGAGTGGACTCTCCTTTATCCTGATCAAAGAACAAGAGAGGTAATGGAGAACAACTATCAAAATGTGGCTTCTCTGGGTAAGCTTCCCTCTGTCCTTCCATTCTACCAGTTCAGAACTCTTATCCTTCCTGCTGTACACCAGGCACTTGACTGGCCAGTCCAAGGCAGTCCATTGGGCCCCACAGCTGACTCAGGGGCTGAAGGATTAATCTCTGTCAACCAGGAGTCCTGACAGATGGTACGTACCTACAGAAGCTGAGCGATCTGCCCAGAGGGCTCCCAGTGAATTGCAATGTCCACAAAGGCACACTGATCTCCTCAAGAGCAAGGAACTCCTCAAGAGTAAGTGAGAGGAGTGTTACCTGGATCCAGCCCTCAGGCAGGAGGTCTCCCAGGGAGTAGGGCCTGAAGTCATATGCGTTGGAAATGGTGTGACTGGCTGGGCTTGCTGCTGGGCTCATAAGGAGCTCAGCAGCAGTAGGAAGAGGTCGCTCCTCGTCAGGCTAGCTGCTGGGGCTAGCTGCTCAGGTTAGTCCAAGCAACCCAAGGAAAGCTAAGACAGCAGATCCTAGGCAAGGAGGAATGTGGTGCAACTCCCAATGAGATGTAGGAAACCCCCAGGACAGTTGGATGACCTCATGGGGTGGGGTAATGGAGCTGTGGCAGAAAAGAGGTGAAAGAGAGAAAGCTGACCACAGCCAATCCAACCCCTTCATTAACACACAAAGCCTGTTGAGGGGCTTAAAGGGAGGACCCCAATCCGGCTCATGGACCATAGCTGGATGACAATAACTCCAGCATGCTACTCTAGACTCAAACAATTGCCAGCCATCTGGTACCCCTTCAAGACATGCAAGCTCCCCCCAGCTCTGAGGACTCAGAGGGGTATTTGTTAACTTACAATTCATCTAGCAGTAATAACAGCCATAGTAACAAAAGTAACAGCTGTAGACATATGCCATTGTATAGTGAGTACCAGGACTGGCTATTGCTGCTAGACCAAATTATATAGTAAGTCTGGGAGGTAGCATATGTGGATAAGACTGTATCATAGTCTTATATTGAATTGATACCTACTCAATGAGTGCAAAGAGTATTACTCAAATAGATGGTCCCCCCAAATCCAGAGTAACTACGGGAGCACGTAAGAGACTTTACATGCACCTGTAGTTACTGCACCACCTAGTGAAAACCTATGGGAAATTCATATTGGAATCCAGAGCAAGTTGTTCTTACACCGGAGCAAGGACTCCCTGTAGTTACTCTGGATTTTGCAGTAAGTCAACCTCTCAACAGAAAACTAATTTTGTTCAGAGTGTTCCTGACTCTGCACACCTTCACTGACAATTCAGCCACAGTACCCTTCATGCCCAGCCTCTTCCCTCCCCCACCCCCAGATAAGATAATCTGCTTAATATGCAGCAGGATTCTGCAGTATAAAGTTCTAAAGTCTTTTCAATTTGGTGGTTTTAATAATTGGCTAATAAGGTTTTTTCTTTGATTTCTGTCTGAGTTGTATGCTTGGGTTCCTTCTGATCTTTTCCACTTCTATCCAGGAGATGAAAGGGAGGACCAGGAGAATGGTAAAGAATCACAAAATGAGGCAATGAAAAAATATAAGCAGAGAGGACAGCAGAGAATGAGAACCAAGGCTAAGCAGAAAAGGAGTTGGAAAGTTTCTTTGGCTTCTCAAGCAGGTGACCTCACTCAACGTCAAAGAACTCAGAGAACATCAAAGAACACAGAGAGGAGACCATATCAATGTGCAGAGTGTGGAAAGAGCTTCAGTTTGAGTGGAAACCCGGCCTGACATCAAAGAACTCACACAAGGGAGAGACCATATCAATGTGAAGCGTGTGGAAAGACCTTCAGTTTGCGTGGAATCCTTGCCCGACATCAAAGAACTCACACAGGGGAGAAACCATACAAATGCTTGGAATGTGGTGAGAACTTCCGTGTGAATGGAAACCTCACCCAACATCAAAGAACTCACACAAGGGAGAGACCATATCAATGTGAGGAGTGTGGAAAGACTTTCATTTGGAGTCGAACCCTCACCCAACATCGAAGAACTCACACAAGGGAGAAACCATACAAATGCTTGGAATGTGGCGAGAACTTACGTGTGAGTGGAAACCTCACCCAACATCAAAGAACTCACACAAGGTAGAGACCATATCAATGTGAGGAGTGTGGAAAGAGCTTCAGTTTGAGTGGAAACCTCACCCAACATCAAAGAATTCACACAAGGGAGAGACCATATCAATGTGCGGGGTGTGGAAAGACTTTCAATCAGAGTGGAACCCTCACCGAACATTGAATAACTCACATAAGGGAGAGACCATATCAGTGTGCGGAGTGTGGAAAGAGCTTCAGTTTGAGTGGAAACCTCACTCAACATCAAAGAACTCACACAAGGGAGAGACCATATCAATGTGCGGGGTGTGGAAAGACTTTCAATCAGAGTGGAACCCTCACCGAACATTGAATAACTCACATAAGGGAGAGACCATATCAGTGTGCGGAGTGTGGAAAGAGCTTCAGTTTGAGTGGAAACCTCACTCAACATCAAAGAACTCACACAAGGGAGAGACCATATCAATGTGCAGAGTGTGGAAAGACTTTCAAACAGAGTGGAACCCTCACCCAACATCAAAGAACTCGCATAGGAGAGATACCAAAGAACTCACACAGGGGAGAAACCAAACAAATGCTGAAGAATGGAGCGACTGGAAATTGGTAGGAGGAAGAAAAATAAGAAATAAGGAGGAGCACCTGGTAGAGGTAGACTCTAATAGACCTGGCATGGGAGTAGACTGGTAGACTCCAGCAGGGTGTCTGCACTCTTGTTAAATAAGGTTGACCATAGGAAGTCTAAGATATAGTGTCTGGCTCTTTTGATATTTTGCTGCTATTATTATATTTAATACGTATATAGAAGGTTTCTTGTTAATTCTCTTTAGTGTTCATAGAAGTGTTCTAGTGTTTTTATTTGCAATTTCTTTAGATTCTCCTTTCTACCATTTTTGCAGCTCTCTGATAAACTATGTTCTTTTAAATATGGTGTAATATCTGTTTGGAGGGAGCTGAGCAGGAGGGTAATGAGTGGAAGAATTATCATTGGGGTTCTTAAATAAGTTGTGAATTCTGGTTGGAATAGGTTTTGGAAAAGGAACAGGGGTTTAGAAGTTAATATGGGGGTAGCGGGAAGTTTTAAATGTTCATAACTGTCTTAGAAGTTCAAGAAAAAGAAAATGCTTGATGTTTATGTTCTGCCAGTAGTATTATGAATTTCATGTCAGGCGTACCACAGACAATAATTTTGTTGTATGTGACAATGTTAAAAATTGTGTCAAATGACCTAGTTATGCCTTTGGTTTAAAAAGAATCATTGCTGGTAACAAGGATTGACCAATCAACCCTTTCAAAATAAAAAATTTTGATGGGTTTTTATCTCATCTATAATTAATACCTGTGGACATTTTTTAAATTGTGCAAAACTTCAAAACAAAATGGAGGCAGCAATACAGCTAGAACTTCTGGGTCCACTTTTTGAGTCATCAACTTCTGGGTCCTAACCTATCTGTTCATGTTATTTCATTCTAAAAACTCATTATGGTAAGATAATGGAAATAAGATCTTTCGCTGAAGATGTGTCAGAATATATTTTGACATATTGCATGCAGGTTTTTGGTTTCTCTTTCTACATATCTTTTTGAAACTTCACCTTCCGTGATTTTGGTTTTCCAAATATTGCCAGAGAGAACATCTGACAAACCAAGCTGAGCCAGATAAAAATCAAACTTTTACAAAACCTAGCTCAGTTCTATGCTTTGAACTTACCTGTTTTCTAGATAGCCATAGTTGCCAAAGCAGAATGAAAACGACCATTGCTATGCATTCTCAGGAGTATGGGCAAGATGTGAGTGGGTGACCTGTGGTGACTGCCATACTATCATGTGTTGCACTGATTTTTGGGATTTAACTAGTAGGGCAGAGCATTCCAGAGTTAGGGCAGTGAGAAGGGCCCTCACTGGGATGCCCCAAGAATGCTGTATCCACAGCAGAAAGTTATACTGAATCCAGAGAGTTAGGAAGCTTGGACTGCCCTTCAGAGCATGCTTCAGAGCATGCTCTGTAGGCACCAAGTCAGTGGCACCTGGGGAGGGTTTGCTCTGAACACTGAACAAGGAACAGCTGTGGTACCTGCCTTATAAGGAGTCCCTGACAACCAGTTACAGCTGCAGCATGCGTTTGCAGTACAGTTTACCCTGGATGCAAGGGGCTTCTTGGAGTGGCCTGCTGTATCCACAGGCTAGTGGGCTGCCATAGTTGTGCCATATCCTGAGGTTGACAGGCAGGGGTTGCAGCTAGGCTGGCCAAGAACTCACATTTTTGGTCAACACTACCATTCTTACTCTGCTTTTTCATGGACTCCTATGGGTCTACTCAGATTTATATGTGCTCTTCAGGTATACCTCTGAGGATCTGGAAGAGGAAATTTCTGCCAGGGAAACAGGCTCTGAATATAGCATAACTGATCTGTTCTAGGCAATGCTGAACATGCCCTCAACATGCCTCACCTGACCTGCCTAGGCTGGCACAGCTAGGGCAGCCCATGCCCATCTGTCTCAGGGGAGCCTATGTTGCCTTAGGCTGCCCCAAGCCTTTTCTGACATAACTGGGCTGCCCCATCCTGGAATTGGGCCTCCCCAGTGATAGATAGGATAGCCCAAGTGCAGCCATGGTCTCCTCATTAGTCAAAAGATACAAAAAAGCAGACCATGAGGAATCACATGGTGATTCAGTCACAGACCATGATGAATCACCAGCAACACCTTATACTTTTAGAGCTGTTCATCACATTTATATACGTATATATACAGGTGTCCCTTGTTATCCATTAGGGTTCTGTTCTGGAACCTCCCATGGTTGGAAAAAAAACTATATAAAGAAAACAATGGAAAAATAGGTTTAAAGACACACTTCCAGGTTTCTTGCTCCTCTATTGCACCTGATGGAATAAGGAAGTGTCTCAGTATCTTCAGGGGTTTGCAGTGGTCATTTATGTTGAATCAAATCCATGTATTAAAAAAATCCGTATATAACCTGTACCAGTGGAATTCACCCATTGCTGCAGGCATAAGGACCACTGGGCACCACACCTCCCTAATGCGCACTGGGTACCACCAGACAGCTGTGGGCATCACCGGGCACCATCAGGCATCCCTGCTGAACATTGGGTATCCCTGTTGGGTTCTGGAACCAGCAGGCAACACCAACCTCTAGGCACCACCGTGCACCAAACCAGTTCTTAGAGGATCACAGAAGGAATAGGCTCCCCAGATTTCATACTTCTAGGTGCAGGCTGGGTCTTCATCAGTCTTCAATATTAAGTATAGGGATGAAAACAAATTGCACCCCATTGAACTCACTTAGGGGTTAAATTAATGGTTCTTAGTGGGTCGTTACATCACAGAAGGAATACGCTCCACCAAATTCACACTTCTAGGTCGGGGGGGGGGGCGTTGACTGGTTCTTGAGGATTCAGTCAGTGACCTTTTAATTTTATACTATACTAGCGAAACATGTATCCGCGTTGTGGGAGTAAAATTCCCCCATACGCCATACCCCCATGCGCATCAGTCCCCCAATATGCATCATCTCCCCATGCACAACACCCCCCATTGAACACAGTGGGGCTTACTTCTGAGTAGACATGCCTGGGAGCCTGAAATCCTAAAGACACTTTTCTGGGTGTAACACCCATTGGACGCAGTGGGGCTTACTTCTGAGTAGACATGTTTAGGAGGCTGAAATCCTAAAGACACTTTCCTGGGAGTAAGACTCATTGAAAATTGTGGGGCTGACTTCTGAGTAGTCATGCTTAGGATGCTGCAATCCCAAGATCACTTTCCTTGAATGAGACCTATTGAACACAGTGGGACATACTTCTGAGTAGACATGCTTAGGAGGCACCAATCCTAAAGGCACTTTCTTGGGAGTAAGCCCCATTGAACACTTTTCAATGTGCCTGGGGTGTTGTTGTCACAGAAGGAAATCCCTCCCCAAATTTCATGCTTCTAGGACCAGGGGTTGGGGCAGAGCATAGGGAGGAAGTATAGGGAGGAAAACGTGTTGTGCCCCTTTTCATCCCCTTCCGGTTGGAATTTCCAAAAACCAGTTCTTCGTGCACTGCTCAGCCACGGAAGGAACACCCACCCCAAATTTCATGCTTCTAGGCCTGGCGGTTTTGGCAGGGCATTGATGAGTCAGTCACTCAGTCAGTCATTTTTCTCTTCTATATATATAAAAGAGAAAAGTCACTGACTGACTAACTCATTCATTCACTGACTGACTCACTCACTCATCAATGCCCTGCCAAAACCGCTGGGCCTAGAAGCGTGAAATTTGGGATGGGTGTTCCTTCCATGACAGAGGGGTGCACTAAGAACCGGTTTTTGGAAATTCCAACCGGAAGGGGGTGAAAAGGGGCACAACCGCAGGTGGGCTGAGGCTGGTTCTGACGGTTCTGTAGAGGTGGTTGTTAATTAGGGGCTGATATTAGCGAACCGGTTGTTAATTGGGGGGCATCATCTTTGAATTGCATGCAAGTGTGTTTGAATTTCTCTTAAAGGGCCTCTGGGTCTGTCTTTCCAGAGCTGAAGTTCTACTCCTCCCTCCCCTCCCCTTCTGAGCCCCCCTCCCCTTCTCTCTCCCTCCTTCCCCTCCCTAAGTTTATTTTTTAATTTTAAAATACAAAGAGTGTTCCTTTTACCATCATTCAGACAGAGCACTGTGACCATCCCCAGCACATCCAGACTCTGACTGCTGAGATGGAGGGTGTTTGCATCACTGTTAGCTCCATGCTTTAAAATCAGGGTTAGGAAATACAAACCTCTGGGAGCCTGAGGTGAGTAATAGCAGCAAGCCTTCCTGCCTGCCTCCCTCCTTCCCTGGGTGCCTTTGCAGCCCAGTACTAGGCATGGAGAACTACTCAGTACTACTCAGGAGTAAGCCACACTGTATAGTAGAGGACTGCAGCCTGTGGCCACAATCCTAGCCACACTTTCCTGGGAGCAATTCCCATTGACTATCATGGGATTTCCTTCTGAGTAGCATAGGATTTGAGGCTACTTTCCCATCCACACTTTCCTGAGAGTCAGCCCACTCACTATAAATGGGACTTACTTCTGAGGAGATTGGCAGAGGATTGGATCTCTCCCTCCAGCCCTGTTCCTCCAGCCCTGCCTACTTTCCTGAGAGTAAGCCCACTGTCTATAATGGGACTTTCTACTGAGTAGACATGATTAGGGCTGGGCTCTGAGGCTGCAATCATATCCACACTTACATGGGAATAAGCCCCATTGACTAGAATGAGAGTTACTTCTAAGTAAGCCTGCATAGGATTGGACTGTAAGGCTAAAATCCTGACCACACAGTTTTGGGAGTAAGCCCCATTGACTTGAATGGTACTTACTTCTGAGTAAACACTGTTAGGATTTGGCTCAGGCTGCAATCCTATCCACACTGTAGACCTTTTGCTCCCCCCACCCCCAGAGATCTCCCCACCTCATCCTGCCCACAATCTCTCTACCTGAGATTGTGGGCAGGAAGTATGGGAGGTACCTGAAGAAATAGCCCCAGTTCCCATCCTGCTCCCCCCCCTGGAGCCCAGTCCACTGCCTACTCTGAAGTAAATCCTATTAAAGTCAGCAGGTTTACTCCCCTGTGAGGATAGGACTGTAGCCTCAAAGACCAATCATATGTCTACTCAGAAGTAAGTTCCATTATAATAGTGAAGCTTACTCCCTGGAAAGAAGCTGGTTTCTAAGAGCTTGTAATCCTATGCCTGACTACTCAAAAGTTAATCCCATTTCAATCTGTGAAGCTTGCTCCCAGGAAAGTGTGCAGAGGAGTGCAGCATTAGAGCCCAATCCTATTCTTGGCTACTCAGAAGTAAGTCCCATTAGAGTCTGTGGAGCTTACTCTCAGGAAAGTGAATAGGATTGCAGCCAGAGGCTGGTTACTAAGAGCTCAGTCCTTTGCTTGACTACTCAGAAGTCATATTATATTCAATGGAGCTTACTTACAGGAAAGTGTGGACAGGATTGTAGCCTTAAGTAGTGGCTTAGAGGCAAACCTCAAACTGCAGTTGGACACCACAGACTCTGGTCCTAAACTGTAGATCAGTGTTTCTCAAGCAGTGGTATGAGTACCACCAGTGAAACTTGTGGTGTGTCTGCTGGTACTTAGGCACCTGGATGCAAGTGTCATATGTGCGCCCTGAGGCAGCTGGTGGGCTGCTGTGTGATTCAGGAGCTGGACTAGATGGGTCTTTGGGGTGATCCAGTGGAGGCTTTTCTTATGCTTTTATGTTCTTATTTGTGGCACACGTTCCCCCTGAGAGCACAACAAGGCATAATGCATAGGAATAAATTACACAGAACCCAGGGGCTTAATACTGATTGATGCTGTCACAAGTGATACAATTTTTTTTGTAAACTAAGGGTTAAGGTTGAGTGCCCTCCCCTGCCCTGCCCCCTGGCCCCGCCCCCTGACCCATCCTGGCCCCGCCCACTTCCGGAGAACCAGTTGTTAGGGCAGGCTGGGCCCACCACTGGTCGAATGCGTTTTCCTCCCTATACTTTGCATTGAGAATTGCTGACTCATCAACATTCTGCCCCAACTGCTGGGCCTGAAGCATGGAATTCTGGGAGTTCCTTCTGTCACCTGAACACCCACCAAGAACCATCTGGAGAAATTTAACCCTTCAGGGGCTTAAAAGGAGTGCAGAGTGTTTTTGTCCTATACTTAACATGGGAGACTGAACAACATCCAGACAATTTGGTGCCTGGTGAGCTGGGGGGATGTTGTTCGGAGGTTGCACTGGGGAGGATGTTGCTCATGGGGGGTTGATGAGCACGGGGAGATGTTTTTCATGGGGGGAAGTTGCGCATGGGGGATGATACGCATGGTGGGAAGTTGCGCATGGAGGACTGATGCGCATGGGGGATGTTGTGCATGGGGGTTGATACGCATGGGGGTTGATGCGCATGGAGGTTGATGCGCATGGGGAGATGTTGCACATGGGGAAGTTGTGCATGGAGGGATGTTGTGCATGGGAACATGATGCGCATGGGGTGAAGTGGTGCATGGGGGACTGATGTGCACGGGGAACTGATGTGCATAAGTGATTGATGTGCCTGGGGGATATTGCGCATGGGGGTTGATGCGCATGGGGGAAAGTTGAGCATGGAGAAAAGTTGAGCATGGGGGACTGATGCACATGGGGGACTGATGCGCATGGGGGAAGTGGTGCATGGGGGACTGATGTGCATGGGGAACTGATGTGCATGAGGGATTGATGTGCCTGGGAGATATTGCTCATGGGGGTTGATGCGCATGGGGGACTGATGCGCATGGGGGATGTTGCACGTGGGGGATGTTGTGCCGTGGGGGGGATGGCGTATGGGGGAATTTTACTCCCGCAACACAGGTACACTTTTTGCTAGTTTATATATATAGAAGATAGATAGAATAGATAAAGATTCACTCCTAGCATTCCATCATGTTCTTAATATGACCAAGAATCGAATTTATTTAGGACAGTGCTATGCAAGCAAAGAGGTAAAACTGCATAAATGAAAAGTCTTGATTCTCATTGTTTATGTTTTAAGGGTCAAGGAGCATGTTTTGCACCACTTCAGTGGGGTCTCCAATCTTTTCCTTTATTTTATCTCACATAGGATAATCACAGTAATTTATTCCTGTGATAACAAAGGAATTGGCACTTGGGGGGCAACGCTGCAATAAGATCAAAATCAGTCCTTTGACCATGACACTAGATGGACTAGCCCAGTGGTGTCGAACCTTGTAGCTTCCCTGGGCCGCATTGGAAAAAGACAAGTTGGTTTGGGCAGCACATAAACACTAACAACTTTTTTTAAAAAAAATGTAGGACAAAATGTAGGATGTCCTATATTTTGTCCTACATTTTTTAAACTTTGGAGTAACCCTACAATCCAGAGTAACTACGGGAGCATGTAAGAGACATTACGTGCACCCGTCGTTACTGCACAACCTAGTGAAAACCTATGGAAAATTCATATTGCAATCCAGAGTAAATTGTTCTTACACCGGAGCAAGGACTCCCCATAGTTACTCTGGATTGTGCACATTGTCTCATTGATTTTAATGGAGCTTACTTCTGAGTAGGCATGATGGATAGGATGTGCAGCGATCCTCTCCAAGCTAAACCTTGGAGTAAATCTCATTGGTTATCATGGGGTTTTCTGCTGAGTAGCTATGCATAGGATTGGGCTCTCAGACTGCAATTTGGGAGTAAGCCTCATTGACTTTAGTGGGGCTTACTTCTGAGGAGGCATGATGCATAGGATGGGCTGTGATCCTCTCCGAGTTTAACCTTGGAGGTACGCTGCAATCCTGAACACATTTTCCTGGAAGACCCATTGGGCCTTACTTCTAAGTAGACATGGTTAGGGTTGCAGCATATCTCCAAGGTTAAGCTTGCAGAGGACCATAGCCCATCCAATGCATAACTGGGCTCTCAGACTGCAACTTGGGTGTAAGCCTCATTGACTTTAACGGGGCTTACTTCTTAGTAGGTCTCAAGGACAGCAGGCAACAGCTGGGATAGAGGCTGAGGCTGCTTTTGGGGGATGCAGGTGGGCGAGTGCTGCAAGGTCTGCAGGGGCCTGAAGTGCTCTGAGTGCCAGGAGGCAGGTAGGGGAAGGAGCCAAGCAGCCCAGGCCAGCTTTGTGGTGGCCGCCCAGGGCAGCGTGCGGAGAAGCATGCAAAATTTGAAAATGGCTGCTAACAGAAAGCTGGTTTTTCTAATGGTGGTGGCCAGCTTTGCAGGAGGGCCGCATCCACCCTTGTCCTGGGCCATATGCGGTCTCCGGGCCGCGTGTTGGACACCCCTGGACTAGCCCTTGAGGCTATTTTGAAAATAGGTGGAAATGGATCCTTTCAATTTATACCATTTTTACCACTATAAGCATGTCAGTAGAACCATTCAAGACCAATTAACGCAAATGGGTAGGAAAGTGAAAGCTATAAGTAATTTGTAGCTTTTTACTGTCAAATTAATGCCACTAATTGTAATTGACAGAGTAATTAAAAGCTAAAGATATCCCAACAAAGCCACTTGCATAAGGGCAAATGCCCTGTGAAAGTGGCAGATCACACATTATGTGTAATAGGATTTAATTGGTTCTCTTTGTATTGTCTCATTGAAGCTGCTGTCCTGATTATCTGCATCCTATTAACTCTGCTTTGACTGCATCCAGATAAATTAAGAGTATTTCCTTCATTTTTAAAACTTTTTTCCTGAAAAGTATAGTTATTCTAATAGACCCAGTGCAGATCAAGTGGAACTTCAGGTATCAAACTGAATGCTTCCATTTGGGTGGCAGCCAATACTAGGCTTACTTCAGAGTAGACATGCATAGGCAGGTCTCTCATGAGAGACTGAGCAGGAGCTCGTGGAGAACCAAAACTAATTTTTTTGCTTATCAATATATTGCTTGTACATCAAATTAAAATTAATTAGAAACAATCGAAATTCCCCCGCCATTGTGGATAACATCCCCTAGTGCAACCCCCCATGCAAATCCCCCACCATCCAAAAATGCCTCCCCCATGCAGAACTCCCCATGCAAACCCAACATTCAAAACCCCCAATGCAAAAACACCCCCGTACAAACCCACTTGTGCAAACCCCCCCATGCAACCCCCCATGCAAATTCTCTTCTGCATCATTCCCCTTCACCCTCCCTGCAACACTCTCCCTGTACAACACTCCCATGCACCATCCCCCCAACCATGCACTATCCCCCCAACTTTGGCCACCCTTACTGGGCAGGTGAAGTGTTTGAGGATGGTTTTTATCAGTCTACAATATTAAGTATAGGTTGAAAATGACTTGCACACCCTTCACTCCCTTAGGGAGTGGGTTCTTAGTGGGAACTTCACATCACAGAAGGAATACCCTCCCCAAATTTCATGATTCTAGGTCCAGGGGTTTGGGCTGGCTGTTGAGGATTCAGTCCAAGGGTTGGTTCAGAGCATTGATCAGTCAGGGATTCTTCATTGTGAAGTACAGAGCAGCCCGTAAGTCCCTACCCATCCATATAGCTTATGTATCCAGTGTAAGAACATATGGATGGATAGGGACTTATGGGCAATTATGTATTGGGACAACGTGTTGCGCCCCTTTTCACCCCTTCCGGTTTGAATTTCCAAAAAACAGTTCTTAATGGGTGTCTTCCTCACGGACAGAACACCATTCCCAAATTTCATGCTTCTACATCCAGTAGTTTATATATAGTATGATGGTATTCCAAAATACAGAGGATTTTAAAATTTTTGGCCATTGGTGGTGTCACCCAGTTCAGCACAGGAGTTATGTGAGGACTTATGCCAGCCTATCCATCTAGCCATCTATCCATCCATCCATATCCACATGCATCTACCTACCTACCACTTTTCAACAAAGTTTCATGAAAATGAAAAAATGCACCTGGTGCAAACTGGTGTGTGTCCCCCAATGTAGCCCACACCTCCTGCAACACCATTTCCAAAGCAGATGGCATGACCTCCAAGTAAGTCTTATATGATTTTATTTTGTTAGTTCATCTGAAAAATTAAGCATTGGACCTCTAGAAATTGATATCTAACCCATGAGCAAATCAGGGATGTTTTTCATGGGAAAGCTACATACTGGGAAACAGTAACTGAATGTAGTTTTCCAGATCATCTATACTGGGTGTACATGCAACTTCAGCAACGGTAACACACACACACACACAGAGAGAGAGAGAGAGAGAGAGAGAGAGAGAGAGAGAGAGAGAGTCACTATTAACCTATGAAAATAAGAATCCATGCCTTGCTGGATAAGACCAAGGCCTTTGTAGTCCAGCCTTCTGTTTCCATCAACTCCAGGAGGATGCCTCTGGGTGCTCTGGAGAAAGACATAGAGGCAATGGATTTCCTTGTTTATCATCAGCATCTGGTATTCAGAGTCAGGAATTTTGTAAAATATGAAGCAGTCCTAATAGGTCTTATACAACACTTCATAAAAACACAGAAATAAAAAAAAATAAAAGTCCTAAAAATAAAAGCATGAATAATACTAGATGCAATGAATCTTATCTATAGAGATGTATTTGATCTCAACTGCTGCTGACACCAAAATTTGCAGCCTACCAGTCATGTATTGTGGCAGGTCAACCATCTGACTAATGTATTGACTCAAATATAATACACACCTTTTTCCAGCTGAATTTAGTCTCCAAAATCAGGGTGTGCATTAGATTTGAGGGCACATGGTATTTGAGTAAATAGTTGCTTTTGACAAAAGGAGAAAAAGAAAAGGAATATAAATATGAAAAATAAACTTTCCTGATTTTTATGTCTTGGGTTTAGGCAGCAGTGAAAAGTAAATATGTGTGTAAATATAAAGGTATGCACTTTAATGATGGAGATACAGTCTTCGAATCCTGTTGTTAGGTTCATCTATTGTTGCTAACAGCAGCCCTATAAAGCCCCAGAATGCCCTACAGAGCAGGATACTAGGAAAAAGGCAATGAGCTGGTGAAAGCACTATGGAAAATGCACAAATTGGAGGTTTATTGAATCTCTGTAGGTGAGGCTAGTGTTTGATGCTGGTGTCGTATTGATGGGGGCTCTGGGAAAAAGCCGTGCACTTAGGCGCTGTGATATCTCTTTCCCACTGATGGTGCATTGGGCAAGACCCCTGCTATCAGTGTTGAAGATACAAGGTCAGCTGGATTAGGTGGGCCCACTGATAGGCATGAGACCCAAACCTGTGTCCAGTCTGGTTAGCCTCTGTTGCTAAACCTTATTCATATGCTGTGTTTGGTCTGTGACAGTGCAATCCTGGTGCTGGAACAGGCAGGCCAGCATGCC
This sequence comes from Cryptoblepharus egeriae, assembly GCA_030015325.1. Lineage (NCBI taxonomy): Eukaryota > Metazoa > Chordata > Lepidosauria > Squamata > Scincidae > Cryptoblepharus > Cryptoblepharus egeriae. The sequence continues at coordinate 50,726,181 of JAREYC010000004.1, forward strand.
ACAAATTTGGAGCTGCTGCCACAATATTGTGGAACAAGGGGAAGATAAGAGTAACCCCAGTGAGTCTACTTAGATCGGTGCTATCTCTGGAGGCTGCCCATGGGGCTTGGATCCAGCATAACTGCTGGGTCAGAACTCCACTCCTGCCCTCTCACAATTTGAGATCACAAGCATGAAATGATTTGCAATCCCTTTTTCCTTTTTCCTAATTTGAGGAGCCCTACAGGGGCGCTGCACAACCCATGCAGCTTGCAGTAGCCCTTTGTAAGAAAAAACTCCTTTGCCTTCATTGGTGATGTGATCCTGGAGAAGCATCTCTGCCTTGAAAAGTTTGAGAACCAATGTTTTACCGCTGTCATAGATAACTATGTGACTCCCCCCATATGAACTTATGAGAAAGGAAAGATGGTTACTTGGTTTATAAATAATTTTAGATGTAGCTCAATATTTGTTTTTAAATTCATATGATATTTTAAGTATTAGTAGCCCAATGCATTTCTTAGCCCAGTTAACATGAGATAGAAAAGGGTGGGGGGAACAAGTCAAAAGGATCATATATTGCAAACTGAGAAAATGGTTTTTTATATACAGTATGTCATGAAGTGTAAATCTTTTGATGTCTGGGGTGGAGGTTTTTCTTAGCTAATTCTAAAGAACTGAATCTGAACATCCGTAGTCACCTACGGATAGGACATTACACAGACCTGTTTCAAGTTTAGTGCAAAGCATTTTTGTCTTCAGAAATAAATATGCATTTAACCTAGTAGCACCACAGAGGAAGGGGCTGACATCCTGAGACTAACTCGGCTTGTTCTGACATTGTAGCAATTCCGTTTCTGCTGAAAGGAAAAATAGTCCCCCTAGTGTACTATTGCTGTAAGAAGCAAGAATACATCTCTTTTGAGATTCAACAAGGAGTACAGAGCCTGGTTCTGAGTTATAAGTGAGCATCGTAGCAGTGGCTCAAAGAGGTTTCAAGAATGTTGGACAACTATGGGTCAGTTTGTCGGAAGGCTGATCGCTTTCCTTTCTAAAGCTCTTGAGAAATAATGAAGAGGAAAATATATATATATATATATATATATATATATATATATATATATATATATATATATATATATATATATATATATATATATATTGCTTTGAAGTCTCTTTCTTTTATAAGTTTAAATATCTTCATATTACCTGTGTATTTAGGTTAACAACATCCTGCTGTCAAAGTGAACAGGGAAATACAATCAACGAAATTTCTAAGACTAAATTTTGATGGCTTCCTATCTTTTTAAAATATTTATTGGATTTTTCATATATACATCAAACCATAGAAAACATAGAAAACACATGAAAAAGCAACAATTGTGAAATTACATAATATACAAAAAATAATAGCCAGATCTCCTCCAACATATCCATTTGGCATTGCTTTCGATAGGTCACTCGTTGTTTGAGAGAGGGCTGTGGTGGCTCAGTGGTTAGAAGCTTTTAAAGTGGTTATATATATATTTAGAGAAGTTTACAACTTGACCTCAGGCATCTTGTGTATATTCTTTTTCCCCCTCTACAGTACATGAAGCACATCCTTTATACCACACATCCCTGCTGGTAGTGTTGGAATTCAAAACCTTTGAAGTAATTCAGAATTATTAAAACTGTTCCAAATACAAGATGTTGTAAAGTGAGATCACCATGATACATTTGTGGAGAAAATATTTAAATTTCAACTACACCATGCTTTGCCATCTGAAGGTTGATGGCTCAAGACTTATAACGGGGATGAGCACCACCCTTAGAATAGGTCACGACTAGCTGAACAACTAGGAACAGCTTTCCTTTTTCAACTTATTGAAAACACAGCACAGTATATTAAATCATATATAAAAATATGATCTAAACCTGAAAAATATTTTTTTTTTAAATAAAAAGCCTTCAGTTGAGTTTGAACGATACAGGTAAAACATGTTCATTACAACATGGACAGCCCAATCTTACCTGAGATTGGGCTCCATGTGCAGAGTTCTGCTGTTATAAATTGATGGCTGATAAACTGATTAGTAAGGAACGGCAACACTTCTTATTGCCAGTGCACTTCCCTGGATCCGCCAAAGCAGGTAAGATAGCAATAGCAGTGGAAAGGGAGCAAAACTGGGCAGGGAGGGGAAAAGAACAGGGCAGGTGGGCTGCATGAGGATAGAACCAGCAGCAATAGGACCACTGAATTCTAGTCCTATTTGAGTTTCCTGTCCCCTTTCCCTTCTCAAATGTGTAGTTACTAAAGAGATGGCATAGATTCGAGAATTACTGAGCCAGAGACTTACAGAAGAATAAAGAATTTAAATCCCTTTTCCCTTCTGAACTCTTCTGATTTGTTCCCCACATGCCCACAAGAAACAATGTACTTGTTTTCCGTTGCACCAGTGGAAGAGGGAGGATTGGCTTGGGCAGTAAGTGTGGCAAAGGATCATTGAATCTTTTATAGAGTAAGGCAGGATATAAATAAGTAAGCAAGTAAATAAATAAATAAATAAATTTCCCACACATCTGACATACCCTACAATCAAGAGTAACTATGGGAAGACATAAGAGGCACTTACTCTGGATTGCTCTATGCATTTCCCAGGAGTTTCCCATAGCTGGCGCCGTAACTACGTCGGTGTAAAAGGTGCGACATGATCAACTAAATCCATCATGAATATCATCCAGAGGTTGTTAGGCTTGCTGAATTGGATTACTCTGGATTGTAGCCATAGTAGGCTATGGTTGTAATCCTACCCACAGTTTCCTGGGCTGTAAACCCCATAGACTTTAATAGGACTTATTTCTGAGTAGACAGGCCTAGTATTGGGCTCTATGGCTGCAGTATGGCTGCAACCATACTTTCCTGAGAGTATGCTCAATTGAACACAATACGACTTACTTTTGAGTAGACACACATAGGATTGTGCCCCAAGTCAATTAAAATTATGTAAAGTTGACATAACTTTAAAGTGAAGTTATGACATAGTGCTATACATTTGTTTTTAAGATGGCTTAGGCCTATATCCTAAAGTGAAATTAAGCCCCTTTCTCAAGAGCAGTTAAGATGACTTTCCATAAGATAACACTAGAGGGTGACATAACTGTGTGGACCCATAACTGCTATGGATTTTGTGGACCCATAACTGCTTAATAAATTATGATAATGAAGGCCGACTTCAGCAAGCCTAACAACCTCTGGATGATATTCATGATGGATTTAGCTGATCATGTCGCACCCCACCACTTCGTGGCTTATCGCACAGGGCCACTAAGGACCTGAAGAAGTTATCATTACTGTCCCCCCACCAGAGAATTCAGTTTATACTCTGCTGACTCAGCTTCATTGTCACCGGAAAGTTGGTTAGGATTGGGTCCCGAGTTTCTCTCTTTTCCTCCTTTCTTGCCCATTCGTTACTCCCCCCTTAGCTCCAGCCACTGTTGATTTTTCTCTCTTCATTTTGAAGTTGAAGTAATCGGACTTCAGTGGTGGCACTATTGCTCATTGGTGGTAGTGGGTGTTACACGTGAGCTATAAAGCATGTTTGGAGCAAAAAAAATGAGTGCCAGAAAGTGCAGGGTCATGGATACGGTGGCACAAGATGGAGGGGAGCCGTTCCTGGGCAGAGGAGGGCAAAACAGGAGCAAGTGCCAGCTCAGAAGAGAGAATCGGAAAAGTGGAGGTCTCCTCCACCAGTTCTGTGCCCTTTGTTATGCTCAGGCGCCCGACACAAGGCTTCACAAATCTACCTCAGCAAGCATTTAGCTTGTACATTTAGCAAGCATTTAGCTGGTATTGATTCAAGAAGCCCCACTGCAGTGGTGGGGGCTTTAGTTCAAGTAAGGGGACATAGAGCACAATCCAAACCATGTCTACTCAAAAGTAAGCTCCATTATGTCTATTCCAAGGAAAGTGTCTTTAGGATTGAAGCCCCCCTCAGTCCCCTTTCCCTGAGGAGATATCTGGTGGCTGCCCTGGCCCTGCAGGATACAGCAGAGGACATTCTAGTGGCACTAGCACCATAACCAGGAGGCTGTAAGAAATAACCATCTAAAGTTTCTCAAACTGTGGGTTAGGAGCAGTGGTGGGCTTCAGGGGGTTCTCACAAGTTCTACAGAACCCTTTGCTAATGAGCACCTGATTCTGAGAACCGTTACTAATGGGACATAGAACCTGTTGTTCATTTAGGTTATTAGGACATAGAACCTGTTGTTAATTTATTTGAATCCCACCACTGGTTAGGAGCCAATTTCAGGTGGGTCCCATTCATTTTTGTGGTGTGTTTGTGTAATATAAGCCTCAGCCAGTGGTGGGATTCGAATAAATTAACAACAGGTTCTATGTCCTAATAACCTAAATGAACAACAGGTTCTATATCCCAGGTTCTATATCAACAGGTTCTATATCTCAGAACCAGGTGCTCTTTAGCAAAGGGTTCTGTAGAACTTGTGAGAACCCCATGAAGCCCATCCCTGGCCTCTGCCCTGTTTGGAAGACCATCTGGCTCTTCAGTGGCACAGACCAGTGACAGTGGTATGGCTAGGTCATTTGACACTTAGGGGCTGTTAATTTCCCTCCCATACAATAAAATTATTTCATTAATTAATCAATACTGATAATAATTAATATATAATTAATTTTAATACTTACGGTACTTATTTAATTTTTAGAGTATAATAATTATTTATAGAATATATAGTGTATAATATTTTTTCAATATAGTATAAAATTAATAAAAATCTTTTCCTTTTTTAATACAGTCCTTCTAAAGATCTCATGGTGGTATGCATGGTTCCTCTCCTTTTCCCACACAACAACCTTGTGAAGTAGGTGAGACTGCTAAATAATAATAGTCATGACATGAAATGAATAATAATATTGGCCAGAAAATAAAGTAGTGAACATTTTCCCACAAGCAAGGAATGAACCTCAATGCCCTTCCCTGCTATCTATCACTCCTATACTTATAGTAGTCAGTGACATAGGGCGCAATCCAGAGTAACTACATAACTACATAAACTACTCCGACATAAGAACAATTGAATTGTTCTTAATTCGACATAAGAATTGCTCTTATGTTCTTAATTTGTTCTTATGTTCGACATAAGAATTGCTCCGACATAAGAACAATTTACTCTGGATTGCAATATGAATTCCCATAGGTTTTCACTAGATGGTACCGTAACTACGTTGACATAAATGTCTCCTACGTGCTCCTGTAGTTACTCTGGATGGTAGGTTACTGACCCTGCATCTGAAGCACAGGTCTGAAAGAGACCTTCCAGTTTTGGAATAGGAGCCCAGGTCTACCTGCCAGGTAAAACTGGGCTTCAGGTCTGGGCAAGACCAAAGGTATATGTCCCTGGAAGTCATGGGTAGCCCATTACTTGGGCTTCAAGTTATCTCTGACCTGAAAAGATCATTCAAATCTGGTTGACCTGGGCTCTGGAATTATGGTAATTTTCAAGGATCCCCTCTCTCAAACACAAAAATTAGTTTTACCCATTGTCACCCTCAGGATGTCATGTTTTTTATTACATGCTGTGTCATAATAACATCTCACTGGTTCTTTGAATAATCAGTCTCACTGGTATGTTTTGAATGAAGAAAATCTACTTTTTGTTACATAAGAAAGTTATATTCTTGATTTCTATGTGTTTTTTTTATCATAATTTTTGATAGAATGAAGATATTTCACACTGTTTATTATTTATTTATTTGATTTGTATTTTGCCTTTCTCCCCAAAGGGCACCCAAGGTGGCTAACAATAAATAAAATAGTAACAATAAAATACAATTAAAAACAATATAAAAAACAACTGATCAGAAGTAAAACCAGATCAGGGATAGAAGAGGACAGATTAAAAACATTATGTGGCCTCAAATGCTTTTTAAAATAAATGTTTTAATAGCATTCTGCTGTAAATTATGCATTGAATGATATATAACATAATGATATTATTCCTAAAATCCACAATTTTGGTTATTAGTTGTGTCACACGCCCAGGGTATCACCTGTATTGCATTGGTTTTCACACCTTTAGCACTGGAACTCAACTTTTAGAACGACAATCTGTCTGGAACCCACTGATGTATGGGATGACATCAATACATTTTAATATATTCTAAAATTTTGATTTACTTTCTAATAAAATAACTAAAATTAATTAACGTGTAATTTTATTTTAATAAAATAACTAAACTTTATTATTCTATTGTATGGGGAATGTTAAAGATTGCTGGATGATGTCGCCTCCATTCATGACATCACATCCAGGTTAATTTTACTTTTGGTGGGACCAAAATGTCATTCTAAAAAGTGTATCCTTGTGCCAGAAGGTTTAAGTACCGCTACTTTACTGAATCCACTGACAGAGTTCAATCCTATGTAAGGTCAGGAAAAGGGTGGATAATATAGCAGCCCTAGGGCACAATCCAGAGTAACGAGAGGGAGTCCTTGCTCTGGTGTAAGAACAATTTGCCCTGGATTGCAATATGAATTTCCTATAGGTTTTCACTAGGTGGTGCAGTAACTGCGTGTACATGTAATGTCTCTTACATGCTCCCATAGTTACTTTGGATTGTAGGGTTTGCCAGTTTTGTGATCTAGACATCTTCCTTCCTTCCTTCCTTCCTTCCTTCCTCTGTTTTATTTAATTTTTTACTCTTGTAAACAAATGTCTCATTGCCTGAACTGTTCAGATAATGAGGTATATCCCATGTCCTTTACTGATTTTTCTACAGTGGCTGTGTTGATACTAAAGAGGAAAAAACGACACTTGTGTCAATTAGCTTCCCTGATCTGCTGCCTGATGTATTAACTGATGTACAGTTCATTAGCTGAACAGCTGTATTGCCAGATTATTGTATTCATCCTCATGTGCTTAAAATGCTACTGGGTTACATTAATGTCACCCATCAGCAACCACAGGCAATAATTTATCAGCAATCAATACTCTGAAATGTTGTTCATTGTGACACTTAGACTTGGGAGACAGATGTGTGATACATTTTGACAAGAGAAAACAGTCTTCAATATCTGTGGAAAGTTGGAAGGGGGGACAGAATATGAAAAAACCGCATCCGTTAAGGGGTGGGCAAAATGGTAATGTTTGCCATTGAAAGTAACAACAGTTTATGTCAGTTCAGTGGAGCAGTGAATGAACCAAAAGTCCACAAACCTTCAAAATGGAAAGCATGCTGGAAGCAGGATTTACATAGTTTGAATATTTTATATTTGGAGTGCTCATCTCAGCTCAGACAGGAAATGTTTGTTGCTGAAAGATATAATGTGATGCACATGTTAAAACTTTTAGTTAACCATAACTGTTTTAAAGCTTCCCACTGCTCCATCCCCTGTCATTCTTCACTACTATGATACTGTAATCTTTCTTAACGGTTTCATAATTAATATGCATATCCCCATATGGGACTTTGGGTAAACAGAGAAACTTAACAGAAGAAAAAGGGGAGATTAAAGAAAGGTGATACAAAAATAGGGAAAATCTCTGCAATGCAAAGACACAGAAAAAGCAAAGGGTTACCTCTCTGATCCCAACCTGTGTAAATAAAATCAGAGCCCGTTATTGGAAAGTTTAGGCTTTTAAAAATAAAGCTGGAAAACTTGTTAGGGTGATTAACTCATAAAGCTGCCGATGAGAGCCAGGGTTTGGTCCAGGATGAATAGCTGTTTGTCTCACTTTATTTATTTGGGATCAGGTATTTGTCAATGTCAGTTCATATCTGCGGAAAATTCATACGTTGTATGAAAGTATATGTATGTGTGCGAGAGAGTGCTGTGGGTCACATGACTGTTTCATCCTATTTGGTGGAGCAGCTTGACTTTTCTCTCCCCCCCCCCCCTTTGCTTTTGGTGATGGTTGGGAATGCAGAAGTTGATTGACAGATGCATGCCAGAAACCCCCATTCTCTTTTTCAAAGACTACATATGATGGATTGCGATCTTTCAGCTCAGCAGGACACGGGGACCATGCAAGCTGTAATTGGTCAGGTATGGAGTCAGCCATTCCTCAACTCTCCTTTTATATTTTTCCCCCCTGCAAGAGTCTAACCATATGATTCACATAATTCATATTTACAGTACCATCTTTCTGTCTGTAGCTTCAGCTACCAGCAAGTATGGAGGAGAAGGTGGGGAGGCAACAAAGGCCACATTAATCTAGCAAGGGGGGATAACTGCTTTTTTTTAAAAAATCTTTTTTTAAAATTTAATATCCAGTTTAGAATTTTGAGCCTCAGCTAAATCTATATACTGTACAAATTTCTCTTTATGTTTTGAGCTCAAATACATGCGCATAGAATAAGCGAACAGTAAAAAAGTGCCTGTAATGTTTACATGGGGAGTTGTGGTTCCTGTTCTCTGTATTTTTTTGTAGCATGATCATCTCCTTCTGTGATGTAGTAACATGTGGATTTTGCTGTCTGTGTGTCTTTCGTCCTAACCCAGATAATGTGTGACTGCGCTGAGTATATGTGTTGCGGAGGGGGCCGCTTGCAAATTAAAGACACTGCCACAGTCTGAAAGGTCCAGGTGGTTTGCTTGTGTTTCCTAATGCAATCCAGTACAACAGCTTTAATAAACAGCTCTGTTTAGTTCTCCCTTTGCTGTATCCAGGGAGGTGAAACTGGTCTGGGGGCTGCTGTGATGAAATACCAAAAGGACATATCTCAGAGGCCACGCAAACTGCTTTTTAGAGCTTTTCCCTCTTGCCGTCTTTGTCTTCCAAATGGGTCAGTGTGAGTCCTTCTTTTTAATGCTTCCTTTGGTTTTTTGTTGTTTTCCCAAGAATTCTGCATCGTCTCTGTGCATCAGTGTGTTTTATGCATGGTGTTGCACTTGGTGTTGGCTTAACTGGATGATAAAAAAAGAATCATTGTCTATTCATTTGGCTTCAAATGATTACCTAAAGTGATGCGAAAGAGAGAGAGAGAGAGACCTGCTGCAGAGGGGAGAGGACAGTTTGGAATAGGATCAGCCAAAGGGAGAGAGGCCAGAAGGTATTTCCATTTGAAAACAAAATTTTAAGAACCCCATCTTCTCATTAACTAAGGAATTGTAGGTCAGAGAAAAATAAAGATATTAATGAATTCTTAAAAGTTTGTACCTTATATGTTTCAACAGGATTTTGATGTTTGCTGCTAAAAGTGATGTGATTGTATTTGTGTTTCCTAAACAGGGATATAAAGCTGGAAGAAAATAGACCTCTTTTAGGATTTTTCGAAAACTCAAGTTGCAGTGAAACATAGATATCTCGTAGAGCACATGGTTTATTAATATCAGCATCCTCAATAATACATTTGAAATGGAGAATGCATAGTATCATGTTCACCGCAGCTTAGACTTGCTGTAAATCTTTTTTTTAAAAAAAATACAATATTTTTTTTAATCAAACTCTTACCAAAGAAGAAAGTGATAAGTTTTGGTTAGTAGGTGCTTAGTTGTAAAATACTAAAGCAGTATGAAAATCTCTTTGAAAATATTAATGTTTTAATGTACTCTTATGAAAATTTGCTCAATAGGGATTATGTACATTTTTATAAGTATTATCATAAGTACTTTATTATTGGGTACATATTATTGGGTTCATATTTACATATGTATATTTTATTAAAAAGAGTAAGGGGGGAAAGTTTTAAAAACTGATGCCATTTGTGAGATCTTCTTTAATACAACTTTTTCCTCAGCACATGGAGAAGTTTAAAGTAGGTGTTTTACCTGAGTTTTTTCTTGACGAAAGCAACATTGATTTGGGAGCAGAGATGGGAAGGCATTAGAGATTGCAACATTCTTTTTTAAAAAATTAATGCAAAGTTAGAATAGCTCAATGAAATATAATAGCTATGTTAAGTTATTGAAATCAAATTTGTAAAAGAACAGAATGAGATATAAAGGTAGAGTGGTAAGTCATGTCTGATAGCTAAAACTGCAACTCATCTTAGCACTTCTCATGGAAACTAACAGATCAGTGATCTACTTGTTCAACCCTTTTCTATTGATTGGTGCACCCCTGCATTAGTGTAGTGAACATAATGCACAAAACAGGTATTTGAGTTTATGGATTCAGGAGTGAAGCACTTTCATGCAGTTATTTTCTAAGAAAATAATATGCTAATGAAAGCTAAACAGGAAAAATACAGTTAATGTTATTTTTATGCCTAGATTTTGATCTTCTTTAGATTTATTTGGACTATTTTACTAGTACTTAAAAGAGCTGCCTCACTTTAGGCAGACATATGAAAACATGATGTTAATTTCCAGGGAACTGCAATTACTAACAGTGCAATCCTAAGCCTGTTTACTCAGAAGTAAGTCCTATTGTATTCAATGGGGCTTTCTCTTAGGAAAGTGTGTTTAGGACCGCAGCCTTAGCTAAAGTCAGAATGAATGAATTTTGAATGACATTGCCCACACCATGTAGGATGTCTCAAAATTAAACAGACACCTGTTTAACTACTGAAAAGCAAATAGAATATCTAAGGGTTGGTATCCATCAACTTTTACTGCCTCTTTGGCTGTGTGCCTTTCAAATATGAAATATTTCTGTAGCAGGGGAAAAAAGTTCATTCCAAGCATTTGCGCTCTTGCTGTTATGACTGTGAAACTTTTTATAAGACTATTATCATTATAGTGGATCACTGATTATCAATATTTCTGGGCACACAAGAATTAAGCTGCTGCTTTCTGAATAGTAATTTGAATAACTTGCATGATAAAAGCATGCATAAAAATGAATAAAAAGTGCATTAAAATGCACAAAAAGATCATAAATGCTAAGCAGTTGTTTGTAACTCCAGTACAGATCAGAGAATGCTACAAGTGGAAGGGTTGCTTTTCAGAGGATCTTCATATCAGCCTGCTTGTTCCTTTAATTAAAAGCGCGCCCTGATCTTTTCATCTTGATACTATTTAGCTGTCCACAACAACCCCCAATTTCCGAACTAGGTCCCACTGGGTAAGTGGCAGTGGATTAAACAGCGAGGCAGCCACAGTACCTAGTAGCAGCTCTAACTGGATGAGAGGTGCAAAATTGCTTGTGTAACTTCCCTCTGGATTTTTACTCTCCCCCAAGCAAGCAATTAAGAAGCCAAGTCCTCTGAAGAACTACCTCCATGCCCGACATGTCAAGATTTAGAAGCTCATTGCTCATTGTGATTTTGATTCATAACCAGTGTTGGAATCAAAGCCTGATCCTTGACAGATGCAGCAGCATTGCTTACATTCTCTACCACAATACCTGTTATTGCCATATTATTTTTTCCATTCTTTTATATAGATTTAACAGAGCTTTCCCCCACCCTTTCTCCACCTTAACTCTTCCTAACTGTTTCACTTGATTATTTTAATTATTGGGCAATCTTTTGATTTTGCTCAGTCACAATCTTGGCAGCAACTTCTCCCCTCCCCCCTCTCTTCCCCCAAGACTTGAGTTTGTGAGTGACAGGTTAGTTCATCAGTATTGCAGCCCTCCTGTTTTTGTCTCATCTCATGCAGACAGGTCACTGTGTCCAATCACCCTTCTGGCTCTGTTGTCCCTGGGGAAACCAAAGCCAGCCTGCCATCTTGATCCTCGGGCCTCAGGGCCCAAGTCTAGCTGTACATTTCTCCATTTGCCGGCTTTTGCAAACATAATAGATCAGAGGAGATTATGAGCTGGTCAAAGCAGAAGATGACATGAATTAGGTAAAAAGTGCCCCATTAAATAAGCAACAGCTTGTATCTCTAGTATGTGCGTGCAATATTTCTTTATATGCTGTCTTATTTACAAGCTGTCGGCAGCAAAGTGGCATATAAATATTTGAAAGAAACAAATATTTGGTGGCATTCTGTTGGTTGATGTATGAGTTTTGATTTTTCATCTCAAATGCAAGTGCTCTTCAAATAGTTCTGTATTCTTTCTAGAAGCTTATTAATACTGTATATGAGATTGATAAATTGCCCAAGGACAGGTGGCTATCATTTGCTTTTTTAGTGTTGTATCGCCACACTAGATGTTGTTTCAGGACCTCCAATCAAAGGACGATACCATAGTCTTTCAAGACTGAAGGATGCCAATGATGACTGTTAAATTGTAGTAGAATACTGCTATAATTTGAGGTCAATATTGCTGTATATATAGATTCATCTTGGTGTACAGTAGGTGTTTGGGTGTTACTTTCTGTGACTTAACACTCATCGTTAAGTAATAACATTATTACTTTCTGCGATTAACACTCACAGTACTTTCGAAGAATCTTGTCATTCACAACACAGTGTGTCATTTATTTATTTTCTATTGTTAATGCCATTTAGAGTGCAATCCTAACGAACTTTTCAGCACCAAGGTAATGAAAATGCAATTCAGAGATAAGGGAACAAACATTGCTTTTCTTTACAGAGGCTTTCATCACTGCCCCCTCTTGTAGGATGCAGTATGTGCCCCACCGGTGCAGTAATACCAGTGTGGGAAACTTGGTTAGAATTGTACCTACGTATCATAAAATATCACAGGCAATAATAGAAAACAAGGTTGTTAGGCCTGTGCCATTCAGTTTGGCTTGGAAAGTGCTTCCCTAGCTTAGCATCAAAGCTCTGGAGTGACTGGACAGGAAACAACACCTGGATCCCCCCACCCCTCGGTGTAACTCTCAAAAATGCAGTGGCCCTCTCAATGGCTAACAACTCTTAGATACCTCTCTTGCTCAGAAAATCCACATTTGTGGATAAATCAAATCTGATTTAATGCAGGAGGGGAAAAGTTCTTTACAACTTGTTCCCACTTATCCTTGCAGTACTGATGTGAGGTCATCAGGTGGAACAGATGAGGAAGTACCCCTGCAAATCTGTACATCCTGTATTTATATTGTATTCCCTTTAGTATTGCTTTTGCATCAAATCCTGCACTCTATGGCTGACAAAATAAGTTTTCTCAAATTAAAAAAAAAAAACTTAATGAAGATGGTCAAGTCATCTAGGTCCACCTCCCATCAATATTGTCTATATTGACTGGCAATGGCTCTTCAGGGTTTCTGAAAGGAGTCTTTCCCATTCCTGTCCGGAGACATCAGAAAATTGAACAAGAGACCTAAGTTCAGCAAGTTAACTTATATGCCTTTTGATAACCTATACCTCTTTCCTAAACACATTGATAGCTATGACAGAAGTTGATATTGCCGAACTAAGCAAGAATCTTGTATGTATTGTGAAGTGTAGGTATCTCTTATGTAATGATCCTGCATTTTACCATTTGAATAAATAAATTAAGTGGAGATATCTGCACTTTTGTCCCTGAGCATAGAATGTAATGAATTATCAGCAGTAGGCTAAACATGTGTACACTTAACTGCACAAAATGCCTCATCACTCCTATTTTGGAAGGAGGGAGAAATATTATGGGAATTGGGTACATGGGTACTACCATTATCACACTGTGAGCAGTACACATGCTCTGCCACACTGATCTGATTTCCACTTGGTTAGTTAAGTGAATTGGCCTTGTGTTTACAAGGATTTGTCTCCTGATTGACCAGAGTCAATCCTGTTGGCCTACATCCAGTATTTTGAAGGTGCAAGGTGCACAGAAGTGCAAATTGTTGTTAGGAAAAGCATGGCTGAAAAACATACATATCCCATCCTCAGTCAGGTTTAGAACTGGGCCAAGAGATCCAGTTCAAAGCACATAACTGCCTTATACATGTTCCAATTGGTATGATATCTTTGGGAACCAGGACAAGGTGACCTATGTCATCAATGCAAAGGAGGACAAGATACCTCCAAAATTTAGGATCCACAAGAAAAATGTCAGACAAGACAAAGGAGAAGCTAAAAACCCTCATGTGTATTGTTTTTATGGGGTTAATTTAAATACTTTATTATTTATTATTGAATTTAAAACTATTATTAATTATAATTTGTTAATTACAAGAAGGCTACGTGTTGCTTGCTCACAGGAAAAGGAGGACATTGAATTTTTTTCCAGGATGCCATGCTAAAAAAGAGGACATGTCCTGGAAACAGGGATGTTGAGAGGATGGTGCAGCTGGTGTGGGCCACACCGGATGATGCACCTGAGGGTAGGTGACATGCCGGAAGAGTTTGACAATCCCACCGGCATGTCACTCCCCTCCAGTGCGTCACCCCCTTATCTCAATGGGCAGGGACTTAAGAGGTGGAGTGCCTCTTAAGGCACCTGTCCTCAGTGTCAGTTGTCAGGCCCTTCATCACTGGGGCAGGGGCTAAGAGGCATCGTGTGTCTCCATGATGTTCCAAGCCACTCCTTTGAAGGCCTTTGAGGTCACTTGTCCTGAGTGACAAAGGGCCTGCTGATCACTGAAGGCAGATGGCTTCACAGGTGTTGTATGCATGCATGACCACCATGCATGAGCTTGAAGGGGAGAGGGTGAGGTGCCAGCCTAACACAACAGGTGATGCAAAGGCTGGTGCCACCCCTGTCTGGAAGTAAGGACATATGGTCACTGTGGAACTGGGACAAATTCCTTCTTCTGTACAGATTCTTAAAATGCATGCACTGTATTGTCTAGGAAATGTCATGCATACTATGAGAATGTGTGCATTCATGTTTGCTCTTTTCCACTTTTCTGCAAGTCTGAGAATTGTGCTGGTTTGTCATGTTGGTTATCACTGAGAAGATTTTTTTTCTCAATTTGATTTGGTGGTGGTGGTGATGGGGGTTCAATACAGTTTGGCCACTGTCGTAAACATTAGAAATAAATATTAGGCCATGTCAGACCTAATTAGAGCAGCTTCATCACATTGCCTAATGGTTGATCTAGCTCTGAATATCACTGTGATAAAGTCTGCGAAACTCTAGTTTTGTCTTTAATATGCTCACAAATTAGTAGGAAGTTTATGAACAGGGTAAAGTTGAATAAGGTTCTGAACATAGCAAAAATAACTGCTAGTAGTATCATGCCTAAATATTTATGAACATGTTTATACTTTTGAAAATGAAGTACCTCTGGAGAAACACACTGTATGTTTTGAATTTTCCAACATGGTATCCCCTTATTGTAAGAAGATGCAGGAATGCAGTTGTAATATTTTGCTATATAAACATTTGCTGGGGAAGAATTTTTTTATTGAGTTAAGTTAATCTATATAATTCTTTGGTCCTTGTCCTAGATTCCAGCTTGAGACTCTGGACCTTTTTCATTGATAGAAGCATTTAAAGACAAATCTCATTTGCTTTCCTATGTGAATAGTTTCACTATTCATTACAACAACAGATTGTAGCCCTCTGCAAATGCATTTTTCACTAACTGGTCTTCAGAACAGTTTTAATTTTTGCTCTGCCTGGCTTTTAATGTTACATTCAGCATAACTGGTGGTAATTGAAACCAATTATGTGGTCAAACTGGATTTTAAAGGCATGGTTTTCAAACATTCATCATTATTTTCTGATCCAGTTGGATCAGAAAAAGTACAATGCTTGTGTGATATGACCTTTAAATTGTTGGCCATGTTGCTGCCTTTCAGTGGTGCAGATGTTTATCTTCAGGCAACTGCATTTACATTCAAGTGCTTTTTTGCGGTTCCTAGATTCTCTCCTGATAAGCTAAATACCAGCCCCCGTGACTGTTCTTATGTAGTACATGGAAGGGACATTGCTGAGCTTCTTATCTTATAGTAGTGACCTGTAGCTGTAACAAGTCTTAAAGAAGAAGAAAAAATCTTACCTATTTTTGTAATCTTGGCTGAACATTAAACTGATGAAAATGAAAATCTCTGCTAAAGAAGGTATATAGGAATGAGCATTTTTGGCACAAGATGAAGATGAATTAAATACATTTGAATTACCACACTTGTAACAACCCACAGCTGTTGATTGCAGAGGTACAACAACATCCATCGTCCACCATCCTCCTTTCCAGTATCTCTACTGCCCTTTTGCCACCTCTCTCCTCAATGACTCGCCTCGATTAGTTCTTTAAACGCTTCTCAGTCTGGCCTTCCTCACAGTTGGGATTCCATTTGATTCTATTTTTCACACCACCTATTGGTTGAATATGGGATGGCATTGGACACACTAACACACACATTAACACTTTTATGTAAATATATACTTTAAGGTTTCAATCCTGTATACACCTGCCTGAGAGTTAAGTGTCATTGTATGCAACGCAACTCTTGAGTATAAATGAGGTTTTCTATTTAATCCAAGTTTAACACAGTATTGAACACAGTATGCTGATGACATGAAATCTCTGGTTCATCAGTAACTTTGTTGGGTGGATTGTGGTTGCACTGATTTGTCCTAATCTTGACCATCACATGTAAATCATGGTTAACTTTACCGAGTCAATGTGCATAAAAGATATATTCACATAGGTCCTCTCCACACAGTCAAGGAATGGATCATGTATGATGCTTGCTTATGTATACATTCTGTGCAGATGACCTCATACCCCTATAGCCCTGATAACTGGGCAAGAGACACTGTTTCAAGTGGGTGTTCCTTTTTTATTTAGCAGGTGGAGAGTAACTGGCCCTACTCATCCCAGCAATGCCTGTTCTAGTGGCTTCTTCTGGTGTTCTTTTTGCCTTATAGATTGTGAGCCCTTTTGGGACAGGGACCCATTAGCTATTAATTAGCTATTAATTTTTTCTTTTTCTTGTAAACTGCTTTGTGAACATTTCAGTTGAAAAGTGGTATATACATACTGTAGGTAGGTTAGATAGATAGATAGATAGATAGATAGATAGATAGATAGATAGATAGATAGATTGATTGATTGATTGATTGATTGATTGATTGATTGATTAGTGGGGAAACCACAATCACATCCTGGGACACTTAAGGACAGGCTTCCTAATTGCTGGGGTAATAAGGACAAAAGGGAGGCTGGTTCTGGGCTGGGAAAATGTAGGATTAGGTAGGTTCCTGTGTAAAGGGTTCAGTCAGTTCCGGTGTTAGGCAGTAGCAACAGAATATAAGGCTGTGATCTCTGACTCTATAGTTACTGAAGCAGATAGTAACTAGAAGAGTCTGTCCTGGTAAGAGGAGGAGAAAATGGTTGTTATCTAGCCCCCTCCCTCTCAAAGCCAAATTAAAGCAACAAAAGAATTAAAAGCCAAACAGTAATATCTTTTCCTGATGTTCAGAGTATAGATGGTTGAGACCCACCATGAGTACAACAAGGGAGGAGTCACCCTCCAACCTGGGATGGGGACCCCCATGGTGGGGCATACTACTACTCCAAGGATTGAGCTTCATATTTGAACATTCAGATGACCATCTTACAGCATATGTTTTCAACTAGGTCCCAAAATGTCACAGCACATTGAAAAGAAGTCCAGAAAGTGTTTGAATGACCCCCCAGATGAGTACATTTCACTGAGTGTGAGCAGCGTGTCAGCAGACTAGTGTCCAAAGTGAACTGCTCCCCTTTCCCTGCTTTTGACTGCCCAAAGCTATGGATGGACATGGCCTTTGTTTTGAGTTCCTTTGGGGGTGGCCAAGTCTACCTAATATTTAAATGGTGGATAGAACAAGTCTCCTCCTCAAGATTCCCTACAGAGGAGACCAGATCTACCTAGCATTTGAGGACAGGCGCACTAGCACCATTTTATGGCATATACCTTGGGCTCGCCCCCACCCCTCAGAACACTACTGTGTGTATGTTAAGCAATTGTAATGCAAAACCTTCTGTTAGGATATTGTTTTCTTCTGATCACAACTCGAAAGATTTTTTAAAAATTAAGGCTCTTCCATGATATGTTTTAGGAATTTTATGGTAAGAGGTAAATGACGTATCGCTTCAGGCTTATTTTCAGATAGCTGGCTGGAAGCCAATGCAATTGGACTATTTCTTCAAAAATGACAGATTAGCTATTGATATTTGCCAGTGATTCTCTGTTGACTGGTACGCTGCTCTGTAGGAGAGTTTTATCTAACTGTTGTATCAAAAGATCAAGAGAATGTTCTCAAGGGAAAGAAACGCTAAGAAAACCAATACTAAAGATTTCTTTTCTTGATCCAGATGTATAAATTAACTTTTCTACATAATAAAAATGTTGTTCAAGAAACTGAACTCCTCAGTTTATTAAAATTGTTTATGCTATTCATGCATTTAATATAATTCCTTAGCAGCATCCCCCAACAATCATGCCGGTCATTAATGCACATTGTTAATTTTGTAGTTCCATCATTTTAATTGGATTTTTCCCTGTGCATATCCATAAACATGTGTTTCTTTATAGGGCTAATGGGACTAATTGTCTCATAATCCTGGATTTACATTGATGGGTCTCAACTCAGTTTAAGAAAGCCACAGATCGTTTTGCTTTTAATACTGTTAATGTTATCTTTAACAGCATTAGGAGAGTTTTCACAACTAAATTTCACAAAATTCATCAACATGAATACAATTTACTGTGGCAAGTTGGTTGTAAACAAGTAAAATGCTTAGTATTTATATAGTATATTTGAAAGGGATTTATTTATTTTTTACACTGTACAGCATTTTTGAACTGTAATTCATTTCAAGGGTTCAAATCACTTTTCAGCTATTCTTTTGATAGAAACGCAACTTAACCCAGCATTGTAATCCCTATACATCAAATTACAGTTAGACTTTGGAATCTGTGAGAGATCCATTCCTGGATCCCTGTGGATAAGGAAATTTAATGGTTAGTGCAATATCAGCTCTGGATGTGACCAGAAATGCTGTCTGGTCATGTTCAGAAGTGTTCTGAAGCCAGCAGAGATTGTGCATGGCCTTTGGAGAAATGTAAAAATTAATTAACGGTACTAATTTGTTGAATGTAATGTTACTTATTTGCTAGTACCTAGGACATACCTCAAAATATTTCAGTGGCTTGTACTGAATTCTTAGAATTGGGAATTAATATTTTGTGCTATATGTCAGTGAAAAAAATCCTGTATCAACTGAGATAATTGGTTTTCAGAACAGATGGGAGATGCTTTGTCATAACCAAAAGCATCAATGAAGAACATTGCTACTGAATCCTTTGGAAGTGATATTCCTTTTCCTCTATTTTAAGGCTGATGCATCATCATAACAACTTCTGTGCAACTTTGTGATATAACTTTCTGGGCATCTTCAGTGATATAGTTCATCTGTGTTAGATCACACAAATAAATAAATAAATAAATAAATAAAGAAAGAAAGAAAGAAAGAAAGAAAGAAAGATTACTGGTAAATAAAGATAACACCTTTTAGCTTTATCTTTATTTGGTGAAAACAATAGGACCAGGCTTGCAAAATATCCCCAAAGAATTCACAATCCACCCATTTCATTGCTAGGGATGATGGCTTTGGAGGATGCTTCTCTGGCCAGACTGCATATGTGAATTGCCGAGAAAATGCCTCGGAAATATTTTTGACCAGTGACACACATTCCAAACATCTGTACAGTGGTGACTCACGTAAAGAATGCCTCATGTAAAGTATTTTTCATGTAACAAACAAAAATTTCTCTAGGATTCTGCTTCACATAACAAACTGTGCTTCACGTAAAGAACACATTCATTGGCAGTTGGGGCAGACGCGCTGGCCGGCAGCCTGTTTAAAAAGTGTCAGGGCGGCCTAGTACACCTGCCCATAGTGAAAGCAACACTTCCGTGCTGTTCCTCTTGTGGCCAGGTGTCCGCTGGGCAGAGGGAGAGAAGAGCAGTGGAGAAGAGGGAAGCAGCTCAGGGCTAGCCAGGAGGGAGCAGGGGAGAGAGATGCTCAGGATGGAGAGAAGGAGAAAGTGGGGAGACACTTTGAAGGTGTCTTGGATTGCAGCCTCCTAACCATGTCTACCCAGAAGTAAGCCCCATTGTGTTAAATGGGTCTTACTCCCAGGAAAGTGTCTTTAGGACTGCAGCCTAAGTAGACTTCATAAGATCATGCACATTGAATGCATGTTTTGAATTCAATCCCAGTGTTCTGTCATCATTTTTACATCCAGTTAATATTTTTATATGAATATTTTTGGGGTTGTGAAACCAATCGTCTGAGTTTCCATTATTTTCTATGGGAAAATCCACTTCACGTAAAGAACGTTTCACGTAACAAACATACCTCCAGAACGAATTAAATTTGTTACGTGAGGCATCACTGTATTTTAGTTTGCCTCTTAGTACATGTGACTGGAACAAATGAAACTGAAAGAAGAGAAGGGGTTCACAGACCTGAAGCACAATGCCATCACTAAATTGGATGAGAAATCTTTTAAAAGCTCCGACTGCAAGGAAATGAAAAACCATCGTGTCTCTCAGATGTTTCTTTTGCTTTGGAGATTGTCCTCTTTGACACTGGAGGAATCTGACTACTTAACCTTTTTTCTCCTCCCTCAAGAGCCGATGCATCATCATAACCTGTTTTTCCAACAGACATGAATCCCTCTGGAACTACTCAGTATTGCTCCATGTATCATGCTGGGGGCGGCCAGTTCTGTAGAATACTCTAAGCCACACTTTTTAGGCTTTGAAGCAGGAACAGCTCCCGAAGACACATTCTTTGACAGCATCACAGACGATAGAGGGATACACAGGTTGAGTTTTAGCCGTTTTGAAATCAACTCCCAAATGTCAAGCATTTGGAATGATAAACCTTCCAATACACTTGTAGGGCCCCTGACAAATCATAGAAGTTTCCTACTGTTTCCCCTAATACGCTTTTTGGGTTACAGTCCATTGCACATTTACCTGGGAGTAAGCTTAAACTCAGTGGATCTAAGTGGATTGCACCAGTTGTCCTATTCTTTAGCTAATGATGTTATTGATGATGATAAGAGCCAGGATGAACTGGCTGTTTTGAACTGCTAGGTTGGCAGGAGCTGGACTAAGGACAGGAGCTCACCCTGTCTTTTAGGACCCAGGTCTCGAACCCTGGACTGCCGATTAACAGGCACAGTGTCTTAACCACTTGTGCCACCACAGACCTATTATTAAATTATTAATATTATTATTTATTAATTTATTATTATCATCATCATTATTTCCTGCTATTTTAAATAGCTACTTAAAACTGGTAATAGTAGTCCCTCAAGTGGTTAAGACTCTGCCTGTCTACCGGCAGGCCAGGGTTTGAGACCCAAGCAGCAAAGACAGGAAAAGATTAAAAACTTCTTTTTTCCCTTGTGTTTTTTTAAAAACTTGGTTCCAAAACTGCTTTGACACCCTCTGGTAAAATGATACAGGTAATCATAATTTTCTCTTGGGTGGAGTAAAATCGGCTTGGTGGACTTTTCTTAAGCTGAAAAATAGCATGGGGTTAAGGTAAAGGTTCCCTCTCCTGCAGCCTTCCACTTCAAATCTCAGCCAAAATAACTGTATAAAATGAAACAAACTATTCCTCAAAAGAATGATGGAACCACATACAAAGTGTCAGTGTACCAAGATCCTCATGTTTTCTAGCAAGAAGAAAACCAAGCCAAGCTATACTGGTAAGAAGGTGCAATCAATACAGGCGTTTTGGTTGTATTATGCCTTAGGTTTGGTTGTGTTATCCATCCATCCGTCTGTCCGCCAATCCATTCATTTATGGCCACTTTCAGCTTTCCCCCAAAATTGAGAGAAATACTATTGTGGACAAATTCCTTGACTTCACAGGATTTTGATAAGAGAATAAAAACATCACAGTTTTATGGATCACTAATACTGAGTGTGAATTTGACTTAACTGGTTCACTTCACAAAATCTACATCTAAGTTTTTGCACAGCATGAATGCTGTTTCTTCAGTAAAAGTTTCAGGTTATTGCAGAGACTTAACACTGATTTTTTTTCCTTCTTCTAGTTTGTTATAAAAGATAATTACTGCTTTTAGCTCTAAACTTTTTCATTTTATATTATACATCAGTTCTCAATTTGGATGGGAGATTTTCTGGGAAGTTTAACTGTCTATCTTCAGTTGCCTAAATAATGGCTTTCTAATCTTAAAGAATTTGGAATATTCTAAATTTAGAATCTGAGTGGTGAGAAAGAAGCCATTGCTTCCAGATTTGCTTGTTTATAACCAGATCTATGCCAAAAATGAAATTTGGTGAGGACCAGGATGATGTTACAGTACTTAACCTACCAAGGGCCCATGGACCTCAAAGGGGGCCACCTGGCTGGGCCAACCAGGTGTTCCACAGTGCAGGGTGACCACATATCTCTTTATCTTTAAGCATTGCATAAAAGAGAGAACTTAGGTAGTGTTGTTTTTTAAACCCTTTGACATTGAGCTACACCTGCCTCAATTCCTGCTATGTAATGCTTAAAGGCAGACGCACTCTGTCCTCCATTCTATATGGTCATCCTTTTCAGCAGTGGTCTTCGAAGTGGGGGTCACAGAACACCCATGGGGGGTCACAAAGGCTGAGGGGCCACCAATCTTGGACCTGGAGAACCCCCAAAATCAACTTCGCATCATATGTTGTTGGATTCATCTTTAAGAGCTGATCTACCCTTTTTGAAATCGCTCCTTCCTATCAAAAGTTATGGCCAAAAAACTGAAAAGCAAAAATATGCATTAAAAATGCATGGGAAAATGAAAGTAATTTATATCACAGCTTTACTCAAAAATAGGCAAATGTGCCATAGTCCAGTGCAGGCTCAGAGCAATCCAAGGACACCAGAAGGGTCCTGGTCCAATGAGCACAGCCTCCCAAATCACGCCAGAAGTAAGTTGCCAAAGGAGGTGGTGGACTCTCCCTCACTGGGGATCTTCAAGCAAAGGCTTCATGAGCACCTGTTGGAGATGCTATGGGAGGATATCCTGCTACAGGCAGGGGGTTGGACTAGATGACCTACTAGATCTCTTCCAACTCTAGGATTCTATGATTCTCTCCTCACTGCACAGCTGTGTTTACTTGCGAGTAAGCAAACACTTTGGCTGGTGTGGAAGGTCAGTCCAGGGGGTGCAAGGCTTCCAGCATGGAGCTGATACCAGGCACCTGGAGTTTACAAGTGTTCCAGAAGGCAGTCCCCACAACACTGAAAATTAGAGAAACTGCTCTACAGGTAATGTGAATTATTTATTTTTAAAAAATTTATTTGTCCAAATTTTTATTTATAAAAAATTTATAGTCCAAACTCCTCTCCCCTTCCCCTATGCTTAACTTCCTGTCCTTATCTCTCTGGGGTTTAAATGCTTTAATAGGGGTGTTTAAAGGCTATTTTTATTTTTAAAAATCAGATGTCCTCTTTCTCCAGGACATATCCTCTTTTTATCCATGTTGTCAGGAAAAAAATTTTCATTGACCTCCTTTTCCTTGTGAGCAGGTAGCCTATGTTCTACACTTTTCTTGGGTGGCCTACATTTGGGGGGGGGGGGCTGCTCTCAGAAAGAAGGGGGCAGCCAGGCTTGGGGAGGGGAAGGAGTGCATAAAAACCAAGCACCAGGAGCTCCCAAGCCAACCTTCCCTTGCTCCACAAGGACCTCTTGCTGCTGGCGCTCCCTGAGCCCTGACAAGTGCCTTCTAATAGTGTAATCCTAACCATGTCTACTCAGAAGTAAGCCTAATTATGTTCAGTGGGTCTTACTCCCAGGAAAGTGTCTTTAGGATTGTGCTGTGTGCCCACCTTCTGGCAGGAGCATGGTGTGTGTGTGTGTGTGTGTGTGTGTGTGAGTGAGTGAGTGCCTGGGTTGTTTGCATATTCGTGTGTGTGTGTGTGTGTGTGTGTGTGCACGCGCAAGCATGGGGTGGGTACGGTGGTGGGCTCCAGCAGGTTCGCACCTACTCTATAGAACTGGTTGTTAATGAGAGACAGGACATATAAAATTTAAAAATAGCCATTTAAACGTGGCTGCCAGATGGGCATAGAACAGGTTGTTAATTTTTTTCTAGCCCATCACTGGGTGGGTAGGTGCGTATGTGTGTTGTGAGTGTGTGAATGAGTGCATGGGATGAAAGGTGTGTGCATGTATGTGTTTGAGAGTGCATTTGGAGGATGGGGGTAGTGGGATGGGAGAGTTTTGGGGCTTGGTGGAAGTTGGTAAGAGAGGACCTGTGGGGTTGGGGACAGTGGGGTGGGAGAGAGAGCATGGGGACTTGGGGGCAGAGAGACATATGTCCTCTTTTTCAGCCTTGTGTACCGGATTGGGAGTAACAAGTTTGACATGGGATTCTAGGGCAGATTCCAAAGTTTCAAATGGGGTCCCGGGATGGAATGGCTGAAGACCATTGCTTTACAGGGTTATGATTTGACTCAGGCTCCTCCTTATCTACATGAAATCCTGGGAGATGTCAGAGTGTGTGGAGCTGGATTTCATAGTTTCTGTGCACAGTTTCAAATTCTTGTGATGGTCCTATAAAGCCCTGGTGGAATCTAAATACCTGAAATACTGTTTCTCAGCACATGAATCATCCCAGTATGTGAAGTCACTGAGGCTGGCTTCTTTGCAGTGTTGTCACTATTAAAAATTAATATATGATGATGATGAATTAGTGTTGCCATTATTAGGAAGTGACATCACTATGATGCCATATCTTCCCCCTGTCTACTCAGGAATAAGTCCTACTGTGTTCCATGAGACTTACTCCTAGGAAAGTATGGATTGAAATCTGAGTGATCCATTCCAAGATGGCAGCACCCAGTGCCAGATTCCAAGACGTTGGCACCCAGCTTTTTGTGACCCCCCTGAAATGAAGTCATGACCACCAAGGGTAACCTGACCTTAACTTTAACAACCGCTTACCAATGGAATTCCCTTCTGAGATCTGGAATACTCTTTGGCAGTGTTTCAAAACAGTATGAAAACATTTCTGGCTACAATCTATCCACATTTTCCTGGAAGTAAGCTCCACTGAACACAATAGGACTAACTTCTGAGTAGACATATACAGTATGAGTAGATATGTGCCCTCTGTTGCAACAAGTTTGTGTTGATACAGTTTTATTCTATGCCCTATGAATATTTGAGTCAGTTCCAGATTACTGTTTGTATTATCAATATTGCTATGCTTGTTACTTGTTTCATTATTTTGATATGTTGATGGCTTGTTTGTTGTACTGTTTTATTCTCATCTTGAGCTAACAGTTTAGTTGGGGAAGATGGGATGAAATTTTAAAAACAAAAATAAATGTGTTTACAATGAATGTGGGACTATGACTTCCACAATATTTTCAGTTTTATATAAGATTAACCTATATGATCCATGGTGCTTGTGGAGAGCTTTAGAGAAGTCTCACTTTGCATCCCATCTCTGTTGAGATATTGGATTGAGAGGTACTAACATGTTTTCAGTTATGGAACTCATAATGGAATTGTTTTCCAAGAGAAGCCCACTTTATCCATTGTAGGTGTTCAGGTAGCTGAGGAAGACTTCTGTTTAGACTGCCATCTGGGCTGCAAAAATAATTTTAAAGTTTTTGCTCTAATAAATTCTAGTCAATCAGAAGTAAGCCCGTCACATTCAAGGCTCAATCCTAATTAATTTAAATTAATAAATCCTAATTAATTTAGTGCAACCCACCCATTTCCCTGTTCCTGTGGAGGCTTGGGGAGGTTGGTGCATGTCTGTGCACTGGCCTAACCCCCAAAGAGTGAATAGAAGTGCCTAACACCCCCCAAGCCAGCACAAGACTTGTGCTGGCTTTACTAGTGGTATTGGCATCCATCAGTCTTGAAGAACTATGGTACCATGCTTGACGCTACATGCAAAGCACGAAGGCCTGGGTAGATTAATATAGAGGATAGGCTGTTACCCAAGCAGCAAATCCCCCCTCTCCACACCACTGAAATAGTCCAATGGAACAGCAGAGCTGATACAATTGGTTCCAGCTGCGTTGCAAAGCTGGGCTAAGGACAGAAGCTCACCCTGTCTTGTCAGGACCCGGGTCTCGAACCCTGGCCTGCTGGTTAACAGGCACAGTGTCTTAACCACTTGCGCCACCCGCATCCCTATTGGGCATTACTGGGTGGTTAGAGTTGCACTGTCATTTCCTTGATATGTACAGGATGACAATCTATGTTAAGTTGTTGGGTATCTTGTGATTTATTTATTGTTTTATTGCTTATTGATTGTAAATATCCTTGGATAAAAATGTTTGGAAATATGTTTGATAAATTTTAAAACACACACAGGAAAATATTTTAAAACACACACAGGAAAATATTTGAAAGGCAATTTATCCATGATGTTTTGACAATGAAGATATGCAGGATGTGTTCCACTCAATATATGACAACAATTTCTTTAGAAATTCTACACTGAAAAAATAGCAACAATTTATGTTAAAGCCAACAATCCTTAAAAGATAACTAGCTCCGGAACAGACTGGCCAGTGCTGTATCCAGAGAAGGTTTGGGATCGGCTGTGGAACTACTCAGAGTAAGAGGAATAAATTGCTTCCCCTTATCTCATATCATGTTGCAGCTGCCCCAATAGGCAAATCTGTAACAGATGTGTATTCAGATCTGTAACACTGAAATTGGTGGAGCAGACCTGAGCAGGCTGGTGTAAGAACTCTACACTGGCAACAAGCTATGGAGGCTGGATTTGGCCTCTGTAGGCCAGTATACATCTGTGCTCCTGAATCATTGCAGATGTGCCTTACGGCATATTTGCAAAACCCCTGTTTGGATGAAGAGGATTTGCGCCAGCCTACTCAGGGGTTAAGATTGGGCCCTTAGTTATACAGATTGGGCCCTTAGTGTGTTATATATACACACACACACTATTATAAAGAGTAACTGCATGAACCTGCAGAGAAATAAGAGAGATGTAGCACACAATCCTAAACCTGTCTACTCAAAAGTAACCCTCATTTTGTTCAATGGGTCTTACTCCCAGGAAAGTGTCTTTAGGATTACAGCCATAATTACAGATACTTGTTCTACTTCATGAGTCCTTAGCAAAAGCAGACCACTTCATATAAAGGGGTCAACAATTACAGACATGTTACAGCTGCAATCTTAAACCACTTTCCTGGGAGTAAGACCTACTGAATACAATAGGGCTTACTTTTTGAGTTGACATGGTTAGAATTGTGCTCTCCATCTCTATTCAGCAGATTTTGTGTAGCTTTGGCTGCAATTCTAAACACACTTTCCTGGGGGTAAGACCCATTGAACACAATGGGACTTGCTTTTGAGTAGACTTAGTTAGGATTGTGCTCTTTCTGAACTGTATCACTTTGATTGGAAGTGGGAATTAGGATATTTGAATGCTCCTCCAGAATTCTTTGCATATTCCTTGCATCCAGATCACATTTAAACTGAAGAACTATTGTATTACTTTCATCCTATTTTACAAGTTTCCTAGACTTATTCTTTCGTCTCTCCAAGGAACAGGGCAGTAAATATGGAGTATGTTTCCTTCCCATTTTTATTGTCACAGCAACCCTGCAAGGTTGTGTAGATTGTACCTTATGTCCTAATCAATCCAACTTTCCAATGCTGAGGCAGCCATGTCAATCGGGCGTGGACTGCATCCCACAATGGAAGTGGGTAGGCACAGAGGCCTTCCTAAAATGGATCATTTGATCCCTTAGGGCTGCATAGCAGCTGGATTAGGGCTAAAATGTTGCATCAGATTGGTTCCTAAATCATCTGGTCCAACTGGCCTCTTCTTTATCAACTGACAGCTTTTCACCTGGATGGCAACATATACAGCAAGCTACTTTAGGATGCAAAAAAGTAGGAGTGATTTAGTTTTAGGCAGGTACTGTGCGACCAGTGGGAACATGGGAGGATAAAATCATGCCTTTAATCTGCGGCTCACTCTGTGAAGCACCGTTATTTTAATCCAGATCACATTTAAACTGAAGTACTATGTTTTGAACAAGATCACTTTGCTGATGTGGGGGCCTGACTTTTCAATCCAAACAATGGGATTTAATCTCTGTTGTGAATCAGGCTTTAAATGTTATTATTTCCAATGACATATGCACCATATCTGCAGATGCTGTTTTTTCACTTATTTTCCAGATTGTGAACCCCTATGGGATTGATTAATTAATTGATTGATTAATTAATTAAGTCCATCCTGGAAAAAGTATAATTCCCACTTAGGCTGCGATCCTAATCCTCAGTTAGGCCAGCATAAGCCCCAGCACCAGTCTGGGAGTGTCATAAGACACTTCTACGCCACTCCAGGGGAAGGACAGGCACTTGCTTCCCCTCCTCATCACCATGGGAATGGGAAGACCATTGAATGGTGACAGCCTAGGTTGGGATGACACCCTTAATCAGTTGCCAAATTCTGGTCCTTCTTCAAGGGCAGCTCCATCCTCTGGATCCGTAAATGAATCCAACCAATGAATCCATGTCAAGATCCATTAATTCATGTCAATCCTTGACATGAATCCATGTCAAGATCCATTAATTATTGAGAAGTACTTATTAGTATGGGTTTTCTGCTGGAACCTGGATATTTCACCTTGTTATTTCTCCTGATCATTTAAAGTAGTTCCCAATGCTTTCCAGCTTTCTAGCATCAATGCAACCACAATGCAGCTCCAAGGTAAGGGCACATATGGTCCCTTATCCTGATGAGGCATTCATGACTGGTCCCTTCTGCAGGATGCTTCATTAGCATTTAGTGCTGGAAAGTGTTGGAAAGTTGGATTGGACCCTATGTTTTTCTTTCTTCCATGCCTTCTATAGCCAGATTCCAGGTGTGATATAGAACAGACAGGCCAAATGGTGGATGAAAGGGCTAATATGAGGCAGTACCCGCACTTCTGCACCGCTCCTGGTGGGATTAGGCTAGTTCACAGAAATGTGCTGACCTCTCTATGTCATTGTGGGAACAGGGAGATGGGTGAGTTGTGATGGCCAAAATTGGTTCATATGGCACCCTCAAATGTTTATCTTGCACTTTCTTGCTATTGTTACAGTTATTTAGAAGATTTGTATGTTTGTTCAAAAGATTTATATACTTCCTTGCCTATGCTCAAGGCAGAGTATAATTAAAAATAAAAATACAACTACTAAAAGTGTATGCATAGGGCATAAGCTTAAAATTTAAAACAATTTTTCAAAGCCCAGAAGTCTGGCTTGATGACTTGAAATGCTATGTGCTAGAAGATTCCTTCTGAAGCTCAGTAAGAGGATTGGGTCTGTACAGGATCAGTCCATAAGTGATATGATGTTCTTTTCTGTTTGGTGTGTCACAGCAATAATTGTGAGATATAGTAAATTGTGCTTAACGAATTTCATACAAGGATCGAAATATGAACATCGTATTGCCGGAGGGGATAAGGTGAAGAAAACTGAGGATTACACAGACTGAACTATCAGGTTGGCTTTGGTTTTACAGATTAGATTCTTTATGATTAAGGGCATTCTGTCATGATCATAATAAATGCCAGACAAGAGACAAATGGTTTGGTACTCTAGCTGGAGAATTACTTTGGAGTCGAGGGAAACCTAGGCATTGTAAACCATTCTTCAGTTGTCATGTTGGTATTGTTCTAGTGTAGTATGTCCACAGCAATATTGGGAAAAGGAATCTAGCCCTTGCATAGTTATAGGAATTCTGTTCAATCCTAAAAGTAGTCTGTTGGATTTGATCCAATCTGTAGGAGTCAACTGGACTTATATCAGTTTAAGAGCACAATCCTAACCATGCCTACCCAAAAGTTAGCCCCATTGTGTTCAATGGGTCCTACTCCCATTGAACGTGTCTTTAGGATTGCAGCCTAAATGGAATACATCAGCTGCAGCAAGCTGTGGATTGAGAAACCATTGCTCCAACCAATGAGGATCTGGTCTTATAGCTCCCCTGTCATTGATACAAAAGAATATACAGTACTTGCCTTATAAAGTTACAGCTGTAGAACTGTTCAGGTCTGTATGTTCCTCTTGATGACTGTAGCATCAAGTGATGGCTTGTGTTCAGGATGATCCTGCATTAGACAACATAGATAAGAGATTTCTTATTATCCTACATGGCATAGGAAACTAGACTATGTAAGTGAGCACTCTCGTATTTCCGGTCAGAAGCACCTCTTCTTATCTTTAAATATAGACATATAGGGTGGTAATTAGAAATAGAACATGTTGGCAGGGGAGGTTCATTCTTGGTGCTCTGGGGGCAAATCAATTTGGTGATTTCTGGGGGAAAACTGGGGGACGAGGAATGAGCCCTCCCGTCCTACTCCGATTCTAGTCAAGATTGATCCTGCATGCCCAATTTGAAAGAAAAAGAGGGCACTTCTGATTGGAAGTACACTTCTGGAGGATACATTTGCAGGATGGTGTACAGTAGTTCTCCAGCCAGCACAATAGTTTTCATTGGAGACCACTCACAGATGCGAGTTGTTGAATGATGAGAATTTGGGTGATACATATATTACATCCCTTAGAAATAAAGCTGGAATTGTGTCATATGGGCCCTATCAGTAGCCTGAAGTGGTACAGTCTTAGCTGGACTGTCTGATGTAATTACACAAGATGATGGCATGTGACCCAAGCAGATTTAGTTACGTGATCATATTGCTGAAGGCAAATGAAACATCCTTGGGGGAATGCTTGCTCACAATATGAGTGAACATATTTTGACTACTTCCAATTTACAAAACATTGCTAAAGAGGAGGGAATTTTTTAACTCTGTAAAAATGTTTGTGAAAAGTCTCTCTTTTTGGCTCAGCCCTATGCTTAGGAGGGTAGCAGTATTATTAAAATTTACATGCTCTTGTAATTCTGTCATAGTTTTTTTTTTAATTGCTTATTTAAAGTGCCATAAATGAAGTCTTTGATGTCACTAATTATTAGGCACCATATGATATGTCAATATGCTATAATTTATACTTGCTTAATTAACATCAATATATAGGCAGCACTCTGTGACATTCTATAGTAGTTTAATTAAAACTTTTAACCTTGGGGGAAATTAAAAAAAAGATAATCAAGTACGATAATGCAGAAATATTTCACAGAGTGCCTTATACTCTGGCCAAAAGACAAATGATATTGCAACAAATTGAAAGGAGTAAGATGAGTGGATGATAAGTGGTTGGCAATATAAACATTACATGATTAGGAAGAGACATAAGAAAAAAACAGACACATTAATAAGAATTAATATAATTTAAACTACAATTATATTGACATTTTTTAAATTCTGGAACCTCATATCTTTCCTTCTGACATAATGATCTTAGCAATCCTGGTTTCTCATTTACCTTTTTAGTGCATGTGTGAAATATTTTAGAACAGCCATCTTCTTAAACAGTGATTCAATTCTGATTCCCATGAGAAACAAGTGGAACAGAGCATGGCTGTGCCTGTGGATCAGGAACCCCCTGTTCCTGCACTTCCTGAATTTTATTCTTTCTTTCTTTCTTTCTTTCTTTCTTTCTTTCTTTCTTTCTTTCTTTCTTTCTTTCTTTCTTTCTTTCTTTCTTTCTATCTATCTATCTATCTATCTATCTATCTATCTATCTATCTATCTATCTATCTACAGTATTTATATACCACTTTTCAACTAAAAAGTTCACAAAGCGGTTTACAAAGAAAATGGAAAAAATAATAGCTAATTAAAAGCTAATGGGTCCCTGTCCCAAAAGGGCTCACGATCTAAAATGCAAAAAAGAACACCAGCAGAAGCCACTAGAACAGACATGGGGTGTGTAGGGCCACTAGAACAGAGATGGGGTGTGTTACTCTCCCCAAGCTAAATAAAAGAGGAGCACTCACTTGAAAGAGTGCCTCTTGCTCAGTTAGCAGGGATCCAGCAGAACCAGTTCGGTCCCCACAGGGAACCTCCTTCTTCCCCATTTTTTGCAAAATGAACTCAGGATAAGGAGAGAAGGATGGATGGAGCTGATAGAAAAGAGTCGTGCATGGCTCAAGGTCAAAGGGCTCCATCTTTACGTTTCTTCACTCTCTGCATATGGAAGGGAGAAAGTGTTTAGAAGGAATACTGGGAGGTTAGAAGGTTACTCTGGGAGCAAGTAAGTCACTTGGAGCTATCTATGGTCTCTGCAGCCTCCCTTGCAACACTGAAGTTTCCCAAAATAAATAGGTCAGAAAATATAGGAATTATATCTATAGATCCTAACATGTGTATTACCCATGCAGCTACATACTGAGGTCTTTACATATTCCTTCTTGGAAAAGATGGGAATGTAGCAGGCTGGTAAAGAACAGCAATATGCAGCATTGCCAGAACACCTGGCAATACCTGGCCGTTTCATTGGTCAATACCTGTAACTGCAATACCAATAACCTCAGCAATACCTGGCAGTTTCATTGGACATGGAAGTTTAGATAAGATTGGACAAAAGAGGAAAGTGTGTAAAGGGAGATTTGAAATGTGATTATAATTTAAATTGATATGAATAACAAAGTTTGATGATAACGAAGTGGATGAAAATCAAGGGATTGTAGTATCACCATTTTAGCAGTCTCTTTGGTAAAACCAGTGTAAATGTTTTGTAAATTCACTACAACATGAACTCTTTAGAAAACATCTGGAAAGAACCCCCCCTCTTCCCACAAAGACCAGAACAGAAGTAAATGAGAGCAGAAGTAAAATAAAGAGTTAAGGCTCTCTTAAGCAAAGGAAATACTAGTGGAACATGACCTGAGTGGAATTATTAACACCAGTAAGAACAAGGTCTGTTGACACCTCAAGGAAAGTGATACCACATGTGGTGTGGAATGACAGTCTTATATATAAGCCCTGAATATTTCATACTTTTTAGCGTGCTTCTTTACATATTGTACAGTAAGCGTCAACAACCCTTATATGAAACGATGTCCAAAGGATCTTTAAATGTGTGCATACATTTCACTGACTGAAATCACTTCTTTGAGAGTGTCATCTGAGGTCTGAAACGGTTGGGGTTTCTTGTTGTCGATGCCACAAAGAACATGTTAAGTCTAATTTAAGCAAGCAAAAGCTCTGGCGTGAATAAAACGCTTTTGCTTTGAGGAGAGATTAATTGAAACCTCAAGTGTCAGTTTGACACAATTACTGAACATATTACCGAACATGAACAATGCTGTCAAGTGACAGACCAGGCTTGTAGGAAACTCCCTCCCCAAAAGAAAAGCCCTCACAACTACAGACTGAATAAACAGTTGCATTCTCTGTCTCGCGTCAAGAGCTTTTTGAAATGTGGATGGGAATTTTGACAACAGGCCCCTCTTAGTGCCAGTCAGTGTTCTACAAATATGAGGGAGAGCATGAGAGAACTTCAATGATTTTGAGTGGTTTGTAAACAAGAATAATTTGTGTAAGGCAAACAGTGTTTCACAAGACACTGTAATTTATGTTAGTACTTGAGCAAAGGAGGATGGCAGATTCTTATGTTTTGCATAAGAAATTTGTCAGATTATGCTTTGTACCAAAAAAATCACAAAAGATTTGTGAGTCAAAGTGGCTGCTGGATATAACTAAAGATTCGTGAAAGTAACTCTCTGCTTTTTCTCCTTAATGGCAGGGGTCTCCAAACCCTGGCCCGGGGGCCAGATGCAGCTCTCAGCATGCCAATATACAGCCCATGGTCAGCCTCTGGACCTCTCCAAATTTCTGGCCCATTTGACCGAACACAACCAGAGCTGGAGTACGTTCTAAGGGCCAAAAAAATCATTTCCTTGTTTCCCCCAAAACCACAAGGAACTTCTTGTGTCCTCTGAATATGTCCTCCAAACCATATTTGAATATGTGGTTTATTTCTGTAATGTGTATTGGTACTTAGAGAAATCATAGAAATTTTAGCCTAATCACTACGCAATTCATTCATCTAAGGGTGCAATCCAGAGTAACTACAGGGAGTCCTTGCTCTGGTGTAAGGACAATTTACTCTGGATTGCAATATAAATTTCCCATAGGTTTTCATTAGGTTTTGCAGTAACTACGGGTGCACCTAATGTCTCTTATGTGCTCCCGTAATTACTCTGGATTGTAGGGTTAGTTTCATCTCTAATATATTTATTTACATTTTATATTTAAATTTATTTTCTGGCCTCTGACACTGCACCAGGTGTTTGATGCAGCCCTCTGGCTGAAACATTTGGAGACCCTGCGTTAAGGGAAGGATATTGAATTTCAGATGTGTTCCTTCATTCCAAACGGTACCGTCTTCATTTGCTTATCTTTCAACACAATGTTTTTCAAACTGCTTTTCCAAAAAAGAAAAAATAGAAAAACACTGGAATTCTTCAGGTGCTTTTCAGGGACTCCTCAAGTTCATGTTGATCTTATAGAATGGAGGACAGAGTGCCTCTACTTTTAAGCATTGCATAGAAGTGGGAATTTAAGCAGGTTTGGCTTAACATAGAAGGGTTTTAAAAAGCAACATCTGCCTAAATTCCCTCTTCTATGCTATGGTTAAAGGTAGAGGCACTCTGTCCTCCATTCTATATGGTCACCCTGCAAGTTATAAGGTTAGTAATGGAGAAGCTTCCCTAAAATGTAGCTTGTATATCACTACTGATCTTACTTTTTTCATCACATTCTCAATTCATGTGTAGGAATGGTGAGACCCAACAGCATGACTTCACAGAGTATAGTTTGTGTCTGACATCATGCTAGATGCTACAATCGTGTGCACAGAATAGGTGTTCATTGGTAGACATGTTGATGTGGAAAGTGTTACCTGAACAGGGTGACCATATGTTTTAACCACAAAAGGGGACAATATCCCCCTCCAAATGTAGGACAGCCAAGAAAAATGTACGACATAACAAAATAAAAGCTAAAAACACTCATATACAGTAAAAACTGTATATAACTCATATACAGTACAACCATATACAGTAACTTGGATTGAGAGTATTTTGCAAGACAAGCAAACATTTTCTAATAATGATATACAAGCAATATCTTGATAAACAAGTGAAAAAATAGTCCTGGATGGAATACGGCCAGTTTTGGCACTCCGCCAGCCCCAGCTCAGCCTCTCCTGAGAGACCAGACTAGGCATGTCTACTTTCAAGTAAGCCCTATTATCACTGAGGCTTACATTTGTGTATACATATGTGTATACATTTTTATATGAATATTTTTGCATTGTGGAATGAATCGCCTGAGTTTCCATTATTTCTTATGAGAAAATTTGCTTTGATATACAAGCATTTTCGATTGCAAACATGTTTCTGGAATGAAGTATGCTCATAAACCAAGGTACCAATGTATATCACTTTCATGTGGTTAATTTAAACACTTTGCGCACAATCCTCACCAATTTGGGCCGGTCCAACTTACCCATCCCCCATTCCTGTGGTAGCGTGGGAAGACTGTCGCAAGTCTGTGCACTGGTCCAAACCCCCCCCCCCAGGAGTTGGCACTTTTGTGACATCCCCAGGCCACTATGTGGCAGGACTTGTGACAGCTTAACTGGGAGTTGGGATTGCAGCTTAAAAGTAATATAAAATGTTTTTGCATCTGACTCACATCCCTTCTACCAGTATATGGTTGTTTTAACATTGTAGTTTTGAAACACAGCATCTGTATGTGTACCCACATACACACACGCATGCACGCACACACACAGACAAAGACAGACTTCTTTTCGTGTGTGTTTTTGTGCTCTGGTGGTTTCCTGCCTTTGTCTGAGGCGGATGAGATTCAAGGTGAGCGAGAAGAGAGAACAATTCCTGTAAGGTAATTCTGTCAGTCACCTCATCTTCATAATCTTTCCTTCGCTTCCTCTGCCTTCTCACCTCGCTATTGATCGTGTCAGAGGCTACAGCCGACCAAGGTAGGGGGCTGAAAACCTTTCCGAACAGCAGTTGCCAGCCCTGCCTGTTGCAGCTTGAAGGAGAAGAGCATGCTGTGAAAACAATCAGTGCATTTGCTTTAGATCTAAGTGATTCCAACTAGGTCGATGCTTCATGCTGATGTGTTGAAAACATTTAAAAAATTTCTCAGAGTTTGATTTCATCTGAAACATTTCAGCGTGTGTCTAGTCTGGCGGCCTGAAGTTGTTATTTTTTTCCCCCACTAATGTTGCATGCAACTGTTTCTCCCCATAAACACAAAGTGGTGTAGGCCTTTTTGTCTTGTTAGATTGCAGATAGAAGGTTTCTAGGTGCAGGGAAGGGATTTACTTTGTTGTTCTAGGCAAGACTTTCTGTAAGCTGCTGCTCCTGTGTGTTGACCCTTAGATAGTGTGTGAGGAGAAAGGAAGAGGTAGCGGCAGTATTTACTCAGTGTCAGTAAAAATATAGCCTTGGTACATCGCTTTCCTCTTTCTCTTTTGTTCAAATTTTCATTGAAATACATCTGATCATACAAAAGAGCACAGGAAGGAATTTATTTTCTTAAACATATCTTTCCACGTGTGTATGATCATTTATTTACTTCAGAAATAATTAGGTTGTTTCTCTATCTGCTTGAGATCATCTACCAAATTAGGTACAGTGTTGTCAAAAAGAACTATCCTATATCCAAAATAATATTTATCTATTCTTGGAGAGAGGGTCTCTAAAACATAAGAAGAGTCTCCACTGGAAGTCCACTTAGTCCAGCTTCCTGTATCACACAGCAGGCCACCATATGCTTCAGGAAGCACATAAGACACCTGCATAATGATGCCCTCCCCTGCTTCTGGCATTTTGAGGTTGTCCACCTCTACAACACCTCTCGTGGATTGTAATCTGTATGGGTCCTTTCTGCTAGAATGCTCATTAAAGACCAGAAGAGCGACTGGTACCTCAGACCAGCATAGGAGTTGTGCCAGGACTTGTGCCAGCCTAACCTGCACTTAGGATTGCAGCCTAAACCAGATAAAGCCAGAAACATATCGTTCTGATCAGTACTTTTTTTCTAGGAAACAATAAAAACTTGTTTCCATATAAACCTGTTTCCTGCAAGAAAAAAACACTGGTTCTGATGTGGTTCTACATGTCTGTATTATATATATTATAATCTAACAAAGTGTACCCGCGTTGCAGGAGTAAAATACCCCCATACACTATCCCCCCATGCACATCAACACCCCCCATGTGCATCAACACCCAATGTACATCAACACTCTCCAATGCACACCATCCCTCCCATCAGGCACCAAATTAGCTGAAAGGTGGTCAGTCAGTCTTCAATGTTAAGTATAGGACAAAAACATGTTGCAGCCCTTTTCAGTCCCTTAAGGGTTAAATGTCTCATCATCAGTTCTTGGCCGATGTTGCTGTCACAGAAGTAACACCCTCCCCAAATTTCACACTTCTAGGTCCTGGGATTGGGGCAGGGCCTTGGTCAATCAGCTATTCTTCAATGAAAAGTATAGGGAGGAAAACATATTGTGCCCCATTTCACCCCTTTCCTGTTGGAATTTCCAAAAACCAGTTCATAGTTGGTGCCTCCATCATGGACCCACCCCAAATGTCATGCTTCTAGGCCCAGCGGTTTTGGCTTGCTGTTGATGAGTCAGAAATCATCAAGTCAGTGACTTTTCAGTTATATATAGAAATAAACTTTGTAAATCCATTGGGGCTACAGACCTAATCTCCAGTTAGGCTGGCACAACTGCAGTTCTGCAAAACTCCTGGGTGTGGATTAGGCTAGTGCCCAGACATGCACAGACCTCTTACTACCAACTTGGGGAGACAGGTGAGTTGCACTAGCCTAAATTGGTTAGGATTGTGTTCTCATTCATATAAATTCCATCTCTTAATGTATTCATTTATGTAAATTTATTCATATTGAAATGTAAATTAATTCTTTTTTCCCTTGACCCCCAACACATTATCAGAGAGACGGTGTGGCCCTCCTGCCAAAATTTTTGCCCACCCCGGATCTAAAGTATCCCCCTGGTGTCTTGGAGATCTGGGGTATGTGTCACGGTCATTTGAGGCTTGCATGGGGGTTGAGTTTCATGGATGCACAGATATGGATACTTCCAAATAAATATATAGAGTAATGCACAGTAGGCGCTATAAAGAACAGACACAGAAGAAAAGATCATGGAAACACATCATGGTTGGCTCAAGACTTTATGATAACTGAAATGATATGCACATGCTAGCCTCTGTTCCTCCATTTGCCAGTACTCTGCGTTCTGGTCTTCCAAAGTCCCTCTTCCTTTTATAATCCACAGAGTGGAAGGAAAAGGATGAGCAGTTGAGGCAAATAGGTGGGCAGGGATGAGCAGTACCCACTAACCTGCTGCCTGCAGCAATACCCTCACTTGACCTCTGATTGTCAACTGTGAGTGTGTAGACTTATCACAGAGCTCAGTTTCATTTCCGATTCTCCTTCATCTCACTCCGTGGTGAATTCAAAAATGGGTGGATTCTCTTTACTTATTGCATTCTTTGCATTTCTTAGAGCTTTGCTGGGCCTGCTTTCTTTAATTTTAATAACCCACATCCAGAAGCAACAAACTCCCTTGGATGCTGTTGCCATATTTACTTCCTGATTATGATGTATGAAGAAAATTTTTGTGTTGTTTTGGCAGAAAATAGCCAAACAAATACTAGCCTTAAGGTAACAGTTTCAAAAAGAAGCCAGAAGATAGGGTTTTCTGGCGGCCCGGGGGGGGGGGGGGGTGGCGGCAGAAAAAACTGTAGTATATCTTATATTTTATCAAAATATAATAAAGAGAAAACCCAACAAAACCGTGGATTTATACTTGGAGTATGTGGAATTTTCCTCCTACGCTAGCAAACGTAAAACTAATCCAGTCCCTGTGTATACAGTGGTAATGGATTTTATATGCATATTTTCTTAAGCATTGTTAAGTTTACAAATGTCTTATCAGCAGTTCAAGCCTCCAATGATGCTAGTTCCAAACAATGCAAATAGTGAAACCACTAAGAGTAAAGTAGCAGAAGGAATAATTCTGGTGTCATTTTGGGGGGTATTAATTTTAAATATGAAGTCGCTGGGTCAGCTTTACAAATTCTAGTTTCACTTTAAGGCTGCAATCCTATATGCACTTTCCTGGGAGAAAGTCCCATAGAACATAATGAAATTTACTTCTGAGTAGACATGCTTAGGATTGTGCCCAATATGTGCTACCAGGAGCCCTGTTTCTATTTATGCATTTAATTCATGAACTCTGCTTGTCAAGAGTTGCATTTTCCCCATTACCCAACAGAGAGGGTAAGAGCGAGGATGAAGAAGATGCGGAACAGTCTCTGCTGGCTCCTGGTCATGTTCACACTGACATTCTGCTGCAATAGTCCAAAAAGAACGCTGGAGGTACTTTTGACTCTACATGGATTTAAAGACTAGAGCAGGTATCCCCTACTTTCCAACAGTTCATTTTCTGGTGATCCACTCTTTCAACACTGTTTAATTGTACCCAGAACTCATTCATTCAAGACAGGTTCTGCACTTTCAACCTCCCTGCTGTTTTATAGGCCAAAATTGCCCTTTCCTATATTGTAGGTCCTGGTCGAACCCAATTTCCGAAGGAGTAAATGAGAATCCATTTGCATAAATCTCTGTGTGGCTGCAGGAATTTGCAACATCAAAGGGGAAATTGCAATATGCTAGCTAAAAAAGCACTGGAAGCAACATTTAGAAACTAAAAAAGTTTGGGTTCCACTTTTCAACAGTTTTCACTTTTGGATGGTGCTCATATCCCTAACCTACCCAATAAGTGGGGGATGCCTGTATTATATTTATATCCCACCTTTTTCTATAAAAGACTCAAGGCAACTTTCAAATTTTTTTGACTTGGAGCACTGTGTTTTGTCAACTAACAAGCACAGTGCACTGTTGGAGGGAGAATGACCTACTCCCAAGGTCCAGTGGCACATCTGCAGACCATTCATGGCAAACCAGTGCACCAGCACACTATTTGAAAGCCAGCCTCTAGCATCTCAAGTATGTTCTTGGTGAGCCTAATATTCTTATGTACTAGAACAGGCAGGCCAGTGTGCCTGCACTGTAACCAGTGCAGGATTGGGACTGCAGCTGCACTATTGTGGAACAAGGGGAAACTTCTCTCTTACCCTTGTAGTGCTGCACCAGGGTGCAAACCTTATGCCAGTACAACTATCAGTCTTCCCATTTGTGTGGTGATGTAGGAAGGCAAGCGCATGCCTGTTCACTGACCCTACTCTTCCCCAGGAGTTGTGCAGAAGTGACTTACAGCATTTTTGTGACATCCCCAGGCTAGCATGGGACTAGTGCTGGGACTTAGGCTGGCCTAACTGGAGCTAAGGATTGCAGCCCATTGAATCCACAAGGAACTGCTCCACCTATTTCAGTGGCAAAACACTGAGTAGACCAGAGCAGCTTCTGCACACTCTTTCCCTGATTATTTCAATTATAAAATGATAATGACCAGTATGCTATAATTTCCTTCATCCACTTTTTTTTCTTTTTAGCTTGTATTTTCCTTTAAAAAGTTTATTTTCTTTGCACAGTTGGCTGTCTTCAGTTTCTTACTTCTGCACTATGTCAAGGTTTGTGTAAGCTTGAAGTTTTTTCAGCTTAACCAAGCATCGACAGTGCTATATCAGCAGCTAATGCTGGATCCTGCCTGGCTGATGGATTAAATAAACATATTGAAGTATCTCCCATCCCACAACAACACACACAAACACACACACACACACACACACACACACACATTTCTAAAAGAGCTTTACGGCCATATTCTATTCTCTCTTTGCACTTTGACATTAATGGGAGTTTGATGAGCAGAATGGTAGCCTCAAACTTAATTGTATAGGCATACTGGTTCCAATACATTAAAGTTAGAGGGGGGAAAATGGAATTCTGCCATTCTAATCCCTGAATACTGTATGCCTTAAAGAAATCTAAATATTTCATTCCATCCAATTGAATTCAAATTAAATTTTGTCACAGATGAACTAGGTAACAGTTTCCATGACCGTGGCAAATTTCATGCAAATCTATTGACCAAGAAAAATTCCACAGCACCTGAGGAATCCAGGCCTGGATCAACACTTTAACTCTACCCCTTCCCCACCCATGATCAGAGATTGTGATGGAACAGAGGAAAATATGGAGTCATGTAGAACCAGGCTATATCCTCAATTGTCAATGCCAGGATTTTGATACATCAAAATAAGAAACATGATATGACAAAAGCTTGGACAATGTTGGAATATGCTCCTGGAGATCAACCCCATCAGGAGCCTGGCTGCTGAATTTTTCATCCATTGATCTGTATGAAAGGCAGCCATGCTTTTTTAAAAAACAACAGCAATCTAGCCTTGATATTACAAAGGCTTATGAGAACCTTCCTGACAAACTTGATCCAGCAAGCTCTCCTAAACTCATGGTCAAGACCCTAAGGAACTCTTGCTTCTTACTGAGAAAGACTTCATTACAAAGATTGCCTTAGCAAGGAAACCTACAAGCAGGCTCTGACCCCACCTGTCTATGCTTTAAGCTGTGGTTAGGGGTTCACTCC
The DNA here is from genome assembly GCA_030015325.1 of Cryptoblepharus egeriae. Lineage (NCBI taxonomy): Eukaryota > Metazoa > Chordata > Lepidosauria > Squamata > Scincidae > Cryptoblepharus > Cryptoblepharus egeriae. The sequence continues at coordinate 50,767,442 of JAREYC010000004.1, forward strand.
TTTTCGTTATGTCTTCCAGCCTTATGCTGCCATTCCACCATTAGCACTATTCCTCTGGAACAGAAATTCATTTAATGAACATAATAAATGAGATGCCTTTGACAAATGAAATAAAGGGAATGAGATAACTGAAAGCACAAATTGGTTTTGTATCAAGCAAAGTGGAAACTTTGAAGTTCCCTTGTTCAGAGTCAAGAATTTCTGCTTTGCATTGAGTGTTAAGTACTTAATTGTGGGAAAATCGGAGAGATCACAGATCCATGCATGTTGATCATTTGATGGCTGCATCATTGAATGGCAATGCAACACTTTTATTATATTTTCACTTTTATATATATTTTAAAATATATATTTTATTATATTTTATGTTTCTTCCAGGAAACACATAGCAAAATTCATAGGGTGCCCAGCAGGCCTCCCATCCAGACACTCCCCAGCTCCAATCCTGCTTAGCTTTAACAAAATTGCTGCATTATGCACCTATTAGAGAAATGAATGTCCAACTGAGCTACCACATGTGCTGTTGAATGCATGGATCTTAGATCAGTCGCCACAGAATCCTTTGAAATATCCTGCTGTCCATTCTAACACAATGCTTTCCAGTGAAGTCAATTCACACATTCAGCTGCCTACCACCAAGTGTGAAGAACTAAGGAGTGAGCTATAAGGGAGAGCCATACTGAGCTAGACGAACTAATGTTATGATTCAGTATAAGGCTGCCTCACTAGTGGAAAAAGTCACATGACATAAATCTAAATCTTATGAATTGACTCCAAGTGTTGTAGCAATAGTAAGAAATTAGAGTATCATCAGTGGTGGGCTCCAGCAGGTTCGCACCTACTCTATAGAACCGGTTGTTAACAAGAGATAGTACATATAAAGTTTAAAAATAGCCATTTAAAAGTGGCTGCCAGATGGACAGAGAACCGGTTCTTAATTTCTTTGATGCCCATCACTGAGTATCATGTAACATGTTGTGATGTCACTGTTGTGTGATTATGATGGCATTGTATGCAGGCACAACCTTGCACACATTTTCAAGTTGTGTCAGAGGTGGATGAAAAAGGAATTGTGTCAGACCCACCTTAGGCCACCATCACATCACAATTGTGTCTGATGTGATGGTGGCATAGGAGTACTACCACAAACCACATGTTTTTCAAATGTATTTGTGTTGGTTGCCACAATGGACTAGTTGCTGTAATGCTATAGGGATACCCTGAAATCCAGAGTAACTACGTGAGCATGAAAGAGACATTATGTGCACCCGTAGTTACTGCAACACCTAGTGAAAACCTATGGGAAATTCATATTGCAATCCAGAGTAAATTGTTCTTACACCGGAGCAAGGACTCCCCATAGTTACTCTGGATTTCACCCTATATCTTTCTGCTTACCTTTACCCATGCAGCTGTTGTTGTTTCAATGCCAATCTTCCCTGCCTAACCATCAAAATCCCTAAATTGCATTCACCATTTCGTTTGCAAGATTTGAACACAGTGATAACAATATTTTTTATGATTATACTGCTTTTATTTATGGATTTATAAGTAATAAAATTTTAATACTTTTTAATTATTATACTGCTTTATCACAAGAACTGATGGGCTATTTACAAATTGCAATTTGGGATGTAGCCAAGATCCTGGGAATCATAGAGATATCTTTGTAGGATTCTTGCTGTTCCAAATAATGTTGTTTTTTGAGCTGGTATAATTTGTCCAAAGTTGAGAGTTTTTCAGATTTTTCAAGAGCACCAATGACAATTGGCACAATATTGACCTTTCTCTCACAGGATCCCCATATTCTATTAGCATGTCTTGATATCTTGTGATCTTCTCATTTATCTTCATTTCTTTAAATAGTATTGGCATTATTGATATTGATTATGATGGTGATGAGAAGTAGTTCCTTTAAGAATGAGTGCAGTCAAAGATAGGAGGGGTGATACTAAATAATCCTGGTTAAAGGAATGGGGTGGCCCAAGCCATGATGGGTATACCTTCTGATTCTAGAAGTAGGCTATATCTGAATGGCAGATGCAAGGGAGTGGAAATAGGATACAGGTATCTGTGCTTTCTGAGGCATCCTAAGGGGCCAATGTGTGATAAAGGAAGCTGGTCTAGATGGGTTTTTGGTCTTATCCAGCAAGGTTCTTTTTATGTTCTTATAATCAGGCACCTAAGTCACTATCAAATTCAATAACCAGCATCACTGCAGTGTCAGCACCCTGCCCTCAGCCAGCACCTCATATCCCAACACCCATCTAGCACAGGGTTGCCATCTTTCTCTTCCACAAAATTGGGACATGATCGTCCTGTTTGCCAGTATGTGAACACAATCCCCCCCCCCCCAAATCGGGATTGTCCCTGGTTTTTCGGAACATATGGCAACCCTAATCTAGCGCCCACCAACACTATGCCAACTCCTTGCTCACTGTGCACATATTTTTAGTGTCTCTCATTCTAAACTGGTGCAGAAACTGTTAGGGAACACCATCCTGTTGGGAAGAAGAAGTATGGAGGAAGAGGAGGAGGTGGAGGAAGAGGACAAAATAAAACTCCTTTCTTCTTTCTCTGCAGACATGAAATGGGAATGGGCAGTGATCTGGGAGGTGTCAGCTTGTTACCTGCCCTTCAACCTACTGTCTAAAGCAGGCATTTTCACAGTGCAATGTTACACTGGTGTGCCATGAATGGTTCCCAGGTGTGCCATAGGAATTTGGGAACGGGTCATTTAGGGATGTGAGCCTCCCTCTGGCAGCACAGTGTGCCTCGTCAATTGTCTAAAAACCAGTGGTATAACTTGACCATTTTAATGCCTTGCCAGTGTGCCATGAGATGAAAAATCAGTGGTTTAAAGTGCCATCCTTCATAGCTGGACCACCCCTGCAAAGGAAATTGGACTTCACACACAAGAATACTCACAAGATATTTTCCTATTAGGAATGAATGAATTCAACCTACTAGGTTGAATGTGAATTAGATATGTACATAAAGCATTTTACATTCAGTTGTAAATGTCATGTTGTTGCAATGACTTGTACTGAGTGAGGCTATTGATTCATCTTGATCAGTGCTGTCTTCACTCTAGCAGTGACACTCCAGAGTTTTGGCCAGTGGTCTTTCCCGAGTCTGCCTAATAGCCCCCCTGGACAAAATGCAAATGCACGTTTTTGCTCAGCCAACTCAATAATTGGACAGCAGTTGAAAGTTTATTATGGCTGCAATCCTAAAGACAGTTTCCTGGGAGTAAGACCCATTGAACATAATGGGGCTTACTTTTGAGTAGATATGGTTAGGATAGTGCTCTATATGTCTTAACTTGTGTGAAGATACAAAGGAGAGTCTGTGTTTTTATTCAGATTCAAACCACAGGATACATGGGAAGTAACGGTTGGATACATGGGAAGTAACACACATCTATGTGTGTGTGCATGACAGCAAGGACATTTCCTTGTTTCACAACTATCAGATTTGCTAATAGTGTTCCTTCGTCTTCTTACAACCTGGCATTATAATGGCATATCCTCATAAATCAACCTCAACATGGAACATTGCTTAGGAAAATATAATTGTATGTGCATTGCAGAATGACCCAAGATTACAAAAATATATCAGAAGTCAAAAGTAGCTGGTGGAGAAAAGCTATGTCTTTAGTTTATTGAGATTGTTTGGAGGATCCTAATGTACTGTCACTGAAAGAATAATTTTTCCTTTACAATCTACTTAGCAAAGATTTATCGATCCTTTCTCCCTTCATAGAGAATTACTGATCCATTTTAGAAAATCAGATTTTCACACCTTTCATGAGAATGTGCACAGCGCAGTTCCCGTGGGATTGCCAAGGAAGTTGACTTTGACATGAAATCCCCAGGTACTGGGGCACAACAGCCTATAGTCTCTCCACTGATTTGTTGCACAGGGTGGTAAAATACTTTTATGCATTTATAGAGGAATGATTGCACTGCAAGGACTTATTTTTCTGTGCTAGCAAATGGTGTTCGGGGCTCTGTTATTTGTGTATACAGCATTTTCTAAGGCTCTTTCCCTCTCCTTTCCACATTTCTCACCACTGATGTTATGAACAGGAAGGTAAGATAAAAGTTGTTTAAATTCATGTTGTAAAGCTGGAAGGTCTGTTTCTGTTTTTCTGTGTCTGTTGTAGCCTCTGTGTTTGTGTGTGTGCATGCGCGTGCATGTGTGTGTAAATAACTTTGTGATGCACCTGTTCTCATTATAGTTGTATCCTAGGTAGCTAAACATTAGGCATGTTATATTGAAGTATGCATCATAATGAAGGTGATTTATTATAATTAAAACAGCACAGAGAACAGCTTTTATTAGACATATTGTTTCACAGGAGAGCTTAATAAAGGGCATTATTATTAGTTATAGATCTGTGTGAAGGATGTTGTTTACTGAGAGTTATGTGAATATTAGTCAAAGTCTGAAGTTGCTCATTTGAGCTGTCCACTGCTGGGGGGAGGTGATGGGGGAGGAGAAGGATTTTATGACTGGTACAGAGAGAGAGAGAGAGAGAGAGAGAGAGAGAGAGAGAGAGAGAGGAAAAAGGAAAATGCTGAGTGCATGAAGTGTTCTTTGCAGGAGCTGTTCTGGAATACTTTATTACATATCTTCAGAGACAATGGCATGGACTGTAAGTAACTCCAGTCTCTTGATATAATAATGCACATAAAGTTAAGGTCAGACTGGGTTTGCTCTGGGCTTTGATGCTGTAGAAGGTTAGGAAGGGAATCAATGGACCCAAAAATAAATAAATAAAAAATGAGACCAGAGTATTCTTTGCAATCAATGATAGATTCCTTTCCTACAGTATTTAAAGTGGACTCTGCTAGGTGTGTGTCTCAGAGCGCCAAGTGTAGTTTTCTCCAGCTCAAGCAAGCGGAATAAGATAGTCGCCACAAACGTATTGTTTTTTCCTTTTAATATCTGGGACTAGTCACAATAGGGACATGGTGATGCAGGTCAGCCTCTCATGCGGTTGGATGAAGTCCGGAGAGCTGTGCGACATAAGCGGAACAGGCAGTGGCAGGAAGGCATTGCATGCTCATCACTGTACATTTCCTATCGGAGTGTTTCACTTCCTAGGTCACTGGGATGACTCTTTGAAATAGCACCTAGATTATAATACTTTTTTAAAAAGATCTTCAAATTGCATTTCATACTGTTTGATGTCATGTTAATTTTGGTTTCTTTTGTATGTTTGAATTGCTGCAGTTTACAAAACATTATTATTGTGGATTGTTGCGAGGGGCATATGATGGGAGCATAGGATTAACTTTTTTGGGAACATAGGATTTACAAGCTGAAAATGCTTTTAGGATTTCCTTCTTTTTACACTACTTCGCTTTTTCAGGGTGTAATTATATGAGAAGAGGTAATGCTACAATAAGACATCTCCACAGAATAATTGGTGTGATTTTTGATTATTGTTGCATGAGAGATTAAAGGATGTCACAGGCAAGTTTTTGTCTAAATCTATAAAACTAACCTTTTTGAATGAAGATATGCAAACAACTCAGTTTCAGTGTCAGAGACCTGCTTGAAGAAAATTGCCAGGTCATAGGCTGATTTGGCTTCACTACTTCAGTTGAAATGAGTGGGAAGAAACATGCACGTTATGATAGGCAAATTCCAGAGTAACTATGGGGAGTCCTTGCTCCGGTGTAAGAACAACTTATTCTGGATTCCAATATGAATTTCCCATAGGATTTTGTTGGTGGTGCTGTAAGAACGGGTGGACAAAGTCTCTTACCTGCTCCTGTAGTTACTCTGGATTTGGGGGATAATGTGTATTGTAGGTTTTGGATTTGCATCAGCATAATTAAGATAATTTGTTCTTCTATTCACTGTTCTGTAAAGTCTGAAAAAGAACTGTATTTTCGAGTATTGTATCCTACCTGATACATAGGATGCATAGGTTGTTTTAAGCTTTACGATGTGAAGCACTTTGGACATTCAGAAGTTTTAGAATGATTATAAAATGTTAGTAGATATCAGTTATGAAAGGCTGGTAAGAACATCAATAGTCATGATCAAGAGCCAAAGCTGATCTAGTTAGGCTGCAATCCTAAACACATTTAATTGGGAGTAAGAACCATTGAACACAATGAGGCTTACTTCTGAGTAGTCATGGGTAGGATTGTGCTCTCTATCCAACTTATTTCAATGGGAAAGAGTTGAGCACATATTTAACTTTCCCATTTAAAAAAATGAAAGTTGTTAACTTTCCCATTTCCCATTTCCCCATAGTGAATTGCTCACTATGTTAACAACAACAGAGCAAGAATGAGGATGTGATCCTATTCATGTATCCTCTGTAATCCCATCAGTCTCAGATGAATTTACAGTACTTCTAAATAGGATTTGGCTGCATGTCTCTAAACAGAGATGATAAACTGTACCAGCTGCAGAGGGCTCTTTGTGAAACTTTTTTAAAAGTAAAAAGTAATTAAAAACCAGAAGGGTTTAATTAATTAGTTTGATCATAGTTAGGGAAGAATGTTAAACACACATTCTTGGCAAAAGTGATCTAGATTTTCTACGTATTTGTTGTCAGCAATATAATTTTTCTGATTTTATTAAAGGAATTGCACATCCTTGTTTTTATCCATGCTTTTTCCATTGTGTGTAAAGTAGAATGAGAGCAAAATATATTGAAAAAGTCAATAAATCTTGCTTACAGAACACCTTCTGTGATTCAAACACCTTCTTCTTATATATTATGAAGGAGTAAAATTAGAATGCCATGCTACCTACCATTTTTTTAAAAAGCTGCTGGTCACAGGTGAAAAGCCAGATCATAGTACTGTAGCTAACCCTACAATCCAGAGTAACTACGGCATGCAAGAGACATTACGTACACCCGTAGTTTCTGCACCACCTAGAGAAAACCTATGGGAAATTCATATTGCAATCCAGAGCAAATTGTTCTTACACCAGAGCAAGGACTCCCCATAGTTACTGTGGATTGTGCCCTAATTCATTTACAGACAGACAAATTAAAGCTAACATAATAAATTAATTATTTTCTTATAAATATATTAATAATAAATAATAATAAATTAATTGAAACTTGTGGAAAGCTTCTTTCATCTGCAGAATTCAGTCGATGTTTGCTTGCTGAAACTCAGAATGCCCTTAAGAGTTTTGAAATACATGCATTCATGAGAATAATTTAAAACACTGCTTCAACATAATTTCTCTTAGCAGAGTCATTGCAATTCAAGGAAAATATATGCTCACCTGAAATGATTTGTTTGAGTTTTCTTCTATGCCCAGAGTAGAGATGCTTCACCTTACATTATTTTCATTTAAAACAACACCTAAGCTTTTGTAAAATGGGACTTAAATGCACTTTTCCTCAAATATGGTACTGAGACGATGTAATGTAAACCTTCTGTAGTGAAACCATGTATGTTGTATAAAAAGAAGTACAGTATAGTGATTTAACTTTATGTATTAAATAATCTGCCCACAGAGATCTATTAAAGAAAGCTACATAGAACCTTGGGAGGTAACAGGAGTAGGAGGTGAATTACAAATGGATTCCATAAATTCACAAACTATGAGCCATTTTTTAGTATGAAACTGTAACAATACATAAGGAATCCACTTTTCCCCCCTTAAAAATGGCTATTACAACATAAGTCACTTGATAAATCTTTCTTCTTGATTCTTTCAATGACAAAATGTTTTTCACTTCTTGGATCAACAAAAGAGATAAAGTCAGGACCACATTCTGCCTGGTACACAGGCTTGTCATTCAATAGGAATTATGACAGCCAATATGTGACTTGTTTTATTTTTTTGTAATATCCCCTTCTTGGGAACGTTGGGCCCAGTTTGAGCCATAGAAAACTCAGTAGGAGTCTGATGACTTTTTTCCTCCTGTTCATTTTTCTTATATATACAATACCTACATTTAGAATTCATGGCACTCATAAGGTGATAAGAAAGCCTCCCTATGAACAGTAGATATTGGGGTTTTGCTAGAAGAAATATCGTCCATGTTTATTCTCTGAGGTTTTGTTACTTTTCTGGAAACTTTTCTGAAAACTAATTTCTCATTCTTGAATATGCCCATAACAATGTCAGTAACTGAACAATTTATACAAACACTGATATTGTGCAGGTTTTGACAATGTCATCTTTCTATACTTTGTATGTCATTTGCTGCATTTTCAATTAATTACCTTTGTGTCTGGGGGATGCAGAGGATCAGTAGTAAAGACACTGTGGTTGTAAGGTTGGGGGTGACTGAGCAATGCAAGATGGAGTGAGCTGCTGCCAACCTAGCAGTTGCAAAGCATGGAAATGCAAGTAGATAAATAGAAACGAAATTGTTCCATGTGTTTTAGCGTTTCATCATGCTGGCTAAGTGATCACAGAGATGCCTTTGGATGAAGATGTCTTGTAACAAGGATGAACACTACACTCTAGAGTTGGTTACAACTAGCAGGGCAATCCTACTACCTTTACCTTATACAATTGTGTCCAGCAAGTTCTGTACAGGGTACCATGCCTTGGATGTTGATGGAAAATTCCTGCTTTTCTATTTTTTGTGTTTTAATTCATCTGATCTGCCTTTAGAAAATCTGTAGAAAAAACTACTGTAGAAACCTGCTCTTCTGGGCATATACAAAGGGCATTGGGCATACTTCCTTTTGTGGTCTGTGCATATAGGCTACCTGCTTGCTTTTGTTATGCTTTTGTTAATTTTTTTTGTGCTGTTCTAAGACATTCTTACAGCACAATCCTAACCAGGTCTACTCAAAAGTAAGCCCCTTTGTGTTCAATGGGTCTTACTCCCAGGAAAGTGTCTTTAGGATTGCAGCTTTAGGCTCATAAATCAAAGCCACATCAGCCCCACAGGTATGAAAAAGGGCAATTTCCCACTCAGAAAACTGTCCAATCTTTCCCCATGTAAACTTCATAAGAAGTCAGAAATTTGCAGTTCCTAACCATGCTCCTTGCCATGACCTCTGGCTGGAATGTATTCAGTGGTTCATGAGCAAGTACAGTGAAGGATTTTTGGTTCATATCCCATTGCTGGCAAAGTATTTGGTATATTTTTCCTTTGTTTCTGCTCCTGAAAATGGGTTCCCCTAAGCATAGTAAAGGCTTCAGACAGAACCTATTAAGTGGTACATCAGCAAAGGGGCCAAACCACTTCCTCTCATGAATTTCTTGGAACATGGTACTTGATGAATGAGCAAGCACACTGATGAGTTTGAAAGAACAAGGATGAAACGTGGAACAAAGCACCACCACTACTACATAACATCCTGAACTGAAATTTCAGGAAGAGTTTCCTGGTAGCAGCTGCAGCTCAAGCTCCTCTGTTCTCATTTCAATTTACTGATCTCCAGGCTGGGATGTTCTGGAACTCCTATCTCTCCAGGGAAATTCAAAGTATTCAATGGTTTGAACACAGAAGGACTAACTGATAAATCTGTACCTCAATCTCAGGGTGGAATAAAAAAATAAAACAGATCAGGCCTCATGTTAGCAATACTCAATGCACTTCAGACTCTGCTGATCTTTTTTCCTGTTCTCCTCCCTTTCCTGGCTTGCCCATGTGTAGACAAGGGTATGAATTTCACCCACACAAATGAATGGTCATTCAGTTGTCAAGAGCATGTGTCCGGAACAAATTAAGCTCTTTATTTGAGGCACCACTGTATCTTTAGAATTGCCTCTTTATGGTGCAATGCAATCCTAACTATGTATCGTTAAGACATATCTATCACAATTTGTGAGTCAGCTATGCCAACACAACATCTGCCAGCACCAGATACTATCCCTGTTCCAGGCAAGGAAGGTGAGTTTGTTTTGGGTGCCACAAAGAATGAAAGCAGGTGGGGTATTCTGAGAGGGTGGGACGAAGGTGTTTCTGAACCCGGAGAGGATGGAACAGGGGAGGATAAGGCTGAGAGAAGTTATATCAGTGGCAGCAGTGCACACCATATCCTAATTCCCACTTTTAGCCCCATCAGCCTTATACACGCTGCTTGGATTTGCAACAAGTTCAAATCCTAGTAGCTCATAGGGAAGGCTGGGGCGTTAGATGGGGCAAGGGGAAAATATTCCCTATTCTAAGGTTCCTCCAGCTGCCTTCCAGTTTACACTGGATAAAACACAGGCCTTATATGCAGAGCTGGTTTGGAGTGCTTGTTTTATATTCTCACTGCTGGTGAATGTCATATAATTTGTGAATAAGTAGCTTGAGAATCACTGGGTTTAAATATAAGCCATTATGCATGATTTCTGATACATTTTATTTAACACACTAATGCATTTAATACAAGATGAAGCATATCGAAAGGAAGATGTGAACAAATGAAAAACTTTGACAATATTGTGCTTTGAAATTTTGATTGCCATGTGCATTATACTGGCTAAATGGATATGTAGATTTTAATGTAGATTTATTCATTTTTCCCCCTTTATGAAATATGGAAACACTATCTTGGACACATAAATTAAAACTTTTTGCAAAGATCATAGGCATCACTGTTCTTCATTACAAGCATTATATATTCACACTTTTAAATTAATTGCAATCTACTTACGTGCAAAAAAGTTCAACACAAATTTCTTCTTCTTTCACAACAGAGATAGCATTTTGTTTTCACCCAGCTTTTTTGCTTTCAAGAGAGATATTTATTGATACTCAACAAAATTTCTTACTTCCCATTAATTACAAAAGAAAAAATCCATTTCCGTTGATATTTATTATTCCTTTCTTACTGTCAGTTCTCAGGCTAAAAAGTTGATGTGAGATGTTATTGCAGATAATATTCTGTCCTTAATTTAAAGTAATTTGTAATCTACTACATGTGTATTTATTTCTGGCTACCTATAGGAGCATAAAGCATTCTCTCTTAAACAAGACATATATTATATCACGATTCCATTGCTGTAGATCAACAAGTAGTGCTTATCGATCCGTTCCAACAGCAGTTCTAACTTCATGGAAGATTTTGATTGATAATTCTCATCCAAAAAGTGCCTTTCCTCCATCTCTCCAGAGTTTTCTGTGGTTTCAGCAGCAAACCATATGGAAGCCCTTATTTATGATAGAAAACCTGGTATAAAAGATGACAGATTTTAAGGAGCCATTTTGAGCACCTGCTTACTGTTTTCATCCATGTAAGTTTGGAATTTTGAGGGAAATGAAATGAATGATTTGATTCTACAGTTCAGTATAATAAACTGCAATGTAGCACACATAAGGGTTGTGTGCTACAGGTATACAAATTAATCTTTCTTATTATTACTTAAAGCAGGCCTCCATCAGTCTTGAAAGACTATGGTATCGTGCTCGGCGCTGCATACACTGCATGCAAAGAACAAAAGCCTGGGTTGGATTGTTATGGAGGATAGGCTGTTACTCAAGAAGCAAATCCCCCCCTCCACACCACTGAATGAGTCCAGTGGAAAGGCAGAGCCAATACGATTGGATCCAGCTGGCATCGCAGAGCTGGGCTAAGGACAGGAGCTCACCCTGTCTTGTGGGGCCGACCCGGGTCTCGAACCCTGGCCTGCTGGTTAACAAGCACAGTGTCTTAGCCGCTTGCGCCACCCACAGCCCTCTATTATTACTTAAGTAGCATAATAATAACCTTAAATTCTTGGTTAGCGTTTGAACTTGTGAGCACAATTCCAGTCCAAACTTCTGTAAGGTTGTGTCACTATTGTTGAGTTGCCCTTTGCTCATTACATTAATTTAATGAAAACATTTTTCCCCATGTGTATTCACCCCATGGCACAGCTGTAACATTGATCATGAGGGTCTTTCCCATAGGAAATGGTCCTCTTCTTCCTGGCACAGTGCTGCTTTCATCTAAAAGATGAGCTTCCAAGCTTTGTGTGGGGAAAAAAGTTCTCAGAATTAAAGAAGAATCATTTCCAAATCTATTATGGCTATTATTGCAGCAAGCTGGAGTCCAAAACAAGTAAAACGGTGTTGTCAATGGCTATGATATAATTTATTGATTTGCAATCTTTAAACTGAAGGCTTGGTGTCAACTTTCCAGAAGGTGTTGTTTTGATGTAATTGCCCACCAACTTGATTTCACAACTAAAAGACAGATTCTATTAATATGCTGTAGCATCAGTGGCAGACGGAGTGGCCTTTGTACAGCAACATAAAATAAGATTCTGCTCTTGGAAACCAGGAAAGAGGTGTCCAAGTCAATCCGTTGTTTCAAAAAGATCTGATCTTATTTACAAGGGATGCACAGTTGAGCTACCAAATCAGATCTTTGCCTGTTCAGTAAGCAACTAACAGTGCAATCCTAAGCATGTCTCCTCAACTGAGTAGGCATGGAATCCTAAGCATGTCTGCTCAGTTGAACTACTCATTGAGTTCAATAGTACTTACTCCCAGGAAAGTGTGGTTAGGATTGCAGCCTAAGTATTTCTCTTCCCATCCAAGTTCCTGTTCTCAGGACCTTTGCAAGGTCCTATGCAAAGACAAGGGCAACCACTGTTACAGAAACAGCCATGCTACTGATTCTGCACAGCAGACAAGGTTTTGGCTCAAGAACACTTACTGGGATCCCAATTAATTGAAGTTCTAGGTACACTAGTTTTGGAGTGCTGCATTTGAACAGGATATATACAGAGTGGGTCCCCCAAAAGGTAACCTTTAGTAACCTATAATGATAATGTCTTATTCTTTCCTGGTATCCCCAGACGGTCCTTGCATGGAGTTGCCCACTTGATTCTGCACCTTCTTTGGTGCCCAACACTGGGAATTGCAGCACTTATGGCTTCTTTAGCTGGGTAGTGCATCAGCGTGCCTTGTGCTGTTTTTGCCTCCTCCTATGATAACAGGCTTTGTTATTTTAGCTGGGTCGTGCCCAGCATGTCTTGCACTATGCCAGCCAGTGCCCATGATCATGCTATATCATAAGCTTTTTTCAGCTAGGAAGCATGCCAGCATGTCTTGCACTATGGTGTATCATATCAGGCTTGTTTCTTCAGCTAGGGAGCACCCCAGTATGTCTTGTGCTTTGCCAGCCATTGCCCATGACTGAGGCCATGTTATATCATAACAGGCTTGGTTTCTTCAGCTGATTAATGCCCAGCATGCCTTGTACTGTGCCAGCCATTGCCCATGACTGAGGCCATATTATATCAGAACAGGCTTGGTTTCTTTAGCTGGTTAGTACCACAGCATTTCTTGTACTATGCCAGCCATTGCCCATGACCGAGGCCAAGTTATATCATAACAGGCTTGGTTTCTTTAGTTGGTTAATGCCCAGCATGTCTTGTACTGTGCCAGCCATTGCCCATGACCGAGGTCATGGTATATAATAACAGGCTTGGTTTCTCATATTCCTTCAAATGTGACTGGCTCAAGAGGGAAGCCTAAACCCTAGGGACATCACTGGGAACTGAAACATTTTGGAAATGGAGGGAAAATGAAGTACCACAGTGTTAAGGTGTTAACGGGGGAATGCACCACATTACACAAATATTACCATTTCTAATATTATTTACTTTAACCAGTACTGTAGTTACAGACAGAAAAAGAAAGCAACAAGAACCACACAGGCATATACAGGATAGTTAAAACAAACAGTACGTCACCAATAGTTCTTCCTCTTTACTTCCAAAGAAGTCTAAATTATCTCCTCAGCTTCCCTCTCCCAGCTGAGGTAAGTACCCAAAAACTAAGACAGCAGGGAGGATCCACTCACACTCTTATACTTTCAGAACAAGAACACTCCCAAAGTAAAAGCAATAATATTCTTCACACTCTGATATGGAGGGAAAATGAAGTGTCTCAGAATTGGAAGCTATATCCTACACAGAAACCACAATTGTCATCATAAGCCCATCTACCTCAACCATTCAGTCATATTCATTCAGAAGTTGTGGCAACCCAGCCATTGAAGCTATGGGAATGGTGTGGCTTGGTGACTGCACGGAGATGGTCCTTACAGAGATCAGACCATCACCAGTGATTCCCTGACTAGGTTAAAAAGTTTCCTGTTGCCAAGTCTTGGTTGGTTTTGAGAATCCTTTTTGTAGCCTATTTCCCAATTTCACTCTTGGATACTAGGTAAAGGTAAAAGTACTGAACAAGATCATCTTGGTGAAGCTGTTGTTATATAACGTGTACTGTATTGATGTAAGCCATGTTAACTGGGATGCAGTGAATGATCTCACCCTGTTTTAGTGACAGTATTCTAATTATTTGTCACATAAAGGTAATTTAAAGATAGTTTTGAGCATGTTAGACTAGATATTCAGAATACAGGGTCTGTTAGTAATCACAACAAAGGATTAGCTGTCTCTGCATGCAGCTGGTGAATGCTTGAAGTTATTAAGCAAGTGAATGTTGATAACCACTGTTAGCAATTATCTATAGTCAATCGTCAAACTCCATATTTTAGATTCAAATGCAAGAAAGATTTTCAACACTGTTTTGTAAATGTTGACAGTTCTTGCATTTTGGAAGTCACATCAAGTCTCTTGTTAATTGTTGCAAAACTAAAATATTCAGAAGACAATCTTCAGAGCTCTCCAGTGTTCAAAACATTCAATACTCGGACCCAATTTTATACTACTGAAAATGCTATCAGGTCCAAGCTACCAACTAATGGTGGATGATAAATGTATGTAAACTATACACTACTACTACTACTACTATATCAGTAATATTACTGCTTGTATCTATTGCAACTGGAGGCACGACTACTGTTGCCACTCTGCTTATAATCACTGCTATGGTTGTTCTTTACTACGTCCATGATTATTACTGCAACTTCTGCCCCACACTACTTACTACTTTTTACTATTGCTCTAACATCTGATGATAGTTGACTGTAATTCTCCTTTAGGAAAACGAGACTTAAAGCTTTGCTCGAACATATTAAGAGCTCAATCCTGATGGTACACTGATGGTAAAAATGTATTAAGAACATAAGAAAAGCCTCCACTCAGTAAGGCCAAAGGCTTACTCTATCACACAGATGCCTCAGGGAGTACAAAAGACACCTGAATCCAGATGCCCAGCTCTGCGTCTGGCATTTTGGGGTTGTCCACCTCTAAACACACCTCTCTTGGCTTGTAACTTGAGGTGGTCCTTTCCGCTAGGAATTTGTCCAAATGTCCAAATCTTGAGGCTTTGCTCAGTGAGTGGGTGGTGCAAGTGGCTAAGACACTGTACCTGTTAACCAGCAGGCCAGGGTTCGCAACCCGGGTCAGCCCCACAAGACAGGGTGAGCTCCTGTCCTTAGCCCAGCTCTGCGATGCCGGCTGGATCCAATCGTATTGGCTCTGCCTTTCCATTGAGCTAATTCAGTGGTGTGGAGAGGGGGGATTTGCTGCTTGGGTAACAGCATATCCTTCATAACAATCTATCCCAGGCTTTCGTGCTTCGCATGCAGCGTATGCAGCGCCGAGCACGATACCATAGTCTTCCAAGACTGACGGAGGCCTGCTCAGTGAGGCTTTGCTCAACTGGGTGGTGTCAGGTGCCATAAATGTGCCATAAACCATGTTTACAGAACTCTGTATGTGGGAACTGCTGGCACTGAACTGGTGCTAGACAGATGCCACCTGGAACAAGGGATGAGCTTTGTATGGCAATAAGGTTTTTTAGGGCAAGGAGAAGCATTCCAGGGTAGGTAAGAAAGTGAGGGATGGTTGGCAGAGGGAGGAAGAGGGTTCCCAGAAAGCCAGAAAAGGCCGAACATGTCCGTAAAAGAGGCTTTTAAAGTGGAAAAAGCCCCCTAACTGGACTTTTTAAAGAGCTTTTGTGCTTTAAAATTTTTAAATTTGCTGCCTGCAATATTTGGCTTGGCCACCAGGTGGCAGACATGAGCACATGCCTGCAAAAAGAAAAGGAAGGATGCAGCGCCCCCACCCCCGATGGAGGGCCATGCTGAAATTGCAGGAAAAACAGGCCAGCTGCTTGACTGGAGCTCCTATGCTAGAGACTCCTGGGATTCTTCTGCCCACTTTCAGCCACGTCACTGTAAATGGGAGTAAAAGAAACAGGGGTGGGGTGCTTGAGCCCCTTTTTATGTCACTGGGTGCCAGAGAGTCTAATTAGGGTGCTTTGGTCTTTGCAGAAAGATCATGTCTGCTTTGAGCCCCTTTTTATGTGCGTTGTTGGTGAAAACAGGTCTTGCAAAGAGGTATTCAATATAAAAAGAAGTACTATAATGTTGAAATTAAGTACAGGAAAGCAATATAAGTGTTTTTTATCATTTATTTTAACATGTCCTACATTTGTCCTACATTTTTAACATGTCAGGAATTTTGCTTGGATTTCAGGAATTTGGGGGTACCTTGTCCTCTTTTTTGGGTTTGGCATCTGGTCACCCTGGGGAGGAACCAAGGGAGGATGGGGTCAGGGTGAATATATGTCCTCTTTTCC
Organism: Cryptoblepharus egeriae; assembly: GCA_030015325.1. NCBI lineage: Eukaryota > Metazoa > Chordata > Lepidosauria > Squamata > Scincidae > Cryptoblepharus > Cryptoblepharus egeriae. The sequence continues at coordinate 50,783,868 of JAREYC010000004.1, forward strand.
CAGGACGTATCCTCTTTCTAGCCTTGTGTCCTGGAAAACATCTTCTTTGTCCTCCTTGTCCTTATTTTCAGGAAGCATGTAGCCTTCTTATAATTAATAAATTATATGTAATAAATTGTCTGTGTAATCTTAAGTCTGTCTACTCAGAGGTAAGTCCTATTTTGTCAAATGGAGCCTACTTCCAGGAAAGTCTCTTTAGGATTGCAGCCTATATATAATAGATTAAAATTTAATAATAAATAATATTAACCACATGAACACAGTATTTAAATTAACCACATGAACATAGTATGTTTAAATTAACCACACGAACATAGTATGTTTAAATAATATGTTTAACATAGTATGTTAAAATTAAATTAAATTAACATCAACACAGTATTTTTGAGTGTTTTTAGCTTTTATGTTGTTATGTCCTACATTTTTCTTGGGTGTCCTACATTTTGGAAGAGGCTTGTTCTCTATTTTTGGTTATGATATATGGTCATCCTGGATCTGAATGAGGCATCTGGTGGGCCATTATGATGGACTAGAAAGGAAGCTGGACTAGATGCTGGACTAGATGGGCCTTTGGCCTGATCCAGCAGGGCTCTTATTATGTTCTTATGACTCTTAGATTTCTGCTCTGTTGGATCCAGTGCTCCATGTTGAGCTGAAAAGCACAACATGAAGCTCTTCCAATCTGGACTGGAAAAATAGCTGGCACAGACTGGAGGAGACCCATTGAGAAAATTGTCCCTTACCCAGAGGAAGGGGACAAAAGTCCCCAGACTCCAGAAGTTTCTGTGGTGGCCATAGGATGCAGTGGTAGCCACCCTGACAACTTATAATTAGATTACTATGTATGTCTGCTCAGAAGTAAACACTGAGTTTAATGAAATTTACTCTCAGTTCAATGTGTACATGATTACTCTATACATGATTATTCTATACATGATTACAGTATGTGTCTCAGACACATACATAGGAGTAAGTCCCATAAAATTCAATGGGTAATTTCAATAAATCCAATAAAATTCATTTGGGAATGTCTGAGACATGCATTGGATTGCACTGGAACAAGATATGCATTGGATTGCACTATATAAAATTTAATTATGGCTGCAATCCTAATCTGTAGTTAGGCCGGCATAAGACCCGGCATAAATCCTGTACTGACCTGGGCGTATCACAAAGGTGCTGTAAGGCATTTCTGTCCCACTCCTGGGGTGGTGAGGCTATCGCACAAGCATATGCCAGCCTCCCTGCACCACCACGAGAAGATATGCCAGGTGATGTACGCTGGCCTAAATTGGTCAGGATTGAGCCTTATATTAGTAATGGTAGGTTGGTGGTTTTTCCAGAAAGTCTGAGCTAAACTTTTAACACTTAGCAACTTGATGGCCAGTATGAAAAAAACGAATAGCAATTAAAAGATATGTGTACCAACTCTGGTTCTGAATGAGGCTTTCAAATTTCTGATAGTGTAAAAAATTCATCATATAGGAAGGTTCCATCTCTGATTTCATGAGGATCAAAATGCACATTTCCCACAACTTATTTTGTAGATGCATGAGTCCTGCATATCACAAATATACATGATCTGAGCCTTGCCCAGCAGCCTGCTAGCCGCTGGACTAAAGAGTACGGACTTCTGTTCTTCTGATAAAAGTCCTTAATGGAACTTTCTCTTTTGAAAGAAAGGCTATTACTGTTGTACAGTGGTGATTGTGTATTTGTATGCCCAGTTGTCAATGGGATGCTCAAATCTCTGGTATGTCTGATGTTTGCTTTTATGAAACTTGATAGAAGCCTATATTAAAACAACAGAAAGCTAGCACAGTACCATTAAGTGCAATCCTGCACTTTTTAGACAATGAAAGTGTTGCTACTTGCTTTAGTGGCAGGAAGATCAGAACAATTCCTCCAGATTGTTATTCTTCCCTGTGCACAAATTAGATGCTTAGATATGGGTGTGATCCTGATGTGGACTGCACCATGACCAGTGATTTAAAAGAACATAAGATCAAACTTTTAAAATCAAAATATGAAATTATAAAAGCAAGTAGCATATAAAGACAGTATTGACTTACTGTTTCAAGAAAATAAAAGGAATTTCCCTTAAGGCTGCACAATCCTAAAGATACTTTCCTGGGACTTAGACCTATTCAACACAATGGGGCTTACTTTCGAGTAGTCATGGTTAGGATTGTGCTCTGTGTCATAAAACTATAGTAGTGCTAGTTACTTTTAGCTATTAAAGTTCAATTTTACAAATCACTATTTTCGAAATAGTGGAACTTTTACCAAATAAGGGAAAAGATAATGATTTTAAAATGGAAGTGACATTTTTGTTTGGATTAGATTACTGTGTTTCACTTTAAAATATTTGATGAGGATTTTCATTAAGGACATATAGAAAATAGAAACTGATCTTTGAAAAACAAAACCTTTCTTTCTTTCTTTCTTTCTTTCTTTCCTTCCTTATTTGTGATCTTGCTCATTGTAGCTCCCTCTAAAATGATCAGTGGTTTTCATGTTATATCTGTCTGCAGTACTGCGATACTCTCTAAGCTAGTTTTATAACTTGCAAATGTCATTTGCGTTAAAGAAAATGGAGCAAATTATGGAGCAAAATGGAGCACATGACTGGCTTTATGTGGACACTGGAACAGGATTCTCAAATATTTGTTCAGAAGGATGGTCACTGCTGAAAAAAGTGTTTGGAGATGGTAGGTTCTCCAGTGGCTATTGAAACACAAGGATGGCTACAATCCAGAATAACTACGGGACTTTTTACACTGACATAGTTATGGTGCCACCTATGGGAAATGCATAGAGCAGTCCAGAGTAAGTGCCTGTTATGTCTTCCTGTAGTTACTCTGGATTGTAGGGTCGGTGGATCAACTGAGGAGAATGTAGATATGTAGATAAAGCACCAAAGAAGGTGGCCTAAATTAATTAGAACATATCATGTCCCACTTCTTTTGAGGGCCATTTGGATTCTTCTGCACAAGGCACTTATTGGCAATTGATCATTTACATAAAGGCTAAACCTACCTCTTTCCTGTTTGCTGTACATGAGGTCATTTGTGAAAAATAGGAACAACTTGTAAGTGTTGAAGACCTCCCCAGTGAAGCCCCCTGCATGCTGAAGTTTCCTGGATTGCCATGGGAGGCTGGGCCCATGACCTAACAGTCTAAAAGCATCCCTGTGAACTCAGCAGTACAGCCAAAGCTGAGACTGTCCAACAGGGAGAAGGTGATCATGAGGATGTGTGGCTTCTGATGAGATAAAGGAAGCACTTCTTTTCTTGTCTAAAAGTTCAAATTGTTCAGAGAAGTTGGCTGGTGGGGAGCACATCCAATCCTATAGCCACCAGTTCATAAGCCAGCATGGTATTGACCAGGGAGGATCAACCCCAGAATCCAGCAGACCTGAGTGAGAGGTCAAAATAGAAGAACCTAGGGAGAGAGAAGGTGGCTCCAGGTGACTTGTTCCCCTTTAGTCTCATGATTGGGACTGAAATTGGAAGTGAACATGGGGGAATCTGTCAAGAGATATAGGACCTCCAACATTATCTGCAAGAGTTTTGTTCCAGGAGTCCATGGATAATGAAATCCATAAGTTTGGGGGCCATGTAATCCTCCAGAGCAGGGGTGTCCAAACCCCTGGGAGCCAGATGCAGCCTCTGGCAAGCCTTCATGTGGCCCTTAGAAAGACCTATCCATCTGCCCCATAGGTAAGCCTGAAATCCTCCAGAGGTGAGAGGAGCTTTGCTACCTGTATCTCTGGAGGATATTCTGAGGACTGGGGAGGCCTCGCACACCTCTCTCTGTTTATGAAAGTATGGTATTTAAGATCCTCCCTGTCTCTTTGTTGGAAAGTGTGTATGGACTGATTTGAATGCATTCATTCATTCATTCATATAAGTTCTGTCTCTAATATGTAAATGTATGAATATGACTTATGTAATCTGAATCTTAAATATGAATTATGTAAATTCCTTTTTCTGGCCACTAACTCAGTGTCAGAGAGAGATTATGTGGCCCAGCTCCTAAAGAGTTTGGACACCCCTGCTCCAGAGGTAAGGAAGGCTGTGTTCTGAGTGCTGGGGAGAACACATGCCTGAAATCCATGGCTCCCGAACTTGTGGACACAGAAGACCCACTGTAGCACTATAGCTTTATTGCGGCTAGCCGGTTCTATATAGGTTATTTTTTCCAAGTTGATTAATGTGAGCAGGGATTGGATGGACGTTTAAGAGGGCTTAGACATGTTTATAGGTATGTGGAACACTGGCAGACAATTACCATAGATGAAAAAGCTATGGATGAATGACTGAATATTCATACGTGTGAAGGCCTCCTGAAAATAACTTCAGATCTATAATCAAGCAGCCTATTCTCAAATTGAGATTTCTTAAAATAAAAAAATAAAAATGCTTTCCTTCTATGGTATTGATGTCAGGCTTTCACAAAATGTGGATTCAATTGAAGAAATCTATTTATTTATTTAATATTTGTTACCAATAATTTTATGATTCTCTTCAATCCAATCTTATGATGTCTAGAAAAAAGAACAGGATAATATAATCATTTTCTTTAACAAAAGTTGAACATATGTGCTTGGATGGTGCTTCAATTGCTGTTAAAGTATCAGTGAAAGAATCCTTTTGTTAGACAGTGTTTTGGACTCACAGGACAAGGTGAAGATAAATATGAAGAGAACTACAAGTTGATGTTCTAAATGTGGCAGTGGAAGACGTTGCTTAGCCCAACAAGAGTTTATTTTTTGAGAAGATGCAGGTATACTTTTTAATTGAATGTCAAGAGGAGTAAAAAGTGAACAGTTCTGACAAAAAATTGAGTGGGAGAAGCAAGGATAATACAGTTCTTCAGTAAGAGGAATTAACTTGGCAGGAGAGTTAGAAAACCCTTGAGGTTAGAAACCACTGTTATAGAAAGGTCCAAAAAATTCTCATTGTGCCATAATCAAAGTGGGAAGTGATGACAGTAAATATTAATTCCTTAGAGAAAAACATGGTAATGCTGGAATCAGGCACAGCAACGGAACTAGAAACCAGTCAAAAGCTGAAGAAGAAGGAACATTAAAAGTTAGCTTCCCAAGATTTTTCACCTGTAGTATGAAGATCTTACTAAAGGAGGATATTAACAGACTGAGGAAAAACTTATATAAATGTGTGTTCTGAAGAAATGCTGATGAAGGTCTTTTTTTTAAATTAATTTGTATCCCGCCTTTCCTCACCTGTAAGAGGCGGCTAACATCAATCAGAATAAAACACCATTAAAATGATCATAGATAGAGATTAAAACATAATTAAAGTACCATTAAAAGGCATTAACTATACTGTTAGTACCTGTTATACTGAACAATACTGTTGGTCATGTCATTCTGAGCAAATATTGGATATCAAAATGAGACAAAGAGGATGTGGAAAAGTAGACAAGGAGCAGGAAAGTTGGTGACAGTTAAGGTTATGATAGTAGTGGCAGGAAGAAAATATACTGAAAAATTTATTTGAGTGCCTGCTGTTGTAGATCACAAATCATAGAATTCAGGGTGTTTGTAAACATTTCTATAATTCTGAATATTATTTGGAGGCTGATCCAAAATATTCAGTGCCTGTTTATTTACTTCACTATCCCAAAAATGTATTCATAGTTGTGCTACATTGTGACATCATGATTCCTGTATGAGCATGAGGGTGAAATCCGAAGCAATTTAAGCCAGCACAACTCATCCATCCCCCATTCCCATGGCACAGGACTTGTGCCAGCCTTGCACTCTGAATTGTTGAGAAACCTTATTTGCATCTCTCCACTTTAAACATTAAACACCACACACTGCACTGTGGCATGAAAATGCTCTGTTTTTACTAGTTGGTCCCCTCAGATATTAGTTATGTTTATTGGATTACTGGGCCCAGGAGCATCACTAGGGCTTGCATTACCTGGTGTGGGAGGCCAGCACGTCACCCACTGCAATGGGCGGGGCAACACCTGGATGGTGGGTGTGATTATGTGTCATTGCACCACCTCCATTGGTTATTTAGACACACATTTTAACATAAAAAGATATTTCAAAGTGGTTTGTTTCACTGCATCCTGCTGCAAATTTCGCATCTAACAGTATATAATATGATGGGATTATTTATACAAACCATGATTTTAGTCAGTAGGAGTGTCAACCCTCTCAAGGGTGCCCCCTTTCTAACACCCTAGTGATGTCCCTGATTGGGACCATTTTGGAAACCTTGCACTCCCCTTGACTGACCTTCCACACCACCCAAGGCATGTTTGCTTTCTTGCTAGTAAACACGGCTGTGCAGTTCACTTTCATTTTCAATGCATTTCAATACAATCAGGGACCTCCTTGTGGGGTGATTTGTTAGGGCTGTGTTCATTGGATCAGGACAATTATGGTGTCCTTGAAGTCCTCTCAGTGTGTCCTTTCCAATGGACTATGGCACATTTACCTACTCATGAGTAAAGTTACAATATGGTTCACTTTCACTTTCCATAGAGTTCAATGCATATTTTTTGGCCATAACTTTGATAGGAAGGTGCTATTTCAAAACAGATTTTTGCATTGGATTCTGCTCTTCAATACAAATCCAACGGTATATGACATGATGGGGTTTGATGCAACACCATGAAGATGCATTTTTTGGGGTCTTCTAGTATGCATCACCCCCTAGGTGCGTCACCTGATGCGGACCGCACCATCTGCACCACTCTAGTGACACTCCTGATTGGGTCTATGGCAGAGTAGAATGGGATTACATTTTATGAATCTGCAGCTCATCTGTTCCTGAAATGGGACAAAATCATGGGGAACTGGAAGTAGGCAGGGCTCATGAGAGAAGGTGTGAAGGCATACATCATATCTGTGCCTGTGGTCAAAAAAGAGGTCCAAGAGCCAAAGGTCCAAGAGCTGAAAATTTCTAGGAATCCCAGAAAATGTTTGTGTATATTTTATGAAGATTAGCTTTCACATTTTCTTTAAGCCCATATAATTTTATATATGCTGTAATTTATAGAAAGTACAATCCAATGAATTTATGAAATTATGATTTGCTGTAGAAGGGAAGGAGCCCAAAAGGAATTGTGTAGCTCTCCCTCCCACCACCACCACCAAAGGTTTTCAAAATTATTGATGTTTGTATAAGGGTGACCATATTGATTGGAGGACAGAGTGCCTCCACCTTTAACCACTACATAGAAGAGAGAATTGAGGCAGATTTAGCTCATCATAAAAGGGTTTAAAAAGCAGCACCTGCCTAAATTCCCTCTTCTATGCAATGTTTAAAGATAGTGGCACTCTGTTCTGCATTCTATATATTCACCCTATATTTGTGTCTCTTGATAATATTCCTTGAATACTCACAAGGCACAAGCTGTTCACTTGGTTGAACTGCCCTCCTGGACACTGTATCATTGAAGCTGTATGACCACATGGTCAATAACCCTACAATGCTGAGGTCTGTGCAACTCTGAATCCCCAGAAGTCTGGGGACAGTGTGTAACATCATTGCCATGTGCCTAAAAAAACTGCAGGGTTTCATTATGGCAGCTGTGGTAGGGCACCATTAACTAGCATTATGGTAGGGGTTCATTTACTAGCACAGATTCCTTATTGCTCCTGAGGGCAGAGTCTGTGGCTGCAATCCTAACCCCCAGTTAAACTGACATAAGTCCCAGCACAAGTCCCAGCACATGTTGGCCTTGGGTGTTGGTGGGGGTTCTAGTGGGGGTTAAGCCAGTGCACAGACATGCACCAGCCTCCCCACACCACCATGGGAAGACAGGTGAGTTGTACTGGCCTAAATTGATTAGGATTGGTTAGGATCAATTGGCCCCCAATTGATAGACGCCATATTCTACATGGGAACCTTAATCCGCTCCTCTTCAGTTGGAACTACCATATTTTGGAAGAAGCTTCCTGAAGTTGTTTCCTTGGAGTCAGCACCCAAGTTGCACAATATACACGACAAATGTCACAACTGATCCACATCGTCCAGTAGGAATCCATTTTGTGGGATCCGGAGAACAGAATTAGGAATGGATTTCTCTGGACAGTTGTGGACAAGTACTAATTCATAGTTATGGGAATGTGATGAAATAAATCCCTCAACAGAACCATAAAGGGGGGAGGTTTGGAAAAAGAAAAATGTTGGAGGCACCAGATTCTGTAAGTTGCTATAGAAGGAGAATATGGTTGATTGATGGAGATTGGCTGAAAAGGTTTTTTTAACCAAACCTCAGCACTTTTGTTCATCTCACACTCACAGTAGCACCAGGATAAAAGTCATCAGGTGCCATGTGAAGTGAGTGAAGAGGCAACTTTCTTCAGGATTTTGCTGAGGAAAGAAAGAACCACAAAGAGTAACTTAGGAGGGGCAGCGACAGAGCTGAATTTTGTTTTCTTTTTTATGAGCCCAAGCAATACATTGGCCTATTTCACTTTTCACTAATAAATATAATAGGTTTTTAGGGAATGCTCAATTTAAGTAGTAATTCATGAATATCTTGTAGAATTCACGGCTAGTTCAAAGACATATGATAGTCAATTCTATCTGTATATGATTATCATATATAAATTGAGTCTATTTTTTAAAAGATTGGTGGTTGTTCTTATTTAATGAAAACCAATTTTCAGTTTTGATATTATTCCCAGCCTTTCAGGCTGCAGATGTACCTTCGGATTAATGCAATTTACATGGTAACTACTTTTTGAGCCCAGTGTGAATCTTTGAGACATTTGCACTTTCATCTTTGCACCTTTAATTAATTGATGTACCCAATACTCAGGCTTCTGGAAGTACATACCAGAACCCCCTCCCGATAGTCCCAGCTGTACTTGCATGCCCATGACAGCCCTAACACATTTGGACAAGCAATGTAGCCACTGGTACCATTTGTAAGTATATTGAGGACCACTTTAAAGGTTATAGAATTATCTCTCTGGTTATAGAATTAGCTCCCTGCAACCTCTGGAGGTTGCAGACTGCATGCTGAAAATCCCACATACAGTATGTGTGTGTAGGCTTACTCCAAACAAATGCAGATCTTTGAATAGGCAAAGTCCACATATGGGTTCTTTTAGACGTGCCAAACACATAAGTAAAGGCCAGTATAGATGCATGTAGCCATGATATCCTTCTTATTTGTGTTCTTGAAGTCTGCATATTGTGCTTATGAAAACAATTAATTTTAGCTATATTTATTGATCTGTGGTACAGTGGACCCTCAGGATCTGGAGGGATCTGTTCCAGGATCTCCCACAGATACCAAAATCTATGGATAATTACATTTGTGTATGTGTCTGGAGGTGTATACCACAATAACTTACCTAGGGCCATTCAGAGAGAGAGTGTGTATTCTCCAGTCCTCTGAAACCTTCTACCATGGGCTCATCCTCTGTGGATGCTCAAATGAGCAGATGCCAAGCTGGTAGGAGGCCCACTCTACCAAGTAGCACATATAGTTGAACTTCTAGTGTTTTGTCTTTGTAGTTAACATATTATTTAATATCACATGGAAATATCCATAAAAATAGCAGATATTTTGCTCTGGATTACCACTACCAAATTTTCGATATTGGCTAATTTAAAGAAAATTTAATAGCTTTGACCAAAACAGTGTTGCATCTTTTTGCAGGTTTTTATGCGTTTAGGATCTTGCTAATAAGTCTCATCTTCAAAAGCTGTGCCAAAGTAAATCTTATTTATTTCAGTGGACTACTGGGGATATCCTGAGGGTCATACAGAAGCAGTGTGTTCATTAAGGCATGCAAATAATTGGTGTGATAATAAATTAACTGTGTATAATTGTCATATGCTTCATCCTGACAGTACCTAAGCTGTCTGGGAACATTTGTTTGCTCATAGTAAGTCTCCAGAAGGGTTCTCTTATACAGAAGTAAACAAATTTGTTGAGGCAACCTTTTTTTAAAAAAGAAAGAAATCCAATATATACAAATGTATAAGAACACAAAACATCTTTCAAACTGTTCTGCACCAGTGCTAGTTGAAGCCTACTGTACAGATGTTTCCTTTCATCCCAGCCAGTCTTCTAGGCCCTGAATTCTGCAGTAGGTCTGCCTTTATTTAGTGTGAGTGGCAGAAGGCAAGCATTCATAGTGATGTCAGGCACACAGTTTGGATTTTGTTTTTTCTCCACAAGTAATTATACTGTACAAAGTATACACAATGTGCCCTCATGGTATAATTTCAGAGATACGCATGTCTGTATAGCTACCTGCAAGGATGTAAATGAAGTGAGTGGGCAATCTTATAATGCCCTTAGGTTGACCCAAGTTCCTGACCTATTAGTGTAACAAAAGTGACATAAAGCACAAGGAGGAGGATGTGGGGAGGACAGAACTGTGGGTGAAGGAGAAGAGAGTGGGAGGTGGGGGTCAGATCTGGCAATTATGGGTCTGACTAACCCTACAATCCAGAGTAACTATGGGAGCATGTAAGAGACATTATGTGCACTCGTAGTTACTGCACCACCTAGTGAAAACCTATGGGAAATTCATATTGGAATCCAGAGTAAATTGCTCTTACACCAGAACAAGGACTCCCCATAGTTACTCTGGACTGCACCCTAAGTCTGGCTGCCCAGAGATATGGCAGCAGTCCCAATACTTGATAAAGTGCAGAAATTCTAGCCTGCCTGTGCCAGTGTATGTTAGGATTGCACCCTGAGTGGCCTTAGGCAACGTATAGTATCTCATTCCACAACCCATCTGCAACATGGCAATAATCATATTGAATTGCCTTATATGGTTTAGATTGTGATGTTTGCCAGAGTGCTACTCGTCATTTGGAATCTCCATGTGATAAGGAAAGCAGTCTTGCACTAAAATAATTAAGCCTTTATGTATGCACAACTCTGTTCTCAGAAGGCACTTCTTGTAACAGGGATGAAAATAAGGATCCAGTCCACAGTATGCAAAGTTTTTTGAAGCACTAAGTAAAGAGAAAGCATTACTATTAATATTACTACTGCTGCCACCGCTACTATGTTCAATAATAATAATAATAATAATAATAATAATAATAATAATAATAATAATAATAATAATAATAATAGGAAATCTATTGAAAACACACATCATTTATTATTCTGATATTTTTCTCTGAATGGATTGGGGAATAGTCATGATAATCTGATGTAAAGTACTCTCTATTTAGTTTTATGATGGGGCAGTTCTGTGCCTATCAAAGGATTCATGGCCAGAGCAGCCTCTCCTGTTCAATAAAACTTTGTGGACTGTTGTGTATAGGATGACTCTGAAATACAGGGCCCTCCTTGTCCACTGGCTTGGCAACCATAAATTTGAATATACAGGGAAACCAATCCACAGATGGAGGGCCTCGGAGATCACCCAGATGCAGCTGGAAGTGTCTTCCAGTTCTGTCCAGGAGGTCTTTTGAAGTGCTGGGAGGTCATGTGCAGCTTTCCTGTGCCTTGTGAAAGTCTCTTAGAGGATGCTAAAAGGAACTTCCTGTTTGCCTCCATTCATGAAAATGGATTGAGCCATTATCTGTCAATCCAGCCTTCCTCGAAGGATTGTTGTGAAGACAAACAGGGAAAACAATGTTCACCTTGCTTTTGTTGGAGAAAAACTAGGATGCAAATGAGTTGTATAATCAATCATTCAAACATAACACTTCATTGAAGAGATTTGTTGAAAGCACAGTATTATCAAGAAAAATTAAATCATGAAGCCCAAAGCGAAATGTCCACCAAATTCCTACTAATTAACACATCATCAATACTAGCAATTTCTTCTGAGAATGATGTGAATTGGCCTCATTGATTGAACTGATTGCATTTGAACATTGTCGGCTGAATTTATTTTCTGGGAAGCGGAAGGTAGGTATTATTAGGCTCCTTTAAAAACACAACAACAGCATCAACAACAATGGAGTAATGTTAGTGGTTGCTATCTGCAATAATCTAATGCTGACAGAGAGTAGTATTTTATTTAGTAATTAACAGTGTAAAGGGGAGAGAAGCTGTCATGTTGGTTCTTAAGCTGGGGAATGTGATGAAAGATGGTATCTCCGATCTCATCCTTTCCACTTGTTTAGGATTGTCAGGATGAGAAATGTCAGCATTATGAAAGCTCAGCTCTGCTCTTGATATGATAAAACCCTTCAAAAGCCAGTCTCTCTCTCCCTCCCTCTCCCTTCCTCTCTCTCCCTCTCTCGCCTCCTGCACTTGCTTCTTTTTTTATTTATCCTGTTTTGTCAGATGGCAGAAATATAATTCTTTTCTTTCTTCCTATTATAAGCCACCATTTTTGTTTTATTATATGTTTCACAACCCCTAATGTCCCACTGAAAATTACCTTGTTAAATGACAGTGTTTCAAAGCCATGAATCCTTCCCCCCATCCCATTCCCTCTGAGGTTTGAAACAGTCAACAGACTGTAAAGAATAAATAATAAAAAAGTATTGATTATTTTGATGACTGTGAGATTCAATTAAGTATTAATTTTGCCCTCCAGTGGACCTATCAAGGTATTCAAAAGGGAGGATTCGGCTTGAGCTAAGTGCGTGCTGAGTGCTTCAGCCTTAAAGAGGGAGAAAATGTGTTTACCTACAGTATTTGAAGAAGAGTGCATTGATGCACAGAGTCCAATATTTAAGTGCTGTGCAAATTAAACCCTGGTGACAGTGACATTGTTTTCGGCGATATGAGTATTGACTAAAGAAGTGCATTTGATGACAGCTTAAACTATTTGTATTGATTAACATTTTCATAGATTATCATGTGTCATATCAAATTCACTTTTCAGACATGAATACATTAAAAAAACACCATAGGCAACCATCGACCAATGTGAAGATGGGGCAGAGGGAACATGCTAACCAACCTACTTGCGCACTGGTCACCTGTTCTCTGCATAAGAACCATTTAGGCATGAACTTAGCAATAAATAGTTGGCAGATAGCACAACAAGGTCACTTGTTTGTTCTTGGTCCTGTCCCCTCCCCCGCACCAGTTTTTGCTGGTTTAATGGGAAAGCAAATGATAGATTGTATTTGGAAGTCATAACTGACACCCCTACCTCCAAACATCTTTTGAGTGGGAAGATACAATAGATTAAGAGAATCAGGAAACATTTTAGAGCAACATAATGGTTTATTTTGCATAAGCGCATATGCAGTATGGAAATATAATGTTCCAATCACAAGAATGATTGCAAACATTTTGTAAGTATCCTTTGCATTTTTAAAAATGTGACTATGTATTTTTCAATTAGATAAGATTGATGGATGGGTAGCCTCAAATGTGAAATTGTGGACTTTTAGAACCTAATAACCCAAAGACAAAAGAGTAATGATTTCATTGTCTTGTCTTGATTGTATGTAATGAAATGAAATACTTTTGTTTTGCAATATTGATGTTTACCAAAAAAAATTGTTTTGTTGTGCTGTGGAAAGATTTGTGAGCATTTGTTGTTCTGCTTCTGATTTGACTAATGTTACAAAATGTTATAAAAGTGAGAATGCTTTGAGAAAGAGGAAAAAGAGAGCAGTAGGACATTCACAGCCTTTTAAAAGAAAATGTAGGGCTGGATCACACATCATTCTTCCCCTCTCCTTACCACATTAAAGTAAAGAGCGAGGTGTAAAACATACACACAGGCGCAGCACATCCTACAATTAAAGCTGTGTTGGTTATGTAGCCTTCACTGAAGTTTTTCTCCAAAGCATCCGGAATCTCTCACATGCTAGTTGAGCTTTAATAGGGTGGGGAGTAATGGAAAACTCATTGGATCTGTAATAGCTCTTCACTTGACTGCAGCCAGCAATAACAGCAGGAGCAGCCAGAGATAAGAGAGAGTGAGTGAGTGTGTGTATGTGTATGAGAGAGAAAGGAAGAGAGAGAGAGAGGGAGTGCAAGATAGAATACGCACACCAAAGCTGCGACTTTCCCCCCCTCACTTTTTTCCCCCCATCCTAGGATCCAATGATAGCTGGACAAGTCAGTAAGCCCTTGCTGTCACTGCGGAGTGAAATGAATGCAGAGTTGAGGGGTGAAGACCAGGCAGCTGCTTCAGACAACGAGCTGAATGAGCCCCTGCTTGCGCCTGTGGAATCAAATGACAACGAGGACACTCCCAGCAAGCTCTTCGGTAAGTCTATCTAGGTATTTTGTGTTGTGCTTGCCTCCTGTGTTGGTGCCACAGATAGTGAAGAGGACAGAAAGCAAGAATGTGGGATGGGGAACCACTTCTGAAGACTGGGGGAAAGGGTGCAAACATCCTCTGTCCGGCTTGAAAGAGTGCGCACACTGGCTGTCAGAAGTTTAGTCGGAGAGATGCCATAACATTGTCAAGTTGAGCTGCAATGTGCAAATCACAGACTCTAGAGTAGTTCCATTGGCATTAGTACTGTGACTCTGGCACCAGTGGCGCACTGATTGCTAACTTTGGGGTTATCAGTTTGTGCGCCGTCATGTTATCCAAGTCTCCTTCTTTCATTTGTTCATTTATAGGCGAATTAAGCATGTGAATTGAAACTTCTGTGTGCAGCACCAGGTTCAAGTGTTTTCTTTGCACACTCTTGTGCAAAAGCCTTTTCTGCAGTTTTCTCTGCTGCAACAAACTTTTCTTAAGCATCTTAAGTTCTTTTTTGTTTCCTTTCATTTTGTGTGTAGCTTTTAAAAAGGGATCATAATTCTTTTGTATTTTATCAGCCATTATATCACTGTTCTTGAAAACCTTAATTTTTTTAATGTCAACCCAAGTATTATTTATGTCTCTTAAATGAAGGAAGGGAAAAAGAGACAGCTTAGCTGTGAGACATATTTTACAATTTTAGTTTAAAAATTTTTTTTAAATCATTCCTCTATGGTGCATGAGGACAGGCACTGTTTATCTTAAACAGCTGTTTCTGTAGCTAATGAATATGTCGCCTTTCCCAAATATTGGCTTCATGTTCAAAATAAAAATAAGAAGAGTGGCACTTCAGCCTAGACATCTGTCATTCAAAGCAGTGACACCCTGTAAGACAACTCAAGCAACTGTAATCTCTAATCAGAAAAGGGAACAGAGCGTGTTCGGGGGTGTGCTTGAGTGATAGATGTTGATATACGTCTGTGATGGAGCAGTACTACACAGCACAATGTGACATTTGGATTCGACATAACTTGCTTCTCAAAGAGTTCCATTTAATTATTTTCATGTGGAACTTTGCAAGAAAAAACATCTGGAAGCATGTATTTTGTATTTTGCAGGATTTTAAACCAGGTGAAGTATCTTTATTTGAAGAAGAATGTGCCTTTAAAAAACAGTCAACCTTTCTTTTATTTTTTTCTCTATAAGGAAGCTGGACCTAAGCTTGAATGTCTGTATTTTATCTACGGCATAAAGCAGCAAAATAATTTTTTTTTTCAAAAGATCCATGCAATATTGATCAAAAGAGGTGCCCTATCATTTTTAAAGAGACAGGTAGAGGCAAGAAAATAATGTAATTATATAATACAGTCATCCAGATCATTACAGTTGAATAATATAATGCCTATTATAGATTATAATTTCCATTTAAATATAACTTGTAAGTGATATCTGTTTATATGAAAAAAGAATAGGTTTTTTCATGTGTTGCTGTTTGGCTGCCAGCTAATTGAATCCATTTTATGTAGGGGATGAATTATAATGCTTCAAAAATTTAAAAAGTGATATTTCAAGCAAGCATCTAAGCATTTTAAATAATTTTAACATTTGACTGACCTGACTGTTTACCAGTCTCATAATTCACTTTGGAATAAATTTTACATCCAACTTTTAACAGAACTATTTGTACCTCAATCTGTTGCTGATTGTTCTTGCTGTTTGTTCAAATTTACTTTTATAATAAAGGATAAACCCTTCTTAATTATCATTCTGGAATTTTTTGTAAGTTCCTTAGCAAAGCTGAAAACTTCTGTACAATATATGATGAATAGAAATGGTAGATTTGTCTATCCTAATAAATTAAAATAGAATTGAATTGCAACAGGTCAATGCATAATGAATAAGAGTCATTGTCTACAAATTATGTATTCATACATTAGTATATATTTAGGGCACAATCCACACAAGCACTTTGTTTTAATGATTGTTAAATCCTGTTGTTTTTAATGATTATAAGCTCTTAAATTTATCTTCTTTATGTCCATGGACTTAAAAGTGCTGAATCTTAGCTGGAACATGCAGTACAATAACAACAAGACAAGATCCTTGTCTTAGTTTGCATATACAGTATATAATGAACCTGGAGTGAGCAGTTGAAAAGAATCTTCAGGCCACTTAATCAGGAACAATCATGTTGATTTCAATGATAATACTATAGAAAAAGCCCTCCTCCTGCCCAGGTCAGTGAGAACTATTAAGGCACTTATCCAAAATCCTACTTTGAATTCAGATTACTTGTACTTGTAATTTCAGCCCCTAGGAGTATAGACACTAAAAAACAGAGAGGAGCAGAGGTACTGACTACAGAAGGCATGAAAATGCCATGGAGGGGGATGTTAAATCCATGTGACATCTGTAGTTTCCAAAGTGATTTTGTACGTTAAGTAGAGCATCTTTTAATATTAGAACTTTTTTCCTTTTTCCCTTTTAATGCTTGATTTTGTTTTGATCCTTGATCCTTTTAAATCATGTAATTCAGATCATGATTTTAATTGAGGAATGAAAATAACATATTTCTGTCATTAGTTTCAATATAAGTTTCAATATAAGGCAATAAAATGCCATATAATATAATTTTCAAAATTAGTACTCTTAAGTTCGGTTTAAGCAGATTTCCCAAGTTTAGGAATGTGGATGTTAATTACGTGGGACTTAGGGCACAATCCAGAGTAACTATGGAAGCACTTAAGAAACATTATGTGCACCCGTAGTTATTGCACGACCTGGTGAAAACCTATGGGAAATTCCTATTGCAATCCAGAGTACCTTGTTCTTACTCTGGAACAAGGACTCCCCATAGATACTCTGGATTTCACCCTTATTTTACCATTATTTTGTTCATATGAGAAAGTCATCTGACTTTCCTTTTGTTATTTGTAGTCTAGCATTGTTATTGTTTTGTAAGGTCTTGAATCTTTGACAAGTCTGTATCTTTATGACAAGAAGGTGAAATAATGGCTGAGGCCTTCACCCTGTGTTGCAGTGTCTCAGTTTCCCACAATTGTAGTGTTGGATGGTTTTATGTATTAATATATGATATGGGGGGGGGGGTGGAGTTGTAAAGGTAATACAAAACACTTCTGGTTTACCTCCAGAATGGATACTTTGCTGCCAGTGGCAGACAAATTGAAAACTACAGGTTTCTGAGCCTCAGTTATACCAGTCTGAGTTTATTCAGTGTCCAAACAAATGTTCACAATTTTGTCATAGAGTTTGACCAGAGACAACTGTCTTTGTTGTTATTTGTATGTGTGCATTATATTTTAAAAGAGCCTTCTAACTACATTTTTAAAAAATAGTGAAAATTTGATTTATGTGCTTGTCACCTTGTAAATGTTTGGCATCTTTCCTATGTATAAAACTTTACATTCTTAAAATTATTACCTGGATGATCAGATGGACCATCTGTGACTGTGAAAAGACCCCATCATTCTCTGTGTTCTACCTGTCTAGAATATCCAGGGAAATATCTGTTTTAACTTGCTTAACTTGCAGTACGCTAATGTGATATATTCAGATTTCATTGAGAAACATGAGGCCACAGAGTTCCATGAAACAATAAGTGGTACATTATTTATCCTTGTTAATGCAGTGAGAAAAGTGGTTTTCTGTTTTAGTTTACAGATGAGAAGCTAAGGAAAAAAGTTTGCTGAATAACTGAACACCTAGAATTACTGTTGTTCAGAATCAGTATACAGTGTACTACTGTGTTTCCTTCCAATTCGTCACATTCACACAAAATAAGAATATGAAATACAGAAAGAAGAAGCACTATACTATTTGATTCTCTAAATACCGAGTATTAGTCTCAGTACTCTGAGGTTGCAATTCTAACCCCCATTTAGGCTAGCACAAGTCCCGTGTTGGCCTGGTGGTGTTGCAAAAGTGCCATAAGGCACTTCTGTATCCCCCCTGGGGGTTAGACCAGTGCATAGTCATGTGCCAGCCTCCCCACATGGGTATGGATAGGAGGTGAGTTGTGCTGGCCTAAATTGGTTAGGATTGCACAGTGTTACTAAGATTGCAATCTTAGGGTGAAATCCAGAGTAACGACGGGGAGTCCTTGCTCCAGAGTAAGAACAAGTTATTCTGGATTGCAATATGAATTTCCCATAGGTTTTCACTAGGTGGTGCAGTAACTACGGGTACACGTAATGTCTCTTATGTGCTCCTGTAGTTACTCTGGATTGTGCCCTTATCCAACTTTCCTGGGAGTAAGCCCGACAGACTACAATGGGAGTTGCTTCTGAGTAGAAGTGCATAAGATTGGGCTGGTAGAATTGTTTTATAGTTGCTTACTATAGTCATTAAAAATAATAATATGGATGTTTAATAAAGAACATATTTCTGCATTTCATGACTTTGTTTTTGTTTTAGGCAGTCAAGCACTAGATATTTTTGAGTGAATGGGTGTAAAATGTCAAGAGCGCTAGTCTGATTTCCTGCTTCAGCTTTTTCAGGCCAGAGGTTTACATCCCCATCTGTGCCTGATCATACTTCTTAAAAGCTTCTTCTTAGAGACTTCAGCAGGGATTAGGGAGACAAGGTCCTTCTGAAGGCATACAGTGTCTTTGGCAGCACTATCCATACTTTCCTGGGAGTAAGTCCCATGGAATATATAGGACTTCCTTCTGAATAGACATGCACAGGATTGTGCCCTTTTATCAGTCATAGGATTGTGCTCTTTTATCAGTCAGTCCCACTGAGAAGCTAGAAACAGAAGAATAAAAGAATAACACTTTAAAAAGAGAGAGCAAATAATTTTACAAACAGAAAGAAAATTATATAAGATCTAAGCTATAAATTGCTTTGATTTTTATATATATGTAAGCCAGGATAACCATGCCATATCAAAGAGAGATAGTACAAGATGTAGAACACTCAAGAAAAATGTAGGAGTTAACAAAATAAAAGCTAAAAACACTCATCTATATATATTGCTTTCATGTGCTTAATTTAAACACTATATGCTAATTATTAAATTTAAAGCTTGTACATATAATTTATTACATGCAGTTTATTAATCACAAGAAGACTGCATGCTGTCCACTTACATGGAAAGGAGGATATTGAAGTTTTTTTCCAGGACAGAAGGCTACAATTCAGTACATGCCTGAGAAAAAGAGGCCATATGGTAACCCTGATGTAAGCAGAGGTAAAACTATCTTTGTGATATTGAAGAATGTGTCCTTTTAAGAAAAATGAATCAGTGATAAGATGAACTTTTTTGTATAATGCAAGATGGTTTCATGCTCAAAACAGCCAGACTTGATTTGCCTGGTTTGTATTGTAAGGGAACAATTTAGCACTTTAGTTCTTGGGCAATACAGTCTTACCTTAGTTGTAAAAGGCAGGCCAATGTGCCTGTACTGTATCAAACACAAGATTGGGGTTTCGGGTGCACTACCACACGGGAAGGGAAAAACTACTTGAAGCTATGCCACTGATTTTAGACCAGAGCAGACCAGAGCAGCCTATACTTCCTCTGCCTCAGTAATACCCCATATTTTGTATGCCAGAGTTCCTAATCTTTGACATCTCCAGGCAGGACTGGCAAAGACCAGTCCTGAAGATCTTTGTAACTGCATCCAAGTCCACATGCATTACTGAGCTAGATGCACAAATGATTTGACACTCTAAAACGGTGGTTCTCAAATTCTCCAGGAGCCTGAGACCCACTTATGTTAGCAGGAATGGGGCTGGGTAGATGCACCGGTCCACAGTGACTAGGAGGCTGCATAGCCTCCCAGGTACATTTAAATGCTGAGTGCCCACCAGTGGTGGGCTCCAGCAGGTTCGCACCTACTCTATAGAACCGGTTGTTAACAAGAGATAGTACATATAAAGTTTAAAAATAGCCATTTAAAAGTGGCTGCCAGATGGGCAGAGAACCGGTTCTTAATTTCTTTGATGCCCATCACTGGTGCCCACAGTTCTGCAGTTTCTGATGTTCCAGTATGACACCCATTTCTGAATCACTCTCCTTAAGAGGAAAGTGATTCTTTCAAGTTCCAATGGTGAGTGGTAGAAGATAGTTTTTGCTGCACTTTCCTGTCAGCATACACATTTCTGAACAAGCATTTATCTTTCCTAATGTGCATATCTCTGATGTATGCAGTTGTTTTAGGGTGTTTTAGGCTTTTTAGGCTTTTGTGAGCCGCAAGATGCATCCCAGAGCTCTCCAAACTAAGCGTATTATTAGCAGTTTTAACTAACGGTCACTTTAAAGATAGCATACTATTTATCAAAATCCTTTATAACAGCAAAGATAGAAGTGACACTTGCCCTTTTGATGTAATGCTTGCTGTAGGTCAGAACTGAGTCCATTTTCAAGTTTGTCTGAGAGAGAGAGAGAGAGAGAGAGAGAGAGAGAGAGAGAGAGAGCTTGCATTGCAATTCTTCCAAATCTAAATCCAGGCTGCAAACTAAAAATTTTTTATTTCTAAGGCTGCAATCCTAAACTCCAGTTACGCTGGTCTAAACCCTGGCATAAGTCCTGTGCTGACCTGGGGCTGTCACAAAAGTGCTATAAAACACTTCTGTGACATGCCTGGGAGAGGGTTAGGCCACTGCACAGACATGTGCTTGCCTCCCTAAATCAACATGGGAATGGAAAGACTAATGAGTTGTGCCGGCCTAGGTTAGGATTGCACCCTTAATCTTTACCTATGTGCATATATACTCTCATAGGGGTCTCCAAACTCCAGCCCAAAGGCCAGATGCAGCCCACAGCAAGCTTCTAACCGGCCCACGGCCAGCCTCTGGTCTCCTAAGAGTCTGTGACCCAGCTGAACAGATACAGCTGAAGACGTAATTGTGTGGTAGGGAAATGAGTGTTCTTTTAAGTGTATGCTTTATTTCTGTGCTGCACACTGGGGCTTGCAGAAATCCTGGAAATTTGAGCCAATTTATTCATTAATTGATCTTTAATGTATTTAAATTTTATTTTTAAAATATTTTATCTAACCCTCAACACTGTGCCAGATATCTGATATGGCCCTTTGGCTGAAAACTTTAGAGACCCCTGCTCTTCTGCAGTGTTTCTAAACTTTCCAGTCTCTGGAGTTCTTTACACTGCTAAAAAGAAACATAGAGTGCCACTGATCCATACATGGAGTCTTGAAGAGCTCCAGATTGCTGATACATGTGGAGACTGGCACAGCACCAAACAGATGTCAGTCACATATGGTGTGTTTGTAGAACCGGTCACATGGTCTTGGGGAGCCCCAGGTCTCCTAGCAGTACACTTTGAGAATTGTTGCACTTGTAGTGCAGTGGTTCCCAAACTATTCCACAAGGGAACAAACTTTTAAAATGATGCTCCTTTGGACCCCACCTCACTTCATAACACTTGAAAAGTTTCACCTTAACAGTTGCTCAAGCCTCTGTTTTTATCCTTTTTTTTACTATGGTGGAGACCATCTTCTGAAGTGTTTGTTGAGTTCCTTGTGCATCTTTGGGACCATTTTAGTAGCTACATATTCCTGGTTGTCAGACCAAGATAAGCCAAAGCACTTGTCCCAGTGCATATCTGTGGCTCTGTTTCACTTTCCATAGGACTCAATATATTTTATTTGATATAAGATTTCCTTTTCAAGTGTTTTTTTTTGGGGGGGGAGGGGTCTGAGTTTGTTTATTTAAGTTATATAATTAAAAAAAACTTAGAATCATAGAATCCTAGAGTTGAAAGGGACCTAGGAGATCATCTAGTCCAACCCCCAGCCTGCCACAGCAAATCCTCCTAGATCATCCCCGACAGGTGCTCGTCAAGTCCCTGCTTGAAGACCCCCAGTGAGGGAGCGTCCACCACCTCCCTTGGCAATCTGTTCCACTGCCGAACCGCCTGAACCGTCAGGAATTTTTTCCAGATATCCAACCAGAATCTCCTTTCTTGCAGTTTGTACCCATTGGTTCTAGTTCTGCTTTCAGAAGCAGCAATGAACAAATGAGCCCCTTCCTCACTTTGACAGCCCTTCAGGTATCTGAAGAGGGCAATCATGTCTCCCCTCAGCCTCCTCTTCTCCAGGCTGAAGGAGAAAAGCTTTTTTCAGTCTGTGGTTTGGGACCTACCAGTGTAGTCAAAACCTTATCTTTGTTGGTTGTGAAACTTCTATCCTGCCTTTCCCTTGCTGAAGTGCTCAAGTGTATTTTAATTAAAGCATAGTCTGATATTGTGTGTTCTTAGGTCCCAATCATATAGTCACCAGTGCTGGCGATACATAAGAACAGTCTCCACTGGATCAGTCCAAAGGCACATTTAGGGCACAATCCAGAGTAACTACGGGGAGTCCTTGCTCCGGTGTAAGAACAATTTGCTCTGGATTGCAATATGAATTTCCCATAGGTTTTCACTAGATGGTGCAGTAACTACGGGTACATGTAATGTCTCTTACGTGCTCCCGTAGTTACTCTGGATTGCAGGGCTAGTCAAGCTTCCTGTAACACACAGTGGTCCAGCACATGCTTCAGGGAGTACATATGACACCTGCATTTAGATGCCCCCCTCCCTGCATCTGGCATTTTGAGGTTGTCCACTTCTACCCACGTCCCTTATGATGGTTCTTTCCTCTAGGAATTTATCCAATCCCTTCATAAAGGCATTGAGAGTACATGTATACCATCAACTCTCGGTGTTGTAAATGTGCCAAAAAGCACCTGATAAGTATCACCAAAAGATAGCAGTGAGACTTCCTGGGGTGGGTGCAAGATGTGGAAGGGGATGATTGAGCCCAAGAGGGGTGCAGAGATGGTGCCAAAGTCAGTAGGGGGCACAGAGTTGAGGAACACCATGGGAGCCTGTTATCTGGAGTAAGGAAGTTTTCAATTTGGGATGCATGTGTGAAAATTAATTCAATTTTTAAAATGAGCTGCAGTGCTTTAATTTAAAAATGAGCAATAAATAATCAGGTGTTTTGTTTTTATCTTTTGTTATCTGACTGTAAGTATGCTTGGATGAATCTTTAAATTTATAATTGGAATTTTCATTAAATAAACTAATTTTGAGGAAGTCTAAATTTTGTGCATGCCAATGTGCTGAAGTTTATACTGTGCATTAAAGTGTACCATACAGTGTTCTATGAGTTTATATATCTTCCATGTCTTTTACAATAAGCAATAACAGTACAACTTACCTATAGATGTGCAAACTAAAGACCTTGTTTGTTGCTGGGTTATTTGTACTCTCAGGGCTTCACAGTTTCCGTTTCTGGCTCTGAGGCTGCATCCATCTCAACCAGATCAAATAGCTCATGCCATCCCAATTGATTCTTTGGAAAATGAATACAGTGGTGCCTTGTAAGACAAATTTAATTCGTTCCGGAATCATGTTTGTCTTACAAAGCATACTTCTTACAAAGCAGATTTCCCCATAGGAAATAATGGGAACTTCGATGATTGGTTCCACAACCCAAAAATATTCATATAAAAATTAACTGTATGTGAAAATGACAACAAAACACTATGATTGAATTCAAAACACTGTAATATACAGAACACAATTACTGTAATAGAACACTGTAATATTCTGTACTGTAATACAGAACAGAAAACCCTTTATGGCCAAGGATGTCTAATTTTCACTAAAAGAGTCACTGTTGTCTTTTTGAGCCACTTTAACAAGGAACCTTCTAATGACACTTGCTTTTGTCTCCTTTTGAGGATTTCATGGAAATGTGATATTGCATTGTCATGAGACAGATTCATCGCCCGCACTGTGCTATTTGGGTAGTGCTTTTCTACAAAATTTTGCACAATTTCCCAATGTTTACAAATGTTCTCAACCTCATTTGATGTGAGGGATTCCTCTTCCTTATTCTCCTCCACTGCAGATGAGATCTCCTCCATAACCTCTTGCTGTTGCTCTTAATGCAGATCCATCAATTTGTTCGTTTTACAACAAATTTTCCTTGAAAAACTTTGTCAAACTCTGCCAAAACTGTTTGTCTTACAAAGCACTGTTTGTCTTACAAAGCAGAATTCCTTAGAAATTTTAGTTTGTCTTACAAAGCATACTTCTTACAAAGTGTTTGTCTTACAAGTTACCACTGTATGCCTCTGCTGCTGTCAGAGTTGACGGTGCCAATCTGACTGGCAGATAAATGTAGGATACATGAGTGTATCT
This sequence comes from Cryptoblepharus egeriae, assembly GCA_030015325.1. Lineage (NCBI taxonomy): Eukaryota > Metazoa > Chordata > Lepidosauria > Squamata > Scincidae > Cryptoblepharus > Cryptoblepharus egeriae. Next base: position 50,808,191 of record JAREYC010000004.1, read on the forward strand.
GCCGATGATCAGTTAACTGCTGTGCATGCATGCCACTGGATTGGGATCAAAGGAACTTCAAATTTTGGTGAAACTGTCCACTGGTAGTTACAATAAAACTGAAATTTGCAAATAAATTAGCAAATAAAACAAATAGTTTTATTCCTTCAAATTTCAATACATGTTTAAAATTTCAAAGGAAATTTTTGTGTGTTTCACATAGGATGTTCCCATGTTTTCATCAGCTTTTTTCAGTACATTTTCATCTGTGGACAACTCTGTCAAATATGGGAAAGTTCCATTTTGGCCACATTTCCTGTAATAATACAGACCTGCAATATAGACAGCCAGAAAACATTTTCAAAATTGATGGTGGTTTTAAATGAATTTGGGGTGATGATTTCACAAATGACAACAGTTTTGCCTAATCACATGTGTTTTGGAGATATGGCATAACCAGTGGTAGGCTCCAGCAGGTTCGCACCTACTCTATAGAACCGGTTGTTAACGAGAGATAGGACATATAAAGTTTAAAAATAGCCATTTAAAAGTGGCTGCCAGATAGGCATAGAATCGGTTGTTAATTTCTTTGAATCCCATCACTGGGCATAACCTTGTTAGTGAATGGTTTGAGCAGCTTCTTCACAAGGTAGACATGGCTTAGGTTCCTTGCAAGGTATTTACATTGTGAGTCAGCAGCCAGTGGCTTGTGAACTGATGGCACTAGTCCAGGGGACATACTTTGACAAGCACTGCTCTAGTCTCTGGTCCCTAGTCCAAGCATCTTTTTCACTTAATCAGAAAGGGGTAAACCTGTTCCAGTTAACTAAATTCTGGGCAATGAGAGACAGAGAAGACTGAAAACAGTTTGACATTAACTGTTTAGATTTCATTATATTATATACATCAAATTTCAGCACTAACATATTCAGAGGGCACAGTCCTAACCAACCTTCCAGCACTGCCATATCTGTGTGAGTGGGGCACGGGCTACATCCTGCAGTTTCGGGGCAATCACAGAGAACTCCTCAAGGTCAAGGTTTGTTCCCTTGCCTTGGAGAGGCATTGGAAAGCAGTTCCTCCTGGAGTTGGAAAATTTGTTAGGATTGCACCCAGGAAACTGAATTTCACTTTTTGGCCTTTCTTATTGACTTGAGAATTGTACCCCCTCTTATCTAACACCACCACCACCAGTTTCTCATTATGGGCTCATCTGTTTTAGGCACAACTAATTAACATGCTTCATTAGCAATAATCCTTTTAAAAGCTTGGTTGGAAAAGGGAGATCTTAAAAATCCTCCTGTCTGATTCTTTTTTGTTTTGTAAAGGGGAAAAAAACCCCAGACTCTAAAACACAAAGACATTTGTACTGTGGTGTCTCCTTTGATGTATTATGATACAGTTCTGACACTGTCAGAAATGGGACAAGCCCATTAGGTCTGAATGGAGAGGTCACCTGGAGAATAAGGACACTGTATTCTATCTGACTCAAGAGCCTGTTCTGTAAGGAACTGAAATTGTATTTGCTTTCTAAGCATTTGAAGAACTTAATCAAAATGCAACCATTTAAAATTTTCTTTGTCTCTTTTAACATTAGCCCACTCCTTGTTTGTTCAGTGTATTTTTTCCTTCAAATGAGTTAACTTAAAAGCAATTCTGCTGGTTGCTCTTTCTGCTCTGAAGGATGGGGTCTCATCTTTTTGGCACGTTTTGAGTTGCCTTCAGCTCTTGTTTAAATGCCAAACATTTTTAGTATGCCTGCAAGCTTTAATTGATGTTGTCAACAGATAAATTATTCGCTAAAGCTTTAGGCATAGGCATACACCAACCACCCCACACCACCACAGGAAGTCTAGTCCAGGAGAGTTAGGCTGGTCTAAATTGGTTAGGATTGTGCCCTAACTTAGGAAGTAAATCTCCCAGAACCACTGTACTATACAGAGCCACTGTACTATAGAAGCCCATTTGCTTGTTTATTTTGGGACCAAAGTTCCCAAAATAGTTTGTTGGGCAAGGATCAAACTAGCCCTACAATCCAGAGTAACTACGGGAGCACGTAAGAGACATTACGTACACCCGTAGTTACGGCACCACCTAGTGAAAAGCTATGGGAAATTCATATTGCAATCCAGAGTAAATTGTTCTTACGTCGGAGCAAGGACTTCCCGTAGCTACTCTGGATTGCACCCTAGGTGTCTTATAGCAGATCTATGAATAGGATTTCACAAAGTTGTGTTGCATGTTGTTTTTATTTTGTTTAACTAACAGCAACTAAAGAGATATTTTATTTAAATGCAAACTACTGTACCTCAAAATGCCAGATAAAGGGCAGGGCACCAGGATGCAGGTCTCTTGTTGTCTTGTGTGCTTCCTGAAGTGTTTGGTGGGCCGCTACATGATACAGGAAGCTGGACTAGATGGACCTTTGGCCTGATCCAGTAATGTTCTTCTTCTGTTCTTAGATATGTGGGTTGGACTGAAACAAGGGAGGGACCCATATCCTGATCCAGATCTGAATTGGTGGGTTGTCCTCACCTCTGCTTAAATTGTGGGAGACCCTTCTTATAGCTTTTCCATGTCACATCTAGTTTATATCTCAGTGGTCATGTTCAAATGCCATACTGCCCAATTGTTGATATAATTTGGCAGTCAGACACATTGGCAGATGAACTGGACAGGTGTTTAAAACCAGTAGATTGGCCAGGGATATGGATGTTTCTGAGGAATAAGGTGGGGAGAGAGCATGCCTTCTGCTTATCTTAAACAGTAGCTCTGATTTTATCCATATCTATGAATACTATACAGTTGTGCTTGCATATGAACTACTAACCCAGAGTTTGCTTGTGTTTCTGTGTAACCCTTACATAGCCTTCATAATTATATTTAGGGGGGTGCTTTCATATAATTTCTGTTGTTTGAAACATGTTATCTCCTCTCATTTATTTACTTCATGATAAATATATCAATCAGTCAACAGTATTTTATATACCACTTTTCAATGAATAGTTCACCAAGTGGTTTACAGAGTAAATATAATAGCTAATGGCTCTATGCCTTAAAAGGACTCATAATATAAAAAGATGCAAAAGAACACCAGCAGAAACCATTATAAAAGACATTTCTGGGGTGATATATCTGTTATTAATAGGAAACAGGGATAAGATTTAATAATTGCCTTGCAATATTGTGTTGTATTTACTGCAGAAGACATGGCAGCAGCGAACACGGCTACCACAATCTGTTCTTGATCAACTTGTGGCATCACTGCCATTGCACATGGCAATGTACAATTGTGCATTGCCATTGCACAAAGTTCAAGCATTCAGTAGGATCACAGAACTGGGCCTTAGGCTTTATTATGGTCATGGGTTATTGGCCATAGCAGGACATGGATGACCACTGATACCTTTACTCAGTGCTTTATTATGGAAAAGAAAGGTGCCAGTACTCCTCACCACAGTGAGTAGCTCTGTCATCCCCATATGACAAATTATTAATTCGTCTTATGGGGGGGGGGGAGAGATGGGAAAAGCTGCTTGTGGTGAGTACCAGTTAGTATACCCAGAAAAAAGCCCTGCATTTACTGACCCTTTCCCATTTGATGATGGTGACAGCTTGCGACTCCTGGGCAGGAACAGTGCATCAAAATAATACATCCCCCCTTAGCTTTTATCAGTGCTGGGCAGACTACTGCAAAGTAATGTAGGATGGCATGCATCCGAGCAGGCTCTGGCAACACTAGCAAGTGGTGCATTTTGAGCACTTAGAAAAAGTACTGCATTAATATAAACTTCTGTCAAACATTGGTAGTGCATCACTTATACCAATTTGGTGGCAATAAATCTGTTTTGTGGTTCATAGCAGCAAACCACTGTGACCAAAGTAGATACTACCTGCAGAGGAAAGTTGGAAATTGTTGGTCTTGTTCTTCCATAATAAGCCCTTCATAAGAGATGTAAGATGTTTATGTTATGCCTTTTAAGGCATTTCTCTAGTAGATGCTACTCTTGTAATAGCTTCTACAACCTGGATAAAAATCCTTTGTAAAGTGGATGAGTGTTATTGTAAAAGCCTGCAGTAAAAGCCTGCAGCAGTTGCTTACGATGCACAATATAATTTATTTTTATTTATTTCTTTAATTTATATCCCGCCTTTCCTCACCTGCAAGAGGGAGCTCAAGGCGGCAACATTCATCAGTAAATAACCACCCGTGTTCTCTGTATTTTCCTAAAATCTTTCCTAAGGCCACAGATCAGCTCACATCACAGCCCTTTTGCCACCTCTCTCCTCAATGGCTCTCTTCAGTTGGCCACCCCCACCTCTTCTCAGCCTGGCCTGTTATTTAACACTCTAACTGCCTTTCCTATGTTTCAGAGGCACATGGGAATAGAACGTTCGGGCTGCAATCCTAAAGACACTTTCCTGGGAGTAAAAGCCATTGATCACAATGGAGCTTTTTTTTGAGTAGACATTATAAGGTTTGTGCTCAAAGCCTTCTTTGCCACAGAGACACATGGGAATAGATCCTTCAGCCTACTTGACTGGCTTGGGTTGCAATCTTAACCTCCAGTTGGGCCGGCATGAGCCCCCATACTGACCGGGGTGGATGGAGTATCACAAAAGTGCCATAAGGCACTTCTGCTCCACTCCTGGACAGGGGGTTAGTTCAGTGCTCATGAAAAGATAGCCCAGATGAGTTGTGACAACCTAAATTGGTGAAGGTTGTATCTCTGGAATATTGGCCAGAATATGCAGACACCTTTCCCAAATTTAGCCCATAGGCCTTGAGTTTGACACTTTTATTCTAAAGAAAAGAAATATGATAAACAATAGTACAAGATTTTTGCCGTATTTATGTACTGATTCACACTTAGTCCAGAAACAGATGGTTGAAACAATGCACTATCAAAACAAGCAATTGGTGAAGTCAGAGTAGAGTAAATGGATTGTCAATGCATGCGATCGCGAGATCACTCTTACATTTTATAAGCACTACTGTTTTTTTCAAAAACACCTTCAGCATATTTGCTAGTCAACTCTACTAGGTAACAATATATAATGCCACAGAAGGTGTCAGTGTTTCATTCAGTTATATGCCTACATCTGGAGAAAATGGAATTGCATGGATACAACCTTAATTTGGAATTCAAATGTACTAGTATTAATAACAAACAATTCCTAATACAATCAGGAATTTTTAGATTAATATTACCTTCCTTTTTCATCATTTGAATTCTGTCTCTGCTGGATCAATTTTTTTATGTATAGGGTTGTCAGAAACGCCTTTTCTGTCCAGTGCTTTGGGAAACACAGATGGGTCACTGATTCAAATTAACTATTCCATCTTTTTGTAATGATCAAGAAACTTCACTTGTTTTGGTATCTGGGTTTGCACTTCTTTTTTGGAAAGACATGTTCCTGTTGCACAGAAGATTGCAATATGGATTTAAAAAAAAAACTCTGCATCTGTCTTGTCATCTGTACTGTATCAATACGTTTTTATAATAATGTAATAACCTGATCCTTGTAACACTTTATGATTCATTTGAGAATTCTTATGGAGCCTCAGAGTCACAGAAATGTGGAAAACAGAAGTTGACTGCTTTGTGAAACTGGTTCTGTGATGGAACTTGCACGTCTGTTAACTTAGTTGCTAAGAAATCATATTTTTCTGATTCGTTATTAAACTTTTAAGTTTAAAAGGGGGATGGAACATGAAACAGTTTTGAGGGAGGAAATATAGTTTAGATTGTTTGAGACTTAAATTGTCTCATAGCAGCATATCACACTAATACAGATATTGATTTGTTATGATGAATAAATATGGTTTTGTGTATTCTATATATACACTCGGAAGTGGGCTTTTTAGGTGAGGAAAATTGCTTGCTCTTTTGTTTCCCATTAACCATTTTTTTCCAGCAAATGAGAAGAAAGAGGACTTGTGCAGCAATCTGAGGGTGTTGCAGGGGAAACATTGCAAAAAACAAAATAGAAATAGCAGGAAATGAGTGGACCACATAGCTATGTATTGTAATATATACACCCACCCAAACCTCAGTCATGTTCACATTGGTAATGGTGCTAATTTCCAAGTGCTTTTTAAAATATGCTTCCACATGAGCTCTCAAAACCCATAAAAGCCTGGCATGTAAAGTAAATTGTTTGTCACTTTGCTGACGACCTGCCATATTTATTGTCAGGAGAAATGGACATTAGTTGGAAAAGCAGTTGTTAAAGGCCAAACAATTTTTAAAGATGGCAAAAGATGCGCAAGGGTTTTTCCTTTTTCTAACAATGAGCCACCCCTTCAGACATCAAAAGACAAGATAATAAGACACTTCAAGCACAATTCAAGATTATATTCAACATCTAAAGGCTCATCTCTTGTCAGTTTGCATTTACTCTCCCAGGGATGTGATGCTTCTATCATCACGCTGTCAAGAGGAGTCTGGCAGAAGCAACGAGGGCCCCTCATTTCACACACTTAGTGTTTTTTTATCAAATAGCCAGTGCTCATTCGGATTCAGCCAAAATAGAGGGATAATTTGAGGAAGGTCATGTGCAAGTACAAAAAACTTGGGTATCGATTTGTGTGATTAGGAGGCATTAAAATAGTACATTTATGTTAGTTTACCAAGATATTTTGTCAATTTATTTAGAAATGCATTTTTTTCCTGGATTAAAATGTTTTATTTTCTAAAAGAAAAAAATAATATAAGTGAATTTGCTCATTTAAAGGACTGAAAACCTAGACAGTGAAGACATTAGAGGTCTTGATAGTTTAAAGCATTGAGCATTAATTGAGGAGATCTTTATTTAATTCTTATTCTTAAAAACTAAACACTTGGACTAGCATCCCCGGTATAAACAATGCAACATCACTGTGATGTTTTATTTATTTATTTATTTATTTATTTATTTATTTACTTACTTACTTACTTACTTACTTACTTACTTACTTACTGTTTTGATATCTCAACTTTCCTTCTAGAGACCCAAGGCAGCGAGCATAGCATAGATATTGCCATAGCATTCTGTCCATTTCATCCTACCCATTTACTGAAGATGCAGTCCATGCTCCATTGAAGGCACTGGGATAAACCTTCATTTATCGTGGATCAGGATTGTAACATCTTAGATAGGCCTGGAAAGCAATATATTTTAGCTATTATACAGAAGAAAGAAATTAAGGAGATGAGAGAAAAATGATGCATGCTTCAGTTTCATAGCAGTCTAAAGTTCTTAAGGCAGGGTTTCTCAGCCTCTGGGTTGGGGACCACTGAAGGTCCGCGGGAAGAGCCGGTCCACGGGAAGAGCCTCTCCCCCTCTTCCCAGCAAAGGCTGTCCTTAGCATCTGCCAGAGCAGTCTGCAAGAGGACTTGGCTGGCCTTAGGAGGTCTCTGTCTAGTACCACTAACTCCCTTTCCCCTCCTCTCAGCAGAAGGGCTCTGTCGGAGGAAACTTCCACGCATGTGTAACATGTGTAGAGTTTCCCCACCAGACCCCAGATGTGGGAGGATTGCAGGGCCAGCCAGAAAGGAGCCAGCTTGCAAGAGAGGAGGAGAATGTAATGCATCCCCCCATCCCAGCCAGAAAGATGTGAAGAAGGAGAAAGAGGAAATGACAGAGACCCCCATTCTAGACAGGGGGTGAAGAGAGGAGAGAGAATGATGAGACACCCTGATCCAAGCAAAGGGAGTTGGAGAGAGAGAGAGGGAGAGAGAGAGAGAGAGAGCTGAAGGGGAGGGGAGCTGAAGAGAAGCTGAAGGGAGCTGAAGAGGAGGAGGTAGGAGACAGACTGAGGCTGCATTCCTAAAGACAGTTTCCTGGGAGTAAGCCCCATTGAACTCAGCAGGACTTACTTAAGAGTAGACATGCATAAGATTACAGCCTAAATGCAACCATTTTAAATTTGCTAATAAATAACATAGTGCTTAAATTAACCATATGAAAACAATATGCATGTGTACTTTTAGCTTTTATTTTGTCATGTCCTACATTTTTCTTGGGTTTTTTATATTTGGGGGCGTGTTGTCCTTTTTTTAGTTTGTGACTTATGGGTACCCTGTCCTCTGCCAAGATACTTCTTGTCACTCACTCTCAATCTTGCCTACCTCACAGTTTGTTCAGATTGGATATGGCTGGAAGGTGCAGTGGTTAGGGAATGGATGGGGACCTGGACGATCCAGGTTCAGGTTCCCAGTGGCCAAGAGTTTCCTGTCACACATTCTCAGCCTCGCCACCTCACAGGATTATTGTTCAGCTGGAGGAATAGGGCTGGATGTGTGCTGGTTAGGGAGTTGGACTGAGATTTGGAGAATTAGAGCCCCTCTCAGTATAGAGGCTTCTTATCTGTCGCTCTTGCCCTAGACTACCTCACAGGGTTGTTGTGAGGTGGGATGATTAGAGCAGAGTGGTGTGGTTGTTATGTGCTGGATCCAGAAGATCCAAATTCAAAGTCCTTCCCTGGCAATGTGACTTTGGGCTGGGGGGCTCCCTCATCACAGAATGTGAATCCTCTGCCTGACTACACATAAGTCCCATTGTAGTCAGTGGGGCTTACTCCCAGGAAAGTGTGAATAGGATTCCAGCCTCAGAGCCCAATCCTGTGCCTGTCTACTCAGTAGTAAGTCCCATTGTAGTCGGTGGCTACCAGGCAATGCATACCAGGCAGAGGTGTACCTAGGCAAAATGGTGCCCGTATCAAGGACTGAAATTTCACCCCTATCAAAACACCTGAAACCCACCTTTTGGCTAATAAGTGTTACAAGTCAATAATATCAAACTATTATAATATCAAACTACAAGTCAAGCTTTTCTACTTTTAATTAAACTTTAGTGAGTTTGCACAAACTATTTGTAGTTCCTTTTGTACCTCTTGGAGAGATCAACTCTTCCAGGGCCACAACAAGTCCCATGCTGGTCATTGGGCCTTACCTTCAAGCTAACCTGAAGTTTCACATCCACACAAAATCCCTGCTCTCTGATTAGATATGCATTGAGACATTGGGCTGTCACCTGCAATGCTATCCACAGTAACCTAGCAGTAGCTCAATTTATTAATTTATTTTAATGGGATTTTACACCACAATGTTCCTGATTTATGAACGCAGTCTCCCCCCCCCCAAAAAAAAAAAAAAAACCAAGAAGGGAACCTCTCCCTCTAAGCAGACAAATGTATCACGCTCTATGGAAAGTGAAACTGGCCCTACAATCCAGAATGACTACGGGAGCACGTAAGAGACATTACGTGTACCCGTAGTTACTGCACCATCTAATGAAAACCTATGGGAAATTCATACTGCAATCCACAGCAGATTGTTCTTACACTGGAGCAAGGACTCCCCGTAGTTACTCTGGATTGTGCCCATAGTTTCACATTGGCATTTACTTGCAAGTGAGCAAACGTGCCTTGAATTGTGTTCAGGCCTGACAAAGAGGAATGCAATGAATTGTCCTGATCCAATGAAATGGTTCCAATCCTCTGAAAGTGGAGCTCAGGAAATGCTCCAGAAGGCAGTGTCCCCACCATAAAAAGAATACTACAGAAACTTGGCTAGGTGTGGCAAAAATCCCTGCAGGGCCAAGCAATGGTACATGTTTACACTCCATCTGCTGCATTGGAGGAGGTCTGTCATGAGCAGACCTCTTGCACCAGCTGGCACAAACCCTAGTGACGCCATTGCAAATATATATTGCCTTTATACTACCGTTCTGCTGAAGCTTTCCACAAAGGATCCCCCAGGAATTGTATTTTAATGCAATGCAGAAAGGTCTCTGTTAAAAATCCCATTCTCAAGTGCATAGAGTTCCCTGGGAAGAGAGATTGACTCGTAAACCAGATTGCACTCTCAGCCTGAAAGTTAATTATGGCCCTGCTGGGCAGATGTCACAATAGCAATTGTAGCACATGGCCAGGGTGACCAGATGCCAAACCCAAAATTCCCCCCAAGCTCCCCAAAATTCTTGTCCCCCAAACCAAAATTCCTAGCCAGTTAAAAAAATGAAGACCACCTCCCAAAAATGTAGGACAAATGTAGGACATGTTAAAATAAAGCAAAATATACATTGTGTGAATAAGCAAACCTTGTGGGGAGGAGGCCTGCATCACCCCATGTTCAGTGGCCTAGCCATAAGTAAAGATAAATATTACGCTGGACTGCCCAGGGCCTGGGAAAGGCTTGGGGGCCTGACTAGTTCGGGGGTGATCCGCAGAGAAAACACAGCCATGTTCCAAGCTCCCTCCCACTTACCACCATACTGGGAGGACTTTTTCAGCTTAAATAGGTGAGATCCAAGTAGCCCCATAGGGCAGGCTGGGGCATTACTTGGCAAAAAATGCAGCTTCTTCAGCGTTTGAACCATGTGGTAACATTGTCTGTTTGTTGATGGGGCGACAACTGGCCGGCCTATTGCAGGGGCCTGTTGCTATTTATCTACTTGCATTTCTATGCTTTTGAACTGCTAGGTTGGCAGAAGCTGGGCCAGAGATGGGAGCTCTTGCATCTTGCAGCACTCTGGGGTTTTGAACTTCTTGGAGATGCTCTTGGAGAATTTCCTGCTACAGGCAGGGGATTGGACTAGATGATCTACTAGGTCCCTTCCAACTCAAGGATTCTATGATTCCATGAACTCTGGTCTTAAACTGCCAACCTGCCAACATTATGTTTGTTCAGATGGCAAGCACAGTGTTCTAACCACTTAGCCACCACAGTCCTTTGGGGCATTACTTGGGATCAGGCAAAAAATATTCCTGTTTCCAAAGAAAAACCCAGCTGCCTCCTAACCTGTTCTGGATACAGTGCAGGTTGTTTGGCCTGGCTGTGCCCTTGCACATTCAGATTGTGCTGCAGACATTATGCCTCTTCTAGTTCATGTCGCAAAAATCTAATCTTCCTCAAAAGCTGAATTCTGTAAATATTTCCTCAAAAATGTTATGAGTTTTGGGAATTTTAGTTTTGCCTTACCGTTTAGAGAAAGCAGTGTGTGTAAAAATATAAAAAGAAACTATCAAAATGAACAAAACATCGTCATAAGACTAACCCTATAATTCAGAGTAACTATGGGAGCACATAAGAGACATTTACGTCGATATAATTACGGCAGCACCTAGTGAAAACCTACAGGAAATTCATATTGCAATCCAGAGTAAATTGTTCTTACATCAGAGCAAGGACTCCCCGTAGTTACTCTGGATTGCGCCCTAAGGCAAAATCCAGAGCAGTTATGGGTCCACACAGTTACATCACCGTCTAGTGTTATCTTATGGAAAGTCACCTTAACTGCTCCAGAGCAAAGGGCTTAATTTGACTTTAGGATATGGGCCTAAATTTAAAATGCTGCAGAAAACCAGAAATAAACTAAAAAAAACCTGGTAAATGAACACTGAATCCAAAGACTGGTTGTTGCTTCTTGCCTACTTAAGGGAAAGGGTGACTGAGGCCTTGTTGTGTTCTCATATCTTGAGATGACCCCAATGACTATCCCTTCCCATAGGAGACACCGCATACCCAACAGGCACAATTGCACCAGCAATCGAAAATTGGAGAGATTTGGCCCTTATTTTGGTTGTAACAAGAACAGAGTCCTGTGGCATCTTAAAGCAAACCAGTTTATTTCAGCCAAAGTTTTCATGGATTACAGTCCACTTCATTAAAATATATGAAATAAACATTCATCAAATAAGAAGATTAGAAATGTTTTTTAAAGCCTTTTAAAAATCTTTTACGTTGAAACTTGAAAACTAAAATAAGAATTGCAGTTTTTCTGATGATGAAAGATAAATTTGTAAAGGCGTGTGAAGATTTATTTTTCCCATTAAATGTATGAGGGTCTTCCAGAGTAGAGGATGGCTGTTGATTGAGAAGATATATATGTACGGAGAAAACTAAGGAAAGAGAATGAAATTATGCAATCTTAACTATATGAAATGTATGGAGGGCAGGCACTACACATCTGGAAACACTTCTTCAAAGATTTCCTTTTGCCAGCATTGTATTCATGTCAGGTAGATTCTCAGCACTTCTTTCAGTTTTATACTGTACAACTCTTTCTTTTTGCTGACAAGGAGTGGTGTGGAAGTGACAAGGAGAGTAATCAAGACGTAGGGACCGGCACAAGACCGCTTTCCTTGTTTCTGAGTTGCTTTTGTTTTTCAGAAGCAGAGGAGAACCTGCAGTCAATAAAATCTGTGTCTGGGAAAAGCTCTAGGGCACAAACTAGCAATCTGAAAACTGGTACTTGCAAGGACTTGCAAGAAGCTCATTTTTGAAGAAAACTGGAGAATTTTCAGCACTGAGAATTACATTACAGACTCAAGCAGCTTTTTCTCTATAAAAAAATCATATAAGCCTCTTGTATTTGCATAACCCATTGTTTGCTGCAAATGTCCTGTGACCAGAGAGTTTGCTTTAAAAATGATAGGAGATTCTCTGTTTGCCTCTGCTTCTTCACTAAAGGCAACAGGAAGTGCTAACAATCTCATGGTTTTGATACTTTTACACCAAACACAAACTATTGAAGGATTTATGAAACTATTTTTTTAAAAAGGCAGTGTGCCCAATGTGTTCAGAGTATATCAGAATGTAGTATGTCATCTACATAAAGGAGATCAGAACTCATCTGGCATATTTGGTTTGTCTCACAGGCATGTTCTAGTTAGTATCCAATATGTAAGACACAAGTAGATATAGAACTCTGCAAATATAGCATATATATTTGATGATGTCCTTGAAAGTAAGTTTATTGTGTCCAAATTCTAACTCCACCAGTAAAATAGAAATGTTAATAATCCTTTCAGAGTTAAGGTCATAGTGTTTGTACATATGATGGAAATGTTGCAATGCTATGTGCCTAAGGGCGCAATCCAGAGTAACTATGGGGAGTCCTTGCTCTGGTGTAAGAACAACTTACTCTGGATTGCAATATGAATTTCCCATAGGTTTTCACTAGATGGTGCAGTAACTACGGGTGCACGTAAAGTCTCTTACGTGCACCCGTAGTTACTCTGGATTGTAGAGTAAATACCAAATCCTATCCTGGGGTTGCATTAACAGCAACGTCAAACCCAGTGTAGTTGTCATCCTAAGCATGCTTAGCAATGTGCTACCTCTGCAACCTGTGGTGAGGAGAGTACAAATAGAGACAGGAGGGGGAGATGCAGCATCAATGTTTTGTATCATGGGACTCCCTTCCTCCCTTTGCATACCTGTGTGGGGCAAATTCTCATTTTCCTGTTGGGTTTGTGAGATATAGGTTCTAGTTGGCATTTGCATATGGAGACTGCCTGGAGCCAAATAACCACAATAAGAATTCTGAGAAGACAAGCATTAACTCCTCATCTTGCCATACATTTTGTGGGGTAAGAGGTTATCTGTGAAAGCTCCCCTTTTTGGATGCCAAATGCATACATGGTTTCTAACACTGAAATTCCCATCTGAGAGGTCAGAGAGATATAATACCATGTTACTTACAGATTACCGTGAGCTATAGTCTTAGTGGTAGGGGTTTATATACTACTAAATTAAAAGCCACACTTTGTGCGGCACTTTCAAGCCAGCTCCTGCGGAGGCCGTTTTGAGCCTTCGGCCCAAAACTAAAGGTACTTCTGGTCCAGCTTAGAAAACAGCAGTTTTGAGGGAATAACTTTAAATTCCTCAGTTCAGTCCATGGAATTTGAAAACCTTACTGTAGGTTTTGTCAATTCTTTTCAAATTTGAATTTTTAACTGTTCACTCCTCATCCAGCCACAAATCCCAATGCTGGATGTTATAATATGTCTATGCAGAGAAAGTGTGGGTAGAGCTAGAGGACATGTGTGGAGTTGTGTGTTGTGTGTGTGGGGGGGTTGGTTTGTGTGTGGGATTTAATCCTGGGATCATCCCAATTCCAAAGTGGTATACTGTGTCTATGTAGAGCAGGTGTGGGCAGACCTAGAGGGGTTTAGGATGTGGAATTGTGGGTGTGGGGTTGGGTTTTGTGTGGGAATTAATCCTGGGATCATCCCCATTCCAAAGAGGAATGTAGAGCAGGTGTGGGCGGAGCTAGAGGGGTTTAGGATGTGTGTGGTATTGTGGGTGTGGAGGTGTGGGGTTGTGTTGTGTTTGGGAGATAATCCAGGGATCATCCCAATTCCAAAGAGATATAATATGTCTATGTTGAGCATTCATGGGCAGAGCTAGAGGGAGACGTGACAGACAGAATTCGCCTTTTATAAGTATAGATGTCTGGGCAGCCCAGTCCTGAGCTGCCTATGTTTAGCAGGGCTCCCATGGCTACCATCTTTCATAAGGAGCAGGCCTCCATCAGTCTTGGAAGACTATGGTATCGTGCTCGCCGCTGCATACGCTGCACGCGAAGCACGAAAGCCTGGGTTGGATTGTTATGGAGGATAGGCTGTTACCCAAGCAGCAGATCCCCCCATCTCCACACCACTGAATTAATCCAATGGAAAGGCAGAGCCAATATGATTGGATCCAGCTGGCGTCGCAGAACTGGGCTAAGAACAGGAGCTCACCCTGTCTTGTGGGGCCGACCCGGGTCTCGAACCCTGGCCTGCTGGTTAACAGGCAGAGTGTCTTCTTAACCACTCGCGCCACCCACAGCCCTCAGCATCTTTCATAGAGGCTTTAAATTTGAAAGAGCCTGTTGATGCCGAGCTAGTTCCAGTGCTATCCCAGCTTTTTCTTCTTAGCATTATAGTAATCATTAATTTCAAACAGTTTATTTCAAACAGTGTTGGCTCATTTATTTTGCCACTAAATGTTATACTAGTTGGTGATACAGAGTGCAGTTGTAATCAGTGTAGTTCCAGCACAAACTCACCCATCTCCATGCTCCCATGATGGCATAGGGAAGGATAATAGGATTGTTTAAAATAATATATAATCCACCATAAATTATCACTCAGATCAGGTTCGAAACAAGCACAACAAAATTATGTTGTACCTTCACGAGTTTTCCTTATTGAAGTAGAGCTGTTGTTCTGGCCTTTTAGAATTATATTGAAGTTATTGAACTGATTTTTAAATTAATAATGAAACCTGTGGCTATGAAATAACACCTGCATTTTCTTGGTTCATGTTTAGGATCTGTTTTACTTTCTTACAGAGGTAATGTGTTTTGCAGAGGTTTGTTAGACTCCTGAGCTTAACAGTAAGCTCTGGTTGTGATCTGCATAGTGAATCATTGTGCTACAGGTGCACACATGTCTTTATACTCAGTATCTATCCATTCAATGGGATGTTGTGGATCACACACACTGGGCTCACTCATGGTGCAATCCTAACCAATTTAGGATTAATAATAACGCACCTGGCATAACTTCCTGTGGTGGTGTGAGGAGGCTGGCACATGCTGGAGGGGTTAGGCGAATGCACAGGCATATGCTGGCCTCATCACACCACCACATGTAGTTGTGCTCCCTCACTTTTCCATTTGTTTCCGGGCAATATGACAAACATTAAAACAAACAAACTTACAACATACCTCATTAAGACTTGTTTTATGTACAGACAGTATTACTATCAAGGCAAGTTCAAAATTTGAAGTTCTTAACAACTCTTTGGTTCTCCTAGGATGCTTTCTTCACCAAGAAAAGGGATGGAAATATTACAGTACTTCTTAGTCATTCACAACTCAGTTCCTTGCCATGAGAGCTCTGCATTCACATCTTTCAATTCAGTTTAATTAATGGCTTCCAATGTATATAAGGCATCGGTGCCAAGCAATTTAGAAAGAGTTCTGAGGCTGCCTGTCCTAAGATGGGTCATGTGGAAGGTTCAGTACCTTGGATAGGTTCAGTACATTGGACAGTTCCAAATGAGTTACTTGCTCCAGCATCATCTCAGCCTCACTACATACTGTGTATCTCTAAAATAGCAGGCCTCCATCAGTCTTGAAAGACTATGGTATCATGCTCTGCACTGCATACGCTGCATGCGAAGCACGAAAGCCTGGGTTGGACTGTTATGGAGGATAGGCTGTTACTCAAGCAACAAATCCCCCCTCTCCACGCCACTGAATTACTCCAATGGAAAGGCAGAGCCAATACGATTGGATCCAGCTGCGTCACAGAGCTGGATTAAGGACAGGAGCTCACCCTGTCTTGTGGGGCCGACCCAGGTCTCGAACCCTGGCCTGCTGGTTAATAGGCACAGCGCCTTACCCGCTTGTGCCACCCACAGCCCTTGTGTATCTCTACAGGCCCTGATTATCATTCCCAAAGGAATGGAAACAAAACATGTCACTACATTTAGAGTGATTTTTTCTTGGCCTGATGTGGCCTTCTATATCCAACTTGGGGTGCTGGAGGGGCCAGGCATGGTGGGGTTTGTCTCAAGAACAATTGGATTCAGCAGGAAATTTCTTTTTAGATCTTGATTTTAGATCTTTAGAGAGACTTGATTTTGGGGTCTGCCCTTTCTGCCAGTGCTGTGGATTTAACTGACTTCTCCTTCACTTCATTTTCAAAAATTTAAAATCAATGGGATTTTAAACATGGTTTATGCTCTAGATATTTATATTTATACATGGATAGAAAATGCAAAGCAATGCTTAATGAAGTTAGCCTTATACTTAGATTCAAAGAAGAATGTCAAAATAACTGTGCTTCTTTATATCATCTCTGAACATGCTGTTTTCCAGTATTATATTGCCTTCTTACAAACTGCAACAGAAATATATAGGCTGCAACAGAAATATATAGATTTGTAAATAGAATATATAATCAGGCCTAACTGCATAATCAGCTATTAGAACGTTTGGGGTCTTTTAGGACCATTAAAGCTAGTAAATTGAACAGTTAATTGACTGATTAAATCAGGATTACAACTGACTAATGCAGACTTCGGAGCTAGGGAGTACACACAGAGGCCCTCTGTGAACATAATTTGCTCATGAAGCTATAATTTCTCCAGTAACCTGGGTAAGAGAGATAACTGGAGACAGTTTCTTGCAAGCATTTCATCAATCTAACTTTCTATAGACAATGAACCTGAGAACCTTTTACTTTAGCTAACAGCTTGTATATTTAGAACTTGCTACATCTATGTTTATAAGTTTACCACTTTGCCAATTATTAGAAGAGTTACTCTAGTAGGTACAATGATGCATCACTTGTCAGAAGCCTTTAATCTGTACTCACATCCTACAATTTTTTTCTTGTTTTCATAGTCATGTGTTGCTCCGTCCTGGAGATAGAACTTTGGTGTATAAAGCAGGATGTATCACATGAGTACTACCTGGAGTCTGTGTTACCCCCCAGGCTGAACCCAAGGTCTTTAAATAAACAGCATGAGCATCACAGCTGCTGTGTATTGTCTCCATCCTTCTATATCCAACTTCAGATATCACCTTTTGGCACGGATTTCTTCCTTTAATTCAGAGGGGGGAAACTAAGTTTTCAAAAAAGTGACAGCACAATCCTGAATTGTAAGGAACATCAGGCTGACAATCCTGAGGTGCATCCAGCTGTTCTTTAGGGCTGCTGTCATGCTATCCATGGGGTAAAGGAAAACTGGGAGGTGGCACAGAACTGACTAGGAGCAAGCAGCCTGTAATCTCACTGCTAGGGGTATATACACTGGGGCTGGGCAACCCAATTCTGAGTTCCCTGTGTTAGCAGGGCTTCTGTGGCATCAGAACAGCTACCATGCTACATACTATAAGATGGTATTTATGTCTTGGGTTTGACCTCAGCCATTACAGGTATTCTCTGGCTTCTTATGGGAAAGGTTCAGTGAGAAACCAGTCAGTTCCCAGGAAATGGGAGACAAAAAGAAGATGGTTGACAGGCATACAAGATGGATCTTGCCCCAGTCATGATAATCACTTATAACTAGTGCTTTTGAGTCTCCTCCAAGTTTACTTCTGAGTAGTGTAACAGGAATCAGAGTAGTCATATCCAAGTGTTACTGTCCTTTTGCTAAGGTGAAAAAAGTAAGAGAGTGATGAAACAAAGCCACAAAGAAATCTAAAAATGAAACGGTGGGTGATTAACCATCAAATCTCATAAACAAGTATCTGTCCCACCAATGTTACCTTTCCTCCTGAAAACCAAATCACACACCAATGCTGACCAGCATTTGGAGAGGATATGATACATTTCAATTTATTTGTTCAAATCAGTTCATCATTGGGGGAAGGAGTATATAAAAGACTTCAAATATAAACAACATCATGTTGTATAGTAAGAACATAATATCATATTCTGCTTCATCTACTTATGTCTGTTTTTTTCACTGCACAAGCGAGCAAAACAGATTTATTTGTAACAAAGTTGTTTGATCTGATAAAAGATAATAAATTTTGTCAAAATAATTTCGATCAGAAAGTCTTTTGAGAATTCCAGCCAAAAATCTGTCCCTAGAGGCTCCACACAATGAGCAGCACATCAGATAATGGATAATGTCTTCTACCATCTGCCGACTACAAATGCACCATTGACTTTTAACAAGATTTTTTTCATCTCTCTTACCAGATAGGCTGTGGGCATGGTCTGAAATGGAAGGACCGTTTTAGTCCTTCTCAGATACAAAACTGATGTGGTGTAAAGCGAGCCAGGATGGTGTGTGGTTAGGAAGTTGGACTGAAACCTGAAAGTTTTAAGTTCAAATCCTCCCTCATCCATGTTCCTGGGCTAGTTATTCACTCTCAGCCTACCTTACAAGGTTGTTGTAAGGCTCTTTTTTAGCCTGTGCCCTGGAAAAAATCTTCATTGTCCTTCTTTTCTTTGTAAACAAGAAACATATAGACTTAAGCATTAATATTAATATTAATATTAATAATATGTAAAAAATTATATGAAATAGTTTTGAATTTAATAATAAGTAATATAGTGTTTAAATGAACCATGTGAAAGCAATATATGAGTATTTTAGATTTTATTTTTGTCATGTCCTAAATTTTTCTTGGATGTCCTACATTTGGGAGGCCTTGTCCTCTTTTGGGGTTATGGCACTCTGTGGTTATGTGGTTATGACACTCATCTCATTGATGATCACAACATGAAGGATTCCACCTGGGAGAGAAGAGTTCAATTACCTACCTCACATGGTTGTTGTAGGGACAAAAAAGAGGGGTATATGGAAGGAGGTTCAAAGACAACTGTGGAAATGACATTCCCAGCAATTGAGCATACCCTGGATAACAATGGAAACTTCACCAGTGGCTAAATCCTTGCACCAGAATTTTCTTTCACCAGAAAAACTCTGGACTTGGAAATTAAGAGTGCAATCCTAATCAATTTAGGCTGAAATAACTCACTTGGCATAACTTCCTGTGGTGGTGTGGGGAGGCCAGTGCATGCCTGAGCACTGGCCTAAACCCCCCCTCCGGGGGGGGGGGTTGTACGCAGAGCATGCACTGACCTCCCCACACCATCACAGGAAGTTATGCCAGGTGCATTATGCTGGCCTGAATTAGTTAAGACTGAGCCCTAAGTAACTGAGGGAGCAATCCTAACTAATTTAGTCCAGCATAACTCACCTGCTCCCTGTTCCCAGAGTGGTGTAGGAAGAATGGAGAATGTTTGTGCACTGGCCTAATCCCCCCCCCCCCCCGGAGTGAAGCAGAAGTGCCTTATGGAAGTTTTGTTACACCCTCAGGCCAGCACAGGACTTGTGCCAGGACTTATGCCTAACTGTGGATTAGGACTGCAGCGTAAGTAAGTAAGTAAATACCAACGTAATTGTTACTTCTGTTCAACTATCTTACCTGGCCAGGGGTGATATTTTGGAGAAAGAACTAGAGTAGGGTTACTCCACTCCAACATCTATTGTCTGCCTAATGAGTCCGATACTGTGCTAGGAGGTAATTTATATTGCTAACACAGACTGTGTATATATTCAAGTGGGACTTTATTCTACTGTCTGTCTTCATACATCCATCAAGAACCATGCAGTACGTCTGCCAGGGAAGGTTTTTGGCAAGTATTTTTTGTTGTTTCTTCTGATAGCTCTCTTGGGAAATTGCCATCCCCAGAGGGCAAAGTGTATGAGATATGCTTGCAATTCTACATCATTCTTCTATTTGTCTGAATGCAATAACTTCAAAGTCAATTCCTGAATTACGTGGATTGTTGAGACATTAATTGGTAAAACCCAAAGGCTTTGACAGGATATTTGGAAACTCAGAATAGTTCCAATATGGAGATAACTCCACATAACTAAAGGAATTGGGTGTTGCCTGTCCAGGACTCCACAATGCATTTAAAGGAAACCAGAGGTACATGACATGCAAGCATGAAGCTAGCAGGGCTTAGTTTGATGTCACATGTACCATGCAATGTAATGGATGCAAAGCTCTAATGGGCTGTATGTGGGTGAAGCAGATGTCATCAAGTTGTTTGGAAGCCAATGGAAGCCATGAGGCCCAATAAGAGGCAAAGCTTCAGAACTCCAAACATCTCTAAAACTTGCTCCAATCAGGTCCCATGAAGGAACAAGGCTTTAAATGCTTGCAGGCTAGGACTTCAAGGCTCCACCTCCTTCCTGAACTGCAGAGAGATGGGGGAGCTTTCTGACTTGGGGACTTGTATTCAATGTAGCTTCATCTAATTCTCCTGCAGTAGTTCTAACAGACAAACTCAGAAGTGCATGGAGTTTGGCCAGTGCCGGATTTACATATAAGCTAAACAAGCAATAGCTTAGGCCCCACTGTCTTGGGGGCCAAAAAAAAAAAAATTTAAAGGGAAAAAAATTGGATGTACATTTCCAAAATATAAGATAAAGTTGCTTTAGATACCTATTAGATCCATAAATTATCATATAGCATATATTCAACAAAAAAGTGACAATTTGTTGAAAAAGGACAGCTGGACATATAAAGGGCCCTATTACCTTCAATAGCTTAGGGTCTCATCAAACCTAAAACTGGCCCTAAGTTTGGAGGTGGTTCTTGTGTGGGTTTGGAGACAGATTGAATGCAGTCTGGCTCTGAGGCCTGCAGCTTGGAGAGGGTCTGATTCTGGGGGGCCCTTGCTAAAAGGCACAACTGCCAGCATGGTGTCATAGCCTGAAGCTTAGTCCATGTTGGTCCTTCCAACTTGGGTGTTCTCCAATGAACTCTGGGCATACAGTTTTTAACATATTTAAAGCCAGAAGTGGACTGAAAGAAATGGTCCTTTGTTGCTCCTGAATGGCAATGGATGGGGTCCACTTCAGTGCAGGAGCATAACCAGTGATGGACTTCAAAAAATTTAAGAACCGGTTCTCTGCCCGTCTGGCAGCCACTTTTAAATGGCTATTTTTAAACTTTATATGTCCTATCTCTTGTTAAGAACCGGTTCTATAGAGTAGGTGCGAACCTGCTAGAGCCCACCGCTGAGCATAACACACTGATAAATAGTATGATGGAGTGATGCAAAGGCTTCAAAAGTCCTTATATTATATGACAAAATTTTCACATTCAAATTCAAATCTGGATTTAGAATGATAGTTTTAGATTTTAGAACATAGCTCTTCATAGCTCTCTCATAACCCTTAAACTCATCATTAATTTGTGATGACTTCTTTAATGGTGGCATTTTAAATTCAACAAATAATAAGTATTTACCTAAGATGTTACTTTGAAATAAAAGTGATTAAGATTTTTTAAAATCCCCTTGAATTTTGGGGGATATAGACCTCCTGTGGTCCCTGCTGAAAATGGAAATCCATTTTCTGGCAAAAATGCTTCCACCTTAATCTTCAGAAATATTCTGTTTAGATGGGAACTTCTCTGAGGCCACAATTCTAGGCATACTTTCCCGAGGGTAAGCTCCATTAAAAGCAATTGGACTTTTCTGAGTAGCTATGCATAAGATTACACAGGTGCCTACACTGTACAAGGGCTTTCTGATCAGTCTGAGTTTCATATCTTCAATATGTAGTTAAATGCAGGAATAGCTCCCTGGAAATCTCAGCCTGTCGGTTGTTATGGGCTTTACAGTGTTGCTTTTCATTACTTCATATCATTCACGTAAAAGCCAAGATCTCTCTTTAGAATTATTGCCCTTTTAAGTAGAATAGTTTGTAAAACATGTCCCATTTTGCAGTTCTTACAGTTGATTGTCCTCTGGTGATCATCCTACGATGAGCTGTTAGTGACTGTAAAAGGAATGAATTCAATGCCTGAGGAATATTAACGTGATGGGCTCACACATTTAAAAAGTAGTTAGTTGAAATCTACATAACCCTTCCTGCACGTGCTTGAATGAACTCTTAGATTATTGTACCAGATTGACTGTGTTCAAATGTTTCTGGCTTGTGGCACTCTCAACGGATTAGTAAAAGTAATTGTGTGACTTGACAGTGAAATTTATATTGTATTTGAAAGTCTTGAACAAATACAGGAGGGTGAAAAAACCATTATAGACATACTAAGATTCGTCACTGTGGGAAACGGAAACCCTCAGCAATGAGACAGCTTAGATGTTTCCTTTTTCTCTCTTGTGATTTCTTTTGCTTTTTTATCAGTTAAGGATAAGCAAAATCACTGTGGCATGAACTGATCTGGCATTTCATTTGGCTGCCTGATTAGGCAGGGCTACACTTGCCGAATGTGAGGGCCACTTTCTTCCATTCCCACTAAACCAGGCAAACGCCAGGGCCGAATGGAAAGGCTTCTGTGGAGGCAGCGGGCAACAGCGCATGTGAGAACTTAATGCGATCACTCCCTAACCACATCAGTGGCAATAAAGGAGAGCTGTTGCCCATCCACTGCATAGTAATCTTTGCCAACTGAGTAGCACTGGTTCTGTCCAGCAAGAAAAGCTAATCAAGGAGTGGGCAGCAGGAAGGTAAGAGTCCTCCATCACTGCTACCACTGTAGCTGCTGGTGGCAGCACAAAGCCAGCTTAGCACCTGCTTCTGCCTGCTTTCTGTCCACTGATGGCTAAGTACTACTAGTGCCTCTGACAAGTATAGTTCAAGAGCCCACAGCCAGTATCTGACTAAACCAGGGTCAGATTACACCCCTCTGAGACTATCAGCCCAATCCTACATAATTTCCTGCTCAGCGATACAGCATCACCAACATCCCGTCTGCTGTATCCTATGGGGAAGTTCTGGCGTATTGGGGGAAGGAACATATTTTCTCCTAACACAGTGTAAGCCCTCATTGTCACAATGGATTGACTTGAGACTTCACTATGTCCACATTGACAGGTGAAGGCAGATGGGCCAAAGAAGGGGGTTAGGTTTTGGCTGGTTACACTACTGTCAAACACATCTCCGTCCAGGCATTACCCTCTCTCTCTACTCCTTCACCTTCCATTTGCCATTGCAGCCAAATCATGATGGCTAGTAATGTAGCATCTGCAACAGAGGTAAACACTCATTCCAGCAGCATAAATGACCCTTAAGATTGGGCCACAAGATGCATTCATTTTTATTGTTCCGTTTTATCAAGTTCTCTTTCTTTAATTTCTCTACTTCTTTGTATTCTTGCTTTTCAAAAATTAAAAGATAGCAAGTAGTCACTCACTGTGCAACCAATTTATAGAGATAGCTAGTAGAAGCTGTGGTGATAGACATTAATGTAAAAGACTTTGAAAAAAGGATTAAAGGTATTCATGGAGAATAGATCTACTTGAGCACCCTGGGGCTGGCCTGCATTGGAAACAGGATGCTCAACTGGATGGACCTTGATCTGAACTAGCACAGCAATTCATATGTTCTTAATTATGGTCATAAGCCAGTGATCTAAATGTATTACCTATAAATATTTCACAACCATGTCCCATCTGGCCATCCTTGAAACCATTCTTATCCAGCACCTTTATGTGTTAGTAATTTGTTTTGATTGTATGCTTTCTGACCCCTAATGTTAAATATTTATTTCATACCAAATATTTAAAATACAATGTATGGCATTGCTAAATTTGCTACAATCATCCAGACAACATGAGATTTCATAGGGTTTTTTAATGGTAAAATATTTTATGTATAAAATGGTTTAACTCAACAAATCCCAATCTGGTGGGTCATGAGCCACCAGAAGAACCAAAAATGGGTCATCCCCCCTTTAGGAGTGTAGCCTGGCAATGGATGTCCAGTGCAATGATCGCAGTGGCATAGAGACCCAACAACATTTTAACATAATTGCTGGGTTACTGAAGTGAGTTCCAGTTGTCCATCAGAAGTCACTTCCGTTTTGTGCAATCACAAACTGAAAATGAAAGAAAACCAGAATGCAATATAACTAGAATGCAATGCAATGATGAATCACTTGGTAGAGCTTCTTTGGTGTGGAGCTAGATTTAGCCTCTGGTCTAGAGCTAGATGGAGAAGGGTGGACCAACTATATGTTACTGGGCAGCATATAGGTGCATTCTAAAGTACATTATTCCTGGACTAAACTGGAATGGAGAAGGGGTAAAATTCCATGATCCAGCCAAGACACTGATAAAAATCTACATGGGGAATCTTATTAACATGGGAGGCAGTTGGGACAACTTATTGTACGCCTCTCCCACATAGTCTTGATGCTTCCAAGAGGGCACAATCCAGAGAAACTACAGGGAGTCCTTGCTTCGGTGTAAGAACAATTTGCTCTGGATTGCAATAGGAATTTCCCATAGGTTTTCACTAGATGGTGCAGTAACTACGGGTACACGTAATATCTCTTACGTGTTCTTGTAGTTACTCTGGATTGTAGTGAGAATCTCCTGCATTCACAGTTCTCCTGCATTTACAATACCATATGTCCCCAATGCTACTCTTTAACTGATCTGACAGTTAAAGAAAAGCCCTATCAGATTTTCACCTAACTAGGGTTGATTTTTGAAAGAGAATTGTAGTGTTGCTAATGAAGTCAGTTGGCTGGAGTAATGAACAGCATACCAAGCTTAATCACGTATGAATGGAAAATTATGGAAACCTTCCCTATGAATGAAGACCAGAACAGACAGATTGAGGCAGTCTTACAGACTGGTAAGAGCTTTAGAAAAAAAGCTGTTAGGCCAGTTGCAAGGAGATACCCAAGATACAATGACTTAAAGGGAAGGCAATGATTTTGTATACTCTTGCAATATTTCTATGAAAGAGAACTATGGACTGACCTTTATTGCAAGTTTTCTTTATTTATTTTACAGCAACATGTACTGATATTTGTAAAATTTTATACTTGTCAGAGAGAAAGCCAGAAATATTGAGTTTCAAATTTAGTTGAGGGGTGTGTGTATGTGTGTGTCTGTGCATGCAGGCACGTGTGTTTGTGTATTATCTCTCTCACATAAACTGCAATTAGAGAGTGCAAAGGTCGTGGCATTTTGAAGGTCACCAAGTTCATTTAGAACTGGAACCTGAGTGGCTTGCATTATACAATGTTACTATACTACAACACAATGTCACATTATGCTACTAGATAGAATATATGAAATACAGGTGGGGCCATTATATTCACAGGTTGTGCATCTGCACCTCTGGCTCAACATGATTCCCCAGTCTTTGCTTCACCTGAGCCTTCCAGAGGTAACTGGAACTGTGCAGAGCCCAGCTGGAGCAGTTGTATCCTACAGAATGGTCTTTTTTGGGGGGGAAAAGCGACATCCAGTTTCCCATGGGAAAATTGAAAGTGACATTTTTGCCATATATTGTATTCTGAGACATGGGGGAAGCATTCTTATATGGCATAAAAAGTTCACTTTCCGTTCCCATGTGAAACCAGAAGTTTTTTGCTGGAGGATGACAAGGCAATTCTGAAGCTCACAAAGGCTCTGGACAGATGCACACAATCTGTGTGGGCTTCAGAAAGCTCCCCAGAACCTTTAGAGGGCCGAAAGGGCTGAAAATTGCATATTTGATTATCTGTGAGTTGTGGTATCTGGGGAGATTAGAGAACTGATATTGAGAATGGTGTCTATGGGGGTCTGGATACCGAGGCCCCACCTGTAAGTTATTCATTAACAAGGTGATTCCCAATTCCCAAGATGATTCAGAAGTGCAAATCTCAAGGAATCACTCTATACTTCTTCTTTCCATTAGAAGCTCAGCAGTTACCCTGCTGTTAGATAAGCAGGGTACTGAACTAATTGTGAAAGGAGTTTGTATCTGGTGCCTTCACTTACACAGATTTTGCAAGTTGGAAAAATTCATCTCTTTGAGACATAGCATACATATGAAACATGGGGGAAGGCTGAGTCTCATGTAGACGTAGGGCACAATCCAGAGTAACTACGGGGAGTCCTTGCTCTGGTGTAAGAACAATTTATTCTGGATTGCAATATGAATTTCCCATAGGTTTTCACTAGGTGGTGCAGTAACTACGGGAGCACATAATGTCTCTTATGTGCTCTTGTAGTTACTCTGGATTGTACAGAAAGTTTTTTTCTGTATCCTGTTTTAATTCTAAAATATTTGTGTATGATTTAAAAAAAAATTACATCTAGATTGAGCTGGATTAAATCAGGAATTCACCATCAAATATCTAACCTCTGCCATAAACTCTTTAGGTGGACTAAAGGCAGCCACTCATTTGCAACATCAAATCAAAGATCTATCTAATTTAGAATCCCGGTTCTAAGTGAGGCAACCTTTGGGAAGCTAAGAATGATAACAAGCATGTAGGCAGTGTTAAGATTACAATAATCTAAAATATATGAAGTACTTTGGACACTCTAATGTACTTACAAAAGCCACATATTATTATAATTTTGTATTATTCGATGTAGATGCTTTTGACAAGTTGCTCTTAAGGAATTGGAGACCCCAATGTATTCTGTTGATCCATGTTCTTTTGTACCATTAAGAACATGATTTCTTCCTTCGCTATGTGATAGTTTTACAAATGTACATCCAGGAATGTTTATAATATTATCTCACCTTACTGGGGAATTGACTTGTTCATTTTTATGAAAGTGTCAGATATTATGGTAGTTCCATTTCATTTATTTATGAAAATAATGTAATAAATAAGATGGTGTTGCATAATAATGATAAATCCCATTAATGCTTCTTTATGCACAAATTTACTAAATTGTCACAACACTGAAGTTCTTATCTCAGTGTGTGTTGCCATCATTCAAATAAGAAGATTTCTATCTCCTTGTCCTGTACCCATAGTACTCAAGACTGTGGAAAATTCTGCATCAATGATGTAAAACTGAAGTGTTTCTTACTGGCTAAAGCATATATTGGCTAAAACTAGGGGAGTCAGGTTGACACTTAAGATTTTAGCAAGGTTCTCCTAACATTTCCCCAAATCTGAGCACTGAGGGTGAGTCTAAGAAGAAATGCAAGGTACTTCAAAGAGCTGCTACTTTTGCTCTTATTGGTTTTAATTAGTTTTAATGGATTTAGGCTGCAATCCTACTCTCCAATTAGACTTGCCTAATCCCTGATATAAATCCTGTGGCAACTTGGGGTTGTCACATGTAAGGCTCTTTTGCCCCACTTCTGCAGGGGTTAGGCCAATGCACAGGCATACACTAACCTCCCCACACCACCATAGGAATTTATGCCATGTGATTTAGGCTGGCTGAAATTTGTTAGGATTGCACCCTTAGATAGCAATCATAACCTCCTGTTAGGTCAGTCTAAGCCTTGGCATAAATCCTGCGCTTACTAGGGTGTCACAAAAGTGCCATAAGACACTTCTGTACCACTCCTGGCAGAAGGTAAGGCCAATGCACAGAGACATGTTTGCCTCCCCACATAACCATGGGAATGGGAAGACCGAATAGTTGTGCCAGCCTACGTTAAGATTCCACCTTTTTGCTCTTCTTATCTGTGAATTTCTTATATAAAGTCTACACTGTAAAGTAGTTTTACTTTTCTTCAGTGCATCTAACATCTGCCTGAAAAAGATATACACCAACTTTTTAAGTCAAACACCTATTACTATCTTGTTGCAAATGTTTAGCAATGGTTATTATGAAGCTTTTTTAGCAGATGTATTCCTGGAACATAAAATTTAAACACTGTCAAGAAAAACTTTTTGGGGAGTTTGATTTTGCAATTTTTGGAGTTCTTGGAAAGATCTAACTCAGTGTTTCTCAACATTTGTCCCTCATTCTACCACTTTGCATTGGCCACCTATTGTACATACCTCCAGAATTAAGTGGCATTAATGTCCTCACCCGTTACTTCCAGATTGGGAGGCTGGCACGATACAACAAACACTGGTAAGAGGTTCAGGGTAGACCACAGGGCTTGCTGAACATGCAAAATGTGCACTCTGAAAGTCTGCCTAGGAAGTCAAGTCTTCTACTGCTGGTCCTGCTGCCAAGTGGTAGAGAGGTCCATGGATCTTTGATTACCTCTGCACACCTCCTTAAGTACTACTGGTTGTACCAGTACCACCAGTTGAGATACACTAAAAAATTGCATTTATTTCTTGCTTGCATTAAAAAGAATCAAAATAAGGGAGTCCAATGCCTATAATGGTCTCTGGTCCAAGCAATAATGACACTCTTGAGTGTATTACAAATCTTAGCAATGAAAATGTTTCTTCAGTAAGCAACTCTAATTGAACTGATATGATCTGTATTTTCCCTTCTTATATCAAACAATTCAGTGCATTGTTTTCCATCCAAGGGGTGTAGTAATGATTAATTAATGCCAATTGCCATACTTAAATTTCTAATAACACTACCAGCAATCAAATAAGTTGTTTACATGTTGTGTACTAGAAAGAAGGTAACTTGCTTGTGCTTTTTTCCATTTGTAACTTTTAGCAGGGCGGGTAGATACATCTCTTTTGAAGGCATTCATTGTATATTGGGAGAGAATTCTGCATTTCACTGAATACATATTTGGTATTTTAAGCTGAAAATTAGATCTGTTGTTTTTTATTATTATTATTCTGTTCCAGGCCCTGAGTTATATTTGAGTGTCCTTCACCCTTTTCTCCTTTATTATTTATAACACACACTCTTTGAGCAATGACCAGGACTAATCTGTAACCTTCTGTCCTTCTGTCTGATTCGCTCGCTTTTGGTAACAGAAGGATGGAAGCCAATATTTTGAAACTTCTTGTTCGACATGTATAGATATCTATATTTCATGCCTCTGATACTGAAATGTAACTTGCTGGAGCTGTTGTTTTTCTAATTCATTCTCAGTGGAAGATTCTTCAAAGGAGCTTGTGGTGGGATGAAAAACGTCACACTTGGTATTCATTGTATTCTAATGAATTTCTGGGTGAATTTCTTTTCACACATGATACATCCACCGATTGATAAAGCCGTGTGTGTGTGTGTGTGTGTGTGTGTGTGTGTGTGTGTGTGTGTGTGTGTGTGTGTGTGTGTGTGTGTGTGTGTGTGTGTGTGTACCCGCTCACACCCAGTGAGTTACCGTTTGCTAGCCGGATTGAGAGTTGAGTGGATTTTGTGTGCTTGATTGTGCTGTTCTCCCCACCTCCCACTCCCACAGTATAAGCTGCATCAAAATATATAAATAAATGCAACCATTCATTTGTGTTCACTACTCATCCTCAGGAAGTGGGGCATAAAACAACATTAGCCATGAATCCCCTGAGGATGGAAAGACCCTCACAGGGGTCTGGTTCTCTGAATGGTCTCTGTCACTCCTGAGAAGCTAATGACTGAAATGGGATCTATTGCCACTGGGAGCTTTTAATTTCCCTTACATTGTACCACTTGCCTTGATGCAATGCACAGTGACAGCTACCATTTCAGGAACTCTCATTAACAGCTTTTGTGCAAGGCAGTAGATCCTGTGTGTGTCTTTCCTGTGAGCTGGAAATGCCCATGATCCATTGATGCAGGCCGGCTCTCTTCTCCCTTTGGGCAGAGGATAAAATAATCAGGGTGCATGCATAATTAATGCACCAGGAGAAGGAGAGATAGATTCAAGCTTGTTTGGGATCTCAGCACTTCATTGGGGGCAAAACAATTACCATACACAGATGTTATGAGAAGCTGCAGCAACATGTTTTGCAAGATTCCTCGGTTAGAGAGGAAAACTCAGTAAAAGCTGTGATGTCACTTCTAGTTGAACTGATGTACAGTGGCGCCTCACGTAAAGTACGCTTCACGTAAAGTGTGTTTCACGTAACAAACAAAAATTTTTCTAGGATTCTGCTTCAAACAAACTCGTTGGCAGTTGGGGCAAACGCGCTGGCCACAGCCTTTTTAAAAAGCATCAGGGATGCCTACCATGCCTGCCCATAGCGAAAGCAACACTTCCGCACTGTTCCTCCTGTGGCCAGGCGTCCACTGGTAGAGGGAGAGAAGAGCAGTGGAGAAGAGGGAAGCAGCTCAGGGCTAGCCAGAAGGGAGAAGGGGAGAGAGAGGCTCAGCATGAAGAGGAGGAGAAAGTAGGGAGACACTTGGAAAGTGTCTTGGATTGTAGTTTTCTAACCATGTCTACCCAGAAGTACAGAAGCGTTACTGTATTTCCATGAGGTCTTGTTGCAACCTTCAGTGGACATTTGTTCCTTTTAGCCAGAAACACTATCCTCCCTTGTGCAAGGTGATTCTTCCTTGTCTATATTTGCAGCTGCTTCTTTTATGCAAGGGAAGGTATCATGTCTTTCTGGGGCTGAACTGGGACTAGTACTCAGATACATTTTTCCTCTTGTGAAGAAATCTCAGGTAAGCAATTTTCAGAGCTGATGGCAACCATACATGTTGCCCTTGACCTGAAACATTATTCACCAAAGGGGTTTTTTGCTCACAAAAATGTTGGGAGAATATGCCAAGTCATATGGCTGTTTTAAGCGCAGGACAGGGAAGTTAGTGTTTTGAGATAAAAGGTGCCAAAACAGACAGGTGTAAGTCCCAGCTCAGCAGGTGGGCAGGTTGACGCATCATGATTGACAAGTTGAGACTGCTGTGCAGTTTCACTTGAGGGAGCCTGTTTACAGATAATACAGAGCGCTTGTGTGAGGCCGGGTAGAAACAGCTACTCACTCTGTTTCTCAGGGTACCATGCACATGACCTCAGTGCGGAAGCTACTGCATGTGTCCCATTTTGAAGGAATATATTGTATTTTAAAAGAAAATGTGCATTCAGCATTAGCAGCTTGCCTTTAGAATTAGAAATTGGCATTTTGAAAGACACCCTTGAGACTTAGGTGCAATCCTAACCAATTTATGCCAGAATAACTCAGCTGTCTCCCCGTTCCCCAGTGATGTGGGGAGGCTGGTGCTGTGCACTGGCCTAACCCACCCACCCCCCCCCCCCCCCGCCAAGAAGTGCCTTATAACACTTTTGTGACACTCCCAGACCAGCACAGGACTTGTACCAGCACTTATGCTGGCCTAACTGGGGATTAAGATTGCCGCCTTAAATAGTAATTTGTGGTGCAATCTTAACCAATTTAGGCTGGCATTACTCACCTAGCACATCTTTCTGTGGTGTTGTGAGAAGGTCGACATATGCCTAACCCCCAGGAGTGGGAGAGAAATGCCTTATGGCACTTTTGTGACACGCCCAGGTGAGTACGGGACTTATGCCTGTGCTTATGCCAGCCTCACTGGCATAAGTACTGCGGGTGTCTTGTGCACTTATTATGCACGTATCATTTGAAAGCTATTAAACAAGCTATACATTATATTGTAAGGTGTATAAAGAAGGACTACTGGAGCCACATTTGATGTATACATTCTGAGTTAAAAATAGAACTCGGGCCACATATAATTAGCAGAGAAATTGATAAAAGATGGCTTCTTAATTGAGTGAAGTAGGATGTGTCAGACATGAAAAGAAGCCAACGACCTGATGGAATGAGGCCATTTTGTTCTGATGATGGAAAGAATATCCTCCTCAATGGGAGCTTGGAGAGCCTATTGTTCAGTGAAGGCTGTTTTTCAGCAGGCCCAGGTTACATGGCCTCTTTTAAGTCTGGATCATCAGCCCATTTTTCCCACTATTGAGCAATTACTCACAAGGCTTGCAGCCTCATTGTCTCTTGTGATCAGCTCTCTTCCTGTGTTCACTAGGAGGTCATAATCTGGTCCTTGATGCCTGCCTGAAATTCTTGAACCTGGAGGACATCAGTGCTACAGAAAAAAGAAAGGAACACACTATTCTCTACATTCAACACCTTTCCCCTTGTGCAGGACTGAAAAGGAAATAAATGTTCTTTCAGGAGCACATGTTAAAACACCAGCCTCATAAAAACAACCACTTCCATAATATGTTTAAAATAGCCTTGAAATTCACATTATTGTTGTAAGGATTGCATTACATGCACATTACAATGCATTACAAAAACTATGATCCACTGGGAAAATCTTGCATCCCTACGGAAATGAAACAGATTGGTGCACTTAGGTTCTTATATAGCTCCCAACTGTTTTGGTGGGGTTTTCCCAGGAGATCTGACTGTTGGGTTGTACTCAGAAGACAGTGATTTCAACCAGTGTGTTATGGCTATGGCACACAGTGGTGTACTGTGAATGGAAGTGATTGAAATTTACTTTGAGAATGGTTTTAAGTTTCTTCTGCTTCGTAAGCATGTTTGCTCTTTGCATGTGCTTTGATGCCCTTTGTTCCTTTTTGAGGTGTGCATAAACTGTCTTTTTCTACTCTGGCCTGCAGAGGGGCCCAGGATGGCAAGATAGGGAAAAGGAAATGGTATTTAAAAATCCAAGCAGCACCCATTTAATTAAATGGCAGCACTTGGAATTTTATTTAGTTTGCATTACAGAAGGAATTTAGACTTCCACTGCGACCACCTGCTGCCAAGCTGAGCCCGGAGCATTGTTACTGCGTCTCCGCAGATGCAGGTGAACTAAGCGCTCACCCACTTTCACAGTCCAGAAAGCATGACATTCCTTGTTACCAGTGGGAGGAAAGGCTAATTGAGAAGTGTGTATAAAAGCTGTAATGAGTAGCATTTACATGTATTGATTAGAAGTAGGGCCACCGTCTCTCATTTATCACCACCAGCAGCTGTGAAATTTTTTTCCCCATGTCGATTGGCACGGCTCATATTCCCGCTCCCTTAGTTCTTTATTGCTTTTTCCTCTTCTCTCTCTCCCTTCCCTCCCCACCACTCCATTCCCTCCCCTCCCTGAACCAGGAGGCTGATCCACCGGCTGGAATGGGCTTGTAATTACTCCAGCGACTCCACCAGCTGCCACAATTGCCAAACTGCTGGAGTGAAAAATTCCATCCTACATTTCCGATTTTTTACATTACCACTGCATAATCATATTTGACGAATAATTAACCTGGGTTAATACTTCAGAGAGCCATTTGCAAGTAAATTGATAAGCCGAGTGCTAGAAAGGGGGCGAGAGGCTTAGGCAGCTGCATGCAACAGCCAACTGGGTAGGATCTCCCAGTGTACACACCTGACCATCTTAATTAAGAGTGGCGGGTAGACAGCCCTTGGTATCCTGCAGGCTGCACCAGGGCAGTAGAGCTTCAGAACATCCCCCCCCATGTAACTTTAAGGCGACCTTTGGGGGCAGAGATTTATACGAGTATATTCTATTGTCTTTTGCATACTTGTTTTTCCTGTAATGAAATTACGGCTGCAATCCTAAACTCCAGTTAGGTTGCCTTAAACCCTGATATAAGTCCTGTGCTAACCTGAGGGTGTCATAAAAGTGCCATAAGACATTTCTGCACTGCTCCTGGGGGAAGGTTAGGCCAGTGCACAGTCATGCACTTGCCTCCCTATATCACCACAGGAATGGGAAGAATGATGAGTTAGGATTGATGATGGCCTAGGTTAGGATTGCACTCTTAATTCTACTGAATATTGTCCTGGCCCTAAGTCTGAGAAGAATTGTTCCAGTTACAATATCTGTTTCTGTATTGAGAATAACCACCATCCAAGCACATACTGTACGTAAAACTCTGTTGAATGAACTCCACACTCAGCACCACAATGTTTCTTCATGTTGGGACAGGTCAGTAGACTTTCTAGCCCAGTTCTGTCTGCTGTGACAGAGCAAAGTCTCAGTATATATCAAGCAAAGGTCTTTCTCACTATATTTACAATTATCATTTTATACCACCCTTCCTCCATTGAGTTCATGGTGGTGTATATAGTTCTAGTCTTTTTTTAGTTCTCACAACAACCTATTGAGGAAGGAGAGGATGGATGACTGGCCGAAGATCACCCAGGAAGCTTCACTGCTGAGTGGGGACTTGAATTTTTCAAGTCCAAATCCAAAATCACTATACCACTCTGGTTCTCATCTGGAAATGACTGAAACCAAATCTAGGACTGAGCCACCCCCTCCTCCTTCAAACTTGATGGTATAAAGGATGGCAGATGATAAGATGGTAACAGCCTAGAATAGACCTTCTCATTACCAGTAATGAAGTGGATTGTGATTTTAAAGGGGGACAATGTGCAAATGGGGAAGATGGATTAAAAGCAGGCCTCCGTCAGTCTTGAAATTAAGCTACCATAATAGTCAAACCTTACTAGTCTTTGATATCCCACACTTTATTCTTCAAGTACCTCGTTATCTGCTGGAGTTACAGTCCCAGAACATTTGTGGACACCAAAAGCTGCAGATAATCAAATCTGAGAATTAGCGCATAAAAAAACCTCAAATGTGACCAGAGCTATATTCTTATCATGTCTGGAGTACTGTGGTGCCTCACATAAAGAGCTTATTTCATTCCGGAGGCATGCTGTTTAAGCGAAACGCTCTTTAAGTGAAGCAGAATTTTCCATAGGAAATAATGGAAACTCAGACGATTGGTTCCACAACCCCCAAAATATTCAAATAAAAATATTAACTGGATGTAAAAATGATGACAAAACACTAGAACTGAATTCAATACATGCATTCAATGTGCATGATCATACAAAGTCTATTTCGGCTGCAATCCTAAAGACACTTTCCTGGGAGTAACCCCATTTAACACAATGGGGCTTACTTCTGGGTAGACATGGTTAAGAGGCTGCAATCATTGACACTTCCCATTTAACACAATGGGGCTTACTTCTGAGTAGACCTAGTTAGGAGACTGCAATCAAAGACACTTTCCTGGGAGGCTTACCTGGGCTGCTGCTGGAGGTTCAAGGTGGTCGGTGGGGGCACTTGGGGGCAGTTAGCGGCAGCTGCCTCTGGCACTCCCAGGCAATTGCCCGCAAGTTGAGGGCAGTTAGAGGCAGCAGAGCTGGCCAGCAGCCCTTTTAAAGAGACTCCATGCATAAGGGCTGCATAGCACGTGTGTCCATAGTGCGCTTGCTTATTAAGTGAAGCAGAACTTGTTATGTGAAGCAAGATTTCTGTCAGTTGCTAATTGCTGGCTTTCATAAATTCACTGTAGCGCTTAAAGTGCTGCATACTCTTTTCCAATGTCTCCCTCTCATTCTTAAATTCATAGATTCTGGATTCAGGATCAATAACTTTAAGAATGGAAGTGAGTACAGAGAGAATGAAAGAATACCTGAGCCCAAAACACATATGTTGCTCATCAAATCCAAAAGGCATACACAAATATGGCATGTTCCTTTATACACCACATCGAAGCAGGAATGTGATCCATTTCTAGTTACTGATTTATTTTGAAATACATGAAGTGAATGTGTTTTGACCTCAAACATCTATGCCAGAGTACAAGAGAGAAAACTGGCCCTGAATGAGATAAAAGTGGCATTGCTGTACCCAGCCCCCCTTTCCAAAATACAACAGGATTCTCTTTTTCTATTTGTTGCTAAAAACTCTACTCATCTCAAACGTTTGGGTCCCTCTTTATATTATATAGCAAAATGGCTTACAGTAAAGCCAACCTAAAAAACAGACTGGATTTTGAGTATGTGTGTGTGAATTTCTTTCTTCAGAACCAAGGTGGCATTGCATGTTATGATTTGATGATTACAGGAGCCAATTTTCCTCATGCAGCATTCATCTGATATGCCAACAAGCACCTCTTAAAGCAAGCCAAGTGCGCTTGCAGGATGGAAAGGTTGTATAGGCATTTGTCACTGTATGAGGTAATGTAGGGGGAAGCGGTTCCTTTTCAGAGCTCAACAGTAGCACTAAGTGAAATCAATGGCCAAACAATCTAACACAATTGGTCACATATTGATAGAATTAAACACTGCTGTTAACGTGACTTGTCATTGATCTGACAAAAACAGAATCCGGGGTAAAAGTTGCCTGAAGCTTTTAGGCTCTGTGTTTAGGCAAAGGTTGGGGAAAATTATTCCCTTCATCTGAATCTAAAGTAATGTTTAAAAACACTTCATTGACCATCCCAGAAGAAAAATCCAGAACATTGACCTCTTTGTGATGAGATTTGACAATTAAATAAATTTCTTTTTACCCTGTTTTCGTGGAGAGGGTATATTAGAAAATCACAGTGGCTACTAAAAACAACAGCCTTCTGTGAAGTGTTATCCCATGTAATCAAACATATCATGCCCTGTTCATATTTCACATGTCTCATGTCTCTGGTCATTGCTGGCAGAGCTGAGGAAACACAAATATGGTAGGAACTGAAATGTGTGTTACTGCATATTGTGGAGAAGGACATGGAGAACTCACAACTCATAACAGGCTGCCTTCTGGAATAGGCAATTTTTCCCTGAGGTTGTGAAGGAACAACCTTTCAAAAGGAGAGAATTATATTAAACAATTGAGTACTGCGTTGGCATTTGTGGAAGAAAGGCAGTTTAAAATCCTGAAAAATAAAAGGAGGAAGCTTTTCAGAATCAGTATTAATACTGTTAGTTGCAGAACTGGGCTTTGATTGATGTCCATTTTTGCAGATATCAATGCAAACCAAGAGGGGTAAATCTTATGCTTTCTGGTTTGCAAAGAGTTTTTTAAGCCAATATTGTTTTTTATTTATTATGCTTATATCATTTTGACTTTTTTTCAAGAAGTTGAGGGTATCCCAATTCATCTTCACAAACGATGAAGGTAAATCTGTGAGGTAAATTTGGCTAGTTCAAGTGAGGTAATGACTAGCCCAAGGACACCCACTGCACTTCATGTTTCAATAGGTATCTGAACTCAACCCACGGTTTCCATTCCACGACACTCCTGTGGCTGCAGTGATGTTAGGGTTGAAAAAATGAAAATCACACCAAGAAAATACCAATGATAAAGGTTGTTTTAGTGCTGCAGATCTGGTTTGATTTCATTGAACAAATGCACACTCAAACTTTTGTTGGAGAATCAAGTTGTAGAGGCATCTTCTCCCTATTCCCATAGTTTCCACATTACAAAATATTACTGCATAGGCATGAAACTTGAACCATGCTTCTAAATTGTTCTACTGCCATGACTCTCTCCATTGGCTGAACTTCATTTCACACCACATGCCTTCTGAATACTGCCCCAAAATGCACTGCTTCCAGATAGCATGACCCACTTTGTTGGCTTTGTTGCACCCAAGAATGTCCTGCAACTTCTAGGTAGCAGCAATATGTAAACCACCAAAATTGGGTCATACCCCATTGTGGGTTGCAACCCACAGCTTGAGAAGCTCAAGCATACCAGGGATACATGCGTCCCCTAATACTGTAGTAATATATGAATTAAGTTTTATACTAGCCCAAAGATGGAGGCAGGAGAAACAAGTCCCTTGATTCATGCTTTGTTTTTCTACGTTTCTCCATCAAATCCAAAATAAAAATGTATAACACATTAAAGAGAAAGGTATACAGACTTCTAATATAAAGAGCATCATTTTTCTGTTGAGAGAGATACAAATGTGATGAACAGGTGAGGAAGCAGGAAGTGTGCAGCACATAAATTTTTTGAATCTGCAATCTTATATGCACTTGCCTGGGAGTAAGTCCCACTGACATATATGGGCCTTTTTTTAAGTGGTCAGGCATTGAAATGTGCTTGGAGTGTCTCAGCATTTCTGTCATAACCAAAGCTGATTTCATCCAACAAATGGGACATGATGAAATCCACAAAACACCTAACAAACTGAATTCAGTCATACAGAGCCACTTTACCTTGGACTTGTTGAAGTTGGATTTGCTGTGAAAATTCCCAGTTGTATTTGTTTCATGTTCCTCAGACGTGAATTTACATGCAGTATTCACTTTTATCATTATCATCATAATCCATTACCATCATACTTACCGTCCATAAGGCAAATGAAAGAATTTCATGTTGAAAACTACAAACAGTTCCTTTGCTCCAACTTTTGGTTCTGACTGTTCATTTTTCCTTCCATATTTCCTGCCTCTGTTTGTCGTTACAAATACTGGCTTTCTTTGAGGCATTAAATTAAAACTATTTTTAAAGTAACATTTTTGTTACGGTCTGTCTCCTGGCTGCTGCCAAACACCAAAATGCATGATGAATATCAAATCAAAAACTTAGGTGGAAAATTGCAGCCCTGCTTAAGTAAAGAATATATCTACTCTTCTGCTGAATGGACTAGCAGGAACATTTTAACATCCCAGTGGTCAGGGTTGGACTTTAATGGACAACCTCAGTGTAGCCTTGAAGCATAAAAGGAGTTCGAAGAAGGATTAATTTGAATGTTAGTGCTCTCAGGCCTGTTATTTCTTTTTTCTCTTCTTTTTTTGCATTTTTCTAACACTGCTATTCTAACAGCCCTGCTAAAATCCAATTAATGCATTACCATAGAGTCACAGGTGCTATTTCCATGTGGCTGGATCCTATAGCACACTGGTGATATCAGTGGGAAGCAGTTGTGTGTGTCAAACAATTGGTGTGGTTACTCTTCACACAACTGACCTGATTTATTGCTTCTTGCAGATGGTGATCATACTTTGTTCAAGAAAAAAAAATTACAGGGAAAAATCACCATGCAGTAAGAATTATGAATTTAAAAATACACATGCAAATTGGAACTCAGTGTGTATTCACATGGCCTTGTTGTTAAATGCTAGGTACAGATTGCAGGTTAGAAGCTGTACAAATGTATTTTAACTCGCTTCGTAGTTGGATTATAAAGAATCCATTTGGGATTCTTTATAATAGAATTAAATAATAATTGAGATAATTAAATGTGGACTAAGTTTCAAGGCATTGTGCTAATCTATAAAACTTTCTCAGAGGGTCTTTGGTTTTATCCACATTTATAGCTGTTCATATGAAATTGTATGTATGAAATTGAAATTTAATTTGCATAGAATATACTGTCTGTTTTCAACCACACCAGCACATTGGTGTGCTGTGATTGTTTCACAGGTGTGCCTCAGGAATTTGGGGGAAGGTCATTTATATGTAGGGCGAGTGGTAGATGTGAGCATCTGTGGTGAGATAGCCTGGGAGGACTACGAGTGGTATAATATGGAGCCTATGGGGGTGTACATGGGTGAGAGCCTCTATGTTCACAGACGTCCTTGTTACCCTCCCTTGGACATTGCTTTGTTTCCTGATGCAGTAGAAGTGTGGTCCAGAAAGGATTTTGTGGAATTACAGAACCGGGGGAGGGGTGGAAACGGGCGAAGTTGGGGAATCACCGTGGGTCCCTCTCCTCGCTGGTATGCGAGGGGAGGAGTAAAATTCCTCCCGCGCTCTACGCCCGGCTATTGGGGGAGGGCAGATGAGGCGGGAGATTTGAAGGAGAGAGAGACACTGGAGGAGCAGTTAGAGACCCTGCCGTGGAAGAGGGAGGATGCAGGTGGAGAGTCGGCGGAGGAAGATGAAACCTTGAGACTGGAAGGGCTGTCGTTGGCCGTGGAAGACTCTGAAAGAGGAAAGGAGACTGATTAAAGCCACCTGCTAATCCCTACCCCCTGAGGGTCAAGAAGAAAAGACTTTAAGTAATCTGTTTTACTTACCTGTTGAACGTTATCGTTTAGTTTATTTAGGGAAGGGTCTGCGTACTCTGAGTTAAGGTTGAACCTGTAACAAAGAAGTACCTTTAAGAAACCAATACGCTTTTGCACCGCAAATTTTGCAGTAAAAGAGAACTTGTTGTTAGATTTACCTGTGCAAGCCTCTTCCTTTGAAGTATTCATGATGAGCGATTTTGAGTATGATGATAGAGACACTGAGATCTCCTTCCCCCATGGCATCCCGGGGGGGAAGGATGGGACAAGGCGGCCCAGGGATAATGGGAGGCATGACAGTCTCCCTATCAGCATGTTGTGCCTTGTCAATTGTCAAAAACCTTATGGCAATTTTAGTGCCTTCTCAGTGTGCTGTGAGATGAAAAAAAGTTGAAAATCTCTGGAATAAACTCTGAATGGGACTGCCACTTGAGAAGTGCGTGTGGCCTCTTTTGTGTTCATTGATTGCTTTGTTTTAATGTGTCTTACATAGCAGGCTAAAACAATCTTTTTCTTAAGACAGTTGGCTGACCAAGGGCAACTTTGTGTGAGAGTTTCCGTATAATATAGACACGTGGAGGAGGTTTCATAATAAATTATCCCTGCTGTCATCATTTAGACCCTGAACCGCATTTAGAATTCACCAGAGCTTTTCTTGACACATCTGGAAAGAAAATGTTAATCCTTCAAGTGAAAGGTTGGAAAGCTTTTGGCATGATAGACTATGTACGATAAAGTCATGAATATCTGTCAAGACTGCTTTAGAAATTTGTGCTTAATGACATCACCTATAATTTTTATGTCCATAGGATGCATCCTGTATTAAAAAATCACTGATACACTTGGATTATGGATTGATCAAAAAAGACATTGGCTGAAATACAGCCCTCTGTAATACTGCATATGATATGCACTGATACTAATTAGTATCACTGTCTGGAAGTTAATATAGCAAATATTCATTCAGCTGGTACACAGGAGAACAGATAGGACAATTAGCCACAATCTAGCAATATGGTGCCAGATGTGGGAGTCCTAATATGCGAGAGCATACCATTCTCATCAGTGGAGGTGAAATCTTCAGAGTACATTCCTGTTGATTGACAGCTACTCCTTTTATTAGGGTTGCCATAATTCTCTTCCACAAAATCGGGACAGGAGGCTAACCAAGCAAGAGGCACTCTTTCAAGTGGGTGTTCCTCTTTTATTTAGCAGGGGGAGAATAACTGGCCCTACACACCCCAGCAATGTCTGTTCAAGTGGCTTCTGCTGGTGTTCTTTTTTTGCATTTTAGATTGTGAGCCCTTTCGGGACAGGGACCCATTAGCTATTAATTAGCTATTATTATTTTTCCATTTTCTTTGTAAACCGCTTTGTGAACTTGTTAGTTGAAAAGCGGTATATAAATACTGTAGGTAGAGGATCCTCTGTCCTGTTTGCCAATATGTGAACACAATCCCCCAAAATCGGGATTGTCCCTGTTTTGGGGAATATATGGTGACCCTACCTTTTACTGACTTGGGTGAATAGGTTACACCCAAGCATAGAGCTGGTAGAATGGATTGTATATTTATTACAGACATATCTCAATATCTGCAGGGGTTCTGTTTTGGAACTCTACCACATTTAACTGAAATAATGGATATGGGTGTCTTCCCCAACTTTCCAGAGCTGGGGAAAGCTCTGTTCCCTATTCCAGAATAGTGGTGGTGGTGGTGATTCTCTGAGCCAAGCAGTGATCTCTTCTAGGTACAGAGGATATTCTGTAAGGGAATCAAAGGGGGCATTTATGAGGAATACATATAGGGTTTGTGTGTGCAGAGACATGTGTCTGGTGTGTGTATGTGTGTGTGTAAACTGATCCAATCTGTGATACGTGAATCTGCTGATATAGGATTCACAGATAAAGGGACCCCTGTATGAACCGCACACCTTATTTGAGTGCAGCATAAAAAATGTGTGTTAATTCCAAAGAAAGAGGATTGAAAACTTTCATAAAGTTATATACTGTCATTTGAAACTGTGAATAACTTTTCTGTCTGCATGATTCATTAATCCATGATCATGAATTAGAAAGAACTGTTTCTTTCCAATTAAATTGACCCATTAAAATGTTTGGTAAATGAGTTTTACAGCCCAATCCAGAGCAACTAATCTGTCCACATAAGAGCCCTTAGGTTGCCCTATCTAACACTAGGTTGGAGGAACTGCAAGATGCTCCAGCCCAG
Source organism: Cryptoblepharus egeriae (assembly GCA_030015325.1). Taxonomy (NCBI): domain Eukaryota; kingdom Metazoa; phylum Chordata; class Lepidosauria; order Squamata; family Scincidae; genus Cryptoblepharus; species Cryptoblepharus egeriae. The sequence goes on from JAREYC010000004.1 coordinate 50,850,031, forward strand.
TTACTCTGAAGGAGGCTTAGGGCAGAGCAAGGCAAGATAGGGTGCCCTAAGAGAGGTGGACCTGCTCTGCCCTAACTGGGGCAGCCTAAGCAGCTCAGGAGAGGCAAGTTGAGGGCATGTTTAGCATTGCCTAGGGCAGAGCAGTTACTCTGTATCCAGAGCCTGTTTCAAGGCAGAAATGCCCTCTTCCAGCCCTCAGAGTTATACCACCTCAGGAGCAGGTATAGTAATGAGTAGACCCATAGGGGTCCATGATAAGGCCCAAGTAAAAATGGCAGTGTTGACCAAAAATCTGAGTTCTTGGCCAGCCTAGCTGCAACCCCTGCCTCTCAACCTCAGGATATGGAACAAACTACGGCTGCCCACAAACCTCAGGATACAGCAGGCCACTCCAAGAAGCCCCTTGTATTCACTGTAGAATGTACTGGCATCTCATCAGGGACTCCTTATAAGGCAGGCACCCAGTGGCGTCACCAGACTGGTGCGGCTGGTGTGGGCTGCATTGGGGATGCGCTCCGTATGGGGTGATGTGACAGAGGAGTTTGACTGTCCTTTGGCAGGTCCCGGGCATCAGCACCCCCCATTCAGGCCTGCTCCAACGCGGAGAATCAGCCAGAAGCTGCCACTTGTCTGAGGAGCTGGCCTGAACGGCCATCTGAGGTGCACTGTGCAGAAACACACTGAGCATGCCGAACAGCTTCAGAGGAGACTTCCTTAGAGCAGAGAAAGTCCGCGCCTCTGCACAGCCATTCGGCCTCACTCAGGAGGTGGAGCGGCAGCCGAATGGCTTCAGAAAGAGTACTGCACAGGCACCAACTCTGACGCCTGCACAGTCTCCCCCGAAGCCAAAAGGCTTCAGAAAAGTACTGCGCAGGTGTCAGAGATGGTGCCTGCGCAGTCCAGGTTTGGGGGGGGGGGCGCATCCCAGGGATGACGCCCAGATTTCCGCACCAGGTGATGTGCAGAGTCACGTCACCACTGTAGGCACCACAGCTGTTCCTTGTTCAGTGTGATCTGAGGGGTGTCTCCTCAGGAGCAAGTCTTCCCCTTGTGTCAATTACTTAGCGTGCTCTGGAGCAGTTAGGGCAGCCCAGGCTTCCTGACTCTCTGGATTCAGTATAACTTTCTGCTCTGGATACAGAATAGTTAGGAGAGTGCAGTTAGGTCAGAGCAGGCTGAATTTGCTCTGGATTGCAGCCTTATTAAAACATATAGATATGGAAGTTTTTACTGCTGCTCAGTTTCCATAGGGCTCAATACATTTTCCTGTTCAGATTGTAAGGTTTGTGACCCATCAGAAACCAGGTCATGATCGCCTGGAAGGGGCTCACCTACAATTCAGAAACTATTCTGGATTCACATGTGTACCCATAAACTTTGGGAACTACTGTGCTAAGATACCATTGATAGTAGCCCCAGCAGTTTCAAAATTCTTTAATGCCTCTAAAATTTCCAGTGTTGTGAACACATTTGAGTTGACTTTGACTCAAGTCATGAAAATTTGCCTTTTTTTGCTGACTTACCAACTTGCGAGTCACATGTGTGGAAAGACTGAAAAAAAAACATTGAAATCAGGGCCCCACTGTCTTGAGTCTCATATCTGAGGGATGCTTGCTTACTGCTTTCACAGCATGAAATATTTCATGGGACCATTATCAGGCAAGGAGCAGGGAGTTCATGAGGCAAGGAGGGTTAATGTGACTTTAGATAAAGCTTTTGGGAAGATGCAGAGAGGCAGTTCATAGTGATGACTGCATGGCTGTTGAAAGAATCCTCATTAAATGATTGGCTGCAGAGAGACTACTTCAAAGCAGGGATGCCAAGGCTTTGGTTGTCCTGGTAAGCTTCTCAGAGCACAATCCTTGCCAACTTTCCAGCAGTAGCATATGTGTGCCAGTGGGACACAACTTGTATCTTGCAATTATAGGTCAGTCTTGGAGACTACCAAAACTTAAGGGAATGTTTGTTCCCTTATCTCAGTTTTGCATTGCTCTTATGCCAGTGCTGGAAAAGTGTGGATTGCACCCATAGCTGCTGTTCGTTACCCTCCTTTCTCTTGTTGCTATTTTCCCCACAGTCTTGCAGTACCTAATCTTTTTGAAGAGAAGTGTATGGCTATGAATGATGGAGGATCTTCAACTGTGGCCCTCCACTTCTGGGAGGCCCATCCAATTCATGACACCCTCCATAGTAACAATCAAAATAGTCTGAAACTTGCTTTTTTGAACCGTTTTTAGCCTCATTTGAGCCAGTTTTTGTCTGTGGTTTCTGTTGCTGATTGTTTTATTTCTTGATCTTTTTAAGGTTTTATCATGGCTTTCTGTGTTACATTTGTTACCTGCCTCATGAATCTGTTTGATGAAAGTGTAATGCATTTTTGTCTTAGTAATAAATATTTTACAGTGATAACCATTCTGAAAATTAATCGTTGCCCATAGCAAATTGCATCTGTGTTTGGACTTTTAATGATATATCAGTTAAACCTGAAAGCCTTTTTCAAAGTGTTCTGTGTTCTTTGATTTTTTTTAACATTTCGAACTGAATGCCCTGCCTTTTCAAAAACACCAACAACAATAGGCAAAAGAGTAGGACAACAGGTTAGCTATGGAATTGAAGTTTGGTGCACTGAGAAAAGAAAAGGTTTTCATTTGTTATGATGCAGCCTTTGTTTTTTGTTAACATCTATATAATGCCCAAACTGTTGCAGGAAGAAAGATTCTGTGCTCTTGCCCTTTCCCAAGAAGGACTATGAAGGTTCCCAGCCCTGGTCTCTGAATCACAGGCAACATTGTCAGGGAAGAAAAAAAAGATAAAACCTGACATTTCTTGCAACTCAAAGGTAAAGCAAACAAAGGTTTAGCTCTGCTTTCCCCAGTTTTTTCCCCCCAAACAGGATTTTTCCTCTCCAAACAAGATTTTGTTTAAAAATATTAGACTCTTCATTATCCATCACCAAGAATCCAAAAAGTGTGCAGTCTTCTTACAACTGTTTAAGAGTCCATTCAAACGGATGTTTCAGATTCAAGTTTATACACATACAGTGACTTCCTGCCTGAAGGCATATGCTAATATTTTCCATGAATGTCTTGAATACATGATTTGTTCTACAGAAACATAAGAAATGGAGAAGACCAAAGATCTACCTATTAAAGCATCCTCTTTCCAATAATCAAGCACATAAAAGGGCATCTGCCCTTCCCTGTCACCTGTACAAACAAGGACTCATAAAAGCAGGATGTTCATCAAGCCCTGGACATCACTTGAGCTCCCCAAACTGTGTGTACCAAACAGCACAACCCAGAGTAACTACAGAATCCCTTATGTCAACATAAGAGAAATTTACTCTGGATTGCTGTATACATTTCCCATAGGTTTCCCATAGGTGGTGCAGTAACGATGTTGATGTAAATGTCTCTTACTAGCTACTCTAGATTGTGCTGTTAGTTATTAAGTGACTTGAAGCCCATCCCATTCAACTTTGCAGCTGTATCCACAGGGCATATGCTGCATCCTGCAGTGGTAGAGCAGTCACAGAGGCCTCCATTGGTGTTCTGGCTGGCAGCATAACCATGAAAGCAATATGATCCATATTTCTGACTGGCTGGAAAATTGGGACATAAAGTTCAATTCAGTTTATCTATCTACAGTATTTATATATCACTTTTCAACTAAAAAGTTCACAAAGTGGTTTACAAGCAAAATGAAAAATAATAATAGCTAATTAATAGCTAATGGGACCCTGTCCCAAAAGGGCTCACAATCTAAAATGCAAAAAAATTGTAGTACTAATGGCAACCATTTCAGTGTGGCAGGAATCAATGGCATAGGATGCATAGGATCACTGGCGAGGATGCTGAACATGGGGGAAGTTGCACATGAGGGGAAGTTGCGCATGGGGGGATGATGCGCATGGGGGAAGTTGTGCATGGGGGGAAGTTGCACATGGGGGGATGATGCGCATGGGGGAATTTGCGCATGGGGAAGTTGCGCATGGGGGAAGTTGTGCATGGGGGATGATGCACATGGGGGAATTTGCGCATGGGGAAGTTGCGCATGGGGGATGATGCGCATGGGGGGATGATGTGCATGGGGGAAGTTGTGCATGGGGGAATTTGCACCTGGGGGAAGTTGCGCCTGGGGGACGTTGCACACGGGGGGATGTTGCGCATGGGGGGACGTTGCACACGGGGGAAAGTTGTGCACGGATGGAAAGTTGCGCATGGGGAAGTTGTGCATGGGGAAGTTGCGCATGGGGGTTGATGCACATGGGGGACTGATGTGATGTTGCATATGAGGAGTTCAGGCACATGGGGGGATGATGCACATGGGGGACTGATGCGCATGGGGGGATGATGCACAAGGAGGGAAGTTGCACATGGAGGGAAGTTGTGCATGGAGGAAAGTTGTGCATGGGGTGTTGATGCGCCCTGGGGGGATGGCATATGGGGAAATGTTACTTCCACAACGCGGGTACATTTTTCACTAGTTTTAATATATAACAGTTCTGGTCATCTAACAAATCAATAGCCGACAAGAAACCAGTGGCCAACTTGATACTGAATATGTTCTTGTATTAATAATACTATTAGTAATAGTATAAAAACTTAATCAAAAACTGAATAAGAAGTCTAGTATTAGCTCTGATACATGGAAATGAAAGCTGACACATACTAATATCTTATTGGTTCCCTTCTATGTGGTAATAACACCACATTGGCTCTTGAATTATCAACCTCAGTCTTCAGTAAAGAAAATTCAGTTCTTGTTCAAGGCAGTTCAAGTTCTCTATATATTTGGCTATAGCTTTTGATATAATAGAGGAAATTCAGGGTGGTTTGTGGATTAAATTCTGGATTAAATTATGATTCAGATGATATACAGAGAAACTTGATGGTACTGTTCAACAATACCAAGACTTTCACTATTTTTGCCAATAGTGGTTTCACACATACACACAGAGACCCCCAAGAGGAGGTCACCCAGTGTGGCTCATAACTCCCTGCATTCCCTAGTAATGCAAGTGGTACAATCTATGCATGTGGAAGAGAGTCTCATGACATGTAATAGATTTAAAACTCTTTAAAGCAGTGATTCCCAGACATGTGGGTCACAATTCAACAGAGGAATCAGAAGCAGAGCATTTCTCCTGAAGGGATGTGGCCTTGCATGTATGGCTGTGTCAGTGCCACAGTGATCACCACTACTGTAATAAAAGACTTATCTGGGCAGAGCAAGCCTTCTGGAGGGTGCAGGAACAGTGTTGACATCTGCACAGGATTTCTAACTCTCAGAGTATCTAAAAAAATAGTAATTGCAGCCCACTTTTTCATGATCACAAACTGGGAGTAAGTCACAATAGTTATTTTTAGACATTTGTGATGTCTGGGTAGCACTGCAGAGGCATGCACATGTTTCCCACACCCTCAGGAAGTCAGGAGTAAGTATTAAAAAAATACTTTTGTCCTTGGCAGTGGCACAGTCCTGGCAATCATAGAATCCTAGAGCTGGAAGGTATCCAGTAGGACATCTAGTCCAACCCTCTGCCTGCAGCAGGAAATCCTCTTAGAGCATCTCTGACAGGTGCTCGTCAAGCCTCTGCTTGAAGATCCCCAGTGAGGGAGAGTCCACCACCTCCCTTGACAATCTGTTCCGCTGCCAAACTGCCCTCACTGTCAGGAATTTTTTTTCGGATATCCAACTAGAATCTCCGTTCTTGCAGTTTGTACTCATTGGTTCTAGTTCTGCTTTCAGAGGCAGCTAGGAACAAATGATCCCTTCCTCCATTTGACAGCCCTTCAGGTATCTGAAGAGTGCAATCATGTCTCCTCTCAGCCTTCTCTTCTCCAGGCTGAACACCCCAAGTTCCCCCAACCTTTCCTTGTAGGGCTTCCATCCCACTGATCATTCTTGTTGCTCTCCTCTGGACTTGCTCCAGTTTGGCTGCATCTTTTTTAAACTGAGGTGCCCAAAACTGAACACAGTACTCAAGGTGAGGTCTAAACAATGCAGAATAAAGAGGAACTATATCTTCTTGTGACTTGGAAGCTACAGTCCTCTTAATGCAGCCTAAAATTGCATTTAGGATGCCCACCACAATGTTTTACTTCTTGTTTTTCCCCTTAACCTTTACCCAAACACACCCCATGGGAATATCTGGACCAGTTTCTTGGACTTCAGAGCAGCTATATAAGTTCTTGATACATAATGCTACTTTGCCTGCTCTTTTGCCACTTCTGTTCCTCCTGAACAGCTGATAGCCTTCCATTTGTGCATTCCATTCATGGGAGTCATCCCACCAAGTTTCAGTTATTCCTATCAAGTCAAATTTCCCTTTACTTGCTAGAAGTTCAAGCTCTTTTTGTTTATTTCCCAGGCTATTTGCATTTGTGTAAATGCAAAGTAAGCCCTGGACGTTGCAACTCAACTCAGTCATGTTGCTCCTTTTGTCCCTTCCTTCCAAAGACAAATGTAGTTCCCAACTCCCCTGTAGAAGTTTGGAAACCACTGTTTTTAACTATACATTAACTTCTAGAACACAGAAGTGTACCTTTCTTGTACCTTTATATCCTTGATTTTTGTTTTAAACTCTCATGTTTGATTTGTTCATTATACATTGTTGTCATTGTTAGTTTAGCTGGAGGGTGGTGCGGACAGAGGGCTAAAAGGTTATTAGGCAAAATAATGAAATTTTTTAGTGTACATTTTTAGACTTACATCATTTAGACTTATATCATTTTCCCCCTTTCTAAACATCAAACTCTTGAACTAAACAATTTGTTTAAGGAAAGAAAAGAAAGAGAAGAGAAGCCTAAGACTGAGAGGGGGGATTCAGAGTGTTCAGTGATACTTCTTTAGGTCACCCATTCAGGTTCCAGGAAGACTTTCTTAAATGGATCCAAATTCTATACATTCCTGCCTACCCCCATATACATAAACATTACATGTTTTAACAGAAAGGTTTTGAAAACTTCACTTGGGTCATTGTACTGCAAGGACATAAAACCCTGTGTCAATCCATTTCAAAAATCTTTTTTACTTATAGTTCACGTTTAAATTCTAAGAATTAGGTATGGATTCTTCAAGTGAGCTTTTCTTACTTTTGATTAATCCTGTTGGGATAAATTCTACAAGCAAATACATCAATACCTTTACTTATGTGAGTGTTCCCAGCAGAGATAGTTGGTGAAATCCAAGCTGTTCTAATAGTCCATGCCATGACTCCTGTATACTTCAAAGCAGGATTAAACCCAGTAAGTATTCTCAATAGAATAAAGTAACCCAGTAGGCATAGTTTTATCTAGAAAATACCCAGCAGTAGAATTTGGTCAGCATCTGACCCCTGATTGTCAACATTGCCTTGCAAGGCCCAGCAGAAAACAAATGATCTCTTTTTGCTTGAACCTCATATTCATTCAGATTTCCAGGAAAAGTCTGCTTGATTTCCATTTTATTAAATATTGTCTTGCTTGTCCAAGCACCAATTGTATGTATGTGTGTGTGTTGTTTCAGAATGTATTATTCTTTATTTATTGTAATCTGTGAATATTGTATTTTACACTCTGTAAATTAGATATGAGATTTAATGCTGTGGCAGAACACAAGAGTGTTAGAAAATGTTCACCTCCAGCAGGGAAACCACAGGGATGTTTAAAGCCTGATGCATATAATGTTAATATTGCGTTACATGCTGAGCTACTGCAAAAGATGCTTATGACAAATGTCCGTAGGGAGAATCAGTTCCAAAGATTTCATTTTCAATAAACAGATTATGCAGTTCCACCATATACAATTAAAGAGGTAGTAATGAAATGGTTATAAAGTCCCCTGTCACTCCATCGTTGTTTTTTAATTTTGTAAATAACATCAGGAGCAATCTGCTGGGAAGTGCTTATGTATTTATTTATTATTGATTTTTTATAAAAAAAATACATTTAATATTACTTGTTATTGCAAATCTTGTCCTAGGGATGGCAAGACGATGAAGTATTTCCACATTATTAAATGTTGGTTGCACTGGGAATTGTGGCAGTGGATCCTTTATAAGAATATATTAAATATTAATGACCAGTGATTACTGAAATTAATTTAAAGCCACAGTTAATTTTCAGATGGAAACTTTTCATAGCGTTATTCCTTTGTTGCAAAACAATGCATATTTAAAAGAGAATCCCTTGGCAAATTACTTGAGTGACTGTCGAATTATCTTGTCTCTGGCCTGGAATTCTGCATGCCACGCAGAAGGTAAGGCAGATGATTTTCAACAAAAATTTGATCTACCCCTGACAATAGAGGTGTATTAAAAGAAGAAAGTGAGATGTATCTGAATAAGGGGGGAGGTAACATTGCTTGCTGGACAAAATCCAGCAAAACATTATTTGTGAATATGTCCCATTGAAATAAATTGAATTTAAGTGAGTCGTGCCCAAAATTCAAATCCTGAGAACAGTGATCTGTAACAGCCCAATCCTATGTATGTCTAGTAAGAAATCCCATTAAAATCAATGGAGAAATAAATAGAATTTGCTGCACTTTGAAGTAAGGATGGAATTCGTGTTATTCTTTTTCATATATGAAAAATATTTTCATACACAGTAATAAGAATTGTCAAGGCAGAATTTTGCAGCATCCCAAGAAAGCATATCACAGATAAGCCTGCAGATCAGACCTGATATGGTATTGATTCAGAAATATTTACCTTCTGTGATCCTTCCTTTGGTCATTCTCTCAGGCCCAGCTTCACTTCCTTCGTTTTGTGCTATGCCAACCAATCCAAATAAATGCTGCCTCTCTAGTTTGCAGTGTAGAGACTCAGGTTATAGTGGAGTGGGGTCACAACACATATCAACAACTGCATTACTCCCCCGTTAACATGCTTGAGTGTTTTAAGTTACAATCCAGGGCAACTACAGGAGCACGTAAGAGACATTATGTGCACCCGTAGTTACTGCACCACCTACTGAAAACCTATGGGAAATTCATATTGCAATCCAGAGTAAATTGTTCTTACTCCAGAACAAAGACTCCCCATAATTACTCTGGATTGTGCCCATACTGTTGTTTTTATAAAAAGGCACCCAAGGTTTGTAGTTTTTGATAAATATGTCACTAAACATAGTAGTGTAACTCCAGGGGGTAGAAATTCATTTATGCTGGCCCAAGGGTGATGCAAACATGTCAAAAGGCATGTGAGGTGGGGAGGTCAGTGCAGAGAGGCTGGTGTTTTACACTGATACAGGTTCCAGTTCATTGTGCTGGCCAATCTCAACCACCAGTCCATCTCCATGTACCAGTTCATTGTGCTGGCCAAACTCAGTCTCTCTGGTCTGCAAAAGACTGGGAGGTGGGAGAGTGGGGGAAGAGGCATCTGAGGGCATGGGGTTCCAGGGAGGGTGAGCAGGGAATAGGAGTTGAAAGTCGGAGATGCAAACCCCTTTTCCTGGGTAACATGGAATAGCCAGAAGCTGATCTGGTCTGCTCAGAATTGTGCCACTGAAATCAGTGGCACAGCTCCATTGGGACTGCTGTTGTGCTATCCAGGGTAAAAGGAACAGTTTCCCCTTGCCCAGTGGTGGGATTCAAATAAATTAACAACAGGTTCTATGTCCCAATAACCTAAATTAAGAACAGGTTCTATGTCCAATTAGTAACCGGTTCTCAGAACCAGGTGCTCATTAGCAAAGGGTTCTGTAGAACATGTGAGAACCCCCTGAAGCCCACCACTGCCTTGCCCCATGGTAGCACAGCAGCAACCCCAGTCTTGCACTGGATGTAGCACAGGTGCACTGGCCTTCATGCTCCAGCACAAGTTTGGGCTGCATGTTAATTTTTTCAGAGTAACGTTACCCTACTGCAGCATGCAAAATGGAGGCATTACTCATTTTCTCAGGCACAGAATGGCTCTGAAATGGAATTTGCAAGTTGCTGTAAGGCACCATACAAAATCCCCTCTAGCTATCCTACTGGTTGTAGAGAAAGATGATCCACTGAAGACTGGAGGCAGAAAATCCAGAAAATACATTCATCCCTAGCAGTAAAAATCTAATTTACTGATAACCATGGTGAAGGTAACATGCACCTGGACCAAAGTCTACAAAGTTACCTTGATTTTCCACAGCCAAAGCTTTATAACTCTTAAGGTTGAAACCATAGGTGTTAGTCGGATTTATTTACACCCATCATGAATCACAACAGTCTTTGCAATCTTACCAACTGCTCCCAAATCACTCTCCACCACTCATTGTCTCCCTTCTGCCATTTTCTCTTTTTACTCATGTTATAATTTTGTCTATTTACTACATTTTATCCTGCTTTTCATCCATGAGGATCTGAAGAAGATTTTAAAGTCGCATAAGGGAGAAGAAGAGAAAGCATATGGAGGAAATGATAGTGGTTGCTTAACATTTCTTAAACTACATTCTAGGCCACTTCTCATCCACATGTTTTCTCTCTGTGCTTTTTCAACTAATAGAAGCAGAAAAATCAGCAGGAGGAGATGTGGCATGGGGTTGTGCTGGTTTAGGGGTACATCTGAAGATGTGTGGGGTACTCTTTGGCAATCCACAACTTTTCACCATTTACCTGCCTGAAATGGCTACCTCATCATGCCTCATGAATGCGCTAGACGTGGTTGCCCCTAGAATGTGACTCACATAACCTAACCTAACCTGCTTCACATAACAAGGAAGGCCAGCTATGGCATTGCATGCTACCTTTGAAAGTGGCCGACAAGTGGCCCACAATCAGCCACGTGAAGCAGCCAGCTTCACTTTGCTTCATGGTAGGGGCTTCCCCTTGTTTGTCAACCTGAACTCCTTGCACATGCTTCCAAAGTCATGCTATGGCAGAATGGGAAAATGTGGGGAGGGTGGTCTTATCAGTGTGTTATCAAGACAGATTAGTATGCCCAACCTTATTTTAAAAATGCTAGAAATATGTAGAGGCAATAGGAAAGTGGTTCTCAAAGTGAGGTCAGTACCCGGGGGAGATTGCATAAAGCTAGGCATTGCCATCTTAGAGTGGGGTTCTCAGGCTACAAGCTATACCTTCCTGGGAGTAAGTCTCATTGAACACAATGGGACTTATTTCCAAGAAGACATGGAGGAGACATTCTGGCATCGTAATGATGCCACTTCCTGTTTGATATCACTTTCAGCCATGACATTGCTTCCAGACTAATAACATCTCTTTCAGGGGGTCCCATATAGATTGTCATTATCAGAAAGCAGTCCTGGGCTGAAATGCGTCAGTCTTGAAAGACTATGCTATCATGCTCGGCGCTGCATACGCTGCATACGAAGCACGAAAGCCTAGATTAGATTGTTATGGAGGATAGGCTGTTACCCAAGCAGCAAATCCCGCCTCTCCACGCCACTGAATTAGTTCAGTGGAAAGGCAGAGCCAATATGATTGGATCCAGCTGGCATCGCAAAGCCGGGCTAAGGACAGGAGCTCACATTGTCTTGTGGGGCCTAAAGCAGGTCCAATCCTGGCCAGCATTATCCCAAGCAGACAGACCCAAAAGCCTCAGAGGGGGATTTTACAGTGTTTGTTGATGTCCATATAACCACCCTCTATCAAAACACAGTGATCATTCAGGAGCGTCTGCAGCTTTGCCTAAGGCCTGTCCTTTTCTCACGAGGCAGATGAACATAACTTCACATACAAACTGATGGGAGGGACCTGAGTGACTTCAGGTACACTGAATAAGATACTGAGGTCATAACTGAAAGCTCACTGAAAAGGTCAATTATTCCTTAAGGCACTAAAAAGGCTAATTCAATGTTAAGGGTCAGAAGGAACGCAATAATGTGGCTAGTAACGCATGGTTATTAGCCACATTATTGCACTCCATGGCCCAAAGTAGGCTCAGTGGCATCGCTAGAGGATGCGGGGAGGGGAGGTGTAGCTCACATCAGGTTATGAGAATGGCAACTAATGACCAAATATTTTTACAATCTTTGTACTGGTGTAACATATATATATATATATATATATATATATATATATATATATATATATATATATATATATATATATATATATATATATATATACACACACACACACGTATATATATATATACATATATATGTATATATATATACACACACACACATTCACACACACACACACACATATATTTCATGTGTGTGTATGTATGTGTGTGTGTGTATGTATATATATATAACCTAAGAAATATTTATATGTTATTTTGTCTAAGAGCAAATGAGGTTAGCTATTTAAATTGAAAGATAAACATCCCTTAAGTTGCAGTTAGTGGCTTAAAGGCAGCCTGCTTACCATAGCAACATGGCAGGCAATTAAGAAAAATTAATGAATGTTTCGTTTCATTTCTGTTCATCTGGAAGGCAAATCCCCTTCCTTTCCCCAAATAATAATCACTTGTGAATTGCTCCGACCTGAAACTGCTTGCAAATTGCTTGTGTATGCTTGCAAACTGCAGGACCTCAGCTTCTTGAAGGGCAATTAGCAGCCACTTGAAAGGGAACTTGATTCATCTTACCTAACTGCCTGCCTTGTAAACATGGTAACTAATTGCCTATGTAGAATGTGAAAGTAGTTAATCACGGGTTCTTAGAAACAAATATAGCAAATGGGGAGGTTTAACCTGTATTTTCAAATAATACCATTATGTTTAGTGTTATTTTATGTATAATTTCATGCAATGACCACATACCATGTTGGAATATCTCTGTTAAGAGTTATCACTTAATTGGACAATGGTGCATCAGTACATGCACTTTCTCATACTTTGAAATTATGATGAAGATTAGCACAGTGCAGGACAAATCTGAGGACAAAGTGCATATTTCTGAGCATCATTTGCTTAATGATGGCATTTATGCTGCTTATTTTTGGCATTTTTGGTCTTCAACAGACACCATGAATGCTATTTGGCCTAACAACATTCCTAGCCTAGTTGGACATGCAAATCATAGGCCTCATATTGCCAACTGTAACATGAAAGAACTTAAGAGTACGCTAGATAATTCCCCTCCCCCCACACACACTTTCACTCTTTTTTGGGTCCTCATGTTATAAATTTCTGTAAAATCAGTATGGTGTTTGTAATGGGAAATGCTGTACTTGCAGCACAAGTATTGGGCTATAATCTGGCAGCGTTGTTTTGACAGCAGTTACAGGATAATGCAATATAGACCTGAAGCACTTTTAGCTAAGTGTATCAACATGGTGCTAATTTACTTAGACTTTCAGCTAGTCATTCATATTAAAAATATTATGCCCTCTGATATATTGAGAGAGACATTTTCTTTCCTCGTTGTTTGTCTCCAGTAGAAATACGTGCAATCACACAACGAATGGGCTGCCTATTGGATTTCTGAGTTTGTGATTTCTAAGCCATTTTTGCCTCCTGCCATTTAGAGTAACATAAGCACGATATATCCTTTGAGTGTTAATATGTAACAAGAACAAACAGAGGACATAGGAAAGGTGGAGAAAAGGTAGATATATAAGCAAGAAAAAGTGAGTTATTGATTTTATTGACTGGTCTGTTAACTTTTGACATTGCAATAAAGCCTTATTTATTTGTATACAGAAGACTCAATTACATAGATACATATCATTTTAACAACTGGGTTATTTACAGGAGAATTGCAGCTTCATAAATAATATAGACCAAAATTTCCCATGCTACTGTTTATTCATGGTTGCTGTTTAGGGAGTTGTTGTGATGTCCATAGATGCTCTTCAGAGAAAAGTCAAAAAGAATATCAGTGCATAACATGATATCATTTATACATGATATGTGAGGGGTGCTTGTTGGATATACTAATAAAGTACAGAAGAGCACCTACCTGGTTGCCAAACTAAAATCTGCAACGATTGAATTGCTGCAATTGCATTGTATTGTTAGAGACTTGATTTCCACTGTCAACTGCACATGCTACCTTAAAAATCTTTTTCTTCAGTTTTTTTAAATACAAGATTCTTTGATAGATCACTTATCATTGCACTTTTAAAATGTCATTCTTATAGTTATTTATATACATATTTTCAAGATTTATTAAATGACTTTATCATATCTCAAGGCAACACTCAGCAATTTAAGACATTATCTTAGTCAACCTACCCAGAGGTAGTGTTTATACAAAATTATTTCAAAAGCTGTAAAGATAAGAAAACAAAAATAAGCCTGTGATAAAAGCAGAGGGGTAAAAGACAGGTGGCAGAATCCTAATCAATTTAGACCTGTACAACTCACCCATCTCCCCATTCCTGTGGTGGTGTGGGGTGGCCAGTGCATGTCTGTGCAGTGGCCAAACCCCTCCCCAGGAGTGGCACAGAAATACCTTATGGTACTTTTGTGACACCCCCAGACCAGTACATGCTGGGACTTAGGCCAGCCTGAGGGTTAGGATTGCAGCCTGGGTGAATAAAAGGCCTCAAAAACATTTGACTGACATACGTATGTGCGTAGGACATTCCCAAGCAGAGCACTTTCTTCCATAATGTTGCTTGAGTGGCAGCAGACATGCATGGACATTGTTGGCAGATTGCAGAGTTGTCCAGGCAAGAACTTCCAGCAGCAACATGTACTTGGCAACTAGCCAATAAGTTAGCAACACAGGCCTTTTTCCAGTATCTCGTACAGAAAGCTAACAGAATCTATAGTGCAGATTTAAGATTTCCATTGCCTGGCAAAAGAAAGTTCAAGTTTTTCCTCATTTATTTCACATTAAACACAATTTGACAATTATTTTCTCCATTCTGTGCTACGTTTATTGTAGAGTTTGAATGGGGGGATAGTTGGAAGGGGGAGAAGCTTGTTATCTTTTAAAGCATCTTCTCCATGCTACTTCAAACAGGGCATATTAATTCTTTTCCCTACAAATGGCATTCCCTGAAATGAATGGCTACATTAGAAAGATGTGGGCATTCCTTGTCAAACCTTGGTACAGCCATTTGACTCCATGGATTTTCTTCCAGCAACAGAATCACAGGTTAATTTCAGTCTTTTTTAAGTATACAATCTTCAGCCACTCATACTGGAGACACAAGCCAGTGCTCTCATTTGAAATAATGGCTTGTCCTGCTGAGAGATATCATGAGATCTTGCAAGGAGTATTATGCAGCTGAGGATTCTTTGGCAGGAGATGGGGTGGGTGCATTAGAATGTTTGCAAACACAACCATTTTGTGATGTGTGTTATATGCATTTGTATTGGTAGCATAGATTTTAACTTGTAATTTGGTCTGATCTTAAAACCTGGCCTTATATCTACAGACCTGCAACTGCTGTCATTCCCCTAGCTCACTGCTTGGCTCCTACTGTATGTGTCTCTGTGGGGCTACTCTTTCAAGAGTCTCAGCAAAGTTGAAGCAGCTGAACAACCTGTAATGAGGCTCTTGATTTCAGCCGCCCCGTAGGGTTGCATAAAAACCATAGAGTGGAGTGGTAAATTGTCAGAAACGCTGCAGGAAACAAGGCCAGAATAGTGGACTACGTATCAAGAGCTATAGTTTCATAAACCACCTTCTCTTGTCTGTTCTTTCAGCTTAACACAGTCTGGGGAAAACATTTCAGTATACATAAAAAAGCATCCTCCATATTTGTAAGACATTTAGCTCTTATACAGGGTGAAGCAATCTTTGCAGCAGCTTGCAACTGTGCTATTTCTCTCTTTGCCCTCAACATTAGGTTTCTCTGGATGAATAAACAATTCCTCCAAATCCCCTGTAACGGAGATATTTAATATGCTACTATATAGAAAGAAAAAAGGGCTGTGGGTGGCGCAAGCGGTTAAGACGCTGTGCCTGTTAACCAGCAGGCCAAGGTTCGAGACCCGGCTCGGCCCCACAAGACAGGGTGAGCTCCTGTCCTTAGCCCAGCTCTGCAATGCCAGCTGGATCCAATCGTATTGGGTCTGACTTTCCATTGGACTAATCCAGTGGTGTGGAGAGGGGGGATTTGCTGCTTGGGTAACAGCCTATCCTCCATAAAAAATCAACCCAGGCTTTCGTGCTTCACATGCAGTGTATGCAGCGCCAAGCACGATACCATAGTTTTTCAAGACTGACGGAGGCCTGCTTTATATAGAAAGAAGAGTATAATGTAGCCAGGACCCAGCATTTAATTTGTTTGTGGAATTCCTTGCCACTGGAGGTGATGATGGAATCTCGCCTCAGTATTTTGTTTTTTGAGAAGTAGGCATCCTCAAAATGCCAGATGCAGGGGAGGGCACTTGATGCAGATGTCTTCTTGTCTTGTCCCTCATGCATCTGATGGGCCACTATGAGAAATAGGAAGTTGCACTAGATGGGCCTCTGGCCTGATGTACTGAGCCTATTCTTATGGCCATGCACAAGAGCTAGTAAATTTATAGGTGTTCCTTGAAGTTTTATCAGTATAGTTTTAAAGATATGGAAAGATGTTTTAAGAGAACTGCTGATTAGCCTTTAAAAAGGTAAAGGTGTCTCCTGCAGGTTGTCATGTTAGTCGTGACCAGTGGTGGGCTCTAGCAGGTTCGCACCTACTCTATAGAACCGGTTCTTAACAAGAGATAGGACATACAAAGTTTAAAAATAGCCATTTAAAAGTGGCTGCCAGATGGGCAGAGAACCGGTTCTTAAATTTTTTGAAGCCCATCACGACTCGTAACCAACTCTAAGGGTGGTGCTCATCCTGTTATAAGGCAAAAGAGCCAGCGTTGTCCAAAGACATCTCTGTGGTCATGCGGATGGTATGACTTAATGCCAAAGTGCATGGAACGCTGTTCCTATTTAAGTGGTACCTATTAATCTACTTGCATTTACAGTGGTGCCTTGGTTTACGAGCATAATTTGTTCTAGAAATATGCTTGTAATCCAAAACAGATTTCCCCACAGCAAATAATGGAAATTCAAATACGATTGGTTCCACAGTCCAAAAATATTTATATAAAGATATTTACTGTATATAAAAATAATTACAAAACAGTGTGATGTAACAGAAAAAACCTGTAACAACACTCCATCAATTGGATCAATTGGTACTGAGGTCTCAAATCACTGACCAGCTGTAAAGCCTACAGTTTTAAATCACAACTTTACTTTCTAGTAAAGTTAGAATTATTTGCAAACAGATTGCTTTCCAGATCCTACAAACTTAACTTGCAGCACAATCCTATGCGTGTCTACTCAGAAGCAACATCTGTTGAATTCAGTGGGATTTATTCCCATATAAGTGTGCATAGGTTTATAGCTTTACTTATCAGTTCAGTTTCACCTGTTGAGAGCTCAGTAGGAAACAGGAGGCACCATCTCTAATGCTAGGCTACTGGTTGACTTGATATTGAAGAATCCAAATGCATCTTACAAACAATTTTGGTACTTTAGATCCAGGAGCCTAATGCAGCTGTTTGTGATTTGTACATTATCTAAAAATGGTACCAAAGACTGGTACCATGAGTAAACACCCCAGTCTGCCATTTTCAATATATGATTGCTTACTCATAAATATTTTATCTATTTAATGTAAAATGCTGTAATTTGATGTAGTCTCACCATGACCCCCCAAAGGGGAGATGAAGAATCACAGTCTGTTACTGGACACTTAAACTTGTGACATTACTGAGTGATGACCTGGCAGCTGGTTAAGAACCAGTATAGCAACTGGTTGAGAACCAATGTGATTTTTAGAGAGACCTGGGGAAATCTTAGCTTTCCCTTTGTTTCCTCTTAATTTTGGATCACGTGATTCTATCTATCTATCTATCTATCTATCTATCTATCTATCTATCTATCTATCTATCTATCTATCTATCTACAGTATTTATATACCGCTTTTCAACTGAAAAGTTCACAAAGCGGTCTACAAGAAAATGAAAAAATTAATAGCTAATGGGTCCCTGTCCCAAAAGGGCTCACAATCTAAAGTGCAAGAAGAACACCAGTAGCCACTAGAAGCCACTAGAACAGACATTGCTGGGGTGTGTAGGGCCAGTTACTCTCTCCCTGCTAAATAAAAGAGGAACACCCACTTGAAAGAGTGTCTCTTGCCCAGTAAGCAGGGGTAAAAGGATTTGAATGACAGACACCTAGGTATCCAGAGTACAAATTGCAAATCCAGTGCTGCATCTATTATTTATTATTATTTATTTACATTGCACAATCATCTTTCATGTAGAGGATGCAAGTGAGAAATTGAAAGAAGGGAAACAATTAAGCAGGGGGGAAGAAGAAGGATAGAGGCAGGTGTATGCAGTTGAAGCTAGATTGTTTACTACATACACATGCTTCAGCTCAGTTTTGCTACTTGGGAATGTGAACAAAGATATGGTCAAAAAGGCATCATCCTGTAAAAGGTGAGTTTTTAAGAAGGGGTTTCTTAAAAGGCGGTTCCCAAACAGGCAGCAATGATCAGAGGTGCAGTGAAGCCCCTGCATCATGGCATCATACCCCTCTGTTCTGTGACTTCATGACCCCCATCTCCAGAAATGGCTCCACTTACAGCCTTTGGGGGACAAGGGTGGGTGCAGTGGTGGACTCCAGCAGGTTCGCACCTACTCTATAGAACCAGTTGTTAACGAGGGATAGGACATAAAAAGTTTAAAAATAGCCATTTAAAAGTGGCTGCCAGATGGGCATAGAACTGGTTGTTAATTTCTTTGAATCCCATCACTGGGTGGGTGGGCCAATTTTGTGGCATTTACTGTCCAACCACCACTCCACCGAGTCAATGAATAAACCTCCAGCCCTCGCTTAGCTATGCCACTGCAGACGTATCTGTATTTTTAAAGCTCAATTTCATTTTGGATAGAGAGCAATGGTTAGCAAACATTGCAAGGACTGACAGTATGAAGTAGCTCGGGTTTGCTTCTGTTTTCTGGACAGAGTAAAACTTATATAATGATGTGAAAATCATTGTAAAGTAATGATTAAAAAATAGTGAACAATAGGTATTGCTTCAAATAATAGATGGTCTTTTAACATCCTGCCTCTCTGGCATTTAGTCCCACTTGCAAGAATGGAAAGGAAGGAAGTTTAATTTAGAGTCTTCTGCCCTGTTTAGTTAGGGATCAGCTGCCCAGCATAAAATAATAATGCATTCAACTGTCCATCTTCTAATAGGCAACCTTTATCATCACTATATTCAGCACTGCTAACGGCAAATGAAATATTGTATGAATTCACAGAAAATTGATAGGGGCTTTGTGACCTTAATGTGATTATATGTGTGCTAATGCATTCAGTAGAAAAGAAACCAGAACTCACAAAGGGAAGGGTCCAGTTCATAAAAGATGCATGCCCCATTAAGAGATGGATCTTTACGCACTGTTGGGGTGGGAGGGAGAGAGGGGGCAAGTGGAGTTAGCCTGTTTTGAATAAAGAGCATGCTTTTACAATTATGTTCCTTTCCTTTTCATATAGCCAGCAGCCATCCATGCTTCTCGACTCTCATTTAGGCTGCAAAAATACAAGTGGTAATAGTTCAGGTTGGCTCATAGACGTTTATTTTGTAAAGTGGGTGCAGATCAGGGGGAAGAGATGAGAGAGGAAATGTAGAGAACAGATTGAAATGTAAACATGAGAAAAGAAATATCCGAAGTGGCTTCTTCGTACATTAGGTTGTTGTACATATACAACAAAACATATTGTGTGTGACATGTTGCAAAAAACACATTTGCAATGTGACAGCTGACTTAAAATATCATGGCCCTAGAAGCACCATGTAACATGCAACTGATGTTAACCTGGTAGCAACCCAGTTGTTGCATCCACCACCCTGATACCTGAAGTCAAAAGCAAGAGGAGAATAGTAGGAGACAAATGCATTGAGCTACAGCATTTCCCACCACATTTCTCGCAGTTTTGAATAGCAATGCTCGTTTTCAATCACCGAGTGTTTGAAGTTTGAAAAAAAATGTAGTCATTCAAAATCAGCATATACAGCAGTTAAATTCCTTCTTATTATTTCACAGTTCCAGTGAGTCATGGCTGCTGTTTCAGACATGGGCCAATGACAAGGATCCAGAGAGACACTGAACCACAGGCAAGCTTCAGTCCCATCTGTCATACAGAGGAACCTACTGTGGGGCAGTGATGCCCAGGGTATTTGATACCCTGGGCATACCTCTCCTATCACTCCACCCTTGGCTGCTCAAAGCCACGGGTAGACCTGGGGAAGTTAAAGTCCATTCCTCCACCTCAAGATACCCTGGGAACAGAGTGACCAGATACAATAGAGGACCCAGTGCCTATCCCTTTAGCCACTATATAAAAGAGGGCATTTTGGCAGGCAATGCCTACCATGGAAGGATTTGCAAAACTGCATTTACCCAAATTCGCTCTTTTATTCCATAGTTAAAGGTACAGCCACCCTGTCTTCCATTGTATCAGGTCACACTGTCTGGGAAAGGCCAGATCTGTCCAATATTTGGGTAGTCCTAGACTCGCCTTCAAGCTCTGCAGCTTTTGAGATATAGGATTTGTCAGGCAGCACTTGGAGAGACAATCACATGAGGTGGGCACCTTACTACTGGTCATTCCTGTGCTCAATTCTGTTTAATTATTGCCCATTGAATTAGATGATTTTAATTAAATATTGGCATTTATTTTTGTGGAAAACCAATCTTTAGTGGTTCAGTGAAAGGAAACCTTAAGAATACAGTACAAAGCTTCTTAGCTTTCTGGGAATGTTTTGTGGCTGTGGTTTTCCTTCCTGGGTGTTTTCATTGACAGTAATAAATAGCAGAGAATAAATTCTGCTGGATTGTGGGATGTGATGGAGCTGCCATCCGGCTTGAAATTGTTGTGCTGCGTGTACTTGTTCTTCCACTCACAAACTGCAGATTTCCCTTCTGGCTTCCCAATGAAACATGTTTCTGGAGAAATTGTATACAGTGGGTAGATTAGGAAGAAGGCCTACGAGGCTAACTGAACTACAAGTGTATGAGGCAAAGAGATATGGGCATGAGAGGATACATCCCTCTTTGAGCCTGAGAGACAGCGTGAATAATCTCATAGGGAAACTGTGTAAAGACTCATTCATACACATGAAATTGGATGCCATTTCACAGATGTTGCTAAACTGGTTTGGAAAAAGAGCTGGACAAATCAGTTCCTGCATTACAAAGCAGGCGCATTACAGGGAATACCTTGCAACAGACAAATAAAGCTGTTGGAGGTTATGCCAATCATCATGCAAAAGCTGTTAGGAAAAAAAGATGCACTATCCTTTAATACCTGAACAATGATGTGCATGTTTAGCAAACAAGCAATCAACCAACCGTATAGGATGCAGTGTCATAGGATGCAGCTGCATTGGTGCTGATGATGAGTGATAGAACTGGACTGTAGGTATATGATGGATTCACATACGTGTATGTGAGTGGGTGGGAACTGGCATCTTGGAATCTAGCTATGAGCTTTCTGGGACTATTTCTACAGTTCAGAGTAACTATGGGACAGCGACCCATTAGCTATTAATTAGCTATTAATTTTTTCATTTTCTTGTAAACCGCTTTGTGAACTTTTGAGTTGAAAAGCGGTATATAAATACTGTAGATAGATATATAGATAGATAGATACATAGACATAAGAGACATTACATGCACCTGTAGTTACTGCACCATCTAGTGAAAACCTATGGGAAATTCGTATTGCAGTCCAGAGTAAATTGTTCTTTACCGGAGCAAGGACTCCCTGTAGTTACTCTGGATTGCGCCCTAAGTCTCATTGAACACAGTGGGACTGGGACTTAGAGCACAACCTAACCATGTCTACTCAAAAGTTCAATGGGTCTTACTCCCAGGAAAGTGTCTTTAAAATTGCAGCCTTACTTCCGAGCTGTAGCATTCCCTTAAATTTGACAGCAGGTCCTGGACAGATTTTTAAGTTTGAAAGGGGGTCCTGGGCTGAAATGCTTGCGTACCACTGGCCTAGTAAGTCAAGAGCACTTTGCTCTCCTTGCCAACCAGGCTGCATGAGCTGCTACCTGTACTTTTGCCCTTGGAAGGGGCTGGCTCCTGGGTGACCAGCTCTGCTCAGGAGAACCCTAACACTCTATATGGCTTGCAGCCGAATGTTCAGCTGAATCCATTGATAAATCTTAGCTGTGAAGTGACATGAAGCTTTCTGAAGTTTATGCATGCAGTATGTAATCTTTTATGATTTATTTATTCATGCCATTTTCAGGACTGAACGTTCATATTTGAATAAGTCTAACTGCTTTTCCTTTGACAAAAAGGGAAAAAGTTCTGGATTGGCGTGTCCAGAATCAGCCCATGTTGAGCCTCCATGTTGCCTGCAGCAAGGCTGCTGATCTGGCCTGCAGGTGACCCCTGTAATTCTCTCAAGGCAAGGGGAGTCTGCTTCCCTCATTTCTGTGGGTCAAGGAAAACTGTACTAATCTCTCTTTGAGAGTGTTTTTATACTTCCTCTCTGTGTTACGAAGTGTTTATGATTTGAATTCGTTCATTCATAAATGTCCCGTCTAATAAATTCATTTCTGTAAATTTATTCAAAATAATCATGGCCCCTGACACAGACAGTTCATGTGGCCCTCCTGCCCAAAAGTTTGGACACTCAATTTCTAGATTATCATCAGTGGATGGTTTTCCTTTTCCACTATTCCTATACCTTTCATACAATGAAGAAAATAAAAAATGCTGCCAAAGTCATGCTGTAGGTACTTAGTGTAAATATATGAAATATGCCTAGTTTTACCCAGCCCTGCAAAGTAGATTTTCCGAGAATGGTTTTGATCTAAGTACATGTGAATGCAGTAGTTAAAAACCCATAACTTCAGTACTGGCAGTTATCTTTTTCACCACAGAAAGAGTGTTTTATTTCACCCCATCCTCTATTAACTACCAGATGCGGAGCTGTTTCAAATTGTGCATGACACCCACCAATGAGAAGAAACACCAATGCTAGATAGCCCATCACATGATAATATGTAAATTGGTCTCCTTGTAAATCTAATGTTGTTGTCTGTGCTGATGCTGCTTTCACAAAAATCATACTCACCTGGTTATTCCAATTATTGTTGGACAAATCTGTGATTGAAGAAATGGCTCCTTAGGGTAGAAGCAGCAGAGAACACAGATTGTTCATATTTGCTGCTGAATACTGCCTGTGACACAACAGTAAGGAGCAACACCTGTTCCTAATACTCCACATATGTTTTAAAGCAAGTTTAAAATCTTACCATGATTGTCATGGCAGGTATCAGCACAAACAAAGCTGCATGGAGATAGGTTTGGTTTTGCCAATTAGCTGCATGTGAATAGGGTGAAGCAATGTCCATTTTTTCCAGGACATGTCCTCTTTTTTAGCCTTGAATCCTTGAAAAAACTTCAATGTCTTCCTTTTCCTTGTGAGCAGGCAGCATGTAGCCTTCTTGCAATAAATAAATAAATAATAAAGCAGGCCTCCGTCAGTCTTGGAAGACTGTGGTATCGTGCTCGGCGCTGCATACGCTGCATGCGAAGCACGAAAGCCTAGGTTGGATTGTTATGGAGGATAGGCTGTTACCCAAGCAGCAAATCCCCCCTCTCCACGCCACTGAATTAGTCCAATGGAAAGGCAGAGCCGATACGATTGGATCCAGCTGGCGTTGCAGAGCTGGGCTAAGGACAGGAGCTCACCCTGTCGTGTGGGGCCGACCCGGGTCTCGAACCCTTGCCTGCTGGTTAACAAGCACAGTGTCTTAGCCACTTGTGCCATCCACAGCCCTAAATAAATAATATATGTATTAAATTATATGCAATAGTTTTAAATTGGTAAAAATAACAAGTGTTTAAATTAGTGATGGGATAGCTATATGAGTGTTTTTAGCTTTTATTTTGTCATGTTCTACATTTGTCTTAGGTGTTCTCCATTTGGAGGGGTTGCCCTCTTTTGCAGTTTTGACATATGGTCATCCTGGATGAGGCATACTGCTGATGTGAGAGAATCCATGCCTCTCACATCAGCAGTGCCCATCAAAACAATCTATGTAAACTATGTAGAAAGGTTAACTGTTGTGTCCTTTTTCGTACTGATTTTTAAAAGCATGTTTTAATGTAGCAAACTCTGATCAAGCCATCAATGTAATATAGTGGGTTGAATAACATTCATAATGCCTGCTCAGGGCCATTAAGCAGGCTGTGACCTCAAATGGTCAGAAATAAGCACTTTTTGTTTTTGCATAGAGACTCATTAGCTGCAAATGACAGAACAGAAAAAGTGTAGTAATTTCAAGATATATGAGAGCCCAATTAAAAAAAGTAGGCCTCCATCAATCTTCGAAGACTATGGTATCGTGCTTGGCGCTGAATACGCTGCGTGCAAAGCACGAAAGCCTGGGTTGGATTGTTATGGAGGATAGGCTGTTACCCAAGCAGCAAATCTCCCCTCTCCACGCCACTGAATTAGTTCAATGGAAAAGCAGAGCCAATACAATTAGATCCAGCTGATGTTGCAGAGCTGGGCTAAGGACAGGAGCTCACCCTGTCTTGTGGGGCCGACCCGGGTCTTGAACCCTGGCCTGCTGGTTAACAGGCACAGTGTCTTAATCACTTGCGCCACCCACAGCCCTTGAAGGCTCCAGAGAAATTGCTTCTGGGTCCTCCATCTACCCATAGCTTATAGGGATGTCCAACTGTCAAACCATGTCAAACTTTTGGCCCAAGAGCCACATGCAGCCCTTTGCAGGCACATGTATGGCCCTCAAGTGATCTTCCTACCCCCAGAAGCAGCACAGTAGTGACAACAGCTAACTTGATTTTTAGCTGGAGAAAGGGCCCAGGAGGAAGGACGGTTCATGCAAAGCAGCAGCAACTTCCCAGGGCAGGAGAAAGAGCCCAGGAGAAAGGAGGGAACTTTTGAGTAGACATGCAAAACATTGGATTGTGGCCGTTGGGAGACACCATTAATGCTATTGTGGACCTCAGGAGACACCATTAATGCTAATGCGGCCCTCTGTATGAAATGAGTTTGTCACCCATGGCTTTCACAATGGTTTTTTTTTAAATAAATAAAGGTGGGGTACTCACCATGAAGATTTTTTTTTTTTTGTAATAATAGGCATGTTTACTTGGGGTTCCCAGAGGTGCTGGCACAACAGAGGTGCTGGTACTTGGTACCAGTGAGTACCCCCTCAAAAAGACCACTGCCCTTCCATTTTTAAAACCCTTTCTATCTAGGTTTTTTTGTTCTTTGAAGGCTCTGAGTTCCCCTTCATCTCCAGAATGACTTAATAAAGTTATCCTCATCTTTAAAAATAAAAGTAAAAATTCAGCAATGCTTTTCAAAACAGCAATAGCAAACTATGGGAATATACCAGTTTAAAAAGCTTCTTCTACCCTCTCTATTAAATGGCAGAGCAAAAATTACATGCAAAATATATTTTGACAGAATTCATTTTATAAGAACACTAGAAAGTGTGTGTTTTTATTAGCTTGTGCCAAATCAATGTTGGAATTTCAATACAACACTTGTAACTATTCCCAAACCAGCAAGCATTTCTGACTACTGCTTGGTTTTTTAAAAAATTACAAATTAATCAGATTCCCAGGCTTCTGGCCTAATGATTCTCTGCATTTATTGCTTAATCTCCTCATAAAATACTGTTAAGATTGACATATCGCTATAGAGATAGAAGTCAATTGAATAATATGTAGCAGTCTATTTTATTTGTACCTTAATGTGATGAGGTATTTCTTTCACATTTCCATTATTTATAAGTCTGTCCCCTTGGAGAATATATGGAGAAATTTGTTTTAAATGAGCAGATAATACCTTCTTTAAAATTTATAAGTAAGGCAAAATCATAGCCTTTTTTTTCCTTCACAGACCATGGCATGGCAATAAAGCTTTGCGCTTGCTATTCATAGGACAAACATTGGGGAGAAAAAGGGATCTTGTTAAGGTTGAGTTAGAATTCCATTTCTACATCCATCAGTAAAATCGCAGTGAGCAAAATCTCTATCAAGCGGTTTGGTAGAAATTTGCTAGAAGTGTTGCTGTTGTGTTGTGTTCTTAAGACAAGTGTGCTCCTTGGCTATCTCTGCATCTGTTCATTTATGCTCAGGAATGACAATCTGTAAGCACAATCCTGCTGTACCTTATTTTGTTATTTGTATTAGTTTTCCCGATTCATTCAGGAGCAGATCCAGTGTTTATGCTGGGAGAGGCTGTGAATTACCTTAACTCCTGAGCCCAGGTCAACCAGGCAGATAGACCTGGACTCTTGTTGAACTCTGAGGCCAAGATTTGCTAGGCAGGTGGACTACAGCTCTTGCCTGGACTTGAAGCTGAGCTCTACCGGTTGGGAGACCTACACTAGACCCAACCCTACATGTTGGGTAGAACTGGGCTGCCCTCTGAAGCTGCCACTTCCAGGCAGATCATCCTGGGCTTTCAGCCATGCTTGAGTTCAGCTGAGTACAACTTGCTGCCAATGCCCTGCCCAGTAGGCATTCACCCATGTTCAGCCTCAGTCCCCATCCCATGCTGCTATGAGAACTGGGGAAAGGTAAGTTGTGCTGACTAATCTTGGCCAGTGTATGGGTGTGGAGGAAGGAGACTGTGGGCAGAGAGTTGGGCAGTGGGAGGCAGGGTTTGGATCTAGCACTTGTGCCGATCTTAGTTGGTTCCTGGGCAGCTTGTGCCAGTCCACAGGCTGCTCAGATCTATATCACCAGAACTGATGGTGTAAATGTGAGTAGACTAACCCTACAATCCATAGTAACTACGGGAGCACATAAGAGACATTACGTGCACCCATAGTTACTGCACCACCTACTGAAATTCTATGGGAAATTCATATTGCAATCCAGAGTAAATTGTTCTTACACCGGAGCAAGGACTCCCCATAGTTACTCTGGATTGTGCCCCTATTGTGGATGCTGCAGCACAACCCCCAGATAAGAAAAAAGTTTCCCCTTGCTCTAGGGTGATGCAGCAGTAGTCCCAGTCTTGCACTGGGTACAGCACAAGCAAGCTGGCATGCCTGTGCCAGCAAAAGATAGGATTGTGCTGCCTATAGTATCACTTGTTATTAATTGTAGATGAAATAACAGTTGAGGCTGACCACCAAAAAGAGTATGATATGTTTGATATACTGTGGTGTATGTTGTATATTCCATGAAGATGTAAAAAAAGGTGGATACTACAAATTTATTTCATTGACACAATTCTGGTAGAAATCCAGACTTAGGGCAAAATCCAGAGTAACTACGGGGAGTCCTTGCTCCGGTGTAAGAACAACTTACTCTGGATTCCAATATGAATTTCCCATAGGTTTTCACTAGATGATGCAGTAACCATAGGTGCACGTAAAGTCTCTTACGTGCTCCCGTAGTTACTCTGAATTTGGGGGTATCACCTATTGTAGAGTTCTAACTCTTTCTTTCTCTATCCTTGTTCATATTCATTAATAACCATCACAGAAAGAAACAGATATGGCTACAGGTTTGAGGGGGGCTTGGCAAATTGCCCTGCATGGGCATCCTCCTACTTCGGTGACCCTCAGTTTTCATGAGGGGCTTATATTGGTGTTATGCACAGGAAGGGAATTTTGTTTTCCTACTACTGAAGGAAGTGGCAGCAACAAAACTCCTTCTCTGTCACCTCTGTGGATGCCAGTAGGGCTAAAACAGGTGTGAGTCTCGCTCCATTTCCCTTTCTTTCCACCATCTCATCTGCAAATGCAAATTTTCTCCCAGAGGGCCATGCAATGATAACGGGGCCTCTGATATTAATACCCCATTTTTGAATGAGAGAGGAAACAAGAATGGAGGAATCAGCTTAGCTGAGTCAGTCCATAATTGTATGATGGATAAGGGCACAGATGGGCAGAGGTCTTCAGTGGGCTCTCCTGACAGCCACAACAGCTGCCCAAGGATGCTTGTCTATGGCATTGGTCCACACAGATATTATCAGCTAGCTTTCATGAAGGAAAGATATAGTGTTGATGCCAACTGGTGTAATGTTTTTCACCTATAATGTTGTGTACACAGATTGAAAATGGATTTGTATTAAGTGGTGTACCAATTAACAATAGGGATAGTTCTATGAAGCTAATGTGTAGCGAGAGGGGTGCAAAGCACTAAGTTTTGTAGGGAGCCTCTACACAGCATGCAAAAAGCCCATCCCCTTCAGAGCCATTTTGGTGTATGCCTCTAAAGGGAAGTGGCCATTTGCGTGCTACGGTAAGGCTCCTTGCAAAATGTAGCACTTTGTACCCCCTCTGGGTATGCCACTGATTGTGAACAGTGTGGGATCAGAACAGTTTACTCGTGTGTTTAATTTTGCCGCCTCCATTTGAAATTGCTCCCCTAAGTAGAACACTCACATGAGTGAAGTTTGTATTAAAAGTCAACTGACCACCAAGATTTCTTGATGTAAAATCAACAGTCAATAACGAGTCAAGCCTGGGCTGGCTGTATTCCATATTCTTTCATGTCAAAACATAAAAGCATGAAATCAGAACTCTTGTAACACAAAAGTAAAAATGTAACATAACCCTGTTTTGTTCACTCTACAATCAGTGCTCTGTTTTCAGTGCCCCTTTTCTTTTCCTGCACACATACATGAGGTAAATAATCTACATGGAGACCCTTCTTTGTATAAGACCCTTCTTTGTATAAATGTATATATCAGGTCAAAAGTGTTCCTGGACTAGTGTGTGGAGCACCTATTCACAATATATGGGGCATAGGGAATTTTATGAGTTTCATCTTGCAAGTATAGCAACCAACATCTTGCAAGTATAGCAAGCACAAGAGTTTGTGCTTGAAGAGGGAGTTGGATCTGGATCTTCCAGCCATTGCTTTCATTGTGCAAAATGAAATAGTAAAGCTGCAATCCTAACTTGCAGTTAGGCCAGCCTAAGCCCTAGCGCAAGTCCTGTGCTAACCTGGAGATGTCACAAAAGTGCTATAGAAACATGTGCACCACTCCTTAGGGAGAGTTAGGCCAGTGCACAGACATACATTTGCCTCCCTTCATCACCACGAGAACGGGAAGACCAATGAGTTGTACTGGCCTAGGTTAGGATTGTACCCTAAGATCAGTGATGGGCTTCAAAGAAATTAAGAACCGGTTCTCTGTCCATCTGGCAGCCACTTTTAAATGGCTATTTTTAAACTTTGTATGTACTATCTCTTGTTAAGAACCGGTTCTATAGCGTAGGTGCGAACCTGCTGCTGCCCACCACTGCCTAAGATGCTGAAATTCTGGACACTGTAGTGTGTGTGTGTTTGTGTGTGTGTGCGTGTGTGTGCGCGTGCGTGTGTGCGGTGGGGGAATTTTATTTGGAATGCTTCCCTCAACAGCTAGTGCATGAAGGAAGCTAATCTATTCCACTCCCTCATGTGTACTAGCTTTCTACATAAAAGGAGTTTTAAAAATATGACCAACTATCTCTAGTCTGAAGTGATGGAGACTAAAATTCTACTGCTTCCTTTTGCAGAATGTGTGGAATGCCTCTTAGGCCTCCCTGTCCATGGAAGCCCCAACTTGGTATAAAATCCCATCATTCCCATGGTGTTTTATATTGCAAATGTCAATGTCTTACTGAATGAAGACACTTTAAAAAATCCTTTACTAAGAGATAAAGCAGAAATGACGACTTTTGTTCAGATGATTTTTCCTTGTGGAAATTAGGATGGCTGTTGCTCACCTGAGCATAAAAGAGCACTATCTCTCTTCTTTCCGCACAGATAGATCATGCGCTTTTATGTAAATGGATGTGTAATGCAGCTCACATTAGTGGTGTTGATGATAGCTTCAGTTTCACTGCTGTCAGATTGCTGTATCTCTCAGAGTGAGTAGGCTGGCCTGAATGAATGTTAGCATAATTTATGCAGCTGATAAGTGATGCGAGCGCCTGAGTTATTGATAAACCGCTTGAGCATATCATTTTCAGCTTGATGCTATGTGACATCACAGCAAAATGTAACGTGCCAGTCCCCAGGCTAGATATTAAGGTAGAGCTTTTTTTCCTTTGAATTCCAGGAGCTAGAGGAAACACAGCGCTGTCTGACACGAGCACATCTGACCAGCACCAAGCCAGTCAGTCCCACCCAGCGTTCCCTGTTGGGCCCCAGGTCAGTTTCTTTCATTTAGCCTACATAAGATTTGGTGTTCTGAAAACAAAAAAAGTAATGGAAAATGATTGAGTGAGTGAATCAAGTAGAAATGTTTGACTGAATTTGATAATTCAAAATGTGAAAATAATGTTTTTGAAAAGTGTGTGTATGCAGGCAGTTTGTGCATCTCATATTTAATTATTTGTGCATCTCATATTTAATTAGTATTAGCTCCTGTCCTTAGCCCAGCTCTGCAACGCCAGCTGGATCCAATCGTATCGGCTCTGTTTTTCCATTGGACTAATTCAGTGGCGTGGAGAGGGGGGATTTGCTGCTTGGGTAACAGCCTATCCTCCATAACAATCTAACCCAGGCTTTCGTGCTTTGCATGCAGTGTATGCAGCACCGAGCATGATAACATAGTCTTTCAAGACTGACGGAGGCTGCTTTTATTTAATTATTATTTTTAATTGAGGAATAATCAGTGGTGTAGCTAGAGGGGGAAGGGGCCCTTTCCCTTGGGGTTCTGTTTTGCTTCCCCACCTGCTCCAAAGGTAAGAATTGCTCCACTGTGCACCATGGTGAGGCTCCCTCTGACTGCTCTGCCCCCTTTAGCTACGCCATCAGGTATAATGTAGCACTCTTTCTAAACAAATAAAAGTTAAGGATTTAGAATTTTTGAATAAAGGATTTTTGGACTCAGGATTTTTGACTATTAAGGCTGAATCTTATCCTTGCTTCCCTGAGACACACCAAATTGATGATAATGGGATTTATTTCTGACTAGACACGCATAGAATTGGGCTCTGAGTTACCTGTTGCTTCAACTATTCATTTCAAACACTGTACAAACCAGGAGTTAATGTAAAAATGTTAAATGCAGTTAAAAAAATGCTTCCTGGGTTTGACGTTCATGCTTGTCACATACAGAGTTATGTTTATTTTAGTTAGTCTAAGCAACAGGTTAAAGGGCTGTGGTGGCACAAGTGGTTAACTATGCTTGTTAACCAGCAGGCCAGGGGTCGAGACCCAGGTCCTACAAGACGGTAAGCTCCCATCCTTAGCTCATCTCCTGCCAACCTAGCAATTCAAAAGCATGTAAATGCAAGTAGATAGATACCACTTTGGTGGGAAGGTAAAACAACGTTTTACGCGCCCTTGGCAGTCATGCCGGCTCCATGACTTAAGGGCTTAGAAACCATGAAGGTTAAGGGCTTAGAAATGGGGATGAGCATCACACCCTGCAGTCATTCATGACAAGCAGTATAACCTGCGGGGGACCTTTACCTTTAAGCAACAGGTAATTATGTGAACCATGTTGTAATGCTAGCCAAATTAGGAAGACTTTGCAAAGTTGTTGATCCAGCTGCTAGGGAAAGAGCTAGTAGTTTTTTGGCTCATTTTTTGAGCTCTACTGCATTACCAACTTAAACTGACTTACTATACCACTATAATGACTTCTTAATAAGATTCTTGGGTGTTGCAGTTTGACATGGGTATTAATAATTCTGTTAGAGATACCTCAGTTTCTCCCGCCCCCCCCCCCCCCATCCCAAATAGCTAGAACTGTTGTTCTCAGGCGACGAAACTTGTAATGCAGAGATTCTCAAATTGGAAATTGTGACACCCCAGCCTGAGGTGCCCTGTCTTTAAGAGAAGAGAGAGGAACGCAGTGACATAATTCCAGGATTCTGATGCTGCTGGGGTGGCAGAGGCCTTGTTCTGTTTACCATCAGCAACCTCCTGGAGGTGCGTTAACTCCTGTGGATGCCTCTGCAAGGCCTTTGCAGGGCTCTCTAAGCCTTGGGAAATCTAGAAAGAAAGACTGCAACCCACTTCTGGTTTCCTAATCAAAAATCTGAAATGGGTCATGATCATTATTTTTAGATTTTCAAAGACTTTGGGAGCCTTGTGGAGGTTTCCTTGGGGTCTCCCTGCACCTTCAGGAGGTGAATAAGACAAAGCCCTTGTCACCAGCAGAGTAATCCTGGAGATCATGTTGCTGCATTCCCCTCTCTCCCAAACTCCTGGAAAGTTTGGGATCTGCTGCTATAATGCAAATAATGCCCATTGGGTATCCTTTTAATAATTCATATACCTGTGAACTTATTCAGTGGTTAGCATGAATATTTTCAAGTTGTTTTTTAAAAAAGAAAATCTTTGAGTGTTGTGTTTGTTGTACACTGCTACAGAGAAGGCTGGGATTAAAAACTTCTTAAAAAGTAAATAAAATAATTTGGCCTTCTTCCTCCCCGCTTCCCAACACAAGCATTCAACCTAGCATATGTAATTATTGCACAGGTGTACAGGTGAGGAATTGTTTCCTCTCCTGGATTACATATGGTAAGAAGAATATAAAAAGATCAGAACAAATCTGGACTTCATCTGGAAATAAGAACTTCATCAACACAATGGTTATGAGTTGAGAAAGCACACTAACCCTACAATCCAGAGTAACTACGGGAACACATAAGAGACATTATGTGGACCCATAGTTACTGCACCACCTAGTGAAAACCTATGGGAATTTCATATTGCAATCCAGAGCAAATTGTTCTTACACCGGAGCAAGGACTCCCCGTAGTTACTCTGGATTGCGCCATAAGTGCTGCAGTATGATTATCCTAACAGTGCAATCTTATGTATGTCTACATGTAAATAAATCCCATTGTGTATACTGTGTATTTAGTATAGCCTTTATTCTCAAACACCTTGGGAGCTTGAGACCTGAGGTAAGTGTGTGTACAGAAGAGGATAAGGCTGGAACGTGGTCTCTAGAATTGAACTCGGGGACAGGAAGTGTTTTTTTGTTTGTTTGTTTGTTTTAAACTTACCTGCAGCCAGCCAGGGGGCCTTAGGATCCAGGTGATTGGGAAGAGCAGCATCCACCCCATAAAAATTGCAAAAAACAAAAACTGGACACTTCCAGTTTTATGACAAATGACCGTAAGTGCTTGTTTTGAGGGGTTTATGCTTGAGGTGCAGGGAGCCTTGTGGAGTTGCCTCCAGCCTCCCCAGGATTCCAGCACTGGCTGCAGATAAGTTTAAAAAACCATCCCTGAAAGCAGCACAGTCCTGGGAATTGCCTTGTTGCCTTCCCTCTTCCTCCACCCTTTAAGGGGCCATATTCAGGGCTTCTCAGGCTGGGTCATTGTAACACCCCAGATTGAGAAACTCTGACATATCTGATTGCAGTCAAATGGAAAAGGGAAGTTATCAAAAAGAAACCACATCCTGTGATGTTTGAATGGGTCTTCACAGAAGTGACAGGCTGGAGCTGCCCCTGCTAGCAGAATGACCTGGAATTGGATCAGTAATCATTGACTCCACCTGAGAAATAGTGTGAACTTCCAGAGTTAGCACCATGCAGACATCTAGTCATATTTTGTCTGGTCAACAAGGTAATCATTGCAATATATGGAAAGTGATTATTGTTTTCTCTTTAGGAAAGATACGTAAAAAAAAACAAGCCAATAGATTCTATGCAGGGCGCACTGCATCCAATTGAAACATGTTTTCATACAAATTCACTGCCTTCTGCTCTAGTATCTACAGTAAGGTTTATCCACTGTGTGTAACAGACTTGGATGTTTCTTTCAAGATGGATAGTAAAATTTTTGAACAAACTTGTCTGGCTCTGCTCAACAATTAGTTGCTATCAGTTACTGGTTCAGTTAGGCTACAATAGTGCTGTGGGTGGTGCAACCAGTTAAGACGCTGTGCCTGTTAACTAGCAGGCCAGGGTTTGAGACCCGGGTCGGCCGCATAAAACAGGGTAAGCTCCTGTCCTTAGCCCAGCTCTGCAACACCAGCTGGATCCAATTGTATTGGCTCTGCCTTTCCATTGGACTCATTAAGTGGTGTGGAGAGGGGGGATTTGCTGCTTGGGTAACAGTCTATCCTCCATAACAATCTCACCCAGGCTTTCGTGCTTCGCATGCAGTGTATGCAGCGCCGAGCACGATACCATAGTCTTTCAAGACTGACAGAAGCCTACTTTAGGCTACAATCTACGAGACCTTTTACAGAAACATATTTATGGTGCCACCTATGGGAAACCTATGGGAAATGCATAGAGCAATTCAGAGTAAGTGCCTCTTACGTCTTCCAGTAGTTACTCTGGATTGTAGGATAAATTACAAAGTTAGTAAGGTTTCATGATTTTATGTTCCATGTTAGGGCTAATTTGTTTGAAACTCTTAGCTGGGGGAAAGGGTTGTTTACAGAAATTATTTGCAGTGGATAAATGGTAGGTAAATTAAGTGCTTCCTTCCCCTCCATGCCATCCATTTTCCAAAGTGTTGTTTTGATAATATGATGGCACTGGCACATCACTGTATCACTGCCAATTGATTTGGTGGGAGTAGATATGCACCAACTGGATACAAGGGTCAGCAGGATCAGACATGGGCAGATGCTGGTTCGTGCCTACTCGCCCTAACCGGATCTTCCCATTTCCCTGCCACTGGTGAACTGCCAGCAGCAGGGAAAGTCAAAAAGATGGCAGACCGGTTCACGCCGGCCGCCATCTTTTTCACTGCCCTCCACTGCGTAAGCGCCGAAGTCGGCGCTTGCGCAGTGCATCTCCTCCCGCTGGGAGGGGGTCTGAGTTGGGGGTCTGCCCCTGACCCCGCCCCTGACCCCGCCCCTGACCCCGGCCCAGCCCCCCAACTTCCGGCAAACCGGATCTTGGGGCTGGCTGGGCCCATCACTGAGCAGGAGGGTCCTTCCTCTGCCAAATGTGGAACAGAGCTCCACTCAGCAAAGACTCATGTGACATACCTGTTACCCCTAGCCCTGATCATGGCACCTGCAGTGCTTTGTTCTATCTATCCTGCCCGTTGTGCTGGATGTTCTCATAGTAATAGGAGCTGCCTCAGATAATGGAAGCTCCAGGCCTGGATAAGAAAAATTATAATATACATACAGCTGTCACTTGTGGAGATACAATAGAACAACATTCAATAGTGAAAGCCCACCCCCTTTCCAGCATCTCAACTGCCTCATGCCTCCTTTCAATGGGTCTTCTCACTTGCTCTCCCCCCTTGCCTCTTCACAGCATGTCCTGTTATCTGCCCTAGACTTGGAAATGTTAGTTGAGATGTGAATGAAATGTTGATGGTTCTTCATCTCAGACTTCATTGCCCCAGAGACACATGATTAGAACCCTCAGCCTGCTTGATTGACATTGAATGTGCAAACAACCCTCACACAGGTCAAGACATTTATGTAGATAGATTCTACATTTATAGCAATCCATATTCAATTCATATGTAGTAGGAAAACTAGTGATATTCTCAAGCATCCCTGAAACAGTTTTGCCCATTTTCTGCTCCCATTCTTCACTGTATGGTAAAATGTGGTCACTTTGTTTTGCAGCCACTACTGACAGCTCAGCAGTTAGCCTCAGCTGTAGCAGGGGTGATGCCAGGAGGGACTCCAGCATTGAATCAACCCATCCTTATCCCTTTCAACATGGCTGGACAACTAGGTGGTCAGCAAGGACTGGTCCTCACTTTGCCGACAGCTAACCTCACCAACATTCAAGGGCTGGTAGCAGCAGCTGCAGCAGGAGGCATTATGACTTTGCCATTGCAAAATCTACAAGGTAAATCATGCTGCGGCTTTTGTTTTCGTTTTTTAACACCGTACCACTTGCAAAAAAAATGCGATTCTGAAGTCCTGCCACTTAGAGGCAGTTAAACTCCAAGGGGAAAAGTGCTTGCTTGAGATGAACTGATAAAAAGTAGGAAAATTAAGTCATTTTCAATATTACTGTGCTTAATTTTGTGTGTTGTACTGCATCTTGTGTGTTGTATATTTAGGGTGACAAATGTTTGACATAAAGCGGGCACATAATGAAATGGTTAATAGATTGAGGCCCAATTGTGTAACCTATCCAGACTAATACAGCTACAAAGTAAGGCAATCATTTCTTTTCCTAGATACAATCCTGACTTTAGGCCAGAAAAATGAACCAGCTAAGCTGGCCTAAGTAGACCATATCCTGAGCTGACAGGCCAAATCCACAGGGCTAGAAGGCCTCTGGCTGGCCTAACTGCTGCTGAAGAAGAAGCAGCAGAAGGGCAGCATGTTCACTGGGCTGGTATTGTTGTTCCATATCCTGAGGTGGACTGGTGTAGTTGTACTGTATCCTGAGGTTGAGAAACAGGGGTTGGCCTCAGACTCTAGATTTTTTGCCATCACTTCCAATTTTACTCTGGCTTATCATGGGTCCCTATGGGTCTACTCAGATTTATTCCTTCTCCTTTGGTGGCCTAACTCTGAGGAGCTGTGAGGGGGCAAGTCTGCCCTAGAAACAGCCTCTGGATGCAGCCTAACTGCACTGTTGTAGGCCATTAAGAACATGCCCTCACCTCAACATGTCTGATCTGAAGCGCCTAGGCTGGCACAGCTAAGCCAGCCCAGGTCCATCTGTCTTGGGCCAGCTAAAGTAAACTTATGCCTGCCCAAGCCTTTCTGGTTGGCTATATTGGAATTGGGCAGCCTGGTGATAGACAGACTAGTCGTGAAGCCTTCATGACTGCTTCTCCTCTGCAGGATGCGGGACATGCCATGTCTGCATGGCTGCATTATCATTAAGATGTTGGCTGGAGTTGGGCCCTGAGTCTTGTGGCTATACTGATGCTGGACACAACTCCATATGAAATTAACAAAGAACCCAATAGGACCAGAGAGAAATTCCTTCCCCTTGTCAATTACAACTTCTTGGTAAAGAATAAACCCACCTTATTTATCCACTCATAGTAACTTGTTCTGCAGTGGGCTTTTGTCATCTTCATCCCCCTGTGACAAACAGCAGGGTCCAGCATGCTGAGAGTAATGGGCAAGTTGATGTGTGATCTATTCTGCTTGCTTCTGCACCTCTGGACCCAAGTTGTTTTTAGGTGCTATTATTATTGGAATAGTGAAATTTCAGTTTTACGAGATGTCATGAT
Organism: Cryptoblepharus egeriae; assembly: GCA_030015325.1. Taxonomy (NCBI): domain Eukaryota; kingdom Metazoa; phylum Chordata; class Lepidosauria; order Squamata; family Scincidae; genus Cryptoblepharus; species Cryptoblepharus egeriae. Next base: position 50,887,030 of record JAREYC010000004.1, read on the forward strand.
CTCCTGATATAGCAAATCAGTTTGAAACAATGTTACCTATGGCAGGGGGCCAGAACAACTGGGAAACTAAAATGGTGTCACTGCTCCAAAGCAAGCCACATTCATAAATGCTGGAAATTGGTCTTATTCATATCTTTTTCATGTTTTCCCCATTTTCCATTCAGTGCCATAGCTACTTATCTTTGCTGCTAATCACCTCTGTAACTTGTGCTGGGCCGTCTCTTTTCCCTGGAAATCTAGGTCCATAGCCTGCTGGCCACTGGGCAGTAGAAGTGGCTGTCCTGCATGTGTTTAGGAATGATCAGTTGCCAAGATCAGTGGCTGTGGTATGGATTGGCAAGCACCACACCATGCTGTACCATGCTTTGTGGGGATGACATTTTTCAACCACAGAAGTCCTGTGGTTTGAAGACTGCTGCTTTACAGCAGTAATTTTTTGCATATATTAGAAAAGAAACCATTTAGAAAAAAATCATCTGTAGTTTGGGAATGAATAATCAATATGCTTATTATGTCACACAGCTCTCTTTATATCTGGGAGCAGCTGTGCCTGGGCTAAGTCAATGTCTGGAAACTGTGATTTCTAAAGTGGATGCTGCTGAACAGTCTGAATGTGGATTGATTGGAGTGAATGCTTTTGGGATGTCCTCAGAACCTTCAGGAGGAAGGTTTGCCTTCTGGTCTCCAGTAGCAATTGTTTCCAATCCCAATTCAGAGTGATTTTCAATACCTTTTTCTCCCTTGTAATTCTACTTGGTCACTGAGATCTTTGAAGGGACTCCTATTCTGCTTTCTGTCACTGGGATGAGATAAATGGATATGTCAAACAGAACTTTCTGCCAAGTACCAAGGCTTTGAAAAATCTAGCTCCCTCCCTTTATTCTTTCTGATGGATTGTATTATTATTAAGAATATTTATATACCTCTTTTCAACAAAATGTAGTTCACACAGCAGGCTTACATAGCAAAATTTGCATACATTTTTTACATAGCAAAAATTAAAAAGACTATCCCCTAAATCCAGAGTAACTTTGGGTGCACGTAAAAGACATTATGTGCACCCATAGTAACTGCACCACCTAGTGAAAACCTATGGGAAATTCATATTGGAACCCAGAGTAAATTGTTCTTACATCGGAGTTAGGACTCCTGTTTTCCCATCTAACTTTTTATAACAAATAATTTCTCCTATCTCATGCTTTATCTCAAATGGCTATTTTTAAACAGATACTTTTGTTTCTGGGGATGCTGTTGTGAAATAATTGTAATTTGTTGTGTTTTATTTGATTTCTAAAATTTGAGTTCACTCTTTTGGAACTCTGGCCAAAAAGCGGTTTAGAAATGAATATTAACATAAAATAGCATTCTGTTCTCCAGATGGTCACCTGGGGCCTGGAAGAATGCGGCAGAAGTTGACCCCTTTTCAAGTGGCTACCCACTGTTCCTATCATACAGAAGTAATAATGTTCCTTCCATGTAGCAGTAAAGTGAGCAAACACCCAGACACTGACATTTTCATATTGTACACATTTTGTACAACGGTGTGTTTGTGGTGTACATAAGGTGGCTTCAAGGCAAGAGGTAGCAGTAAAGTGTGTAATACCATAATTTTTTACATCTGGAAATATTTTTTCCCCTTTCCTTACAACTTTAGCTCAGTTAAAGTAAACTTTAGCTCAGTTAAAATTTGATAAACCCCCTAGAGCCAGGGCTTTGCTTCTGAATTGTTTTGTAAAAAACTTAATATTCCCCTTAGTATAGGTAGCACTTGAAACACACTGAGAACATCAGTTAAAGGACATTCCAGATCTTGCAGCTGTCCCTTTTCTTCTGTGCTTGATAAACTCCTGATTTCTTAGTCATGTGAGGGACATGAACACATAACTCTTATTACCAGATCCTGCAAGACTCGTTCATTTACCTTAATCATTTCTTGGTTTTAAGCAAGCTTTGGCAACCAACTGTCAATCAAATCTTCACAACCATAAGGGTTAGAAACTTGATTTTAGAGCTCCTTCCCCAAACATTTATCAAAAGCCCAAATTCTTCACCCGCTAATCTGTGCTGCACCTTATTCATATCCCGAAAGCATACATAAACAGTGGTGCCTCACATAGCAAGTTAAATTTGTTCTGGACGCATCCCTGGTATGTGAAATGCTCTTTATGTGAAGTGGATTTTCCCATAGGAAATAATGGAAATTCAGACCATTGGTTCCACAACCCAAAAAATATTAACTGTATGTTAAAATGATGACAAAACTCTGTAATTGAATTCAAAACATGCATTCAATGTGCATGATCCTATGAAGTCTACTTACGCTGCAATCCTAAAGACACTTTGCTGGGAGTAGGACCCATTTAACACAATGGGGCTTACTTCTGAGTAGACATGATTAGGAGGCTGCAATCCTAAAGACACTTTCCTGGGAGTAAGCCCCATTGAACACAATGGGGCTTACTTCTGAGTATATATGGTTAGGAGGCTACATGGAGGATAGGGGGCTTACCTGGGCTGCTGCTGGACGCTGGAGGCCAATGGGGACACTTGGGGGCAATTAGGGGCAGTTAGAGGCAGCAGTGTGCTGGCCGGCAGCCTTTTAAAACAGGCTCCATGCAGAGCATCAGTGCTGCCTTGTGCGCTGCCCATTAGGAAGCAATGCTTCCTGTTTCTCTGTGCACCTGTCTTTCGCATCCCCAGATGACCCGACCAGGTTGCTTTCAGGTGCCTTTTAAGTGAAGTGGGCTTGTTAAGAGGAGCATACTCCCAATGGGAGTTTGTACTTGTTATGTGGGGCACTTGTTATGTGAGGTACCGCAGTATGTCCTTGCTTATAACTTGCAATTCTTGTATAGGTCAGCAAAACTACTACTGTATATACTGCAAAAATATTGGCTAAAAATAAACAGCTGGTTCAAAATGTCGGCTGGTCTATTCATTCAAATCAATAACTGCATATGCAGGTGCTGGACTTGCCCTATAAATGTAATGTGAGTGGGAGTTCTTGGGGAAGACACAGCAACATGTTCTATGTAGGCCTTGCATTTATGCTGCTTTTAAAAAGTGGATTGCACCTTGCCTTCTTGGATCTGGCTGAGGCAGAAATTCCCAATATTACTGCAAACATAGCTCCCTTCTTCCACAGTGGCCTCCTCTTCCCTGATGCCGAGGACATTTATGGTGTCTTTGCAAGTCTGCCATGGGCATGCCTGCCTCAGGAATTGTTTGGAAACTGCTGGGCTAAGGTTTCCCTTTTTCAGTTTTCAGGAACTCCGGTTATTAATCTGCATATTGTTATTTCCCATTAGGTTTAAAGGCTTGGCTTTTTAATTGATGCCTTATTTAATTTTCCCAGTGGCAACTTGGCCCATGGTGAAACAGTATCTCAGCACAAGGGCACAATTTAGGCAAAAAAATGCTAAATAAGAAAAGCTTTCAGAATGAAGAGTGGAATAATGATCAGGTCAATACAATGCAATTTTTTGGGAGGAAAAAAGCACACTGCCAATAAGACCTTGATATTTGTTAATATGGCCCTCCTAAATGAATTTTGTAATAAAGTTCTTAGGTTATGCATAAAGGAAAGAGAAAGTGAAATTATAGCAGTGATCCATCACATTATGTATTGTAGATACAGATACAGTTCTTTGAGTAAATAACAGTAGGTGATCATGTAACATATAATTCTTCAGTTGTTACTGCTTTCATGTTTCAGATTTTCCCAGAATCTGGTACACAGCAAAGAGTGCATCTGATTGGTATAGGTTTTTAAAGGGGGGGGGGATCCTAAATGCAATGTAGAAGACCAACTTTATTTGAAATAATGGAGGATATGTATGAGGAAGGAACAGCATTAAAACTTTTCATATTAAAAATATATTTTGCTGATGTGACTATGAGGAAAAGTTTCCCACAGATGGAAGCAAATTTTCTATTAAGCAAATGCTCTGCACAGTGCTTTAAGTACTTCTCAAGTGATTAAACCCCTTCTGCTGCAGCAGCTGCTGACTTGGGCTGTTTAGCACTCTGCGCACTAGAGGTTGTGAAACAGTGAGAAGGGGAGACAGCTAATGTGTTGAACAAAACTCCCTTACAAACTGCACACAGAGTGCCCTCACCTGTTGGCTCCGTGGCTTGCTTCTACCTTGTGCAGGTTTTAAACTTTAATGTCAACAGACCTCTCTTATCATAGTTGCAAATGGTTTTCACTTTAATGTTTAAAATAATATCTCTCTCTCATACCATTAAGCGGAACCGAAGAACCTGTCATTCATAAATCATAAATGAAAGGGACACACTAATGCACAAATTTTGCTTGTTTAAAATTTGAGAGTACATGTAAAGTAGGGAACTGGAGATTAAAAAAATAATGTAGGGATAGGGTCAGGGTAAAAGCAGATATAACAAAGTAGAGGAAGAGGCTTTTTAGTGTAGGTGGATGATGAAATCTTAATGAAGACACAGGCATTATAAAAGTGTATCCGTGGGCTCCAGAGTGTTCCAGCTTCTGGTTACTGTGGCTATAGTATTATAAATAAACATTAGCTGATACACACTTTACGTCATGAATTCATTCTGCTTTGCTAAGCTGTACAGTATACTTCAAGAACTGATGTGCTCCAGTTTTGCTGAAAAAAATGAAGATCTGATACAGTCCACCAAAAACTGAGCAACCTCTATTGGTAATGAGGGCCTTGCATGGGATATCCATGCCATACACAACTGAGAAGAGAATTATGTGCAATCTTGGGCCAGCCAAGATGACAGCCAAAGTTGGAAAGAAAAGGCCACCAAGGACAGTGCATGATGCCCTTGTGAATTTTGCCATTGCACCCTCAAGCACTGTTGTGAACCGTTTGGGAACTGCTGGGCTATTCTCTCCCTTTTTCAGTTTTCAGAACTCCAGGTACTAATCTGCATACATTTATTTCCCATTGAGTTTAAGGGCTTGATTTTAAACTGGTAGCTTAAATTACACTAAATTTTGTCACCTTGGCCAAGAGGAACATCTCACAGAGCCACTGTGGGTCTGTTGCAGCACCTTCAGGTAGCAAGGGCCTGGCAATCAAACTGGGCTACTGTATCTTGCATTTATCTTTAGAAAGCTACAGAATGGAACTGCCATCTAAGCACAAAGAGGTGACCAATAATCTACCAGGGAGCAACTATATTTTCTTCTAATGTAACATGGGCAAAAGAAATGGTCAGTAACCCTCGGGAAATTTCCACTGAAGATGTAAGGAAGTACCCTACATTGCTGACTCTAGAGGAGCGAGGAAGGGCTGCTTGTACACTGTGAGAAGGCTCCCGGTAAAACTTAGTTCTTTGCCTCCCCTCTAGCTCCACCACTCCCTGAAAAGAGGGTTATAAAATATATTTTTACTATATTTAATTTTAATTAATATTTAATTTTATATTAAAATTTAATATATTTTAAAATGTATTATAAAATATATTTGGATGTACCTGCCTTGCTGTCTAAAGGACACATTGCAGCACTGTGATGTAAAGGGATAGCTTAACCAAACACCAGATTTCAGTCACCAAGTTCTGAGGGGAGGTTTATTATGCGGCTTGAGTGATTATTATGCTTCAGAAACATGGCTAGAGTCAAGCAGCGGAAATGCTCAGCCCATAAAACTAAAGTCTCGGGGGCTTTATTTCCATTGTAGAATTTGGGATGTTTCTACAGTGAATGGCAATTAACCTCCCATTGGTAAAAATGGGATATTTTTTATATTTTATTTTTCTATTATAATTTTTTTGTTTTTACATTTTCCTTTTGGACAGACTAGCAGATTAGATTTTTAAGCATTTCTTAGTGCTTAAAGGCATGCCATAAACAGCAAAAGGACTGGTAACTGGAAAATGAGCATTGGAATCCTCTCATTTATATTTATTCATACAATATAACACTAAAGAAAGATAAATTTCTTTGATCTTGACTTTCCCCGAGATCCAATTGACCCCTCTAAAAAAAGCAGGAAAGCAATAATAATGTTAGCATAATTATTCTCAGTTTATGTTCATTACTAGAAGACACTGAAAATATGAATGCAATCCTTTTATTTTCTTTGTGTTCTTTTAAATATTTGGCTTTAAATATGTTTAAAAAATAAGAGAACACAGATGAAGTGCCAACCTCAATTGCTTACTGATCTAAAGTTCACAGTCCTTTTTTTCTTTTCAAAAGAATATTCCCTCTTTTTAACTAAAGTGATGCAGTCCCTACTCATTTGTATTCTCTGTCTAGTTACATGAAATAGCTTTCAGAGCCTACAGAAAAACAGTGTTTTGGTTATGTATTTTAATGAGGACCAATGTCAGTAATAATCAAAATGATGTTTCACTTAAAGGAATAAACTATTCCCAGGTACCTATACATGGTACTAACATAACTAAACAAGAATGACAAGGACTAAGCATAAGAAGGGCTACATGCAGTAGGAATTTCAGTGTGAAGCCAAAAGTGTGTATATAGCAATTATTGCAGTCCAATCTACATCCTTCATGGTGCAACCCTAACCAGCACTGAGGTTAAGGGTAAGGGTAATGCAACTCTGAGGTAAGGGAACAAATATTCTATTTCAAATTTGAAATATACTTTAAATACATTTCAAATTTGAAATGTAAATTAGTTTTCTGGCCCCTAACACTGCGTCAGACAGATGTTGTGATCCTCCTGCCAAAAAGTTTGGAGACCCTTGAGGTCGAACATTGGAAAGTGGGAGCAACAAGGCTGGCACATAATTGGATACAGGATTTGGCACACCGTGTCAGGTATCAGAAAGGGCTAGCCCTAGTGCGGGGTGGGGGGGTGGGAAACGAAGACAGCAAGAGCACTGTGGCAAGCCCGTCCCTATACTGACTCACTCTTGCTTGTCTCTCCCTGCCCCTCAAGCATAGTGTTTATTTTCAGCAATTAAATGATAAGAATTTGTTAGCAAATATGGCCACATACCAAAATCAACAAGCCTGAAATGAACATCATTGTCCTATTATGCAGCTACAAGTAGTGCCCTTTTGGTTCCACAACATCTTTTAGCCTATGCATTTGCAACATGCGGAGAAGAACATCATCTTGAAGTAAGTCTCCATTTCTCATATAGGCAATATCTATGCATCACAAAACTTTGCAGTGGGTGGGTGGGGGAACCAAACATGGAGGGTGGTCAAGGACACAAGGTAAGGGACACAAGGTAAGAGAGACATAAAGATCTGGCAAGGATTGAGGATAAGCTTTTCCTCTCCTGTTGTATTCTCTTAGAATCTAGGCTAGAGTAGATGAATAAAAGCACAGTAATATCCATGGCTACTCAAAAGTAAGCCCCATTGTGTTCAATGAGTCTTACTCACAGGAAGGTGTCTTTAGGATTGCAGTGTATATCCTTCAGAATGTGAAGAGCCAGTTTAGAGTAGTGGTTGGAATGGTGGTTATCAGTCAGGATAACCCATTTAGCTTTCTAGGTAACCTTGGGCTTCTCAGACTAGATTACCTCACAGGGTTGTTGTCATGCTGTGCAGTGTGGGAAGAGCTATGCATACTACTTTGATCTTCTTGGAGGAAGGATGCTATATACATGTGAGAAAAAAACTGGAAAATAAGTTTAAGTCCTTATGGTATGCTGTGAAAGTATCCAAAGGATAAATTAATATGCTGTAATTCCTCAAAAAGTTTGTCAAAATGAATAAACAGGGAAGAAAAGGTTAATAAAAGTTCACAATCTTGTTCTTAGGAGACATTTAAAGGGAAAAAATTTCTTGTCTCTCTTGTATCTCTTTCTATGCATACCATTCTATGCAAAAAACTCTTGTATCTCCTTCTATGCATACCAGCATATCTTCAAAGCAATAGTGCATTAATTGAGCCAGAAACCCCTGAATTCAGCGCATGCATTGTGTAGCTCTGAGACAGAAAGCCAGGAGAAAGCGTTGTCACCAGATAATAGTCTCCTGAAGCCACATGAACACTGAAATGAAGCTGAGATATTTATAGAGTCATTTTCAAAGGAGGAGACAATGACATGTAAAGACTTGTGTGATCTCCGGCTCTACATGTAAGTTATTCTTGTCTTTCTCTCTGTTACAACTCAACTGTACTTCCATTCACTCACTCCACACACGATCATAGGTACACACACTTTCTTTTATTGCTGTAACATCAAAGCTGAGTAATACATTGGGCTGAAAACATGCAGGGAGAATAGTGGGTTTTTTTCTACTGAGGTAGCCGAGATACCACAAATCATAAGAGCATCCTTCAATGGCATGCCTAGGATGCTAGATATAGAAGTGAAAGAGGTTGCCTGATGATAACATAGGATCAGCCTATGCAGGAAAGTTTCATTTTACAATTTTATCTTTTACCTTTCAGTCACTTGCATTTTTTTTCACGGTTGCAAGTTACCAACTCTTATATCTCCAGACTTCATCTACTGGGAAGGGATGCCTTTTTCCATTTCATTGCTAGTGGCCTAAAGTTTTTCTAGATTGCCTTTCCGTTGGACTAATTCAGTGGCATGGAGAGGGGGGAATCTGCTGCATGGGTAACAGCCTATCCTCCATAACAATCCAACCCAGGCTTTCGTGCTTTGCATGCAGCGTATGCAGCGCCGAGCATGATACCATATTCTTTCAAGACTGACGGAGGCCTGCTATATTTAGAAATGGTGTAGTTTGGTTGCAAAATAGTAGGAATGTTGATTTTTCCCCTCTCCTTTTTGATTTGAAAGTAATTTAAATTCAAACCCTGGCATCTATAGTGAGTAAAATCTGTGGATTCTGGACCCATAGATAGTAGGGTCTGACTTTATTTGTTTAAATACTAAATTAGCCAGCTTTTCCAGCCTTAGGATGGTTTGGTTGACATCATACCAGAATTCTACCAGAATTCATACCAGAATTCTTGACAAGCCAAGCTAATTAGAGTTAGACCCAAAGTGCTAGTGAGGTTTATGTAAGTTCCCTGAGCTAGCGCAGTGTATTTGGCTTTTTCTTTAAACACTTGGATCTCTCTCCCAATCTCATAGCACTAACTGCATATGCTACTGTATCAAAATCTGCTTGCCATCTGACATGGGGCACAGAGTACTGTTTAGGGAAAAAAAACCATTGTTTTTATAGAGCTATAGTACAATCCTATTCATGTCTACTCAGAAGGAAGTTCCATTGAGTTCAATGGGTTTTACTCCCAAGAAAGTGCTCTTAGGATTGCATCCCTAATTTCATATATGAAATGAATTTTGCATCTAGGGGCAAAAATGTTAAGACCTCGGGTATCAAATGACTTAGCTACATCACTGATTGAGGTGCAATCCTAACAAATTTTCCAACCTGGGCATAGCTGTGCCAGTGGGGCAAATGTTGCAACCTGCAGTTGGGGAACAGTCACAGAGGCCTCCTCAAGGTAAGGCAAAGTTTGTGCCCTTTCCTCATAGTTGCATTGTCCTTATGTCAGTGCTGGAAAGTTGGTTAGGACTGCACCGTAAATCTCATATTGATCAAAGTAATCAATTATTGTTAGTGATAGAACCATTGCATGCCAAGCTATATTGTAATTTCAAAATCTTTTTATTGGCAGAAGTTCCTTTATTTTATTTGTTATGACCAAAAATCTGCTCTGGCAAACTTCAGTTCAAATCATTTCATCCTTGAAATGTGAATGATAATTTTCAATGACTTCTAGTTAAGTGCATTGCATGTTTTCTTATAGCTTTTTCATTTTTTGTTTGTTTGCAGTAGTTAATTTACTACCTAGTAGTCAATTAAGATAGTTGATTTAAAGAGATCAAGTTAATGCAACTACCTTTCTTGTAATTATCTTATTATTTCTGAGAAACCTCATTCATATGCACATACATATCTTTACAAGCACTGTGTATATTGACATGAGTTAATTTGAGTTTTCTGTGTTGCAGCCTCTCACAAGGGAAATAGTTGCATTAAATAAATAATAGAGACAAAAATTTGTATTTCCATATATTTCAAAGCTAATACAGTCGCTGTACAATGGAACAGTAACATGAAGACTTGCTGCACTGTAATTTGATTGATTTGTTTTGACAGCAGCCAAATAATTGAGAGTGAAAGGTGTCAGCACAGATGAAATATTGTAGGAGCCACGTTCGGAAAGCAAACCCCAGCAGCAATTGTAACTGGAGTTTTATTTCCTTTGATATTGTACGGTTACTCACTTCCAGTTTATTATAAAACCGTGAAAGGTAGGCAACTTTTCAAATGAAAAAGGCACTTGCATGGAGAAGATAGACATAGAAGTTTGTGTCAGGTACTTGAACACTGGAATAGATACTGACATCGGGTTATGTGATGGATGTAACGTAGAAGCAGAATTATCTTAATCTTTCCCCTTGGTTTCCTCTCTTTTTAAAATCCCTTTTTACAGACTGCTGTTTATCTGGCATCTTACCTCTAGCTTGGAGGGTAAGTGACTCCCTCCGGAGCAACCATCAGTGTCGTTCTATGGAGTGCTGAGCAGGGGTTTGCTGCAAGAGCTGGATTGCTATTCCTCTTCCCAGCAGTAACACTTATTTTGTGTTCTTCTCTTCAGCACAGCAGTCCAACTCACAGTATAGTTGGCCACAGTGCAATGCATCAAATCTTCAACATAGCATATATTGCAGATTGAGGGACCAGGGCGGCAGAAAGGAGACTGAGGGTCTCCTTATAATTTCTGATTGCTCAGGTTCAGAGGCATGGATGTGATCAAATAGTTCTGGCCAATAGAAAAGAAAAAGATCCAGAAATTATAGTACTTTCATGCTCTGCCACATGTTATTGTCATGAGTCACCTGTTGGCCTAATCTGTTTTTGCAAGCAGATTTTGGTAAGTACAAGGTTTTCATTTGTACTGGTGGCTTTGTTCAAGTACTTGCAAGAACAGATCAGGGTCAGCAGGAGACACATGACAAAAACCTTGACAAATTGAGCCAAGTACCTGCATTTTAAAAATGTATGTAACAAAAATGGCAAAAGTTAGATAGGAAGGCCTGCATCATCCAACCAGTGCTTCATGCAGACCGCTAGCCACGGGCGGTCATAAGTGAAGCTCTGAGAGGAGCAAGGGCTGGCCTGCAGTGGTATGGAGAAAGGGAGAGGCATTTCTGGATGAATGAGGGTGGAACAGGAGTGGAACTATCCTGGGAAGGGAGTATGAACAGTGGAGGAGGATCCTATCCTAACTCCTATTCTGGCCTTGCAAACCCTCCATAGGGCTTCTTAGACTTGTGCCAGCAAATTAGCTGGTGCACATCTGCACATCAACACGTTAGGACTTGAAATGTCCACTTGCTTCGTGGAGACCTTCAGTTTTCTCCTAATCCTGCATTGGATATAGCATAGACCAACTGCATCAATGCAGATTAGGATTGGGCTGTTAGCTCATTTTAGAAGTTTTGCCTGGTGGGCTTTCTCACTGCCTGCTTTGGGTTCTTAATCAGTAGAGATGTTTGAAAAGGGCATTATTTATTTTACTTACCAGTAAGCACATTGGGTTCAATGGGAATTAGAGCTGTGGTTCTATCTTATGAACAGGAAACAAGCACCTCTATTAATCAGGAACTGAAACGGACACAACTGCCAATCACTCAAGTTCAGACATCATAAATTAGACTTCCCCAAAACAACTGTCTTAAAAATAACATCATTTTATGTACCTTCTAATTCTGAGGCTGTAGGATGTGCTGAAGTCAGGCTGTAAATCTTTCCTCTGACAAAGGCTAAAAATATATTTTTTAATAAGCGGAAGAAGAGTGTGTCATGATTTTATCAGATGGGGCCACTAAAAAACTTAGAAATAACACAAAACCACAGAAGTTGGTAAGATCTCATACGTCTCTTTTAGTTATCCATTAAGATGCTGTTTGCTTATTTATTTAATGAGGATGAAGGTAGACACTTAAGTGTGGTGGTGAGGACAATCACCCCATAATATTAACTAAGTCAACTGAAAATACGGTATTGGATAGTTCATTAAAATCAGTACAAGCCAGCTAATATGTCGCAATCTAAAAGACCTACAACCTTGTGATTGTGCTACTTTGTGACTTATAAACAGGTAGATGTGACTCACATGTTGAGCTAGATGATTCATTTGCATTCAACATGAGCAACCAATTCCATGGAGGGAGAACATCATAGAAAAGCAGAGTTAACAGTGTATTTTTCTGAAGCTATAACTGTCCATTAACATTTGATGAAGAGTTAGCTTGGCAAAAATTTGGCCAGTGAAGCTGGAAGCTGGACGCTGTCTGGCAAGGCCACTCTAGATGTTCTTTCATTCAATTTCAGTGGTCAGTTCTGACACAGTGCATTATAACAAACAGTCCTACTTAACATAGAAGTACTTTCAATTGTCATAAGCATTCAGCCTTATTTAATGTGACAGACTCTCCATCAAGCCTCAAGCTAGAATTCTGATTTCAGAGTCCTTCAAGAAGTTGGATTCTGGTCAATTTGAATCCTCTTCATGATAAATAGTAGACAAAGATTGGGGAGGAACAGCAGACAAATGAACGTTGGAGATAGAGAGGTCTCCCTGCAGCTAGAGACCAAAAATGACAGTACCAGGTAGAAATATACTGCTTACAAGAGGCAGAAATTGTGAATACTGCCTGAGTAAGGTAAGACATTGTGTGTGAATGGGGACCAAGTGGGAAATATCTTATGTTTGAGGCTTGGTGTTAACTTTGGATACAGAAGCATGTTTTCAGATTTCTCTGCGGTTTTAGAATATGGTTCTGTGAATTTATCACAGATCATCTGCTTAGGGCTGCACTGATCATTATCTGTGACAGTGGTCCATATTTGGGATTTCATGATCAAGAAATCAAGTAGGTCTTAAGATAGTATCACACGTCCAGGGATGGCAAACAGACCTATATTCCACATGTATATGTAACCTTTAAAAAGTAATAAAACAGCCTAATCCTGTGTTTCTCCCCCCTACCCCCACCTGCCATCACAGATGAAGTTATACCAAAATGGCTCACATTGCAACCTGTAGGACAGGCCATCTATGTAGTCTTCTCTGGTTAAGGAAACTTTCATTCCATTACCAGGAGTAACATTCATTCTTTTACCAGGAGTAAATCTCTTCAGTGCAGAGAAATCTAAAACCTCTTTTAGTGGAATCATTGGAACAGGTCCACATGGACCGAGGCAGTGGGATCAGGAACTCCACCACCAGATGTTAACTCACCAGATTTGCCTAAAAGCTACTAAATGTCCAAAAAGGTGTACCTTTGTAGCAGGTTTGGTGGGAAAATCAGCAGAAAATGGTGCAATAGTAAAGATTTAAAACACTCTCTATTTCATGCCATGTTTCCATGGAACCTAAAGTCTTGGGACTACCTCATAAGAGATGGAAATTGTGATTGTGTGGAACTACAGGGTCCCAAACATTTATTGATATGCTGTATTCTTGATATACCATGTAGGGCGGAAGATTTGTTTCTAACAATGATAGAGCTATTTGTACTGCTATTTTTCAGATCTCCTCGTATCATGCATTTAAAAAAAAATACAAGATATTCTGGACTTGGAAAATAAATACATACCATGATTCCAGCCCAGATTAGTCTGACACACAGTGCTATTTAATGTAAAAGTATTCTCCTAACTTGACAATTATGCAGTAACTTCACATTAGTTGGACTCTAGATGATTCATAGAATCATATCTTAATTCATTCGATTTTGTATCCACAGAAGGGCTTCTTGTGAAATTCCATTGGATTAAGAAATAGGTAATGCAAGAATGGCCTATTTGGATAAAATATTTGCAGGCATATTCAACTATTCAGCACAATCCTAACTATGTTTACCCAAATGTAAGCCCCATTGTGTTCAATGGGTCTAACTCCCAGGAAAGTGTCATTAGGATTGCAGCCTTATTGTCCATTGATTGCTTATTATTTGCTCACAGCCAAATGCTGTTGGATGTTTTTGTCAAAAGCACCTTTGGATAAATGGCTGAAGAATAGATACTGCTTCGTTTCTTCTTCCCCCTTGCCTCCTCCTCCTGACCATATCCTATAAATGAGTCTGTGAACAGGAACATATAACAGTCACCATGTGGAGCAGATCACAAATTCCCAGAAGCCATTATTACCACTGATAGCACAATCCTATGCATGTCTACTCAGAGTTAAGCCCATCTGTGTCCAATTGGACACTTCCAAGAAAGCTTGAATAGCATTGCAGCCTGAAGACCCGATCCTATCCAACACCAATACAGCTGCAGTGCAGTCCCAAGGCAATGTTCACTTACCTTTTGGATGCTTCCATAACTACTCTCCCATCACAAGATGCACTGCACACTCCATTAGCACAGTACATAAGGGTTGGAAAGCTGGATAGGATTTGGTCTTGAGTTAACTGCATTTGCTTGGGGAGGCCTCAGTCTGATATCAAATGATGTGCTTACAGAGTATTTACATTTTTGCAACAAAGTTACTAAGAGCACAATCCTAACCATGTCTACTCAGTAGTAAGCCCCATTGTGTTCAATATGTCTTTACTTCCAGGAAAGTGTCATAGGATTGCAGCCTTAATCCAATTGTCCTTGGTGCCTTCCCTATCATCTTAAGCATAGGAATTTCCTCTTCCAATCCTCATGCCCTATCCTATCCTATGCACTATGGATGAGAATTAGCTATGCCTGCCTAATTGCGCGCGCGCACACACACACACACACACACACACACAAACACACACACTGATTGGATTATCTGATCATAATTTAAAATACAAGGTGAAACTGGGAACATTTATTTTGTACAGATGCAGTTCAAATTATAGCATAATTTGAACATTACATTTAAATATACTAATGCTGCCGTTAATACTCTTATGACAAATATATACCAAAAAATTATGCTTTGCCAATGTACCTGCATTTAATGTTGGGGAGTGGGACAACTCTAAAGCACCGAGGACTTGTGTTTTTAATGTAAAATTAATTCCTTTAAAAAGATGTAAAAAAACAAAAAACAAAACAACCCCACTACATTTTTCTAATGTGCATTAAGAATGTTGGAGAGTTCAGTGAAGCATAAGCCTTAAGCTTTCAGGAGCAATCTGTAGTCAGGCATTTTAAATGAAAATTGATTTGTGATTTACATGGTCAGTGGAAAGAAAATTAACTTATGGAAGGTTGTAATGAAATATTAGACAAGTAAAAAAGTAGATGGTGATCTAGTGGAACTAAAAGTCCCATCTGGAAGAGTTTGGTGACATTTTTACATTTATCTGTGTTCTGCATGAGTTGTAATGTTAGTGGTAATTTTATGGGACTGAACTGAAATGAAAAGGGTGTTATCACAGATTGCCTATAATATAGGATTGTGTTCAGTGGAGAGTCCTGTATCCTTTTCTCCATTTTCCTATAATATGACTCATTGCACTTTTTTCAGCTACTGTTGTTGAATTCATTCAGCCCTGTACTTGAGGTTATTAAAGAAGAACATCAAATGTTCACAAATACAATCTAATAGCACATTTAAAAGATACACTGCAGCTTCCATTTACTTCTGCATGTAATTTAGGAAATATTTTGGAAAGAATGTCTCTAGAATATATGCCACTATAGGAGGGAAAGAGGACAGTGTAACATATGTGCCTGGGTTTTATCTGTGAGTGATAATCACGTGAAATTTTCCTACAGCGTGTGCACTTTGGAAACACCTGGTTCAGTGGCCAGGACAAGGGTATGTGGAGGTATTCATAGGTATTAACCAGTGGCTGGTTAAAAACATGGGGATCTCCTTCTCCTTGCCCTGAGGGAGGGCAGTTCAATCTCAAAAGGGCATAATTTCAGGCAAATTGGAGTGATGAACCCAGATTTTTATTTTTCTCTTCCCCCTCTGAGAGGTAGCCAGGTACAAAACAAAAGCAAGGTGCCATCACCCAAAAGGATGGAGGTTCTTTATACAAGCTTACCCAAAAATGGTTTAGTACAGTTATAGCAGCAATCTTGTCACAGGATTATGCAGATCTAGGATTCAGGATTGGTGTGCAAGGTGGATGGATGGCATTTTTTCAGAGTAGTGTCCAAACTGGCCCATGCTATCTTGATGGGATTGCAGCGGAGAAGTTGCTACTACAAAAATCAGTGCTGCCATATATGTGCTTCCTATATGGGCACATTGATTCACACATTAGGCTGCTCTTCATGAGCTCCCCTGACCACAACTATGTCGGTAGTCTTTTGTGCTCTCATACAAAGCATTTCATGGAAGAACCAGCTCTACATGTAGATTATTTTTTCATCTTTAAAAATATATCACTCTTTAGAAACATATGAAAGGAATGAATAAAATATCCTTCAAGCACTCTATGTTGCATGCTTGTGCTTGCCTTTCTGAAGTTCAACACAAATGTATATCCTTCCCATATGCCTTCCCCTGCCTCTATTTGCTTCCTATTCTCCAGTGTTATACTTGGATCCTAAACTCATCTGGGTAGGGGACCTGTCCACTCATACTTTGCAAAGATGATGCACTTGGATGGCACATTAATTTTAATAATAAAGATTCATCACTCAGTACCTTCTCACTTGCTCACTGTTTCTTGAAAAAATTGCTTTGTTTTGAGGTGGTACTTGCTGATATAACAGCTGTTGATTGCTTTATATAATGCCAGCAATAATCTTTGTGTGATGAAGGTGGAAGATACATTCCATTCTATCACATGTATAATATGACAAGCAAGAACGGTACTCTCTATGGAAGCCTATTAATAGCTTTCCAAGTAGAAGGATTTGTTTCTCTCAAATGAAGGAAGGAGGGAATCCTACAGATGGGCTTGCTCAGTTACAAGGCTCTTGAAGGAGTACCTGCTTCACTATGTGAATCTTTCCAAATCTTATTCCATGCCACTGGTGGTGGGTGTGGTGACTGCCTTCTGTGGTGAATACTTCTGGATTATTATGAAAGGGAATGGGAAAACCTCACGATCTCTCCTGTGAGTGACACCCCCAAATGGAAGAACAGTATACTTGTTGGGTATTGACGTTACTCGTACACTCAGTCATTATGCTCTGAACAAAAAGACAAGACTTTATGAAGAATTCCACCTTCATTTCCTGACAAAAGGTGAATAATAAAAAATGCTGATCAGCTTAAGGTGACAGGTTAGGTTTAAATTCTGCTGGTGTATTGGTGTATCCGCACTGAAAAGTTGTATGCTGTATTCAATCAGGGTGGGGAAGAGATTGGAAGGTTTTGGAAAGGAAAATCCCCTTTCTCTATAAATCTATGCCCTGCAGTAGGTCTTTTTGAATCTGCACCAGCAAAATTGCTGGTGTAAGGCCAAGGAGAAAAGGTGGGGTGAGGTGACTGCCAAAAAGGAGGCTAGAATTTGGCATGCATCATTTCAGCCACCTGTAGGAGGCTTTCTACAGCCTCCTTGTTTCTTGTTCTTCACCTTCTTGCCCTGTTTTGCCCCCTCCTATACCACCCTTCTCCACACCATCTGACTTTCCCCCACTTTTTAAACTCCTGCACTAGGTGGCCAGTGGCTGATTTCAGCCCTCCCACTGGCTCTCAAGCCGCACACTACAAAAGTGTTTCCAACAGCAGTGAAGCAGTAGCACAAGTGGAATGCTTGTTACGCCAGTGCTACAGGACCATAGGATCGGGCTGTTAAGCCCCATAACAATCTAGGGTACAAAAGGGGATTTGAAGATCACCAAGAACCCTGCCTACACATTTATAATTTGCTAACTCCTGAAACCCCCTGCTTTGAAGTCCATCTTGACTTGTTTTCCGTCATAAGATTATTTCATATGCACATCTGAAAGACAGATGAAAAATCACAAATCCATCACAGTTCTATGTTTTTCAATAAACCTGTGTAGCTAATGATGGGGGGAGCAGCCTTTCTAATCACAGGATACTCAAAAGGTCAATATTAGGTATTGGCTTTCCATCCTGTCCATCTGAAACAATATACTGCTCTGAATGCATTTGGTAAATGGTGGTAAATGAACCTCTCAGAAGCATTAGAATGGCAGGAAGAGAAAATTTGAGAATAGATGCTAAGTGGATCTTGAGGTTTGTAATTGTAGGCTTGGGAATAATTATCCTAATTAATAGCTGCTATAACCCTGGCCTTTGCCCCTGTGCTTATGTATGAGTTAATGATTACTGTTCTGCCGGGTGTGTTTTTGGTAGAAGTGCCAAGTATGTCAGAAGGGTAAAAAGTCCTGAGGGAGAAGATTTAAAAGTCTGATCTTTAGGGTACCCACTTTCCCAAAACCACAAGTACATCATGCTGTGATCAGATAACATCTTTGCAAACCACAAAATAGTGGCTCGTGGGTAGGTGATAGCTGAATGGAAAGATCTATTACATCAGTAAGTTCCTGGGACATGTAATTTCACCCTGCTTGTGTCAAAGAGGAGGGTTTTACTTGAGATGCCTGTGCTTTAGATATACCATAGAAGACAAGTCCCTTTCAGTGTACATTTGTACCTTTCAGTGTATATTTCCACCACTGCTATCTACTGAGAAAATGTTGCTACCAGCCCATTCATTCCAATTCTTCCACCAGCTAATTCCACCAATTCTTCCACCAGCTAACCTTTTCAATATACTGTGTTCTCGCATGACATGAGAACAGTGAAGAAGCTACTCTGGTAACAGAATTTTAATCAGAATCAATTTTTTCATCGAAAAAAATTTCAATGATTAAAATTAAAAAAAATTTATGGCAACCCGGATCTTACAGGCAAGGACATTTTCAAAAGTTGGCATTTTTACAAACCAGATCTATAACTCTCTGCTTACTTGCAATCACTGGTCGTGATCTGGACTTCAGTTACGGAGTTGGATGTGCACCATTTTTGTCCATGCAAGAATCTGCTCCCCTTGATGTCTCATTTGAGGAAATAGTCTATGGACAATATATCTGGAATACATAGCACTGCCACCATTTCCCTCAGACTTTAAACTGTGACTGAAAAGAAGGCTCTTGCAGATTACTAGATCCCAGCAACAAACCATTGGCAGACCAGTGAATTTTTCCAGCCTCTTGTTCTCCTGTTCTCTTCACACCATATGTGTCATAGGTAGGCCTTTCTTCCTTGTCTGCTGTCTTCAGGACTGGTGTGGGTAGGGTTTTCCCTTGCACATCAACCATTTTCTCTTACTATAATCTGTGAAGCAACTGTCACCAGTTGCGCAGAGGTTATATTAGGTGATATAAACAGACATATTGAAGCTCCATGCAGTGCAAGCAGGGAAAAAGGTCAAACAATGTTCTAAGATGGAACAAATTATTAGGTAGAACCCCATTAGCCTCTCTGGTGGATGCTGCAGACTACCTTTGTCCATAGATCTAAGGTGGTGGTGGATGACAAATTACTCAGGCCTTCCACCCCAAATCTTCCATATTCGTGTCACAAAGACTGCTGGTGGTTATGGTGCAGCTAATACTGTATACAAGAGCATGGCTTGTATGTCCATAATGCAGGATACAAATGTATCTGTGCCATTTTGTTTTAACTGGAGGAAAGCTGTTTCCATACACAGATTGAGGCAACAGTGTGGAAGTCCCACTGATTTTAGACCAAAATCACTTTCATCCTATTTGCATTGTTATTAATTTATTCCTAAATTTTGATCGAATATAGAATTATTGATTTGTAATGATCACATCACAAACCAGTAAATTACACAACCCTTCAGAAACAAATACTGCTATACATGTAGAAATAAAAAAAAACCTGAACATGACATGTGAACATATAAGATTATCTTCCAGGATGATAAAACCACTGATGTGACTATGAGAAACTTAACTTTACTGATAAATAGTCTTGCAGAATTTAGCACTGTTTGACTTGGTGTTCCTTTGAGTAAATATTGAATAAGAGGTAGACGAGCCCTGAGAGAAAATCCTTCATCCATTTGAACTTTTCCATCATGGAAATGTATATGTCAAGAACCTTCTCAACCATGAAGCTGGGGGTGGGTGGGTGTTTCTTTATGCCTCTATCATTCATTCATTCACATTTATAGCCTGCCCCATCCTGAATACCAAAAGCAGGTAATAACAGGTTAAGAGCAAATATAATAATCCATTCATATTTCATCTAAGATCAGTTACAAGATAAAACACAATGCATGGATGGATCATACAGACATATGTGTGTGAGTGTATATTTCTGTGTGTGTGTAAATATGTGCAATTTGTATGTTAAAATGTTTGTATTAGATATATATACTAGTCAAACTGCATGACTTCAAACAGTTAAAATGCAGCCTCAGCCAATATGGAAATACAACTGAATTTGAAATTTACTATATGCTGTTTCTACTTTTCATTTTTTACCATTTCACACCTTGTCCACATCTCGAGCGAGCTTGTAAGTTTCCAGTGCATACATTTCTTGTGATGATATATTGTCCTGGTGGAAAATTTCATTTACTGGCTGTGCCCTTTGCTGAACCTGTTGCTAGTCAGGGAACATGATAAGCGTATAAGTGGCATGCTACTTCATTTATCATACATCGTTTTAGACACTCAAATATCTTATATACAATTCTGCATTCTGCACCACAGGAATCAACTTGCAGGAGGAAAAGAATCTACAAATAATGTCTGTTTATAATATATGTGTATCATCCTAATAAAAATTAATCATAGTTTACAGTAAAAGTGCCCTTTATTTCATTTTTATGGCTTTGGATACTACATGCTATCAAACACAAATAGAAAAATATCTGGGTTTTGTGATTTGGGGTATAACCAAATTGAATGATATAAAAATGCTGCCTATTTATAAATAATTGAATTACATTTTGAAATAAACCACAGATTTGATATAGCCTGCAACGTCAGAATATGTTCCTATCTTTGTGTTCCTTGCTGGTTTGAATATTGCATATAAAATCATGCTCAAAAGGAAGAGGCAAAGTCTTCCTAGTTTGTTTGGAGGGAAAACATTTCAGAAAATCTTTGACAATGAAAAAGTCGATTATTTTGCTGGAAAAATAAAATTCAGCTTTTCACATTTCAACCACTTTTAGTCATTGACTTCACAGCATGTTTTTGCATGTGTGTGTGTGTGTGTGTGTGTGTGTGTGTGTATATACATCTATATATATATATATATACATCTATATATATATATATCTATATATATAGAGAGAGATATATATATATCTATATATATATCTATATATATATACATCTATATA
This sequence comes from Cryptoblepharus egeriae, assembly GCA_030015325.1. NCBI lineage: Eukaryota > Metazoa > Chordata > Lepidosauria > Squamata > Scincidae > Cryptoblepharus > Cryptoblepharus egeriae. Next base: position 50,908,251 of record JAREYC010000004.1, read on the forward strand.
TATATATATACATATACATCTATATATATATATACATCTATATATACATGTATCGTATATGTGTGTGTGTGTGTGTGTGTGTGTGTGTGTATATATATATATATATATATATATATATATATATATATATATATATATATATATATATATATATATATATATATATATATATATACATGTATCGTATATAAAACTGAAATGTCACTCACTGACTCACTCACTGACTCACTCATCAACGCCAAAACCGCTGGGCCTAGAAGCCTGAAATTTGGGGAGGGTGTTCCTTCTATGACAACCAAGCCCACCAAGAACCAGTGTTGAGAAATTTAATCCTTAAGGGGCATGTCTATCGGGTGAACTGCCCAGGCGCAGCCCAGCAGGCAGACCGCACCTGCGCAATTTCTCTCTGGCTACTAGGCGAGCCAGGCTGTGCCCAGCATGCCTCACAGCTGGAGAGAAACTGCACAAGCACAGCCCAGCTACTGAAGGGGCAGTTCAAGAAGGGGCAGTTCGCAGAAGGCGCAGTTCATCCTGGGGCCAGGGCAGACTGTGTCTGAGCATCCTGCCCAGGCCATGGGGCATTTTTTTCCTAATGTGTTTCCAACTGCTAACCATATGGCTTAATGTGTTTGTGTGTGAATCTGTGTGTGTCTTTTTTTAAAAAAAGCAAATATGGAAGGTTCTGTCTTCACCCTATTGACTGATAGTCATCAAGCCAATCTGATTTTTGTATAACAACATTCAGTGTGTACAACATATAACAACAACAGTATAACAACAACAGTGTGCTTGAAACACCTTCAGTATTGAGGAAGAACGCATCATATGACGAATTCTTACCATCATATGGTAATACTCCACTGTTTTACTCTGGATTATAGCTGCTTAGCTACTGTTGGTGATAGAAGTGACTATCCAAAAAGTATATTGAAGGATTTGCTGTTCTGTCTTCCAATTATACACTTGGGTCTCAAACCGCTAACCTGAGTGCACAACAGAGTGTCTCTTCTAGTTACCGTATTTCCTGGTTTATAAGACGCACTTTTTTTCTTCCAAAAGGGGGGGAAAACGTCTGTGCGTCTGATAGAGTGATAGGGCCAATCCTGGAGCACCTTACCCCATCATGTCATATGTCGTTGGATCCGTATTGAAGAGCAGAATCCAGTGCAACAATCAGTTTTGATATCTCCTTTCTTTCAAAAGTTACGGCCAAAAACGTAAAAATCAAAAATATAAAAACAAAAAAATACATTTTTTGGCAATTTAAGCGGGTAGGAATTTTGACTTGGGGTAGGAATTTTGGCCTTGTGGTTCAGGAATTTTGGGTTTGGCATCTGGTCACCCTGGCACAGTTGCAATCCTAACCAGCCTTCCCTGGCTTGGAGACTTGCTCCAAAGTAGACATGCACAAGACCTGGTCCCTCCTGCTCCACGCCTGTGCCTCCCTCACTCTTCCCTATGTATCTGGATCCCCTCACCTTTCCCTACCTACCCCCCAAAAGAGCCCCCCCCCCCCCACTTACCTGCCTTCCTGGACTATTTGCAATGAGATTTGTGCAAAATGTTGTTGTCTGATCATTTGCAATGAGATTTGTGCAAAAGTCGCAAATCACTGACACCAGAGATGATGAGTTTTTGGGGTTACCAGAAAATTAAAAGAGTGCTTGAAGCTTAAAGTCTTTCCTCATTTGTTAATGACAGTGATAATGGTTCTTAATACCACTGTTGACTTTACATGGTTGAAATATTATTCTGCTATATTTTATTAAATATATTAGTACAACATTTGGTTCAGAATATTTTTTTTCTTGTTTTGCCCCTCTCAACTTTGGTGTGTCTCATGGTCCGGTGCGTGTAATAAGCCGGGAAATACAGTACATCTCTTCATAATAAGTCAAATGCAGCTCTTGACTTTCCAAAGTTGCTTTCTTCCACCTTTGGGAGGTGGGTTTAGGACATGAAGCCTGAACTCAAAATGAAGAGCTTGAAAATATCTGCTGCATATTTAGAGCACTATCCTATATGTGTGGATCCTGGCCAGAAGGCTAGACCAGGTGTATGCTTGCAGCCCAATCTAATCTAAATTGTCATTCAGTGCTACAGGCTATGCCAAAAATAGGGATTTTGTATAACAACATTCAGTGTGTGCACAAGGCTTGAAACACCTTCAGTATTGAGGAAGAACACATCATATGATGGATTCTTATGGGTATTTTTGGCTGCTGGGGGTCTCCTTGATGTAAAGAGACATTGGTCCCCTTGCCCTGTGGTAGGTTCCTGCAGCCATAACAGATGTACTTGGACCTGTGCCGGTGATATTGCTAGTGTAAGTCTATGTTGATCTGTACAGGTAGATCAAGTCCAAGAAGGGGGCTGGAATTCAATGTGAACTCCTACCAGGTGTCATTCCCTGGCACCAATTTACCCACCACTCAGTCCTACTAGCTACTTTTTATGTCCTCCCTCACCATGTCCCACCCCATGCATTGGGGTTACCTGCTCCAGTGGGACTCCATCATGCCACTGGGCACTCAGGAAGGTTTCAGATTCCAGCTGGTTCCCTGCCCAGCATGTGATGTCATTTTTGCAGCAGACAGCATTGGCAGAATATGCGTTTCACTGGCGCTGTCTCACAGTGGGATCGGGCTGTTACTCTAGTTCACCATCAGAAGTTCTTACATTCTTAACTCAAGGGTGAAAGAGCTTGAAGAGTAGGCCTCAGAGCAATGAGATCAGACTGATTCCTCAGCTGTTGAAAAGCAGATTCTTTAGTACTCCTGGGTCCATATCTCAAAGATTGCTATCTTTGACAAACTAGCATTTTCCATTTATCGGTCATGAGGCTATAAAATAGGTCTTACAGATAATAAATCAAGTATTTTCCTAGAGTGTATTAACAGATTACCAGTACAACATAAAACCACCCACATCCAGTGGGCTATACAAGGGCATAAGAAAATCAACACATAAAAGTCAAATTAAATAATTAAACTGAGCTACACAGTGAGATACAAGTAATAAAGTGGTCTCCCATTCCTCACAGAGGGATCCAGAGCTAAGGCTGCAATCCTAACCGCCACTTAAGCCCCAGCATAAGTCATGTGCTGATTTGGGGATGTCACAAAAGTGCCAAAAGACAATTCTATGCCACTGCTGGGGGAGGATTAGACCTGTGCACAGACACATGCTTGCTTCCCTACATCACCATGGGAGTGGGAAGACCAATATGTTGTGCCAGCCTAGTTTTGAATTGCGCTTAAGTCCTAAAGACACTTTCCTGGGAGTAAGAGTCATTGAACACAATGGGGCTTACTTTTGAGTGGAGAGGGTTAGGATTCTGCTCTAAGTCTCAGCCTGTCTTTAATGATGAGATCTGCCAATCCTGACTCAGCGTTTTCTGCTATGTCAGTCTTCATCTCTCATCCTCTCATTCCTTACACCTGTGGAAATACATTTCCACTTAACTCCCATCTTTCTTTGTAGCTAGCCACTCCCCTTCTTATAATTTTTCCTTCCCTTTTCCATTTCACCTATCTGTCTTCTTTATATTATTTTTTGCTCTTTACACTATCCCTTTTAAAAAAAAAAGCAGGCCTCCATCAGTCTTTAAAGACTATGGTATCGTGCTTTGCGCTGCATACGCTGCATGCAAAGCACGAAAGCCTGGGTTGGATTGTTATGGAGGATAGGCAGCAAATCCCCCCTCTCCACGCCACTGAATGAGTCCAATGGAAAGGCAGAGCCCATATGATTGGATCCAGCTGGCGTCACAGAGCTGGGCTAAGAACAGGAGCTCACCCTGTCTTGTGGGGCCGACCCGGGTCTCAAACCCTGGCCTGCTGGTTAACAGGCACAGTGACTTAACCCTTGCGCCACCCACAGCCCTATCCCTTTGAAATACCTAAAAAAACAAAACCCTTTCCTAATATTCACAAGTATATTTGGAATATATCATTAGCAGTTCAGAAACAATGATAGAGAAGTCCTATCTGCATCCTTTTGAACCTGTGGAGACTCCATATGCTTCTACATTCATGTGCATTCGTAAACATGATTGCACCTTTCCATTGTAATATCTAAGGATATCTTGTTATTCCAAAGAATAACTTGGTGTTCTGAAAAGAAAATTAAAGGCCCCTTCTGCTGTAACTTAGGAAAACCTCTTCCATTTCAACTTCATTGGAGCTGTGGCATAAATTTAGAGTTATTTCATTGTAAAAAGTGTTGTCACTTTTACTGCAGCCGTTTACTATGTCAAATGTTCAGCTCTCTTCACGCTCTGCTTTGCATTTACAGAGAATCCATGATCAATACATCCTTAGGTGAGTCATCTGAAGTTAGTTCATACATTAATTGACCAACTAATGTTTTCTATTGTGATAGAATTGGCACTCAATTTTTTATTACCCCATTCTTTGCCATCTGCTGTGGTTATGTTCTGAAGCTCTAGATTGCTTTGGCAGATGGTCAGGAACTGTCACACAGACACACAGACAACAAGTGATCTGTTTCTCAGCATCAAGAAATGAATTCCCCGGAAGAATAGCTTTCAATAAGAAGGTTGGGTTGGCAATTTTGTTGCTATTGCAATGCTTTTGGTGTCCATTCCTGCATATCCATCTCCTTGTGCTGGATATTTCTCTGAATGTGATCCACAACAGGATGTAAGCCAGAAAGGCCGGGATTTGTTTATCACAACCACTCTTGGTTTCTGCAGCCAGGAAAGTCAGTCCCAGCATTCATTCACAGATGTGATACTTGAGATAGTGATATCCATCTCTTAAAGCAATGGTTGCGAACCTATGGCACGCATGCCAATGCGGGCACTCACAACCCTCTCTGTCAACACATAGCACTTTGTCTGAGAGTGCTGTAAGCCCAGTGAGCATGCCTAAAGTTCTGGGCATGGGTGCTGGGCACCGGTGAGCTCAGTCGGCTCCACTTTGAAGAGGAACACCCTGCTCTTCTTCAGAGCAGAGCCAACTGAGTGCACCAGTGCCTGGGACTTGTACTGGGGCTTATGCCGGCCTAACTGGGGATTTGGATTGCAGCCAATATTAATACTCACACTTTCCATGAAGCATTTAGCATCATGTTTTAGTCTTCTCCATTCCCAGTTGTAACCAAGGCTCCAATTGTATCCTTCCCCTTCATCAGTCCTGATGCAGCTCTGCCCAAAAGGATGTATGCTTCATATTGGGTCATGGTTGCTGTGACAGTGACCCAACAGCAGAAGTAAGTAAAATTTATTTTAGAAACCTTTGTGTAAGCCTGAGGCAGCCTATGGCTTACATTGTCAGCACAATCCTAACCCCTGGTGAGGCCACCACAAGTCCTGTCTGACCCGAGGGTGTTGCAAAAGTGCCATAAGGCACTTCTCTGCCACTCCTCAGGAGGTTAGGCCAGTACACAGACATGTGCAGCCTCCCGATGCTACTGTGGGAATAGGGACATGAGTGAATCGTGCTGGCTAACTGGGTTAGGATTACACTCTGTATGTATGTACAATGGTCCCAGAAGAAATGGGCACATTATTTTTTTTTAATGCAGAGAAATTTCACCCAAGGTCTTTAATCATTTCTTTTATTACTAATACTTGCTGGTAGACCTAGGTTTGTGACACGTGTGAAAAGGCCTATGGTATATCCTAGTTTATGCATGTACAATAATGCTGAATGTAAGCAAATTTTTCCTTCCCAAAGTTGCAAAAAATAGGATAGTATAGGGTTGAAAAGATGGCAGGAGACCCAGTGAAAGCACCTTTTGCAAGCAGAACTTCATATATGGAGACCAACCAGGCTGTAAACAAATTGTACTCTAACCAGGTTTTCCCTAAATTTGTGAATTGTAACCAGGTAACCAGTTACCTCTGCTAACTGAGCAAGAGGCACTCTTCCAAGTGGGTGCTCCTCTTTTATTTAGCAGGGGGAGAGTAACTGGCCCTACACACCCCAGAAATGTCTATTCAAGTGGCTTCTGCTGGTGTTCTTTTTTGCATTTTAGATTGTGAGCCCTTTTGGGACAGGGATCCATTAGCTTTTAATTAGCTATTATTTTTCCATTTTCTTGTAAACCGCTCTGTGAACTTTTTAGTTGAAAAGCAGTCTATAAATACTGTAGACTGTAGACTGTAGGTATTAATCCCCTACATTTGTGGTGAGAGTCTGAAGTTACCTCTCCTCCTTGGGAAAAATTTTTCCAAGAAAATACATTGTATTCAATATGCTTGACATACCCAATGAACAATGTGCACCTTTTCCCCAAATAAAAAATTAAATCATTATTTATTGGTTTATTGAAAGTTTTTCACTCCTTGCAAAAGGGCAGCATTCTTTGCGAAGGTGGTCTGTCTTATTAGCTCCTTAAAATAAACACTGCACAGAATTTCTCAGTTTGAAACCAATTCCTTTCATGCCAATCAAGTCATCTTTATAGCTCTTTATCCAAACATAGAGTATATTTGAAATATTTAACTATCACATTTACTTGAATCTAATGTTCACATTTTTCAATCAAATTTCTGTCTGCAAAATCAAAGTATGCATTAGATTCTATAGTGCATTAGATTCGAATTAATGTGGTATTTTGATTATAAGTATAGGTCAGTGTTTAGTTTAATGGTTTATTACTATATTGTAATAAAAATATAACATAAACCCATTGTTGTATAAAGTAGTTCAATTAAGAAATCATAACATAAACCCATTGTCATATTATTATCATATAACTCATTATTGTATGCAGTAAAATTATATTTTTTACCTGTTTTGCAGCTACACATTACAATCAACAGTAAACATGTTCTTAAAAACTCAAACCTTTTTAAATAGGGGTGTGCATTAGATTTGATGGCACATTAGATTTGAGTAAATACAGGTATATTGTCCAGTGTTTATTTTCTTTTTGTTTTCCATTTTAATTTCTCTTTAATGATCACCTATTGTTTGTTTTCTGTCATTAGCAGCCACTTTAGGGCTCTCTTGAGCCCCCCGGGCCTGTACTATTATCTCTTTAAGCTATGGCTGAATCTTAAGCATTCTCTGGTGAGTGTTATCCTGCCCTATGAGAGTCATGATTATCTATGTCTCTTTTTCTCTGTCCTCTTCTTTTTTTATAAAGACTTACTGAACACGTTGCTTTTTACTCTTTTAAAAATCACATCTGGGCAGGCGAGAAGCTTCTTTTGAAGGATTACATTATGGCTTTGATTTTTATTTATAAAACATAAAGGACTAATATATATCAGTTAGGACATTTTGCTTCCAAAGTGCATTGTAGCAAAAATAATTGGACGGCGGTTGTGGTGTGAAATATATGACAGCTTTACAGGACATAAAAAGCAGCTTTTTCTTTGTAATAGTGTAATTGCCTTAAACCCCACAATCATAATTGTTATCAAAAAATAATCCCAAGGAAAGGCTAATATAAGGTGAGCAGACTATTATGAGAGCTCTAATACACTCGATTCCTTTGGAACGGCAAATGCAGCCCCTCAATCTCCCAGTGCTTTTAGTGTCAGTCAGAGAGCACTCACTCATTTCTGTGCATCAAGCCTGCAGTATTGATTTTTCCACTGACTGAAACAGCCATATAAGCATAAATTTTGCATGAGGCTTTCACTTTGTAGACTCTCCTTTGGTCAGATGACACATGATGTGAACATGAAGACTGGATAATAACAATGCATGGTCAACCTGCAGGCATTAAAGCGTGGTCGCTCACGGCTTTGAAGGACAAAAGCTGGGATGGTGCCTCTCTGGTGTGAGAGAAAACAAATATCATTTCCATCTTAGCAGTCAGCATTCAATTTGGGTTTCTATCTCTCTCCACTTTCATAGCCCCATTTCAGTAGGAAATATATGTATATGTTCGTGTGTCTGCATGCACCCACACACACATATATCTTGACAGGGTCCACTCCAGATGAGAATCTGTTCCTTGCAAAAGCAAAGCTTTGATACCAGTGATGTATCAAGGAAAAAAAAACCAAATACCTTTCCTCTACTTCTCTTCTGCTTTCCTACTTTGTGTGCATGTGTTGTTTTGTTTTTTGCTGGTTGATGCCATTTCTTTCAAGTCAGCCCTTGAGACTAAATAGTGTACAGCTGGGTTTGATAACATCTTGTATCAGTGCTGGAAAAAATCCTTAGCTAAAGATTCTTTCCCATGATAGACAGGCTGGAGTGAAAATGCTCCTTTAAAGCAACATCGTCTTCATTCCATCTCAGCCATGGATGTGTTTCTTTTCTCGTTCATATCAGACTCCCCACTCTATTTTCTCTCATTTTTAAAATGCTCCATTTCAAAGTCCTGGTGTGAGATTGTATTGCTAGATCACTAAAGAAGAGGAAGCTTAACTAATGGAATCCCCTGGAATGCCATATTTTCCAAATAAGACCCCACAGCGGTGCATTAACTGTTGTTTAAAGAGCATTAATGACAGCCATTTGATATAATTAATTTAGAGCATCATGGAACGAAGCCTTTTCAAATTAAGCTAAATTGACCCAGAGGAAAATTTATTGGTAAGCAAAACCCATGCCAGTTAACCCAGTTTGAGTCACTGAAAAGGTGAAAGCCATTTCACTTCAAATAACAATCAGGAGATATTTAAAAAACATGGGGTGGAAGGGGGTAAACCACCGGAGTGAATAATTGCCATGAATTCGGTTTTCCTTTCACAAAAGAAAGATCTTTGGCATAGCCACCATTAAACAGGAGGGAGGCATCCTTTAGGCTGAGAGAGGTGTCATAAACAATGATACAGCTGTCCTCATATTTAAACAGAATTAAACGAATTTAAACGTGTAAATAATGGGAGTCACTTCAAAACACATCAGAGCCTGGTGGTGAGATTTTTCACATGAACATGCCTTAGAATGATAACAAAAAACATTTTCTCTCTTACCAGTGGGAGAGAAAGCTTCTTTTAGCTTATTTCTTCTTCTTTTTCTTACCAATGAACTATATTGCCACAGCATGGCTGCTCTCTAAATATCGCTCTTGCCTTATTGGGAATGGTTATGAAATTATTATTATTTTTATTTCAGTTTCAGTGTGTATCACCAGTGGTGGGCTCCAGCAGGTTCGCACCTACTCTATAGAACCGGTTGTTAATGAGAGATAGGACATAAAAAGTTTAAAAATAGCCATTTAAAAGTGGCTGCCAGATGGGCATAGAACCGGTTGTTAATTTCTTTGAATCCCATCACTGTGTATCACATGAGTTCTCTCTGTTCAAAACCAAAGCTATTACTGTGAACTGTGTTGTCCAAAATGAGGTTTTTCCAGAAGGACAATAATGACATGAGCCTGAGCTCCTAAAGGTGGTATGAGAGCTCTGAATGACAGGGAACCATAAAGGAGGAAGAAGAGTTGTCTGATTTGGAAGATCAGTTCAATTCCTTTCTGAAGCTCCTCCAGTTCCTTTCTCCTCTTCCCAACCCCACCCCCGGTTAAAATGCTAAGAAAGTTGATAAAACAACAAATTGTTTGGCAGAATGAGCCTGGATTTAACAGACCTTAGTATGAATTTTGTGGGATTTAAACATAATGTTATAGGATTCTCAACAAAATCACCCAGGGCAGAATTCTAACTGTACCTTCAGCAAGTGCAGAGGCTACTGTGCTAGCTGAAGGTATTGTGAATTTGCTATAAGACATGTTGCAACACCGCATGAGTAAACAGCACTGGCACTGTGCCATGCCCCTAGTGGGGTGCATTCCAAGCTCCCAGCCACTGGTACAAGCAGGTAAGGTGCTGAGCAGTGCAGGCGTATGGCAGGGAAGTTTCAGGGTGGGGGGAGAATGGGGTAAATCTGGCCTGGGAGGAAGTGGAATCAGCTGATGCCTCTTCCACTTAGATAAATCCCCCTTCCTAAGTCAGGCCAACATACATGGAGCTGCTTGGACTAGCTAAATAGTTGGTATTACTCAGGGTAAGATTAAAAAAATCCCTTACCCCTGGAGACCTCAAGACAACTTAAAGCAACTCCGAAGCTATGTGGCCTGGCTGTATCAGAACTAGTTAGGATTGGGCTACCAGTGTCATTCAGTGCATTGGGGTTAGAACAGAAGCTTCTACTTTTCCCATATCATCCTACTCTTCTATTTCCTTTCGCATATAGACAAAGGTTTCATATATTGAAGGAAACAATAGAATAAGCAATAGTTAAATAAGAGACATGGAGATCTAGAAACCTAGACTGCTAGTCTTGAATTATAGTGTGCAGGTCATTCTGAGCCTTATATTTCCAACTCTTAACTGCTGGTGATCTCTGCCTTAGAGAAGGCAGGTAAACAAAGCAGAAGATCAGCATATATAAAGGATTGCCATATATCCCCCCAAACAGGGACAATTCCAATTTTGGGGGATTGTGTTAACATATTGGCAAATGGGACAGAGGGTCCTCTCCCAACTTTGTGAAAGAGAATTATGGCAAACCTAAGCATATAGAACCATGTGATTTAATGAATTATTAAAAAACACTGCTAATTGATAAAAATAGAAGGTATGATCCAGCCAGAGTTAAGTCCTTTTAAAGCTGCCATCATACAGACTTCTTAAGGGGTACGTCCCCTTGAATGAATTATGGCTTTGTTGTAGTTTGGTTGTTACACCGCTAATGTCAATGGGAGAGGTTTAACCACTTATATCCCAGTTCTAGAGCCCAGCGTCAGTCTCCCACATGATGCTCTAACAGTGGTCATTGCAAATGTGTTGTTAAGCTACACCAGAGGACAGAGGTAATAGGACAGAGCCAGTTTTTGCTGGGTCTCTAAACAGATTGGATAGCTGTTGGGATCCATCAACAATGTTCCCCACTGAGTGGCATAGGGCACGGTGAGGATGATAGTAAGATGGTGAGGGATGCTTTTGGGTAGTTGGAGGGCAAAGGGTAGTCAGGGGCAAATAAGTTTTGGGAGGGAGCAAGGGTGGTGGTGGAAGCTGCCATTCCATCTTCATCCCAGTCCATGGAATCCCCATCCCAGCAAGTAATGTGACACTTAATTGAAAAATGTTATGAACAGTGCTATAAAACCTTAGTATGATATCACTGTGGAAACACTTTATGGAATAACTTAAAAAATTATTTTCCTTCCACACCTACTTCATTGGATCTGACCCAAAATTTCAAGGATAATAATCTAACACTGGATACGTAAGCAAAACAGGAAGCTTCTGAAATAAATAAGTTATTGTTGCAGTTCCACTTCTTTGAAAATGTGTGTATGTGTGTGTGTTTTCTGTCTACTTAGAAGATGTAAAATGTATTTTAAGATAATTTTTGCATGATCTATGATGTGACTTTTCCCTTACATTTTCTTAAAGGAATATGTTTAATAAAGGAGAATCTAGTACTCTAATGTGGCATACACTGAAAATTATGAGAAAAATGGCTCCAATCTGCAAATTTATCATTCTCCCCTTTCAAAAATGTGCATGTTTTTAGCTTCAAACTTGATGTGGCAAGCATGTTGCTATGGATCTTGCAGATATGGTTTCCACAGTAAGTGGTGTAACAGTTTTTAACTGTGAAGTGGTATAAGAAGTGGTAGGCTCCAGCAGGTTCGCACCTACTCTAACGAGAGATAGGACATATAAAGTTTAAAAATAGCCATTTAAAACTAAAATAACAAAAATAATAATTACAGTACTAAATACTTTATGAGTCCAAGTAGGACTGAGGAACCACTGGACTAGAATAGAGCGATAAGAGAGTATCTGCGTCCTTGTCTGGGCGATTGTGTCTCAGTCAAATGCATCACAAGCACTGGTGTCTCTGAACATTTGCACTTTGTGCTTTTTGCTTTGTTCTGGGGTAGGTCGATGTGTGTGTGTGTGTGTGTGTGTGTGTGTGTGTGTGTGTGTGTGTGTGTGTGCTTTGTCCTGGTTATTTGCATCCCACTATATCTGGGCAACAAACCCTAAATAGGCAACAAATCCCATGTTTTATAAGCTCAGCCTCTTTTCACAACTTTAATCCTACCTTTGCATTTTAAAAATAAAAGTATATCTAACAAATATACATATTGTATATCAGGACACAAATGTCCAAGACACAAAAAGAATGCACAAAAATGTTCTGTACCAGGACATATTTGTCCAAGACACAGCAGTCTGGTCAAATATAAAATAGAAGAATATTCTAGACTGAGAATACCTTTATATATATTAACTAAATCATGGACCTAAGCATCAGTGAAATTATCTGACTTGCTTGAGGTTGTAGACTGGTCATCCCCAGAATATTTCACAGCCAAATGTATTCTTCCCAGTATAATGCTGTATTTCTTTCTTCAACTGGTTCTCAAAAACAGTATTTTATATAAAACTTCACGACGGCAATGAGGAAGATAATTAAGGGAAGGTTGACCAAATTAAATTGAAGTCCAAAATTATGGAATTCCTCATCCAATCATACTCAGAGTCTAATGAATCATTCAATTGCTTTCCATTCGTCATTTCCCATTGTCTCCTCCGGGCATTTAAAATTGCTTCGCATTGTCATAGTCGTAAAACAGAAATTTATGTCTCTCAGAAAGGATATGCAGGTTTTCAGGAAATAATATAGATGTCCAATTTAAGATCAGCATAGTTCATTTTTAAAGAAATGAGTCTTCCCCCACCCACTCCATCCCAAGGTCCTAACTGGCCAGAAAAGGTTGAAAGGGGAAGACTGTTGGAGAGATAGAATGGGTTTTTTTTTCAGAAGCACTGATTTCCTTAGAAGCATTTCCTGGACATTTGTTGGGGCCCAGATTCTTTTAAAGGCTCAACAAGAGTCATCATCCCTACCTTGGTACAGTCTAGTTGAGAACTAACAAACTGAAGATGAATTCTGAGTCTTTGATGATTACAAGGTCTGGAAATCTGGAGTTGGAGTCACAATCATTTTGTGACGGAGTTGCTCTCTACATGAAAGAACTATTTTGGGGGCCACATTCTGGCCATAATCTTGTTAATTTAAGTGGCAGTGGTGACCAACACCCCTTTTTCCAGTTCATTTTAGTGACCTAGCAGCAATATCAGAAGCTCATTGTCTGTGCATTCCCAGCCTTTCCTTTTAATGACTGCAAGGTCCTTTATTTGTCTGCCTTTGAAAATGGCTAAAGAGCATCAATTAGAGCAGAATAAAGTAGCTTATATATTAACAGGATAGGCTGTATCACTATTTGTCCAGCCTCAGTCAGTCAAATTCCAAGGGATCAGGATGCTAAGATTGCTGAGAGGTGACAGAAAAATAGAGAAGTGCAATCCATAAGCACAACCTGTGTGTAGAACAAAGAGACTAGCAGCACAATCCTAACCATGTCTACTCAGAAGTAAGCCCCATTGTATTCAATGGCTCTTACTCCCAGGAAAGTGTCTTTAGGATTGCAGCCTTATTCAAAGGACAGGCACTGAAATGATATCAAGAAGATACTATTTGACATCTTTTGTAAGAAAGGATGGAAGACAATGAAATTTGGGGTTAACAGTTTCTCAAGGGGTTCATGTTTGGGATGTTCAAGTTCTGATATGTTAAATGTGTTGCAGAAGGTTGGATAAGATGTGCAGTGTAAATACGAGTTTGACTGTAGAGTTCCCTCTTCATTTTAAAAACGTTACCTTGCAATTCCAAGAAAGCCTTCTGCAGTTTTGTAGTACTTCTTCCATAGTATTATGAAATTCTCTCTTCACACTGGCTGCTGTATAATCACCACATTTTGGTGAAGTGATTACTTGATAACATTATCAAAGAACTATTGTGATTAAACAAGATAAAAGGTTCTTGAAGCATGGAAGCAATTTCTATAAAGAATAAGATGCTATGATAATACTGATTCCGTATAATGTCAAATTTTGATTAAGAATAGAAAGTTGTATAGTTACTTAGGTTTCTGAATTATTTTCAAATTCTTTCTCATGCTACATTATTTCATTTGATGTTTGAAATCCTGCCACAAGGTGGTTACACCTGTCAGAATGACTTCCTCTGTTATTTGATGACATTCAAAATTTGTTTTTGTTTTTCTGCTGCCCAGACTCAAATCTACAAATCGGGCATAAAATAATATACTATATGCTCATGATTTCTTTATCCCAGGTGTCAAAGAATCCAGTCCTATTCAGCTTTCCAGCACCAATGCATCCATATTGCAGGTCCAAGATGTTCCTGTACCTTGAGGAGCCCTCTGCCACTATCCCTCCCACCACAGGATACAGGATTTGCACAACAAAATCGGTCATGGAAATTTGACTATTGACCCCAAAAGCTTTTAGAAACCAGCGGCTAGCTCAGTTATGTGTTGCTACATAAAGAAAAACTGCAAAAGCCATGGTGCAATCATTGAATATTTTTATAAATATGGTCAACATTCATCAAAATGAAAAGGTCTTCTTGCATAGAAGATCAAGCACCAGATCTAGAGTGCAAGGAAGGTTAATATAGTGAGGGAAGGGTGAGGGCATTCTTTAAGAGACCCTGTGTACAACAGTGTTAAGGGTCCAATCCTTTACAGTTTTCCACTGCCAATTCAGTTGTGCCAGTGAAGTGTGTGCTGCATCCTGTGATGGAGAGGCAGTCACTGAATTTTTTTCAAGGTATAAGAACATGTGTTCACTTATCATGGGGCTGCATTGAAATTTATTATTAGCGTATGGACTATTGGACTTATGGTAAATTAGATGTCAATGCCCAGTCCATCCAGCCATTCAAGGACAGAGTGGCATATGATGAAAAAAAATCTGACACTGGGACGGTATAAGCTCTGGAGCTTTACTGGAGCTGAAACATTAGATGGGATTGGGCCCTGCGACAGAAATCCTACACCTGTTTTCCTGAGAATGGCTGAATTTGGTATAGGCCTATATCCTAAAGTGAAATTAAGCCCCTTCCTCCAGAGCAGTTAAGATGACTTTCCATAAGATAGCACTAGAGGGTGACATAACGGCGTGGACCCATAACTGCTATGGATTTTGCCCATAGTGTCCAATGCAATCATGTCAAAAGCCACATCACACACCCATAATGCTTTAGTGACCACCACAGCTAAGAAAGTGGATTGTGGATTTAAATGTTTGCAAACTGGTCTGTTAAAGGCCTTTCTGTAATCCAGACTGTGTTAAATATGGTTTATTGAGGATATCTTAACACTTGTGAAGCTTGTTGCTCATAGAACAAAGAAAGAACTTTTAACCTCCTTTTTTATTCCAGTTTCTATAACTTCCCAAAGTTTGGGTGTTTGCTTTTGCTGTGTTTGTCAATTCTTTCAAGCTATTGAGAGCCAGACAAGGTATTTTTTTCTTTCCCTTTTTTTGTATATTATAAGCTGCAGTGAATAACATATACTTAGCAAAATTACCCAGTACATTTGCTGTGAGCAGTGCCCAACTCCTTTTCACTTCTGTTCTGACAAGAAGAACGCTATCGCCAAGAAAATCACCGACCTCCATTTCCACCTCACTTTTATTTGGCAGAAAAGAGTCAAGTTTGCCATTGCCTCTCTTCTTGCGCATTGTTCAGCTCATCTGGTATGAGATCACATTAAGGAAGATTGTGGCAATTTGTCTCATCTTGTTGTAAAAGCATAGACTGTCCCCAATGCACTCAAGCTATACTTTTAGCATGGAGGTTTGAGTGGACCTTGAGTGGGCTGAGTAAATATGTTGTTCCAATTAAGGCACCATAATAAAAGGCCCAGCCAGTATTTTCTGTGCTTCCTAGTGTGTTTGTGTTTAAAAAGTAATCACATCTCCACACAAAAATCAAGTCCCACTTAGCAGGAGAGTTTGGAAATGGTTATGAAATGAGAGGTCTGTTTTGATTTGCAATCGGAAGGGTAGGCTTCAAGATAGGCAACTCAACCCCGCAAACATTTGAGCATGCAGGTCAATGGGCTGTGTTTCCCTTCCCAACTATTTCCCCTATTCCATGTCACCCCCTGTTGTCTACATTGTCTAGAGTACCTTCTGTACCCCACCAAGATAGGGACAAGAAGGCTTAATGAAACCAATACATGGAGTGAATGAAAGGGTGCTTTCGAAGGAAATATGCTCACCAACTAATTTCTTCTAAGTACTGTGGGACTGTTACATATTGCATTTATAATCCACCTTTTCTTTAAGGAGCTCAGGATGACATATATTATTGTTCCCACTTTATCCTTATAATAACTCTGTTCATCCAAGTTTACCCAGTGAACTTTGTGATGAATTTGAACTTACATCTTCCCAATCTGAGTGCATTTTAAAAATTTAATTGTAAGAGGCAAAACCATATATCTGTGTTAATACCATTCAGATTAAGAATCTAACCCTAGAAACTATATAATTGAATTTCAGAGTGCAGTTCCGTGCAGTAGCATAGTCATGGTGGTGTAGGGAGTAGCAGCTGCACCAAGATACAAGCTCCAGGCAAAATATTGTGTGGTCAGCTGCACCTGTGTTCACCAGTTGGGCTGCTTCAGCTCCACCAGACACACAGGAGAGAGGAGACTAAGGGCACAATCCAGAAGTGCACTTGGGTTACCCTACCTATCACTGGGCTGACCCAACTGCAAGATGGGCCACCCTAGTTATACTGGAAAAGGCTTGGGCAGCCCAAGGCACCACAGCTGTTCCTTGGGAACAGATCCTGTGGGATCTGACAGGGGTCTCCTCAGGAGCAAGTCCTCCCATGTGTCACTTGGTGCCTACTGAGCATGCTCTGGAGCAGTTATGGCAGCCCTGGCTTCCTGACTCTCTGAATGCAGCGTGCTCTGGATTCAGAATAGTTGGGGCAGGCCCGCTAGGACACTCCTAACTGCCCTAACTCTGCCCTAACCAATTTAGGCCGGCACAATTTAGGTCACTCTGCATTCTTGTGGTAGTGTGGGGAAGCTGGCGGACATCTGTGTACTAATCTAACCCCTGCAAGAGCAGTGTAGAAGTGCCTTATTGCACTTTTGCGACAATCCCATGCCAGCAGTGGATTTTTGCCAGGACTTATACAGGCCTAACAAGGAGTTAGGATTGCAGCCTGAGACAGATTGCAGATGTATACATATAAAGTACATTTCACGTAACAAACAAAAATTTCTCCAGGATTCTGCTTCACGTAAAGAAAGTGCTTCACGTAAAGAAAACATTTGTTGGCAGTTGGGGCAGACGCGCTGGCCGGCAGCCTGTTTAAAAAGTGTCAGGGCTGCCTAGCGCACCTGCCCATAGTGAAAGCAACACTTCTGCGCTGATCCTCCTGTGGACGGGTGTCTGCTGGGCAGAGGGAGAGAAGAGCAGTGGAGAAGAGGGAAGCAGCTCAGGGCCAGCCAGAAGGGAGCAGGGGAGAGAGAGAGGGTCAGGATGGAGAGAAGGAGAAAGTGGGGAGACACTTTGATAGTGTTTTGGATTGCAGCCTCCTAACCATGTCTACCCAGAAGTAAGCCCCATTGTGTTAAATTGGTCTTACTCCCAGGAAAGTGTCTTTAGGACTGCAGCCTAAGTAGACTTCATAAGATCATGCACATTGAATGCATGTTTTGAATTCAATTCCAATGTTTTGTCATCATTTTTACATCCAGTTAAAATTTTTATATGAATATTTTTGGGGTTGTGGAACCAATCATCTGAGTTTCCATTATTTCCTATGGGAAAATCTGCTTCATGTAAAGAAACTTTCACGTAAAGAAACTGCCTCCAGAACGAATTAATTCTGTTACATGAGGCACCACTGTATTTAAATTGTTGGAAGCAACTTTGGATGCCCCTTGAGAGAAAGGTGGGACAAAAAAAATCAAATGAATGAATAATACAAAGCTTTAATTCACTTGACCTGATCCTAACTTTCAACAAGTGCTTGCTTATCAAAATATTAACTAACATTTCTGAATCACTTTAACAAATAAAAAGACCTAATTTAATTAATTACTTTTGATGTCCTCACAAGATGGGGATGAATCTTTTTTGCATTGGGTAGCAGATGGCTTAGCTGCACCACTAGTTCCATGTTGTTGCTAGAGAGTAAGCTTCATTGAATGAACCGTAATGTACAATCCAATCCTTACTACCATTCTGGTCCTCGGTGCAGTGGAACAACTTCTGCTGTATTCAGCATGGGAAGAAGGGCTACTGGAGGTCTTCCCTAAGTAAGGGGGCATTTTTCCCCTTCCTCCAAGATATATCCCAACTTCTGCCCACTCAGGCCTGCCCCAGCAAAATAGCTGGCACACAACAGAGCAGCCTGATGTTACGGAAACAGGCCAAGGAAGGAGGATAAAATATTGCAGCTTTGCTGATACTGCCACCTTCCCAGACTAATCCATCCCCTCTCAACGTTCCCCAATAATGGGAAGGAGCCCATTATACCACCTTCCCACCTGGTTATGCCCTCACCCAACCCTCCACTGCCCAGCATGGGACTTATCTGCTCCAGCACACATGGGCCCTCCACCGGTGGCAGCAGACTGGCACAGGCCTTCCCACCAGTGTCATGATCAGCTGCACTGTCGCAATGTGCTTTATTTGCATTTATGTGCACAAGCTTAGTTAGGATTGCACTGTAAGTTCATAGTAACCTTCATAATGTGGAGCTTCAGGAGACATTTGACACCTGGTCCTCTTATCTTTCAGGGCCTGACTTTTCCAGTAGGTCTCTGATACATATTTTTTTGCTGCCTTGGAAATTATGGTTTGGTTTTTACAGCTGCATTTTATAATGTTGCTTTATTTTGTGACATGGCAATTTAACTTACTTCCAAGCCTACACATTATTCAGAAGTAAGTCCCATTATAACCTATGGGATTTACTCCTAGTTAAGTGTGGATAGGATTACAGCCTTTAAAATAAAATAAAAAGTGTGGATAGGATTATGGCTTAAAAAATTTTCTGTATGAGTTGTCATTGACTGAAATGGCAAGGTATAAATCTTTTTTCAATAAATAGATAAATTCTTTGTGAGAAAACATGCACTCCAGACGTTCTTGGG
This sequence comes from Cryptoblepharus egeriae, assembly GCA_030015325.1. NCBI lineage: Eukaryota > Metazoa > Chordata > Lepidosauria > Squamata > Scincidae > Cryptoblepharus > Cryptoblepharus egeriae. Next base: position 50,927,196 of record JAREYC010000004.1, read on the forward strand.
AAAGATGCACAGGATGGGTAAACTGCAAAAAATAAAAAGCACTAGGTATTTTATAAATGCATTTGTTACTTTCTCACTATATAAATAACTGTAGCAATGTTATCAACATGAGGCAGCCAGTAGTGTCCGCTCTCCAATATATTTAAGTAAAAGATTGTTTATAACAAATGTCGGTGGATGGGTATAGAGAGCTGGGCAGAAATATAGGAGTTTCTGAGGAATTGTCACTTATGAATTGTAATGGGGGAGAGATAGGATGGCCTTTCTAAATGGCAAACTTGGCCATTGTGTCTTATTTTCAAAGGATCTTGAACATGTCACTCCTATAACAGTGGCAGGAATTCTAGGTGATGAAGGTATCTGGAAATTAAGCTCACAGTACCCTCGTGGCTAGTTTAGAAATGTTATCAGAATAAGCTCCTGATGACTCAACTAATCAAAAGTGGTGGGCCCAAAACATGAAATCTCCAAAGGACTATTTTCACCATTACGTTTTATGGACAACTACACACATGCAACATTTCACAGTTACAATAGGGACAAGAGATTTTATTCTTCCTAGCTTTCTCTGAAGTATAGATGAACAGAAAATCTTCAAAGGAAGAAGAGAGTGAACCAGCTTGATTGTAATTTATGCCAATATTTCAGTATACACAATATAAGTCTTTTATAACACTTTACAAAGCTTTTGAACTCTGATAATGTTAATTCTAGTAAATGTTACTAGTAAACGATACTAGTATCATGATACTAACATTAATTGGTTTTGTTTATATTTACTAGTATTGCGAATGGCCACTATTCTGAATTACTACCAAGTTTATGCTGTATACTTTTGACTTAATTCATCTAGTCCACTTTGCTTTCCTGCTTTTTATCTCCTTTGCTTTTAATTGTTTTTGTCTCTCACACATGGACATATACATACCTGAGGGTTAATATTCCAGTTCTATGAACTGCTCTGTTGTTCCACAATAGTATATCATGCAAACCATAAGCTAGTCTTAAAGACAACAGTGTTGTGATAAAATTTCTTGTAATTCTGGATGCCACAGACCATCCATGCTCTGTGCACCCCTACCATACTGCTCTGGTTTTAATGGGTTAACCAAGGGCTGGAGATGACCCTGAGCCTCTGGACAGCAAGACAAAATGCACGTGGGGACATCTAAAGCCATGGGAAGGTGTTTAAGGCCATTGTTTCTGTGCCTTCTTTGCCTGCAAATGAAGACAAACCAATAGATTGAGTGTTATGGATCTCCTTTGCTTATTGTTAGGCTGCAATCCTAAAGACTCTTTCTTGGGAGTAAGACCCATTGAACACATTGGAGCTTACTTTTGAGTAGACATTGTTAGGATTGTGCTCTTAGGGTGCAGTCCATAGTAACTATGTGGAGTCCTTGCTCCGGTGTAAGAACAATTTGCTCTGGATTGCAATATGAATTTCCCATAGGTTTTCACTAGGTAGTGCAGTAACTAAGGGTACACGTAATGTCTCTTATGTGCTCCCGTAGTTATTCTGGATTGTAGGGTTAGTCTCCTTGTTATCCTTTAGCAGGGCAAGATTTGATTTCATTTTTAAAATAAAATTGCATAAATAAAATGTGCAAGGTGCTTTGGGAGCTATTATGCATGTACTAAGTAAATAAATAAAGGTCCTGAAGCTTTGCACTCTCCGAATAACCCTGGAGACATACATTACTGTTTGCCAGTGTAATATGCTGCCCAAGCACCTTATTATGATAAAAGAAATCCTGGATTTGCCACATTAAGATCTTTCAACAAAAGAATAAACTGCAAAAGTGGTGGAATCTAAAGAATTTCAGGTTGTGTTTCTCTTCTTTTCAGACTTTTGAACTCTGTTTATAAGAGTGCCCGAAAGGGATAGTGAGGTTGCTCTGATTGTCCTTGCCCCAACCTTCATACATATGTAGATCAACTTTGAAGATGCAGTCAGGGACTGCAAAATGCTAGTTCTCCAACATCCTTACAGACTCTAAGGGCAAAATCCAGAGTAACTATGGGGAGTCCTTGTTCTGGTGTAAGAACAACTTACTCTGGATTGCAATATGAATTTCCAGTAGATTTTCACTAGGTGGTGCTGTAACTACTGGTGCACATAAAGTCTCTTATGTGCTCCTGTAGTTACTCTGGATTTGGGGGTAAGCCAGTTATTTCAACCAGTGTGCTGCAAATGGTCTGCAGGTGTCCAACGTATGTTTGAAGTATCATTTATTAGCAGGGCCAATGGGGGTGTTAACCCCCCTATCAGCAGAATGGTGTGCCTTTTCGTCAAAAAATGGATTGTGTGCCTTGACCGTTTTAGCACCTTGTCAGTGTGCTATGAGATAATAAAGGTTGAAAATCACTGCGCTAAGCAGTATATTCATTGCACACAGGATGACCATATAGAATGGAGGACAGAATGCGTGTACATTTATCCATTGCATCGAAGAGGGAATTTAGGCAGATTTAGCTCAACACAGATTTAAAAAACAGCACCTGCCTAAATTCCCTTTTCTAGGCAATGGTTAAAGTTATAGGCACTCTGATCTCCATTCTGCATGGTCACTCTGATTGCACATCCATGTAGAACTGTTCTGCCTGTGGATCCAGAACATTAAAAAAGTTAGGTACAGTGGTACCTAACTTGCTTAACAAGCATTTCACATAACAAGCAAAAAATTTCAAGAAAACTTGCTTCACATAACAAGTTCCACTTCACTTAACAATCAAACGCGCTATGAGCACATGTACTATGCAGCCCTGACGCTTTGCACAGAGGCTCTTTAAAAGGGCTGCTGGCTAGGGCTGCTGCCTCTAACTGCCCCCAGCTTGGGGGCAGTTGCCTGGAGGTGCCAGAAGCAGCTGCCCCCAAGTGCCCCCACTGACCACCTTGAACCTCCAGCAGCAGCCTAGGTAAGCCTCCCAGGAAAGTGTCTTTGATTGCAGTCTTCTAACTAGGTCTACTCAGAAGTAAGCCCCATTGTGATAAATGGGGCTTACTCCCAGGAAAGTGTCTTTGATTGCAGCCTCTTAACCATGTTCAATGGGGCTTACTCCCAGGAAAGTGTCTTTAGGGTTGCAGCCTAAGTAGACTTCATAGGATCATGCACATTGAATGCATGTTTTGAATTCAATTCCAGTGTTTTGTCATTATTTTTACATCCAGTTAATATTTTTATATGAATATTTTGGGGGTTGTGGAACCAATTGGCTGAGTTTCCATTGTTTCCGATGGGAAAATCCGCTTCACTTAAAGAGCATTTCACTTAAACAGCATGCCTTCGGAACGAATTAAGCTCTTTATGTGAGGCACCACTGTACTTGTTTTGGATCTGGAGAGATTCACAACAGGCCCTCTTGCCTTGACACTGTTACTAGAAAGAGTAGATAATTGTGGTGATTAACCCCAAACTGTAATAACCACCAGCTGAAGTCAACCATTTCAGTCCCTGTTCGTGAGGTGCATACATTTTGATGAATAACCTCACCAATAGGCAGGATAGCTGGGAAGTGTTTTTAGAAGCATCAAGAATTGGTTAGTGATTAATGAGGGATTTATTTTATTTTGCAGTGTCTCTCATTTAATAGGATGCCTTTGGAGACAGGCTTTTTAAACAGCACCGGCATTACCCTCTGAGTAATATGCTAGGTTTTCATCTCCGTTGGACTCCATTAAAGTAAGCCTCTATAAACAGACATCAATTACAACCCGTTTTAAGTTTTTAGAATGTAATCCAACAGAGCTGCTTAACTAAATGATTCCTGAGAGCTGATCTCTGGTGAATTAATAGAGCAGTATGTGAAGAGCTCACTATGAATCTGAGTTAATGACTAGAGAAGATCAAATTAATTACAAGTGTCTCTAAGGATCTGTGGGGAGGAATTGTCCTTTATTAGCTAAAGTTTGGTTAACCCTTGAGTGGCTAGCTGCAAAGGCTACCCATAATTTCATTTACTTTAACAAGTGAAAGCAAAAATAATGGCATGTTGTGGTTCAGTCTAGGAAAAAAGGTGCATAGGTGGTCAGACTATATGTAATTCTGTTGCTTTGGCCAGTCTGGTGTAGCAGTTAGAGCACTGAACTAGAGAGAATTGAGTGTCTCTCTGTGAAGAAGGTAAACTCTGTCTTTGGGAAGTGAAAGGAAATGGGTCTGAAGAGTAAAGGTGATGGTTGCCAGCTTCCCCGCTCCCCCACCCCAGAGTCCTTTTCTCTTGGCACCTACATGCCAGAAGAAATTTGAACTGATAGGGTTTTTTTCCTTCACTCTTAACCTGCCTGTTTAGAAAAGTACAACCTGCTGCATGTCACTATTAAAAACACAAAAGTCATGGCAAAAATGCTTGCAACCACAACAGAAAAAGTAATATAAAGGTATTACTATAATTGCTATAGTACTACTATAATAAAACACATATAAGGGGTTAATTTTGAACTTTGTTTTTATGTAGCATACAAGGCAGTTTACATAGTAAAGTGGCCCTACAATCCAGAGTAACTACGGGAGCACGTAAGAGAATTACGTGTACCCGTAGTTACTGCACCACCTAGTGAAAACCTATGGGAAATTCATACTGCAATCCACAGCAAATTGTTCTTACACTGGAGCAAGGACTCCCCGTAGTTACTCTGGATTGTGCCCTTAATCTAAACCACCTTTTTCAATGGGGTTTTTACAATATGTTCTGTGGAAGATTCACCAAACACCAGATATTCCCTTCATGGAGCCATTAAGATTATAGCAGGGAATGTTTATTAAGGCCAGACAGGTCCTCAAGGCTATTCTTTGCTAGCCAACCTTCTCACTCTTTCTCACTGTGGTGATTAAACTCAACTCAATTCTGCCACAATTAGTAGTTATTGGCCAATCTGCCATCTTTCTCATCCAGAGTGAGACTATGGTTGTTCCTATTTAACTCTTCAGACAGTACGGCAGCTTAAACATCAGACCACACCTCTAGCCTTTGTGATACTATTAAGGCAATACAATTGTCATTTTACTAGGCCTGTGTTGTTGTTAGATGGGAACTATTTCAGCAGAATATTAAGTTTTCTTATGTGACTTAGGAGCCTTTCCCTGTAATACACCCTGGCTGTTTGCTAAATTTTAGGCGCACACAAAAATTAGGCTGCGACCAGAGTCAAGTTTCAGGAAGGTTTACCCAAAATTCATGTTGGTTCATATTGACACCATCTGATTTTAAGCCAAGTCCCTATCACTTAAATGGACCAGGAGCACTATATAACTGTTCCTGCTTGCATAAAGGAAAGAGAAGATAGTGCAACTGTCACAGTTGGAACATCTGGTTCAACTGCTAGAAATCATCATATGGGCATTCAGAGAAATTCTGCTTCCCACTTCTGACTCATGCAATTCGGTGTTGTCATTTTCCAACCGTTGTTACGTTAAACACACTGGTCAAGAATACTACTCCAAACTAAGTTTTCCTGTGCATTTTTCATAAATTCCTTGTGGGGTATCAACTGCACAAAAGAACATATCTTCTCAAAGCTTGCAAAGCTATAGTGTTTCAGTAGCAACCAGGTATTGCTTTAAAAAGCCAAACATTTCAAATTATCCACCTCTTTGGTTTTAAGAGATGGGCCTCTGGCATGTAATCCCTTTATAACTGTGAATTTGTGGACTAAAAATAAATGCCTGCATCTAAAAATAATTTTTTTCAAGATTGCTTTCATTGACCAAAAGGAGATTGCTTCATCTATCATTTTAGATCCTGTAGGCACAGCAACCTCCCAAAAGGGTACTCTGAGTACAACTCTATATCAGAAATTAATTTATAGGTTATCATCTTAGTGACCAACTACTAGAATCGGATGGGTTATCTAGTCCAACCCCCTGCCTGGAACAGGAAATCCTCCGAGGTGCTCGTTGAGCCTCTGCTTGAAGTTCCCCAGTGAGGGAGAGTCCACCACCTCCCTTGGCAATCTGTTCCACTGCCGAACCGCCCTCACCATCAGGAATTTTTTTCCAGATATCCAACCAGAATCTCCTTTCTTGCAGTTTGTACCCATTGGTTCTAGTTCTGCTTTCAGAGGCAACTAAGAACAAATGAGCCTCTTCCTCCATATGACAGCCCTTCAGGAATCTGAAGAGGGTGGTCAGGTCTCCTCTCAGCCTTCTCTTCTCCAGGCTGAACATCCCAAGTTCCCCCAACCTTTCCTCGTAGGGCTTCCCTTCCATCCCTCTGTTTATTCTTGTCACTCTCCTCTGGACTTGCTCCAGTTTGGCTGCATCTTTCTTAAAGTGAGGTGTCCAGAACTGAACGCAGTACTCAAGATGAGGTCTCACCAATGCAGAATAAAGAAGGACTGTAACTTCTCACAACTTGGAAGCTACAGTCCTCTTAATGCAGCCTAAAATGGCATTTGCCTTCTTTGCCTTCTGACTTATGTTCAGCTTGTGATCCACGGCGAGCCCAAGATTCCTGCCAACCTGAAGTTGCTAGAGGCTTTGGGGAAGTCACCATTGATGTCTTCTACTAATCCAGTGGAAAGTATTAGTGTCTTAGACATTAGGGTTTCTGATAGGCGTAGGTCTTTAGCCAGCATCTAGCCTAGCCAATCTCTAGTCACTTGGTCAGAATCTGAACCTACCCATTTAGCAGTCTATCTAAGCACTTGTCTACCCACACTCTCAGAGGACCTGGGAGTTCTTTAGGCTTCAGAGGGAGTGGTTAAAAATTATTAGGAATGTCTAGAATTATATTAATATCTCTTCCCCACTCATTTGTTCAGTAATGCAGTGAGATGAAGCTTCTGAGAGAAATGCTTCATGGAAAGGCTATGCTAGGAATACGATTAAGGATGGATATCATTGCTATCTTTCGTTGAGGACCTGAATGTGTGTTTTACCATGGATAAACTTTGGAACTACAAGATCTCTATGAGACCATAAAATTTTCTATGAACATGAGGATAGTGTTCATCCTTCCTGTCAGTAGTTGCATGTGGATTAAATACATATATTAACATAGGACATATATCAGTCCCACATTTGCGTATGCCAGAGATTATGGTTATGATAAATCTTAATTGACTCTTAATTGACTTAAATGACTTCCCTGAAAAACAATACAGTGGTACCTTGTAAGACAAACGCTTTGTAAGAAGAATGCTTTGTAAGATAATCTTAAACATCTAAGGATTCTGCTTTGTAAGACACAGTGCCTTGTAAGACAAACAATTTTGGCAGCGTTTGGCAAACATTTTTACAAGGAAAATTTGTAAAACGAGCAAATTGATAGATCTGCATTGTGAGCAATAGCAAGAGGTTATGGAAGAGATCTCATCTGCAGAGGAGGAAGAGAATAAGTAGGAGGAATCCCTCACATCAATTGAGATTAAGGACATTTGTAAACATTGGGAAATTGTGCCAAATTTTGTAGCAAAGCACCACCCAAATACGGCTGTAGCAGTATGAGCAATGAATCTGTTTAATGACAATGCAACGTCACATTTCCATGAAATCCTCCAAAGGAGACAAAAGCAAGTGTCATTAGAAGGGTCCTCGTTAAAATTGCTCAAAAAGACACCAGTGACGCTTTTAGTGAAAATCAGTCATCCTTGGCCATAAAGGGTTTTTTTCTGTTTTACTGTACAGTATATTATAGTGTTTTTACAATAATTGTGTTCAGTATTATATTGCAGTGTTTTGTCATCATTTTTACATATAGTTAATATTTTTATAGGAATATTTTTGGGGTATGGAACCAATTGTCTAAGTTTCCATTATTGCCTATGGGAAAATCTGCTTTATAAGAAGAACGCTTTGTGAGACAAACATGTGTCTGGAACGAATCATGTTCTTCTTGCAAGGCACCACTGTACTATTTAATGTGAAGGAATGTTGAAAGGATTTTTTTTCCATTTCATTCCATGGTGATTCCTGATAAGGTTGTAAAAAAGAAAACAAGATGTCTTTGTGGCTATATTTTCATGATCGAGCACTGTACTTTTTTATTGCTACTGACCTGGTTGGAGGCATGACCTGCTAGGACAGGCGAGTGAAGCTAAGAATGATTGATGGATAATATTTAAGATCAGTACTCTACTAGCTGATATCATACAAGATGAAGCCTTTTGTAAGCATTCTGGCAGTAGGTGCTGAAAGTCAGTGTATTGCAAATAGTCTCTTCAACATTTAGGAGAGTGCTGCAGCAAATTTTTTTTTATCCAAAAAAATTCCTTTTTATCCAAGGAAACAAAGAGAATAGTAGATTTTTGTGCATGGTAGCACTAAAGTAAAATATAACAAACACTATATTTAATCTTTGTGTGTATAAGTGTGGGTTTGTGATATAGCTGGGCCATGATCTACTAGTAGAGAAAAGTAAACCTGGGAATGAATGATGGATAATATGTAAGATTTCACTACTCTGTCTGATTGATGGCATCATAGGTGGATGAAACTCTTTGAAATCATTCCAGCAGTGGAAACAGCCAATGTGTATTTTGAATACTGTCATTTGGTAGCTCACAAGGAATATTTCCATCACTATTAATGGGAGCTGGAAGATGTTTTAATATAAAAAGAAGCAGAACTTGTGCAGAAATTGAAAACATCCATTATATCAGCTATGAACAAAACAACACAGACACAAAAGGGGAACAAGTCTAGAGGTATTTATTAGTAGTATGAAAAATAATTAAATATCATCATCATCATCATCAAATATTTGTTCGTCTTTCTAGGAGCTCAAAGTAGCACCCATATGGTTCCAACGTGATCGCTGATCCAGTGACAAGTCAGAGTTAGGAGCAATTAACCTTTGCATTTAAACATTTACAGCAAGCTATGTGGGTTGAGAGAGTGGGTACCAGTGATTACATGTTGATCCAGAGCAGTATCACCTGGTAGTTGGCAAATGAACTCCCTTCCTGATCTGTTTTTTTCCTGTTTGGACACACGGCTGAAAGGGAAATAGCCTTGGTAGATTGTATTTAAACCAGCACAGCCTTATCCTAACTATATAGTAAAAATAAAGCTTTTATTTTCTCATGCCCTACATTTTTCTTGGGTGCTGTACATTTTGGGGTGCCTTGTACTCTTTTTTTGGTTATGACATATGGTCACTCTGTCTTAGCGTAACGCTGAACCTCAGGAGTCTTTTATCAAAATTTCAGTAGCCCTTGCAGAGCAAGAAGTCAATCTACTGTACTTTCCATACCAAAGACCAGGCAGCCCCAATGTTAACCCTCCGTTAGGCGGTAGCTAGGATTTGAATTCCACGTGATTTTGTTTTTGCTCCCTCTCTGCACCATGATGGCCAAGAGGCCTGCCCCTCCTGGTACCTTCCTAGTTCTAGGTGCTGTTTGAAACCCCCCTAGTCATTTTTCCAGCTTCTTTTCTGGGGAGCAGTAGTGACCCCCTGGCAAATTTTTACCACCATCGCCACTCCTAAGCTGACTTTTGGAAGTTTCTTATTTCCTTTTACATTCATCATAACTATTTATTTAGCTCTTTTTATGAATGGAAATTACAAAGATTGTGGATATTATGATTTTGTTCATAATATTGTACATATTTTGTACATAAATATGTATTTTTGCCTAGGGTTGCCAATTAGATACAGTTCAAGCATGTACTCCTGTTTGCTTTTTCTCGTCTTTTTCTCTTGTCTTTGAAAAAAGCCATCTCAGCCTGCATTTTACTGACCATTTGCTCATGTTGTCTTCACACCTTTGATTGCTATCTATTCACATGCTAATGAACAAGTCCTCTTTGCCTTGAGGTAGGACTCTCCCATTGTTCATGGGGTTCCTGACCCTGTTGATGATATGGATGTTTCTCCTTTCCAAGGCTCTTTCCCCCTTTCCCCACTACTTTGGTGAGGTGTTGGTTTCACCTTCCAGGGATAGCTGCATCTCCTGAATTTTATTGTTAATTTCCTGTTGATTTCAACAGGAACAGAGAACACATGCAGAGAAGTTTGGCTTGTCCAGCAAGGGCTGCATCTATGGGTTTTCTAAGCCAAATGTGGCCCTCAAGGCTCTTGTTGGACAAGACTTTCAGTCACAGAAATGAACTGCTGAACTTCCCAACAGCGACTCAGAGTGACTCAGAGTGACTTTACAGTGCCTATATTTCCAGTTCAGCTCATAATTAATGCTCATATGTCTTTCTTTTTCATGAAAACATAAGGCAATGTGGAGGCGAGTATTAATTTTCAGTGATTTTGGTTTTACTTGCTGTATGATTAATAAATGAGGATTTTTGAATCAGATTTTGAATATTGTCTCTTTGTACATCCTAATGAATGTCACTTAACACTTTAAGAGTGTTACAATTGAGTTAATTAGGTGCTTATGACAGTTTTCTAACAGTGGAATTTTGTGCTCAACTACGCCCAACGGTTGAGTCAAACAGGCCATGCCTGACGAAGGGTTAAACTTTAAAAGACTGATTAAAAATAATAAAAGAAGAGGCAATAAAATCAAATGAATAAGACTAAGGAGAATTGAATTTGACATATGAGTTTTATAAATGCAATAATTGTGGCAACCAGCAGGTGGCTCTGAAGTGCTGCAGAATTTCACATGAGAAACTAACTAAGAGCAGGTGCCACAAGTTGTGAGATCTGTATAACACACAGCTTTGAGGAGACAAACTCTAAAATCAGCATTGATCTTTTATTTGATTTATTCCTTCCCTTGTGAGCATTATCATTCAGCTATTTCATTTCTACCTTATTCTTACTGGAAACCGAGACAATCAGGATGAACCAGACCCTACAGTCCAGAGTAACTATGGAAGACGTAAGAAGCACTTCTCTGGATTGCTCTATGCATTTCCCATAGGTGGCACCGTAACTATGTTGGTGTAAAAGGTCCTGTAGTTTCTCTGGATTGTAGCCTAAATATTCCTGGATTTCAGCAGGAAGTGAGATACAAATGAAGACTTGCAACCCAAACAGGGTCTTTGAAATCTTCTTTGGCAGCAAAAGACAAGGGGAAGTGGTAAAAATGCCCAATCCCATGATGATCATGCAGAGAAAACAGGAAAAAACCCCACAGCAGGGAATAAAAGGTTAGTTAGTCAAGACTTTAACAACAGATGTCAAACTCAATCTGGCCTGCCTTGCCATTTTATGTGGCTCACAAGAAAAGGTTCATATGGGAAAAGGTTGTTGCACTGTTCAAATTCATAATTCTGGTGGAAACATTGTCAATTTGAGACTGTTCAATAAATGTTTAATCTTAATAAATAATTTGGTCCACAACTTAGACTGTGTTTTAGATTTTGACCCATTCCTTTTGACCCATTCACATTCCTGCTCTAAGCTGATCCAGTAGGTAATTTTATAGTGGGTACACTGACAGGATGCTAGACAGGACAGACCTTCGCCTTCCCAAACAAGAAGTTTATCTGGCAGGGGACCTCCCAATGAACTAAAGAGTTCATCTAAAATGTAGGACACCCAATAAAAATGTAGGACATGACAAAATAAAAGCCAAAGTGTACTGCTTCCATGTGGCGTAGGCTGCAATTCTATACAAACTTTCCTGGGAATAATCCCCATAGAACACAATAGGACTTCTTTCTGAGTACTTAAATACTATACGGTTGGCTGTGATTAACCACTATGTGGTTAACTTTGGGTGCAATCCTAAGCATGTTTACTTAGAAGTAAGTCCCATTGTGTTGTATGGAACTTAGGGCACAATCCAGAGAAACTACGGGGAGGCCTTGCTCCGACATAAGAACAATTTACTCTGGATTGCAATATGAAATTCCCATAGGTTTTCAGTAGGTGGTGCTGTAACTACATCAATGTAAATGTCCCTTACGTGCTCCCATAGTTACTCTAGATTGTAGGGTTACTCTCAGGAGTGTGTATAGGATTGCACTCTTATACACTAAATTACTTACTATTAAATTTAAAACTATTACATATAATTTATTGCATATAATTTATTAATTACAAAGAAGGCTAGATGCTGCTGCTCACAAGCAGGACAATGAAGTTTTTTCCCCCAGGACACAAGGCTATAAATGAGGACATGTCCTGGGAAAAGAGGACGCATGGTCACCCTACCTGGAAACCGTTTGCAAGCTGTTATGAGTCCTTTGGATGAAGAAAGTCCTACACGTGCAGTCAGTTAATTTGTCCAGATATCTTTTCCTGCTTTCATTAGTCCTCAGACAAAGTTATCCATACCCAAATGGGATGCTAATGGCTTGTTTTTAGAATTACTGGTACATTTGAGAGTGATGCCATTATCACTTTATAGAGAAAGCTGTTCTGCCAGCCCTCAAGATTGTTATATTTTCATACATTTTCCACAATAAATGTATTGTGAGGAAATCTTACTGACAGCTTATTATGACTACTTTAATGCACATGTGACCCACTGTCTGGAAGATTATAAACTGGAAGATTATAAACTGAAAATTATAAACTGGCCACAAATTTACTGACACTCTTGGCAATGTTTTCTTACAGCAGTAAACATTTAATTTGATCCTCATTGCCCAGAATAGTAGTATTGCTTCTCATGCAAGAATGCAAAGCCTCCTCTTGAAGAAACCTATTTCAGAGCTCTCCACATTAGCCTTCTTTTCTGCTTTATATGTGCACATGGCAAATGAAAGGAGTCACATTAAATCTCGATTTGATGTAAGAATAAAAGCGACAAATTGATACTGTTCACATTTGGGCTTTAAAGTTCTTACAAATTCTTTCCATCCCAATTTAGAGAAATCATTTCTGCCCATGATCTTTTAAAAGTGATTTTTATGCAGCTGTCTGCCCTTGTAATTCAGAGATTCCTGATGTATAATATGTGCTCTTTGTAACACGGGCACAGCCAGTCATCAGCATGTGCGTGCCAGCCATTGATCCACTTGCCCTCTCTTCTGACGCCTGACAGCAACTGGAGAATGTGTCTTAGCATCTTCTTCATTTGCACTAACTCACCGGGCTTTGTTTCATTATCAACAAATTGGTTGATCAAGCTGACTTCCTACAGTGATCTGTTTAAGAGTTATTACGTTTCTCAATATGCAAAGCACTTAGCTGTTGTCTCATGTTGCAATCCTAATCTCCATTTAGGCTGGCATAAATCCTGTGCTGAGCTGGGGGTGTCACAAAAGTGTCATAAGGCACTTCTGCCCCAGTCTTTGGGAGGGGGGGGGTTAGGCACTGGCACAGGCAAATGCCAACCTCGCCACACCACCTCAGGAAAATACGCCAGATGAATTATGCTAAATTGGTTAGGCTAAATTGATATGCCTAAATAGGTTAGGATTGCACCTAATAGTCTCCCTACCAGCAACCTTATGAGGAAGGAGAGAGTTGTCTAGTAGGTTTCAAGAGCAGTGAACCAAATGCCCACTAACCCTTTTGAATAATTAAATTAATGCATTTTTGAATTAAAAATCTAGTGTGAGCATTCAGGTTTTTTTAAAAACAAAATTCTATCTTTGGCAAATCAACAACTGTTTTTTCCTCTTCTTCTGATCTATACAAGTTGTTGATTAAGAATGAAGAAAAATCAGGTGGCATATAATTTCTGGGACTGCAGTACTTAAAATCTAGGTAGAAGGTTACTATGTTCACATAAAGGCCCAGATACATACTAAAGCCTATCTGCTTCTCACAGAAAGGCATTTGGGCACAAAACAAGACTAATGATTTAGCTATTGAGTGATGAACATGGCTGTGCAACTGTGAACACACTGTTACGTGTGGGAGATCTTAGCCTGGGATACACATGCTCCTAACAATACTCCTGTTAATTGGACAAAGATTTCCCTTTAAAAATGCCATATTTAGCAGGGTGCAAAAATTGTCTCTTTTCTTCCCAGCATAGAATCTCTTTCAGTGGCTGTCTGCTGATGTCTCTTCCGCCCTCCTTTTTAAAATTAAATTATAAGCCCTTTTGGGACAGAGAAACATTTTTTTATTTCATTGCTATTTATTTCATTGCTATTTTTTATTTCAGTGTAAACAGATTTTAGACATTCTTTTTAAAAAATTGTAGATATAAGCAGTGATGGGCTTCAAAGAAATTAAGAACCGGTTCTCTGTCCATCTGGCAGCCACTTTTAAATGGCTATTTTTAAACTTTATATGTACTATCTCTTGTCAAGAACCGGTTCTATAGCGTAGGTGCGAACCTGCTGCTGCCCACCACTGGATATAAGTATTCTTAATACACAGGGCTTTCAGGCAGGTGCAAAGTGTACCTCCCTCACGATTAAATGGCAGCCCTCCCCTTGTAAATTAGGCTGCAATCCTAAGCATATTTCCCTGGGAGTAAGATCCATTGAACACAATGGGGCTTACTTCTGAGTAGACATGGATACGATTGTGCCCTGTGATACCTACATGACATCAAGGAAGATACCTCTATTTGTGGAGGACATGCCAGAGATGAAGTGCCACCAGTGAAAAAGGTCCTGTCCTTGATAGATATCCACCTTGCCTTAGCGTACCTCATCTGAAAGGAACACCAGGAAAAATATCTCAGAAAGTCTTATGGACTGGGCAGGTTTGAATTTGAACAGGTGATCCTTTTGACACCTTACTCTTAAGTTGTTCTGGGCTGGTTAAAACCAGCAGCTTACTCAGAACCTGGAATGATACCTAAAATGATGTTTGCCAGAGTCCAGAGTAAGTTTAGGAAGACGTAAGAGGCACTAACTCTGCATTGGTCTATACATTTCCCATAGGTTTCCCTAAGGTGGCACCGTAACTACGTCAGTATAAAAGGTCCTGTAATTACTGTAGATTGTAGCCCTAGTGCATGCCTTTCAGTTTCAGAGAGATACACCTAAACTGACGGCAATCTTGCAGACGTGTTCTGAACCAGTTGGAAGTTACTTATCTCCTGCTTGACCTTTGGTTGCCTTCCCTACCATTCATGAAGAATGTGTCTTTTTCACATGGCTGCATTGGAGTTGGTACTGTGGAGAGGATGGGAAAATGTTTTTCCTTCAAGTTACCACTGAAATCCAGCAATAGGGGCAACACAGCCCCCCCCTTTGTGCCTTTTTGATCCCATCTATACTATCACTATATGTTTTGGTTCCCAAGACAGACATTGGAAATGACAGCATAACTGCAGTGACATTCAGTGGTACCCTCAAATCTGCTAGAAATTGGATCAGCTTACTCTAGTGCAGTCGTTCTCAAACTCTTAGGGAGATTTGAGTCCTGTTGTGAGTGTTTGCAGTGGGCACAACACAATCCCCCTCAATTGTGTCTTTAGAAGGATGCTGTAGCAACCTACTTGAGGGTGTAGGGTACATGCACCAGCCTCTGCAGGACTCTCCAACATGCAGAGACATTCAAAACTGGAATCGTGATCCACTTCTGGGATGATCCAGTGGATTGCATTACTGCCTTCCCCTCTCTTTACAAGCACTTACAATGGGGCTCAAGCTCCCGGAGAGTTTAAAACCACTGCTGTAAAGGATTGCCTATACAGTACTTCCAAGCTGCTGCTCATGTAAACAATTATTTGCAGTCCATAAGACACTTACCCACCCATGGTGGTTTCTTCTGAATAAATTAAATAATTGTGCACATTATGTTCAACAAACAGAATATGAGCATTTAGGAAATGCCTTCCAAATGATTGCTCTGCTATTCCTTCCATTTCAATATCACCCCAACTTCAGTGCATTTAAATATATTTTGGAAATTATTGCATAAGAATTGTGATTGTTATAGAAAATGAATGATAACAATCTGGCTCCTTTGGAAGACTATTCAAGCCAAAGAGATTGATGAGCTCCTTGTTAGTATTATTACCCTTTGTTCCGTGAGCAATTATATATGTTTATTTCAAACCAAATCTCTCTTTAATCATGGTATCCGTTCCTGAATTCTATATGAGGATCACGGATGTGACCACAATTCTGTTTTACTGCCGTAAGGGCTTTTGAACCTGCTCTGATTTAATTACATTTTTGCTCGTTCAAACGTTTCTCCTGCATGTATGTTTTCAGATCATTTGCACTGTGACGGCAGTTTTCCAACTTCACCATGCAAGGAAACTATCTTTTAAATAAAATTGTCCTCGCTCTGAAGTGCTTCAAGAAAGGGAAACAGGTACATGAATGAGAGCCGCAGAGATGAAGGCCAGACTTGAAGCACAGTTTCATTAATACTGGATGGCAGGGAAGGAGCCCAGTCCCAGATAATGAGGAAGGAGTTGCAATTTTTTTAAGCTATCTGGTGACAGGGAAAACAAAAATGACATTCAGCTGACGAATGAGCAGAGTTTGACCTAGCCTTTTGACCCTTGACAATCAATCTTACCTGCTGCTTCATAAAGAATTATAGCTGTGCCACTCACATTTGACTCCAGATTCTTACTATTCCTTAAAAAAAACTTTTCTTTGTGCATGCAGAACCCAAGAAGATAAATGTGAGCTTTGGGTACTATAATCCCAAAAAGAAGGTGTTCTGAGGAAGGGAGAGAAAGAAGAGCCAGAGGTGCCAGCTATTGCGATTAGTGGCTGATAGAAGAACAATGATAAAAAGAACTGGAGGTGCAATTCAGAAATGGTGGAGAATATATCAGATGACAAAAGGGAACACAAACAAGCTATGTACAAAAGGATGAATACAATCAATGGTTTTTTATGCTGTTTTATGAAAGTGTAACACAGGAAGGGAGGACTTATAATTAGGTATGTGTAATAAGTGCATATATAGTATTGTTCCTTGTTTTTTCTGCCCCTGTTCACAATCTTAGGCTGCAATTTTAATTCCCAGTTGGGCCGGCACAAGTACTGTGCTGGCCTGGGGGGGTGTCACAAAAGTGCCGTAAGACCCTTCTGCACCACTCCTGTGGTAGGAAGGAATTAAGCCAGTGCACAAACATGCACCAGCCTTCTCACTCCAACAAGGTGCTCGCCTTAATTGGTTAGGATTTTGCCCTCAATCACTATCAGGCAGCCTATTTCTAACTACATTTGGGCCAAATCTTATCCAGCTTTCCAGATCCCATATAACAATGCTAACAGTTAGTTTTCACTGTATCCTGCAATGGGAGGGTAGCTGTGGAGGCCTACAAAAAGGGAAAGGAATGTTTATTTCCTACAGGGCTGCACTGTAGCTACTCTGGAGTTGAGACATTGGATATGATTGGGCCCTTATTGCATTGTAGAGCAGCAATGGTAGGATGACTTCCACTGTTGGAAGTCAGCATCCTTTCTTCAGCATTGGAAGAGAAGCTTCCAGAAGTCTCCACAAGATATACCCCAAGGAAAGCCCAAGCAGCCACTATGATCTACCTCTCCCCACCTTTCCATGTCCCGTCATAATCCTCTGTGCTCCTATTATGCCTACCCTTGCTGCCAGGCATAAGATATATGCCACAATGTCTTCTGCTGCCGCATTCTTTATGCACACTCCACTAGTGTTAGATGACTATAGGTGATGATAGGATTGTGCCCTGGGGGGAAGGCACTCATATATACAAAAAGCAGACTAATATATCTTTCTCAGTCCTATGGATAGTGGTGCATGGTCATTCTTAGTGGTGCATGGTCATTCGTCTGGTTCATTCTGACAACAAACAAGACTGGCATACTAATTAGTTATGTGACCATTGAGTGGTTGGTGTCCAACAGGAAAAGACCTAAATTTTCCTCTGTTGCATCATGTACATGGGAAGAGCTATACAAATAATAAATAAATAATTTACTGCTGAAGGGAGATTTTGTTTTTTGGATGATAGATATAAAAAGCATTGTTCACCTTCCTTGCAATGATGCAGCCATCTACGTACAATACTTTGTGAAACTATAAAATGTAACCAGGTCTTTCTTTTGGGGGTACTCACTACTCAGTACCAGCACCTTTTCTGACCTGCCCCCTTAGCATATAATTAATAATTAGTCATATGGGGATGACTAGCTATGCCACTGTAGTGACTTACCGGCACCTTCCCAGAAAAAAAGCAGTGAATGTAACTGTAACATGTCAAGGAAGGAATGAGATGTTTCGGGTGATGATTTAAAACCCCAAACAACCTTCACATTTCTCAGTAGTTTGTAGCCATCCCTGCACTAACAGTGATCCATTGGTCTTTCTTGTCTTAGGCTTTATGCAATCCTAAGATGTGGAAGGTTAAAGTAAAGAAGAATAAGAGCACCATAGTTAAGAAAGAAGAAGGAAAAAGCCTAGCCAGAAGTTCTGGTGGGTAGAGCTATTTCTGCTCTTCTGCTTCTAGTGGTAGAGCTGGTTCAGTTTCAGGGTCGACCTGAAGATTACCCAATACCTGAAGGTACTGATGTCATCAATACATCAAATGCCTATCTTCGCTCTTGCTACTCATCCTACTCCCTGAAGGAAAAGAGAGTGGTGGTGTTGGGATGCTCCAGCCAAGTGGTTTCTAAATGTTTTAGCAATGGGACCCATTTTTTAAAATGACACTCTGTCATGTGTCATTTATCTCTGTATTACTCTTATCACCCCAATTAAAAAGTTTTTCTCCCTTTTACTATGATAGGGGGCAGACCACCTTGTAGAGTGTTTGTTGAGCCCAATGTTCCTCAGACTGGGGGCATTCACAAGGCAATTCACAGTGGATTGAGGCACAGTTTACATGAGTAAACAGACAAGTGCTTTTCTGTTTTGGTTTCCATAGGGCTCAATCCACTGGGGGTTCCTGACCCAGAGTTTGGGAACCACTGTCCTAGCCTATCTGTCTCTTCTATTCCACTCTTCTTCCTCTCTCTTCCTTTTTGAATCCAAGAAGCAGAAGAAGGGAGAATTGGTAAAGTAGGTAAAAGTGTGCTCCCTCTCCCAACCAAGCCATTGTCTGAAATGATCTCAGTCAACCTCCTAAAAGAGTCAGTCCTGGCTCTTCCTGTGGTTCAAAAGAAAGAGGGTGGGAGGAGTACTGAACAGAGCAAATGGTAAGGTGAACAACAAATAAGTTGATCAAGAGTTCTCTAATTTTGTTGTGTGCCAAGGATACATTTCTTTATTTCATTTTGTTTGATACTCATCATTCTGTTCCTCAAACCACATCAACAAGAGTCATGCAACAGCACTGACAGCTGTAAAGCAGCCAGCACCTGTTGCTCCAACAGAGTGAGAGTCAGTCAGCACTCTGTTGGAAGTGCAGGTAGGCAGGCCTGAGCCTTCCTTCCCTTGCCAGCAAGAGAATCACAAGAGCAGGTAGCATGAGAGGAGAGATAGGAAAATGGAATAGAGGCAGGGAGGGGGCAAAACTAGGGTGCAGATGGAGGCATAAATGGAGTGGGGAGACCATGGGAGAGGATGGATTCTCCCCACCCTGGTTCTCTCCTCTGATTTATGCTGAGAAACGTACCAGTAGTGGTCTGAGATGACCCATTGTGGAGACCCAATTGGGAGTTTTACAATATCCTTTCCCCCCGAAGCCTCCAGGCTCTCCTTCCCTAGTTTAGCTGCAGTGTTTGTCAGTCTGGCATCACTGCATTCATGAGATGGGGACTGGGCTCTAAGTCTTCTCTTTGGAAACACAACTTTATTTGACAGATAAAATGGCTAAGATCATGTAGTTCTGTTGTCTGCTACTGCTGCATTCTGACCCCTGGATGAAGCACCTCCCTGACAGCATATATCTATAGGGTGGTGCAGACAGTGTTTGTGATGGCAAAGAGAAAAAGAGAAAAAAAACACCACAAGGTGGATCCTGAGATTTCCTATGTGTAGACACTACCCCACAGAGCAGTGCCTTCCTTGTTGGCGCATTAATGTGTGCACCAACTCAATCACTGCTCTCCTAAATTCTTTTCCTTAGAGTTCTAAAGTGGTGGGATGTCAATGTCTCAGTGAGTTGTGATGTTTGCTGTGATTAGCTTCACAGCACAGGATAAAAGACACTGATTCAGTGTGTATTGTTCATAACAAAAAAAAGTTTAAAAGAGTAAAGCAGGGCAGCCTTATTAATGGAGGAAGTGAGGTCAGAGGTCTTTACTGTTTTAACAAGATGACAAAATTTATGACCGACCACAGTAGAAGGATGTAGTTACCCTCAGTCTGTTGATATAATAAGCCCACTTGGGGCTCATAGTTATTCCCCTTGAATTTGTTTTGTCTCTTTGTTATCTTTTCTTATCTTTGGCTTTCCTTTGCTAAAAAGTTTGTGTGTGTGTGTGTGTGTGTGTGAGAGAGAGAGAGAGAGAGAGAGAGAGAGAGAGAGAGAGAGAGAGAGAGAGAGAGAACATTATTTAATAGTTATTGAAGGAGCAGTGTTTGTAAAATTGTGAATTTGGGGGAGGCTATAAGTTTGTGAAGGGCTTGACATTTTTTAAAATCTAACATTGTCCAAGTTCCTGTTTCTAAACAGAGTGTCAACTCTGAAGGCCAAGCTAATTATGAGATTATAGGCAATGTTGACTTATTTCAAATGTTTGTGGAGAGAAAAGATATGCAAAAAAATAAAAATAAAAAATAAGTCCTGTTGGTGTGTTTTCATCAGTGAAGGACCTTAATCTCAGAGGAAAAGAATGAAACAGAAGCAGTTTTTTTAACAGTTTTTTACCTTGTTTACATGCAGTAATGGTAAAAGTGCTCTTTGGTATCTCAAGCATTTTATCAGTTCTACCTTGGTGAGAACGGTAAGTAGAACTTGCTCCAAAGCTGGAGTTCTACAACGTTGTCAGAAATGGTCTATGGCTATGGTCTAATGGTGTTTTCAGAAACACCACGTTTCAGAAATTGTCTGTGGTCTAATGGTGTCCAAATCCACCAATATGCAAGACTGCAAAGAGATCACAAAACTTAATTTAATGCACTGATATTTTTGGGAGCATGAAAAAAATTCTCTTGTTCTTTCGGACAAAATAAAAAAATGATCAACATTGTTTAGGAATCAGCAGAGGCAGTGTAGGAACAACACCCTGATTTTCTGCATCGGGTGAATACAGACAGCCATTTACCAAATGAAATCTTAACACTAGTGTGAACATTTGGTGAGCCAGAACACTTGATGTCCTCCAATTTTACCAATTTTACCAATTTCTTCATTAAAATAATTTCTTCCTTCCAATTTTACCAGTTTCTTCCTTCTAATAATTTACAGGTGTATAGCAAACAGCTACACATCTACCTATAGTATTTATATACCGCTTTTCAACTGAAAAGTTCATAAAGCGGTTTACAAGAAAATGAAAAAAATTAATAGCTAATTAATAGCCAATGGGTCTCTGTCCCAAAAGGGCTCACAATCTAAAATGCAAAACAATACCAGCAGAAGCCACTAGAACAGACATTGCTGGGGTGTGTAGGGCCAGATACTCTCCCCCGCTAAGGGCACAATCCAGAGTAACTACGGGGAGTCCTTGCTCCGGTGTAAGAACAATTTGCTCTGGATTGCAATATGAATTTCCCATAGGTTTTCAATAAGCAGTACAGTAACTATGGGTACACGTAATGTCTCTTACGTGCTCCCGTAGTTACTCTGGATTGTAGGGTAAGTAAGGAGAAACACCCATCACCTAGACATCACCTGGCAGGATGATTTGAGCTTACCAAACCACTCCGGGGTGAGCTCTCTTATTCCATGGTAGCTTGGTTAGCTGCCTTGGTCTCCTGAGCAATGGGAGAGTTTTAAAATGTTTTCACGTTGGATTAGTATTCTTAGGAAGCCCTGTGGGACAGAGACCCCCTGCTGACAACCAACAACCATAAGGTGCTCTGTCACTGTAGCATAGCTCAGCTGCCTGTGGGCTCATTCAGAAAACACTGCATGATCAGAAGCAAGGTCACATGTCTCTTCATTACCAACTTACACACCACCAACACTGTCACCTTGTCTACATGGGAGACAAAAGTCCAACCCACTCCTATTTGTATGGTTGTTACATTACATTGAAGCAGTTTTATTAGCCATGCAACTGGTCTGGTTTGGACATTCTGCCTCAATACAATTGTGCAGGGAATAAGGATGTTTGACAAACATGTATGTCCTCACTCTTGATCACATTGTAGGTAGGAGCATTAGGCTTACCCCCAAATCCAGAGCAATTACGGGAGCACATAAGAGACATTACGTGTACCCGTAGTTACTGCACCTCCTAGGGAAAACCTATGGGAAATTCATATTACAATCCAGAGTAAATTGTTCTTACACCAGAGCAAGGACTCCCTGTAGTTATTCTGGATTTTGCCCATACTGTCTAAACCTGCCTAGTATCAAGTAGTATGGAAGATTTGACAACAGACGCAGTTTGCTAAAATGTGTGGCTGAATAATTGTTTATACCCAACCAGGCAACCAGTGTACCAAGTGGGTGTATGCATGCCATGGAAAGTCCATATCTACACATCACAGTCCTGCTTGGACCAGAAAACACGAATCCCATGATAGTTTATGATAACATTGAATCTTACCATTAAATCTCTACCTGTGAAACTATAAGAAAGCGTTCGGATAAGGCAGTGATTCTGTTTTTCAATGGCCTGCTGGGTATTTATGTGTGTAAAATCCTAGCTTGAGATTGCATAAAGGAGCATGGAGATTTACCTGCTGCTCTCCAGTTCTGTGAAACAAAACCAACAAGAGTTGTATTAATTTCAGCTTCATTGGAAACATGTAAGAGGAAAAAAAAATCCATGATTGCCAAATGGAAAAGGTTTAAAATTGATGAGGAAAGAAATTTTCATTTCCAAGCTTCCAAGCCAGCTATTAAGATCAACAGAGTAAAGAAAAACTGCTTGGCAATGTCCCCTGAAGAAAACAGTTTTGCATCTATTTAGTTAAAACTTGGCAAAACAAATCCAATTTTAGAGGTTTCAGATTTCTCAGTGCACTCATAGTGAAATTCTCGCTTCCTGCATCACCATAATGGTTCCTACGGTTTGAAAGCGAATGCATAAGTCTAACTTCGAATTAAAAATCAATCAGAGGGAGAAGGACGGAAGGAGAGAGAGAGAGGAAGAGATTATACTTGAAGTTTCTAATTTCTTTCCCAAAACTTAACTGCTACACATTTTACAGATGAAAATAGGGGAACAAGAACTAGTCTATCTATGAAGCTGACTGTGCAGCCCAATCCTGTACATATCTGTTCAGAAGTAAATCCGACTATAGTCTGTGGACTTACTCCCAGGCCGTAGTATAGCCACAGAGGGGCAGAGAAGTCAGTCTTGGAGGGAGCCTCACAGTGACATGCTAGAGGCCTCTTCCCTTTGGAGCCATTCCAGGCGGGGGGAGCGAAACAGCTGTATAGCTGAGGTGTCCCTTGTATGCAGTGGTGAGGCTCCCTTCAACACTGACTATCCACCCCTCTCTAGCTACCCCACCATTCCTGGATAAATGTGGATAAAATTGCAGCCTAAGATGTTCTCCTTCATATTAGGCTCCATCAATCCACTCACTTGCTTCCATCAGTTCTCCTCTTCTTGCTGTGGATTTTGAAGTTTGGGGAGTGGAGTAAAAGAGGAAGTGTGGAGGAGGAAGAGAGGAAATGGTGGGCTAGAGTGTCAGATATGCTCCTCCCTTCGTTTCTGAATGGAAGGATGAGTGATGGAAGCAGCATCTTGTATGCTGCAGTATTTGAGGCACTGCCTCAAGGCCAGCCTGGAGATACTGTTGTGGCCTTGTTGCACCTGTCCCGTCATGCTGAGTTCACTGTTCACATGCCCTCATCCCATATTCCTCAGGTCTCTTCTCCCTTTGTCTGATTTACTGTACAGTAATAAATCTGCTCTGCTTCGACTTCTGGTCAACTGACCAGGACAATTTTTTTTTTTGCTTTGCTTTTGCTCTAAACTGAAATGTGTCTCCATTACAAAATGGCACCATAAATAATAATATAAAAGCAGTGGTGAATTATTAGTAGAGAAAGATCTGTTGTCATCCAGTGACTTTATTTGCACAAGGCTTCTGCAATGAATAAGAACTGTTTGACTCCTGATTGGCCTTGGCAAAATGTTTCTGAACCTTATACAAGCAGCAGTTTGAGATTGATACCACTGTTTTAAGCTTCTCCGAGTTGAATTGCCAGCCAATTAGAATCAGCAGAGCTCCAGTATTTGGCAACAGTGTTTCTTAAACAGAGTTTTTTCCGAACTTCTAAATTGTTGTACCTATGGCATAAACTTATGAGGGCTGCAGTCCTAACCTCCAGTTAGCTGGCTTAAGCCCCGGCATAAGTCTTGCGCTAACCTGGAGGTGTAAGAAAATTATTACACGGCACGTAAGACACTTCTGTGCCACTCCTGGGTGGGTCAGGCAAGTGCACCAACATATGACGACCCAAGGTGACCGTATGTACTCTTTTTCCAGGAAACATCCTGTATGTTAGTCTTGTGGTCTGAAAAAAATTCAGTATCCTTCTTTTCCTTGTAAGCAGGCAGCATATTGACTTCTTGTAATTACGGTAATAAATTATATGTAATTAATTATATGTAATAGTTTTAAACTTAATAATAATAATAATAATAATAATAATAATAATAATAATAATAATAATAATAATAATGAGGAGGAAGAGGAAGAGGAAGAGGAGGAGGAGGGGTCTTTTCAGGGGGTACTCACTAGTACTGAGTACCAGCACCTCTTTGACCCCAAAGGAGACATGCCTATGATTACAAATAACATCTTCATGGTGAGTACCACCCACCCTTATTTCTAGAGGAAAAGCACTGATAATTAGTAATATAGTTTTTAAATTAAGCATATGAAATATGTATATAAAGCTTTTATTTAGTCATGGCCTACATTTTTCTTGAATGTCCTACATTTTGGGGGGGGGGGGGACCTTGCCTTATGACATATGGTCACCCTGGCCCGACCTTCCCACACCACAGGAAGATAAGCCAGGTGACTTAGGTAGACCTAATTCGGTTAGGATTGCATCCTTGGTTGCAAGCCATTCCCTCTCAACCTCAGCTTCCTTATATAGATGGATAATATCCAGTGATGGGATTCAAAGAAATTAACAACCGGTTCTATGCTTATTTGGCAGCCACTTTTAAATGGCTATTTTTAAACTTTGTATGTCCTATCTCTCATTATCAACCGGTTCTATAGAGTAGGTGCGAATCTGCTGGACCCACCACTGATAATATCTCTTAGCATACCTCACAGCAGAAGTTCCCAAACTCTTCAGGAGATTGAGGACCACTGTATGTTTTTGTGGAAGAGGAGAAAATGCAGCTATGCGTTCAGGATGATCATGTCATTGCTGGGTCTTTCAGGGACATTTTTATACTAGCGCTAGCCTCCAAAGGGTATTGGGTGACCCATGGATGACTCCACAGGGTTCCTCAAGCTTCAGTAGAGAGCAGCTGTGGCTGGTTTTTAATTTAATTTTTGCACCTATCTTATAATAAATCTACGTGTGTAAATAAATCTGTGTGTAATTCTCATTCCACACATATGCATATGATTATTTTAACTTCAGTTTAAATTGGTTTCACCAATTTCATATTGATGTCCATGAATGTCCATGCCATTGTCTGTACATTAAAATCCATTCACTTAATGGCTATTGTAATCTCTTGGATGACACCCGTGAGGAGATTCAGTTGTAAATGCCATGCAGTTCCTGTGTGAGTTCTTGAACTGCAGGAGACAGAGAATAACATAGAATAACTCGTCAGACAAGCGGTACCCTGATGTGTTTAATTAGATCCTTTGCTGGCTGCATAGGCAAATGCAGAAGTGATTCCATGTACCCAATATTCATGCACAGCTGTAGATATTCATACCTTTTCAAGAGAATGAAGGGAAGGGCAAAAGCAATGTCAATATGCTAGCATTATGTTTGACAGTTTGATTTTAAGCATGTTAGAGAGCTTATTGTGCTAGACTCCCTCACTATTAAGATATTGTTGTTATGAATTTGTATTACACTGGCATTCAGGCCTCTTATCATGATGGGACTCATTCTGTTATTCTCTGTACAAATTAATAGCATTAGATACTCTCTGCTCTGAAGTGCTTTGCATTTATTTCAGAGCCATCTTAACACAAACAAGATGGGGGGAACACATAATGAAAATTCATATTGTATAAATAGAGTGGGCTCTTGATTTTATTCATTTGCCTCCCTGGCTGACGTTAGGAAAAGATTGAAGATACTGTAGAGGTATAATAAGGGCTGTTAGATAAAGGCATTTTGCTCACCAAATTATCACACCCCCAAACAGTTTAAGCTCTCACCCCCAAACAGTCAAAACACTTTGCTCCACCATCCTATTGTATTGCGGAAGACCTTTTTGCTTACAGTGACATTGCTTTTACTTAAACAGAAAGATGATTTACTTCAAAGTGTCTCTTTTACAATATTTGTAATGACTGATGTTCAAAGAATCAAACACTTGTTGCTCATAGATAAATATTTTCAAACTAATATAGAGGTAGAAGTTCAATATGAGGATTTTTAAAAAGTTAAATTCTGTAGTATAAAAATGTTTAGTAGTTAGAATCATTGCTTCACTCATGTTATAATATTAGTTTGATTTGTCCATTGTTTATTGTTTGTGTAAAAACAATAGTTATGTATAAATAAACAAAAATATGTGTCAAAAAATAAATATTTTCAAGACCATACCAAAAACAAAACAAAACCAATTTTCTTGTTGTCCCATAAACAAGTAGGATGAACATTATTCTTATTATCACACTATTTAAAACTCAGGCCTCCGTCAGTCTTGAAAGACTCGTGGGCTGTGGGTGGCACAAGTGCTTAAGGGCACAACCCAGAGTAACTACGGGGAGTCCTTGCTCCGGTGTAAGAACAATTTGCTGTGGATTGCAGTATGAATTTCCCGTAGGTTTTCATTAGACGGTGCAGTAACTACGGGTACACGTAATGTCTCTTACGTGCTCCCGTAGTTACTCTGGATTGTAGGGCCAGTCACTGTGCCTGTTAACCAGCAGGCCAGGGTTTGAGACCCGGGTCAGCCCTACAAGTCAGGGTGAGCTCCTGTCCTTAGCCCAGCTCTGCGACGCCAGCTGGATCCAATCGTAATTGCTCTGCCTTTCCATTGGACTAATTCAGTGGCGTGGAGAGGGGGGATTTGCTGCTTGGGTAACAGACTATCCTCCATAACAATCTAACCCAGGCTTTCGTGCTTTGCATGCAGCATATGCAGCGCTGAGCACGATACCGTAGTCTTTCAAGACTGACGGAGGCCTGCTATTTAAAACTCCAACCCAGCCTGGCATCATGTTTGAATCAAATTTCCACTTCTCATACTTGCTAATACCTTTAGCAGGATTTGTGCCCTGAGCAAGCACCACAGTGACATGCAACCACTAGATTTACAGAAGTCTATTGACCTGTTTTTCATGAACCACTGAATACCTGGACATATTTTCATTCTAGTATTATATTTAAAAGGGGATGTGCTGAACCCCCAAATCCAGAGACAAGTCCCAAATTTTCAAGTCCTCTCTTGAATTGCAAACAAGTCATAATGGGCAGATTTTACAGCTCATAGATTAAAGAAGTAAAGGTGCAGGTAAACCTGCAGATAGGGTTGCCATATGGCTTGAAAAACAGAGACAATCCCATTTTGGGGGCGATTGTGTTCATATACAGATTTCTGTCCCTATTTTGTGGAAGATAATTATGGCAACCCTACCTGCAGGTTTCCCTGCTAGTCATGACTGACTCTAAGGAGCAGTGCTCATCTTTGTTTCAAAGCGAAGAGCCAGTGTTGCCCACAGACACTTTTGTGATCATGGGGGCAGCATGACTAAATAAAAAAGGCAAGGAACACTGTAAATTTCCCACCAAGGTAGTACCAATTTATCTACTTGCATTTCCAGGCTTTCAAACTGCAGGGTTGACAGGACCCACTCTGTCTTGTAGCACCTGGGTCTTGAACCCCAGCCGACCAGTTGGCAGGAGCTGGGCATCTTAACTGGTGAACCACTACAGTCCTCATAGAGATGGCTCATATAAAGGGTGCAACTGATCCCTTTTTAAAGGTGTTTTGACTCAAATATGACCCTTGAGTAATTCAAGGCAGGAGTCAGATTTGGCTTCCTAGAAAAAAACAAAACAAAATAGAGTTGCTGTTGAAGAGGTGCATATCAGATTTCTCTGTTGTCTGTCATCAGCTGCAGGCCTTCAACTACTGTTTCCCCATGTCCTGGCTGCCCCTGCCTTCCTCCTTCCTTCCTGACTTCCATTCTTCTCCCCTTCTCCAGCCATCCCCACCTCTTTGAGCCAACCCATGCTCATCTCACCAAGCCTACTGCTTGTGCCACTTCGAATGAGGCTTCTGGATCACCTATGAGGTCCCTCAGGGCTCCATGGAAGCAACAAAACAAATGTTAGCAGAGAGACACAGCAGACTGGGTTGTTGGCAACTCAAGTTCTGAAACTCAAGTCATATGAATCAAAACTCATTTCCAAGAAAATAGACAAGTTACAAGTCAGATCCAGATTCAAAACACATGAGCAAAAAATGTGTGTTTTTGCAATTTGAGTAGAAGTCATCTGAGTTGCATCCTATCCCTGACATTTAATAATTCTGGATGGTTCAAGTAAAGAAGACAAGAGAGTAAATAAACACATTCCAGCTGCTAGGTAATATGATTTGGTGCAGACTACAGGATCAGATAGATATGTAGTATTTCTCAGCCTATCCCGTGAGCATTCCAGAACCACAAAGTGGTCAGAGATCAAAATTATGACTTATGAGGCATTGCAGTGCATATAAACAGAACACAGTTATTTTACATTATGATGTAAGTTGTGATGAAATAGGATAAGGAAACAAACTGCTACGATCAGGCAAAGGTAGCTGATGGTAGTGGTGTAACTAGCACTTGGCTACAAGCTTTACAGAGGCTTCAAGCTGAGCTTGACACCAGTGGCTAAGTTATGAAAACAGGCTACATATGAATAATAATACCATCATGTTATATATCATTGGAAAGATAATTTTATGTAGAATACAATGAAATAAACTGCACTGGAATATCTCAAAAGTTATGATTTTCTTAACTCAAATTTCCCATGATACTGATTGCTTTGAGAGACAATGAGATGCATTTCTGATACTGTATGGAACAAATAAGGTGTTAATATGATTCAAATCTCATTTCCATATACATATATAATAATACAGTTAACCCATGCTAACTGGGTATATAGGCACTTCTAAGTGGTGCTCCTTTTATATTTAGCAGGGAAAGAATAACCATTCTTCTTTGGCCCAACACAGTTTCCCTAACCAATAAAGGAACCAAAAAATTTCATATTTTTACTTAATTGAATTTGATTTTGTTGTTGCAGGGGAAAATTTTTCAATTTAAAAAAAAAAAAACAAGTCCGGGTGACATCCCTTCCGGTTGTGACACCACTTC
This sequence comes from Cryptoblepharus egeriae, assembly GCA_030015325.1. Classification (NCBI taxonomy): domain Eukaryota; kingdom Metazoa; phylum Chordata; class Lepidosauria; order Squamata; family Scincidae; genus Cryptoblepharus; species Cryptoblepharus egeriae. Next base: position 50,956,503 of record JAREYC010000004.1, read on the forward strand.
CATGGCAACATTTTGAGCTTTGCACTGGGCTACATTATCATTAGCTACGCCACTGGCTGATGGTCCGCATGCTGACAGTTGACTGATGCAAAGTTTGAGTCTCTTGATCAGACTTGTAATAAGATGTACCTCTTCTCCTCTAACTAGCTTCACTATACTGTGTGGTGTCAGGAGTTTGGAAGCACCTTCTTTATTATAAAGATTATAATATATTATTGGGCAAGAGACACTCTTTCAAGTGGGTGTTCCTCTTTTATTTAGCAGGGGGAGAGTAACTGGCCCTAAACACCCCAGCAATGTCTGTTCTAGTGGCTTCTGCTGGTGTTCTTTTTGCACCTTAGATTGTGAGTCCTTTTGGGATAGGGACCCATTAGCTATTAATTAGCTATTAATTTTTTCATCTTCTTGTAAACCGCTTTGTGAACTTTTCAGTTGAAAAGCGGTATATAAATACTGTAGATAGATAGATAGATATTATTATTTTAGGGAACTGAAGGGGATCTGTTTGGTATCTGTTCGTACTGTAAGAGATATGTTTAGTATCAAAGGGATTATATTTTACCAAAGATGATTTTTGCCACTGTACTGGTTTCAGCTGCTACTGATTAGATATTGAATAGATTCCTCTGAGGAGAAGTAATGATATTCAACAAAAATCAGATAATCTATTTGTTATTCCAGCCTTTTTGCAAACTATTGGGTTTGCCTTTCCTCCCGGCCCCTTATTTATTTATTTATTTATTTATTTATTTATTTGTTTGTTTGTTTGTATAAATAAATAAATAAATAAATAAATAAATAAATAAATAAAATGTTAATATGCAGTTTGATCTAGGAAGCTTTGAATGCTCTGGCCTATACCCCATTTCAGATATAAACTTCTTTCCTTGGTGCCATTGTGTCCTTTAACTGGGAATTCCTTCTCTTGATTGCATTATCTATGTGCCATCTTAACTATTCAATAGCTTGCCACACTTGGGGAAATTCTTTCTCCACAGAATTGGAATAATTTTCTGGTAATGCTTCCTGTTTGAAATGGTACTCTACCACCATAATTCAACACTTAATGCCTCTTGACTCGGCAAGGGATTCAGCATATGTGGAAATAGGCTTTCACGTATACAGTCAGCTTGTATAAGAATATGCATTTGAATATTCAGATATGTACAGCGTGCCTCACATAACAAGTTTAATTCGTTCCAGAAGCATGTTTGTTATGTGAAATGCTCTTTGTGTGAACAGATTTTCTCATAGGAAATTATGGAATCTCAGACGATTGGTTCCACAACCCCCAAAATATTCATATAAAAATATTAACTGGATGTAAATATGATGACAAAACACTGGAATTGAATTCAAAACATGCATTCAATGTGCATGATCCTATGAAGTCTACTTAGGCTGCAATCCAAGACACATTCCTGGGAGTAAGACCCATTTAACACAATGGGGCTTACTTCTGAATAGACTTGGTTAGGAGGCTGCAACCAAAGACACTTTCTTCTGTAATCTAAGACACTTTCAAAGTGTCTCCCCATTTTCTCCTTCTCTTCATCCTGAACCTCTCTCTCCCCTGCTCCCTTCTGGCTAGCCCTGAGCTGCTTCCCTCTTCTCCCCTGCTGTTCTCTCCCTCTGCCCAGCAGATGCCCGGACACAGGAGGAACAGCGCGGAAGTGTTGCTTTTGCTATGGGCAGGCGTGCTAGGCAGCCCTGACACTTTTTAAAAGGGCTGCCGGCCAGTGCATCTGCCCCAACTGCCAATGAGTGTGCTTGTTAAGTGAAGCTACACATGTTATGTGAGGCAGAATCCTAAAAAAATTAGTTCTGTAGATCACTTGTTATGCAAGGCACTTGTTAAGCAAGGTACCACTGTATTTGAATGCATATTCAGATTTTAATTGTGATGCTCATCTGGGCACCACTGAATTAATTGTTGCTTCTTTTGGTGCACATATCCACCATGGGCCATGTGCTATCACATATGAGTTATTGTATATAACTAAAGCTGGATCAAATGTTAACTGTAATGTATACATAATATATAGAGTAATTGTATATTTCTTTGGATATTTTATTTTTACTGCATTAGTTTTCTTGAAATGTTATTGCTTCAGGGGTGGAGTAAGGTGAAATAAATAATATGAGTATTTACTTCTTTGTGAAAGATCCATAAAGTTTCTCTAATATCTTTTTCATGAGTAAAACCAATCTAGACAATGATGTTACAACCTTCTAAACAATACAGTGCTATAATTCCCATTTGCACGGAGGAAGCAGACAGCATATTAAAATCTAATTTTTCCAACAGTCTTGGTACATTTGGACATTTAAAATAAGTTAGCACTCTTTTTACAGGGCACACAGGGAACTTGAATAAAAAAATACTATCATAAAACAAAAAGGAAACAAAACAATTAAGTTACCTTCATGAGAGAACAGCTTCAAATATACTGTTTGTGCTGCTCTTTGCTTGATCTTCCTAACTTTAACATTTTTTTAAAAAATCCACTTTTTCTATAGAGCTTGTAGAGCTTGGTAGAGGAAAATGTCAGATAACAGAATCAATCAATTTTGGGAAGTGTTTCACAATACTAAGATACTAACTCCTGACAAATTATTGTGGTTTCCTTTCACTTTTAATACTTGCTTTTCACTGGCTTTCATTGTTACTGGGAATATGCAGGTAATAAAATCCAGATTTTGAGTCCAATCCTATGGGCCTCCAGCACTGACACGGAGTTGTGTCAATGCTGAATGTTGAAGATATGACAAAGGGCACATTTGCAACACCTGGGAGGGAGGAAGCACTTGTTTGGAATAATGTAGGCGCTCCAGGCTGCATCCTTTGAAGTGGAGGGAAGCATTCTGGAGAGGGGAGGAAGAGGAATTATCAGCCCAGGAGGTGATGGGACTGGTGGATCCCTATTGCAAAGCTCAACCCAGAGTCTCTCAAGTTTGCTTCAGCAAAATAACTGGACTTGAGAAGCCCCATTGAGGGATCAGGGGAAGGGATTCCCTTTTTCTCAAGCAGACCTCCAGTGGCCCTGATGAGGAGACTAGATACAGCAGTTGCCATTTTGGCGCCGCTACACCTGATAACATCACCAGGGATAGGATTGTGCTGCTCATCCAAGCAGAGATAAATTATTTCTCCAACATACACCACTGAATTAAACATAACCATCAGTTCACCTGGATTGCCCAGCATCTTTTTTTTTTTTTACTGGGCAATCCATTCTCACAACCAGCCACTGTGTGATAAATTACCCTGTTGAGCCTTTCTACTCTCTCATTAATAGGAGTGCTTGCTAGCATTTACAAAGATTCACCCACCAACTGATATGAATTCCATCACAATCTTGGAGCAGGCCAATGCAAGGCTGTTTTAAAGCTCTGGAAGTAGAGACTTTGTTCTTCAACTTTTCATTCCTCAACTCCTGCCTGAACTCTCAAAGGTGGTAGTCAGAGATGGTGGGCTCCTTTCACAGACAGTGTGGTCCTGTGCAGGCAGTGTATTTACCAGGAGACAGCCAATTCATTTTATGTAATATAGGACACTCTGCACCCATCAGAACACCATGACTTTTGTTCCTTGTGTTGACCTAGACTGGATTTGAACCACTGATCTAGAAGTAATATACTCTGTATCCCATTACTATTCTGTTGAGCCATTAAGTCCCATCCCCACACTCCTTTTTTTCTTATCTGTTGGGCACTAAATCATAAAAACAGCAACTTTCATTTCACCCCTCAAAAGAGAAATTCAAGCATGTATGGGGAGGGGAGCTGAAAGCATGATTTGCTAGCAACCCACACCCCTCATTACATAATGGGCAACAGTGTAAAATGGAGGCTTACATTAGCCTATTCATTGTGTGCATTCAGTCCCTATAAATCTTCTTCAAAGAAAAGGAGCATAGCTCATTAAAAGATAAACAAGATAAGAATAGAAGGCCATGTCAGTCATACAGCCCAGGCACAGATGCTTAAGTTTGTTACACTTTTCAGTTTGAGGCAATATATAAATTCATTCTCCATTATGGGGGGACGAGTGGGGGTGGGAAAAGGGATTAGTCCTCTCAAAACATCAAGAGCCAAATTCTCTGCTCAGTCAAATATGAATAGCCCTGATGCATGATTTTCTTCTTTTTAGTCCATGGTACATTGCATTATTTCGCATTAAGGCACACATCTGCGCAATTATGGAAATAAAAAGCTGTAGGGAAAAGTAACACAATAAAACATGTGGAGCAGGATTGCCTGAGATGCCCAATATATAGAGTCCTGTTTACATCCATTCAACTTGGAGAATCAAGATGTTATAGTGGATAGTGTTGGAATGGACAGTGGTACACAGGTGCTGGTTTCTCTACTGAGGCAGATTGTCATTTAATTCTGCGGGTTGTTTCTTGTTTGCTCACAGTTTGTGGCTATGTGGTCACTCTGGTGCAGGGGGAAAGCTCACTGAAATCATAGCTCAGTATAGCTCAGGTGACTTGGGCCATGCTTATTTGAAAAGTTGATACCTATTAAATTCTGTGTTTGACTTTTACAGTCCCGTTGGCAGTGTTTTGGGAGCTATAACTTAGCTGAGTTAAATCCAGTGTATATTTCTCAGATTCCATCTCTGTCATCTCCAGATCTTGGTGGAAGAGCTGGAGAAGACCTCTCTCTAAAATCTTGAAAAATCACTGTCAAAGTGGACAGGATTTCTTTTGGATCTTTTTTGGGCGGAGTTGGGGTGGAATCTTTTTCCAAAGCAAGGGAGTTACTAAAAGTTAAAAGGTTATGCAGAAAAAACCCTTGGAAACTGTGCTTAGTATTTGATTACAATAGAGGACATATGACTCAAATATGTCTAAAGCAATATTTCACTAGAGTGCTAAGCATGTGCTTAATTTCCTTCATTGAAATCAGTGAAACCTAAAAGTACTTGCCTTTGCCTAGTGTTGATGCAACAGTAGTTTTATAAATCTCCTGGGTTCTGGTTTTGTGCTGAAGCCCTTGTTTTAATCTGTTTTACTCTGATGTGCATCTTAATTTCTTTGGCACTGTGCATATATGCCCATGTATAATCATTTAGGACCTCAAGGCAACTTTGCACTTTAAGAATGAATCTTATAATCTTATTTTATTCCTTTTAATAACCTTCAACAGCACCCAGAACTCTGCAGTCATAAAATAACTGTAACAAATTTAGGCCGGTGCTTCTGGTCCATTTGCACAATGAGACTCATAGGAATTTCTTCCTTAGCCTGTGGTTGATTCATGTCATTTAGATATTTTACAACTTTTTAAAAGTACATTACAGTCACTGCGTCCTCATTACATATGCTGTGAAGTGCCAGCATTCTCATTTTATGGATGGAGAACTGAAGCTCAGGGGGTACATGTTTGGCTGCAAGGAAATCCATATCAAAATCTCTCACTCTGCTTTGTTACACTATCTGGCAAATTCCCCATGAAACAATTTATCCAATACAGCAAAATTTGCTTTTTGAAAAAAATAACATATTGTTTGTTCTGCTTTTCTGATTGCATGCCTCCAATTCTTGTGCCAAGCTTGTCCCATATACTTCTACTGACCAGATGCTTGATAACCACAAATTCTTGCAGTCGTAGGCAGGCAGCAACCACAGGAGGCGTATTAAGGCTGCAATCCAGAGCAAATTCAGCCTGCTCTGACCTAACTGCACTCTCCTAACTATTCTGTATCCAGAGCAGAAAGTTATGCTGAATCCAGAGAGTCAGGAAGCCTGGGCTGCCCTAACTGCTCCAGAGCATGCTAAGTAATTGACACAAGAGGAAGACTTGCTCCTGAGGAGACACCCCTCAGATCACACTGAACAAGGAACAGCTGTGGTGCCTACAGTGGTGACATGACTCTGCACATCACCTGGTGCGGAAGTCTGTGCGCCATCCCTGGGATGCGCCCCCCCCCACCTGGACTGCACAGTCACCAAAGTTGGCGCCTGCGCAGTTGTTTCTGAAGCCAACTGGCTTCAGAAAGAGTACTGCGCAGGCACCATCTCTGACACCTGCGCAGTACTTTTCTGAAGCCTTTTGGCTTCGGGGGAGACTGTGCAGGCGTCAGAGTTGGTGCCTGTGCAGTACTCTTTCTGAAGCCATTCGGCTGCCGCTCCGCCTCCTGAGTGAAGCCGAATGGCTGTGAAGAGGCGCGGACTTTCTCTGCTCTAAGGAAGTCTCCTCTGAAGCTGTTCGGCATGCTCAGTGTGTTTCTGCGCAGTGCATCTCAGATGGCCGTTCAGGCCAGCTCCTCAGACAAGTGTCAGCTTCTGGCTGATTCTCCGCTTTGGAGCAGGCCTGAATGGGGGTGCTGACGCCCGAGGCCTGCCAAAGGACAGTCAAACTCCTCCGGCACATCACCCCATACGGAGCGCATCCCCAATGCAGCCCGCACCAGCCGCACCAGTCTGGTGTCGCCACTGGGTGCCTGCCTTATAAGGAGTCCCTGATGAGATGCCAGTACATTCTACAGTGAATACAAGGGGCTTCTTGGAGTGGCCTGCTGTATCCTGAGGTTTGTGGGCAGCCATAGTTTGTTCCATATCCTGAGGTTGAGAGGAAGGGGTTGCAGCTAGGCTGGCCAAGAACTCAGATTTTTGGTCAGCACTGCCATTCTAACTCGGGCCTTATCATGGACCCCTATGGGTCTACTCATTACTATACCTGCTCCTGAGGTGGTATAACTCTGAGGGCTGGAAGAGGGCATTTCTGCCTTGGAAACAGGCTTTGGATACAGAGTAACTGCTCTGCCCTAGGCAATGCTAAACATGCCCTCAACATGCCTCTCCTGAGCTGCTTAGGCTGCCCCAGTTAGGGCAGAGCAGGTCCACCTCTCTTAGGGCACCCTATCTTTCCTTGCTCTGCCCTAAGCCTCCTTCAGAGTAACTGGGCTGGAGCATCTTGCAGTTGCTCCAACCTAGTGTTAGATAGGGCAACCTAAGGGCTCTTATGTGGACAGATTAGTTGCTCTGGATTGGGCTGTAAGTCTTTAATGAGTTGCTAGATATGAATGAATATTGGGTTGCATTGGGCACAAGTCATGGAGGTCTGTCTCACTTACAGTCTTCTGTGGTGTTCCAGTTTCTGTTTTCTTGCCCTTGTGGCATCCCAATCCCATTATCCTTTATCAGATTTAACCAAAATTAGGTTCAAATCCATATTGAAATCCTTTCCCTATTTGTTCGGGCTAGTTTTAAGGAAAGAATAATTATATTGGCTGCTATGGTGGTCTTAGGACAGGGCCAGCCATAGGAGCAGCAGGGTCCAATGCAAAAAATTTTTGTGGGACCCCCATTTGTCCTTGAAGGGGACCCTCACTCAACAGGATGAGAAGTAGTGGCAAGGTGGTAGCCCAGCAGTGGCATTTCCACCAACTGCATTGGGGAAGATTACAAACCAGTTGGACCCAAGAGTGCAGGAAGGCCATCCAGTGGAAATTCTTAGCTACAGAGTGAGGTGTCATCTGAAATTGTGGGCCTTCTGCTGCCCTACTGCGGGCCCCATCCAGGCATGGAGGCTGGCCCTGTTTTGAGGTTGTTGTGAATTTGCATTTATCATAGAGGTAAGGGGAAAAGTTATACTGGATTAAGTATGTAGTAGAGTTGAGACACTTATAATTCTTAGAAATTTGTTCATTCTTTGGCCAGTGATTGTGTAAGGATTGGCAGTGTATTTTGTCACTTCTGTGAAGAATCCTTTGTAATTCTAGTCTGACTTTCTTAATTTGTAGCTACCTCATCCCTGAATTCCCAGCTTCAGCAGCTTCAACATCTTCAACAGCTTCAGCAGCAGCAACAGCAACAACAACAACAGGGCCAAACAAGCCAGCAACCACTAGGGCAAGCCAGTCAACCACAACACCAAGCTCAGCAGCAGCAGCCAACACCCCAGCAGCCTCCACAGCAGCAACCGCCACAACCACAGCCGCCACAAACCACATCTCAGAGCCAGAATCAACCACCACCAGCTCAGCAGTCTTCAAACTCTCCTCCAAAGCCCAACCAGTCACCAGGACATGGCCTTCCTTCACCTCTCACATCACCAAATCCACTGCAGGTAGGATCCCAGTGTTTTTCCTAACATCTTTTCTAAATTTCACGTTCTTCCTCAGATCTATTCCTTTTGTTTCAGCAAATGTTCCAACGAGCTTTCGTATAACACTGTTCAGGAGCCAAGGTGTAATGCTTTATTCTGCTCAGTTAATCCCCATTTTTTTTATCTGCTTTGCATGCAAAGGTCTCAGATTAAATGCCCTGCAACTCTAGGTCAGACAGAAAGAATATTCCTGTCTGAATCCTTGGAGAGCCCTTACCCAGTAGGTATTGACAACATTTTGGACCCAAGTCATTTGTGCTGAAAGGTACTGTGCAATCCTGTTCACATTTACTCTGAAGTACATGCTACCATGCCCAGTAGGACTTATTCTGAAGTAAGTGACCATGGGATCTCAATAGCCTCATCATAAGCAAGAAAGTGATCAGGAGTGGAGAGACGGCTTCCCTCCACCTACCCCCAACACTTGCCAAAAAAGTTAAGGTCGCTGTAGCACTTCAGGTCTCCTTGTCTTTTACACTGTTATCAACATGCAAGCCAGATCAATACCCCTTTTCATGGTAATTCTCAGCCAACTAATGCCAAGTCGAAGGCCTGACTTCAGTGCACATCCTGCTCCATTCAGAAGACACATAAAACTATTGAGTGTCTAAATCCTTGAATATTTGTATTGCTATTTTTGAATATTGCTATTTTTGGTGTAGGACTGGCATTCCTTTCACCCTTCGTTTGCACATGGTAAGTGCAGATATACCAGACACAGAGCTACTCCAGAGGGAATGTGGCTCTCAAACAGAATTAGAGTGGTCATCGAGTCTTGGCACAAAATGCAGCATACAGGCATAGGTTTGACAGATCAACAGTTTGTGCGAGAAACAGTTTGTGTGAACAGAGCGTAAGACTCCACACAGTAGCAACAGAGTGTCAGTTTCACTGTTCAAGAAGGCTAGGATCCACTCACTGCAGGAAAAATAAAACAAAATTTGGTAGGGACTGCATGTTCATGCTGATTGCTGGGAGCTAATTTAAATCTATACATGCTACATCAGACCAGAAAACTACATCAGCAACAAGAAAAAAGCAAATCAGAACTGTGGGAGTTCCTTGACTGCTTTCCACTGAAGGGTAAATGCCTGTTTTACTGGCATGTGGGCCCCATCTTACTGACAGCATTCACAAAATGTTCCATTGTCACAAGCACTGAGAAATCAGGCAAATATATTTCCTTCAGATTTAGAAGCAATAATTATCCCGTTGTTCCTTAAATCCCTTGCAGGACTCAAATTCTCATAAGAAATTATCTACACAGCAAACATGCAAGCATTGATCCTGTGCTTGGGGAAGCAACTGTGCTGGATCACGGTGGGGTTTACTCCTAATTCAGTTGTCCATGGGATTATAAGTATCAGTCATTCCTTGGCCCATAAGCCCTTGAATCCAATTGTAATCCTGGCTCATGTGTCGCCTGAGGCCTGGACCACAGAATGCACACCCCAGGAGATTTTCACCTAACCAGTTGAGTCTGGAGGTTTGTGCATCTCTTCTAGTCTTCTGAAAGCCTTCAGAGGGTCTTTAAACATTACATTACAACTAATAAAAATTAATAGCACAGTCCTAACCAAGTCTACTCAAATGCAGTTCAATGGGTCTTACTCCCAGGAAAGTTTCTTTAGAATTGTAGCCTAACCCTACAATCCAGAGTAACTATGGGAGCACGTAAGAGACATTACGTGCACCCGTAATTACTGCACCACCTAGTGAAAACCTATGGGAATTTCATATTGCAATCCAGAGCAAATTGTTCTTACACCAGTATGGCTCCAGTGATGAGGAGCCACATTACATTACATTGATAAGGAGCCACATTACTCAAAAAAGTTTTGATCCCCCCTAGCTATGCCGCTGCCTCATATGTCCTCCTGCTTGTTCTACAGTATAATTGTGTCAAACGCTGCTTAAGCTAAGTGAGCAGTCTATTGTGTTAGCAATAGCATAGGGACTATTTAATATGTAGATTATTGATGCAAAAACAGGTCCAAAGGAGTTGCTGTCACATTTTATTTTCTCATCCAAGTGCATATAGGGAAAAAACAAATACAAAAGTGCTTGTTAGCTGGCTAACCATACACAGTAGCACCTCACATAAAGAGCTTAATTCATTCCAGAGGCATGCTCTTTAAGCGAAATGTTCTTTAAGTGAAGTGGATTGTTCCATAGGAAACAATGGAAACTCAGACGATTGGTTCCACAACCCCCAAAATGTTCATATAAAAATATTAACTATGTAAAAATGATGACAAAACACTGTAATTGATTCACTGTAATGATTCAAAACACTGTAATATAACACAATTAATATATAATTATATAACACTATTACAATAATAGTTCAATAAAACAGAAAATAAAAGGTTGGCTAATTTTCAACTAAAGAGTCACTGGTGTCTTTTTTAGCAGCTATAACAAGGAACCTGTTTAATGACACCTGCTTTTGCCTCCTTTTGAGGCTGCAATCAAAGACACTTTCCTGGGAGTAAGCCCCATTTAACATAGTGGGGCTTACTTCTGAGTAGCCATGGTGAGGAGGCTGCAATCAAAGACACTTTCCTGGGAGTAAGCCCCATTGAACACAATGGGGCTTACTTCTGAGTAGACATGTTGAGGAGGCTGCAGTCAAAGACACTTTCCTGGGAATAAGCCCCACTGAATACAATGGGGTTTGCTTCTGGGTAGACATGGGTTTCTTGCCCTGATTCCTGGAATCAGGCAGGGGGAGGCAGGAGGCAGCTGAGGAGGTGCTGGGGCGAGCTGTGGTGTGGTCTCCGCACCACAGATCGCCCTCATCACCACCCCCTCTCCTCCTGCCTCCCCCTGCCTGATTCCAGGAGGAAGGATTGAGGAGGCATTTGGGCGAGCTGTGGTGCAGTGTTCTCTCTGCCTCCTCCTTCGCTTCTCTGTCTGTTTTCTTATGCCAGTGAACAGACAGAGGAGCAAAGAAGGGGCACATGGGAGTCCTCTCCGCCTCCTTCTTCCCTTCCCTGGCTCACGGAACAGATGGAGAAGCAGGGAAGTGGGGGATGAGGCGCTGCAGGTGAGTGTTCCAGGGCCAGGGAAGCAGCGGGGAAGCAGGGAGGTGGGGATCCTAACGAGCTCTTGCCGGCTGCCTTTTAAAGTTGAAAGGGCAGCCAGCAAGTGCTCGTTATGTGAGTCTGCCTCGTTAAGCAAGGCAGAGCCCCTGCAAAGCAGAGTGCTCTTTTAGTGCTCAAATTCAGAGCCTTTGTTATGCAGGGCGCTTGCTAAATGAGGTACCACTGTATTTGATGTGCAGTATAACCATATATTTGGTGCGTGGAGTTATCATCTCCAAGTTGCTGTTGCTGCATCAAATGGCTCTGAAGATGAGCAATATTTTGGGTATTCCTTATGGACCAGGTTTGATCCTGGGTCCTTTGATTGCTGATCCTAACCTGAGTACAAAGGAACTTATAATGGCGTGTGCATCAAATGTCTCACATTGCTTTCCATGGTGACTTTTATAAAGTATCTCAGAGTGTGTGAGTTTTTGTTTTATTTTGGTTCTTGACTGTTGTTTTCCTTTAAGTATGAACTTAGAATTAAATTCAAGAAAATAATAGTCTCCAAGGAAAATGGTCGTTATGAACTAGAACGAAGTATTTTTCCTTTCAAGAATATTACAGGAATAAAAATCAACTAAGTTAAAATCTGACAGGTTAAATTTCATTTCTCAATTCTTGATTTTTCATGTGGGCTTTATCCTCTTACATTATTCAAGGGCTGTCCAAGAGATATTGGTTTAGAACAACGCAACTTAGAAAGATTGTTACAGAGGAGCTGGTAATATAAAAGGATGATTGCATTTATTTCAGAAGGCCCTGAAGGATAACAACAATTATAAGTAAAAAATGTACAGGTGTTGTCAGTCCTTCTGACAAAGAATTAAATGAAAGTGATTTTGTTACCTATACCTGAGTGAGGTATATAAAAGCTAAACAAAGTCTCTGAATGATTTTTGTCAGATTTTTCTGTAGCGTATCACACTGTGATACCTGTTCTATTAGTAATAGTTCTATTACTATTCTGTACCAAATTCAGTGAGATGTTGTATTTTTCAGATTTTTTACCATATAGTGATACCTTAGTTTACAAGCATGATTTGTTCCAGAAGCATTTTGTAATCCAAAATGCTTGTATATCAAAGCAAATTTTTCCATAAGAAATAATGGAAACTCAGACAATTTGTTCCACGGCCCAAAAATATTCATATAAAAATGATTACAGTACTGTAATATCAGAAAAAATAACAAAATATGACAAAAAATAAAACAAATTAACCTGCACCTAGTCTCTTAGGACTCTCAGGCTACAATCTGCCCCCATTACACAGGAGTGAGCACCTCTCACTCCTTTATGAGGACTTACTAGAAATAAGCTTAATAGTAGATTAGCTTAACAGTAGTAACTAGTAATTAGCTTAATAGTAGACATACCCTACAATCCAGAGTAACTATGGGAGCACGTAAGAGACTTTACGTGCACCCGTAGTTACTGCACCACCTAGTGAAAACCTATGGGAAATTCATATTGCAATCCAGAACAAATTGTTCTTACACCGGAGCAAGGAATCCCCGTAGTTACTCAGGATTACGCCCATATAAAGGTAGGGCTGCAATCCTAAAGACACTTTCCTGGGAGTAAGACCCATTGAACACAATGGAGCTTACATATGAATAGACACGGTTAGGATTATGATCAATGTCTCTCAGGCTCCTTTCCATTCCCCCTTAGTATTCCTCCTTAGCTCACTTAGGAGTGAGCCCCATTGACTGTTAACGGCTTAATTTCAAGTAGACATAATTGGTTTCTCAGGAGGGTCTGAGCAGGTAGTGGCAGAGTGCCAAAACCAGTTGTATCCCTGCCAGGACTATTTTTTGCTTATTTATCAAGACATCACTTGATAAATAAGCAAAAAACAAGACATCACTTGTATATCAAATTAAAATGTATTGGAAATGCTTGCTTGCCTTGCAAAACACTCTCGATCCAAGGTTTTACTATAATAATGTTGGAGGATTATGCTACCATGTTAACTCAGTGATATGTATAAGCTTACTTATATGTGTACTGAAAAATATGTGCTCTTAGAAATTTTGAACCCAGTGCTGTTTTCAACCAGAAGTTTAGCAGAACAATAACCAACAGTGCATTTGAGACCTATATGTTGTGACCTATAGTTTCAGGGAGGAAGACCCACAATGGTCATTAGTACTTAGAGCGGCAACAGAGAAGCCATCATCCTTTGATCCAATAGGGTTTGGTTGTGTTTATGCTTTACATTGAGCATTAAACTGTACTCATGTTTCTATACCTTAAATGCTACTATGCAAATACTTCCAGAATTTATGTTAGGGGACCATTTGTTCAGGCCTTGTCTATTTGTGGTGGGGAGTGAAGTGAAACTCATTTGGCTTCTAACAGTGGCACAGCTGGCGGGCAGAGGATAGACATCAAGCTTTTGGGGGGGGACGGGGACAAAATGACTCTTGGCGAAAATTGTGAAAAATGGAGTAAGTACCATAAGATTATATATCATTGGAAAGGTTTACTGCAGAATGCATTAAAATATCTCTATTCTATCAAAGATTATGACCAATTAACCAGAAAATGAAAACAACAATTGCATATGGAACAAAAAGTAGATTTTCTTAATTCAGGTAATCTAAGGGTCAATAAGAGTCAACTCTTATTTCCATATATCATAATACAATTATCCTTGCTGATTGGGTAAAGAAGCACTTCTAAGTGATGCTACTCTTATGTTTAGTATGGAGAGAATATCCAATTCTCTATGTCTGCAATCCTGAACACACTTTTCTGGGAGGAAGACAAATTGAACACAATGTGGCTTACTTTTGAGTAGCCATGGTTAGGACTATGCTCTATGCCACAGCACAGTGTATCTAACCAATAAGGAGCACACTTTTTATTTATTACTAGCGAAAGGCTTACCCGCGTTGCGGGAGTAAAATTCCCCCATATGCCATCCCCCCATATGCATCAACCCCCCATGGATAACTTTCCCCCAGGCATAACAACCCCCATGCGCAACTTCCCCCATACACATCAACCCCCCGTGCGCAACTTCACCCATGCACATCAACCCCACATGCACAAGTTACCCCATGTGCAACTTCCCCCCATGTGCAACTTCCCCCCATGTGCAACTTCCCCCATGCACATCAGCCCCCCATGCACAACTTCCCCCATGCGCATCAACCCCCCATGTGCAACTTTCCCCATATGCATCAAACCCCATGAGCAACTTTCCCCATGCACAACTTCCCCCATGCGCAACTTCTCCCCATGTGCAACTTCTCCCCATGTGCAACTTCCCCCATGCACAACTTCACCCCGTGCACAACTTCCCCCATGCGCAACTTCCCCTCACGCGAAACTTCCCCTCATGTGCAACTTTCCCCCATGTGCAACTTTCCTCCATGCGCATGAACCCCCATGCGCAACTTCCCCCCATGTGCAACTTCCCCCCATGCGCAACTTCCTTCCACGCACAACTTCCCCACGCGCAACTTCCTCCCATTCGCAACTTTCCTCCCATGTGCAATTTTCCCCATGCTCAATTTCCCCCATGCGCAACTTCCCCCATGCGCAACTTTCCTCCATGCGCAACTTTTCCCATGCACATCAACCCCCCATGCACAACTTCCCCATGCGCATTAACCCCCATGCGCAACTTCCCCCATAAGCATCAAACCCCATGCGCAACTTTCCCTATGCGCAAATTTCCCCATGCACAACTTTCCCCATGCGCAACTTCTCCATGCGCAACTTCTCCACATGTGCAACTTCTCCCCATGCGCAACTCCCCATGCGCAACTTCTCCCCATGCGCAATTTTCCTCCATGCGCATCGACCTCCATGCGCAACTTCCCCCGTGCGCAACTTCCCCCGTGCGCAACTTCCCCCGTGCGCAACTTTACCCCATGCGCAACTTACCTCCATGCGCAACTTCCCCCCCTGCGTAACTTTCCACCATGCGCAACTTTCCCCATGCGCAACTTCCCATATGCACAACTTTCCTGCCATGCGCAACTTTCCTCCCATACACAACTTCCCCCATGCGCAACTTCCCCCATGCGCAACTTCCCCATGCGCAACTTCCTCCATGCGCAACTTCCTCCATGCGCAACTTCCTCCCATGCGTGACTTCCCCCCATGCACGACTTCCCCGTGCGCAACTTTCCTCCCATACACAACTTCCCCCATGTGCAACTTCCTCCCATGCGCAACTTTCCCCCATGTGCAAATTTCCCCCATGCACAACTTCCTCCCATGCGCAACTTTCCCCATGCGCAACTTTCCTCCATGCGCAACTTTATCCCATGCACAATTTTCCTCCCATATGCAACTTCCCCCCTGCGCAACTTTCCTACATGCACAACTTTCCTACATGCACAACTTTCCTACATGCGCAACTTCCCCTCATGCGCAATTTCCCCTCATGCGCAATTTCCCCTCATGCGCAGCATCCTCGCCAGTGCAACCTCTTCCTCTGGAAAACATCCCCCAGTGCACCAGGGTCTGAGCACCAAATTGGCTGGATGTTATTCAGTCTCCCATGTTAAGTATAGGACAGAAACACACTGATCCCTTTTCAGCCCCTGAAGGGTTAAATTTCTCCAGATGGTTCTTGGTGGGAGTTCAGGTGACAGAAGGAACTCCCAGAATTCCATGCTTCAGGCCCAGCAGTTGGGGAGGAATGTTGCTGAGTCAGCAATTCTCAATGCAAAGTATAGGGAGGAAAACATGTTGCGCCCCTTTTCACCCCCTTCCAGTTGGAATTTCAGAAAACCGGTTCTTAGTGTACCCCTCCCTCACAGAAGGAACACCCACCCCAAATTTCACGCTTCTAGGCCCACCGGTTTTGGCAGTGCAGTAATGAGTCAGTCAGTGAGTCAGTCAGTCAGTGAGTCAGTGAGTCAGTCAGTGAGTGACTTTTCTCTTTTATATATATAGATTTTTAATATAATTAATGTAGTTATGGGAATTTTTTCCACAAGGATATGCTTAATTTTCCACAGTTTTGTCTTTTTTCTCATGATTAATTACTCTTTAATTTTAGGGGATAGATCTCAATTCCAGTATACTGCTATTAAAAAATAAACAAACTCTGGTATGACCTAATTTTTCACCAGCCCTTCAGCCTGAATTTTAACATGATCTATCTAAAAAGATCAGCAAATCACTGGAGATACTAAAAGCAGTTCATGTCTTATTATCCTAGGCTTAATTCTCCTGACTTCTTTTATTTTGTTTTTTGTTCTCTTCCTGTCAATGTCATATGTAGTTTTAAGATGGTTTAGTGAATTCTTCCTGAGTGCAATTGCAAATAAAATTCTATGTATGATGACTGATCAAACCAATGGTTTCTCTCAGTGAAGCTATTACATGATTGTGTAGTTACCATGTGATAAATACCAGATGGCATTGAGTGAATTTTCTGGTCAGTGTAAATGTAAATGTAAAATAAATGAATTAGATGGTATTTTTAGGACACCTTATGAAGAAACAGGCTCTTATCTAAACAGAATGACCAACTTTACTTTTAGTTTGATAGTATATTCCCCAAGAAGTGCAACTCAATACTCATTCTGCCTATACACCCCAACAGTACTTTTAAATCTGATTTAAAATTTATCTTAATAATCAGTGATAAATTATTCATTCGATGGTATCAAACAATTGATGATAGCTCCTGGACCTTTAACAGGGCTTTAACTGGACTTTAACTGGACCTTAGGGTTCCTAGACCTTTAACAAGTGTGTGGAAGAAGGAATTTCAGCTTGTGATCTATGAGATCTATGTGATCTATGTGATTAGAAGCTACACCTGCTGGAATTCCCTCCTTTAAACGTCCAAGAGCCCCAAAGTTAAAAGTTTGGAGACCCCTGCCCTAAAATATGATTTGTCTGCAACACTAAAAAACAGTCTCTTTTACTTTTCGATAAACTGAGAGTGAAAAGTGGGAAGAGGAAACAACTTTAAAAATAAAAGCTAGACATTTCATTATGAGGTACATTGTGAAAAAAGTTTTAACACTAATATTATGTGGCATTAGACTGGTCTGGTGTAAGGTCAATAAGTTTAGACTATAGAGATTGGCTTTGGTTACTTTCTCCCTGACCCAAGTCACACGTTTTCAGTTTTCTTCCCCAACTAAAAAAACAAAAAACAAAACTCTACATTAAATAATGTATATAATTATCAGTTTTTCTTTAACCACTATTATTCAGAAATAATAATCTTTTCGCAGTTCCATACCTTGTATTCCATCGTAAATCTTAATGCAAAATCTACATATATTTTTACTAAGCACCTTTTTAACATACTTCACTCCCCATCCCCAGCCATGGAAACTATAGTTCTACGGCAGTGAGTGGGCTATTAAAGATAATTCTCAGCATCCTAATCAAACTGCAGTTCCCAGAATTCCTAGTGGCTTGCTATACTGTTAAATAGGTATAAAACTATCTAACCTCCTATGACTATTTTGGGCATTTGACAAAGACAATAGGAATTGGCTTATATGAAGTGTAAAGTTAGAAAATAAGATGTTGAGGCTCTCAGGCCAGAAACAATAATGTTTTATTTTTACTGCACCAGTCCCAAATATTATTCTAGCTTCCACTTGTGGTTTAACCATGCATCTGAACAACACTGATCAGGAAACTCTCTGCATACTGAAGGGAAAGAAAGAATCCAACTGATTTTCACTATTTTACTCACTTGCAAAGATCAACAGAAAAACAGGCGCTTCCCCAAGGTCTGCCTTAACGGGAGAATTATTCTGACCATTTTCAGAACTCAGTGATAAAGAACTCCTTTTTGTTGTTGAAACGTACACAAAATAAGCACAGCCAAAGAAGGAAGATGACAGGTAAATAAAAGGAGAAGAGTATGGTGGAGTAGGCAGGGAGAGAGATGGGGGACATTAAGACAACAACAACAAACAACCTAAATAAAAGCAAGACCTTAGATGGCAAAAGCAGATTCTACTTCAGATTAAATTTTCATGCTAATCTTAAATAATATATTTGGCACCTAGATATTTTATAGCAATGAAAGCTAGATGGAAAAACATGGACCAAAATGAGGAAGAACCCCTAAAGGAATGCCCGTGGAACCCGCACCTCCACAATAAAATGTATACTACATTCAAGAACTAATTTATCTTTCTTTTTTAAAAGATAAATTAATCTTTTCTGAAGCTCAATTCAATATATACTGACATTTCGAGAAATGTACTACAGATCTTTCAAATCTAGCAGTAAAAAATTATATGCTTTAATAGTGGCTTTAGTCATTAATGTACAAAAAGTCATTAATGTACATTAGTCATTAATGAAAATTAATGTCTGTTTTCACCATCTTTTATCTCTGTTTGCTATTCACTGAGCAGTACATCCTTATGTCTGTTTACAGCTGAATCCTGAGCTGCCTGGCAGCTAGATGAACAGTGGTGCCAAAATAGCTACCACTGTATTCTATGGGTTCATGACAGCCACTGTTCCCCTAGTAAGTGCACCTGACAATTTTCAACCTGACACACAGCATTGGATGCAGCAGAGCAGGATCCCACCTAAGCATAAAATATGTAATCTTGTGGATTACTCATTTTGAATAGTCTGGTAACAAATCAGTAACTATTTACAAAAAAGAACATATTTCATTCTGAGTAGGGAATGCTGGGAAAAAACCACCACTGTTTAGAAGCCAGCTTAATAAAGCCATAATATTGTTTAGAAAAATAAGGAGTGATTCGCACAACCACTTCAATCAATCAATAAATCAGTCAGTCAGTCAGTCAACAGTATATATTGCTTTTCAATAAAAGTTCACAAAGCAATTTACAGAAATAATGAAATAACTAAAGGCTTCCTCTCCCAAAAGGGCTGACAGTCTAAATGGATGTCAAAGAATACCAGCAGAAGCCACTAGAGAAGACACTGCTGGGGTGAGGAGGGCCATCTATTCTTCCCCTGCTAAATAAAAGATGAACACCCATGTGAAAGAGTGCTGCTTGCCAACTTAGCAGAGGTGAATAGTGAATTAAATGAATAGTGGTCCTGGGAAAAGTCTTCTGGAACCCCTTATGTAACCCTGATGCCAATCCTAAGAAGCCCCTAGGGTTCTTACACCTTCCCTTCCTCAGCCAATGAAAATATGAGCATGCCCATGCTTCCTATCAGAAATGGACAAAAGCCTGCTTCCACTTCTACCCCTCCTGCATAAGCCCTTCCTTGCCATGTGGCTAGAACTCCCTGTTGCTCATCTGGTCTGAATGACTCCATAAGGTTTTCCATGGCTCAAAATCAATAAGCAAGCACACACAGGAAGAAAAAAATGAATGTTTTTCATTGACTCAAGTAGAAGGCCTGAATCGGGGGGGAGGGCATTGCAAATGTTTTTCAGAGTCTTCCACATGCATGACTCACAATTCACTAAGTCAGTGAAAAACATGTAATTTTGCAATTCAAGTCAGAGTCATCCAACTTTGATGATTTCACCGGGATCTCTGATGGGGCAGAAGCTGAGATGCAATTGCCTAGGGTTATTTAATAACTCCAAAAACATGCTTTTGGAAATCCAACTTGGATTTCCCAGCACTGGCTTATTAGGATTGTACCAGACATTTAATTTCTTGTACTGTGAAAGTTCAAAATGTACCAGAGTGTAACATAAATCAATTCAAAGCTTTGTTACCCACCAGGAACACTAGAAATCAGTATGAGCAGGTGTTTGTATACAGGCAACAGTTCCTGAGAACCAGGTGTCAAATCACATTACATATTGAAAAAATAAAAGGCTCCCCCATGACATGGATGTATGTCAGTGTCTGGGATAAGAGAAGATCTAAAACTGGTGTCACTGGGTAAGCCAATTTTCTACTCTACCAGTGTCTCCTGTTTTTCCTGGATGCTTTAGATTAGAGAATTTATCCAAGTGAAGAGGTTATCTTCTAAGCCAGTGAAATGTGGAAAAATTAAGTACTTCACCAAATATGCAAATAGTGACACACAAAAAACCATATACCCCTTCCAGAGCTATTGTAAAGGCCATAATCTGCTGCTTCTTGTGAAGCACAATTGACTGAACAGAGTTCATGGCAATGATTTCAACATGACAGGTATATTCTTGCTACACCAGTTGGCACTTCAACAGGGCAGACATGAGCATAACAGAGGCCGAATCCTATATCCCCTTTCAGCAAAGAAGAATAAATTATAAATTATTTATAACCCCATATGAGCAAATGCTGATATAGCAGCACCAACAATCTCTCCAACATCACTGCTGGAAATTCCAATGTCACACATTGTCATCTGTCATAACATTTTGTGCCAGTGAAATCCCCAGTTAATATATTCCACACCAGAGAAAGTCATTAATACAGATAGCATGGAATGGTCTACACTCACTAGCACTAGCTCTCTGGGATCTCTGATGGGGCAGAAGCTAAGATGCAATTGTTTAGGGTTTTTCAATAACTCCAAAAACATTTTTTTGTGCTAGGCTGTCTCTTTTGAGGACATCATCTTTAGGGATATGAACAAGCACATAATTTAGCCCAAGGCCCACTCCTTTGCCACAATGCTTTCAACTCACCCCAATTAGTTCTCTTGTATTGGTTGCATTCCCACAGTGACATACTATACATTCAGTGCACTAATACATGTGTGTACACTATTGATGCTGAGGGATTTCAGAGGGATCCTTTGCCCATGCAGTAGATATAAGTCAGGGATCAAATTGCCCTGGAAAAAGTAAATTTTCCATTGCCAGTGACTGAGAAATTGTTCCGCCCATGAAAAGTTAACTCACTGGCAAAAAAAAAAATCATTCACAGAGGGGAAAGAGAGTAATATTGATGGGATAGATTCTCAAGTTTCTCTATATAATTTTTCTGGGTAAAGTTTTCTGAAAAGAACATTCAAAAAAATAGTGCACATTGAGTTTCCCATCTTAGGCTATATTATTTCCTTGATTTGAACCACTGAAGTAGAGCCTCTCAATAAAGAAAAGTGGATAGGATATTTGCTGCTCAGTTCAGCAGATCTAGGGACCTCCCTTGTGCTGGCAGAAAATTCTTAGCATTGGAGGAGAGAGTTCACCTTAACTTTTTCAGCAAACTGTTGCCATCCCAAAAGTCTCCTGTTTGAGTTGATTAAGCACTTGACCATCTCAACAAGGTTTTCGAATGCTGCATTTAAACAGAATAAAGTGATGTTTAAGGGGTTTGAAAAGAAAATGTGTATAGATTCTGTTCCCTAAGGAAAGCTCTCTGCTGCCAAGGCATTGCCTGGCTGGTCCATCCAAATATATTCTCTGTAGGTACTGCTATTTTTAGCAGTGCAAGGAGAACTGGTCTGAGTCACATTTAAAGTGAAAGAAATTAATCTTCTCACAAAACAATTGGCATTATTAATACCCAAGAGGCTAACCTTGGAACTAGTACCAACAAGCATGTGCGAGAGAATTCGAGTATGTGGAGAGAATGTGAGTTTTGCGGCCTCTCCTCTCCCCACACCCCTACCCCTCCATAATTCAGACTGAAAATGAAGTCTCTTTTAAATGCTGTTGACATCCAAATGCTGACTCTGCTACCCTCCTGAGCCCTACAACTTTCTTCCTGCAGTGCAGATCAAAATAAGTTTATAAATACCTTTAACATTTATGAGCAACTTTTGAAGGTATGTGAAGATTTCCACAATTGTTGGCATGCTTTCCACACTATCACTGTGGTAGTCCACACACTCATGGGTTTCCTAATCCTTCTTTGGAGGATAGCACAGTGCTCAGAGGTCTGGCAACAATTGGCTGGCTAGTGTATCTGCATCAAGTCCAGGCCAATTCCCTTTCACTACACTTCCATCTCTTCCTCTAGAACAGGAAGAAATATATAACACTGGGTTTAACTGCACTCAGCAGCAGCTGCTTGAAGGTAAGGGCTGCTTGATAAATTTGAAAACCCACATATAAATGTTCATCCTCATTAAGATTTAGGATGTTAATAAAGCAGGCCTCCATCAGTCTTGGAAGACTATGGTATCGTGGTCGGTGCTGCATACGCTGCATGCGAAGCACGAAAGTGGCTTGGATTGTTATGGAGGATAGGCTGTTACCCAAGCAGCAAATCCCCCCTCTCCACACCACTGAATTAGTCCAATGGAAAGGCAGAGCCAATACAATTGGATCCAGCTGGCGTCGCAGAGCTGGGCTAAAGACAGAAGCTCACTCTGTCTTGTGGGGCCGACCTGGGTCTCAAACCCTGGCCTGCTGGTTAACAGGCACAGTGTCTTAGCATACACATAATAAAATATGCAGAAAAATGGAAAATCTCCAATAACAGATTCTGTGATAATTTTATCATATATTTGTTCAAGTTGCATAATAAAATCATAGTTTGTACTTGGCAAGAATGACACAAGATCATGCTGCTTGAAGGTGAGAGACCCAAGTCACCCAAAAAATGTATGGTAATGTCAATGACTTCAATAGCTGATATAGTAAGTGCACTGTGGGAAATTACCACTTTGTACATGGGTATTTGTGTTCCCTTTCTCCACAGACAAAACAAGTCAAAACTACTGTTTGCAGCAAATTATTACAGATAATTACATCACATCCACTTATGGATTAACATTAGTGTGGTTGTGGTTGCATTACGTAAATGTTTTAACATAACATCATCATCATCTAGCCTAAGTCAGTTGTTCTCAAAACTGCTCTATTCTCTCCCTAAGTCTTTGCAGGGGAGGAGTTTTAGAAGTGATACAATCCCCAGGATTTGTCATGGCTGGAACCTTTACCCTTTTTAAGCCATGGCAAACTCTGTAAGTGCTCTACAGGGCATCCAGTGTTCCCCAAATCCCTCCCCAGGTAGATCGTGGCAGGAGCCCTTGTGCGGGGACACAGTCCTAGGCATTGCACTTCTTCCCCCCCCCCCCCGCTCCTTTGCCCCTTAAAGGGAGTGGAGGACCTTCACAAGGACTGGGTGTTGCAACCACCCAATTTCAGTACCACTGTCCTAGGTCCTTGAAAAGGACCTGATATTCACCAAATCCAGCCACCAGCATCTAGCAGCCTATGTATAAGAATCATAATATGATTATTAATTTTTTAAATGAAAAGGTGAAACGTTCTGAGAGAGTGACTAAGCAGTCCTGGAGTTTATGGAATTTAAGTGTTAATGGGTTGATTGCAGAGTATGAGCATGCCATCTTTTTAGTGGGAATTGATTGACTGGTGCTGCAGGTCTTTCACACTCAACGCTTGGATTTGACTTGAAAATTCTGCCAAGTCCTTTACTCTGAAATTTATCTTAATTAGATCTGAAAGACCTGCCACAGCAGAATAGTCACACCGATTAAAATGAAAAACAGGAGAAATTACTGATCAAATTAATCATAATGTCGGGTTACAGCTGTAGGTCTGATGTAATTTGCCACTCCAGTGAGTTACATCGGCCCAGGCACAGGAAAAAGAGCTGGTTTTACGCTGATCCGTAACACCAGCCAGCTTCGGGCAGCCCATCAGGACGCTTATTCCATTCGTTCTCTTGGCTTAGTCTGACCTTAGTGCGGCAACTAGAAACAAATAAGGCCAAAATAAATAAATAATCTAGAGAGGGGAAAATATCCTTTTATCCCTGGGGTCACACAGCATATATGAAGCGTATGGATTTTTTTTTTTCACGGTACATACACTGCACCTACATATACACATAGATGATACAAACAGTATATATACTCCATAAAGCTTAAAAAGATTGAAAGGTCACCACGGCAAGATATGTGGCCCTGGACAAGAGAAGCAGACTTTTTTGCAAACTTTTTGGGGGAAATGAGACTTTTGAACTAATAGTGACAACCATAACTATAAATGGATAACATGGGAATTGCAGAGCCCTTTGGGAGGGAATAGATCAAGAACTAGATCTAACATACCATGCTACTGATTGATCCCGAAATCATAGGACTGTCATGTACTTCATCATGCTATAAAGTAGTCTGGAAAAACATGGGAGGGATTCAAGGAAGTGAGCTGGAGTGAAGATCATCCAAAAGTTCACATCCACCTCAGGGTCAGCCCATCCATTAGTCCAACTGAAATGGTTGCCTCAGGAAGCAAGAGTGGGGGAAGGTACCCATCTGTGCCCTCAAAGGCATGTAGAGAATGAACTTTATTTGTCTGTTACTTACTTAACTTGCAAATTTATACCCCATTTTATCTCTCTCCAAGGCATTCAAAGTTTCTATTTGTTTTTCCCTCAAGGTCGTGCAGGCAGAGGAAGCTGGTTAGGCAGAGCATCACTAAATGCAATAAAAAAGGCCTAATGACCGAACAATTAAAATTAAAATGTACAATGCCTTTCCATACGATTCCTTTCTGTTTCCAGCACAAGTTGTTAAGCGGTATACACAAAGTCATTACAATACACAATCTAGCAGCCAATTTGCTTCAGTTATCACTGGCTTCCAGGGCCATAGCTGGGGGGGGGGGGCAGTACAGGAGTTGGCCCTCTCTGAGCCAGCAGCCTGCCCCTCCGTCCATTTTTCACAGACCTGTCCTGGTTTTTTCAGCCTCTTATCCTTCCAGTTGATGTCCTCAATTTTGGTTTTTGTTCCCTGAGTTTTTCCCTGCAGGCAGTCTGGTCCAAACAGGTCAGGTCAAGGCTAAGGGGCCATCACCAATCCCCTTTTGCATTACAAGAGGACGAATGAAGCCTGCTGGCTGCTCTGTCTTTCCAAGGAGGGGCAATGAAGATCATGCCCAGCCACTGCAGTATCCCAAAGCTTGTTTCTCATCTTTGGTCTTCTGGTATCAGTTGGCATGAGTTGGAGAATAGTCTATTCTGGATCATCCAAATAAATTATTACAAAGCTATTGATGTTAGGGTGGAGTGGTATGGGGAGAAATGTTTCTTTTTTGAAAAACCCTGGATGGGTTTCTGCTTTCAGATATATCTTTAAATTTAATGCTTGCTTGCTTGCTTGCTTGAAGGGGCAGTGGAATCGTACCCGTTGGGGTACCACCACATTGGATCTGGGCCTTGCTTGGCTTTTAGAGTTGATAGAATGCAGGACATCTATGCTGCGATGTGTATGTGTGAAAAATCCTTACATATAGCGGACCAAATGGGATCATCTGGGGCCTTTTCTTGGCTTTTAGAGTTCATTGAATTGCAGGACTTCTATTTTGGGGGAGAGTAGTGGAGATATAGGGGACCACATGGGATATGGGAATTTTTCTTGGCTCTTGTACTTTTGTAGGAATGTAGGCCTATGTTGTTGTGCAAAGTGAAAACATATGCTGCATGTTATTTCTATGTAAACAAATGTATACTATATAAAGAGGTAAATTTATTCTATGCCAATTATTGTTATATTGTGTAGATGTAGGGCTGTGGGTGGCACAAGCAGTTAAGATGCTGTGCCTGTTAATCAGCAGGCCAGGGTTCAAGACCCGGGTCAGCCCCACAAGACAGGGTGAGCTCCTGTCCTTAGCCCAGCTCTGCGACGCCAGCTGGATCCAATCGTATTGGCTCTGCCTTTCCATTGGACTAATTCAGTGGCATGGAGAGGGGGGATTTGCTGCTTGGGTAACAGCCTATCCTCCATAACTGTATATGGATTCATATACAGTGGTGCCTCACATAATGAGTTTAATTTGTTCCAGAGGCATGCTTGTTATGTGAAACGCTCTTTATGTGAAGCAGATTTTCACATAGGAAATAATGGAAACTCAGACGATTGGTTCCACAACCCCCAAAATATTCATATAAAAATATTAACTGGATGTAAAAATGATGATAAAATACCGGAATTGAATTCAAAATGTGCATTGTGCAACATGTGCATGATCCTATGAAGTCTACTAAGGCTGCAATCCTAAAGATACTTTCCTGGGAGTAAGCCCTATTGAACACAATGGGGCTTACTTCTAGGTAGAGATGATTAGGAGGCTGCAATCAAAGAAACTTTCTTCTGCAATCAAAGACACTTTCAAAGCTCTCAACTTTCTCCTTCTCTCCATCCTGAGCCTCTCTCTCCCCTGCTCCCTTCTGGCTAGCCCTGAGCTGCTTCCCTCTTCTCCACTGCTCTTCTCTCCCTCTGCCCAGTGGACGCCCAGCCACAGGAGGAACAGCGCGGAAGTGTTGCTTTTGCTATGGGCAGGCATGCTAGGCAGCCCTGGGAGGGGAAAAGCTCTTTTTTAATAGAAAAGCTAGTCTGAATTCAGCTACATTCAGCTGCATAAGAGTCTCTACAACATTATTAGAAAAGTAACTGAGCTCAATATGAGCTCTGAATAAACATGCAAGTCAGCTTTTATGTAACTGGAGCTTAAATCTCACTTGCCCTACTCCCTTAAGGCTCCTTGTGTTAATATGCTGAGAAGCAGTTTGCTCTAACATCTCTATATTTTGTCTTCTTTTCTGTCAGTGAAGTTCTGTTGGTTGAATGGAATATCTTTCAGATTCAATTCCAACTTTCTTTTGCACGTATTTCCTCACTTACTTACACGTATTTCCTCATTACTCTCACCAATTTCCTCATTTTTTAAAATGTATCTATAACTAATGAAGTAATATCGATGGGCTTGTAAATTATTTGTCTTAAAGTTTCAATTAAAAATGAGGGCTACTTGAACAGCCTACGGCACATGTGTCAAACATAAGACCCGCAAGCAATGACCCACAATCTCCCTTCCAAGAAAGTGTAGGGGGAAGAGATGGTCCTTGAAATATCCTGGCTGGTAAGGGCTTTAAAGTCTATAAGTGACTCTTGAGCTCAATCCAAACACACAATGGTAGCTGTCAAAACAGTCCAAAATGAGAATTTTGCTAGAATCTGTGTAGCAAAACTAATGCTAATCTTCAATGGTAGCTTCATACAAAATGTATTGTCTCCAAACTAGCTGTGACTAGGGCATGTGTACATATTCATATCCATCTTCCTCTGGAAGGGTTTATGTAAGCAACTAGCCTAAAGATGGTCCTGGACAAGGCCCATGGCTGATCCTCTAGTCTAGGCTGAGTTTGGGAACACCAACAAACTAGAAGTCTGATTCTTTAGTGGGAGACCCAACCTGAGAGGGTGAATAGACAAATCCAAGATGATTCTCCAACTGATCAGCAACACATTTGTCTTGACTGGATTCAATCTGTTAGCTCACACTGAGTTCAGATGTTGGTTCAACCCTTCTATTGTCTTCTGAAGAGAAAATGAGAAGGACAGGTAGAGCTGGTGTGTCATCAATATGCTGTTAACTCCTTAGCCCAAACAACCAGAGAATTGTTATTATTTCATACTTGCAACTTCCAGAATGTGCAACTGTTGACGGTCATCAAATAATATCCCCTTTTTCTCTGTATTGTAGATTACAGCTGTTAGATAAAAACACCCGGATCTTTATTGAACGCATCTGATCAGATAGGAATCTGTTCAACTGTCCATGAAGTGGACAGTGGAAAAATTCCTTCTTAGGATTCTGTCTGAAGCCAACATCAAATCCAGTTCAATCTGTTTCCAACAGGACACAACAAACCTCTAACTCAGAATAACTCAGAAGATCATCAGCTGATCTTTTCATTTACACTAAATAATAGGCATTTTATTGAAATTGGCAGAGAAGTTCCTTTTCCCAGACATTGCATAGTATCTATATCACCTCAACTTGTTCTATTATCTCAAGTTTGCAGCTTCATGCTGAATCGAAGGGAAAGTGTATCCATGTATTCTTCATTGCATGAACATCCAGCACTGCTTGCTTGTTCAGCCAGACCATTACAAATGCTCAGAGCTGTTTCGTTAGGAATAGAATCAGCTTATTGATACTTCAACATGTTTGATACAATATGTTTCTTGACATGATCTATAGAACAGTCTTGAAGGCACGTCTTGCAGCTAAGACTCAGAGTGGCTTACAGAGTGACTCAGAGTTTGTGACAGAGACAATATTCAAAATAGGGAAGTTGTGGTTCACAGCTCACAGCACCATCCAAATTTTACATTTCAATGAATTATGAGGAAGCTGTGCTAGCAAAAGCCTGGTGCCTTCTTGCTGACACTGAATCTGAAGCTGTAGCCACCGAAGCATGTAAGAAGAAGGGGTGGGGAGATGGTGGAAGTGGAATGGGAGGAGTATTTCTGGGCAGGGGAAGATAGAATGGAAGCAGGTCAATCCTGGGAGAGGACATGACTGACAAAGGAGGCTTACACTCTATCCTGTGCCCCCTTCCCATGCCTTTTCTCTGGACATAGCCTTCTTAGACTTACGCCAGTTATTTAGCCAGTGTAGATTCAGTACAGTAACCCCTTGGGCAGGCTAGACTTTACATGCTGTAAGGGGACAAATGTTCCCTTAATCCTTGTAGACTTCCACCCTACTCATAAACAGGATCTTGCCATATCTTATCCACCACCAGCACTGGTTAGCACTGGGCTGCCTGTATATTTATCTTATGTTATTCTACTCTTGAGAAGAATTTCTTATAAAGCTTATGGGGAAATTTGCCTTAATTAGCATCCCAAGATCTGATTGTTCTAATACAAGGCTGTCCAAACTTTTTGGCAGCCACATCATCTTTCTGACATTGTGTTGGTGCCTGGAAAAATGATTTACATTTCAAATTGGAATAAATTTACATAAATGTACATATATTTGAGACAGAATTTACGAATTAATTTAAATGAGTTCATAAACATATTCTAACAGAGATAGGTAGTAATCTTCAAACAAGTTCATAAACACTTTTATACACAGATAGAGGAGATGCATGCAACTTTCCCAGATCTCAGAATACCATCCAGTGGTGTTTTTTAGGTGATCTAACCACAGCATTGTGTTTTTAATGTTTTAATATGTTTATGTATTTTATGAACTTAATGCACTTTATGTAGTTTTTATTGTTAGTACACTTTTGAGTCCTGCTTGCAGGAGAAAGGCAGGATAAAAATTTATTCAATAAATAAATAAGGGGTCAGGACTCCCCTTTCCTTTGGAGTATTACAGGGCTTGCTTGGCAGTGCTTGCTTGGGCTTGTGGGTAGGATGGAAGGGGACTTGCTGCGGTTCACATAGAAGCACACTGCTGGTGAAATCTGCCCTCCTGCTGGGTTTTGGGAGCCCCTGTTCTGATGTTACATTTCTGGTTGCTTCCCATCATACACAGCCTGTAAGAAGAAAGAAGGAAGTTGCTCTAAGGAAACTAGATCAGACACTAATTTGTTTTTCTAAGTATTAATATTTTTGAAGTTTCTCACAGGAGCTGATCGCTGCGCTGTCAAATGTGCTAATGAAAGGTTTTCCTAAAGTTAATTTTCCCACTCGAAATACAATAAACAAATTTACTTTAACACTTGAAAAAATCCATCCATACTAAAGAGAATCAGTTGCTTAATCCTAAAATTAAAGGTTATTGCATGCAAGAGAAAATAATTACATGCTCAAAGTATGGAAAAAAGAAAACTTTTTTTAAATATGTAGGTATTTGTATAATTAAAGACTAATCAAGCATGAAGGCTGCTGACTAAACCAGAAAATGAGATTGTTGGCAAGCAATATTGCAATGTAAATGCCATTTTTGTTTAAGTACCAAAAAGCTAGAAAAATGATATCCAGAAGAGATTAAAAGCAAACAGCATTGATAATAAATATTTATCAGATTTCAAATGCAACATGATATTTTACATGCAAGATGTATTTGCAGTGAACTGTTCAGTCCTTTTTCAGGGTTTGTTAACACCTTTGCTTTTCTAAAGTGCGGAAATGGCAATGGTTTATGCATTCTCCCAATGACAGGATTTCATACCACCAAAGCATGGCAGGGTTATTGTAGACAATAGGTCAGAAAAAACTGCCTCCATGAAGAATGTGTTCCTATATATAAGATTTTACATTCGTTTCCCCTATTTTATAGTTGATGCAGGCAACTTGAATGGTGGACTCACCCTGGTCAATTGAAGTATCACTCTTACTCATTCCTATTCCCTCTGCTACTATCCATCCTCAGGAAAATAGGAACCTTGAAGAAAATTGGGGTAGATTCTGAAAAATCTGGCAGGCTTGGCTGTTTTTTATTGACTGCCAATATGTTAGTGATTGCCTATACCTGCCCTACAAAAGGGTGACTTTCTGCCTTATGATTACAACAAAAAATCTTTTGGCAGCTTAATGATCAACACAGGTTTGGGGCATAGGTTTCTACCATAAGTTTTCCACTTTCATCTAGCATGTTTGTGGTTAGAGTGTGGTACTTAGACCTGGAAGACTCATGTACAAATGGAGAATCATGAAGTTTATTGTGAGACTGCAGTCAAGTCACTATCTCTGGAGCTAACCTTCCTCTCTAGTGGTGGTTGTGAAGTTTTGGAGGGGTTGGTGTCAGGCAACTGCTCCTTGTTGGGTCCTGTACCTGAGTGAGCCCCTGCACTAGCATAATCTACCGTAGTCTTGTCAAATAAAGTTGGCAACACATTGCAACAGACATCAGGTTTTATAAAGAATAACATTTTAGTTAGTTCTCAACAATACTGTTCATTTTTATTTTGAATTAATTTTTGAAACAAAAAATAAAATTAATACTGTATTGGGTCCCACAGCTCCTTAGGCTGGCCCTGGAAGAAGCCATGTACATCACCTTGAACTCCCTGGATGAAGGGTAGAGTACGAAAACAAACCATAAACTTTTTTTAATATAATTGTTTTTTTCATAATTTACTATGAAAAACAAAATAGAGATCAATTTTAAGAACTACTTATTTGGAGGGAGGGTGAGAATAAATGTGAAAATATAAAATAAATGGTACACATAGTATAGAGAAAAAAATAATAATAAACCAGGCCAAAAAGAGCATGAAATTAATAATCTTTTGCTGCTACTGTTTATAGTTAACAACCAAGTGACACTTCACATATCTGATAAGCTCTGCAGACGCAATGAAATTTAAGTCACAAAGAATCTGTTTAAAGTATAACAAGTACTCTTTTTCCTCACAACAATCTAAAACTGCAATCTCTCTGGAATTTGTCCTCCAGTATATAACAAAGAAATTCCCCATGCACCATGAAATCCAGTAAGTTTTTTTCATGAAACAGCGAATGCATATGTGCAATGCCACCCCGCGATGAGAGCAATAAAAGGCAACTCAAACTAAATGCCATGTCATGGAATGAACTCTTCCTGAAGAATTTATTTTGACATTTTGCACGTCCACACCAACTGTAGCCATTTAGGAAAATCTGATTGTAAATTGAGTTACATCCGTGTAATGCCCTTGTGTGGGCCTGCTCAAATTAGACTGAACATCCAAACAAGAAGGTTGCATTAAGGTGAACAGATCAATTTAGAGCCCAATTAATTACACTGCTGTAGCGCCTGTGCCAAATTCCCACTATTAACTATTTCTACAAAACATGGAGCACGGAAGTGCACCGAAATGTCACAAACTGATGGAATTTTATTTCTTGCAACATTTAAGTTAAGAAACTAGGGGCACAAGAACTAAAAACTGTTTTACAAAACTAAAAACTATTATAAGAAACTAGGGGCACATTCCATTTATTTCAGTGACTCAATTTGAGCTTTTAACGGTGTAAGTGTATATTTTAAAAATGCCTTTCTTGGGATGGTTTCCAATGTCGGGACCCCAAATGCTAGGCATCTATTTTTTGGAAACACTTCCATGTGAATACATTAGAGAACACAATCCTAACATTGCACTGGGCTGATGCAAATCCCTTGAAGCAGCTTGGGAAATTCATAAACATGCCATAAAGCCCTTTTGCACTTCTTCAGTTATCAACCAGGCCATTGCAGGGATGTACACCTGCCCACGGAAGCTGCATCCAGCCAGATGCGGACAGCAGGAGAACAGGCGTGGGGTCAGTGTTCAGGACTTGTGATGAATCCTGACCCCATTCTTGGTCAGTGTGGTGCAGCTCCATCTCTTGTGCAGTACTGAGTTAGACTTATGCGACTCCACCCAGGGAAAAGGGGAGGTGATTCCCCTTGCCCTGGCTGAGCCACTTTCAGCCTTAACAACACTGTTAAGATGAGCCAACCTGCTGGCCTTCCTGATCCAGTGCAAGTTAGGACTGCGATGCCCCATTCTTTTTCTTTTAGGTAATAAATAAATATCCAACCAGATGTCAGAATATTTCTCAGCGAGGGAGGAGTTACTTCTATTTTCAGACCTTTTTCTGCATTCCAGTATGACTATGCTGCTTGGTCTTTAGATAGTTACCCAACCGCCCTCATCAATGATGTCTGATTAATGTGCCCCCTTCCTAGTAGCTTCTCTGCTGAAAATGAGGAAAGTTTCTAGGAGTTCTACGTATGGGGAGAAACTGCCCATGTTCACTGTTTGCCTGTTTTCTGAAGATTACCAAGCATGTCAGAAAAAATGACAGTTCAGTAAAACTTTAAAAACAGATTACATTTTTTTTCCTGTACTACGGTGCCATATATGCCATTTTTTAAAAAAATTACTTCTAATTTGTAGAAGGTGGCATGAAAGCTTTTTATGGGGAAATGCAGCAAAAAAATGCAAATTCTTCTGAACTTAAAACATACACTTTCACAAGTCATTAAACATCAGTGGCCTGGAATACAGGAAACCATCCCCCCAGTTATTTAGCCAAGGGGGCTACAAGTCAGAAGGTGGATGGAGTCAGCAAAAAACCACTGCTGCCTATGAAAGTGCAATTATTTTTTTACATGAAAATGATTTTGAAGTGTCAGCATTTGTGCATCTATATTATCTGTATTCATCTGTATTTTCACTGTAGACATACCTGTGCATGCACACACATTTGCACACAGACACCCTAGCTGCACATATATGATACTGCTTTGAAGGGAGCATTATTGATTTAGCAGGCTTTATTGCCATTCACTGAGGGAAACATTTAATGTTTCACACATATGTGTGCAGCAAACCCAGACAGCTACTTTTACTACAAAAAAGGCAATTTGAGGAAGGGTGATTTGGAGCAAAGAAAGGGAGATTCTTAACTGTTTCTTATCCTGGTGCCTTTTTTCTTTGCCGTTTCCTTTATCTGAACCCTAAGCATCAGAGGGAAATTCCAACAGAAAAATGGTGTGTAAGTAAAGGGTTAAGATAGGGTTGCTATATATCTTGAAAAGTAGGGATAGTCCTGATTTTTGGGGATTGTATTCACATAATGGCAAATGGGACAGAGGCAGTGGTGGGCTTCAGGGGGTTCTCACAGGTTCTATAGAACCCTTTGCTAATGAGCACCTGGTTCTGAGAACTGGTTATTAATGGGACATAGAACATGTTTTTAATTTAGGTTATTAGGACATAGAACCTGTTGTTAATTTATTTGAATCCCACCACTGGACAGAGGGTCCTGTCCTGATTTTGTGGAAGAGATTTATGGCAACCTTTGGTTAAGCACATTCACCCTGGCTGCTTTTCCACTTGTCAACTTTTCGAAGAGCTGATTTTGACAATACATTGTCCACCGTCTACTCTTTGCTTGTCTGCATATTTGTGGTGCAAGTGAATTTGGGAAGAAACCAGTTGGTGACAATGGTGAAACTATAGATGGCCTTCAACACTTTCCTGTTGTCCTGGTCTTCTTTAGGATGAGACTTTCTGTGACGATTTGCACAGTGAAAAAGCACCCATTAGCTCACAAGGCATCCTCCTTCCCAGGGCAAGGAGCAGCAACTGAGTGTTATAGCCCCCATCGCCCTATGTGGCAGTCCCAAACTCGGACCCCTCTGGGTGATAATCATGTAAAACGATCTGACTATCTATCAATCTATCTATCTATTGATCTATCTATCATCACATTATTATACTGCCATTTTGTCAAGGAGCTCAGGGCAAAGTACCTGGACCTTCCAGATCGACCAACTCTCAAACCATGACATTATCCTGGCTTTGTGAACTTTTTTTGTTGAAAAGTAGTATATGCATTTTAAAAATATATGTAATCATCCAGATGCTGTACTTCTGATAGTACTTATATGTAAATAATAATAAATCTTAAGCCTATATATATGTCTTGATACACAGCTTCAGCTGAGACGTATGTAACACACATTACAATCCTATGCCTGCTGACTCAAAAATAAGTTCCATTGTTTGTAATAGGCTTACTCATAATAAAGTGTGTATAGGTTTGCAGGCCCAGTTTTTTTATTTCTATATATGAATCTTAACACAAAATAAAAAATCAAAATTCCCCTTACAAAGTTTCTGCCTTATTGCTTTGCTAAAGATTTGCCACCCATGGCCCTTTACATATTGAGCTTAAGCTATAAAAATATCACTTCTTATTGATCACATGGTTATTAAAGTCAGCGAAATGCCCCATTTATATGTCAAACACTTGTAATATTTCCTGTAAATATTAGAACACAGAACAAGGGCTCATAATACTATTGTGTGCAGTACCGTTAGAATGCCCCAGCTTTTCATCAGAGAAAAGTCATATAACTGCCATCAAAAGTTTTATTAAGCATGCCACATGTTTATCAAAGCTGTCCAACTTCATTTATGCTGGCTCCCTACACATGTCAAGTGCATATGTGCTGCGGTTTAAATGAACTGTTCATGTGTCTCAACAGGGTTGGTCCTACTAAGCCAGTGAGTTTCAACCAGTGTGCCATGGCACACTCGTGTGCTGCGGGGAGTTTGGGGAAATTCATTTATTAATTGGAAAATTGGGTGATTTGAACAGCCCGGTGTGCCTTGTCAATGGTAAAAACAACTGATGGTGTGCCTTGATGATCACAGTGCCTTGTTAGTGTGCCATGAGATGAAAAAGGTTGAAGATCACTGTACTAAGCACTGTACTGCTACTGCTATCCTCTCTCTCTCTCTCTCTCTCTCTCTCTCTCTCTCTCTCTCTCTCTCTCTCTCTCTCTCACCTACACATACAAGTAGTTTATTTTTAGCTTTTAATGAGTGTAACCTCCTTGACGTATCTCAAGAAAAACAAACTGGCAGGTACCAAGCCTGAACGTTCAAGGCATGTTTTCAGGGCTCCTTGATCATCTGTTGCTTCTAGCGACATTTAAGAGAGCTCACAAGGGAGGTCAAGATAGAGATCCTTAGATCTCCACATTTTCCCCAAGATGCCTTTCCTGTAGCCAAATTCTTTCAGATGAGTAATCGAAGGAAACCTTTTGCCAACCACTGGGGAGTCTTTTACAGCCAGCCTTCGATTGGAGCCTGAGTGCAGGTCTGTGAGCAAGGAGGTGTTTGCAAGCATTTCTAATGGCATTTTGATGTACATGTACAAAATTGATGTCGGAAGGATCATTGTAAAGTCCCAAACAGTGGAATATTGAGGACATTTTCAGGTGGCAGCCAGATTCTAGCTGGGTGAGCCCAGTGTATTTTCTCATGTCACAGTTGATTAGGTTCACAGGGAAGTGGAAAGAGTAAAAAATTCTCTTATTACTGCAGCAATGCCATATCAGCCTCTTTTCCCTTTGAATGCAACATTAGTTTTTGTCCAGAATTCTAACTGCTTTCTACAGTTTGGGGAATTGTAAAGCAGAAACAATTTTCCCAGCTAGGCTGACCTTCACAGTAATAGGAAATGACTGGAATTTCTCTATTTCTCAAACATTTGGCGTCGGGGTAGGGAGCAGAGAAAGAGAGGGAGTATGTTTGTTTTACTTGATATTATGTTGGTGGGCATCTATTTGGCACTTTGAATCTCATTTTTTTCCATTCAGGGGATTATGTGGATGGTGGCAACATCTGACCCGTAGTCAGGTGGCAAGTGTATTGAGAAATAGCATTAATGTACTTTAAACCTTTTGTTATCAACACAGAGATGACATTTTGCTTTGGGCTGTTATAGGAGCACATTGTTCTCCCCTTTTGGGGATGAATACTTTCATTTACTCTCCTGCACTTACTCAAGTGATAAGCAGTGGTCTTGGGAAACCTGAAAATTCTTAACACGCAAGGAGTGTACACAATTTATAATGCCAGCTACTGTTACTGCCTCGTTGCTCATACTGTCCAGGTGCCTTTGCTGTACCAGCAGTAGCAAGATGGCAGTACTGATTCCTGTGAATTGCATGCCCATCAGGCAAAGAAAATCAGGTGGTCATCATTCTTCAAGAGTGGATGCAACAAAAAGAGTCATTCAACTGAGCTGAGTTACACAGTTAAGAAAAAACAAATGGGATACTCCATTCTGGAGTTCACTACTTAAGTGGAAAGTAGGAGCCTGCTTTTTGGATACCTTGGCACATAACATAGTTATGCTCCTTTTACATTTATTGGGGCACAGCAGCTGTCCCTATTCAACCCACACTTTTTGAGAGATTGGATGTCAAAAAATTTTGAGAGGAGGGTCACATCATCTCTCTGACACTGTGGGGGTCTGAAAAAAGAATTTGCATAAATTTACATAAATATTACATACATATTAGAGATGGAGCTTGAATTAATGAATTAATGAATGAATGCAAACCGATTCATAAGCACTTTCATACACAGAAAGAGGAGGAGTGTGCAAACTCCCCAACCCTCAGAATAATCTCTGGAGTTGCAGGGAGCTGAGCTCCCCTTGCTTCTGGAGGATTACTGACTAGCCTAAGGGCTGAATGGAGGGGTCATGGTGAGGGCCACATGGAGGCTTGCCAAGAGCTGCATCTCACCCCTGGTCAGGGTTTGGAGACTTCTGTTTACCAGGCTGTTTGCTGGTCTTCTATCATTGTTAGATTGTGAGCCCTTTCAGGACAGGACACCAGTTATAATTAATTTTGCTCTATCAACTGCTTTTGTAAATTACTTTTTAATGCAAAGCAATATATAAATATTTTCTTTAATAATAATTATAATCAGGAATGTGTTGGAGTCACTGCCCCGAAGTCATTAGTCAAGGTGTGGACCTTCTGATTTGACTTAAGAGTCATAACAAATGGCTGTTCCATTAAACGATCTGGCTCCACATGGGTCCCTTGGCTTAACCTGGATACCTCAGAGGTGAGGGGAGCTGCATTCTTCTCACCACCAGAAAGTGTTCTGAGTGCCAGGGAGACTATATACATCCTCCCCAATGCTTGAAAACCCCTTCTTAGGTCTCTGGGGATCAAAACCAAAAGTGACATTTTAAGGCACTTCAGAGAGCTTGGAAGGGCTCCCCCAATCCTCCAAAATTCTTTTAAGACCTTAAAACCACTTCAGATTTTGATGCAAAACCAGAAGTAAACCTTCTAGAAGGGGTCCCACGCATTGAGGAGGCTGTGCCCAGCCTCTCCAGTGTTTAGAACACATGGTCTCCACACAAGTCAGAAGAGGCCCAAAGCTCTTAAACTAAGGGTGAGGACTGAGGTCCCCCAGCATGGAGTGTGGGACACTTACCCTCCTTCGCAACAATGCCACTGATGCAGAGGGAAATTATTTTTAAAATCCTTCTCTTCCACCACAGTCCCTGTATAAAATCAGGGACTTGGGGCACAATCCAGAGTAACTACGGGTCCTTGCTGCGGTGTAAGAACAATTTGCTCTGGATTACAATATGAATTTCCCATAGGTTTTCACTAGGTGCTACAGTAACTACGGGTACACATAATGTCTCTTACATGCTCCCATAGTTACTCTGGATTGTAGGGTAAATCAGGGACTTTGGTCCCTGTATTCAAATATATAAGCATTCAAGTTTTCCTTTTATTGTAGCTTTCATCACTATAATAAGCCGCTATACTTTTACTGGTATTTTTACTACCCGATTTACTACCTAGAGCACCTTCTAGTCATCATTATGGCACAATTGTACACAAAATGTCACAACTGGCAGCAGATAACAACACAAGGGAATGGAATAGCAATTGATACATTCTATGCCTTTGCATGAGGATATCAAAACAAAATTATGTTCACCTACTGAGCTGATTAGTAATTAAATAGCTTCTTTATTGTCATCCAATCAAAATAAAAGTCATAGAGCATAAAGCAATAAAATACAGATCCAAAAAGTTTTACTACTCATTCTATGTGAGATGAAAAACTTTAATAATTAAAAAAAAATGTCTTCAAGGTCACATAGGAAATCTTGCAAATCTGGACCTGAATCTCTAAAGGAGGACCAAGCCTTATATATGAGACATTAGCTGAGGCTATATTTCTTAATTATAAGTTCTCATATTAAAATGTTACAAAAGTAAAATGCAATTTCTTTACCTTTCAGGTTGATGAATGGTTTCTCACTAGTGCACAATAAAACAGTTCCTTTTATAATGTGTAGTGTTTCAACCAGTGTTTTAAAAAATAATGATGAAACCAAACTTTTCATTTGATTAATTGAATGCAGATTTTTATTTCCTGTTGGCAATGATAACTTACCTATATTAAATGACTTGGTGCTGTTAACAGATCTGAGATTTGGCAAAATGGTGATCCTACAAAGTAGAGGCCACTTTTTATCGATTGTATGTTTAATAGAACAAATTGAGTTTCCAGACCTTAATCCTCTAGGAAAAGAAAAACCAGAGAGGAAAATTGCCATAGTGTTACTCAGTCAGTTCTCTCAACTTGATTACGGGGCAGAACATGAAGCTGACTGTAGACATGAAGAAATTTCTCTTTAAAAATAAGCTGTTTATAGGCTAGTGGGGTTTCCTGCTGTGGGAATGCAAGTGTGCAAAATTCTTGAAATTCTCAAAATGTTAGGATTCTTTTTAATTAACAGAATTTTGGGTGCAATCCTAACCATATCTACTCCAAAGTAAGGCTGCAATCCAGAGCAAATTCAGCCTGCTCTGACCTAACTGCACTCTCCTAACTATTCTGTATCCAGAGCAGAAAGTTATGCTGAATCCAGAGAGTCAGGAAGCCTGGGCTGACCTAACTGCTCCAGAGCATGCTAAGTAATTGATACAAGGGGAAGACTTGCTCCTGAGGAGACACCACTCAGATCACACTGAACAAGGAACAGCTGTGGTGCCTACAGTGGTGACATGACTCTGCACATCACCTGGTGCGGAAGTCTGTGCGTCATCCCTGGGATGCGCGCCCCCCCCCAACCTGGACTGCACAGTCACCAAAGTTGGCGCCTGGGCAGTTGTTTCTGAAGCCAACTGGCTTCAGAAAGAGTACTGCGCAGGCACCATCTCTGACACCTGCACAGTACTTTTCTGAAGCCTTTTGGCTTCGGGGGAGACTGTGCAGGCGTCAGAGTTGGTGCCTGTGCAGTACTCTTTCTGAAGCCATTCGGCTGCTGCTCCGCCTCCTGAGTGAGGCCGAATGGCTGTGCAGAGGCGCGGACTTTCTCTGCTCTAAGGAAGTCTCCTCTGAAGCTGTTCGGCATGCTCAGTGTGTTTCTGCGCAGTGAATCTCAGATGGCCGTTCAGGCCAGCTCCTCAGACAAGTGTCAGCTTCTGGCTGATTCTCTGCCTTGGAGCAGGCCTGAATGGGGGTGCTGACGCCCGGGGCCTGCCAAAGGACAGTCAAACTCCTCTGGCACATCACCCCATACGGAGCGCATCCCCAATGCAGCCCACACCAGCCGCACCAGTCTGGTGACGCCACTGGGTGCCTGCCTTCTAAGGAGTCCCTGATGAGATGCCAGTACATTCTACAGTGAATACAAGGGGCTTCTTGGAGTGGCCTGCTGTATCCTGAGGTTTGTGGGCAGACGTAGTTTGTTCCATATCCTGAGGTTGAGAGGAAGGGGTTGCAGCTAGGCTGGCCAAGAACTCAGATTTTTGGTCAGCACTGCCATTCTTACTCGGGCCTTATCATGGACCCCTATGGGTCTACTCATTACTATACCTGCTCCTGAGGTGGTATAACTCTGAGGGCTGGAAGAGGGCATTTCTGCCTTGGAAACAGGCTCTGGATACAGAGTAACTGCTCTGCCCTAGGCAATGCTCAACATGCCCTCAACTTGCCTCTCCTGAGCTGCTTAGGCTGCCCCAGTTAGGGCAGAGCAGGTCCACCTCTCTTAGGGCACCCTATCTTGCCTTGCTCTGCCCTAAGCCTCCTTCAGAGTAACTGGGCTGGAGCATCTTGCAGTTGCTCCAACCTAGTGTTAGATAGGGCAACCCAAGGGCTCTTATGTGGACAGATTAGTTGCTCTGGATTGGGCTGTAAGTCCCATTGAGTTCAGTCAGTCTTACTCCCCGGAAAGTGTGTTTAGGATTGCACCCTTTATCTCACAATCATTTTAATTGCTTGGTATAACTTTATAATTTTTCTTCCTTTGGAAACAATAAAACAGAGAGGTTACTCACCCTGTCTTTACAGAATTGTGATTATAGGGCATCACACCAATATAATAATAAATAAGGTAAAGTAAATGTGCTGCATTTGGCTTAGTGCTTAAGGGCACTGTTCCAGTCAATCTGAAGATTGGCATGTCAGCAGTTCAATACCCTATTTATCTACTTGCATTTGCATGCTTTTGAACTGCTAGCTTGGCAGGAGCTGGGCAAATGGCAAAAACTTACTCTGTCTTGAAGTTCTCTGGTCTCGAACTACTGACCTGCCAATCTTCCAATTGACAAGCACAATGCCTATAACCACTAAGCCACTGCAGCCCTATGAGGCCACTGCAATCCTGTGATTATAATAATAAATACAAGGTTTCAAAAAAATGTACTCACTCCTTTGTTTGGAAAATGGTGGAAATCAATTTGAACATTTGTGAGCATACACGAATGTGTAAATGACTTGCGGAAAGGACTAATGTACTGCATAATACATTACCTTTTGTTAATTTATCCTATTAGACCTGTAAATATGTCAAGAAACACCTTAATCAAAGTTAAATATATGTGTAATAGCCAGTTAAAGTGTGAGTACATTTTTGGGACACCCTGGATAATAAATAAATATAAATTCTATTGGTTCTTACAGAGAAATATAGATTAATTGTTTGATCATGTCCCATGACCGTCACAGATGTGCCATATAAAACACATTGTGGTTGCTGGGAAAAAGAGGGGCCAGCAAGGAAAAAGAAGGCACCAGTGGCACTCCGCCAGGGAACCAGCAAGGGTACATTTCCTTCTCATTGACAGGCAGGCATTCCTGGACAGAGGAAAGAAGAGGTGTAAAAACTGGACAGGGAATAGCAGGAAGTTCAGGCTTGAGTGAAGGGAGGAAAGGATAGCCGCAGAGGCTACACCGGATTTCATGCTCCCCTTTCTTGCCCCAAAGACCTACAAAGCCCTATATTTGATTCCTCATTAGCAATTGATCATAGGGACTATTAGGGCCAACACAGAGTAAGGGAACTCATTTTCCCTTACCTCAAGGAGACTTCCCCATATATACAGCAGTCACCGTAGCAGCACGACTGTCAAGCAAGATAGGTAGCCAAGTTAGGATTAGGCTATAAATGTTGTATTAAAATAGAGTATACTTTTAATCAGGGGCATCACTAGGAGGGTGGGGTAGTGGCCCGCAACAAGTGATGCACTGGGGGTGTGACACACTGGGGGCTCTGGCATCCCAAAATTGGAACTTTGTGATGCTGCACAGTACCCCATAATGTCATATGTCATTGGATGTGTATTAAAGAGCATCATACAATGCAAAAATTAATTTTGAAATATCTCCTTCCTATCAAAGGTTTTGACCAAAAAAATAAAAATAAAAATATGCATGGAACTCTATGAAAGTGCTATTAAGTGCTTTACTCGTGTGTAAAGCTGATCCTATACACTTGGAGCATCCAATATATGCTCCACAATATATTGGACGTATAATTTACATCAGAATGAAATAAAACAAACCACTGTGAAATATCTTTATTCTATCAAAACGTATGGCCAAAAAATAGTAGAGGTGGGGCAATGGCACATAGCCATACTCACCATCCAGGTTGTTGTCCTGCCCACTGCATAGGGGTGATGCGCTGGGTGACATGAACCCTAGTGACACCACTGGTTTTAATAGTATGGAGCGATGGACACAACTTTATACATGTTTTTATATATCTTTTGTCGACTTTGATACTACAATAACTGGGCATGGTCAAACCAGAAATAGGCACTTTCCATTAATTTGAATGAAAGAGAACTGAACATTTATTTAACTTTACAATTAAAATTAAGGGACTTTAAAAACATTGAATCATACCCATTGGTATAACAAATTAGGTTTCTTGGATTTAATTTCCTATCCACTCAATCATATGCATATTTACTGGGAAGTAAGTCCAAATGTGCTCACTTATTTTGCGTAAGTGGCCTAGAAGCCCTATCACATCAACATTGCACACACTGGATGCAGTGTGTGGGGTGGTTGAGTAAACAGCTTTCATGAGGTCATTAATAGGTTACTGAATTGCTTAGGGACTTCATGTACCTATGTCAGCCATTTTTCTCGCACATGATCTAAGCGAGTCAGGCAACATGTTGTGTTGGAAAGTTAGGGATTGGATCTGGTGAAAGTTGTTGCCACCAGAATCATGCCCTCCTGCCCTTCACATACATGTACACACACATATACAGAGTCACGATTCCTTCCTAATGCTCTCCTGATTCCTCCCTCCCCATGGAACTGTACCCTCTCTCCAGTCCCCCTGCCCTGCTATTGGTCCCAGGAACAACAGGGATCCACTGCTGCCGTTGCCTTGAAACAGCAGCCTCAAATCACCTGACAGCGGTGCCCAGGACCATTTACAACAAACCAAACCTAAAGGAATACCAAACCTAGAGGATATTTCAGTATTCCCATTAGGGGGACTCCATGGTGTGCATGGTCAAGATGAAATCTATTTTGAGAGAAGTGCCAATTCAAACTAATTGTGACTAATAAAGGCTATAAAAAACAAAGTTATTGTAGAGACTAGTATGTTTTTCAAGAATGACTTGGACAGAAAACTTTAGGTAATGAGGTGTTCAGCCATACATCCATGTGCTTTGAAATGGGAAGACAAAAGGCAATTTCATTTAACAAAGGCTTACAGCCCAATCCAGAGCAACTAATCTGTCCACATAAGAGCCCTTAGGTTGCCCTATCTAACACTAGGTTGGAGCAACTGCAAGATGCTCCAGCCCAGTTACTCTGAAGGAGGCTTAGGGCAGAGCAAGGCAAGATAGGGTGCCCTAAGAGAGGTGGACCTGCTCTGCCCTAACTGGGGCAGCCTAAGCAGCTCAGGAGAGGCAAGTTGAGGGCATGTTTAGCATTGCCTAGGGCAGAGCAGTTACTCTGTATCCAAAGCCTGTTTCCAAGGCAGAAATGCCCTCTTCCAGCCCTCAGAGTTATACCACCTCAGGAGCAGGTATAGTAATGAGTAGACCCATAGGGGTCCATGATAAGGCCCGAGTAAGAATGGCAGTGCTGACCAAAAATCTGAGTTCTTGGCCATCCTAGCTGCAACCCCTGCCTCTCAACCTCTTCAGGATATGGAACAAACTACGGCTGCCCACAAACCTCAGGATACAGCAGGCCACACCAAGAAGCCCCTTGTATTCACTGTAGAATGTACTGGCATCTCATCAGGGACTCCTTATAAGGCAGGCACCCAGTGGCGTCACCAGACTGGTGCGGCTGGTGTGGGCTGCATTGGGGATGCGTTCCGTATGGGGTGATGTGCCGGAGGAGTTTGACTGTCCTTTGGCAGGCCCCGGGCGTCAGCACCCCCATTCAGGCCTGCTCCAAGGCGGAGAATCAGCCAGAAGCTGACACTTGTCTGAGGAGCTGGCCTGAACGGCCATCTGAGGTGCACTGCACAGAAACACACTGAGCATGCCGAACAGCTTCAGAGGAGACTTCCTCAGAGCAGAGAAAGTCCGCGCCTCTGCACAGCCATTTGGCCTCACTCA
This sequence comes from Cryptoblepharus egeriae, assembly GCA_030015325.1. Classification (NCBI taxonomy): domain Eukaryota; kingdom Metazoa; phylum Chordata; class Lepidosauria; order Squamata; family Scincidae; genus Cryptoblepharus; species Cryptoblepharus egeriae. The sequence continues at coordinate 51,000,457 of JAREYC010000004.1, forward strand.
GGAGGCGGAGCGGCAGCCAAATGGCTTCAGAAAGAGTACTGCACAGGCACCAACTCTGACGCCTGCACAGTCTCCCCCGAAGCCAAAAGGTTTCAGAAAAGTACTGCGCAGGTGTCAGAGATGGTGCCTGCGCAGTACTCTTTCTGAAGCCAGTTGGCTTCAGAAACAACTGCGCAGGCGCCAACTTTGGTGACTGCAGTCCAGGTGGGGGGGGGGGGCACGCATCCCAGGGATGACGCACAGACTTCCGCACCAGGTGATGTGCAGAGTCATGTCACCACTGTAGGCACCACAGCTGTTCCTTGTTCAGTGTGATCTGAGGGGTGTCTCCTCAGGAGCAAGTCTTCCCCTTGTGTCAATTACTTAGCATGCTCTGGAGCAGTTAGGGCAGCCCAGGCTTCCTGACTCTCTGGATTCAGCATAACTTTCTGCTCTGGATACAGAATAGTTAGGAGAGTGCAGTTAGGTCAGAGCAGGCTGAATTTGCTCTGGATTGCAGCCCTAGATAGGAAAAAATAACTTCCACTGTAATTCTGTTTGACTAACAGGGCCCAACTACATGTCTCATGAAATAATTTTGTAAAAGAGTTTTTCCCTTTCTAAAAAAAACCATAAAGGTGATGGTGGACTTGTCCGTGCAATAATATAATTGCATCTCCAAGTGAAGGAAGAAGAAATTTAGCATGGTCTTGCCTTTAGTCTGTTGACCCTAGTGAGTAGGCAGCAGCATAGCATGGAGGAGAAAGACAAGAGTTCGGGTCTGATTCTTTGCCTTAGCTGGGCTTGTGCTTTCCAGGAGTGCCAGAAAGCAGCATCACTAGCATTAGTGTCACCCACTGTTGTAATCCCCATGGATCTCCTCTCATACCAGTCTATTTCAACCCTGGCTCCACCTCTGCTATGTGCAGGCACTCTTCAAGGTGTTGGTTCTTCTTCTATGATGAGCCTCACAGGACGTCTGTTCTTGGCTTTCATGGTTATCAACCCCCATGGCATCACATGTTGTGACCATGCCCTCACATGTCCCCAGTGATGCCTTTGGTTCCAGAGAATCCTGCCATTTGTGCCAGTTGTAGAACCATGCTCAGGTTCATCATCTGTATTTCTATCAAATGGCATTTACAGTTCACCATTTTATTACACTGTTGTATAAACTTAAGCAGACCATCTTACTGTAAGATGGTATTCATACATATTTGTTTAGATTTATAACCAACTAGTATTTCACATCATGAAAAGCCTTCCCTGTGCAAAACAGCCCAAATATCTCAACACATTGAATTATGTGTTGCGCTAATCCCTTAGCCACCCTTAGCCACAAGAAAGCTACCCCTATGTTTATCCATTCAATACCCATCAATTCAGAACCATACAAGTTCTTCTAATTTGTATTTTGTCCCCCTTTCCCTTGTCCCGGTACAGACCTGGCATAAAGTGATGTTACTCTGACTTCCCCTACAATCCAGAGTAACTACGGGAGCATGTAAGAGACATGTAAGAGCACGTAAGAGACATTACATGTACCCGTAGTTACTGCACCACCTAGTGAAAACCTATGGGAAATTTGTATTGCAATCCAGAGTAAATTGTTCTTACACTGGAGCAATGACTCCCCATAGTTACTCTGGATTGCACCCTAAGTGTGGCTGCTTGCAAACATTTAACCTCTGTATCTCTGACTTCTGCAGAAAACTACAATTAGAGACCAAAATATGGGAGAGAAAAAGGAAATTTTTGCCCAAGTACTCACTGCTGTCAGTAGACACCCCTGCTTTGTTTTCAGAGTTTGCTACTGGAAGATATTTTACCCCTTGCTAACTACACAGGATTATGTTCTCCTTTCAGGTCTAAGAATAAAATTTGGCTCTTGTTCTGTATTACGGGGAAAGGATTTGAACTGTTGTACAAGCAAGCAATGTCTTTTGCTGCCAAAGCTTGCCTTTATTGAGCTCTCACAAGCATAATTGAGGTTGTACAAGTTACTGTGTGTCAAGGTTCCTGAGACTGAAATCCATGTAGACATAACAATGTTTACATGCACACCATTTGCTGTGTGTGGGTTTTCTTTTTTCAAACACAACCGCCTGCTTATTCGCTGGGCTTTAAAACACCTCCAGTCTCTGAATACATGACCACAAATCAAAGTGAAAAAGGATCTAAGGGGGATGCAAAAGTCCACAGTCAAGGGCTGTGTCCATATAGGCTGAGAGCCTGAGAAAAACATGATTCTGGTCGAGGTAGCAATGAATCTCCCCGCTGCACCTTGCATGGTAAAATTTCTCCCATCGTGCTCATATCCAAGTGATTTAACTCCAACGAAGCCCATGGAGTTACAAAAGTACAAGACAGGCTTTAATAAGGGATATAAGGCACTTGCATTATATTGGGTTATTCCCCTCTTGTGGTGGTTTTAGAATGCCTTACCGTTGACAGAGTTGTTTCTGAGGTACACCAAAAGGAAAGCAGAAAAAGAGACACACATTAGGTATAGATAAATATCAGGTACATTTCAGTAAAACATCAATCTCATCAACACATCTCAGGATTTTTTAAATGACTTTTGTTATGTTGTTGTCTATAGTACATATAAAGCCAAGGGGCCTAATTCTGTACACTCTCTAGCCTGTAAAAAAAAATTCCAATATTCACTTCATTGCAGTTAGTGCATGTTTTCATCCACCTGAAAGAAATCAGAATCAGGCCTGAGAGAAGCTTAGACCTTATATTATTTTTACCACAAAAAATCCTTGTTTTATAAAGCACAAAAGATTGCCTAAAGGGTCCATAAATATTTTGTGTGATTCTGGTCAACAGATAAAAGTAGAAAAGAGTGGCTACATGAAGAAATTCATCTGTCTATCAAAAATGCCTGATGGAAGGGCACAATTCTGTGTACAGTACGACAATAATGTTAGATTTGATGAAAAATGTACAGATTTTTTAGGCTGTTAGCAGATTTGCTGCAGACAAGATATTATATGGGTTTTAATTTTTACTGCCTGGTTCATGTTCACCTCTGGTAAAATAACTAGATTGGATCATCATTCTCATTCATTCTTTTTGTTCCATCTATGGTGCTATACTTACCCCCAAATCCATAGTAACTACGGGAACACATAAGAGACAACATATGCAGTTAGAATCATAGAATAATAGAGTTGGAAGGGACCTAGTAGGTCATCAACCCCCTGCCTGCAGCAGGAAATCCCCCTAGAGCATCCCCGACAGGTGCTCGTCGAGCCTCTGCTTGAAGATCCCCAGTGAGGGAGAGTCCACCACCTCCCTTGGCAATCTGTTCCACTGCCGAACCGTCAGGAATTTTTTCCGGATATCCAACCAGAATCTCCTCTCTTGCAGTTTGTACCCATTGGTTCTGGTCCTGCTTTCAGAAGCAGCTATGAAGAAATGAGCCCCTTCCTCCCTATGACAGCCCTTCAGGTATCTGAAGAGGGCAATCATGTCTCCCCTCCGCCTCCTCTTCTCCAGGCTGAACATCCCAAGTTCCCCCAACCTTTCCTCGAAGGGTTTCCCTTTCATCCCACTGATCATTACTAGTTACTGCACCACCCAGTGAAAACCTATGAGAAATTCATATTGGTATCCAGAGTAAGTTGTTCTTACACCGGAGCAAGGACTCCCCGTAGTTACTCTGGATTTTGCCGATAGTCACTTACTTAGGATGCAGTCCTAATCAATTTAGGCCAGCACAATTCACCAGTCTCCCCATTTCCATTGTGGTGTGGGGAGGATGATGCATGTCTGTGCACTGGCCAAACCCCCCAGCAAAGTGAGTTCAAGTCAGGTTACCTTTCAGTGTGCTTGGTTATTATGTAAATTATGGCGTGACTTACAATCCTTGTATAAGCATGTTTACTCTCACTAGGAGCACAATCCTAACCATGTCTACTCAGATGTAAGCCCCATTGTGTCCAATGGGTCTTACTCCCAGGAAAGTGTCTTTAGGATTGCAGCCTAGGTTTTGAGTTGGCTCAAATGGAAATCCTGCTGAGTTTATGCAACTAAAAGTTCAACAAATAAAGGAAAGCAGCCTTCTTAAAGAAAATTTCAGAGAAGAGCTTTCAAATAGACTGAAGAGATTACCATATTATGATATATTTTCCTATTTAGATTTTAAAATCCTTTGTTCTCACGCAGAGTTGGGACCTCAGTGGATCTGTCATCCCAAGGCAAAAAAAGGTTATCAGCCACAAAAGTATGGCAATGGACACCCTTTATCTGTAAACCACTCTGAATCTACACTTATGATGGTGGTGGTAATGATGATAGACAACACATACAAGAGGAACCACTGTCTAGGCAAATCGGATTAGATCGTGAGGCGCTGAAGGAGGAAGGAGAGTCTGGGCAAGACAGTCACTCTTGGGCTATCCATGCTGAGTCTTCAGATTAAGGCTGCAATCCTAAAGACACTTTGCTGAGAGTAAGACCCATTGAACACAATGGGGCTTACTTCTGAGTAGACATATTTAGGACTGTGCTAAATGTTGTTCATCACTAAAGTTGAGAAGTTCTGGCAGTTACGTATGGAAAATGGCAAACTGTGACTGAATAACCATGAGCCAAGGACATCAGCCAAGTCAAAACAGTGACGCCAAGGACAGCACAATGAACAAAACTGAGACTTTGGATTTATCAATCACACATAACAGTTGCAGCACAAAAAAAATTCAGAAGCTCTGGTGCATCATTCCTTGCACTTCTCTGAAAAGCTTTAACAAAACTACACCTGAGATTACCTTGTTGTTAAGGACTGAAATTGAACCAACTCCAGCCCTATGTAGCATCTCTAATAGACCCCTGACAGAGCTGCATCTGTATTGGGATTTACAGCCCATTTTGGCGATAGGTGGCTTGCTGGTACTGAATCTCATGAAAAGCTGTAGGAAGGGAGCAGGGGTTCTCTGTGGAAACAATTTCTCTGTGGCCTCCTTCCAGTATTAATCTATGGCCATCATTTTCTTCATATACAATACCAATACAGCAGAAGCATTGATATGCTGTACACATTTGATCTCTGGTGACAAGCGGTCTCCAAAGCTCAGCAGAAAACAGACTGTGACAGTACCATTTTAATTAGGACAAAACATAGGGCATCTTTGATTTACAAGGGATGCAGGTATATTTTGCCTCTGACTCTCACCTTGATTCATTTCGGATGCAATCCTAAGCAGAAGTAAGTCCTATTCTGTTCTAGGGTTGCAGGCCAATTCTGTATAGGGCTGCAGACCTTGAGCACAATCCTAACCATGTCTACTCAAAAGTAAGCCCCATTTTGTTCAGTGAGTCTTACTCCCAGGAAAGTGTCTTTAGGATTGCAGCCCTTGTCTCTCAATACGAACCACATAACCAAGTCATTCAATCCAGCTTGTAATCATACCAAAAAATATACTGGAATTTTCATATATCAGTCTATCAGCAAAAATATCCCAAATGTCCATGGGACTCTACCACATGAGAGGTATAAGCTGTCAAAAATTTAGAAAAACAATCCAGTTAAACTGCATTTAATCATATGTTTCATTTTGTTTGCAAAACTTTTGGTTTTGCACAGTCCCCTAATTTATTAAAATTTTACATTTTCCTATGGATAGTGTAGCAGCAAAACAGCTCCATGATGAGGCTGAACCCAGACAACTTGGGTTGCACAACTGTTCGTGCACAACCCAGGACTGTACTTCTAATATGACTGGCAATTATGGCATTGCTGGGTGCCACAAAACCAATAGCAGCCAAAGGGGACTAGAGGATGGGAGGGGGTAAACAAGGGGCAAGATGGAAGCAGGAATGAAGAGCCAGGAGAAAAATGGAGTGCAAGGAAGAAAGGCTATCCCAGGATGAAAGACAGAATGTAGCAAGATACAAAAGCACAAAGAGGGAAAATGTGTAGGGGAAGAAGGGGTGAACAAAGGCAATGGCGGGAGACTAGGAAGAAGGGAGACTCCTAAGCCCTAGCACCTAGAGGTTTTAGAAAAGAAAAGGGTTGGACTACCCATGGGGGAAGAAGGAAAAGAAAAACAGAAAAGAGGGATGGATAACAAGACTCCCCATCAGTAGAGGCAACAGCTTTCATAGAATGTGTTGGCCAAAGCTACCTCTGCTAACCACTTCAACATCCCTCATGCAGGCCAAGGAAGATGCTCTACTAGAGCCTTCTGCTGGGCTAATTTCTTTGTACTAGACAATGTGGTGCTTCTGCCCTGTCAAGTGTCCACATGACTATAAGAGCACACAGCCCCTCAGTGAAGTTAACTAGAGGGTGGGGGGGAGAATAGGCATCTGAACCTAGACTATATTCATTGTTTCTACTTATCTTCTTCCAATAAGTCCCTCTTGACAATGCACTCCATGCTATTGCTTGGTTCCTCATCCATAGGAAATCCCAGTTGTGACCTATATTAACCTATATGTTTTGGACCTTCCCCCTTGTTGGGGAGGGTCCCCATGCTCTCAGACTGAAATGCTAACATGGCACCATGAGTATTGTGAATATGCTGCTATTGTCAATATGTCTGCAATTTCTTTAGGACACAACAACATGGCTTTAATGTTTAGCATAACTAATGTTTAACATAACTAATAGTTATGTTTAACATAACTAATGTTGCTATCTTGCCATTACCCTATGTGGCCTGGCAAAATGCCACAATAAGGGAGGGCAGAATATGGTTGCTGCCTCACTCTGCCAACTCTGAACATTTCAGACATGAACAGCACAATCCTAACCATGTCTACTCCAAAGTAAGTCCCATTGTATTCAATGGGTCTTACTTCCGGGAAAGTGTCTTTAGGATTGCAGCTGGAGTCGGAGAAGCAGACATACAGCTGGACTGACAGAAAATTCATACATTTAAAACATTGCACCACAGGAAGAGAAAGAGGAACTAACATTAATAGAGGTGCTTGCCACCTATTTTTCCTGTGCATTTATTTGACTGACATTTCAAAGACCATCTTTGCAAACAGGGAAAAATGTATTATTTTCTTAATAATTTATGGTATGACTTGTATTGGGGATCCCTTTCTAAAGACATTGTGAAACAGAACTGGGTAGCATTTTTAACTTCCTTCCAGCCCATTTTAAAAGATCCAAATAAAGCAAATTAGCCCTGCAGTATATATATAGTACACAAACAAAAAAAAGTTTCCTATAATGCTGCCTGCTGTTTAACTTCTTTCTGGTTATTCTTACCAAGGTTGCATTTTTGAAGTGGCAATGTTTTGGTTAAGTTTCCATTTTGATCACACCAGCATTAAAAATGGCTTGAGACCACCCATGAACCATGCTACATAATGAGTGAAACAGGATGTATGTTGAAGGATGTGATGTTCCCATCACCCCGGGTTGTGTCAATTCATATTGAATCAAGTCAAGTTGCATCAGCAAAATCCCTATCACTACTTATTCCTGAGACCGGCAGATTTGATTTCAAGTAGATTTAGACAGCAAGTATCTCAGCTCCTACAAATGTATATAATGAGCAGATATCGGTGAAAACTAGCTATTTTGAAAGTCCCTAGGAAGTTTTCACCTTCTGATCTTGTGGTATACATATTTCAGCTGTATGATTCAACTACACTGAAAAACAAATACAAGTTTCCTAGGATTAGGAGGAAGAACGTTAACTTGTGAATTGGTCTTGTAACCTTTGAGATTTTAGTATCAAGCAACTACATGGTTTATAATTTTTTTAAAGAAAATTTTTGCTATTGCTTTTATTCCTTCTTTCCCGGTCTCTGAAATGCATATAACTTTTGATTCAAACACCAAAGGGGGATTGTATAAATATAATTCATCCACTTCAGAATGTGCATGGGGAATCATACATTGGACTAGGAACAGATTTGACTGCACTGGTCTGCTTTTGTACTAGGTCCACTCATTTAAAGATCATTTCTGAGTAAAATTGGAGGTGCAAGTTTGTACCTTTTAAGCATGAATGTCTCTCTCTTTTCTTATGAAATAGCTTTCCCAATAACTTTAAATAACTTAAACTTAAATAATTTAAACTTTAAATAACAAAATATATTTATTATGTCTATAGCCTAAGAATGACTTAAGACAGCATTTTTCAACTGTCGGAGCATACTACCAGTGGTACTTGTGGTGTTATCCATTGGTATATTCAGTTTCCAGGAGACACCCACAGCCGAGCAGTGAGACAGTATTTTGATGTTACAAATAATGGGAGGAGGCTCTGATTGTGAGGCAGAGCAAAGGTGTGCAGTCTCTGTGCACTTGGAAAAGCCCACCCACTAGTCCTAAGACTCTTAGGCTGCATCCTAAAGATGCTTTAGGAGTAAGATGCTGGGAGTAAGATGCTGGGAGTAAGATCCATTGAACACAATGGGACTTCCTTTTGAGTAAACGTAGTTGGGATTGTGCTCTTACCGCTGTTAGTAGCATCACATCTGACATCCCAACCTGGAAGTAAATGGCAATGCCATCATTACCAGTTACTTCCAGTGGTGCTTAAAATAACTGGAACATGAGAAATGCATCCAAAACACTTGATATGGTCGTGGATACTTAAAGGACCATATGTGACTCCTCCTATGTGACTCAGCCTGTCCTCTTGTAGACTTTATTCATCTAAGGAGGCATGCTTGAGTGTGACACCTACCTTGCCACCTAAGATAGATATGGCAGTCTCTGCTGCCATATCCTGACCCCTCCCAGTTGGGGAGACCCACACAGGTTTCCTTGAATTTGCATCTACTCAAGATGGTGTGCATATCTGAGAAGTCCCATCTGTCTTCTCAGATCGCTAATGCCTGATCGCTATATGGGGTAAGGGAGCATAATCCCCAAATCCAGAGTAACTATGGGAGCATGTAAGAGACTTTATGTGCACCTGTAGTTACTGCACCACCTAGTGAAAACCTATCGGTAATTTATATTGGAATCCAGAGTAAGTTTTTCTTACACTGGAGCAAGGACTCCCCATAGTTACTCTGGATTTTGCCCTTCGTTTCCTTACCCTGAATAAACAGCATACTACTTCCCAGTCTAGCTGGATGCACCAGTAGCAATTAGCACCTCTGCAGCCTCTGGGTGCTGGAAAGCATAGGATTGAGCCCTAAATAAGGTACACACAGATCCAGATCCTAACCCTAATCATACCCTCTATACAATAATTCATTCCTCATTTTCCACTTCACTTTCCTTCCAGCAACTTTTAACAAAAATGTTAGAGAGGATAATTAACTTTACCTATGTCTCTCTTTCAGGTTCTTTCCAGTTAGACAGGTTATTCTAACAGAGAAAGACGGTTATATTTTAGGTTAAATTTTTTTTTTATTGTCAGCAACACAGGATACAACCAGCGGTGGGCTTCAGGGGGTTCTCATAGGTTCTATAGAACCCTTTGCTAATGAGCACCTGGTTCTAAGAACTGGTTAATAATGGGACATAGAACCTATTGTTAATTTAGGTTATTAGGACATAGAACCTGTTGTTAGTTTATTTGAATCCCACCACTAGATATAACACTGACAATGGCCCTTGTGACAGCATTGGATCAACTCTTCTCTGTACTGTCAGGCCCATTTTTATATACCTTATTGTACACAAGCCTCACATCAGCCTTGACTTATGACAAATCCATGGCTCAAGATCATATTGTCCAGTATTCTTATCATTTCTATGATTAGAAAAATAATTAAGCCAAGGATTAAAACAAGGATTCTATGAATTGTACATCTCATTTGACCCGAAGCTCACGTCCTTGGTTTGGATCCAGGACATCTGGTTCTTTTCAGGTCACCTTGCCTTGTCAAAATTCTCCTCACATGACTTGCAATATAAGGAAAGCACCATCACTCCAAAAAGTATTCTATGCATGTGCAGTCTGCTTTTCTATCACTACTGAACAACTATAATTTTATGTCTTGCAGTATACATCATGTATAGGATGCCTTCATGCACATGTTCCACAAATTTTCAATAAAAACCTGAGAGCACAATCCTAACCATGTCTAATCAAAAATAAGCCCCATTATGTTCAATGATTCTTACTCCCAGGAAAGTGTCTTTAGGATTGTAGCCTAAGGGCGAAATCCAGAGTAACCATAGGGAGTCCTTGCTTCAGTGTAAGAACAATTTACTCTGGATTGCAATATGAATTTCTGATAGGTTTTCACTAGGTAGTGCAGTAACTACGGGTGCACGTAATGTCTCTTATGTGCTCATGTAGTTACTCTAGATTTGGCTGCCAGTCCAGAGTTCTTCCTTATTTTTTTTTAAAACCCTACCTGGCTTCCTCTCACCCCTTTTCTCATTTTCACAGCCAAATTCACCAAACAAATGTATCCCGCCCCCTTTTAAGCAACTGACCTGTAGAAGTTTTTTTATTTTCTAATACTTGTTGTTGACAGATGTCATTTATCATAAAATTAATGGAGTGGGCAGCAGGCTAAAAGTTCCATTGCTCAGACTACTGTCCAGCAAATATCAGAAGCAGCTCCAACTGGTTTTTGTTTCCTTTAACAATCACCTCCTTGTGTGCCATCTCAGTAGGATAAACAGAATGAACAAGTAAAAGGATTTATTTTGATTTAGCCTTGTGGTTTGGGGGAAGAAGGTTCCATGAGGGGGCAAAAAAAGCATTTGCATTTAACATAAGATGGTTTCCAGTTTCTATGCTTGCCTTAGTGATCACTTATACATTGCTTGGTGATAAACAATTATAGCATCTGACATCACCACAGGGCACAGTATGGAAATGCAAAGGTTTATAGTGATGCCTGCTTCCTCGTCTTTACCCTTAAGTGCAGCTAACCCACATGTAAAGTGAGATTTAAGGGGGAGGAAATGAGCTTTTTAAAACTTAGGTTTTTATATATTTGTTATACTTGTACAAATGTGTATGTACAACTTCTTATTTTAAAATATTTCAAAATTGTGGTTGAATACTGAATCCCCAGAGAACTCCAATTTTTTTTAAAAAAAAAAACTACTGTATTTACTCAAATATCACTACTGACTATAATACACACCCTAATTTGGGAGGGTAAATTCAGTTGAAAAAGGTGTGCATTATATTTGATTGTCCATTATATTTGAGTAAATATGGATACAGTCACCTGTCACCTTGGGCGAGAGCAAGGCTGATCTGCTTCCTGTCCCCGCGGGCTGCCCTCTTGTTCAGCTAGCCCATCATGGTAACATATTTAGGTTGAAATCCTAAAAGCACTTTTCTGGGAATAAGTCCCATTAAACTCACTGGAACTTACTTCTGAGTAGACACAAATAGAATTGCACTGTTACTCAAGTATAATGCACCATCAAATATAATGCGCTGAAAAGATGTGCATTATATTCAGGTAAATACAGTATTTAATAGAATCAGCTTCAGTTGAACTTTTAAAGTGTTTCAGATCCAGGTGCTTTATATAATCTGTGTCAGAGGGACTCCTGCACCAGAAATTAAAGGCTCCCCGTTGTTCAGATGAACTGCACCCTCCATCATGTTGATATTTATGAGGTGGGTTTGTTGTGTTGGTATGTAGTAGCTGCACAGCTAGCAGTGGCCTTACTCTCTGCTCTTTTCTTCCTATTTTCAGCTGGTTAATAATCCCCTAGCAAACCAAGCCGCAGCAGCCGCAGCAGCCGCAGCAGCCATGGGCTCAATAGCAAGCTCACAAGCCTTTGGCAATGCACTCTCCAGTCTTCAGGGGGTCACAGGTCAACTAGTCACTAATGCACAAGGACAGGTGAGTGGAAGATGGAGGAAAAGAGTGAATTCATGTGGCATATTGATCTGGGGGTAGAAATGAATTCCTCATGAACCACAGGAATTTGGGCTGTGGGGGGTCAGATAAATAAATAATGTTTCCACAGAAAGCGGAATTGCAGAAAGAGAAGACTGAGAGTGGCTGACGTAGAATTAGAACACTCTCTTTAAAAAAAAAAAATGAAAAGAGGAAAAAAAAGTTTGATTTCACATATCTCATCCTCCACAGCAAAAGAAATGTTAATTTCTTACGTCTGCAACACTGAGTGTTTACACCTACCAATTTCAGCTCTGTTCATTCTTGACTTTTATAACATCGATAGAACTCATGAGTTTTCTTGTTACGTAGGAAAGATTGATACTCACGCAGTATTTAAGTTTAAAGTGATTTACCAGGGCACAAATTTGAAATGAATATTCCGCATGAGAGATGCTTCGAGAATCAGATGATAATAATACGAATCTATTTAAGAGTATATTTAAGGACAGTGAAAGCCTATAATTTAGTTCTGTCTACTTGAGAAATACCATATTTATTCAAATCTAACGCTCACCTTTTCCAGCCAAATTTAGTTTCCAAAATTGAGATGTGCATTTGATTTGATGGCGCATCAGATTTGAGTAAATGCAGTATTTTGATTATAACATAGGTCAGTATTTAGTTTTAAGTTTACTATATTGTAATAAAAAATGTAACATAAACACATTGTTGTAAAAAGTAGTGCAGTTAGGCAAAAATCATAACATAAACCCATTGTCATATTATTAGTTCTGTCATATAACTCATTGTTATATGCAAGGAAGTCAAAATTAAATTTTGACCTCCTTTGCAGCTGTGCTTTATAATTGCCAGGAAACCTTTTAAAAAAAACTTAAGTCCTTTAAAATATGGGTGCACTTTAGATTATATTGTACATTAGATTCGAGTAAATACAGGTATATCTCTCTGAGTTCAGTGAGGCTCTCTTCCTTAGGATTTCCAAAGAGATAGGTCTAACTGAGCAAAATGTACAAATGTTCTTGTGGCTTCTTCATAATTAAACCATTTATTGTTACATAAATCAGGGATGCATATCTATGCATGTGTATGTATATACAGCTTCAGATATTGGGGCCAAATGGCCATGAGATACAAGCTAAAGAACAACTAGTTCAGGGCCAACCACCTATTGCATCTTATGTAGTATTTTCACTACACAAATAAGGCCAGTTCGGATCTTTTACTTAGCGTGTAATCCTAATCAATTTAGGCCGGTATAACTCGCCTGTCTCCCTGTTCCCCAAGTGTGATAAGCTGGTGGTGTGATAAGGCTGGCGCATGTCTGTGCACTGGCCTAACTCCCCTGGAGTAGTGCAGAAGTGCCTTATTGCATTTTTATGACACCCCCCAGGCCAGCATGGAATTTCTGCCAGGACTTGTGCCAGCTTAACTGGGGTTTAGGATTGCAGACTTTTTGACATTCTGTGACATTCTTTTTGACTTTTTGACATTCAAAATATATTAAAGAATATATTTTTCTTTAATTTATTTTATATTTTGTAAATAATTTATTTTAAAAATCATTTTAGTTCAGTTCTGTCTTTGGTTTGCTTTGAAATTTGTGCACTTAATTGTCTTGATTGCAAACCACAAAAAGTTCAGGAAAATCATGATGATTACAGTTATTTATACAAATTAAGGAGGTTATTCTTAGATGGCAAATAAAATGTTAAAAAGAGTGGGCACTCCTGTTGCTGTTTTTGGCATATTTAGAGTTGATTTTTTTAATGTGGCTATTTTGTTCTGTCCATACCAAGTTAAAAAACCGGTATTGCACACTGTTAGAGAAGCACATAGACACATTTAAACTTGTTTTGTTGAAATGTTGAAGTGAGACTTTTCAGCTTAGAGCATGGTATATTGAGCATGGTATATTTCAGCTTAGAGCATGGTATATTGAGCATGGTATATTTCAGCTTAGAGCATTGTGCTTATTGAATGAAAAGAATTGTTCAGAAACACTCATTTTCTTCTTTTTTACCCCATGTCTTGGACTCACTAATCTATTTATTGTACCTGAGTCGGAAGTGGCTTTTTAAACTCTCTCTCTCTCTCTCTCTCTCTCTCTCTCTCTCTCTCTCTCTCTCTCTCCCTGCATGTTTGGCGCACACACAAAGAGAGAGAGAATTCTCTTCAAACCTACCACTTTGCCTTTTGTTTTCTTTTAATAATTATTAACATAAGGCATAAACAAAAATACCTTCTGAGCACAACTTCCCCATAGAAGTCCCAAAAGAAAAAATGCTGACCTTGTTATATTTAGTGGGTGGGTTCAGAATTGTTCCATCACTACCCCGAGGGTTGAACGATGGAGCTTGTCAAAGTGAGGCCTTATCTAATGAATCATCTTATCGCAGGTGCACACCACACTTATTAAAGGAGGATTGCACGACCAATGTGCCCTCTACAATAACCTTTCAGTGTCTACTTTAACCCTTGTTTCAATCCCTTTTCATCAAAGGATCATTTTATGCAGCCAGCTTTAAATGGAGGCTCTTCAAAAGCCTATTACAATATCTGTTAGGGATGGAGTATTGGAATGGAAGAAAAGTTGGTTATAAGGCCTATAACTCATAGTCAGATCAGTTCCATCTAGAAAGCTTGCTTGTTTATATCTGTACTCTAGAAATAGTGCAAACTCTCCACTCACAGGAAGCAGGAGGCACGTAGGACGTAAATTTCAGGCTGTGAGATATAAAACGATGACAGTTTGTCAGTAGAAGAGGGTTCCTCCCCCTCCCCACATCTTTCAGGCTGTCCCAGGAAGACAAATAATTGGACTGTGTTGGTAAGCTGTTGACCAAACACATCATCCTGGGCTTGAATAAAACTACAGGACAGACATTACAATGTTGCTAAATATTTATTTATTGCAAAAAAATGCAATAATTCCACCAGTTTCAAGGAAAAGTAAGACCTAATTCTTGTTCTACTCTGTGGTCTATAAAGTATTACCCACAAAAGTCTCAGGACCAACCATTTTTCTGTGTATATTTAGTTGTTGTTTTATTTTATTTTTAATGTCCTGAAAAAAATATGTATGAGGAAATAGGTAGCCTTTGCTAACCAACTTAATTTTATTCATATATTTAGGCTGCAATCCAGAGCAAATTCAGCCTGCTCTGACCTAACTGCACTCTCCTAACTATTCTGTATCCAGAGCAGAAAGTTATGCTGAATCCAGAGAGTCAGGAAGCCTGGGCTGCCCTAACTGCTCCAGAGCATGCGAAGTCAGTGACACAAGGGGAAGACTTGCTCCTGAGGAGACACCCCTCAGATCACACTGAACAAGGAACAGCTGTGGTGCCTACAGTGGTGACATGACTCTGCACATCACCTGGTGCGGAAGTCTGTGCGTCATCCCTGGGATGCGCGCCCCCCCCCCACCTGGACTGCACAGTCACCAAAGTTGGCGCCTGCGCAGTTGTTTCTGAAGCCAACTGGCTTCAGAAAGAGTACTGCGCAGGCACCATCTCTTTGGTAGATGTACTTTTCTGAAGCCTTTTGGCTTCGGGGGGAGACTGTGCAGGCGTCAGAGTTGGTGCCTGTGCAGTACTCTTTCTGAAGCCATTTGGCTGCCGCTCCGCCTCCTGAGTGAGGCCGAATGGCTGTGCAGAGGCGCGGACTTTCTCTGCTCTAAGGAAGTCTCCTCTGAAGCTGTTTGGCATGCTCAGTGTGTTTCTGCGCAGTGCACCTCAGATGGCCGTTCAGGCCAGCTCCTCAGACAAGTGTCAGCTTCTGGCTGATTCTCTGCCTTGGAGCAGGCCTGAATGGGGGTGGTGACGCCCGGGGCCTGCCAAAGGACAGTCAAACTCCTCCGGCACATCACCCCATATGGAGCGCATCCCCAATGCAGCCCACACCAGCCGCACCAGTCTGGTGACGCCACTGGGTGCCTGTCTTATAAGGAGTCCCTGATGAGATGCCAGTACATTCTACAGTGAATACAAGGGGCTTCTTGGAGTGGCCTGCTGTATCCTGAGGTTTGTGGGCAGCCATCGTTTGTTCCATATCCTGAGGTTGAGAGGAAGGGGTTGCAGCTAGGATGGCCAAGAACTCAGATTTTTGGTCAGCACTGCCATTCTTACTCGGGCCTTATCATGGACCCCTATGGGTCTACTCATTACTATACCTGCTCCTGAGGTGGTATAACTCTGAGGGGGGGAAGAGGGCATTTCTGCCTTGGAAACAGGCTTTGGATACAGAGTAACTGCTCTGTCCTAGGCAATGCTAAACATGCCCTCAACTTGCCTCTCCTGAGCTGCTTAGGCTGCCCCAGTTAGGGCAGAGCAGGTCCACCTCTCTTAGGGCACCCTATCTTGCCTTGCTCTGCCCTAAGCCTCCTTCAGAGTAACTGGGCTGGAGCATCTTGCAGTTGCTCCAACCTAGTGTTAGATAGGGCAACCTAAGGGCTCTTATGTGGACAGATTAGTTGCTCTGGATTGGGCTGTTAGTATACATTTTTTCTGCTCCTACCTATATTCCACTTGATGAAGGTCACAAATTGATGACTTCCGATTCCCATCTGTTCTAATAAAAAAATAAAAATGGAATTAATTCCACCAAAGCCATAATTTTTAAAAAATGCATTTACAAAATAACCATATACAGGACCAAAAGGGAAACTCTGATTAGCCATTACCACTATCAAACTTCAGAGAAGCTCCTTCAAAGGGGTTTTTAGGCCAAGCTTGCACCAGTTGCAAGAATCTTCTATTCCCTCTCCCATCTATTGACTTCTGCAAAGCATTTAAGAATTGGCTATAGTGCTATCATTTCATACAGCTAAGGTATAATATATTTAGGTCTTTAGTAGCTTTTAGAAAAGGAGGTACATAGTGTTGCTGAACTTCTGGGAGTTCCTTGTACAACCTTTGAGGCCGTGATAGAAAAGGCTCTGTTGTTCACTCTTGTCAGATTTTCTCTGTAGATTTTTAAGAGTTAGTAGAGTGTCTGTGTGTTAGGCCAAATGCAGCACATGAAAAGCTTTATGATCACAATCAGCCTCTTGAATTAGGCCCTGAATCTAAACGGTAGCTGGGGCAGCAACTATATCAGCTAAACATACTTCTGCAGTTGTCAGTGTTCGTCTTTGAGTACATCAGCTGCCATCAACAGGCAGCAGAATTAAAATATCCAGTTTGGACAACACTTTATCTGGCACTGGCAATCCCCATAGTCAAGATCCTCATACATGTTTATCCTGATCTAGAAACAGTTCTGATCAACAAACACCTTCTTTTTAAAGAGGCTTCTACTTCCAAATAGGCTGTGGGTGGCACAAGTGGCTAAGACACTGTGCCTGTTAACCAGCAGGCCAGGGTTTGAGACCCAGGTTGGCCCCTCAAGACAGGGTGAGCTCCTGTCCTTAGCCCAGCTCTGTGATGTCAGCTGGATCCAATCATATTGGCTCTGCCTTTCCATTGGACTAATTCAGTGGAGTGGAGAGGGGGGATTTGCTGCTTGGGTAACAGCATATCCTCCATAAAAATCCAACCCAGGCTTTCGTGCTTCGCATGCAGCATATGCAGCGCCGAGCACAATACCATCTTCCAAGACTGATGGAGGCCTACTACTTCCAAACTCTTTTTTTAAATGGTTCCTTCCTGTCCATTCATATGGCTGGGGCATCCTTCAGTGGCATCCTCCCAGGCCTGATGGATTAATTCACATAACAATCTGGGGATCAAATTTTGTGTTGTAGATGAGGGGTCTCTAAACGTTTCAGATAGAGGGCTGCATGAAATACCTGGCACAGTGTCAAAGTCCAGAAAATAAATTTAAGTATGAAATTTCAACAAATATATTTGAGATAAAATGTAGATGGATGAATAAATTGGATAATGAGTGGGCTAAAATTTCCATGATTTCTCCAAGCACCAAAACAAATCACAGAAATAAAGCACATGCTGAAATGGGCCCCCATTCTTCAAGCACTTTGGATCCTTCACAGGATACACAAAGTTGCTTCTGGTTTTGGAAAAAACTAAGTGGGTTTTTTGGTCCTACAGACATAACCAGAGCACAGGTCCAGTTATGTTCATTCAAATGGACCAGAATCTTGCAGGAGTCTAGAGGCTAGCCAGAGACCCAATAAAGACTTGCCGAGAGCTGCATCTGACCCCTGGGCCTGGGTTTGGAGACCCCTGTTGTAGACAACAAGACAATAAGAAATGTACACAACTTATCTAGACAGAAAGATCCCTTAGGGTAGTATGTATCCATTTTGATGCAGTTTCCTAATTCATCTCCAGAAGGACTAGAGGCATCATCATGGACTGAGCAGAAACATGTTCAGATGATGTCCTTGCTCCTTTTATGGAGTTGCAATTGAAACATATTTTGGAAAATTTGAAACATGCTTTCTGAATGCAGCTTGTGCTGTCTTTGTTCAGTCTTTGTTCAGTCTTTGTTCAGTCATTAAGCTGTGTCCGACTCTTCGTGACCTCATGAACAGCCGCACACCAGGCCATCCTATCCTCCACCTTCCAAAGTTTGCCCAAATTCATGTTCAGTGCCTCGGTGACACTACCCTCATCCTCTGTAACCACCTCGGTAACCACCTCATCCTCTGCTGTCCCCTTTTGCCTTCAGTTTTTCGCAGCATCAGAGTCTTTTCTAAGAGGTCCTCCCTTCTCATGATGTGACCAAAATATCTGAGCTTCAGCTTCATTATCTGTCCTTCCAGTGAATAGTCAGGAACCAAAAAAATCCACCAGTTTTTAAGAGCTTCTCTTTTTAAATATTGTTAAAAATAAAAGAAAGTTCACCACTTTAGGAATATTATGTCAGTGTCTATCGCACTGTGGTTAACAGAGCTGGAATACAGTTTAAGCATCTTCCCTGGACTTCAGCTCTGAATCCCGGCCCTA
The DNA here is from genome assembly GCA_030015325.1 of Cryptoblepharus egeriae. Classification (NCBI taxonomy): domain Eukaryota; kingdom Metazoa; phylum Chordata; class Lepidosauria; order Squamata; family Scincidae; genus Cryptoblepharus; species Cryptoblepharus egeriae. The sequence goes on from JAREYC010000004.1 coordinate 51,019,122, forward strand.
GTACATTGATAGGAAAATCTGCTTCCTGAGAGAAAAGAGAGCTTTGTGTATGACTCTTACTAATCAACAAAGATAGCTGCCTTCAGAGAGTTTTAATCCACAATTAGCAGCAGACTAAGCAGGCAGCCTGGTGTTTTTGATCCAGTTTGATAATGGAACTGCTTTGGTTCTCATTATTCTAATGAAAGAGCACCCATTGGTTCTCTGAGCGGCTTGATGGTAAATGGTGCTAATAAGGCCTGATGGGTTCCCTGCTCTTAACAAGCCTCTCAGCAGCAAGAGTGATTACAATGGAGATAGATTTGATGGGATGCACTCGCTTTTGTAGTGTCTCAGCTGCTGACACTCTGCGACATAATCAGGTCACAGAGCCGGTCACAGCCATCAGCAAAGCCGTAGCTCCATCCCTCATTATTAAAGTGTATTATTCCATCCCAGGCCTTCATAACACCGCCAAAGGCCTTTTCATTTCTTTTATATATGTGTGTGTGTGTTTCTGTACGCACATGTATGTCTCCCCCCACTGCACCGCTTTTTTTAGTTAAGCATAAGCTCTCAACTCATAAAATACTTCATCAACTAAAAAACTAGCAAATGTTAACAGAAACGGAAATAAAGCAGCCCCTTTCAAACCCAGCGAAGGGGCAACAATTAAATAAGAGATGGAAATTTTTGTCACCATGTTCTGCATGGTACAATGTAATACGTCATGTGCAATAAAAGGAATGAAAAGAATTGCAAAATAGGATCTGATTCACTTTATCGACAAATAAAGTATCGAAGTATATCCCCTTTGAAGAGACTCAGGGCAACTACTTTTTAATCTATACTCTCTGACTCACTCATCAACAAAACCAGTGGACCTAGAAGCGTGAAATTTGGAAAGGGTATTCCTTCCATGATGGAGGCACACAGAAGGAACTGGTTTTCGGAAATTCCAACCAGAAGTGGGTGAAAAGGGGTGCAATGCATTTTCCTCCCTATACTTTACATTGAAGAATTGGTGATTGATGCTCTGCTCCAACCCCCAGACCTAGAAACATGAAATTTGGGGAGGGTGTTCCTTCTGTGACAAAAACACCCACCAAGAACTAATGAACCCATAAGGGGGTAAATGGGGTGAATGGTGTTTTTGTCCTTTTCTTAACATTGAAAACTAACTGATCAACATCCAGACAATTTGGTGCCTGGTGCCTGATACACTGGGAAGGGAGTGCACTGGGGAAGATGGTGCGCATGGGGGGATGGTGCAAATGTGGGGACTGTGTGCATGCAGGGATGGTGCACATGGGGGACAGTGTGCATTAGGGGATGTTGCACGAGGGGATGTTGTGCAAGGGGATGTCATGCATGGGCCAGATAGTGCACATGGGCTGGATAGTGCACATGGTAGTTGATGCACATGTGGGTAAGTTGCACATGGGTTAATGCGCATGGGGGGTTGATGCACATGGGGAGACTGATGCACATGTTGACATGCATGGGAGATGTTGCACATGGGGGTTGGATGCCAATGGGGTTGATGTGGATGGGGTTAAGTTGCGCATGGGGGGTTGATGCACAGGGGGATTTGATGCTCATGGGGGGGTTGATGCGCATGGTGAGATTGATGTGCATGGGGGTTGTTTTGCATTGGGGGACATTATGCATAGAGAGTTGATGCAAATGGGGGGTTCTTGTACATGGGGGTGATGCACATTGGGGTGATGTGCATGGAGGTGTTATATGTAATGGGAGGATGGTGTACCTTCTTGAAAACCCCCCTGGAACAGAATGATGATATCCAATGCTGTTCTTTACTAATAATCTGCCATTTAATCTGTTCAACAAGACCCAACCACACAAGTTGTTAACAAGACTATGGGATAGTCTCACTCTCTTGCCGTGTGGATATGAATAAATTCCATTTATGGTCCAGCGTTTTCTGGATCACATAGTAGACTAAGGAAAATACAGTATGTGTCCTTAAGGGGCTTAACCCTGCTGGTCCTACTGTCCTTCAGGGAGTTTTAAATCAATATATTTGCCTGAGGCAAAGCGCCTCATAGAAACACCTATTCAGTCCCATTTCATCCTCACTGCCTTAGGCTGTCTGCTCTGGCCTCTTATTTCACTTAAGTTTTTTCCTACAGCTGCCACCCATTAAGTTCCACAGGTGGGAGTGATGATGGAAGTATCAAATTGAGGTTAGTGCTTCCATGGATGCTTTAATGACTGTAGTACAGGCTACTCCTAGCCTTTGGGCGCAATCCAGAGTAACTACGGGGAGTCCTTGCTCCAGAGTAAGAACAATTTGCTCTGGATTGCAATATGAATTTCCCATAGATTTTCACTAGGTGATGCAGTAACTATGGGTGCACATAATGTCTCTTATGTGCTCCCGTAGTTACTCTGGATTGTAGGGCTTGAAGTCAATGGCATGAAACTCCATTGGTCAAAGTTGTACTGATTGCAGAGGGGATTCCATGAGAAATTCTGGGTTCTTAAGAGTGAAAAGAAAACATCTGTGTGGAACTGATAGACAGCAAATTCTAATATTTGTTCACTGCTCATTTTGCTCATAATATTGGTTCACTGACTTTGAGAACAACCCTAATCATGTCTGCTCAAAAGTAAGCCTTGTTGTGTTCAGTGGGTTTTACTCCCAGGAACGTGTCTGTAGGATTGCAGCCTTAGAGTAGTAATTTGAAAAAGATATGGATGAACTCCTGGGGATGGAGGGTAAAACCATAAATATTCAAGGCACAGACGTTTCTTCCAAAAATGGAGATGGACCAACAGAGAAAATGCAGCTCCTCTACTATGTGAGAAAGAATTCAGAATTCAGTGGAAGTATATGCACTTAAGTGTTGAGCTGACATAGGGAATGGGCCAAGCCTTCTTTATTTCAAATCTGTAGAATTATAAATATCAGCAAAGTTTGGCAGCAATTAAATAAAATGTAAATATAAACCATTTAGTTTTTTATACTATCCTCCAACAAGGACATTTTTAAAGTGGGTGAGATAGCAGAGGAATCAATCAATGGTATTTATATACTGCTTTTCAACAAAAAGTTCACGAAGTGGTTTACAGAGAAAAAGAAATGAGAGAATGAATCTGAAAAATGGACAAGGGGGACACACCTGCAAGAGCCACCGAGAGGAACCCCATGCTAGGATAGTTGCTGTCATCCTACTGGGTGCCCAGTCCTACCTAAATTCCCAGCAAAGCAGCACTGAGGTAAGGGAACAAATGTTCCTCACCTTGAGGTAGGGTTGCCATAATTCTCTTTCACAAAATCGGGACAGGACCCTCTGACCCATTTGCCAGGATGTGAACACAATCCTTAAAAATCAGGGTTGTCCCTGTTTTTCAGGACATATGGCAACCCTGCCTTGAGGAGGCCTCTGTGATTTCCATCCCACCACAGAATGCAGTATATGCCCCTCTGACATGGCTACACCAGCATGGGATAAGATTAGATAGGATTAAACCCTAACTGTAAGAGAAACAACACATCAAAAAATGCCTCTTACCTAGTGAATGGGTGCTAGGAAAATGTATGTAAAAGAATAGACAGTGATGATAAACATCCCTTTAATGTGTTGGAAATCATGAATATCATAATTTATATCTTGTTTTAAAGCAATTACTTGTCTTTTATAATTTATATGTATATGTATACATTTATTCAAGATATGCATTATTCATTCTTTTACACATTTTTAATATTGGACAGTGTGGCTTTGGAACATTTGTGTGAATTTCATGAGTATGCATAAAGCAGTGCTGTCAAACCTAGAGAACATGTGCATGTGGAAGCTCTTTCTCCATTCCTTAGGCTCCACTATTATTTACTCTCAGAAAAGCTAAAAAGAAATCTTTTGTATTAATTGGGCTCTCCCATATCTTGAATATTCAATCAAGATTATAAGTATTTTCTCTTGTGTCATTTGCAGCTCATGAGTCCTAAGAGAAAAAAAAAGTTATTATTTCATGTCATGTCCTACATAATGACATCAGTTCCTACTAAATGACAACATTGCCCTCAGCAGGGGCCATGAATGATATTCAGCCTGCTATATGAAAAACATTTGACACCCTTGCATAAAGTATATTGAGAATAACTTTGGTTGTAAGGGTGTTATCCCTTGGGTAAGTTCAATTTAGAAGGATCATGCAGATAAGAACAAGGACCATCTCCATCCCAAGGCAGACATCAAGGAAATTTATGGCATTTTAACATTGGTCCTTCATACATGATGCTACCATTGTTCAAGCCACTCAGAATCTGAATGAGCCTCTCTTTTAGCCACTCTTAGAAACATGGAGTCAATTCATATACCACAGCCACTCAGGGCACAATCCTAACCAATTTACACCAGCACAACTCACCCATGGCATGGCATGTCTGTGCACTAACACACCCCTTGCAGGAGATGGCACAACAGTGCCTTACAGCGCTTTGGTGACACCCTCAGATCAGCACAGGACATGTGCCATAATTTTTGATGGCCTGATTAGTTAGGGGTTAGGGTTGTGCTCTTTGAGAAAACTGCAGAGGATCATTTCTGTTATGTGGTCCATAAAGAGGCCGTTTTACATGTAAGCATCTTACTATACTGGTCACAAACATGCAGCGAGTGAGTGACCACACAGCCACCAGAAATAGTGCCAGTATGTTTAGGTGTTTTCAGAGTGATTGGGCTGCCTAGACCCTTGCTAACTGGGTAAGAAGCACTCCTTCAAGTGGGTTTTCTTCTTTATTTAGCAGGGGGAATACATCTGGCCCTCCACACCCCAGCAATGTCTGTTCTCATGGCTTCTGCTGGTGTTCTTTTTGCATTTTAGATTGTGAGCCCTTTGTGGACAGGGACCCGTTAGCTAATAATTATCTGTTAAGAATGTTGCTATTAATTTTTTCATTTTCTTTGTAAGCCACTGTGTGAACTTTTTATTTGAAAAGTGGTATATAGATACTGTAGATAGATTTTAGAGGTAACCTTTCCCTGTATGCCAATGCAAAAGAGTGGCCACTTGATCCAGGCATCTTGTCTTATGCTCCCTGAGGGGTCTGGTGAGCTCCTGTGAGATTCAGGAAGCTGGACTAGTTGAGCCCTTGGCCTGATTCAGCACGTCTCTTCTTATGTTCTTCACCATCACCCAAGAAGTTCCTCTTAGCCAACTAAACAGGGTTACTTGTTGCTAAATAGTCAACTGTACCCATGCTCTATCTTTTTATCTGTGTTAAAGATAAAAGCAAAGTACAAAATGACAGCAGATGTGTTTGGGTGTGGGTTTTATCTGATCCTTTGTGTAATTATAAATAATTCTGTCTGGTTTGAGAAACAATGGTCCTGATCCAAATCTAAGCATATGTATTTCCAGTTAAAAAATCTGTATACTACTCATTACCTTGATCAATCTGGGAAGGGTAGGCGAAATCCAGTTTTTTGCTCCCCCATTCTAGGGGGATGGGAAGAATTTAGAGAATCTACTTATGGCTGTTGCTGTGGGAAAGAGGACATACAGCCTTTCTACTTAAAAAACAGATCTCTGTCTGAAGGAAAAAATAATAATTTTATATCCAGGCACTTTGCACCCAATATCCAAATAAACATCCATTTTAATGTTTGATGCATCAAATACCCTGACATAGCTAGCTCTCAAAAATAAATGGTTTGTTTTAGAGGTTGGATGTGTCATATTAGCATCCACCCAGGAGATAAGAAAAGAGAAATAGATCAGAGAGTGATCAGGACATCAGGGAGACAGTTTAGAGAGAGATGAGAGAGGCCAGTTACCAGGGAAAATGTAAAAATAAAAAATATATAGATGAAACAGGCAAGGAAAAAATATATAAATAGGTCATTGCAACTTCACTGAAAAAAGTTTAATTTTAACTTGTTAGTTATAGCCTCTAGAGGCCTGGTCCTTTCCCAAGGATATGTGTATAAAACTATGACATGACTTATTTAGAGAGATGGGTGGACAGATAGACAGAGGCAAAGTAATAGGGAGGCAGTGGGAGTGAACTCACATTATGTTCCACTGAATCTCTGAATTGGGAGTGCCCATTTTCCAGGCAAAGGGGGTTACTTTTCTTGACTGGATTCCAAGATGGCACCAAATTAAATTTTTCTTCTTTGCTATCACTCCCGATGTCTCGTCTTTTGTCCCGATGAGGGCCAGTACACTTGGTATGCTCTGCAAATCCATGAGGCCTTTCCATGAAACCTCACATCAGTATTTTTTCAGCCACTGTTCACAAGTTCACAGCACACTTGTGAACCACAAATACTGGTGTGCTGTGAGTGGTTCACAGTTGTGCTGTGGGAATTTGGACAATTTATTTATTTATTAAATAAACACCCATTATTAATAGGGTTATTGAGGAATTGAACCCCTTACCAGCAGCATAGTGTGCCTTGTCAATTGTCCAAATATTGATGGTGTGCCTTGACAATTTTAGCACCTGGTTGGTGTGCCTTGAGAAAAAGGTTGAAAATCACTTCCTTACATAAACATTAAGAGCAAAATAAGACTGGCCTAATACTTGCCAGGGTGTGGAGTGTGTTTTCCATACTTTTCTGTGAAAAAACACACCACATGAGCAACAGGACTCCTCTACCTGCTTGGAAATTTTTCCTGTTACGGGGTAGGAAAGGATTTGTGTTCATTATTAGGTAAGGGGAAAAAAAACCCTTCAATTTTTTTAACTGTATAGACATCTAGAAACTTAACAGGGTCATGTCACCCCAAATACCAAGGAATTAAAAATTGATCAACTGGGGGGAAGCAAACATTGTCTAGTTGTTTGAAGTTAATGGAGCGGGTCTCATTAAACACCAGAAGAAAATGTTATTCTTAAGGTTATTTCATTTTTTATTTTATAGTGTTAAGTGTCAGCAAACACATTACAGTGTTGAATTCAGGAAAAAATCTTACCCTTTCCGTAAAAGTATATTTCATAGAGAATGTTTAAGAGTCAATATAAGAGGCTCACGTAGAATTACTAGGAACCCCAATTAATTTTTCATTAACAGTATGCTTCTGCTGATCTCAGCCATAATTCTTCTCCTGACAACTCTTCTCCTGACAACTCTGTCTTTGGCCTTAGCAGAAGGATTTAAATACAAAAATATACTTTAAATACAAAAATGCCCAGCTCTCCCTGGAGCTGCCCTTGAAGATCTTTCAGCTGGCACAAAATGCAGTTGCAAGTATACTTTGACAGGTTTTATGATGGTGTTACTCCATTATTGTTCTATATACACTGCTTGCCAGTTTGTTTCAAGCTCTTTTCAAGATTATTACTTATTATTATTTAATAATTACTTTATTATTTTGGTTATTACTTTTAAAAACCTAAATGGATTCAAGCTGAGATATATGAAGAACCACCTTCGCTTTGATGAATCTGCCCAGAGCCTAATTTGTTAGATCCTGCAAGGAAGCTCTTAAACAATTCTTTCTTCAGCAGCTCAGATGGCAACTCACTATGGGGCCTTCTCAGTTGTAGCCCCAATATGTGGAAATTCCTCCTCTTGAAGTAGGACCTTCACTGCAAGCTTTTCATAAAAGCTATTTTTATAAACCTTTGCTAGTTTGCTATGAGCTATTTCTCCAGCTGGAGAAGGACATGTTTTCTTGACCTTTTATTTTTGTAGTTTTTATCTGTTTATTGTTTTTATTTTGTCTCATGCTGTTTTAATTTTTGTTATTGTGAACCGCCTTGAGACATTCTTGAGCAACGCATTGAGAAAATGACAACTTCCTTCAGCTCTAGAGACCATATTGAAATTCCCATTGATCTCACTGCAAGAACATGAAGCAGGCAGCTCTCCCTCATTGAAATCAATTGAAAATGCGCTCTGCTCTGAATGGTTCTTCCTCATTATATGTCTACCACACAGAACATGTAGGTTGCTCCTCCGTTTTTAATTTGGGTAAAGATGCAGGCCAGGCATCAAATCACAAAGGGAGATGGAAGATTACTAGTTTCAATAGATTTGCTATCTCTGCTATCTCACTGCATATGCATCCAAGAAAGCTTGAAGCATCACAGAACTGCTGCCTAACTTTTTTTGTCTGATGAACATCTGAAGGGAGGGGCAGAGGAAAGAACAGGACCATTTTCTGAGAATGCCTTAAACTCCCATTTCACCATATGTGCATAAGAAATATAAGAAAATGCCAGGCTGGCCATGGATAAGAAATTGTTCACCTATAAAAAGCACGAGACAGTTTTTTCATGGGCAAAGCTCATTAGCATCATTATAATGAGTTGTGGTCTTTGTTGTGAGAAATGAGAAATCCCGTAGTCTTGCCCTAAAGAACATTAAAGAAACATTACTTGCAGGAAATTGAAAAAGTAATATATGTTAGAGTGAATATGACAACTTTTTTCTGATAGAGCAGACAGATAAATGTCACCTACAAGTTTCAAAATACATTTAATTTTGCCACCACAATGGATATTCTCTTCATAAAATATATATGAATCAGCTCTGAATCATAAAACTTGACTGTGATAAACAAATGCATATTTGATAACATACTTTTTTAAAAACTACCACCCCCTCCTTCTACCCCTGAGGCTCTTTGTTATTTTCAACCCTTTAAACTTTCATTGCTGATCAGAGGATCTTAGACTAGTAAACTTCAAGTACACTAATCTGAAGTTAGAGTAACTCTTAATAAGAACAAGTAGCACTGTTCTGGACCATCATTTTGGCATAGCCTTTAACACCTCTGAGCTAACATTGATTTTGCTTTCTTGTATTTGCAGTACATATTGAATAATGTGAATCACCATTTGGGTTGCAAGGAGGTGATCTGAATTTTCTCAGGCTTGGATAAAATCAGGATAGATTGCCAAAATGGAAGAGTCATTCTTATGTGTGCATAAGTTGGAAAACCTCACAGCAGGCATGCACCACTGTGTATAAGTTGTAATACAATCAGAACAAGTGAAGTCGAAGTAGATGTGACAAGAAGTAGTACAGTGAGTACTACTGACAAGAAGTAGTACAAGAAGTAGTACAATAAGTACTACTGACAATAAGTAGTACAGTGTCCCTCACTGAGAGGGACAATGCCATCCTGAACATACTTAGAACTCACAAGAGGAATGCCAAACCTTCTTCTTAAAATATGATGACTCACCAGGCAGCCAAACATTATCCTCTTTTTAAAAAGAACACATTATGAAAGGCATTCCCAAAGTGTGGTCGTGAACACATGCATGGTGTGACACAAACTGAGCCCTCCTGCCAGCCCTTGCTTCCAGGTGGCTCTACATCAGTGACACCATTAGGAGACTCCAGAGGGCCCTTCTGGGCCAACAACCCACTCTATCAGCCTCCAATGAATGGTCCACAGAAGCCTCCTAAAGATACTCCTTGCTGACCACAGGTGACTTCCAAAAACCAGAAATTGTTTTTTGAAGCATCTGTAGGCAATTCTGAGGCTCACATAAGTTGATAGAATGGGACATCATCAGTACTGTAGAGACCTCTGGGGGCTCGCAAGATGGAGCAGTAATTTGCACTCTGCAAGGGAAGATGAGTCATGGTGCTTAAATGAGAATAAGCTGTACTGAAATGTACTGAAACTGCTTTAATATTTGCCCAGATTTTTCTTCAAACCACATGTCCTGCACCATCATGTAGTTTCCAAAATGGATCAACATAGGTATGTGGCTTGAATCATATGGTGATCATATGACCAGATTTTTCCAGTTTTGTCCTCTTTTTTAGCCTTCTGTCTGGGTGTCCTCCAAAAGGGCTTCATTGTCCTCCATTTTGACTTCATTTTGGAACTTTGCAATGGTGTGCAGTACCCCATCATGTCATATGTCATTGGATTTGTATTGAAGAGCAGAATCCAATGTAAAAATTGGTTTTGAAAGATCTCCTTCCTATCAAAGGTTATGGCCAAAAAACTAAAAATAAAAAATGCATTGAACCCTATGGGAAAGTGAAAGTACCCAATATTGCAGCTTTACTCATGAGTAGGCAAACATGCCGTCCTCCAGAAAGGCCAAGCTGAGAGGAATTCAAGACTTTGTCCTCCTTTTGAGGTTTGGACATCTGGTCACCCTAGCTTGAATGCACATCTGACACCTGATGAAGCCATTTTTGCCTTCTTCATTGCAGAGTTCTATAGATAAAAGCAGCTCAAATCCATGACAAGCTGCATGTCATTGTGAAGTAGCCCTAATTTCTAACTGTAGAAATCGAAGGACTAGGTTAGCTATGGTCATCCTGACAATATTGTTACTTTGGACAGCTTGATGCAGACTTCTCTCAACATGGTGGGTGCTTACACACACTTCTTACAGGCAAATGAGCTTAATACTCTCGTTTAAGAATACAGTTCATAATCTCTAAAGTTGATTTCTGGCCCAGTTTTTCCTGCTTTTCACCAAATACTTTTTACATTTTGAGATAGAATTTCACAGTGGTTACCACAAAAGCACGGTATGCCTCTAGTACTGTCTTATTTTATTATTTGTACAACAAAACAGCAGCAATACATCAGTATGATGGAGATAATTAAGCAGAAGCTTGCTGATTCACGACACCTTAATCCATAAATCTATTAATTCTTACAACAGCCTGATGGGTTTCAAACCAGCTGTATAACAGGTGGCAGAAAGAAACTTTGTTACAAATAAAATCTTCCAGTTATTCAAATTTGCTCTTCTGCTGGCATAGGTCCAAGGAGATTTCTAGCTATAGGTCCAGGCTGGGAATCCCCCCATACATGAGATTAAAAGAAGCAGGAAGGGGAGTAGAATGTGGCTGTGGCTGACACTAATCACAAGGTGGGTGCCAACTTGGATGCTGTGGTGTGAACCAACCTTGTGTTAGCTTCGTGCTTCATAACCTTTAAATGCCCATGTTGTGTATTTTGAATAGCTAAGTCAAAAGGCAGGAATCTGGACTCAGGCTTCATTATGCAGTATTTGGGAAATGTCAAGACGTAAATCTAAGACTTTACTCTGAGCTATACCTAAATAATTGAAAGAACAAATAACTGCCCAAAGGCAACTTTACTGTTAACAGTATTTTTCTTTTATAGGTTGACTCCTTTTATACATCTCAAACTTTGTTTAGGCCAACTAAATGATGTGCTAAGCTTTAAACAATCTGTTAAGAAAATTAGGACAGGTGTCATGAATCAGCAGTCTTTTGTGGATAAGGGTAAATAAGGGTAAGGGTAAATCATGGATAAACGCAGGGATAGTGCCCCACATTCTTATTAATGGAGGAACAGCCACCAAGTAAATAAATGACATGGTGGCCCAAATCCAAGATGTGGCAGCTCAGTTATGCTAGAGAAGGCTTGGGGCATAGGCTTTATCCCAACCTACTGCATTATATGTTTCTGTATATTGAAAATTAGGGTGGTTTTTCATACAGATGAGCATTCAGACTTGTTTGAACTGGTTTACCTTTAGTGCTTTGAGTATTACAGCAACTTATGTGAAGGACTGGATGGAAATCTATTAACGAAGCCATTCATTCAAGAGTCATTCAGTTTGATGGCCATTCTTAGAAAAGAAATTAAACTTGTCCCCACTTGCTGGACATATACTGTACATACAATATAAATTGTTGCGAATAGCAACCCAACATATTCCAGTGCAGGAGGCTATTGTCCTGCTTTTGACCTTACAAACTGTTCACTTCAGCAATGTCGTTCTCCAAATGCCCAAACGCAATCCAAGAAATGCATTTTAAATGTGGATGCAAACATTTCTATTACTGAGAAGACCAGCACAGCAGTTTTGTGCCTTGTGGGGACTGGAGCCTTGCTGGCTGAAGTTACAGGCCTAGAAGTGACACTTCAAGGCCATGTCCTCTGTGACATATGAAGCAGAGATCCCTTTTTTTTGCAAGGTTTCTGCTGACAGTGTCAAAAAGGAAGGTAATTCTTCCCATTTGGTAACATTTGTTGAAGTCAATATAGAATGCATATGCTAGGGTTGGAGACAGTCTTTCCAGCTTATATGATGCTGGTCATTTGGATTCTGCATCAGCTGAACTGCTTCCATTAACTCTGAAAAGACGCAGAGTGTGAAAGCACCTAAAAGGTCTTGTGTCTGTTCTTGAAGTATCATCCCCACTACTGCCCGCTGGGGGTAGTGGACATCTGACAGACAGATGTGCACCAGGAGCATCATGCTCTGTAATTAGCAAAACAATTAGCTCAAACTTTATAGAGCCCAAAACCCTAAAGAGATCACTCATATCAGCATCAGCCTTTATTTTCTTTTTTCTAATGTTAAGCAAGTGTCCATCTTTCTGATACAGTGGTAATTTGTAAGACAAAAAACTTGTAAGAAGAACACTTTGTTAAGACAAAATAAAATTTCTAAGGAATTCTGCCTTGTAATACAAACAGTGAACGAACTGATAGATCTGCATTGTGAGCAACAGCAAGAGGTTAGGTAGGGGATCTCTAATGATATTAAAGACATTTGTAAGCTTTGGGAAATTGTGCAAAAGAAAAGCACCACCCAAATAAGGCTGTAGCAGTGTGAGTGATGAATTTGTTTAATGACAATGCAATGTCACATTTCTGTGAATCATCAAAAGGATACAAAAGCAAGTGTCATTAGATAGGTTCCTTGTTAAAGTTGCTCAAAGAGACACAAGTGAAAGACTCTTTTAGTGAAAATTAATCATCCTTGGCCATAAAGGAGGCAGGAGGTCTGGTCTAGAGGGTAGAGCCTCCATTTGCCTGAAGATAAGAGCTGAAGGTTGCTGGATCGAGATAACCGGAAGTTGGATCGAGATAAAAAGCGGCTGCTGTAGCTGAGATTTTCCATCTGCTTTTCAGTGGGAGTGAAGGAGCTTTCTCAGCTGCCCTTCCTGAGAACTGAAGGAGAACTTGGTCAGCCGGCATTTCAGACATCGGGGCCAGTGTTGTTAACCAGACTGTGAATGTAGCATCTTGAATGTAGTGTCTCTTGAAAGAGAGAGATAATCTGTGTTTGTAAAAATCCCTTCAGGGATTTAGAATTTGCCTGCCTATGTAAACCGCTTTGATTAAAGACTGAGGAGCAATCCAAAATGTCCAGAAAAGCAATCCAAAATGTCCAGAAATAATAACTAGGAAATGTCCTAGTTATTATTATTATTATTATTATTATTATTATTATTATTATTATTATTATTATTATTATTATTATTATTAAAGGTTTTTCTTTTCTGTTTTACTGTACAGTATATTACAGTGTTATTTTAATTACCGTAATATTACAGTAATTGTGTTCTGTATTATATTACAGTGTTTTGAATTCGATTACAGTGTTTTTCATCATTTTACATACAGACATATGTAAATTTTACATAAATATTTAATATTTTTATATGAATATTTTTGGGTTGCGGAACCAATTGTTTGAGTTTCCTTTATTTCCTATGGGAAAATCAGCTTTGTGTAAAGAATGCTTCGTATAACAAACATGCTTCAGAAACGAATTAAGTTTGTTAATTACAAGGCACCACTGTACATCTTAGCCTATATACCTGGCCTAGTGCTCCAGGCCAATTATCTCCAGGAGAGAATTTCCTTATGATCTTCCCTCCCAGACACTAGCACCAGAGCAACAGCCAGCATTGTTTCAGTGCCTGCTTCACAATTCAGTCTCATTGTTCTGGCTCTGCTCTGTTTTATGTCAGTCTCCAGCTGAATGGAATTCCTTTAATTGACATAAGCTGGGATTTCTTTGGCTACCACCCTTTATGCTGAAGCTGCATATTGCAGTCACATAGGATAGACCTCTCCCACTCTTTAAAATCACCACCCTATATGTACTTAAATAAAGTCATTCATTTGAGCCTCAAAAGAAGTGTTCTATCGGGCTATATTTTATACTTTATTTATACCACACACTCACACACATACGTGTGTGTGTGTGTAAATGAATGGGTGGTGATTTTAAAGAGTGGGAGTACATATAGGATGGTGATTTTAAAGAGTGGGAGAGGCCTAAGAAATCCCAGTTTATGTCAGTTAAAGGAATGTGTATGTGTATGCATATATATACTGTCTGTGTGTGTGTGTGTGTGTATACACACACACAATGTTTTATGTGCATCAAACATCATTTTCTTATTTTCAGTTTTATGAACTTAAAAGGAACAACTTAGGGCCCAATCCTATTCAGCTATTCAACTTCTGAACCCCACTGGAGCTACAGAGCAGTCCTGAAGTTGGGGAGGAAATGTTCCCTGACCTTGAAGAGGCATCCATGATTGGCCGCCACTGCAGGATGCAGTGTACACCCAACTGGGGCAAGTGCATCAGCAGTGGAAAGCTGAATAGAATTGGACTTGTGTCCCCTCGGCTAAGACTTGAAAATAGGAAGCATAATTTCAAATCCCAGAAGTATGACTCTTCAACCTTATAAAACATCTCAATATCTTTCCCCTCATCTTACGGCCTGTCGGAGCACCCCAACTGCTTTGGTGCCAATGGAAAGTCATGCTGACAAAACACAGAAATAAGAGGCTTTTAGGACAATGAACACTGCTCTTGACACTGAAATATTGCACACAACTCTCTCAGAAGAGCCATGCTTAAAAAAAATAAAAAGAATTTGCAAAGATAAACACCCATCTGTGTTAAAATGATCCCTCTTGTTTTTCAAGTGCTCCATCAGATGACTATCCACTACATGAGATAAGGAGTATTTTCTACAAGAAGAACATATTAAACATATGTTGGGAAGCAACTTGGTTGGTTTTAGAACAGTTTATCCTGTCTTTGCACAGTGGATGACCTCTTTGGTGTCTTAGAATTATATACTCCTGAAGTAAATATAGCAGTGGTACTCAAACTGGGATGTCGTGACCCCTGAGCTTATATAACTATGCCCCACAGGGACAGGGACAGAGCAGCGACATGATTTCCAGGATAGCACTTCTGCAGGAGAAGGGGGCAATTGTTAGACTAAACATTGGTTTAGTGTAGGGTTCAGAGGGCTGTCGGGAGCCCCGCAAACCACTTCCAGTGTTCTCTGAAGGTTCCAAATAGTGAAAGTTTCAATCATGACAGATCTGTTAGTTCCATTTTGGGCTTAAGCACAATCACAGTTTTCACTGTTTGGAAGCTTCGAAGAGCCCTGCAAATGCTCTGTTTGAGTCCCTGCCCCCAGACCTTTGGTGCTTTGGTGATAGCACCAAAGGTAGTCTAAAAATAGCCTCCCCTTTCTCCCACAGGGGCACAACCCTGGGGATCTCATTTGTGTTCTAGCCCTTCCCCCACAAAGATTACTTAGGGAGTAAATCTCCCCCAAATTTTGAGTACCACTGCTGTATAGTAATAACTAACTCAGGTGGTTATATTACTATCAGTTTGTACGCACAATAGGGCAGCCTACAGACAAAGTAGTGATTTTGACATAATCAGGGAACTAACTAAAGCAGCAAAGATACCACCATCCCAAACTTACCATGGTCACAGAACCCTTCTTTCAGGGTGCAATGCTAATCAGTTTAGGCCAATGCAATCAGGGTTGCCCTATGTCCCAAAAACAGAGATAGTCCCAATAATGGGGGAATGTGTTTACATACTGGCAAGTGTGACAGGGTCCTGTCCCAATTTTGTGGAAGAGAACTGTGGCACAAGCACAATTCACCCTTCTTCCCCATTCCTAACTCTAGGTCTGGCACAGGGAGGCCAGTTAGTAATGCAAACATGTTTTATGGCATGTTTGAGACAGTGCCAGGCTAGTGCAAAGGACTTGTGCTGATCCAAGGGTGCAATTAGGGATTTCATCAAAATATGTGTGTAGAACCAATATATTGATCTTGCATGTATACTACAGTTGTCCGTTTTAACAACTGAGGTGTATAACCAGTGGATTGTCACATTTTGTTTCTTTTAGATTATTGGAACCATTCCATTGATGCCTAATCCAGTCTCATCCAATCAGGCAGCAGGAGGAGCTCAGGGTCTTCAAGTGCAGCCAATTACACCACAGTTACTGACCAATGCCCAGGGGCAAATCATTGCAACAGTCATTGGAAACCAGATACTGCCAGTGATCAACACCCAGGGAATCACACTCTCACCACTCAAACCAGGCCAACAGGTAATTCATGAATGTACAGTTTGAACTGATGAAAATCTTAATAAACCTTTTTACTCCCTCATCACCATACAGTATTGCATGCTGTTCTATGCAGTAGAGTTCATACTTCAGTTACAATCACATATGCTTTGGGAATGTTTAGGGGAGGATATCGATCATATAGAATAAGGAAAAGAGTCTGAAACCCAGTTTCTGTTCAGCCAAACAGAAAATCCTGAAAGGAACAGTGTGTGTAGGATAGCAGCCTTAGATATACACAGTTGGGGCACAATCCAGAGTAACTACAGGAGCACGTAAGAGTCATTATGTGCACCCGTAGTTACTGCACCATCTAGTGAAAACCTATGGGAAATTCATATTGCAGTCCAGAGTAACTTGTTCTTGCTCCAGAGCAAGGACTCCCCGTAGTTACTCTGGATTTTACCCCATGTGTATGTCTGCTCTAAAGTATACATACATGGGGTGTATGCTCTAACGTATATATGGGGTGTATGTGTTTGTGTCTACACACACACACACACACACACACACACACACACACACACACACACACACTGATATGGTATTTAATACATATAGTAAACATACATCACTTATATTACACATACATCACCATAATGCAATCCTGTGTTTGAGTCATTCAGACTGAACGATCAAATAAACAAAACCAGAAGCATTCTTTGGAGAATAGTAAGTCACATGCATCTCAAAGCACTAAAATGATTTTGCTTTTTGACCCACAAAGACATCATCATAATAAGACGCTTGCAGACTAATTTACACAGTCAAACTACATTTGTGATTGAAAAATACCCACAAAATAATCTGATTTGCTGTGCTTGACCATATTGGAGGTCCATATGGGACCATATTGGACAGGTCCATATTGGAGTAGTTAAAACATTCTGTACATTTACAAGTTGATATTTTTCCAACTGCAGCCAGTTAGCCACTTCAGATTATATTAAATTAATAATACACATATTAGATTGTGCCTTTTATGTTCTGTCTCTGGTTACAGGCCATCATCTTTAGTTAATATGCAGTCCTAATTTACTTAGGGTGTAAACTCAAAGGAATGATTTTGCTTTTTGACCCACAAAGACATGATCATAATAAAACGCTTGCAGACTAATTTACACAGTCAAATTACACAGGCCTAAACGAATTCATATGGGAAAATTAAAAGGCTAAAATATGCACAAGCCTTTTCTTTCATGTTTTAGGATCAGTAAAGAAATATTTATGAAAATATTAACAACTTTTAAGATAGAAGTTGTTATGGCCAACTGAAGATGCCCACTTAAATTCTTCTTGAAGTTGACCACTTAAATTTTAGTGAGGAAAAATTTAAGCACCGTTTTTTACTTCCTTATTGAAATCAATGGGACTGGGATATGCTTATCTTTCTGGATTGCCATACCTTTATTTCCTAATATGCTATGAGAATCCAGTTTCTGCATTACAGTTTATGTTTATATTTCAGAGTTAATTAAGTAAGGACTTTCAAAGTATGAATTTAAAGTTGCATTCAAAGTAAGGACACTAAATAATTGCGCCCATAGTCAAGTTATGAACAGGTTAAGCCTTAGGGAGTGACATTAGCACAGAATCGGGATTTGAGTGCAGAATGGATGTGAAAGCAGTTCTTATGATAGTGGACCTGATGTGGGTGAGTTGTCCATGGGTTGTTCGTGGGTTGTCAACCATAATGTATAATCTTTCCTGAAGATGGGTTACAATCACTGGATTCAGGGCCAAGATCAGTAATGGATTTCCCCAGTCTATTTCATTTCTCTTTTATCAGAAACACTGGATTCTGAGGTTCTTCAGTCCATACTGAAGAATTTCACCCATGAAAAATATAGGTATCTTGAATTCAAAAAAAATTAACATCTGAGGTATTAAGAGCCACTTCCTATCTACTCAAACATTACATTATTTCAGATATATATACAGTCATACACTAAGGGTGAAATCCAGAGCAACTATGGTGTGTCCTTGCTACAGAGTAGGAATACGTACTCTGGATTGCAATATGAATTTCCCATAGGTTTTCACTAAGTGGTGCAGTAACTACAGGTGCATGTAATGTCTCTTACGTGTACCCATAGTTACTCTGGATTGTGCCCCTAGTCCTGATATTCACCCCCAGAAAATAGAAGAAGTGTAAAGGAACTAGAATTAACTGTATAAGCCTCAGGATATGTTGATGATATATGCACAGTGGGGACATGCCATATGCCTGCTGCTAAATGTAAAATACTAATGTAAAGGATTATTGATTTGTGAACCAACTCTTAGGAATTTGCCACTATTCAGGAAAACATGAGTCATCTTTATGGCACAATAATAGGTCTGAAATGTGCTATGCCCCATAGAAAACTGATTTCAACATCTTCAAATATTTTAATAGCCTATTTCAGACAGGAATGATCAAAGCAATCATTCCTAAAAATTCCCAGGGCTAACCTTATCCAAACATAACAAGTAGGCCAAACCTTCTACCTTTCCACAACCATATATGCTCCAGTTGAAATTTATTTCCACTGGAAATCAAAGCAAAGACTGTGCAGATCAAAATGAAGAATAAAATCCCTTTTGGGTTTATCATCATCTTTTTCCATACATCCAGAATCCATCACAGTTGCGGCACCTGGCTTCTCATTGTCTTTCCTTAGGGTGTGCCATTCCAGCAATTCTAAACCTGGGTAAGACAAGAGGCCACCCAACTTGGGAGTGGGGAAAGGCAGTGGTGGGCTTCAGGGGGTTCTCACAGATTCTATAGAACCCTTTGCTAATGAGTGCCTGGTTCTGAGAACCAATTACTAATGGGACACAGAACCTGTTGTTCTATGGACACAGAACCTGTTGTTAATTTAGGGTATTAGGACATAGGACATAATACATAGGTATTAGGACTGTGGGTGGCACAAGTGGTTAGGTCACTGTGCCTGCTAACCAGCAGACCAGGGTTTGAGACCCGGGTCGGCCCCACAAGATAGGGTGAGCTCCTGTCCTTGCCCAGCTCTGCGATGCCAGCTGGATCCAATCGTATTGGCTCTGCCTTTCCATTGGACTAATTCAGTGGTGTGGAGAGGGGGGATTTGCTGCTTGGGTTACAGCCTATCCTCCATAAAAATCTAACCCAGGCTTTCATGCTTCGCATGCAGCATATGCAGCGCCGAGCATGATACCATAGTCTCTCAAGACTGACGGAGGCCTGCTTTTTTAAGGACATAGATCCTATTGTTAATTTATTTGAGTCCCACCACTGGGAAAGGGGATGGGTAGACCTGAGTAGAAAGGCACATCAATCTAATAATAAGTTAGTCCAGGATGGATATAATTACCCCACACAGTTCTGTGTCAATAATCCACTTTGAGGATCCTTCTGGACTTAGAGGTGGGATATTTTGCTTCCACCTGCTAACACATTGGAGGCCTCCGTCAGTCTTGGAAGACTATGGTATCGTGCTTGGTGCTGCATACACTGCATGTGAAGCATGAAAGCCTGGGTTAGATTGTTATGGAGGATAGGCTGTTGCTCAAGCAGCAAATCCCCCCTCTCCACATCACTGAATTAGTCCAATGGAAATGCAGAGCCAATACGACTGGATCCAGCTGCATCACAGAGCTGGGCTAAGGACAGGAGCTCACTCTGTCTTGTGGGGCCGACCCGGGTCTCAAACCCTGGCCTACTGGTTAACAGGGACAGTGTCTTAACCACATGCGCCACCCACAGCCCACCCACAGCCCTGCTAACACATTATTACACATAAAATTTGAAAATGGCATACAAATATCAGTTCCCATTATTCTTTCTCACTCTCCCAGTGTCACACTCTGTCAACAAAAAAAAAAATGAGTCAGAGCAGGATTATATGGATAGAGACTGCATAGGTTCAGTTCTTACTGACTCCCACTGAGAACTTTAGGAGAAACAGACACCCAAAGTAATCACCTAAATAATATCCTCTAATGGTGGATATTTCACTAATTATTTGCTAAGGCACAGCTCATCATCACATATATGTTTTAGAGAATGGCCGTATATCCTTATAACTTGCTTCTTTGTTGAAAGGATTGGCTTTTTGTTTTTCACATTCAGCTTCATCAACCCTCCCAAACGCAGGTGGGACAAGCAACCTCACAACCCAACCTTCTACATTTGGCCCACAGTCAAGCAACTATGGCTCAGAGCCCAGTTCGCCAGGCTTCCTCCTCCTCTTCCTCCTCCTCCTCATCTTCAGCTTTGAGTGTTGGCCAGTTAGTCAGCAGTAAGTATTGCCTTCTTGCTATCCCCCTTATTCCATTTTTGTCTCTATTTCTCTCGCATTTATCTTTCTTTGATCAACTTACTATGCTGCTAATTGGGGGGGAAGCAAACAGGAAGCCTTTCTTTACTAAGAGCACTTTACTAAGTGCACTCAGCTGGTGCAAGTCCCTTGTACTGGCCTGAGAGCACAGAAAGCATATTTGTGCCATGTAAAATGGCAGGAAGGACCCTGTGCAAGGGCATTGCTAGAGAGGTGCAGGGGATACAGCCTGCACCAGATGTCGTGCCCAGGGAACTTTTGCCAGTTCCTGTTCCTAGCCAGCCCACAGCAGTGTCAGGTTTCTCACATCTGCACCACATCTTTAGGTGGCACAGATCTGAGTAGCACTATGGAACTACTGCAGCTCTCCACAGGGTAAAGGGAAGTATTTCCCCTTGCCTTGGCTAAGCCACAATTAGTCCCAAACTGGATTATTGGGCCTGCCTTTACCAACATAAATTAGGATTGCACTGCCCATAATACAAATGCGTGTGGCTTGCGATGAACTGCCTGTATCAGCTTTGAAGGCCAATTCCAGACCCCAAATTTCTGTATAACATACTTTACCTCTGATTGAGGTCTCACATGGTGATACTTGCACAACTGATGGTTATTCATGTGGTGGTACATCTCAGGGTAAGCGCCTACATGCATGTTCATCACTTGTTGTCTAAAAGTTAAAGAAATGCATGTGTGAAACATTCATCATGGAAGTAATACCCTCAGACTGAGTTTTTGTATCTCCTTGTATCACCTCAAAACACAGTCATATGCTGTTAAGGCAGATTACACAGATATCTGTGAAACACCAGTCAATAAGGGAACAAGTAATGGATTATCAAATGATGTTCTACATGTGCAAATCAAACCTCACTGTGTGACTGGGAGGAGGACATTCAGAATAAATTTATTTTCTGTATTTCTATCCTCCTTACTCTCAAGGACACCCAGGTGACCTCAATTTTCCACATTTAAAATACGACCAACATTGCTCAAAAGCACATCTCAAGTGGAAAGGACAACTACTTATACATAGACAAGACAATCTGAAAAATGTGGGGAACGTGAGGCAATGGTGGTGCAGGAAACACTGCTGAAAAGAGGGGTAGGGTGAAGGAGGAATTTAAAGAAGAAGTGGTTAGACCAAACAACTGGTGGCTCACCAGGCAAACAATGGCCAGCAGCCATTTATGGTGCCATACCAGGAAGTTGCTCGAAGACCAGGGTGGTATTCCTGTCATTCTGGGATTGCAAGAGTAGGAGGAATATCAAGGAACTGACAGGCTCCAGTGTATGGCTTGTATTGTACTTCTAACAAGGTGGTTCACAAATGGTGCAGACATGAGCCATTTGATTTAAGAGACGGGAAAGATGTTCTGTGAAACATAAAAAAGCAGACCTCCATCAGTCTTGAAAGACTATGGTATTGTGCTCAGCGCTGCATACGGTGCATGCAAAGCACGAAAGCCTGGATTGGATTGTTATGGAGGATAGGCTGTTACCCAAGCAGCAAATCCCCCCTCTCCACGCCACTGAATTAGTCCAATGGAAAGGCAGAGCCAATACGATTGGATCCAGCTGGCGTCGCAGAGCTGGGCTAAGGACAGGAGCTCACCCTGTCTTGTGAAACATGGTAGAGAGGAAAAGTGACAAATGTGGGAAATGAAAATACTGTTCAGCTTGCAATGATTAGGCATACTCAGTATTTATGTGTTGCCCATCACATTGCGACTACCCTGCTACTCCTGGTGGATGACAGAAGTTGCACAAAAATTATGGCCAATGTAAAACTCCTTCAGGGAGAGACATTTTGAATGCAGGGGGGACATATCTGTGATGACTGTAACATCCTCCATCCCATGTGACAAGATTTTTTTTCCATTAATATTTTTCATTTACCTTATTTTTCCAAACAGCATTAAGGCAGTTAATACTAAATTCCAAAATAAAATAAAATGACAATGGCACCTTGGTTTACAAGCATGATTCGTTCCGGAAGCATGATTCGTTCGTAAGCTTGGTTTACGAGCATGATTCGTAAGCTTGGTTTACGAGCATGATTCGTTCGTAATCCAAAATGCTTGTATATCAAACAAATTTTCCATAAGAAATAATGAAAACTAAGACGATTTGTTCCACAACCCAAAAATATTCATATAAAAATGATGATAATACAGTAATATAGTACATACAATATATTAAACATACTATAATATGATACCTGTCCACACACAGTCCATTCATGCAGTCCAAGATGGCAGCGCATGAGGTAGTTGGGAAGAAGAGGCCACAGCAAAAGAAGGGTGCTGTGTGACCACAGCATGTTTGGCAACCACTGTTCTCTGGCCATGGCCAATTTCAGAACTGACTAATGGGCCAAGGCCAATGTTCCCCAAGCTTCACCACAAAATCAAACAAGCATAATTTTTAAAGACTCTTCCACTCTACCACTTGTAAATTAGCACTGGAGCGACAGGAAAACACTGAACAGTCAGATTTTTTTTGGTTCCTTTCCAAAACTTCTCCAGGGAGAAACTACTAGTGTGATTCACTAAACAACCTGCTATGAAGAATTTAAATCATTTATTATTATTTCAACAGATCCCCAGACAGCCTCCAGTGAGGTAGACGGAGTCAACCTTGAGGAAATCCGAGAATTTGCCAAAGCTTTTAAAATCCGACGCCTGTCCCTTGGTCTTACCCAGACGCAAGTTGGTCAAGCTCTAAGTGCCACAGAAGGTCCAGCCTACAGCCAGTCTGCCATCTGCAGGTAACATATGATACATAGTGAAGCTTTTCTCCAGCCTCCCCCATCCCATTGCTTTGGAGTTTATTATTACTGTTTGCTACCTTTACAACTATTTTAATCCATAGAAAAAGCTGCTTTGTTTGGAAGACACAGATAAGTGAATGTTGTTGATATTGAGCTTATAAAATATCTTCCACCAAGTGTCCTTAAAATAACTTTCATTTTCCCCCTTCACTTTCCTTTTGTATCAAATAGGGAACAATAAATATGTTCCTGGCCTTGAGAGAGAATTCAGTAGTGGAGCTGGAGACCCTCCTGCTGCTGCTGCGGCATAAGCACCAGCTGACCCTCTTCATACTGTGCCATTTTCCGCAGATGGGGTTACTGAACAAATATTTCATGGATGCCTCCCTGCTAGGCTTAAGCCTGTCGTTCCGGAGCTCATGCTTCACATCTAAGATGTTAATGATGATTTTCCTTGGCAAGTGTGGGAAATGCATCCAGATACAGAGTGAGATTAAAAAAAATAAAACTATCATAGCAATTGTTAACATGCTTCCTAAGGACTAATAGACTAATAGTGTATCGTGCAGATTCAATGAAGGGATTCAGGTAAAGGAAAATAACACACAAAGCCTTACAAAACAGAGCAGTCTTGACAGAGTTAAATGTCCTGCAAGCGAAGCCCCGATGTCTTCATGTATGTGTGTTCCACTAATCCCATGTTTATGCATGAGGTAACAAACACACTTAGGTAACAGCTTTTTCCTCTTGGGCAATGCCTCGTAGTCCTCCTCCATCAGCGAAAGGCAAGGAACCAACTCTAAGCTCATTTAAGTGGATTTTGTTCTTGGTGATCCATGAAATGCTCTGTCTTTTTATCTGCTCTTTATACTTTTAATGTATTCCCTATAGAACGGAAGTGTACTTTTCCCGCAGTTTAAGACTAAGGTTATAAATAACATCGGTATGGGGTAGTGAGCTTGCAGCTCACATTTTGCTCAATGATTTTCCATAAAACCCATTGATTGTTGTTAAATACAAAAAGCTCCATAGGATCCTCTCACTTCTATGGCCTCCCCTACTGTTTTTTCTTATAAGATACCTCCCTGTAGAAAATAACCTTTATTCAGTCTACACAAGGATACCACTGCTGGGAAATTTGTTTCTAGACATGTATATCGTTATACCAAACGTCCAGTGCTGAAATCTCAACACTAACAAGTCACATAAATAAAATGAATGCAGTTTCTTCCACCCTCTTGTTTAATTTTATTTTAGCTCAGTGGTCAAGTGGTTAAAGAAGAGGGCTTTTTAAAAAAGAAGCAAAAATCAAATCTTGTTTTGTGTTACTTTCAAATTGATTGTAACATAGCACTACAAATTAATACAGTTGGTTGTGTGCATGCTTAGTTTAATTTTCTCATGGGACTTTGCTTTGGCTAATGCACAAATGCTAGTGACATGGGGTGCTACCCACAACTCTTTAAAGTCAGTGGAAATCCCTTGAAGATTTCAGCGTTACCAAATTTCACTCAGTGTTACCAATTTCACCCAAGACAGCAGTGCATGAGGTAGTTGGGAAGAAGAAGAAGGTTGGGATGCTTCGAATTAGACATATACTGTGTAATTCCTTGAGCAGAAATTTGATTTTCAACCTCATATTTAAGTGACTCGACAGGCCCATACATGAGAGAAAAAAAATAACCAAAATATTTTATCATTATGAAATATAGCTATGATTTTAAAAAAGATGAATAGCTAACAGAAAAGGAAAATACTGACATCTTAGTATGAGATATTTACAGAAAAAAACGAAGAAGGATGGCAAGCATGATGGGAAAGGGATAAATAAAGGGCAGCATCAGATATTTTCAAGAATCTGGTGGACGGGGTAAAAAGTTGATATTATGAGCCAGGAGGGCAGGCAAAGCATAGACAATCTGGGGGATTGATGGCAGTACAGGTGAATTGTGACAAAGTTTTGGTAGGATAGATGAAGATCAAGGCGCATTAGAATTCACTGAATAAATGGGAATGGCAAAAATTCTGAACAAAACTAGTCACAAAGTCAGCGCTGGCTTTAGTTATTTTTCTGACTTCTAGGCAAATACTGGAAAAATCGGTGCTGGCATCATGAGTTAATCTCACTTTTATCTTCATGGCAATCTTTGTGAGATGGGTTAGATTGAAAAATAGCAACTTTTAAACCTATTTGGTGAGAACAAAGACAGACCTGGAATTTCACTTTTACTTTCTTCAGTCAAACCCAATGTTTTAGCCAATCTACAAATCACTTTTTGGGGGAATAATTCTGCAGTGATCTGTTAATTTCAGTGGGACTTCAGTAAGTAGCTTGTGCATCCAGCTCTAATTAATTATTGTTTATGGTAAATTGTTTCCAGTTGGTGGTTAGCATGTGCATGTACATGTTAACATATACATGTGGGAGCACTTCTAAATGAAACAATTTGAAGAAGCCAGCTGACTATTAATGGTTTTAAATATTCTGTTTTCAAAAATGAAATGTCAGTTGGACAGCAGCTTACTAAACAAGTATAATGTATGAATCTACAAAATGCTAAATTTTTAAGTCAGTGGGTAATGGAAGACTTAAAATGGGCTTGGTTTCACGGGGAATAATGCCCTCAATATAAAAATGCTCTTTCCAGATAGTGCGCAGTATTTGTAAAATTTGGTCTGGCAAAGGACTTTTGATGGCAAAATGATACATAGAGGACCTCATTTACAGGAAATGATATCATTTGGCACAGTGTGCAGATATCCCACAATAAACCCAGCTTGGTGCCACAGTGTATTAGTGCACTATTATGCTGGGCTTCATCTGGAAGGCCCGAGTTTCCCTTCGCACAACTACTTGTGGAGGCATTCAAGGTAATTACAATGTGTCCAGCTGTTTGAACTGAAGACTGCAGCAGCTTGGTGCATTTTTTGCCTGCCCAGAGAAGGGACATGGTGTTAACTTGCATACAGTGAAAATTGCTCAAAAATGAAAAGAAAAATGAAACCTGAAATTCAGGGGCTAACAGCCACTTTGTGAAATTAAAACAGCAGCATTTGGGCAATGTGCTCTGGAAAGAGAACAGGCCACCAGTTCAAAGGAAACCAAACAAAATAATAGCATTTGATATCATTTCCTGTATTTAGCTTTTGTGCTAAGATAAGTTTTTGAAAACCTGTGAGCTCTGAACAGTGTGACTTTAACAGCAATCTCTTGTGGGTAGGGAGCACCAACGCATGCGCAGTGCTCCCCTGACTGGAGCTCCATTCATTTCAATTGAGGGTGTCAATTTACATGCACCTTCTTTACTGCATGTGATCCATACCCTCCATTGAAACCAATGGGGAGACTCATACAATGAACACATACCTCTGGAACGGCAGAATCAATTGTATCAAATTGCACTCTGATGGTATTTTATCGCTGTGGTTGTTTTTTGTTTGCTTATATATAAAATATCTATAGATCTAACAGTTTTCATAATCCATTGTAAATAATCTCTGCCAGTCAGTTAGTCAGGCAGGCAGGAAGTCCCACCCTGGCAGAGCATCAGTGTAAGACTCTTCTTTCTCAATTTTCCCCTCAGACACACCATCCTGAGAAGCCACTTTTTCCTACCACAGGAAGCCCAAGAGAACACTATAGCTAGCAGTCTGACAGCCAAACTGAACCCTGGCCTTTTGTATCCTGCCAGGTTTGAAAAGCTGGACATCACCCCTAAAAGTGCCCAGAAGATCAAGCCGGTGCTTGAACGGTGGATGGCTGAGGCTGAGGCCCGCCATCGAGCAGGTATGCAGAACCTTACTGAATTTATTGGAAGCGAACCATCCAAAAAGCGCAAGAGGCGCACCTCATTCACCCCACAGGCTCTTGAGATCTTGAATGCCCATTTTGAGAAGAACACACATCCCTCTGGGCAGGAAATGACAGAAATTGCGGAAAAACTGAACTATGACCGGGAAGTAGTTAGAGTCTGGTTCTGCAATAAGAGGCAAGCACTGAAGAACACAATTAAACGCCTAAAACAGCATGAGCCAACAACAGCAGTCCCAATGGAGCCCTTATCAGACTCTCTGGAAGAAAACTCTTAAATGGATGGATTCAAAGAAAGAACAAACAAACAAAAAAAGACAAATTTTGAACCACTGAACTCTGTAAAGATGCTCTTTTCCCACCCTTGTAAGTAAAAGACTGAGAAAACTACAAGATGGACAGGACAATTTATAAATGTCTGTGAGTTTTCCTAGATAAAAACAAACAGAAAAAAACAAAAAAATACACAGCACTTATTGTGTGTGTGTGTGTTGTAGAGCTAGTTCCAAAATAAGCCAGTTTTTTTAATGGACTTAAAAGGTAAACCAAATAACTGCTTACTTTTTTCCTGTATATTATGAAAATGTGAACATGTTTTACAGAAAAGAACCCAACAACGAAAACCTTTTAACTGTTTAAAAAAGAGTACAAGCCTGCCACCTGGAGGAGTGATTGTAGCCTTTCAGGTATCAAGTGCTTCTTCACTACAAAAAAACTATTAACCAAAGTCAGAAACGTGGCATTGCAAACTAGATTGTTAGTCTACTCTTTTGTGAGTGCCACGCTGCGTTACAAATTTTTACATTTGTACTTTGAAAAGAGGAAAAAAGAAATACAAGACTCTTTTTTCCCCCGCATCCTCTCTCTCTCTCTTACACACATTCACAGGCGTGTGCGCCCAGCACATGGGTACCTACACCTGGTTTGAGTTCCAATGAGCTCCAACCTTTTAATTTGTCATACACAGTTTTATGATCTCTGAATGTTTGTGTGCCAAAATTACTGTTGCTCTGGACTCTGGGATTAGGAGTTTATTTGACTTACATTTTGAACTAATGCAGTCATATGTCCACAATACTATTCTCCCATTTATTTGTCTCCATTCTCCAACTTCATTTTTTTTAAGAGTGGACTTTTTTGTTTGTTTTTAATATACAGGATAATGATTACATTATAAGGACACAATAACTAACTTAAAGGCTTGCTTAAGGTAAAAAAAAATCTTTCCACAGTTTCTGTCTTTGGCCATGAACTGGGAGAGGTTACCAAAGCTACTTTTGTAATATAAGTATAAACTGCACACTTGGTCCAATGTACTGCATCAGTTTATGGTTCTATGTGAAGCAATTTCTCTCCAAAGTCTGATAGCCAAAGAAATTTCATGGGATTCTAAAGAAAAACAAGCTAATGGCAAATGGATGGAAGGAACAAGGATGTCTTTCAATTACTGCAATTGCTGTGTTTTGTTTTACTATTGCCATTTTTACCCTTTTCAAAATTATTTTCCTCTTCCCATCAGTTGCTACTTTCAGGCGTGTGCCTGCACACAGAAAGATGCTGTAGATGTCTGCTGTTTTAACTGGATAATCTGCAGAATGGGATATGTGAATCACATACGTCTTAATTTTGGAAATGGGACTAGGAAATAGAGGACACTTCAAACATCTCAACAGTCATCCAAAACTTTATTGCCATTTAATTTAAAAGTATACAAAGGGGGTTACTTTATATGTTGTAGAGGACAGAGCTCAAAAATTTCTTGTTTTCTTTCCAAACATCCTTAAAAGTCTCAATCGAGGGCTCTGGTTTTGGTTGTTTTATAGTTACATTATGGCTGCAATCCTAAAGACACTTTCCTGGGAGTAAGACCCATTGAACACAATGGAGTTCACTTTTGAGTAGTCATGGTTAGGATTGTGCTCTTTATCTTGTGCCAGACTTTTCAAAGCTGATTTGAAATTGGGATTTCAATGTACTGTACATAGTATTCCACATGATTCTGGTGTAAATCTGACCAACTCCCTTAGCAGAAATAATTTACTGTGATTTGTGGGTTAAATCAACCACAAAGCCTGTAGCCTTAAAGGTTTCCCCTCTCTCACAGGTTCTTTCCTCACTCACCAGAAAGTAAAAGGATAAACCCTACAATCCAGAGTAACTACGGGAGCACGTAAGAGACATTACGTGTACCCATAGTTACTGCACCACCTAGTGAAAACCTATGGGAAATTCATATTGCAATCCAGAGCAAATTGTTCTTACACCGGAGCAAGGACTCCCCGTAGTTACTCTGGATTTCCCCCTTAGTTGTACAACTCCATCCTTGTTATACACAGAATTTTTTTATGCACTGATTTGAATAACATGGAAAGGCCACTGAAAATTAGTATTTAAAACTACTTTTCTACTGTAGTCATGTAAGGAATCATTTCATTCTTCAGCTAAGCAAGGCAAAGGCAGGGGGTACTTTGTATTTCTGAAGACTGCTTCTCTGCAACAGTAAGAAAAACTGTTTTTAAAAATTGTAGAGGAATGCCCTTATTTTTATACAGCTTTTATTTAACACATTTTTGGTATTACTAAGAGTCCCAGAATCAAACTCCTGCATATATTGAGGCCCAACCTTATTCTATTAGGCTCAAAGGTGGAACAAAAAACCTGGAAGTGGGTCTTTAAATTTATTTTTCTACTGATTTTTTAATTCACACTTTTTTTAATCCATGGGAAACATGGATTAAAAAATTCCACAATGAAACCCTCGCGGATAACAAAGGACACCCGTACGGCTGATCTAAAGCAGGTTGAATGCAAGAGAGATAATTCCAAAGGCTTTAGATCAATTTTCCCATTTTAGTCAGTTTAGATTCACATTAGGGCACAATCCAGCCATCATTTCCATTAAGCTTGCACAGGAGAACTTCCCAGTGGATGGTGCCTGAGAATTTAAAGTTATAACTTTATCTGACATAGCTGAAATGAAATTTCCAACCCACCAATTCCTTGTGTGTTTGTCTGTGTGTGTGTGTGTGTGTGTGTGTGTGTGTGTGTGTGTGTGTGTGTGTGTGTGTTTTAACCAGGAACATGGAAGGTGGCAAAACACTTCCTGACCCCATTTATAAAAGTTTTCCACAAAACCCCCTTTAGGAAAGTGTCCACAATCATTTTCTATCAGTGATTGTATGAATTCAACAAGTCTCTAAATATTCAAGGAGACTCAATCTTAAAGGAGAAAATGAATTGTTCCAAGATGCTGAGTGAATCCTTGTGTCCTCCAAAGTCAAAAGAGTTGTCTAGACCCCCTATGAAACCCATGGATCTATGCTGTTTGTACGGTATGCAGAGATTACTATGTACTGACAAAAGCATGGAAATTCCTCCATGAATTCCTCCAACTGCAGCAAACAAAATTGAGTGTAATTTAAAGTTTCTGAAAGAACAGAAACAAGGAATTTTGATTCAGCATGGACATGCATCACATTAATACCAGGTTTATGTCTATAGAACATGATGGCCAACTTCTGCTTATTGTAGGAATGAAGTTACGGAGATCTATATTATTCTTGATAATATACAATGTTAAGGACTCTAGGGTTTAACTGGGAACCTAATGGTCTGAGGCTGGCATTTGGTCTCATACAATATCAAAGAATCTGTTTAGGCTCAGAGTTGGATGTCCTCATTTACAATCAAAGCCATTTACTATTTGCTTTCATACCGCATAATTGGCCAACCCTGCTAGAACTGTGAAGAATACAACCCTTTGCTCTATCCAGTTTCAATTACACAGTATCTTCTACTTGATCCAGTTCTACAACCAAATTTACCAGCCAACAGCTCCAGCCTACAGTTCCTGTGATAAATAACAGAAGTCTTTGGATATGTATACTTCTAATCTGGCCCAGGTTATAGATAGCTATGGGAAGAGACATAGCTCAGAGGTAGAGCACATAATTTGTATGCTTTTAGGCCCAGGTTCATTTACTGGCATTTAGAAGTAGGAAAGATCTGAAATCTGCAGAACTGTGGCAGTCAATGTAGATAATACTGAACTACAGCAACCAATAATCTGGTTCAGTATGTGCAGCTTCTTATGTTCACATATCAAGTGCAGGTTAATTTGTTCATTATTGTTGTTATTAAACATTCTGCCACATCACCTGCACTCTAGAAAGGTTCTAGATGTGATAAAAGTTTTTTTGTGTGGTTACAATTACAATCATACAATGAATAGGAATCCATGCCAGAAACTTGATAGAACTTGATAGAACTCTTATCTTCAAGCTATGAAAGTTCTCCATACATCTCCAGAATTATTTTCACCACACTTTCACATACATGCCACATAACAAACACATACATAGTAAGTGTTGCACTTCTTAGTAGAAAAGTCAGACCCTCTCACTCCTGGAAGCAAACAGTATCAACCATCAACACTTAAAGGTCTAGATTTTTAGTTTCAACATGGACTTATTATTAAATCTATAATGGAACCAAAAAAATTTTTTACAAGTGTTTCATTTTTTTTGAACAGTTTTTTTTCTAGAAGTCATAAAAGAGCATCTGAATGTTCAATGTAATCCATAAAGACTTCAGGGAAAGAGCATTTTTTCTCCTCCCTTTGCCAAACAAATATTTACAATGTCCATTTGTAAATATGGCTAGGGCTCCAGTGAACATTCTGCTAGTGACTAAAGCATTTCTACAACGACAACGATTTAGCCACATTCCCTTTGCCATTGTAATTCTATGTGGATGACACTCCTGAGCACCCTTTGAGACTGAAGAACATTTGTCCATAGGTTTAAGAAGGTACAAGGAGAAGGAAGGTCCTGAAAGCCCAAGCATTCCATGACTGGTCCTTGGATGTTCATAAACTCATAGAAACTCACAAACTCATAGAGTTGGAAGTGACCTAAGAGGTCCTCTACTCCAACCTCCTGCCATTAGCAGGAAATCCTCCTAGAGCATCTCCAACAGGTATTTGTCAAGCTTCTGCTTGAAGAGTAAGAAAGAGTCCACCCTCTCCTTTGGCAATCCATTCCACTGCCAAACTGTTCTTACCGTCAGAATCTTTTTCCTGATATCCAATCAGAACTTCTGTCCTTGTTGGTTGGTTCTTGTTGGTTGTCCTTGTTGGTTAAGTCCTATACATTCCAGTGACATCCAACACTCCTTTTGTATTTCCAGGTGATGAAATGGGAGATCATTGTCGAACCTGGGGAGAGGGGGAATCTCACCACAATTATCTGACAGTTTAATCTTCCATGATCAAGGGCATGAACCTTGCCAAATGCCCTGACAGAAGTTACTCTACTGGTTGTTGGGCTTTGTTCCTGAGGTGTCTTTTAAACTTTGTCCACTAAAGGTCTGATCCTAAGATTTGCTTCCCTAGAAAATAAATGCTAAGGAGATGTGTCAGATCACTGGAACAGCTCTCTGTCAAAATCCACTACATAGATCAGCTTAATCAAGACATAAGTCTGGTATCGAACAACAGAGACAGGGACAGAAATATTTGGGTTTAGGGTGTGTAAAAAAAAACCCTATTGAAAAAAAATAGAGATCCAAATGCATTCAGAAGTTTCAATTTAGATTATCGCCAATCACACGCACACACACATACGCACACACACACACACATAAAAGTAAGTAGATCAAGGAAGGAAGAAGGAGCTAAGAAGGATCAAGTAGAGGCAAAGTGTCAAAGTACTCAAGCTATAACCAAAAAGAATTATGTATAATGCCTTTGCTCGTCTTCTCAATGCTGGACCAAAGCTCAATGTATGTAGGTATATGCACATTGTATAGATATGGCTAAATGTTGCTGACAATCTTGCAATACTAAACTGTTACTATTTTAAGAAGAATAAAAAGAAATACAGAAACTTTTCATCAGTGTTTTACCTCAGCAATCGTACCCAGCTCATGAGCAACACTGAATTAAGTAATTAACAAATAATAATTTCCATGTAAATGTTTGACTGTAAAAAGAAAGATCTGTTTCAGTAACATTTTGTACTGAGCTTTTTGTCATGTAGTTTGCTTGTTTCCAACTTGAGATTATGTGGGGCACATTTGTTTATTTATTGTTGAGAAAGTGATTTTTTTTATATTTTAATTTTATATATAAATATATATATTTTGGTCCTATGTGCTACTGGGTGCAGTCCACAGACACTGTTGCTGCATATCCTCTATTCGTTTCAATGGGGCCTTCCACGCATCCTCCATGGAAGTGAATGGAGGTTGGGTGGCAGTAGGGCTTCGAGGCTGACTCCCAGAATCTACAGAAAGGTCACCAGGGTCACATATGAAGCACTGCAAGAGACCTGCTTTTCCATGCATGGCACGTGCATCAGGAAAGATAGCAGAGAACAAAATGGACGGTATTGTGTTCTTCATTTGTTTTCGTTTTTTAAAAAGGAAAAATAAAATCAAAAGGAGTCGATGTGGAGGACTTGCAACCAAGATGCCAAACTGGTTATTTCAAGCTCCTTACTGTTTTGACTTTGAAACCAAAGCTGATTTATCTGCACAGGTTGCTGAACATTAAAATAAAAATTAAAAACTGACAAAAACTGTACTTAAACTAGAGCAATATCTGTATGGTCAGTAAAGCTGCACTTTGTGTATTTCTTAACAGCTTCAAATCTGTCACTTTTAATTTGTACCATAAAAAATAAAGACTTGTTTGACATGAAAAATAAGCTTCCATGCTAGGCTTGTCTTAAGTCTCATGAATTATTCACATGATCTGATCTTGTGTAATTGTACATCCGTTCAATACAAAAGCAGTTAAAAATGTGCGGCAGAAATTGAAAGCGGGTTTCCACAGTTGGGCTGGAAATTGACAATAGTTTTCAAGGTGGCTAAAGCCATTTTTGCCCATAACATCCATGCTCATTTCAGCTGCCTCAATATCTTCAGCCAAGCACAGTTTGCAGGTTTTTGAAGCTCAAAAACCTGCAAAGCCAATGATTGGAGGTTATAGTGGGACGGATTATGGGGGAAAAATCAACTTCTTTATGATCAGCCTGAGTCATTCTGTCCAGATTTTCAACAGCTGCATCTTCAGTCTGGAGGTACAAACTAACCCATGGATACGTCAATCCAGATTTTTTTTCTGAGCAAATTTTAAGATCTACATTTTAGACTTATCGATATATGCAAATGTGTCAGTACTTTTGTCCATCTTTCTATGGTTATAACAACAATAGAATTTACAAACTTTTTTAACTAAAAGTTCACAGAGGAAAAATCAAATTAATGCCTCCCTTAATTTGGCTGACTAGCTTAAGCTGGATAAATGCACTTCAAGCCCCAGTTTGGCCAACCATTGTAAGAAAGGTTCGCTTTTTCTAAATAAGGGTGTCCAAAATTTTTGGCAGGAGGGTCACATCATCTCTGACACTGTCGGTGGCTGGAAAATTGAGTTACATTTCAAATATGAATACATTTACATAGAAGAGTATATTAGCAAGAGATCCAGAGGATTACAAGACTTGCCTGCTGGCCAGTGGAAGGGTTTTGCCATGGGGCCACAATGAGGCATACCATGGGGTGCATTTGGGCCCCAGGCCAGGATGTTGACACAACTGGTCTATAACAAGGCTAGGTAATGGAATTACGATGGTCACATTTAATCCATTATGTTGTCTCACTAGCTCTCCAAATCCCATGTTGTCCTCATGCAGAGACTTACCCAAGTGCCAGCCATTGGCAGGAGGGTTGCTCAATCTTCATGAAAGGATCCACATTCTTAACAGATATCATTCTATTTCAGTTCCTAGAAGGTAGGCAAATGAGAGCAAGCTTAGAGAATTATATTTTAAAAATTTGCTACCTGCCTTCCTTTTCCACTACTCCTAATTATTCAGTCCATAGTTACCATACTTTTTAAAGAGAGACATTCATAAAAATAAGTTTTGAGGCTAATTAGACTTAGGGCACAATCCAGAAGCGCACTTGGGTTACCCTATCTATCACTGGGCTGACCCAACTGCAAGATTGGCCACCCTAGTTATTCTGGAAAAGGCTTAAGGCAGCCTAAGGAAACATAGGTTGCCCCAAGACAGGAGGACCTGGGATGCCCTAGCTGGGGCTGCCTAGGCAGTTCAGGAGAGGCATATTGAGGGCATGTTTAGCATTGCCTAAAGCAGAGCAGTGACTGTTTCCAGAGCCTGTTTCCAGGGCAGAAATGCCCTCTTCCAGCTCCTCAGAGTTATACCACTTCAGGAGCAGGTATAACAACGAGTAAACCCATAGGGGTCCATGATAAGGCAGAGTAAGAATGGCAGTGTTGACAAAAAATCTGAGTTCTTGGGCAACCTAGCTGTAACCCCTGCCTCTCAACCTCAGGATATGGCAAAACTATGGCAGCCGACGAACCTGGGGATACAGCAGGCCACTCCAAGAAGCCCCTTGTATTCACTGTAGAAAGTACTGGCATCTCATCAGGGACTCATTTTAAGGCAGGCACCACAGCTGTTCCTTGTTCAGTGTGATCTGAGTAGGGTCTCCTCAGGAGCTCGCCCTCCCCTGATGCCACTAACTTGGTGCCTACCTAGCATGCTCTGCAGCAGTTAGGGCAGCCCAGGCTTCCTGACTGTCTAGATGCAGCATAACTTTCTTCTCTGGATTCAGAATAGTTGGGCAGCCCAGCTAGGGCACTCCTCACTGCCCTCACTCTGGATTGTGGCCTAAGGCTGCAATCCTAAAGACACTTTCCTGGGAGTAAGATCCACTGAACACAGGCTTATTTTGAGTAGAAATGGTTAGGATTTTGCTCTAATACAAGTTTATGAAATATAATCTTTTCCATCGCAGGTGTTGACTACATATCAAACTTTGCCCTGCTATCCAGCCATTCACTATGAAACAGTCACAGGAGATGCGCATTTCTCAAAAATAACAGAATTGCTTCAAATTGCTTTTTTGTCACCAGAATTGACCCGTAATTCCAACCATGAGTCAGTTCTGTGAAAAAAAATTCATAATTATACCCTTGCTTACTTGCATGTCAAATATACTTATGTCTAATAATCTAGGATAAATTTGACTTATTTTTATGAGTAAAAACTAAATTTATTGGTAAGGGTCAAAGAAGCCTGCTTATCAAAAGAGGTCACCAATTATGGAAAGCTCAAACCAGAGCATTGGTTTGAATGCTCAGGCTCATATCTGTGCTACTTCTCAAGCTGCCGAACCATGAACCAGGATAAGAGAAATGACTCCCCTTTCCATTTGCTAAGTGGCGACTGCCACAAGTGCACACTGGATACAGGGTGAACCAGCCAGACTCCCCATGAAGGATGACCATACACCCTGTTTTACAGATGTCCTTTTTTTCGATGTCCTCTTTTTACACTCCTCTGTCCAGGAGAAAATCTTAATTGTCCTCCTTTTTCTTGGACACAGGCAGCATGTTGCCTTCTTGTAATTAATGAATTAATGTAATAGTTTTAAATTTAATGTTAATTTAGGGCAAAATCCAGAGTAACTTCGGGGAGTCAACTTACTCTGGATTCAACTTACTCTGAATTCCAATATGAATTTCCCATAAGTTTTCACTAGGTGGTGCAGTAACACCACGTGCACATAAAGTCTCCCGTAAAGTCAACTTACTCTGTACTCCAATATGAATTTCCCATAAGTTTTCACTAGGTGGTGCAGTAACACCAGGTGCACGTAAAGTCTCCCGTAAAGTCCCATAAAGTCTCACGTAAAATCTGCACGTATAGTTACTCTGGATTTGTGGGTTAGTGTTAAAATGGTAATACAGTGTTTAAATTTATCACACGGAAGTATATTTATGAATGTTTTTAGTTTTTATTTTGTTGTTTTGTACATTTTTCTTGGGTTACCTATATTTTGGGGGGGGGGGGTCCTTGTCCTCTTTTGCAGTTATGACATATGGCCACCTACCAATGTGGGTTAGGTTTGTCCTACCTCATTTCTTGGATACCTGTGTTGTCTACCTATTTCCTGAACTTCCCCCTTCTGGTTTACCAGACCATTCCATTAATTGGTGTGCATATGCATACATACACATACACTTACGTACACAACAGGTATATATAATACAGATACACAGAATGAGAGGGTAAAATATGACCTTTTCAGATATGGTCTGTTGCGTCAGGTCTGAAATCCATTCCTGAAGTGATGCCTGACCCACTTAGTCATTGAAAAGAAATGGTTTTTCTGTGTTATTTTTGGTTGCAGCTGAATTTGTAAAGTACTAAACCCTTAAATTAGAACTTAGGAACTTAAGGGAGTAAAAGGCAAAACTGCATACCAGTTATAGAACAATAGTTAAGAGCCTCTCCCCCCATGAACTGTCAGCTTTTTTTATAAGGGGGTACCGTAATATGTATTTTAAAGATGCAAAATAAAGATCCCCTTTATTTGTCCCCCTTTCTGTCCCTTCAAAATGTCCCCCTTTTTATTCTAAACAAATATGAATTTTGTTTTCTACAATCATAGATCGAAGCAGAAAGTAATGGTCTCATAATCTACATACTAATCCAAAATATTTTCTTCCTTTCCATTTTTTTTCTAGGAAGCTGTATGTATCTGGTACACGCAGAGCCCAATCCTATGCAAACCTACTCAGAAGTAACAGCACACTCCAGCGTAACTACAGGAGCTCTTAAGAGACATTTACATCAATGTAGTTACGGCACTACCTAGTGGAAACCTATGGGAAATTCATAGAGCAATCCAGAGTAAATTTTTCTTACGTCGACATAAGAGGTCCCATAGTTACTCTGAATTGTGCTGTCAGAACCATTATCATTAGTGGGGCTTACTCACAGGAAAGTATGGATAAGATTGCAGCCACATACATACATGTACACACTAGATAAATGGAAGGCTTATGTCATAAAGATTTCAAGAAAAACAGCCATTATGAGTATAAATACAATGCTTATAACTTCACTTTGATGTATTCTTCACAGATGTATTCAGCACAGATGCAGTGCTGCATCTTATTTGCCCTCCATAGCTAAGGGATGCTCTGGGCAATCATATATAGTGCATAGTGTCGTCGTCCCCCCAGGTGGCACAACAGGATACCCTGGTGGATTCAACTGCCCAGAGCAATGGAGGGCAATAAGATACATCACTGTGGCAGAACATCACACACAGTGGGTAGGGATAAGGTATGGTGCCAGATCAACCCATGGGCTGGAGTCTGAAGAGCCTGATTTTTGGCAAGCAATTGAAGAGCCTTGTGGAACCATCCCAGCTCACACATTGGTTGATGTGTATAGATCCCTCAGTCACCCACTCGGTGTGCTATAGATACCAATGAGGAATGTTTCTGGCACTGTTCATCTAATTCTTTAATTAATTAATTGGGTCAAACATCTGTTTCTGTACATACACCTTACTCCGTATATATGTGGACGATAGTGGAATATATTTGGCACTTCAAATTGTGTGTGTATATACATACATTTAGATAGAGTGTATGCAACCAAGAGCATCTCTGCTTCTAAAATAACAGTATTGTGTTTTGATGGACTGCACCTGAAGTTTTCTCATATTCACAGCAAAATCTTAACTCCTGGTTAGTTTGACACAAGTCCTGTGCTTAGGAGTGTCACAAAAGTGCCTTAAGGTACTTCTGTGCTACTCCCGGGGGTCAGCATGTGCTGACCTTTTTACACCACCACAGATTCAGGGAGATGGCTGAATTGTACCGGCCTAAATTGGTTAGGATTGCACCCTTATTTTCATAACGAGATCCTTGTGACAGAACTCCCCTTACTT
Source organism: Cryptoblepharus egeriae (assembly GCA_030015325.1). Classification (NCBI taxonomy): domain Eukaryota; kingdom Metazoa; phylum Chordata; class Lepidosauria; order Squamata; family Scincidae; genus Cryptoblepharus; species Cryptoblepharus egeriae. Next base: position 51,057,899 of record JAREYC010000004.1, read on the forward strand.
AAAAGATGAATATAATGTATTCTATTTAAATATACTTAAAAGATAAATAGAAAATCGTGTTCAGTTTTCTTGTTTTTAAAATTACAAATAAAATGTACAAATGAATTAGATTACTAATTGTAGATTATTCTCTGCTATATTTCCATAGAGGTTGTTGCGCTATCCTAATTCATTTCTGCCGAGCCTTTGGTTAAATGGCTTATTTACCTATTAAGCATTAAATAGCTTATTATTTCAGAAATCCTTTAATATAATTTTATTTAGCACTGTTTCAGAGAGGCAAATATGGATCCACAACAACTGCAGCCTCTGCCCCTGCATTTCGACAATAAATATCCACCGAGAGTTGCATCAAACAGTTTATTTTGGAGCTTGCTCTCTCTTGTTTCCCAAGGGCTCAAGTCATTAATGGTTCAAGCCAAACCTCACCTCTTGGCACGAGGAACAAAAAGTTCAGATGAACACAAACTAGGTCTCAGGGGCTGGTTGTCGGACTAAGTAAAACATTCATCTGCTGATTGTCTTTGTCAGTTCTAAGACAACGATGTTTTAATCATTTACAGGTAACACAATGCAGCCATTTCCAGTGCATTTGTGGTAAGATCCGCTCTCATTAACATGGATGAGTTCTGGAGATGTGAAAATGCTGTTGACATTTCAGACATACCAGTTTCAATACTTCCAACTGACATATTTTTTTGAAACCTTGAAAATAAAGCTCCAGGGTACCATTTGGGGGCTCAACAGGGTCTCACAAGATTTCAAATTTTGTTGCTCTGTAGAAAAAGTTCTTATTTGTGAATTCCTGGATCCAGTAACGTGCCTTTCCATTTCCCACAGTGATCTACTAGCTGCATAGGGAAACGTAGAAGCAGGAGGTGAAGGTAATGGCCCTAACCCTCCCTTCAATAGTATTTAGTGATATACAGCATGTGATCTTGGAAGTAGTATACACCCTCATGACTCTTGTCCTAAAATATACTTCTCAATAAATTTGTGTCATCCCCCTTCAAAACTATTTAAGCCAGTGTTTATCAACTAGTGGCACAGGAACAACCAGCGGTACTTGAGGTGGTGCCTGGAGATACTGACTGGCAGCAAAACCAGGAATGGGGCACAACAAACAACAGTAGGAGATTTGGCTTAGTGGCCAGAGCTCCAAAGTATGCTTTTCTATGCTCCAAAAACCCTCCTGCTCACCCTTTCCTGGTGTTCAGTGCATCATATCTGTCTCCCAACCAGAAATAACTGGTGATGTCATTACCAGTTACTTCCAGTGGTCCTTCAAACAAGTGGACCATGTGAAGTGGCATGGTGAGGGACATGAAATATTGATTTAAGCTATCTGCCATCACCACATCTTATGGTAGGGAACTCCATAAATGTGTATTGTGTAAACTCAGTTGTGTAACTTTCTCTAGTCTGTTCTGAGTTTTATTGTATTATGGGAGAAAAAGTTGTCTGTACACACTTTCTCCATACCATTCACAACTGTCCAACCTGGTGTCGTATCTTAGAGCACAATCCAAAAGGACACTTGCGATGCAAATCTCTTGCATCAGCCGGGAGTGTCACAAATGTGCCATATACTTAATAGTACCTTCATAAGAATTTGTAACAATTTAAACATACACTGAAAGTCTCCCCAAGGTAAGAAGAAAAGTTTCCCCTTACCTCAGTGCAAGCCCCTGGATGCCTGAAACTTGCACAGACACACCAGTCTGGAGTAATTTTTGAACACAGACAAATAAAAATTCCATAGATATGTTCCATAGATATACGGTAGTCTCAGGTGTGCAGGTTTATTAACACTGTGTGCATTTTAACCATTTGAAGTCCTTAGAAGACATCCTTAATTTGAAAGTGCCTTTCAGATCAAACAACAGTTGGTTTTGAATTTTCTTCAAAGAGCCTGAGCATCCTGTCTGATTTCACTTTCCTGACAACAAATGTATGGTATTGTCTTTGATATGCTGGCAGCTGTGGAAGTTTGAAGTTTTCTATTACGACAAGCACTATTTACTTCTATGGCACTTACACATAATAGAGCACTTTTGACTTCTATAAAGTGTGTGTTATTAAAGCACTTTGCTAATGTACTGAGGCTCTTGCGCAAAACAAGGTAAGACAGAAGGAACCCCTTTTCAAAATGTCTTTGGGAAATGAGATGAAAGTAGGGGGGAAGAGGGGGAATTTCAGGGTGCAAAGCAGTTCTTGAACAATAAGAAGAGCTGTCTTAAAAAGCCGCGATGCATGATTAAAGCCGTCACCTTTATACTTAGAAGTACTTTCATAAACATTTGTAACAATTTAAACATAGTCTACCATTCTACACTTTTCATACAAGGGCCCTTCACTTTAATGGCAATCTTTTAGATGAATCGAAGGAGGATAGTGGGGGGGGGGGAGAGGGAGAGAGAAAGAGAGAAACATTTAGGCTGAAGCCTTCATGGTTTTCTTAACAAAAGTAAAACAGTGTCATGAAGAAGATGGAATGACATTATTAGTGTGCCCAAATAACTACTCTTTGTTAGATCACCATTTGCACCTAATGTTTTATCACTGACAACTGGACATCCATTTGAAATTAACTTCATCCCATTACCAGCATTAAGATGGTTGCATGAACACTGGGATGTTGGGTGCTTGAACATTGGAAATGTAGAAGCATAATTACAATAGGAAGGCCTTTTTCAGGAAAGTGCTATACATTAATGCCACAGTGGACAATTCTTGTATTCTCAGGTGCCTCTCTAATATCCAAACAAGTTGAGGAACTTCAAGTTCTATACATACCAATGTCTAACAGAGCATCAGACCCAGTGGTGGGCTTCAAAGAAATTAACAACCGGTTCTATGCCCACCTGGCAGCCACTTTTAAATGGCTATTTTTAAACTTTATATGTCCTATCTCTCATTAACAACCGGTTCTATAGAGTAGGTGCGAACCTACTGGAGCCCACCACTGATCAGACCTGGTCCTAAAGCTGAAACCATCAAGCATTGTATGCTATGGAGCCTATTGAGCACACCCTACAAATGTGAAAAACTTGTAGTATTGCATACAAATAGATATGATAATGTTGGTATGGTCTAAAATGCAAGCAACTAAATGAGATGGTGCAATGGACTGCATTAAAGTCATGCATGTTGCTTTCCAATGCACTCCTAGGTTAAAAACTCCATCCAATAGAAAAATAGGTTCACAGACAGGAATTTCTAGGCCAGAAATGTTCAATTTGATGTGCCTGTTTCTTCCAATAGGAAAGGCATGCATTTTTCTCCTGTAGGATTTCTCCTGTAGGAAGCTGTAGGAAAGGCATGCACTTTTTAAATAAAGGAACATTTAAAGGTTATACCCCCACTATCTGCAGTCAGAAGATTCATTTTACCATCATATTTTTAATTCATTCTGCTACAGATGCAGGTTTCCCACAGTTATTGAATGGGATAGGGACTGGAGCAATGTCCAAAAATGAAAAACTGTTGACAAGTGGAACAAGCAGAAAAAGTTGAAAGAGTGGAACATGTGCTGAGTTCTAGGTATAACTGGAAGTTGTTGAAAGAGTGGGTCATCAGAAAATGAACCATCAGAAAGTGGGGGACACTAATATGTATCTATGAAACCAAGAGTGCAATCCTAACCAATTTAGGCCAGCTCATCCATCTCCCTGTTCCTGTGGTTGTATTGGGAGACCAGTGCATGTCTGTGCACTGGCCTAAACCCCGCACACGTGGCACAGGATTACCGTATGGCATTATTGTGAAACCCCCAGGTTAGCACAGGATTTATTCTGGGTGTTAGGCTGGCCTAATTGGGGTCATGATTGCGCTGTGGGTCTTTCAACTTCACAACAAGAACAATGTTCATCACAAACGAAGCTGTAGGAGAGCTTTTCACTGTGTTCCAATTCAAATTTAAGGACCACTTGGATTCAATTAAGTGTTATCTGAGGATCAGCTTTGGCTTTTGGACTGCTTATTACTTCTTGATAAATGAAATGTAAAAAAATACTTTTATAGGTTCTTTCACTGGTGTTATTGGAAATTGACTGGAATCTGTTATTGAAAATGGCTGGCATCCTCTTTAATTGATTTAGTTGTCTCCCCCCATGCACCTCCAAACCCTCACCTCTTCAAGGATTACTTTGCTGTTTAGCCACAGTAGCTAAACTAGTCAAATCTGGTTTATATCTGAAATGGGCATATGCTCTAAGAGATCCTCATTGTGCCAAATAAGGATATAAGATGGACACAAATGGATCAGACCAAGATTCATCAAGTCCAACATCATCTTTTTCATAGCAGCCAACCATATGTCCCAGGGAAGCCCACAAGCAAAATATGATGGTGGACCCCTCTCCTGCTGTTAACTTTGCTTCAACTGAAATGCCTCCCTGGACTGGACAACTAACTCAACCACATCAGGTCTATCCCCATAGTTGCTTCATCCTAGCACCAGGGTTTGAACTCAGTTCCAGAAACGGAGTCACCTTCCTGTTTGGAGATGCCATCTGGCTCACTGAGCAGGACAACTCCATTGTCAGTAATTCCCAGTCCAGACAGGTTTTCTTCTTCAGAATGGCAAACTGAAGATGGGGGAAAGGGTGAGACGTTACTGGGACATCTAAGGCCAATTCAGTTGTTTTAACTGGTGGCAGGAATATTTCTGAAAGAAAAACTTGTGGGTGCCTTTCTGCACTTAAAGTCATTGGTGTGAAACAGTGCATGCAGGTCAATAATACAGACTCCTTTGATGCAGCCTTTAAATCAAAGCAGCTGATCTTGAGAGTTTTCAGGACTCCTATCACTATAATGCACTTATCAGCTGTTCAGACTTCAAAAAAACCCACCATTTCCTGTTGCTTTGAATGCCACGAAGTATGTTTTGTCAGATAAAAAATAGCCATCTGCCCTGGTAGGAGGTTGATCCATGTATCCCAACAGTATTATATTCTTTATCTTGTGGCTCTCCAAGGACTCACAGAAAGTCCATAGAGGACACAGGATGCACTGGGTGACACAAACCAGGCAGACTGACACCACTTTTGGTCAAAATTTTTGAAGTCTTAATTGTTTCAAATAACAATCAAATATAATTCAATGTGCATTTTCATGCAGAACGCAACAAAGATATCACTATTGAAAGATATAGCTAAAAAAACTAAAGGCAGTAGGGTGATAGAACATCACCACACGCATTGCCCATAGGAGGTCCATCATGGGGGTAATGTGATGGCCTCCCCTACTGGTTGATACAAACCCTAGTTATGCCACTATTCCCAGTTCTGCTTTGTGAAACCATTTATCTGGAGAGATCAGAAATTGAGCTGGAAGCTTCTGCATGTAGGATACATGCAATACAACTGCACATCATGATCCATTCTGTTGCAACTTTGAGTGAATGAAGGACTTAACATGATTTGGAAGAGGCTGCAGGCCACTCTCGGACCTCAAAACACTGCCATTTTTCTCTCCATAGTAGGAAAAACTACTGTATTTTTTGCTTGTTTCATCACTGGCACCTTCTGCCCATCTGGTGTCAGTGCTTTTGTGAAGCATCTAAGGATTCAAGCCGGAAAATTTACCTTTGCTGCAGGTGGATGGAAGCCTCATTATGTTCCATAAGGGATCAGAGTATTCAGTTTTGCTGAATGGTACAATGAAGCTCACATTGCATTACTTTACTCCAAATAATATTTGTCCAATAAAAATAGCATCTGAAGCAAACTGGCCTAAAACCAGTGGCGTAGCTAATAATTGTGTACCCTGGTGCAAAGCTCAAAATGTTGCCCCAGAAGTGATTTCACAAACAAAAGTGATGTAATCCCTGGGTATTTTTAAAAAGAAAATTGAGGGAAAACCTGCCTCCTCCTCAGCAGTTCACTGTTTTAGGAGAAATACTCCTAATGTTTTAGGAGAAATACTCCTAATACTTCTAAAATCCTGGAAAGGACTGGGAACCTTATTGGAGGAATAAACTCTTCTCATCAAAAGGGGCTGCAGAGGCACTACGTGTGAGAATGTGTACAATCCATAGTGCAGTGTCACACAGTGGAAGGCCTGGAAGAACTTTGGGTATGATGGGACTCCACATGCTTTGTGAATGGCAGTTTTAACATTTCCACCTCACACCATTTGGATCCCTGGCAAGGAGATCTCCCCTCCTATCCAATTTTGCCTCGATGGCTCTTGTTGCAACAGTATTACTCCTTTGCCTGTGATTCAAATTGCCAGTGACACCTCCCTCAAGATTTGCTGGCTGGGGGTGGGGGTTAGACTTGTGCTCCTGCCTGGATTGTGAACCCAAATCTACCTGCTAGGTAGACCCGGGCTCCCATTTTGACTTCCAGGCTCATAATTGAACTGGTCTCCATGGTCAATGTCGGCTGGGTGGGTAGATCTGGGTTCCCAACTGGATCCCAGCTCCCACTGCACTGGGTTACTAGCTGCTCCCCATCCCAGTGTGCAAGTTTCCCCATTGGAAAAGAATATGGGGGCCACAAAACCCCTCCTTGGATCTACCCCTGACTTCAGGTTCCTTATCTCAAAAGTCTCTGTGCATCAGATATACTGCAACAGCAGATTTAAAGTTGACCAGTTTCATGTCAGATCTCCTGCCAACCTGATTAAATTTCCAGGCATTCACCATTGCACTGTCAAGTCAAGTGATGAATAGGGGCTGCTAACATGCCAACTTCTTGCCCTGTACTTCAATGAGGATGTTTGCCTCCATATTATTGTGGGAATCCACACCTCTCAATCCCAGCTGTAGTGACATATTACATGGGCTGAGTAACCAGCTTCTGACTCCCTGACCCTCAGCTGTACCTTTTAACTCTGGAACATGATGTTCCCCTGAGAACTTTGGCATGAAAAAGTAGTTGTCATAGTTCTGTCATCTTACAATGGCAGTATTATTTGTTCTTATGAAAGGTAACCTTAGAGTGCTTTTTAGGTAACCACCTCATGCTCTGTGTTGGCTCCAGAACTTCACACCATCAGTCTATTCTCTGGAATAGTCACACAGGTGTGAAAACCCTGTCAATGAAAAGAGTCATGAGACTGTACGTTGTAAAGAAATTATCAAAGTAAATTTCACATTTCTCTAGCTAGGTGGTTGTTGCCTCAAGGAGTTTCACAACCCTTGCCCCAAGTCCAAGGCCTCATAGGCTGGTGCACTGATGGGGAATACTTTACCTGCTACTTATGCTTTGTCTGCCACATAGCTCTCAAAGGAACTGGATCTGTACAGGAACAAAACAGCAACCCCCTTTCCAACTCAACCTACTTGTCCTGCTCCTATGAGTGTTCTATAAGGTCTGTGACTGCCATTACAATACCCAATCCTAAGCAGTGATGGGCTTCAAAGAAATTAAGAACCGGTTCTCTGTCCATCTGGCAGCCACTTCTAAATGGCTATTTTTAAACTTTATATGTACTATCTCTTGTTAAGAACCAGTTCTATAGAGTAGGTGTGAATCTGCTGGTGCCCACCACTGATCCTAAGTACATTTTGTTTCCATCTAATGATGAAATTTTCTATGATCTTAGTTCTAAATTCCTATTTTGAAGCCATTTCCAAAAGTTTCCATGATTAAATGATAAAATACATGCATCACTATAAATTATGTATGCATCCATGTAGTAATGGGTGATGTGAGGAAGGTCACTGGGATCTTCAGGGAGGTCTGAGAAAGACCCTCACCTAAAACCCTGGAGACTTGCTGGCCATTTTTGTAAACAGCACTGAACCAACTGGACCACTCATCTGTCTAGGTATAAGACAACATCCTGTGGTTGAGTCTTCTTGCAATAAAGATGGTAGCAGGAGTTCCAATCTTTGCCTGATCATTCATGTATAATATACCAAGGATCTTCAAACCCAGGCCAAGGGGTCAGAACCCCCAGCAAGTCTTTAACTTTAACTTAAACCAGCCCATGGCCAGCCTCTGCCCCAGTTAACCAAACACAACTGGGGCTATGATGGTGGGGGTCCATTTAAGCGTTTGTTTTATTTCTGTGTTTTGTGTTGTTGCCTGCAGAAACTCTTGGAAATTTAAGTGTATTTATTATTTCATCTAAATTCCATCTCTAATGTATTTAAATTTTATATTTCAATTTTCTTCCCGCCCTCAGCACTGTGCCAGATATTTGATGTGGCTCTTTGGTCAAAATGTTTGGAGACCCCTGATGTAAATTATGGGGAAATATGGACATTTAATCCCTGTACTCATTTGATCCCGGCCATTTATATGCAACATTGGGCAGAAATAGTTTAAAGTCAGGTGCCATCAATCTCAGATTTATCAAAACTATCAAGACATTGGGTTCAAAATCCATTCACAGGCAAGCTTTGGTTCAAAATCCATTCATAGACTTCATTCACATTATCCATCAGAATTCCTTGGCATATTATTGCTACAGAACATTGCTACAAACAAGAACATGTAAATTTATTCTTTCAGACACATGTTCTGATTGCTTATCACTCATTGGATTACTCGTACCCTAATCCTATGCACATCTACTCAGACATCAGTCCTATTATAGTCAATGAGGCTCAGGCTGCAATGCTAACCTAGGGCCCAGAATAAGAGCACAATCCTAACCATGTCTACTCAAAAGTAAGTCCTATTGTGTTCAAAGTGTCTTACTCCCAGGAACGTGCCTTTCGGATTGTAGCCTAAGTCTCATGCTGGCCTGGGGTTGTCGCAAAAGTGCAGTAACGCACTTCTGCTCACTCCTGGGGGCTTAGGCCAGTGTACAGACATGTGCCGGCCTCCCCACATCCCCACAGGAATGCGGAGTGGGTGAGTTATGCTGGCCTAAATTGGTTAGGATTGCATCTTCAGTGACACAACAGACTCCATGGCACAGCAGCACGCTATTATATCCAAGTTTTTTCTATGATGTGCGGTTATATCCAAGTTGTATCCAAGTTGCTCATTCACATATGTAAGTCACCATTTGAAAATGTAGTTATCAAGGGGAAATTAAAACGCATCAGAAAGAGGCCTTTCTCTCCTCTACAGCCTCGCTTCTTTCTTAATCAGAAGTATCTTATCCTAACTTAATCAGAAGTAAAACAGGAAATTTCAAAATGTCCCTTTGGGGTCTGACTGGCTGCTGTTTGCACCGTTTCTTCCTTTGTTTTTCGACTTCTCCCCCCTCCTTTTCTACTTGAAGACAGAACAGACAGCAAAAGTTCCTTCTGTGAGTTGCCAAGGTGCTCCCAGACCATTGTGCAGAATCATTGTCAGGTTAAATTAGGGAGTACAGACTCCATGAGTGTAAAAAAATCAATACTTGATGGAAGATTGCTCCCTGGAAAATCTGTTTTGATTCCAGGATTAATTCGCAACCAAAGGCTTCTGCAAAAATGACATGCCATTAGTCAGAAAATGAACACATTCTACCCTTGAAATTGGATGGAAATATGTCAGGTGATTGACCCATTCATTCTGTTCGCTCTCTGGGCAGAAAAAGTAGGTGTGGTAACTGAGAATTAGGCCTGTGAACCAAGTCCATTTTCCAAGCAGGAAAAAAAATAAAATAAATAAAAATAAGTCCAATGTGAATTGCAAGAATTCTCTAGGCCATTGTTGTAAAGCTATTGCAAATGCATTCAGTCAAGGCAAATGCATTTGTCTGGAAGGCCCGACTCTCTTGTGTTTTCTGAATCTCAGAATAAACCATACTAAAAAAAAATCTTAAAATAAAGCAGGGATTTTTTTCCAGTGCAAGAAAGGAAAAATAAAAAAGGAAAGACGCTTGCAATATTAATGACACTGTAATTCGTAGGCCACACATAAAGTAACATTACCTTCCCCTGTCCCTGAGCACATTGATAAGGTTTTTTTCCTCCTTATATAAAAACTTTTCAGGGATAAAGGCAAGGATCTGAGTTGTGTGATCATTCAGAGTTCTTGGGTTCCCTGCAATATTTTCATAACCTTGAACCTTGCACAGGTGGTTTTTGCATGAACTTTCTTCCCTATTGCAACCTGCACCCATCTCTTCCAATCTCTCAAACAAAAAAGGGCATTTTAATCTTTATGGTTATATATTCTGGGCATGAACTATGGCCGCTCACGGTGCTGAAACATGCTGAATGCGTGGAACAGAAGGGTCATGACATTCGATATTTGTTATTTGTCTGGTACAGAGTCACCAAGGTGAATCTAACCTTTTGGTGCACATACTTTTTCAAGTAGACAAAGGCATCCATTTCAGTGGTGATCTCCTGGGCAAGCATATTTAGACTTCATGCTCCTCTATATTATAGGAGTCACCAATAGGGCTTTGATTAGAGTGCTATTTTGATGGCGCAAATTGAGATGTAGAGAGATGGGCCTGAAGACTCGACTTAATACATATACTAAGTTGCCTCTAGCATTTCACAAACAAAGCAGTTTGCTTTTCTCTTATCTATTTGCCTGGAGAAAGCTACCAGCTCATACTAGATACCACTATTCAAAATTGCCTGTGATTCTGTTTCAGAATATCCAGTACCACTGTGCAAGATCACAGAAGGCCTATGTGATACATTGAAACTTGTATAGTGTCTCTTGAACACATTGAGCTTGTATAAATGAAACCCAAGATCCAACCTCTGCTTAGCCAAGAAATTCATTGGACTGGAATTGGGGGGGGGAGGACAACAACCAAGTGTGTTCATTAAAATGCTGAAGAAATAAGAAGTCAGCCTTCTCCAAAAGGAATCTCTTTTCTGCTGTTACTCCCTTTCAAGTCAATCATGACTTCCCACAAAGTGGCCAATATATGGCCACAAGAATTCCTACATGCACAATCCTATTCAAGTAGGGTTTAAAAGAGAGTTAGCTGGTAGTGTGACTTAGGATACAATTCTAACCATGTCTACTCAAAAGTAAGATGTATTGTGTTCAATGGGTCTTACTCCTTGGAAAGTGTCTTTAGAATTGCAGCCATGCCCTACAATCCAGAGTAACTACGGGTGCACGTAAGAGACATTACGTGCACCCGTAGTTACTGCACCACCTAGTGAAAACCTATGGGAAATTTATATTGCAATCCAGAGTAAATTGTTCTTACACCGGAGCAAGGACTCCCCTACTCTGGATTGTGCTCTTAGGCTGCAATCTTAATCTCTAGTTAGTCTGGCCTAAGCCTCAGCATAAGTCTTTCGCTTTTGGGGGGTTGTCCCAAAAGTGCCATAAGGCACTTCTGCCCCTTTTCGGGGGGGGGGGGTGTTAGGCCAGTGCACAGGCATTCACCAACCTCCCCATAACACCACAGGAAGACATGCCAGGTGAGCTGGCCAGCCTCAGTGGTTTAGGATTGCACCTTCAATTGTTTTTTATTGAACAAAACAAAAGGCTTTTCTTCTGCATTCTATTTTAGTTTAGCCAAAAAAGTGAGCATCAACTACTCCATTAGAAGCTTTTAAAAAAAAGCTCTCAAGTGGTCATATTATGTCTTTTTACCTTGACGGCTACCTTACCCAGATATAAAAGTATAAAAGGTAGGTGGGTATACATCTCAATATATATACATATATATATAGGTGTAAAAGATAAGTAGGTATACATCTCAAAATTCACAATGGACAGTAGGAAATTATTTGTAAGGAATTATGACAATTTCTGAAGCTGGAATATGATTTCATTGCTGTCCTTGATTCTCAAGTTATGCTCCTAATAACAGACACATTCAAACTATAGGTACAATCTTCTTATATACAGATTTTTTAATATACTGTTTTATACACAGTTTTTATACACATTCAAATTGTGGCCGTTTGACTCAACAAAACCAGCCACAGCAAAACACCGTAGAAAAGATGTTTTAAAACAATTGTAAAGGGACATAGCTTTTATTTTATTAATGCTTTTATTTAACACATTTTTGGTATCAGCCCAGAGTCCCAGAATCAAACCCTGAAGATACTGAAGCCCAACCTAAGGAGCAATGAAGGAGCAAGAAACCTGGAAATGGGTCTTTAAATCTATTTTTCCATTGCTTTTTTATTCAATGATTTTTTTTTATCCACAAGGGGTTCTGGCACAAAATCCTTGTAGATAACAAGGGCCACCTATATTAATTACCTTTCATCAGCCTGGGGCCAGTAAAGCACAAAGCCATCACCTTCATATATGCATTCATATGAGAGTCACATTGGAGCCAAAGAGAAGCTACAATCCTCTTATTCCTGTGCAGCTCACATATAATTTTCACATAATAAGAATCAAATAGAAATATTGGATTGATGGGCAGCCTAATCCTGAGCTGCCCAGTGTACAGGACAGTTGCAGCATCAAAATAGCTGCATGGTATCCAGTGGCATAGCTAATGATCATGTAGCCTGGTGCAAAGCTAAAAATGTTGCCCTGGAAGTGATGTCACATCCGGTAGTGATGTCATCCCAAGGTTTTTTTAATTTAAAAATTTTCCCCTGCAGCAACAAAATCAAATTTAATTAGGTTAAAAATATGAAAATTGTGCCCTTTATTGGTTGGGTAAAATGTGCTGGGGCAAAGAGGAATGGTTATTCTTTCCCTGCTAAATAGAAGAGGAGCACCACTGAGAAGTGCATATATCCTTTTAGCATGGGTATATGCCATTATAATATATGCATATGGAAATAAGACCCAATTCATATTAACAACTTATTTGTTCCATACAGTATCAGAATTGCATCTCATTGGCTCTCGGAGCAATGAGTATCATGGGAAAGTTAAGTTAAGAAAATCCACTTTTTGTTCCATCAGCTTTTGTGTTTCCATTTTCTAGTTAATTGGCCATAACTTTTGATAGAATATAGAGGCAGTTTATTTCATTGCATTCTGCATTAAATTATCTTTCCAACTATATATAAAATGATGGTATTTTCATTCATATGTAGCCTGTTTTTCATAATTTTTGCCACTAGTGTCAAGCTTGGGTCTCTACAAGATAGAGTGAGCTCCTGTCCTTAGCCCAGCTCTGCGATGCAACTGGAACCAATCATATTGGCTCAGCTGTTCCATTCGACTATTTCTTTTTTTTAATTTATATTTTAATTGTTTTCAACTATTCGACTATTTCAGTGGCGTGCAGAGGCCTGCAGAGGGGGTATTTGCAGCTTGGGTTACAGCCTATTCCCCAAATTAATCTACCCAGGCCTTCGTACTTCGCATTCAACATCAAGCACAATACCATAGTCTTTTGAGACTGATGGATGCCAGTGCTTTGCAAGCTCAGCTTGTAGCACCCCTAAAGGTTGTTGCCTGGTGCTATTGCACCCCCTGCACTTCCCCAGCTATGTCACTGATGGTATCCAGCACACCCAAGGCAACCACTGCCACCTCACTAGAAGAAGAGGACTTTTGTCCTCTTCTTCCCAAGTCAGGAAAGAAGCCTTGCAATGGTGCTACTTGGAACTCACTGAGTGTGCAAATCCCTTGAGCAGGATTATTCACCAGCATTCTGTTCCATTCTTTAAAAAGAAAAAAAATAATTATTTTAAATCAAAAAGAGAAACAGCATGAAGAAAGCACAGGATGAGAATGGATGTTTACACTGTATAGTTATCCCATACAGAAGTGTGTGTATGATTGGTGATTCCAGAATAAAAACATCTCTGCTGGAAGTACCCCTTCAATGTCAACAGGCAGCAAGATAATAAAAAACTAGTACATAACTGAATGTGGCTCTCTACAAAGAATTAAGTACATGTAGTACTTAAAACTTCTGCGCACTTCTGCTGAGAGTTAAATTTCATACAGGATCTTCTAAACTCGGTGAACTTGGAGTAAATCTTTCCATTATGCCTGTAGTTCACAAGTTAATGGTGTTTTCTTTCCAATTTCACATAAAGAAACGCTAAAATAATTTGTCTATAGCAAGACGACTCCAGTCAATACCTCACTGCTTCTTCTGTCAATGCCATCAAAATATTGTTTAATAATTTAGAAGAAACCATGTCATTTTCTTTCCCAAGCAGCAGCAAATTAGGCACTTACTAAATAATTGACAAAAATACTTAATTCCACAGATGTCTCAGAGAATGTGCTATTATTAACTGACAGTTTTTAAAACTTTTCTTTTGATCTTTTTAAAAAAATTCTTTTACAGATATTTTCATATCAAACCAAAGTCAAGGACTTTTTCTTTTTAACCATTCCTCCTTCCATTTTCAATATAATAATCTTAAAGAAAGCTTTCAAAAGTATGACATTTACAAAGAAAGGATGTGGTAAGTAAAAGCATCAGTCCTACCAGGACTAACCATACTGCTGGAAACTTGCCATCTGCTCACTGTAGTAGCTGTAACGTTAAACAGCATTACAAATTATCAGGATCTGCAACATTAAGGACTGCAGCAGGATAATAACAGATGTATGGTGGAAGGGAGGCCTCTGAATCCAGAATATGGAATGGCTACACTTAGAGCACAAACCTAACCATGTCGACTCAAAAGTAAGACCTATTGTGTTCAATGCATCTTACTCCCAGGAAAGTGTCTTTAGGATTGCAGTCTTAGCCACGGTGTATAGCCCATATATTTACATGATCCCCAAAGGGGATGGTAGTATAAAGGTAAAGGTTGCCCTGTGAGTCATGACCAACTCTAAGGGCAATGCTCATCCCTATTACAAGGCTGAAGAGCTAGTGTTATCTGAAGACATCTCTGTGGTCAAATGGCTGCCATGACTAAATGCCAAAGGCACACCAAATGCTGTTACCTTCCCACCAAAGTGGTACCTACTTGCATATACAGGTGTGATCTAATTGTATGCAATTTATTTATATGCAATTTTGTCTCAAAGTGAATTAGATTGGCTCTTTAAATTGAAATATAACCATCCTTTGAGTTGCTGTTAATGGCTTAAAGCAGTGGTTCTCAATCTTACTAACGCGGTGACCCCTTTATAAGTTCCTCATGTTGTGGAACCCCTAACTATAAAATTATTTTTGTTGCTACTTTATAACTGTAATTTTGCTACTGTTATGAATCGTAATGAAAATATCCGATATGCAGGATGTATTTTCATTGTTACAAATGAAATGTGTGTTCTATGCACACAGTGAAGAAATGGGATTTATTTCAGAGTAGGAATGCATAGGATTGGGCCCTGAGGCTGTCAGTCAGCCCCAGTGTGCGCCCAGCTACAGCTGGAGGTCTGGCAAGCTTGACCTGGCCCCCTGCACCAGGGGTCTTTAGGCGACCCCCAGGAAAGCTCTAGGCGACCCGACCCCCCACTTTGAGAAATGCTGGCTTAAAGGCCAGCTGCTTACCATGGCAATGTGGCAGGCAATTCAACTTGCTGAGAAAAGTTCATAGAGTTTAGATTTGGGATCAGATTACAGCTGTGAGGCAGAGCACCCTAACCCTTACCCAAGTGATCATCACTTCTAATTGCTGCCTCTGAGCTGAAACAGTTTGAAGCCACTTGCAAGTGAACTTGATTCATTGCCTGCCTTGTTATTGTGGTAACTAATTGCCATTGTATAACAATAATAGGTATTCACAGATGTTCTTGGAACCAGATATTGTGAATGGGGATGTTCAACCTGTATGTTATTCTCAAACTGCTAAGTTGACCAAAACTGGCAAGTAATGGGAGATCACTCAATTGTGCACTACTCAGGTCTCAAATTGCCCACCTGCCAACGTTCAGGTTGACAAGCATCTTCAACTACTGTTCCACTACAGCCACACCGCAATATATATAGCTCTAAATAATATTAGTGGTAACCCAATGAAGTTTTATGATTAGTGAAAGGTTTAATTATCATTAGTGTTTTTCACTGAGATATTTGAATTGAAGGAGAGAAGAGCTAAACTGCTTTTTAAACTTTTTTTGTCCATTCCCTTTCTTCATCCCCTTCCCCACACTTTAGCAACCATCATTCTTCCAATCTGCTGTTTGGTTGACATTCTTTGTCTTAGAACAACTTCAATCAGGGGTCCCATATTGAACATGACAACATCACACTGAAGCATCAAACAGACTTTGATAATGGGGAAAAAGAACCTCCCTTTGCCACAACTCAATATGGAAAGAACTAGTAGGGAAAATGAAAATGTGCTACCCAGGGAAGTAAGCTGAAATTTCCAGTCTTGCCAAATTGATGCTCTGTTGTCTCTAGCGCTGCATGACAATTTTTTTTTACAATCCAGGTCTAGCAATGCATTTTGGAGGGCTGGACCAGCACATGGATAAGAATTTGTATCTCACTGTCAGTCAGCTGTAGGGACAGATGACATCTGTATTAACCTCAGGAACTCTCACAAATAAATATGGTATGAGTGTCAATGACAGGAGTGGTTGGAACAATATAGCCCAAGCAGAATAGCCATATAAAGAATACAGCATAGCAGGCTTGAGTGATCAACTGAGAAAACATTATGACGACAAGATCAGAGAAGCAGTTTCGGTCTCTTCCCAGAAAGATCACCAAGTCTTGAAACATGTAATTTCAGTTACACAGGAGATTTTTAAAAAATGAATGTAAGGTGACTTAGAGAAAAAGGGAAAAAATAGTGGAGGGACAGAGCAATTGGCTTGTTAGCAATTATTCATTACACCCAACTCCTCAAACACAGCCCAAATATGCTGCCGCAACAACGTAACATCCTGCACTCGGGGGGGATGGATAAAATGAAGGTTGCTTCCATCTTTTGTCTTTTTGAAATCACGCAACACCAAAGTATCAACCGAATCGAGATTTGAGGCCAACGCCACCAGCCTCAGAAGCTATCAAGTCCCAGAGGCTAACGTTTGAATTACAAAGAGAATTCTTCAATTTCTGCTTTATTCAAATTATTGCAGCAAGGAACCGATGAATATCTGGACTGTGTAGTTTTGACACGGGAAAAGAGAAATTCCGTTCAGAGTAGTTTCTTGTAGATGTTAGCAGCATGAGCATCTGCACCAGAGTCTCTCTTTACCCCCTGCAAAACAGACTTCTTGTTCCGGCAATCATTTTGTAGTGAAATTCCAAGCAGAACAACTAATAGAGTCACAGCAGTCTCCCTGTATTATAACAGGAGGGAGCAGCAGACACCAGAGGTGAAGTTAAACAACTCAAGATTAACTGATGCACTGACTATTCCAGTGTGTGTGAAAAGATCTTCATAGACTTCAATGTTCTGGGTTTGCAAACTTGCAATGAAGTGAATTTGTTCCCCCCTTTTTTGCTGCCACTTATAACAGTAACAGAGTGACCACAAATAATAATGTGTACAACACAATCCCAATAACATGGTTCAGCCTATCAGTCCATCACACCACTGATATGCATATCAGTAATATCAACATGACTTCAGTTGCGCTGTCAGGTACACTCCAAAACTGTATAAGCAATAATAAGAAACACAGTGGATAGTAACACCCGGTGGTGTCTTTTCTGCACTTTGCAAGGTGTTGTTTTTATTTCAGTCAATATTCTTCTTTCCCATCAGAATCTAAAGCCAAGGATGTCATTTTATATGTAACAAATAAGGTCTCTTGTGTTTGGTTTCTTTGTAACTCAGATTTTTGGACATACAATTGTAGCAATGGCACAGAATTGTATTAAGCAACTATTATGGGCCACAATCGGAAGAACGTTAGGGACACTGAAGCCCTACTGAAATAAATGGAACTGAAGCATTTGGGTATTGTGGACCTGATCAGTGTATTTATTGAGCTTAATTTATTAATTGTGGATCTGCTCAACAACAAATGACACCCACCAGACATGCTTTATTGCCTGTTGTTGTTGTTGTTGAAGTTCCAGCTAGCAAAAATGAGGCTTAGTAAAACTTCCTGTTTTGGTTGATAACCTAGGCATGACCATCCTCACATCTATAATGTTTATTCCATAGCTACAGCCTAACACTTTAAAAGGCATTGATCTCTGCTTTGGTTGCATATGTACTTTATTATTTGTAGAAAACTGCATGATATTAATAAAAATAATCCATAATATAACACAGTAAGATCCTAGAAACAGTAAGGTCATGCTGGATTACTAGATCAGTAAACTCATTGATCATGTGTCAAAGTAAACAGCATTCAAGAGCTCAAGTTCTCTTTTTATATTTATATTCCATTTGATCTCAATCAAATCAGTTCCCAACACATTTGTCCAAAACAAACTATCAAGTACTATACCAAATCCTTAGCATCATCAAATACTAAGAGTAGAAAGAGGAAAAACCACCAAATCTTTATAATACCTGTGAGATACACAGATCCCATCTCCCCCAGAATTATTTTGACCCTCTGTCAGTTAGACCTGCTCCTATCCTCAGTAGCCATCTCAGTAGCCAAACTTTAGAAACAGGTGCTAGGAGAAATCACATATCAGATATCTTTGTACCACTTTTAACACAAAATGTTGTTATTCAGTTTCCACACCTGAAACTAAAAATTGTTTCCTGTCACAAAGGGGATCTCCAAAATTACATCCAAAGGTGATACAGGGAAACAGATTCTGGGAAGGATGCTATGCTAGGATGAGAAGGAACAATTGCTATCCTAGTTATGAAAGCACCACCACTTTAAAATGTGCTTTCTTATCTTGTTAGACTAGGAAATATTGTCCCATCTTTATGCCAAACCCAAGCAATTGTGTTGGGATCATGGGTTTCCTGATCCTCTGATGCATGCAGGACTCCTCTCTTGTGGGATGACTGAATGTTGCAAGATGTTCAACAGCATTTAAAAACATCCTAATGCATCCCAACTAATTCAACATCCTCTTTGCATGCAAGGTATCCTACTCTTTTTTGACATCCTTGTTGCATCCTAAAGGAAACTGAAGGTACTCCCTGTAAGTAGGGTCTCTCAGCACGGTGCAGACTGAGTATGTTTAGCTGCCCCCATGAAGTTGAGACATCAAGTTGGGAAAAAAAAACACAATTCAGAAAACAGCAGGTGGCAGGGGAAGGAGAAAGAATTGGCCTGCTTCAGTCAACTGGAGATATAGCATTTGTTTCAGGTTTCTGGTGTTCAGACAGGGTCAAAATGTTACCAGGTATGTTTTACAGAGAATGCATTAACTTGCATACATGGGGGAAATCTTCATGCAGTGGGAGTCTGATGGACAATGCTACAGCTCAATGGTTTGGGAAAGAAGACACATGGATTAATGTACAATGGCACACTTTTATTGTGAGATTTTGTATTAATAGGGCAAGGGAGTGAAATGTCTCCATTCTGTCAAAAGTTATGGCCAAAAAATTCAAAAACAAAAATTAACGGAGCCCTATTGAAAGTGAAACTGAGCCGTATTGTGCACTTACTCACAAGTAAGCAAAAGTCAACAGCAGGCGGGGAGGAATCCCAGCAACGGCAGAATGGTCCCAATCCGATCAACATTCAAGAAAAGAAAAAAACATTCAAGAAGTCCCCCTGAGATGATGAATGTATTGAGCCTTATGGAAAGCAAAAGTAAATTACATATTCATGTTTACTCATAGGTAAGCAACCAAGTTCAGATCTGGCAAAGAGGAATGAAAAGTACACAAAAATAGTGCCAAACTAATGAACTGGAACTAATGCTCCAAAATGCAGCCTCCCCATTTCCATAAATTAGAATAAAACAGAGGCTTGGCTAAGTATGGCCAAAAAAGGGCAGGGCAATGATAGACCTCCACAACCACAACTGGGTTGTAGCCCAGCCTACTGCATAGGAGGTGGTCTATCATGCAGATGATGCAATAGCCATCCATACCAAGTGGCCCAAACCCTAGTGATACCACTGACAGGAACACACACATAAATCAAAGGCACAAGTACCAAATGAGGGAAACCTGACTATGGGCAAAATCCAGAGTAACTACAGGAAGTGCTTGCTCTGGTGTAAGAACAACTTACTCTAAATTCCAATATGAATTTCCCATAGGTTTTCGTTAGGTGGTGCAGTAACTATGGGTGCATGTAAAGTCTCTTACGTGCTCCTATAGTTACTCTGGATTTGGGGGTTAGTAGAAAGATGTATTCATATCTATAGGTGCCTAAGAGCACAAACCTAACATGTCTACTCAAAAGTAAGCCCCATTGTGTTCAATGGGTCTTATTCCCAGGAAAATGTCTTTAGGATGGCAGCCCTAGTGGACCATAAGTTAAACACAAGCTAACAGTATGATATGGTTGTAAAAAGATTGGGTTGCTGGGCTATATTAGCACACAAGAAGCCAGATTGTGAGAAATAATAATTCCACATCTATACCACACCAGCCAACACTCACTTGAGATACTGCGTCTCTTTTTGGACACCATGTGGGAGGAGCAGGATCAGAGAAAGATCCAGAAACCAAGGAATAATTAAAAGAGCTTTGTATGTTTAGCCAAACCTGGCAGTTCGAAAGCATGAAAATGAAAGTAGATAAATAGGTAACACCTTGGTGGGAAGTTAACAGCGTTCCATGGGCTTTGGCATATAGTCATGCTGGCCACATGACAACAGACACATCTTTGGACAATGCTGGTTCTTTGGCTTAGAAACAGGGATGAGCACCAAACACACCTTATAGTCGGTCACAACTAGGAGTACCCTTTACCTTTATGTTTAACCAAGAAGTCTAAGAGGAATGTCTTCAAGTATCTGGAGGGTTGTTTACAAAAGAAGATATAACACTAGCTAAACCATTACTCTACACTCTTACACTAACTTTTTGTCTGTACAATCTTGCTTGAAATGTCCTACCCATGCTGTTTATTTTGAACATAAGATCTCAAAATAAGGCAGCAGACTATGGATCAGATCTTGTCTTACTCCCCTTGCAAGGAGCGAGGAGGAATGCACAGCGGAGGCAAGGAAGACATACAACTGGCATACATGAGATGCAGGATGGTTATGTCTAGTGGTTAGGGAAGTGGGCTGAAACATGGAAGATTCAAGCTCAAATCCCTCCTTGGTCATGAAACTTTCTGGATGATCTTAGGCCAAAAACTCACTCACATTCTCACCTACCTCACAGGGTTGTTGTGAGGACAGCAGGAAGGGAGCCTTGTAAGCTGCCTTGGGCATTTGTGTTGGCATGGAAAAGGCAGTGTTTGTGTGTGTGTGTGTGTGTGTGTGTGTGTGTGTGTGTGTGTGTGTGTGTGTGTGTGTGTGTAAAAAATAAATAAATAAATAAATAAATAAGAGAGAAAACATGAAAGGGTAGTGGAATAGAGGGTTTTCAAGCAATCCCCAAATGTCAACTTGCCCCATTAGGAGCCTTATTAAAGGAGCAGGGGAAGTAGCCAAAATAAGGGAGTAGGATTTTTTTCACTATACTTAATTGCTAATCACAATCCAGCTTAGTTTTGGGAAGAAAATATCCAATTGGATTCCAAAGGCTATTCTGTGACAATCTATTGCTCTCTCAAAGCAAAACCAGTTGCCTACTGAACAACTGGGCCTCATAGTAGCGCAAGATGTGAAAGGTATGATGGAAAAAAAATTGAAAAAGTGATGCAGTTGCAGACAGTTGTATTCTGTTACTCACAATAGTTGCCCACCGCTGTCTCATAAAAAGAGTTGCGTGACCAATATCTTCCCCTCTGCCTGAAAAAAAAACAGAACCGAGGTGTAGACAAAAGACATTATCCACTGACTTCAGCCATTTGCCAAGATTACTTTTCAAAGGTGAAATTAGAGCAAATTTCACCAGACCCCTCACATCGGCAAGAACATTCTCAAACCTGTCCTTGGGACAACTGAATTTATTGCATTATCAAGCTGACAAGCAGTTTTTCACCAGTCAATAAGAACATTTTGGATTCCGCATGTACAGAAGTGAACAGAAGGTTTATCATCACTCCAGGACTGCAAATTAATATTGTCTCCCAATTCTGTTGAGATGATTAGGTCTGTGACTGTCGCTTTGCCATCTTCGCAACTCAGCAAAAGAACAAATGCTAGACAATTTTGGTCAGATCACTTTAAAAAGAATATTATCAATTCTGCTGTTCCAGGGCTTGGAGTTTATCATCAATGTATTGCTACTGTAGGTGTGGTTAGATCTGGATAACAGTTTAGCCTTTAATTATTTTGCATTTAAACAATGATGGGATGTGGATATATAAATTCCTAGATGCTGGGATGTGGATATATAAAGATTCCTACCTTTCCTGGAAGAATTGGAGATCAGCTGCTGTCTTATCCTGGATGGAAGAAATATCAGCACAACACTATCCAGTACCTCACTAAGGCTGCAATTCTAACCTCCAGATAGCGTGCCATTTTTATTCATGAATAAACTTATCACTTTATATATTATTGGAAAGAATTTCATGCATAACAAGACAAACCATACTGAATTATCTGTATTCTATCAAAGGTTATGGCCAGTTAACCAGAAAAAAACACAATTGTCTTATGTAACAAAAAGTGGATTTATTTAAATGAAAACTAAGCAATGAGTCTCATGGTTCCAAAATAAGGTGCTGTGACCCGACAGGGAACCAATACAGTGTAAGTATAAGTAGGCTCTCAGTTCCATATATCAGAGCTAATATTAGAAACCTCTTATTCAGTTGTGCAAGTGTCATCAAGTTGACTACTCTGTTTTGTTGGTGACTCAGGGATGCTAGAAGCTACAACAACTGTAGCTGTATCAACAAACTGTAATGCTGAGAGACACAGCCAGAATAATAGCAGGAAGTTTGAGAGCTCCTGTAGGAGCAAACTTGGGGAACTTGGTGCGTCATCTCCATGTTTTGGCCAAACTGATTGTACCAGTGTGAATGGTTGCTGCAGATGTTCAGTGCAGCCAAGAGACATTCTACACTATTTTATTGCTAAATTTCATTTATTTCATTTGAAACACTTCTCTGCAGGAGACAGAGAGGAATCAAACATGTCTTTCTGCCACTTTGCCGATCCAACTTTGTATACCAAACTATAGGAAGGAAAACCTGATGAGAGAATGCTAGACATTTATATTTCCCATCTGATGAGTTGTTTTGCTATAATTGGAAATAGTCAGAATTAGAAATAAGAAACACAGGGTGCAATCCTAAGCTCCAGTTAGGCTGGCACAAGTCCCATGCTGGTCAGGGGGTGTCACAAAACTGCCATAAGGTAGGCTGTACCGACCAGGCTGACCAGGCTGTACGTTAGACCAGGCTGTATACTGGTCTAGCACCTTTTCCCCAGTGATGGGACTTATGCTGGGATTTATGCTTTGACTTGTACTGTTGGGATTTATGCTGGCCAACTAGGGGTTAGGATTACAGCATTAATATCTACAGTCACCATGCAAAATATATAGTGAGTGAATGAGTGAGTATTTAAACATGGTATTTTGGTATGTGTACATAGTATGTATATAAACATGGTATTTTTCTGTTCTCAGCCCCCTACTGTTCTGTTAGTTCTTATAATACAACAGCATTCTTCTCCATTCAACAAAAATATTTTTATCACTATTTGAAAACCAGCATTCATTCAAATAGTATTTATCATTTTTAGAGCCCAGTCCTATGTCTGTATAATCAGAAGTTAGTACTATTATAATCAGTGAGGCTTACTCAAAGTTAAATATGGACAGGACTGCTGCCTTAGACTCTAAAATGAAAATTTTAGTTCATTTTCAGGTGTTTTAAAATGAAGGTGGTAGTGAGGGAAGCCTGTGTTTAGCAATGTATTCCAAGTCCTTCAGCACCATCTGGTGTTCACAACTGAGATCTTTTTTCATTGACAAGTGACAGTCTCTGGATCAGAGACCATGAGCACAATTTCCAAAACTTAGGGCAAAATCCATAGCAGTTATGGGTCCACGCAGTTATGTCACCCTCTAGTGTAATCTTATGGAAAGTCATCTTAACTGCTCCAGAGCAGGGGGCTTAATTTCATTTTAGGATATAGGCCTTAGGTTGCAATCCTAAACACACTTGGGATTAAGTCCCATTCAACGTAATGGGGCTTACATCTATGTAGACATGGATAGGAATGTGCTCTTAGGGTGCAATCCAGAGTAACTACAGGTGTCCTTGCTCTGGTGTAAGAACAATTTATTCTGGATTGCAATATGAATTTCCTATAGGTTTTCACTAGGTGCTGCAGTAACTACGGGTGCAAGTAATGTCTCTTTCATGCTCCCGTAGTTACTCTGGATTGTAGGGTCAGTCTCTAAATTGGCAGAACTATTTAAAATGCCAGAACTAGCCATTGAAAACACTCAACAAGACCTATAGATTGGCCTCAACTACTAGCTGTTCAACAAATCTGCAATTAAGGTGCACTGAAAACTCAGGTTAAAAACACCACAACATGACCATCAACATCTGGTATTATGCTGGTGCAGACCACTGGTCTGAACAGCTCACTGAGGTTGCACTCCTATCCAACTTTCCAACTCCACTGTAGCCACAAGGCAGGTGCGTGGTAAGGGAACACATTCCTGTATCTTAAGAAGGCCCCACTGACTGCCCTTTCACTACAGAATCCAGCACACACCTCACTGGCACAACTGCACCAGCACTGGAAAATTGGATAGAATTGGGTCCTTTATACTGACCATCAGTGGTTCTCCAGAGTTTCCAATAAGAAATCTTTCTCTATCCTACCTGGAGATCGTAAGGACTGAACCTGGAGTCTTCTGCATGCAAAGCTTGTGATCTTCTACTGAGCTGCAGAAACTCCCCTAATGAAAAAAATATGGAATTAATGGAAAGTGTGCAGCATCAACATTAATAACACTTTAGCATGCCCATGCTAAATAATACTATAGCATTCCCATACACATGTTGTATGATGAATCTTTACAATTATACATGGTAGGTTCAGATTACTAATCCCATACTGTAGATTGGGGGACTGAAGTTGAATGTCACGCCTAAGGCCCCAAAGTGCATTATGCTAACACCGCTTTCCTGAATTACCCTTCAGCAGAATTTTATTGTGAAAATGAATGGGTTCACAACCGGGCTTCTGCATATGGTTGTGCACTGCATAAGGATACCACATCTAATAGAGCACCATTCACATCAGGAGGAGGAAATACCAGTTGACCATCACTTCCAGAGAGGAAGGGGCTACTTTTTCTAATCTACACAAAGCCACATTTTGGCCAGCAATAGCCCTGGTTCAAGAGCATAACCATTTCCATTATACAGGGTACAATCCAGAGTTAGGACAGTGAGGAGTGCCCAAGCTGGGCTGCCCCAACTATTCTGAATCCAGAGCAGAAAGTTATGCTAGACCCAGAGGGTCAGGAAGCCTGGGCTGCCCTAGCCAGTCCAGAGTATGCTAAGTAGGCACCAGGTATATGACACCTGGGGAGGGCTTGCTCTCAAGGAGACCTTCGTCAGAACACACTGAACACGGAACAGCTGTGGTGCCTGCCTTAGAAGGAACTCCAGAGGTTCCTGACAACCAGTAACAGCTGCAGCATGAGAATGCAGTACAGCAATACCTCTAGTGGAGGGTGGATGCTTGGAGTGGCCTGCTGTATCCCCAGGTTAGTGGACTGCTGTAGTTGTGGCATATCCTGAAGTTGAGAGGCAGAGGTTGCAGCTAGGCTGACCAAGAACTCAGATTTTTGGTCAACACCGCCTTGTCATGGACCCCCTATGGGTCTACTCATGGTTATACCTGCTGCTGAGGTGGTATAACTCTGAGTAGCTGGAAGAGGGAATTTCTGCCCTGGAAATAGGTGCTGGATATAGCATAACTGCTCTGCCCTAGGCAATGCTAAATATGCCCTCAATATGCCTCTCCTGAACTGCCTAGGCTGGCCCAGCTAGGGCAGCCCAGCTCCACCTGTCTTGGGGCAACCTATGTTGCCTTAGAGCGCAATCCAGAGTAACTACGGGGAGTCCTTGCTCCGGTGTAAGAACAATTTGCTCTGGATTGCAATATGAATTTCCCATAGGTTTTTACTAGGTGATGCAGTAACTACAGGTACATGTAATGTCTCTTACGTGCTCCCGTAGTTCCTCTGGATTGTAGGGTTTGGCTGCCCCAAGCCTTTTCCAGAATAACTAGGGTGGCCCATCTGCAATTGGGTCTGCACAGTGATAGATAGGGTAGCCCAAGTGCACTTCTGGATCATGCCCACAGTCTTGAAAAGGAAAGCTAGGAATGGGAACCAATAATCTATTAAAACTCCATGCCATCAAACAGAATGCTACTTTGTACTTAAGCCTGTAGTGGGAAATTCTTCCACTAACAATCACCCCTTGTTTTCCCTTTTGCAGACACTAACAGACAGTAACAACAGTGCTTCTGCTTGCTTTGGAAAAGATGAGAAACACTGAACTATTCCCCGGTATGTGCGCCTTGTTGCTGTCGCTCCTTTCAGCAGAAGCGTTGTCTCATTGACAGCTGCCAACGCTGGCATCAATAATTTAAAGTCACAGACACCATCGTCATGTAAATAATTTAAAAAACTAGCATCCTCATCTGTCCTTAGAGCTGAAAAATCAACTGGGCTCCAAATGTCTTTTCCCCGTGCATCAAAGTTTGTCACAGGGAATCCACACCACCAGCCACAAACCGCCATCACCTCTCCAGAGCTCTAAGAATTCTTAGAAATAAGACTGTGATTGTTTCATATTACATTCTGCAGAACAGAGACTTTGTTGTATCAGAACAGTGATGCTTCCAAATAACCAATGAAACATGAGAGCCTTGAATACTACCAAGATCCAATACGTTGCGACCGCAGGGGATGAAATTCTGTTTGCAAGAAATATGCTATGGAAGAATGAGGACATCATTAAGCAGAAGAAAAATCTTAAATAACCAGTGGAGGGTGTAGAAATTGCTGTTTGTAAAATTATGTGTCTGTGTATATACGTAAATAAGCAGAAAGTCAAACTAGATGTTACATGAAATCCAACATTAGCACAAGTGGAATTGCCTTTTCATTCAGAATCAGCACCAAGGGAGGGGGGAGAAAATCTATATCAGGACCACAGTAGGGGGAGTATTAATTTTTTGTTTTGCCATAGTCCTAATCTTGACTGGGGACCCCACAGCCGTTATTTGTCGGGGTAAAATAAGCTCCAACCGACACTAATGGGAGCATTTTTTCTTGGTAAATACCCACAGAGGCCCAATCCTGACTACAATTGGGGCATAGGGTTAGAATCCCTTACTTTCAGTTCCAATCTAAATTGGATCCCCCATAGCTGCTGAACAAAATGTTAAACCTATCAGCAAGGCAACTTTTTCAGTGTTTGTCCCATATTGGCAGGGTCCACTATTCTGGATTGGAGTCATCCAATCCATATTTCAATGTAATATGAAGAAACTAGCCGGCCTTTCCCAGGGGATTCTCACCAGCCAGGTCATTACCTTCCCCATTACCTTCCCCTATTTATCTAATGGTCATTACCATTAGATAAATAGGTGGCACCTATTTATCTGTTTGCATTTTGCATGCTTTCAAACTACTAGGTTGGCTAGGATATGTGATGGGAGATTAACCCACCATGCAAGCACTCGGGTCTCACACTGCCAGCCTGCCATCCTTCAGATGGATATGTGCAGCATCTTTAATAACTGAGCCACCTCTGTCCATCCTAAAAAGTTAAACTTGTCAGCACCAAAGAAAAAGCTTGATGTTTTGACACATATATATATATTAAGAATATTTATATACCAGTCTTCAACAAAAGTTCTCAATGTTTCATTCACTAATTCCTAGCTATGCGGTTATAACTTCATAAAATTTATGAAGTTATATATTAACTTCATAAATTTGTGTGCTATCATTATTCCTATGTTGCATAATAGCCAGCTTGTTTAAGATCGTCCTTGTTTTATTGTCCCCTTCTAATTCACTCTGTGCTTTCATTTTGTACCTCCCCATCACAGTGAGTGAGTGAGTGAGTGAGTGACACACTGGAGATTTCAATTTCAATACATCTGATGAAATGGACTGTAATCTGAGAAAGTTTATGTTGAAATAAGGCTGCAATCCTAAAGAACCTTTCCTGGGAGTAAGACCCATTGAACACACTGGGGCTTACTTTTGAGTAGACATGGTTAGGAGTGTGCTCTAAATGTGATACATCTTCAAGAGCCAACAGAACTCTTTTTACTCCCACAAAAGGTTGAGAGTTTCATTCTTGCTCCAGGGAAAGTTAACAAGATAAGCAAAAATTGGTCAGGGGAAACTGTCCCCTTCACTTTAGCTGCAAATACTTCACCTACTTAAATTATTCTTATGTTAAAGTTACCAGACTGCTGCCTGAAAAAGATGGAAATCCAAAGTAAGGACCAAAGAATAATCTACACAGTGTTATCCCACTCCTGGAGCTAAGCACGTCTTTTAAGCTACCCAGAGGGCAGCTAACTATAGGATCACAAGTTATTCTAACTGCTTTCAAAAAAGAAAATATAACAGAGCAGACCAACAGTGGCCACATTTGCTTAAATGTAAGAGCCATGAACTATAAACTTCAGATGTTTGAAAACAGCAATATTTAAGAAAATTTATAAATTCTTAGGTACATTCACCACGAACGTTAAAATTATGTTTTAATCCAAAAAATTTGTAGTTTCAAAGCTAAGTAAATAATTATAAAACTTGAAAAATTTTAGTTTGCCTTTTACATATCCATGGGCACCTCCATATCCACAGGTGATTCATTCTTGGATGCACATACCCACTACACTCCCTCGGATACCAAAAATCACAGAAAAGGAAATCACAGAAAACCACAGAAAGGGAAATCTCTGGGTTTTAGCTTCCTAAGCACTCCAAAGGTGACCATTGCTGTTCTGGTCCATTTCAGAGGGCTTTCAGGGGCCCTTGCAGGCCACACATGTCCGCCAGCAGCCTCTGTAGACTTCAGAATGGCCCCATAGTTTTCAGGCAAATCCCAGAAACTGGGGTTGTTTTGTTTTTTGTGCTATAGGATTTTATATTAGTGGATCTGGCACAAAGCAGGTCCTCCAGGCCTGTAGGGGAACCTGAATTGTGCCAGATCCACCCACATAAAACTCACAGACAGACCTACCTGTATATTAATTGAGATGCAAAAACAAGCTAAGCCAACATATTTCTGCAAGCCACACATTATGCCAAAGAGTTGCAAGTATCTTGCAAGATATGGTTTGGACAGCCAAAATGCCATTAACTTTTTAAAAGTGGAAAGCCTAACTAATTCTCCTGTGATTTGTTAATCTACAGAAGTTTACTTATGAATAGGAACAATTGTTCTGAAACAGAAATACAGTGGTGCCTTGTAAGAAGAACATAATTTGTTCCAGAAGCATGTTTGTCTTACAAAGCGTTCTTCATACAAAACAGATTTTCCCATAAGAAATAATGGAACCTCAGATGATTGGTTCCACAACCCAAAAAATATTCATATAAAAATATTAACTGTATGTAAAAATGATGACAGAACACTGTAATCGAATTCAAAATACTGTAATATAATACAGAACACAATTATTATAATATTAATTTAAAAATACTGTAATATACAGTATAGTAAAACAGAAAAGAAAAACCTTTATGGCCAAGGATGACTGATTCTCTTCCTCCTCTGCAGATGAGATCCCTCCATAACCTCAGATCCATTAGTTTGTTTGTTTTTTCAACAAATTTTCCTTGTAAAACGATTTGTCAAACTCTGCCAAAACTGTTTATCTTACAAGGCACTAAGAAATTTTAGTTTGTCTTACAAAGCATTCTTCTTACAAGTTATTTGTCTTGTACTTTGCTTGTAGATGAAGTACATATGAATTGAAGGAGAACCATCACAGTGAGTCCTCCTTCTCCTCCAAAGAAGAAAGAAAAATGCATCTTGTAAAATGGGGCCACTTCCCTGTGATCTTTGTTAAAACTCAGATTAATCTGCCTTTTAGGTTTATAAGTTGGGTATATTTTGATGGTAAGTACAGTGGCACCTCATGTAACACATTTAATTCGTTCCGAAGACATGTTTGTTACATGAAACATTCTTTACGTGAAGCGGATTTTCCCATAGGAAATAATGAAAATTCAAACGACTGGTTCCACAACTCAAAAAATATTCATATAAAAATATTGACTAGATGTAAAAATGATAACAAAACACTAGAATTGAATTCAAAACATGCATTCAATGTGCATGACCCTATGAAGTCTATTTAGGCTGCAATCCTAACAACTCTTTCCTGGGAGTAAGCCCCATTTTACACATAGAGTAAGCCCCATTTAACATGGGAGTTAAGCATTTAAACATTTAACATGGAAGCCCCATTTAACATGGTTAGGAGGCTGCAATCCAAAACACTTTCCAAGTGTCTCCCCACTTTCTCCTTCTCTTCATCCTGAGCCTCTCTCCCCTCTGCTCCCTTCTGCCTAGCCCTGAGCTGCTTCCTCCTTCCCCACAGCTGTTCTCTCCTTCTGCCCAGCAGATGCCCAACCACAGGAGGAACAGTGTGGAAGTGCTGCTTTTGCTATGGGCAGGCGTGCTAGGCATCCCTGAAGCTTTTTAAAAGGGCTGCGGGCCAGCACATCTGCCCCAACTGCCAACAAGTTTGTTTGTTATGTGAAGCAGAATCCAAGAGCAATTTTTGTTTGTTACATAGAACATACTTTACATGAGGCATTTGTTACGTGAGGTGCCACTGTACACAAAAACTTCAATTTAAAAACTTTAAAAGTTGCCCAGTTAGAAGAAAAGTTGCCCAATCTGTTGCCCAATTAGAAACACATTTTATTAACCCAATTGATTTCAAACCTAACCATAAATAACCTTATGCACAGGATTTTGCTCTAATAGCAGGCCTCCGTCAGTCTTGGTAGACTATGGTATCGTGCTCTGCGCTGCATACGCTGCATGTGAAGCACGAAAGCCTGGGTTAGATTGTTATGGAGGATAGGCTGTTACCCAAGCAGCAAATCCCCCCTCTCCACGCCACTGAATTAGTCCAATAGAAAGGCAGAGCCAATACAATTGGATCCAGCTGGCGTCGCAGAGCTGGGATAAGGACAGGAGCTCACCCTGTCTTGTGGGGCTGACCCGGGTCTCAAACCCTGGCCTGCTGGTTAACAGGCACAGTGTCTTAACACTTGCACCACCCACAGCCCATGTGCTCCAATATATAATTAAATCACAAGCCATTTTATTCATACATGCTCAGATGTTCCCACTATTTTTTATTGGGTTTGCTTCCAGGGAAATATGTTTAAAGTTGAATCCCTTAGTTGCAGCTCTAAAGACACTTACCAGGGAGTAAGAAACTGATGAGTTAAGGGACCTTGGTTATTTATGAAGAGATGTGACAGACCTTTGGTATTAAAACTACTGAATGCAAATACGAACAGAGATACACTAGCTTGTTGTTTTTTTCTTCCCCACACATCAGCAGACTTGTTTAATATAGATGTCCTGGGAGGAAAGCTTTCTGGGGCTGTGTTTGCAACTGATCTCTAGATTTCTGCAAACGTTGCAGTGCCAAGCATAGAATAATGCTTTGTGGACTTAAAAACTTGCCAAATAAAAACAACTGCAAATAGTTGCAAGGGAAAAATAATTCCCTGTGGGAATAAGGAGGAGAAAAACATATAAACATGAAAGTATTGGAGGCATTTTTCTATCTACTGTAGATGGGTTAAGAAAAAAGGGTTCATTTCTTGTCTGGGCCACAAACTGCAAACATAAGAGTTATGCTCCCTTTGACTATAATGAGAAGTCAGTAAGTGCATGGAGACTTACGGGAAAGTGGATTGAGGCCTTGTGACCTAAATAACTATGCAGAAGAGAACATTTCAGCAGGTGCAGCTCATCATCTGTGAGATGATGAGCAGCACCTGCTGAAATTCCCTCTTCTATACAATTATTAAGGTACAGCATCAGAGTGACCATATGTCATAACCAAAAGAGTGGACAAAGCCCCCCCCCCCCACCCAAATGAAAGACTATATAGGACATCAAATAAAAGCTAAAAACAGTAAGATAGTGTTTAAATTAAATACATGAAATCACTATTACTAATTAAGTTTAAAACAATTTCATGTGATTTATTAATTCCAAGACAGCTACAGGTTGCTGCTCCCAAGTAAAAAGAGGACAATGAAGATTTTTTTTCCAGGACACAAGGCTTTAAAAAGAGGACATCTCCTGGAAGAGAGGACATATGGTCCCCTTGTCCAAGATCCCTAAAGTGGCCCGGTTTGCCCACTCCCTGTCCTAGAGGATATTACCTTCTGTTGAGCTTTTAATAAGGACTGCATTCCTTGAGTTCCAGCTCAGTACCAGATTTCCAACAACTGAAAATAGTTAACTACCATACATTACTTCATAACCTTCATAATCTTTTAGCCTTTCACAGATTCCTTGAAAACTATTTTTTGTTTTATCTGCCTGCAGTTTCATATGCAACCCAATCCTAGCTTCCAAGTGCTGAAGGTTTCAGAGGCAGCTAAATGATTACCGCAGTATCCAGCAGTGCCACGGAAGCCCCTGGAAGTTTCATCAAGAGAAGGGGACATTCATCTGCTTTCCCCATACCATGCACTGCAATGGGGCTTCTGTACCACCTAAATTGCTAAGTGCAGATTGGAGAAGCCCCATAAGACTCCCAAGTCCAAAAACAGGGCATAGGATCCAGTAAAGGAGGTCCCATATGTCCCTTGGCCTACTGTGTACACAAATAGTGCATGTCCATTCGCATTCAGTTAGCTTCCTTCCTGTCCTGCCTATTTATGCCTTCCTTCACTGTCAAGATTTCCAATATGGTGCCATTCAATACAGTGTTGACTTCACGATGGTGCCATCACTGTAGGGTGCCGTGCAGTTTAAGTCCCTCAGGGGCAGATGACCTTTCAGTGATGGTGCCATTTTGAAGTTAACGCGTTGGATGTATCCCCCAAAATGTGATTATTTTTGGGCCAGAACCTAATGAAGTTGGCAACCTTATACCATATACTTACTGTATACACTAGCCAGGTTTAATGTAGTGGGTAGGGAAGATCTACGTTCCCATCTCTCCTTTGCCATGAAGTTTCCTGAGTGATTTTGGGCCAGTCACTTACTTTAAACCTCACCTACCTAACAGGGTTGTTGTGCACACAGCATGAAGAGAGGAACTTAAAAGCTTGTAATCAAAGCTTAAATAATAATCAAAACAACTAGAGACCATTTGTTCTTTGGCTAATTCAACAGGAGATAAGATTTGATAAAAAGTATGCTGTCTACCGCCATCGCAATGCAAATTTTATGATCTTTTCTTTCCTACAGAGAGCTCAGTTTTGCTCATGTTTTCAAATCAACATATATCTGCTTTGTAGCGTTATTCTGCTACTTCTATTTCTTTTATATAGACTCTGGGGACCTCAAAATATTTCAAAAGCACCGGGCTATGCTGGAAGGATTTCATAAAATTCCATCCCTTAAAATCTTGTAAGTAATCTCATGGATATATTGAGGCTTTCTTTCTTAATACTTTCAATGCAGAGTTCTGCAGTACATTCAATGGGCATGTAAAGCTTTACTTGGTGAAATGCCAATTTTTTCATCTCAACATCTTTAAAATATACTATTGGAGCAAAATGGAAAAATTTCTCCAACATACTAAACATTTCTCCAGTGGAGGATGAACCTCCACTGAACATCCACATTTGGGGGGGGGGGGAACAGGTCAGGAAATAAATTTAATTAGCAATATTCAACCCTTCCAACCCTTCCATTGTTACTTTACAGTCTCATTGCTTCTTCTCTTCTCAGTTTAGATTACTGTTTGTACAACAAACCAGCACAGAATCACATAGTTGACCAAGCATATGTAGGGTGACCTGATCTCTTAACCATAAAAGAGGACAAGGTCGCCCAAAATATTAGACACCCTAGAAAAATGTAGGACACAAAAAATAAAAACACTCATACATATTGCTTTTATGTAGTTAATTTAAACACTGAATTACTTATTAAAACTATTACATATAATTTCTTGTATCTAAGTTATTACAAGAAGGCTGCATGCCGCCTGCTCACAAGGAAAAGGAGGATAATGAAGATTTTTTTTCCTGGAAAAAGAGGACGTATGGTCCCCTTGTGTATATGTAACAAACGCCTGTATTAATAATATGTCAACTATTGTACTATGTCAAACCAGTAATTTGTCAACTATTGCACTGGTAATACTTTTTTTTACCCCAAATGTAATAAATAATAGTTGCTAACCTGCCTTCCGTGATAATCCAAGCCTGCTAACGTAATGGAAAAGTTAGCACAGAAGAAACAGGTTAAAATGTTTGCAACTCATTTGGACTAGAAATCTACAGCCCCCAATTTGCCTATTTTTAAATCAATATGCAAACCACCCCCATTTGCCAAGCCTCCCTATTAGTCTCTTCCTGTTAGGCTCATTCCCCTAATTTTCCCTTTTAGGCTTTAGCCTTCTGGTAAATCTTACCAGCTTCCAATTCTCTTAGTTTAAGCTCTTTAATTTCCTTCAGCTGTTGCTTTCTCAGTTCCTACAACTCAGATTCTTCTGATCCATTCCACTCTCTAGATTTGGAACACCCATAGACCCATTTTATTGCTTTTTCCTAGCCTTGTTTCTCTGCAAGTTAAATTTCTTCTCATTAACAGCTGCATGACAAGGAGAAATTAAGCAAATTAAACTTTTCTATTGTAGAATCTTCAGAAGAAAAATTGCTCCACCTTTGCTTTCCTGGCATTGTTCCTATATCATTAGCTGCAGTGTGATTTTCCGATATTAAGAATTCCATCTTCTTCTATGACTCTATTTCCATATAGCAGGCCTCCGTCAGTCTTGGAAGACTATGGTATTGTGCTCGGCGCTGCATATGCTGCATGCGAAGCACAAAAGCCTGGGTTAGATTGTTATGGAGGATAGGCTGTTACCCAAGCAGTAAATCCCCCCTCTCCACACCACTGAATTAGTCCAATGGAAAGGCAGAGCCAATACGATTGGATCCAGCTGGCATCGCAGAGCTGGGCTAAGGACAGGAGCTCACCCTGTCTTGTGGGGCTGACCTGGGTCTCGAACCTTAGCCTGCTGGTTAACAGGCACAGCATCTTAACCGCTTGCGCCACCCACAGCCCTTATTCCATATATATCACTCTTAAAATCACAGGAGTACAGCCAGATTTGCTTAATTTGGGGGGGCTGCAATCCTATACAGCAGTGATTCTCAAATTTTTTTAACACTGGGACCCACTTTTAAAATGACACTCCATCTGGACGTACCCAGCTTTTAAAAAAGTAATCTTGTAATAGATATGTTTTTATTTATTGATTTTATAAATACTAATTGAATGCCAAAATACCCGGCTAGGTTTATTAATTATTAATTAATAATTAATGCTGGTTGCAGCTCAGTTTGCAGACCAGTTATTGTGGTCCAGAAGTTATTTATTTACTTGCTCTAAAACTTGATCCATTTCTTGTGTTGAGGCAGCCCAAGACTTGAGGCACATACAGTCCAATTAGATGCACGTCTATTCAAAAGAAAGTCCCATTATGTCAATGGGATGAATTTAAAAAATGTAAATAGGATTACGCAGCCTTGTGAATTAATAGCCTCAGGGCTGGAAGAAATTCATATCTGATCTTTCCATCACCAGTGTTTTCATTGGAGGCTCCATGGGACCCACTGGAAATCAAGTCACCACTCACCAAGTGGGTCCTGCCACACAGTTTGAGAAATGCTCTACACTGTTTTATAATGAATTCATTGGGACTTTCTTCTGAGTAGATATGAATAAAGCGGTGCTGTAACTTGTATAACAATATAGTGTGCCAATTCTACTCCATGGCTTAGCCCAGTTTTAATGACCAAATGAAAAGGAGGACAAAGCCCCAGTGCCTTTAGTATTTATAGAGAAGAGATATAATTGGAAATTGATGCTTATTATAAGTTGATGCTTATTATAATTTGCTTATTATAAGTTGATGCTTATTATAATTGGAAATTGATACTTATTATAATTTCACCTGCTGAAATTATAATATTATGAAATTATTTTTTCATAACTATTAATAATAAAAGTGTTCCAGTCCAACGGTGCAATCTTGTGTGTCTCAGAAGCTCCACTGAATTCAGTGGGATTTACTCCTAGGTATGTGTGTACATGGCTTCAAACTTAATTTCCATGGCATTCTAAGGGATCAGTTGAGAGCAAGAAATGGTCACTGTTTTCATAAACACCAATTTGTGAAAATAGAAGTAATAGAAAGTATTACCTTTTTCTGGCCCTGTACTTGTACCACACTGTGTGCCATGCTGCTTGATGTTAAAGGCACAGGAACAGGCCAGCTAAAAAGAAAGATGGCCATACATTGTGCCATGTGATCCATTCACTTAAATACAGGGTAACTAGAACAGCTGTTAGTTTCTACCGTCCTTGGAAGGTTAAGAGTCTGCAGCATTAAGAAAGGGTGTTTCTACTTGAGACTCTTCTACTTGAACTGTTGCAGGAAATGGGTAAATAAATGCTGATGTAAATCAAATAAGTCATCAAATAAGTTGATGTAAATCAAACAGTATAATTTTCTAAAATTAAGGTAGTTCCTTAAAACATAAAATTGAATGCCAAAATACCTGGCTAGGTTTATTAATTAATAATTAATGCTGATTGTAGCTCAGTTTGCAGACCAATTATTGTGATATAGAATGGGCTAAATGGTATTCATGAGAAGTCCTTCAGGGCTGATGGGGTGTTTGTGAATTTCATTCATGCACTGTTAAAATAACTATATGGTTATTTCTTCACTATCCATGATTTTGCAGAGGTAAGTTCTTCGAATGCTTTAATGGAGAAACTCTATAACAAATTTTCACGGAGACCATGGAGTGAAACTATGAAACTTGTTCGCCTTTGCATGGTAAGATTGTTGCCCCTTTGCCTGTTAAGGAAATGGGAATAGATTTATGGGAATGGGAATAGATTTATGGGAATAGATTTATGGGAATGTATTTAAAAGATAAAATTGATATGTAAAAGACATAAACGCCTCTATCATGCTAACTTATTTTGGCAGTTAAGTTAGCAGTTTTCACTTATGCAGAGAAAGGGAAGCATTAGCTGAAGAGCAGCTTTTTCATGTAGGGCTCTTGGCTGAGATAAAAAATTTAGTGTGTGAAGCTAGTTTTTTACTTTTCACCACTTTCAGGCTTGAAAATGACATTTTTATGACTGCCTACTCAGAATCAGAGGCTGTGTGCTTTTTGTAGAAAAGAGAGAGGTCTGAAATAGTAGTGGTCCAGGTTTGAGAATTTGATTCATCCTAGTCCATTTTTGGTCCTTGTCCATCCTAGTCCATCCTAGTCCTTGTCCATTTTTGTTTCTGCTGTCACTATTGTGATCTGACAACCCAAAGGGGCAATGAAGGTCGGGAAGTACCTCCACTGTGGTGTCCTAACTGATTTTCCCATAATGGCAGTGTTCAGACATAACATGAAACCATACTTTATTTAGCTCAGCCAGAGACTTCACTCATTTCAACAGAGAGCCAGAGTTATCATTAATGGTGTTTTCTGATGGCTGGAAGTTACATCATTAAGCAAAAACTCTTTATTATGCAGATAATGGCTAGATAAACCTAAAGGTGTCCCTGCAGGTTGTGTCGCTGGTCATAACTGTAGGGTGTGGCGCTCATCCTTGTTTCTAAGCCTTTAGAACCAGTGTTGTCCAAAGTCATCTCCATGGTCTTGGGGCCAGCATGACTATATGCTGAGCTGCACGGAACAGTTATCTTCCCACCTAGGTGGTACCTATTTATCTACTTGCATTTACGTGCTATCAAACTGCATAGGCACTCTATTGTTGCATAGGAACTCAAAAGTTCCAAAAAACAGAGGAGAATGTGCAAATATTGTGCATATTTTCAAGATATAAGAAAGCCCAGTTATCAAATCAAGCTGGGGTAACCCAATTATAATGGAGGCCATATAATTATTTCTTCCGGAGCTGTATTCGGCCCATGGACCTTTGACATTCCTCAGCCAAACGTGTTTTTTTTAACCTAATGAATCACAACTTGAAGTTGGCTTGTAAACCAGTTTGTGC
Source organism: Cryptoblepharus egeriae (assembly GCA_030015325.1). Taxonomy (NCBI): domain Eukaryota; kingdom Metazoa; phylum Chordata; class Lepidosauria; order Squamata; family Scincidae; genus Cryptoblepharus; species Cryptoblepharus egeriae. Next base: position 51,095,833 of record JAREYC010000004.1, read on the forward strand.
TAATGGTGGTTATCTGAATTCACAGATCATTAATATAACAGATAAGGTCCTTGCTCCCTTTTGAGAATACTGCTATACCATGGAGATGTGAGTTAACTTATAGGGTTACCAGTTGTCTGGTAACCCCCCCAAACAGAACCAGAAATGAGGCTCTTTCACCAGTCATCCAGGAAAGAGCCCCGTTGTTCAGCAGGCCCAACCACCAGCAGGCTAGCTGCACAGCGCATGCACCTCTCCCTGGGGGTGCCTTCCTTGCACCACTTAAGAGGTTCCCTGACCCGCAGGAGAGCTGCATCTAGCCTGGTGCCTCCCCCCCAACTCCCAAAATGCTGCTGCCTGCCTATGATTCGTGAAAGGGGGGTGATGCTGCTTCTGCCGCCGCCAGGATGCTGCTGCCACTACTGCACAGCCTGGGTGATCATCATGACTGCTCTGAGTTACTTAACATGCTTGGTTGGTGGAAACAGGGCATGCATGGCCTGGCTGCTTGGATGAAAATCATGTCTGCTTTGGACCACTCAACATGTGAAAACAGGTTTTTCACAGACTGGCTGCTAGCCTGAGAAAGGCTGGCTGCAGAGATTCTGTATTGAAGACTTACAGATTCATTTTTCATAGGCATTTGGAGATTTAAACCCAAGGTAAGTATTTTCAGCTTATATGTTCAACATTTTTCTTTGGTGTTCTACATTTTGGGGGCCCTTGTCTTCTTTTTTTGGTTATGAAATGGTCACCTGGACTGGGAGGGGGTTGAATAGAGAGCGCACACCATCAGTTTTCAATTTTATAATAAGTAATACAGTATTGAAATTAAATGCAGGAAAGCAATAGGAGTGTTTTTAGCTTTTATTTTAACATGTCCTACATTTGTGGGTGTCCTACACTTTTTTAACATGTCAGTGCAGGAATTTTGCTTGGACATCACAAATTTTGGGGAAACATGTCATCTTTTGTGGTTTGGGCATCTGGTCACCCTTGTTAACGTAGGAACTTATAAAGCTGAGGTCAGAACACTTAGAAAAAAATCAGACAAATAGTAACCATGATTTTACTGTTGTGAATCTCAAATTATGGTTCAGGTTCTTAACCAGCATTAGCACTATCTACGTTTTCAGATCTCCTTTGAACCCAGTTGTTGATCTGAGCAAACTACTGGTAGGCAGTTCTCTGACTGGAGGCTTCTAACCCATATTCTTTATACAACACATGAAATATATTTTATTTCTTTTTTCTTTCCTGAGGACAAACCTCGTCAAGCTACTTTGACTGCTACATCAGATTCTCCTATAATGTCTTGCCTTGAAAAACTAGAAAGAAATTTTTACGGTAATCCTAAAGTTTCCTAATGTGCTCTTACTACATGTTGTCCGTATAGTAGTTCAGGGGAACTTCCCTGATTTCCCCATAGTGTCCCTGACTCTTCCCTGACAATACATTCTGGCAACAGGACTGAGGGTTAACATGTCAGTTTGGTTGTACCTCTGATTTGTATGTGCCCTTGGCCAACGCAAAACTTGTTTGACTTCACATATCATCTCTGCCATAGTGTTATCTGTACAGCCTTTTCCCACAGTCATCTTATTGGGCAATATACGTGCTTCCCACTGCATGGGATTCAGATATCCTTCTTTCTGATAGTATTTCTATTGTAGTTAAAGGCATGCATGCTAATCCGCATGTGCCCTTTTTACACTTGGGAGCTAGGAGCAATATATCAAAACAACAAAAAGCTTGCTCTTTTAAAAATGGAACACATCACTGCATATTTCGTGTATTTCATTTAGTGTATTTCTTTAGAGGAATGGAACCCAACTTACTAATTTCCTATATATGCAGCTAAAACTTTGTCAGCTGTGGTGAAAAGGCTGGAATATCTATCTAAGGAAAAGGGGTAAGTATGGTTATACATACAAAATACAGTTGAAACAAAGCTACTTAATATTGATGGTGAGTTTAATATATTGTTAACTTCTGCTTTTTATTGAAGAAACACTTGAGTGTTGCAACATATGAAATCAATTCAAATAACTGTTGGAACTACTGGCAATACAGTACAGGTGGAGCCTTGGTATCTACAGGGATAGCAGATCTGTGCATGGAAATTCTTCAGATATAACTGCTCCACCTGTAATCATTCATTCAGTCTTCACACTATGAATGGCTTCAATTCCCTAGTGTAGTTCTGGAAGTTATTGTGGTACTGTGAAGTCACCACAATATTATTTCTAGGATGTGGTGGGTGTTAAAGTATGAGGTGGATCTGGGTGGGAAAAGTCCCCAAATCACCTCTGGAAGGATGGTGTATCATGTAGTATTGAAAGTCAAGTTCAGTGGTATTCAGGCATTTCATCCCAGGACCAAGAAAGCACAATTCCAAGATGGTGGATCCCACCCTCTCACAACCTGACCTAAGATCAAGACTCCAAACAGGGTCCTGAACCCCACTTTGAATACCACAGGTCTAGTTGGTCCACCCCTGAAGGTCTAATTATGTGTCCAGGATTGTGGGGAGAGGGAGCAGAGGAAGGGCAGAACCCAGGGAAGGATCTACAATAGGCCTCCATAATATGCAAGGAGTATGCGTACCAGGAACTTATGTTTGCTTCTGAACTTGGGAGAACCATGATAATACTGTTTATAACACTATGATAACACCTCACAAAGGCTTACCCACATTCGTCTAAGGTGGATCAAAAGGCACGCAAGGAAGGTTGAAGCAAAAAAGTTTTTAATTACATTAGTTGCCAGTGATTTGGCTCAACACATGGGTCCTGGAAAGTTCCTCTGCTATCCCCATATGAAGAATATGGCTCAATCCTAAAGACACTTTCCTGGGAGTAACACAATGGGCTTACTTTTGAGTAGACATGGTTAGGATTGTGCTTTATGGCACAAAGGTGGTCTCTGGGATAGGCTATGGACACTTTTAAAGGTATTGCTTCTGCTCTGTGTATTGAAACGCCTCTCTTTTGCTGAAAGGAAGAATGGGGCGATGGCTACCCAAGCTTTAGTGGCCTTACCTTAAGCAAGTGGGGTAGCTGTGCGGAAGAACAAAATGCAGTACAGTTCTGTGATGTAGGCAAGATCGTTGTACAGACCATCTTGGAGGGAGTGTGTGTGGCTCCATTTTGGTCCCCTCATCTGGAATGGCTCCAAAGAGGAGGTTCCCCTTGCACACCACAACGAGGCTGCTCCCCCCCCCCCTCTAGCTACACCACTGTGTTGAAGTTAGTAACACAGAAATGAACCATAGTGGTGTAGAAGCGGCTTGCTAACACTCCCGGAAAGTTCTGCAGTCCCCATGTTTGACTGAGGTAAAGAAGGTACTGTACTTTGGTTTCTTTCATACACATGACTTTTAAATATACATTTATCCCTTGTTTTGTAGACTTGACTCATATGTTAGCCCCAGTGGGAGAACTTTTTGTGTAACCAATGACACATTCTACATAGAGATTCATCTGGAGGATGACGGAGCAGTGAAGGATGTAAAGGTGGCTCACCCTGCAAAATCTTTTCAGGTAATGATTTCATGGGTCTCATTTGATGTTCTGCTGCATGTTAATGTTCTGTTTCTCAAAAATAAAATCTGTTTTGATGGAGAGAACAAGCCTAATTCCTAGAGAAGAATAAGGCTGCAATCAAAAACACATTTTCCTGGGAGTAAGACCCATTGAACACAATAGAACTTCTATTGTAGATACGCTTAGGATTGCACCCAAAGCACCACTTAAGCTGTATTTCTGCTTCTGAAATTTTTTGAAGGAATAACCAGTTTGACACGTTGAAGGTAGGAATGAACCAATCTTCATGATTGAAAGTGGCTCAGAAATTTATTTCCTTCTTCCTCTACTTGTGGGAAATTCTTCATTTGTACCTATGTGGTGAGATCAAAGACTTAAGATCCCAATCCTAGGCAGGTCTACTCAGAAGTAAGTCCCACAGTACTGTATTCGATAAAATCTACTCCCAGGAAAGTGAACACAGGATTTTAACTGTAGTCACTGGTGAGGACCAAGGATTGGCAAACCTTGGCCATGGGACAATTTGTGATCCTCAGAGACCCCCAATTTGGCCCTAATCTTCAATGAGCCTCTGGTCTATCAGAAACTGTTGAAGCCCTGGCTGACCTAAAGGCTAATATTAGTTTACTAATATTAGTTTATTAGTTTACTAATATTAGTAATATTAGTTTACTCTTCCCATTGCCTCTGAATTGTCTCCATGTGTTTCTGGTTTGGTCTGTGCAAGAGGTGTGTGGCAAACAATTCATAATTCTCATGTGCGGCAAACAATTCATAATTCTCATGTGCTTCTCCATGCCTGTACTATAGTTCTCAGGTGTTTTATATACAGTTCCAACCTTGTTATTCACATATTTTTATACATGTATTTGGCTCAACATGAATGGTCACTGCAAATCACAGTTTAAAAAACTGCTTTTTTTCCTGTTGTAGATTGGTAGTCATGCAAGCAAGCATTCCATTTTTCAGTCTTGGAATCAAACCCCTGCAGATACTGAGGCACTACCTTATTCACTTAAGTGCAACAGAGGAGTGAGAAACCTGGAAGTGGGTCTTAAACCTATTTTTCCATTGTTTTCTTTATACACTGATTTTTTTTAATTCATGGGAGGTTCTGGAACGGAACCATAGTGGATAATGAGGGATACCTGTATAAGCTCAGTAAAATCCATTCTTTCATGTAAGTTCTTTCTCTAATGTATTTAATTATACAAATCTATTCAAATTTGAAATGTAAATTCTTTTTTTCCCCAGCCCCTGACAATGTCAGAGTGGTAATGTGTGGCTTTCCTGACAAAATGTTTGCCTATTCCTGGTGAAGACAATATAGTACCTAGCCAGTACTAACCTTTATAGTATTGCAAGGAAAGAAGTAGTAGTTGACACTGGCATTTTTGCATCTTTGTTCAGATAGAGAACGGGCCACAGTTGCTTAACATGAGAGAAAAGCCCTTAGTAGGTAGATGTTCAGAGGCACTTTCTTTAAAATGCTCTGATTATCTTAATACTGAGGCAGAGTTTAAAGCATATATGTAGGTAAAGAGGATCTTGGTTCCAAGGCAAAATTAGTACAAAATGAGGAATAACGTAACTTTGGATCATTTGATATTCAAAACCATAAATGGAAAATACAGGTCTGTATCTGTGAATCTGGTACCTATGGTTTCACATATCCATGGATGAGGAAAGTGTCCATTAATGCTTGCTGACTGCAAAGAAAATGTTTCTTTTTAGGTTGTAATAACCTTTCAAAGTTATAGTGACATGGAGGCAGGCTGCAGGCAGCCAGAATATTTGAAGAGATAGATTGAACACTAGTGGAAAGCAGTCACCTTCCTGTTAGTGTTTGGTCTCTTTAAGCATTTGTCACTGACAAAATGACAAAATCACCAGGTATTTCTGGTGATATTTCCAATATGTAGTCCAAGCAAAGTAGGACAGCAGGGGGCAAACATTGAGGAACACTGCTTTAGGGCTACTCTAGGGCGTTTGAGGTAACTTGAGGATAATTAGACAACCTGGAGTGATGGGCTGGAGGGCTTGTTGTTTTGCGGGTTCTGAAAATGAAGTCCTGAGTACTATAAAATGGCAGTATATATATCAAACAGGCCAGAATTATCATTTATACCTGTGATACTCAAACTGTGGAGTTGTGATTCCCAGCTTATGTAATGATGCCCTATTCCCATTAAGAGCAGGACCAGGGGAAAGCTGCAATATGATCCCCAGGATTTGGCCCAGGGGGGGAAGAGGGGATCTTCCATATAAATAAATGGCGAATTCTATCTGTGTGACTGAAACCCCTCATACTCAGGCCACACTAGCTCTACATAGACATATTATACCTTTCTGAAATCAGGGTGATCCCAGGATTAAAAATCTGCCCTTCATCTGCTGCTTGAACATCCAGCGTTGGAATTTGTGTCTGAACCAAATTGGCAGATATGCCATTTGAATTCAAGAGACAATACATTTTTTCACTTGCCCTGCAAGTGCTCTGTAGGACTCTCCACACCAACTGGACTCTGACAACACCTAAATTTAGACCAAAACTAGCTTAAAAGCTGCACTGTGTGCAGACTTTTAAGCCAGCTTCTGCGGAGGGTGTTTTGCACCTCCAGCCCCGAACTAAGAGAAAAAATGTATTGTCTCTACTTCCAAACAGTGAAAGTAGAGATTGCAATGAAATTATCATAGGGTTGCCATATTTCTCTTCCACAAAATTGAGATAGGACCCTCTGTCCCATTTGCCAGAATGTGAACACAATCCCCCCAAATTGGGATTGTTTCTGTTTTTTGGGACATATGCCAACCCTAGATGAAGTAGAACTTTAGGTTTCATTGCATTCAAAACATTCACTATTTTAGAAGATGCAAGGTTTTTTTTTTTTACTGCTTCTTCCTCTTATTTCTTGTGTAGTATTCCTTGCCTTCTCAGAGGAGCAGCTATGTTATGATCTTGACTGATGTGGTTGTGTAGGAGGAAACAGTTCCAGAATACTGGTCTTTCCCTTCTTCTTCCTCAGTGACCAACATAAGACATATTCAGAAGAAGACATTCAGAAGAAATTATTGCTGTATGAAAATAGTGGGCAGCCAGGCCAGGGCAACAATATGCTATAACCAAAAAAGAGGACAAGGCCTTCACAAAATGTAGGACACTCAAAAATGTAGGACATGACAACATAAATCCTAAAAACACCCATATATGGCTCTTATGTGGCTTTATTGCTTATTAATATAGAACTATTACATGTATTTTATTACATGTGATTTATTAGGCTCTATGAAGAAGGCGGCTCTATGCTACCTGCTCATAAGGAAGAGGATGACAAGAAAGATTTTTTTCCAGGACACAAGACTAAAATTCAGGAAATGTCCTGGAAAAAGAGGACATACGGTCACCCTGAGTCAGGCCTAAAATCACTTCCATATGTCAAACATGGAATCTCCATTACGGAGATTCCATGTAAAGTTCTACGTAACGTTTATTACTAGTGTGTCCATGTATCTGCTGGGGTTCTGTTCCAGACCCCCTTAGTTAATATGGGCCAGCAAATGATCCCTAAACACAATCATATTGCTTTCATGTGCTTAATTGAATCACTATATTTATTAAACATAAAAAACTATTATGTATAGAGTGCAATCCCAAGCCTATCTACTCAGAAGTAAGTCCTGTTGTATTCAGTGGGGCCTTCTCCTAGGAAAGTGTTTTTAGGTTTGCAGCCATCATTTATTAATAACAAAGAAGTGCTACCTGCTGCTACCTGCTTTTTTCAAGAAAAAAGAGGACAATGTTAATTTTCCAGGACACAAGGCTGAAAAGGAGGACATGTCCTGGAAAAAGAGGAGTTACCCTGATTCTCATATAAATGAAGATAGTATCCTTGACTGTGAAAATATTGTTGGTGTTGCATCCTGAAATCCACACACAGAGAATAATGTTAAAGGACTTGTTTACAAGAAGCACTAATATAAGTTAATAACAGTTTCTGACATTAAACAGACTAGAGCCTGCATCCAGAGTGACAATGTCCTCTTTTCCAGGACATGTCCTCTTTTTCTGCCCTACTTACTGGAAAAAAACTTTCATTGAAGATTTTTATTCCTAGACACAAGGGTAAAAAAGAGGACATGTCCTGGAAAAAGAGGACATATGGTCACCCTGTATAGAAGGGAAAAGGGCTTTGTGTGGGATGGGGGAGGAGGTGAGAAAGTGTGTGTGTGTGTGTAGAGTGAGTAAAATAGGGTTTGGGGGGATCTTTAGAAATATTAAATGTGGTCACCTTGCCCCCAACTAGATCACATGGAAAACAGGGCTGCTTCTGAGCAGTTAAAAGAAGGGAAGTTGCTATTTCTTATGTAAATTATCTTGTACAAGGGCTGTGCAAAATGTAGAATGTACACATAACAGAATGTACATATAGGTGACTAACATGGTGTTTATGTTTTTGTTTGTTTTTGTCCTCACAACAACCCTCTGAGGTAGGTAATTGTTCTGTGAGGAGCTTGTAGAACTCTTCCAGATGGAATCCTTCATGCTGGGTGGTCATTACACCTAGCATCAGGGAATGCCGCCTTCCAGGCTTCCAACAAGAAACTGGCTTCCACTTTGCTGCTGCATTTTAAATGGAAAGTGTCTCACTCACCCCAGGGTCTCCTCAGTGGAAGTTCAGGGCTGCTGGGCATCTTCCCTCTCTCCCTCTTCCTCCCTGCAATGTGATGTTACAAGGCACCTGGGCAGATGGACTTGTGATGGAGGAGCTGCTGCTGCATGCGGTTTTCACTTATGCCCTACAGCCAGTCCTCCACCACTTTCCCTTCACCCTCTGCTGCAGGAGACCTACCTTCTAAAACATTTTACACAGAACACAAACCAATATGCTGACTTCTTCTGTAGGAAGGGCTAAAATCTACATATTAATCTGGTAAAACATACATGTTTAAAAATACAATGTATAGGTGTCCTTTATTATCCACTGGGGTTCCATTCTGGAACATCCTGTGGATAAAAAATCAGTAGAAAAATGAATTTAAAGACCCACTTTCAGGTTTTTGTTCTTCCACTGAGCCTATGGAATACAGTTATGCCTCAATATATGCAGAAGCTGAATTCTGGAACTCCTTGATTTTACAAAATATGTGCTAAATGCAGTCAAAAAATACTCTTAAAGCAGTGGTTCTCAAAAATGAGGATCAGGACCTCTCAGCAGTTGCAACTTCATTTTGGGGGGTTATGAAAAACTGTGGACTGCCATCTTGGAATGGGGCACTTAGGGGCACTTAGGGGCACAATCCAGAGTAACTATGGGGAGTCCTTGCTCTGGTGTAAGAACAATTTACTCTGGATTGCAATATGAATTTCCCAAAGGTTTTCACTAAGTGGTGCCATAACTACGGGTGCACATAATGTCTCTTACGTGCTCCTGTAGTTATCTCTGGATTGTAGGGTTAGGCTGCAATCCATACTTTCCTGGGAGTAGGCATCATCAACCACTATGGTACTTACTTTTGAGTATACATGGAGGAACGCTGGCATCACAGTGATGTCACTTCCAGACATAACATCACTTACATGTTGAAGACATAACTTCTGGGGGTTCCTGGGCAGATTATCATTCTCAGAAGGAGGTCCTAGGCTGAAATGCTCGAACCACTGTCTTAAAGGAATGCTTTATCACCATCTTTACTAAAACCCAGGATGACAATTTATAGTACACAGTACACAGTTAGTAATACGATTTTAAAAAAACAAAACGATCATTACTGGTACACTAAAAGATGGATTTTAGCATTACCTCCAGATATTCATGGATTTAAGAAATTCTAACTTTTGTTTTTTTCTCTAGACTTGTGAAGATCTGCTGCAGCATCTAAGGTACTTTGTTTCAGGAGGATTTATCCTATGTTTGGAGTTTTCTTAATGCATAAAATGTGTTGTCATTTTTTCCCTGTATGGTAATCCAAAGCAAAAGTGAAAATAACTTATGAAGACTGTGATTTCCCTCCTTTTCCCACCTCAAAGATTGAAGAGCCATGATATTTCAGAGTTAGCAAGTCATCTTGGACTGCTGAGCCATCTTCTAAATGTCGTACTAGCACAGAGTACTGTGGTGACTTAGTTTATGAAACTGTATAAATTGAGAAGTGTCCCAAGCTAAGGTCAATCTCCCTTATATAAAAAAATGAAAGGACACTCACTGACTCATCAACACCCAGCCAAAACCGCTGGACCAAGAAGTGTGAGATTTTGGGAGGGTGTTCCTTCTGTGATGAAACCCACTAAGAACTGATTTTTGGAAATTCAGACTAGAAGGGTGTGAAAATGAGCACAACTTGTTTTAGTCCCTGTTCTTTCATGACTGATCCAAGGCCCTGCCCCAATCTCTAGACCTAGACTCATGAAATTTGGGGAGGGTATGCATTCCATGATGTGAACACTAGGAACCCATTTTGAGAAATTTAACCCCTAAGGCAGTGAAAAAGAGTGCAACACATTTTCATTCTGTACGTAACATTGAAGACTGATCAACACCCAGCCCCAAACCCTGCACCTGGGGTAAGGGTGCCCATGATCTGGAGGGGAGGATGGTGCACTGGGAGGGATGGTGAGGTGTTCCAAGGGGGTTATACCTGAAATGCCAGATAAATCTTGGTTGTATGTGTGTTATATATATATTATATATATATATTTATATATATATAATCTCCATGCTTCTGATTTTACCTCCTGTGTCTAGTTGGTTCTTTGGGGCATTTTAGTTTCAATAACTATTGTGAATTTGTTCATTTTTGTTTGTTTAGAATGCAGAATTACAATGCTTTCAGAAAGGTTTTGGAAGAGCTGTTAAGTCTTTATCAAATTCCAGGAGACAGGTTTGTTCACTACTATTTATTTATTAGTTGCTTATAAATTTATCTTCCTAACAAGGGTTTTCTTTTCTTTACTAGTTCTACAAAATTCAAAGGCAATGTTGCTTTGCGTACTTTAGAGAAAGACCTCTGTTCACTGTCCGTCTTGCACAGGTGAGCTTTTAGCAGAGATGTACAATTTTCAAATGCTGCAAAAAATTATTGGAAAACACCTATTAATAGAGATGAGGAAGCATCTTTTAATGGTTGGGGAAACTAGAACTGAATTTATTCCTCTAAGGATGGACAGGGGTGTTTAAAAAAAATAGTTTATAAAGAACATCCCCTAAAAATAGATAGGTTTAATCTCCAGTGGTAAAACTGATCATTGTGCATTCTGCCACAGAACACCAGATATGGACCAAGTCACTGAAATACTTTGTGGAACGGTTGGCTATATTAGGCCAAGAACTGAAGGTAATGTTTTTTCCCTTTAAACTAATGAAAATATTTAAGTAAATCCTTTTAGCAAGTGTACTGTGAGATAGTCAGCATAGGTGATAGCTTTTCTTGTGGGGTTTTTGTTTGCATTTTCAAGGAATTAAAAATCTGATGGTGGCAGTATTGCCTGTGCAATGCACTGTGGCCAATATTATATTTGCAAGTAGCCTTTGTAGTACTTCAAAAACCTGTTTGACAAGAACTGACCGTAGAAGAAATGTGTATGCCATATTGCAAGAAGCCTCTCGCTCTTCACCTCTTAACTCTACCACAGTGTTGCCTCACATAAAGAGCTTAATTCATTCCAGAGGCATGCTCTTTAAGTGAAGTGGATTTTCCCATAGGAAATAACAGAAACTCAGTTGATTGGTTCCATAACCACAAACCCGGTGGGGGCAGTTAGGGACAGCTGCCTCGCACCCCCAGGCAACTGCCCCAAGTTGGGGGCAGTTAGAAGCAGCAGCGCTGGCCGGCAGCCCTTTTAAAGAGTTTCCACGTGGAGCGTCAGGGCTGCATAGCACGCATGCCCATAGTGCACTTGCTTGTTAAGTGAAGCAGAACTTGTTATGGGAAGCAAGATTTCTTGGAAATTTATACTTGTTATGTGAAACACTTGTTATGTGAGGCACTTGTTATGAGAGGTACCACTGTACTGTTTATCTAAAGCAGAAAGCAAGCATAATACTCATAAGTCTTGAAAAATGTGTTTTTACAGGAATACCTCTGAGTATTGAATTTTATCTGTCACCTTATCAACTTCTGGATAAAGAACTCACCCCAGGTAATGACAAATTAAATTGGGTAGGTAAAGTTACATATAAAACCACTTTAAAGTGAATATTAAAGGTGGGGGATGACTACTGATCAATAAGAGAATTATCAGGTGGTATTACAAAAGTCTGAAATTACTAACAGCCCACTCCTAACTGAATCCCACTGGTGTAGTTGCACCAGTGGAGAATGCACTGTATCCTGAGGAAAGATGGGGAATGCTTTCTGGATCCTTCCTTAAGGTAAGGGAACTTTTGTTCCCTCCACTACCCCATATGTCTCCTCTGATCTGCACTTTCTATTTTGCTGGCACAGATCTAAAGAAGGTAAAGAAGAAAGAAAGCGACAGGGAACAGTGTTAGGATCTGATATATGCCAGTGCTACCAAGATCTCCATCCTCCCTCTCTCATTCCACCACCCATTCTCTCTCCCCCGCCCAGTCTTCCTTCCTAAACTCCCTCTTCCTTCCCTCCTCATTCAGCCTGCCATTATGTTCACTGCTAAAGAGGGTAGCAAGCCTCTGGCACTGATGGCATTTTCTATGGCAGATTCAAAATGGACCCTAGCAGCGTGATGGCAGAGCAGTTGTACACAATACTGCTTTCTGTGGTTATAAAGGGCAATCCAGCCCTACACTGGATTGGATTGTAAATGGCTTTTGCTTTGCTTTTTTTAAGTGAGGGCAGTTGTAATATAAAATACTTTTAATTGACTTATTTGAGTTAATGACTGTTTTGAAGTATGCAGAACATGTAACAGAAGTGCATTCATTTCTGCAATTTGTGCCATGAAAACTATGGAAGATGTCCATGCTGCATCTCTTGAAGTTATAGGTTTATTTCTCTTCTAATTAGGCTTTGTTTTGTTGTCCTATAAAAAGCTATACTGAATATAAAAAAAACTTACTCCCTAACATTCTGCCTTGTGAATTTTTGGTGTGGCTTATTTTTTAGATTTCCTTTAAATATTTAGGTATCTGTTCATTAGACACATCTGACCAATATCTTGGGCACAAATTGATTTGATTTTGTGAGTCTTCACTTTTTGCTGGATTACTAGAACAATCAAGAGGTATCCTTGTCCAAAGCATTTTAATTTTAATCCTTGTAAATTTTTTGCATTCAAAAAATTGTGTCATTTTTTAAACTTGCAAAATGTACTTACATTTTAAAACTTGGACAAAAGTCCCAGTTCTTGGCTGATCTACACCTCTGTGTGTTTGCCCCACTGCGAAAATTGATTCCTCTTTTGCACTGCTTAAGACTAGAACTGAGTCAATGGGAATTATTCAGATTGTCTTATTTTGAGAGGTTGCTTATAGAGGTAAGCCAGGCATTTTCAGGAACTGTGCTGTGACACACTGATATGCCAGTTAGAGTGATACATAGGTGTCGCACAGGAATTTGTGGGAAGATCATTAATGGGACCACTGAAAGGATGTGAGCCCCTTTCCAACAGCTGTAGGGTGTAGCACTTTTCTCCGTTTCAGGGGCTAAAGAGCCAGCTTTGTCCAAAGACACCTCTGTGGTCATGTAAAAGTGAGATAAGCATTACAAAAAATATTTGACAGAAGGTGATAAGGGCAAAAATGTGTGAACACATGAGCAGTGATATCTTTATTATGCTGTCTTCAGCTTTCTGGGTGAGGCAGACTGGTCTCAAATCAAAGTGCTTCTTTGGGAAGCCAAAAAAAATCCAGATACAGTTTGCAGTATTGGAAAACATCCTCGCTATATGCCAAAGACTCAATCTCTGTTGTATACTAAGAAAGAATGTGCACTGACACTGTGTTCCTCTTTCCATCAGATTTGGAATTAAGTGGCATGAAGGTATTTTTAACAATGGGTGAGGCAGATGAAACACATACATTTCCTCTCTCTCCTTTGATTGTGGATTCTGTGACTGGTAAAGATGAGTAAGTCTCAACAGCATTATTGATGCTCCTATATATTTAACAAATTGCCATTTTACCCTGTGGTGCTGCTTGTATTCTGTTGCATACAATGATAGATAGAACAAGGCTATTTTGCTAATGGAATTTTGTTGCATTTTCTCACTTGATACTAGGTATGGACAAAGTATTAAGGTACAATTTTTCTGATTTGGTTTGTTACTTTGGGTGCTTTTATATTGTTTTCTTACACCTGCTATGTGCATGCACATATGGAAGTAAGAGCTGCAAGATGGGATACATAAGATCCTAAGACAAAACAATATGCTAGTTTAATAGGGGAGAAAGAAATCAAAGAAATAAATCATACAGTTACCCTCAAATGATCTACTTATAACTTACCATTTCAGGATGTTAACTGATTTTTCCCTGTGCACAGAAATAAAGTTGACCTTAAGGATGAGTCTCTAGCACAGTCTAATAGATATAGTGTATATTGCTCTCAGTTCTGACAAAGCAACAAAGGAAAACCGGTTTGGAGAATGTCGTACTCCCAGGTGCTCCCACTGTAAAGAGAATGTGGATCACCATAGTGTTGTCCAGTTTCACAGTTGATAAGTGAATTGGCTTTTAGTATTATAGTGGCTGCATTGGTGGAGGAGGTACAAGATAGCAACTCAGAGCCGAACAGTAGGATGAATGTCCATTGCTGGCATTGTTGTCATTCCTTGTTTTCAATAGCAGTAAGACTTGAGCATATAAATTACAAGAAAGGTTGCTACAACCTGTTGGTGACCAGGAGCTTGTTCCACCTGCAAGCATTTTTTGCCATCTCCCTTTAATAGAGCACCTATGAATGTGCGGGGAAGTCAACTGTTCAGTACATGTCAAACTTTCTGAGCTTCTCTTTGTTAAAGAAGTGAAAGTTCTGTGATTGCATCTGTCACTTCAGTGCAACATTGTGCCACTGTATTTCTCTAGTCCAGGGTATCCAAACTTTTTGGCAAGGAGGGAGACATCATCTCTGTGTCAAGGGAAGGAAAAAATTGATTTACCGTACATTTCAAATTTGAATAAATTAGACAACTATATTGGAATAAATAAATTCATGGGCATCAGAATACTTTCCAAAAGTGCAGGGAGCAGAGCTTCCCTCATTTCTGGACCTCCCTACAGGTCATATGGAGAGGCCAGCAATATAAAATATTATTTCTTAGATTTTAATAATCCAAATCTTACTCCAGCAACCATTTTATGGATCATAAAATAGAAATGTATGCCTTAACTAATGTAAGGAAAGTTGTAATTGTTTGTAATTGCTTTTCTTTGGTAATTGTTTTGAGAAGAATATAATTGTTGTAGTTGTGTAGGTATTTATAGTGCTGAGTGTGTGCACAGGTGTACTGACTTGCTATTTTCTATGAAAACCCACTCAATGCACACAAAGAATACTTTTCCTGAGACAGGTGATTCTGCATCTATATGACTTTTTGTTTTTAATTTGGTTTAGGCTGCAATCCATTTCTACTCAGAAATAAGCCCCATTGTGCTCAATGGGTCTTACTCCCAGGAAAATGTGTTTAGGATTGCAGCCTTACAGTGTTTCTCAACCAGTGGTACTTATGAAACCCCCAGACATGTGCCACCCCGCAGTAAAACCAGTAATGTGATATACAATAGTGGAAGGCAGCTTGGCTCAGTGGGCAGAGCTCCAAAGCATGCTTTTCACAGCCTTCATGACTACCCTGAGCCTCTTACAGATATCACATTTGTCCTCCCAACCCAGAAGTGACTGGCAATGACACCATTACCAGTTACTTCCAGTTCTACTTGCAATAGATGATCATGTGAAGTGGTACAGTGGAGGGACAAAAGTTCAGAAATGCTGACTTGGATCCTTCCGATGTTGTATTACAAAGTTACATGTCAAAACAGCTTCCTTGGTTTTAATGCCAACTTTCACCTCTTCTCCAGCAACCCTAACTTCTTACCCCTGACGGAAGTGGCCTGCGTGGATTTATTGGCTTGCTTCTTCCTGACATTTTATGAGCCTTTTCCTATATCCTTGTACAGTCTCCAGGAGATACAGAAACTTACAGGCAAGCATAATGAATAAGTACTTGGAATGCACCACTATCTTTCCACCTCTTCCTGGCTAGTCCATGTTGCAGTGAGGCATTTTGTTAATACTGCCCTTAAAGTTATTTTTGTCAGTGGAGTAGGGAGTGGAAGGTAATAACATGCATTATAGACATCATTATTATTTTAGTTGCTCTATATTTACTGGAGTCCTCATTTCATTTACCCAAGTGGTATGCCTAGGATTGCAGCCTTGGTGTCTATGTCCTTTTTCAATTTTGCTAAATGAGATGTTGAAAGCAAGAGCCATTCAGATCAGTGAAGTTATTTCAGCTTTTCAATGGAATGGAATTCAAATATAGCATTTGATGTCACTTATAAGGATCATGTTGGGAGAACTTGATTACTGCTTATAGAAGTTCTTTTGAAAAGAGAAACATGTATGATATTGGGAAAGCCATCTGAACTGTTTCTTATCTGTAAAATTGGGTAACTACTATTAAAGGTCCTTGATGGCTTGGATTTGGTCTCCACCTTTCAGTGTTTCTTGCAACAGAGGGTGGATGCCTAGAGGGCAAAGTCTATCCCACCATCAGTTAAAATTAGGTCATGGTGCAGTGGAGAAGAAGGAACACATTCTTGGCCTTCAGCAGATGGCTTGCTGATGAATGACGCTATCCAAGTTGCATCAGGAAAGGAAGCTTCTCCAGTTCTGGCATTTTCTGAGAAGCCAAGACAATTGCGAAGACAGAAATTATTTCATGAGTCATCAGCATGGCTGTATTTTGAGTAGAACAATGTGTGTGCACAGTGGGTGCCTCTAGATATGTGCTGCAGTATATTCAAAGTTACAGAGGCACCATTCCTGCCGCAAAAGTGGCAGGAAGGAGCGGTAAGTGTAGGACTGGGAAGAAAGTACATACCAAAAGATGTAGGGGCATCAGTGCCTCACGTATCACAGAGATAAAAATAGCCTTGAGCCTGCATTTATTGCTTGTACTCCACCCGGTTTGTAGAGTTGTGCTATCAGAGGGAAACTGAGTTTGTTGCTACCACACTTACTGTTACTATACAGGGAGAGACCAGAAGTGACTGTGACTTTGGGAGATACCCAAGAGAGTCTTGCAGTGCTGCATGCAACAACATGCTCTCCTCTCTGACATCACTATTACCCACCTTCTCACTGTCCATGATCATGGGGTGAACGTTTGGTGGCCCACAAGGGAAAACAAAAAGTACAAGATTAAGGAGGAACGTGTGTGATCTTCTCCAGGCCACGAATAACAGTCCAGCTGGCATCAGTCTCTTAAATCCCTTCTTCTCCCTCTTTCTTAGTTTGTCTTCCTTCAGAATAAATATTATTTTTTAGTCTACTTCTCAGTTGTATAGATCCATGATTCTCAAACTTTTAGCAACAGAAACTAACTTTGTAGAATAAGAAGTGACATCATCAAGCTGGAAAATTTTTAATAACCTTGACTGCAACCCTACTTGTACTTACCCAGTCGCATTTACTATCGTTATTCAAAGCATATATAGTAACCTATTAAAAGCTTGTAACATTTACCCAAAAGCAGTCATACAGCTTTAAGTCTAATATACAAAAATAAAATATTGAAATGAATGGGGACCCAGAAGAAATTGTGTCACAACCCACATAGTGGGTCCTGACCAACAATTTAAGAAACACTGGTATAGACCCATTTAGTTTTTTTATTTTATTGCACTCTGCCAAGACATCTCTTTGGCCTTCTTATATATAATGGCCTGTCTCTAATATATCATGTCTTGACATTAATCTTGTTGCACTAATGGAAAAATAATCTGTTTTCAGGGATTCCTGTTGCTGGATTGAAGCCAGCTCCTCTGCATGAGTTGATTATTCAGCTTGCCTTTTCTGAAAAATGCAAAAATGGCCAAACAACGAGCAAATATTTCAATGTGGTAATACTCATCAGATTAGAAACTTAACAGTTGAAGGAGTAATATTTTAGTTCACTTATGCTGTCTCTGTTGTTTTGGAAACTCATATGAATTTGCAAAATTAATATATTAAATGCTCTCAGTTTGCAAGATCTATAAGCCATACCCTACAATCCATAGTCACTACAGGAGCACGTAAGAGACATTTACGTTGACGTAATTACATATAACTCATGTTCATATTGCAGTCCAGAGTACATTGTTCTTACGTCGGAGCAAGAACTCCCCATAGTTACTCTGGATTGCACCCTATATAGTTGCAATTCTGTGCATAACAGTGCCTGCCCCCACTGCAACTTGGTTTAGGGTAATTTGATTGTACAAAACTGGAAGTGTTGACGGTCGATGTGGTCTTATCGGGAAAATTCAGCTGAGTTACTCTTTCCCTCTCAGCATTTTACAATTTACTTGCACTTTTTACACATTTTGTAGAATAAAATAATAGCAACACAGATGTCACTGAGTTGGGGAAACTGAATAACTTTTCAAGTTTGCCAGAATCTTTCTGGCTCATGATTTTCAAGGAGGTGGGATTGCTGCTATCCTTGTAACAACTATGTAATTGGATGAGGAGAACTGACACGTATTTTTTTTTATAATTACACTGTGTATCTTAGATGGGTCACACTCTAAAAACAGGTATTCCGAATATGAGTCTCCCAAATACTCGACTTCCACTCCTTTCCACTCCTTTTTATAACATATTAGCTTTAAAATATGTTGCTAAATATATGCTACTGCTAAATTTATATTAAAATTTTACACCTTAAGTTTCAGTGTCCTTTAATCACTCCTTTAATCATCTCCTTTAATCACTTCCCTAGTCATTTTTTTTTTTGAAGGGGAGAAGAGAATCCTTTTTCGAAAGTGTTAAACTAATTATTGCCTTGTAGTTGTTCCATGATAAGCACTTACTGTCTCTGCAGTCTCTTCCAGATATCCCAAAGCAGAACTTTTTCATAAATACCAACCCCAAAAAATCTGGAGCAATGATCAATAACCTTCCATTTGTACACTGCAAATGTGTGCCTGACATGATTGAAATTCTCCGACGTCAAGCTGTATATAACACTCTTGTTAGCAGTTGCATATCTGCAGATACCGAACGTGGAGGTAAGATGGTACTGCATCTCTTGCTTGCCTCCTTCTGATGGGATTGTCAATTATTTTTAAATCTGCTTCTAATACTGCATTAAGAAAGAGAGCATATTTTTGCTACTTGTCTTTAAGCCTAAAGATAAAGAGAAGCCTTTGTGTATTAACTTGCAGTACAAGTTTATTAGGGATACCATATTAGTAATACCATCCTGACTTCCAAGGACAAGAATTGTTCATTTCTTTAGCACATCTAGCATTTTGAGTAAAGGGATGGACAGAAGGTACAGTATAAATCTCTTGGGTTGAGAATCACTTGTCTTGAGAGTGTTTTGCAAGACAAGCAAACATTAAAAGCGATGTGTTGCCGTACAAGAAAAAATAGTCCCAGCTGGGATACAGCCAGTTTCAGTACTCGGCCAGCCTATGCATATCTACAGTGCACTACACTACACTTTTCCTTGATTACTTTGTATTATATTACAGTACTAGCGAAATGTGCCCTTGTTGCGGGAGCAAAATACCCCCCCTCCATTGTGAATCATTCCCCCTGTGCATCATCCCAGCCAAAACCACCAGGTCTAGAAGTGTGAAATTTGGGAAGGGTGGTCCTTCTATGATGGAGGCACCCACTAAGAACTGGGTTTCGGAAATTCCAGTGGGAAATGGGTGAAAAGGGGCCCAACACCTTTCGCCCCTTATACATTGAAGAATCTCTGACTGAAGGACGCTCTGCCCTAATCCCTGGACTTAGAAGCATGAAATTTTTAGAGTGTATTCTTTGTGACAAGAGCTCCCACCAAGAGCTGATTTCTATAAATCAACCCCTTAGGGGCAAAAAAAAGGGTGCAACGCATTTTTGGCCTATACTTAACATTGAAGACTGATCAACACCCAGACCCAAATACTGCAACTGCCTGGTATAGGTGCCCATGTTTGTGGGGGGTTGATGCGAATGGGTTTATTTTACTCCTGCAACATGGGTACATCTCGCTAGTAATGTAATATAAAAAACCAAAGAGAAATTGGGCTCAATATGTAGTCTTTATAGAATGTACACATGGCCCCACATGGGAAGTTTTGTTCCTGGAACCCTTGTGGATACTGAATTCTGTGTGCAATGAAATCATGTAGATTTCAGGGTCCTCTGAGCTCCAAGCACAACTTGAGCATTGTTTTGGTTATGCCTGGAGCTGTTCTCATGCCTATGGGGCTGCATGCATCCTCCTCGGTCTTCAGAATGGCCTGCAGAGATCCTAGTGCTTTTCCAATAGTGCTTTTCTATGACTTTCTATGGGGCCTTTTGAGCCCCATAAAAGCTGTGCATAGATTCCATGGGCCATAGAAAAGCCTCCCAAGATTTCATCTTGAACCAAATCTCAAACAGATTCCAGAGAAGCTGAGCCGAATCCACAGATAAAGAGGCGTAACTTGTAGTCTGCTTACAGACTCTGTTTCACTATACAGTGGCGCCTCACGTAACAAATTTAATTCGTTCCGGAGCCATGTTCTTTACGTGAAACATTCTTTACGTGAAGCGGATTTTCCCATAGGAAATAATGGAAACTCAGACGATTGGTTCCACAACCCCAAAAATATTCATATAAAAATATTAACTGGATGTAAAAATGATGACAGAATACTGAGATTGAATTCAAAACATGCATTCAATGTGCATGATCTTATGAAGTCTACTTAGGCTGCAGTCCTAAACACACTTTCCTGGGAGTAAGACCCATTTAACACAATGGGGCTTTCTTCTGGGTAGACATGGTTAAGAGGCTGCAATCCAAGACACCTTCAAAGTGTCTCCCCACTTTCTCCTTCTCTCCATCCTGAGCCTCTCTCTCCCCTGCTCCCTTCTCGGTAGCCCTGAGCTGCTTCCCTCTTCTCCACTGCTCTTCTCTCCCTCTGCCCTGCGGATGCCCAGCCACAGGAGGAACAGCGCAGAAGTGTTGCTTTCACTATGGGCAGGTGCACAAGGCAGCCCTGACGCATTTTAAACAGGCTGTTGGCCAGCGTGTCTGCCCCAACTGCCAACAAAGATTTTTTTTATGTGAAGCAGAATCTTAGAGAAATTTTTGTTACGTGAAACATACTTTACGTGAGGCACCACTGTACAATGAATGGGATCCAAAGGACTTTAAGGTTGTGGACATGTGCACAAGAGGTCTATAGAGCGATTTCCTCTGAACACCCCTAACACCTCTGAAAAGGCAAATCTAAAAAATCTTGGATTATCTGCTAGTGAACCATCCCCCAAGTGAAAACTGACAGCAGGCAGAAGTCTTATGAGAATGCACTTATGAGAACCACTTTGGGTTAAACAGGAAACTGACAGGGATCCACTTACTCCTTTTAAACTGCTTGCTTTGGGCAAAGAAACAACTAAAGGATTTTTAAGAAACCTTAAAACTTGTGAAATACACAACTGTACTAAATTGAATCACATAAGTTTCTTCCTTCCAGATTCATTAGACCTACTTTATTATGAGGTGGCTCCACAAGACGACAGCAGCATATTGGTTATATTCCAGCATCCTATAGATAACTTCTTTGCCTGTGGTATGTGTTGAAGCAAACGTGCAGTATCAGGAGCCTACTGTTGAAGCACATTTGTGAGACCCCAAAAGATGGCAAGATCATCTTGTGGGGTCTGAACTAGAACAGGGTGAGGGTTCTAACTTGAGAAAGTTGGTCTGGCTGGATCTGGGTTGTGCAGTTGCAAAATGTCCTTTTTGGAACAGGGCTGTGTACAGCACTGATTGAGTGGTCCTTATACAGAAGCTTCTCTATTAAAATATAAACGTGCAGAGGGGGAAAATGTTTATACATGCTTGACCTTGTATTTATTTGCTCCAAGTCCAACTACACATAATATTGAACATGTGACAAACCTCCCACCTCCCCCAAGATTTTTTTGGAGAATCTCTGTCCAAATAGGAAAAACTATGTGTATTACTATTGAACACAAAGGTACTCTCTTCAGATCATCATATAAACTGCATGCACTCTTACTCTTCATTTCCTTCCCCCATGTTCACATAACATCTGGATCATGTATAAGAGGCATGTGTCACAAAGCCACTACTAACTCTGCCTCATCCCACTCTTCAGAGTAGGGGCACAATCCAGAAGTGCACTTGGGTTACCCTATCTATCACTGGGCTGACCCAACTGCAAGATGGGCCACCCTCGTTATTCTGGAAAAGGCCTGGAGCAACCTTAGGCAACATAGGCTGCCCCAAGACAGATGGACCTGGACTGCCAGCCTAGGCAGTTCAGGAGAGGCATGTTGAGGGCATGTTTAGCATTGCCTAGGGCAGAGCAGTGACTCTGTAGCCAGAGCCTGTTTCCAAGGCAGAAATGCCCTCACCAACTCCTGAGAGTTATACCACCTCAGGAGCAGGTATAGCAATGAATAGACCCATATGGGTCCATGATAAGCCAGAGTAAGAATAGCAGTGTTGACCAAAAATCTGAGTTCTTGGCCAGCCTGGCTTCAACCCCTGCCTCTCAACTTCAAAATATGGCACAACTACAGCAGCCCAATAACCTGGAGAGAACAGCAGGCCACTCCAACAAGCTGCTTCTATGTACTGGCAGTCTCATAAGGGACTCCTTATTAGGCAGGCACCACAGCTGTTCCTTGTTCAGTATGAACTGAGTGAGATCTCCTCAGGAGCAAGCCCTCCCCAGGTGCCACTGACGGTACCTACTGAGCATGATCTGGAGCAGCTAGGGCAACCCAGGCTTCCTGACTCTCTGGATACAGCATAACTTTCTGTTCCGGATTCAGAATAGTTGGGGCAGCCCAGCTAGGGCACTCCTCACTGCCCTCACTGTGGATTGTGCCCTTAATCTCCAGCTTGAGCAAAGAAAAGACTTGGGAAGAATTATATCTGGAGACCTATAGTATTTCACATTTTTACTCAGTTTATTACATTGGAGCACACTGAAGTCCTGATACACTGTAGAAAGTTTTTTTAATAGGACTGCAACAGACAATGGACAGTGCTGCTCCACTTAACTTGTACACCATGTATAAAGCTTAGGCTTTAGGAGAAGGTTCTGTGTAAACCTTAGTCATGCACATCTTTTTCTTAAATTTTTTTACGCATGTGAATTAGCTCCATTTGAAAAGTATTGTGTACAACAGTATCTTCAAATAAATGATCTGCGATGGCTCACTGCCACTTGATGCTACAGTCAATCAGAAATAAGCAAGCATGTGTGAACCATCATGCTTTACTCTCAAAACTAAGAAATACAGTAGCCAGAAATAATGAGTGCTTCATGACTAGTCAGGGACCAGAGACAACTTTAAATTTCTAAAATTTAGATTAGAAGTTTCTAAATTGTTGCTATTATAAAAATTTGCATTTTTCCCAATGTTCTCTTTTTCTGTCCTCTCTTCAGTATCAATTGATATATTGAGCTCAAGGGAAGTTAAGTGCACTCTTCATACACTTGCTGATGAACCAGACCTAAACTGCAGCAATGATTTTCTTACCAAAGTTATCAAACGGTAGGTAATACATCTCAATAATGCTAGCCTGGATCTGTACAACTTTCTGGTTAAATGAAACCTTTCTCATATATTTGATTATATTAATGGGAGATTATATTAATGCAGCATGATTTCGACCACTGTAATGAATAAATTGGGGGTAAAGATGAAGCAAGTGTTACGACTTGTCATTCTTTTAAATGACAAATGTTGCCATTCTCACAAGTATACTTTTTTTTACGGCTTCTAATGTCAAATGTTCACAATTTTCTCCATATAATAATTTTGCAAGCTGCTAAAATGCACAACTCTTATAGCTGGCAATTCAAAAAGTTGAGGAAAGGTGATACAGAACTTTTGTTTTGCTGCACCAACTATACCACTGGAAGATTTTTTGGAAATGGATTCCCAAGAGTACCATAGCTAACCTAGCCCTATGTCCAGTCAACATCTCTTCAGTTTGCTGTGTGGGACCGCCAAGCTACACTGGTAATCTGACTTGAATGTTATGATTTCAAATCTTTCTTTTCAGATGCATGTCTATCCCAATTCTTATGAGAGCCATTTTCAAGAGAGGTGTCCAACAGAAAGCTGCTTTAGCTGTACAGAGCACTGAAGGACTCTCTGAACAAAACCCCATTGAGAACGAAGAGTCAGAAGCAGAACACGGGTGCTTTGTCTCAAGTTCTGGAGATTGTAGTGAAAGTTTCAGTCCTGAAGAAAACCTCTCTGAGATAAATGGGCTAGCTTCACAGTGCAGCAGCATGGGGGAAAGTGCCTCAGCAGGGCCATCAAGTGCTGGCATGGAAGATGCCTCTTCACAGTCGTCTGGTGTTTGGAAGGAGGAAAGTGCCTCTCTGGAACCATCAGGTGGCAAAAGAGAGAGACTTTTTTTAGGTAACCTACAGTTCCTGGGAGACAATTCAACTGTTTCTTTTAACTTGCCGGCAAACAGGATGGAAGATTTCTGCACTTATAATCTGTTTTCACCTGAAAGCATGGAATAATTTTGCATATAAGATTCCAATCCTCCTCTGTATAATAGAAAAATGTTTTTTCTCTGGTACCATTATGGGATGGATTTTCATACAAGATCAAGGCTAAATCAATAGTTCAGGTTCTCAAAGGTGACATTTCTAAGAATTGGAAAAGTTGAGTCTGCACAGTTACAAGTTGAAACGCACATAGAATATGCATGTAAATTGTTTGGGATTTCCCTCTTATCAAACTATTTGTATCTGGTATAATTGGTGCTGTTCCTATGAAATGCAGGCTTTCAGAACCTAAAAAGAGCCAAAGGCTTTATTTCAGTGGGTCAAAATGCTTGGTGGGGATGGATATTTTTATATATACTATATTCATTAAACTTCTTGCTTTGATCTTTTCTGCTCTGCATTATCTTAATCTGACAAAATAAGAACTGGACCTCTTGCTTGCAATAAAAACAGCCTGACTGTGGAAACTTCCATGTTGTAGCTAATGTTTTTCAAATATATTGACTTCACAGAAAATATGGCAAGTGTTGTAGCTGAAAATCTTTAGTCTCTACCTACTATTTGGGGCATTTAAATTGGTGTAAAGGATATGAGATTGTTTTATACGTGCCACAGCTTCACTTGATTTTCAAAAAATAAATTCAGAATCCAGCTTTTTTGTGAGCCTGGCATACTCACTTTAATTCTCTCTTCTAGCTGTTTATGTGCATGTAAGCTATTAGTTTAGGGTTGTAATGGCTCAGTAGTTAAGATGCTGTGCCTGTCCACTAGCAAGCTGGATTTTGAGACCCAGGTACTCCAAAACAGAGTGAGCTCCCATCCCTTACCTGGCTTCTGCCAATCTAGCGGTTCAAAAACAGGTAAATGCAAGTAGATAAATACGTACCAATTTGGTTGTATGGTAAAAGCATTCCATGTACTTTGCTATGTTGTCAGGCTGACCACATGACCATAAAGGAGTCTCCGGACAGCACTGGCTCTATGGCTTATGAAATGGGGATAGGCACCACTCCCTAGAGTTGGTCATGACTACTTCTAGAGTAACCTGCAGAGAACACCTTTACCTTTAAGCTATTAATTAGAACTTAATTAGAACCTCTAACAAAATTTTAAGCCCTACTGTTTTGCGTTCTTGCCTGGGCCACTAGACAAAGAAAATAGCCTTTAGAGCTATTTCTGTATAACTCAGGAAAAAAACCCTCCCTTTTTGGAAACTGAGGAACATAACACTGAGTTCTCAAAGAAATAGGAAATAGGTGTTTACAAGATTCTTGAATATGTATTAATTACCCTATAAATATAAATCTATGTATGTTTTGCCTTCCTTGGTCCAAGAAGCAGTCTACTGTTTTGTGTTCTGATTGGACCAAGTATAGAACTTTCCCTTATTTGGTGTAAAGCAATATCTTTCTGTCTTAATACATATACAAAGAATTTGGTGTGAAAGATGTATCAAGTTTTGAACTCCCTTTGTTTAGGGCACGTTTTCTCTTCGCTGGTTTTTCATGGCCCTAATGGCCTTAAGGCATCAGAAGTTTGAGAATATGTGACAAAACAGCTGTTTTCAATAAAATAGGAATGAATGCTGCCCAACTTTGACTCTGTTGAAAATCCTGAGGGGAAAACCAAAAATTAGTTCCCAACTCCTAGTTTAGGAACCACTGTAGCCATATTTGTCTCTATTGAAGCAGAGATTAGGCATAGCACTGTCTTGCCTTTACCCCAAACAACTTTAGCACAGATACAAAATATATGCATGCTACAAAAATTACTATGTTCTTGTTAAGATGTACATCTGTCTATATTAATATGCATTTAAGAGTCAAAGGCTGAAACTTGAAGATTGATCTAGTACAGAGGTCACCAAATGGTCAGATTCAGCCCACAACAAGCCTCTATCTGGCCTTCTGCCAGCCTTTGGACCAGAGGGCCTAAGAATTTAAGTGTCATCTCTAATATACTTATTTAAATTTTATATTTAAATTTTTTCAGCCCTCAACAATGTGCCAGGTATTTGATGCAGCTCTTTGGCCAAAATTATTGTAAATAATTACTGTCTTGAATTACAGTACCTGAGCTGTATAAACATGAACTTCTAAAAAGGAAGATGTGCCAGACTCTTAAAGCATTACCATCAAAACTGGTAGGAAGTGCAGAACATTTACTGGCTAAGAAATATTTCATGAACAAGAACTTCAGAATTACATTGTAGCCTAATGCCACAAGTGGATGTAATGATTTAAACACATTGCATCTTTCATTTTGACAGATCCAATTTGCGACAAAGTCCTAAAAAGAGGAGATGCTGCATGAACTCTCCATTTGTCAGGGAAGATGCTATCAGTCAAACAATATTTAGATTTCAAAGTTAAGTGGCTCGGTTTTTCTTCCACGAATTTATTTGTAATTGTTTTGAGAAATTGCATTAGCTATATGAGACACTAAATATGTTCCTCTTGTGCTTGAAAAGCTTTCCATATTTCCAGGATCAATTTGGAAATAACATTTTCCCATCCAAATAATTTTATTTAAGTGTGCATTGTATTTATTAATCAACCTTAGTCACTGCGTGAACCAAACCCAAAAAGATGCCATGGAATAAAACAGGATGTTGACTAGTCATACACAGACTGTTATATTAAAGAATATTCAGATGAAAGGCAGCTGAATTCAATTAGCTAAGTTTAATGGAGTCCAACAAATTCTTACATAAATTCAATTTTCTAAATTATCTTTACAACAGCTGGATGTGTTCAACTATATCTAGTGACAATCCCAACTGTGCCACTAAAGTGACAGT
This sequence comes from Cryptoblepharus egeriae, assembly GCA_030015325.1. Lineage (NCBI taxonomy): Eukaryota > Metazoa > Chordata > Lepidosauria > Squamata > Scincidae > Cryptoblepharus > Cryptoblepharus egeriae. Next base: position 51,122,838 of record JAREYC010000004.1, read on the forward strand.
TTTTTCTTTTATTTGAATAAAGGTTAGCTTTTTAAAATCTGTGTCATCTTTTGTCTTTCTACAGTATTCACTCTGAAAGGAATCAGTCCTGTTATTTTTGCAACATTGTCCGTTAATCTCAATGCCAGTTTCACAGATTTTTCCACCTTTAGTTCCATTGCACTGCTGCTCAGGTGAGAGGGCAGGGTCAAGATCTATATCCTCCATAGTATCCAGCAAATCTCCAACATGAGGCTGTAAGTGGGTACAATTAAGACTCTTACGCACACACTCTTCATATTTGCATACTTGGTGCAGCAGCTCAGTCACCTTATTCATCACTGCAGAATCGCATCCATTGAGATGACACCAAGACGAGAGAGCACTACAAAAAAAAGTCTTAAACTGGTGTTTGAGTCCAGATGACAAATTAGACAGTGCTTTAAATAAATCACTATTTTTCTCACTTTTGTTTCCATCTATATTTAAGGTGCTAATATTGGAATATTAAAAAGGAATACAAAAACTATTCAATTGAAGTGCTGGTCAAAGATGTTAGAAATCATACTAGTGTCCTCACAAAACATGTCTAGTATATAGTCAGCAATATTTACAGACTCTCTGTATAGATGCATCCATATTTACATGAAAAGATTAAATTCCCAATGCCCATAATAGCAAGAATTCTAGGGACAAGTCAGGTCTTCTAATGGCTGAAGATATAAGTGAGCTTGCACTGTATGAAACTCTTGCTGTATGAAACTTCAAGCAATACAGGTTCCACCAAAAGTGGCTTTCCTAGAAGGGATGTTTCCAGGCTTATGTAAACAGGAAGAGAGAGGCTGAGTGTGGCCTGAAGAATGTAGAGCCGCAAAAGTAGCTTGAAGCCTGCAATTTTTATAACATGAACAACTAGAGCTGTTACTACCTAAGTGTTCTCCACAAGCTTGACTTTAGCAAGATATGGAAATGTACCAGAGCAGGTAGCTAAATTTGTAAATTAAATGGGATCAGTATTTAAAGCCATTGTAACACAAAGATGCATTGCTCCATGAAAGCTTAACTTCAAGAACCATGTAAGATGTCCACGTGTTAAATGTCTGTGTCACAACTTACCTTATAGTTCCTTTGAGCTGGCCACAGGAGAACATCAGCTTTGCTGCTTCTGTATACCCTTGATTAAAACCTTGTTGAAGTGTCACCTTTTTCCCACCTTCAACTCCTTCCCTATAGCCTTCCTTCAAGCAAAGAGAAATGTGACATTATTTTAAGAACTAGAAGATGAAAAGTAGCATACAACAGAGGTACTCAAACTAGGGGGGGTGGGTTCATATGCCTCATTCCCTTTAAAGGTCTGGGTCAGGGGATCACCTGGATTGCACCCTGTGGGGGAACAGAGTTATTTTTAGACTAAACCAAGGTGCTGTTGGGGTCTGGGATGTGGGATAATGCATATATAGGGGAAGGGAGCTATTTTTTTCGACTAAACCATGGGGCTGCCAGCATCCAGGGTATGTGGGGAGCGCTGCAAAACACTTGCAGAGCTCCCTGTGGTTTCTAAATGGTGAAAGTTGTGATGCAACATTCACTATTTGGAAGATGCTCCCCTTCCCATATATGCATGGATCCTGGGGATTGTGTAACTATCCTAGCCACTCCCCTGCAAAGACTTACTTAGGAAGAAAGGGTGCAATCGTAACCAATTTCTGCTGGCATAACCAATCTGCTCCCTGTTCCTGTGGTGGTGTGGGGAGGCCAACACATGTCTGTGCACTGGTCTAAAACCCAGAAGTGGCTCAAAAGTGGCGTATAGCACTTTTGTAACACCCATAGGCCAGGATGAGATTTGTGCTGAGACTTAAACTGGGGATTAGGATTGCAAACTTAGTCTCCCTAAAAGTATTTGCCAATTGTATTCAAATATAATGCCAAATGAAGTGTCACCTCTTATTTAAATAGTCATGTAGCTCTGAAACAACAGGATTATCATTTTTAAAAGTCCATATATCCAACTAGTCTACATTCAAAAATTTAATGAACATTAAAATGTTCACTAGATATCAGTCTTTCCAAATCTTCCAGTAACAAGCTGGATAATTTTTTTTTTCCAAAACATTATCACTGTGTGACAAAACATGAACAATTCTGTGCTTAACCAAATATTTTGTTATTACATTTGGTGCTAGGTTTTCAAAAAATGCTGCTATTATTGTCATAACATCAATCAAGCCACAATTTCACCTATTCAGTAACACAATAACATGCTGTACATCAGCGTTTCTCAGAATGCAGCTTGTGTCCTACTAGGTGAGTCATTAGCCAATTTCAGGTGGGTTCCCATTCATTTCATTAGATTTGATGCTGCCACAGTATTTAACCACAATTAGGAAAAAGTTGCAAACTTTTACTTTTAACTGGCTATTACATATATGCTTTTAACAGAATAGTCAATGGGCTTAGTCCTGCGTAACTGTGGCTAGGATTTCAGCCTTTAATATGTTTGAGGATTTTGTTTTAATCTGGTTAGTTAAACAAAAAACCCCAAGATTGCCACAGGAATCAGCACCTTTGAGTTTTATAAGAAACATTAAAAATTTTTGTGTTACAGTGTAATGAGAGAAGGGGAATCTCAGATTACGGGATATGACTCAACACAGAATACAGTATTAGTTTACAGTGGGCTCTTTGGGTGGATAATGGATTCAGCCATTAAAACTATTCCTGACAATTACCATGTTATTTCCCTTCTCTATGAGCCAAACAACACAAGCATGCAAAGAAGGTTTTCAAGAGTATGCTTTTTGTTAACAATAGTAGAGTGGTTGACCACAGTACACATGAGTTTGAACCAGAATAGACAGAATGGTGGAACTTCATTCTTTTCCATACAAGTTTTAATCCTAAACATGAACTCACTGAAGTAAGGTTTGTTCCTGAAGCAAATCTGCTTATATCTTGGTTTTGACTCAAACTACCAGGCACACGGGCAGTATTTAAGGGGGAAAGAAAAAGGAACTTCAAGTTGGTAATACATCTCTTAAGCACTTGTGTGGGTATGTGTTCTAGCATGTGTGCACGCATGAACATTTGTGACCTGTTCCTAAAAACATTATTTAACCCTGTGTGTATGTGTGTGTTGACTGCTTTAACAATTTAGCTCAGACTGACTATGCAGCTAATTGTCACCTAGTCAGCAACCTGTTCTACAACTGGCCTTTGGCCTGATCCAGCAAAGGCTCTTCTATGTTCTAAGATAGCTGCTTCATTGAGAGGATGGCAGACCAGGGTGCTCTCCATTCCCCCAAAACGTGCTATCAGAAAATCAGATTCCTGCAACTATAGAATGCACTCATGCTCTACACGTATAATGAGGGATCAAAAGATATTCCCCTGGGGATTAATTTGATCAGTTGCTCACTCAGGGGAAGAAGGGCTTGAGATCCTGTCTTCCCTTCCCCAGGTCAGCCAAATCCTCCAGGGTGCCAACAAGGGACAAAGGATAAGAATGGAGGCAAGACGGTGAACACACACACATACATACATACATACATACATACATGCTCTCTCTCTCTCTCTCTCTCTCTCTCTCTCTCTCTCTCTCTCTGTGGACAAGAAGCATGGGTACTAGCCAGAGAGAATATCACCACTTTCTCTGCTTTCTTTTTCTGCGTAGTGCAGTAGAAAAAGCTGGTGCTACTGAACTAATCCTGAAACCACAAAGCCCTGAAAAAGAGCATGTCAGTGGAACAACTTACATAACTCTGTTATAGAAAGTGAAAAGATCCATCTCAATGGATCTATTCTCTCCACAAGAAGTGATTTCTTGCTCCAGATGGCTCATTTTGCTTTCCCTTTGGGCAGCAAAGCCCTCACAAATAGGCTCAGGATGTCGGGATTCCTCATCACACAAACGGTGAGGCATCCAAGCATCCCAGGGCTGCTTGTATTGCAAGATGTTGTTCATAAACCAAGTTTAGAAATATTTGCTCGTCTTGCAAAACATTCACAATCCAGGTTAATTGCAATCCAAGGTATGTGGTATAGCGAAGAGGGCAGGACAACAAATGACAGCAAGGACTTCCCAATCACTTTCCAATCTTTCAACTTCCACTCATAAATATTACATGTGAATGTGTTTATTATAAATGTATTTATATAATATAAAGTACTGTATATACAATATATAAGTATGTACTGTATATACGAATATATGCATATGTATATGTACAGTTATACATATTTTATACATAAGTGTACATATTTTATACATAAGCTGCAATCCTAAAGACGCTTTCCTGGGAGTAAGACCCATTGAACACAATGGGACTTACTTTCGAGTAGACATGGCTCGGACTGTGCTCAACGTAGAGTTATACGAATGAATAACTGAAACGCTATATTAAACTGTTGCGTGTAATTTATAATTTATATACTTCGCGAAGGAAACACAAAAAGTAGGGTGATGAAGGACCCCAAGGCTTTAAAAAGAGGACATGTCCTGGAAAAAGAGGGCAGATGCCCCAAATCAGCACCCAACCAGCTCCCCCTGCCCTGCAACAGGGACAGGGTGTAGGACACTCCAAATGTAGGACTTTTTCCCGGACAGAATGCTAAGGAAGAGGACGCGTCCTGGAGAAGGAGGGCACAGGGGCCCCTGCCTGCCTAGACACCCCCTCCTTACTTTGATGCGCTTCTCCATGGCGCTCCTCCACTCCTGCCGCGCCACCTCCATCTCATCGGCGCCTTCATCGAAGACGTCTTCGCCGCGGTGGCTTAAGGCGGGCCGGACCCACGACATCTGGCTAGTCCGGAGCTTGAGGGTCGGAGCAGGCCCAGCCTGAGAGGGAGGGAGGGAGGGAGGCCACCGCTCGGCCCCGACCTCACGCCGAACGAGGGAAGCGGCTCCCGCGGCCTCCGAAGCAACGCTTCAACAGGCCGCGTTGAGGGCGCTGAGGCCACCTCAGCCTCCCCGAGCGCCGCCGACCGTCCTCCGCCTCCTACTACAAGGCAGGCTCCTCGGAGGCCAACTAGGCCTCGCTCAGGCGTCTCCTAGCAACGAAGGAAGAAGGGGGCGGTCAAAACAGCAGGATTTCAATTCCTTCCGGTGTCATAACGGACGCAGAGGGGTCAAAGCACGTGACTTCCTGTGAGGGAAGAGCGTCAGCGCGCATGCGCATGCTTGGCCACGCCCCCGTTCACTCTTTCCCCTTGGCCCCTCCCACTGCGAACACTGAGTCCACCCTTGAGGAGGAGGGAAGGACTCCTGAGGTGGTGGTGTGTGGCTGCAGCCTTACCTACACTTTCCTTGGAGTAAGCCCATTGGTTATAATGGGTATTACTCCCAAGTAAGGTTTAAGTTTAAGGCTATCTATGCTTTCCTGGGAGTAAGTCCCATTGGGTATAATGGGACTTACTTCTGAGTAAACACAAGATAGAGATCTTAAGGCTACTATGCTATCCACACCTTCCTGGGAGTAAGTACCATTGGCTATAACTGAACCTACTTCTAAGTATACATTCATAAAAAAGCTTTATAGCTACACTCCTGTCCACACTTTCCTGGGAGTAAGCCCATTGGCTAGAATGGGACTCAATTCTGAGTAGATATTCATAGGATCAAGCTCTTAAGGCTTAAATCCTATCCATTCTTTCAGGTTGGGGGGAGGAAGCCCTCTGACTTACTTCTGAGTAGTCAGCCGACTGGGCTCTAAGGCTTCACTCTTATCAGCACTTTCCTGGGAGTAAGCCCTATTAGCTTTAATGGGACTTACTTTCAGGTAGACGTGCGTAGGATAGGGCTCTAATAAAGCTATAATCCTATCCACACTTTCCTGGGAGTAATAATTCCCAGTGGATATAATGGGACTGACTTCCAGATAGACACACATAGGATGAGGCTCTACTAAAGCTATAATCCGGATAGACATGCATAGTATGAAGCTTTAAAAAAGCTATATTCTTATCCACACTTTCATGGGAGTAAGTCCCATTGGCTATTATTGGACTCACTTTTGAGTAGGCATGCATAGAATTAGGCTGCAATCCTAAAGACACTTTCCTGGGAGTAAGTCTCATTGAACACAATGGGGCTTACTTTTGAGTAGACATGGTTAAGATTGTGCTCTTAGGCTCTCAGAAGTAGAAATAAGCCCTCCCTCAAGCAGGGGATTGTGGCTGGGAGTCCTCCCCTCCTTTCCATGACACATGGCAAAACAGGTCCAGAGTAACACACAATATTAAATCCAGAGTCACCTGTCCTGTGATGGACTCCAGTTGAAGACACTTTCCTGGGAGTAACTGTAAGACCCACTGAACGCAATGGGACTTACATATGAATAGACATGGTTAGGATTCTGGCACATTCATTCAGCATGTCAAGAAATCCGGTCCCTCTTTCATGATCAAAACATGAATTGCCCCAGCAGTTTTTCTAAGCAATAGGGGAAACAATTCACGTTTTTAGAAAATGTGTGATGAACTAATGAGGAGGAGGCGGCAGGTTTTTCCCCAATTTTCGTTTTAAAAATAGTGGTACTTTGTAAGACAAATAACATGTAAGAAGAACACTTTGTAAGACAAACTAAAATTTCTAAGGAATTCTGCTTTGCAAGACAGTTTTAAAGGAAAATTTGTTGTAAACAAACAAATTGATGGACCTGCATTGTTAACAACAACAAGAAGCGATCGAGGAGCTCTCATCTGCAGAGGGAGACGTGAATAGGGAGGAGGAATCCCTCACATTAAATGAGATTAATGACAATTGTAAACATTGGAAAATTGTGCCAAATTTTGTAGGAAAGCACCACCCAAATGAGGCTGTAGCAGCGTGAGTGATGAATCTGTTTCATGACAATGCAATGTCACATTTGCATGAAATCCTCAGAAGGCAGTGTTGCTGGTTAAAGTAGCTCAAAAAGACACCAGTGACCCCTTTAGTGAAAATTTGTCATCCTTGTCCTTAAATGTTTTTTCTTTTCTGTTTTACTGTACAGTATATTACAGTGTTTTATTAATATTTGTGTTCTGCACTATATTATAGTGTTTTGAATTTTATTTGTGTTTTGTCATTATTTTTTACATACAGTTAATATTTTTATATGAATATTTTTGGGTTGTGGAACCAATCATCTGAGTACCCATTACAGTATTTCCTATGGGAAAATCCGCTTTGTATAAGGAATGTTTTGTAAGACAAACATGCTTCCAGAACAAATTATGTTTGTCTTCTGTACCCATGAATGACATCACTTCTGGTTGTGACATCACTCCTGGGGCAACATTTTGAGCTTTGCATACAAGATCATTATGGGCTACGTGATCATTAGCTACATCATTTGTTCAGGTTATATGCTGTGTTGTTGATAATGTCAAAATCCAACCCCTCCTTTTCAAGTGTGTGCCCTGCAGCATCAATGCTAGTTGCCAGGTATTGAAAGAAGGTAGTGCAGATGTTAACTAACCGCTTCATGATTTTATTTTTGCTTCTCATGTTATGGTTTCTGGCATTTCCAAATCAGGCTTTCACTCTGCTCAATCGTCCAATTTATTGTTACAGGTGAAAGGGGCTTCCTTCTGTTTAGAAGAGTGCAGTAGAGCAGAAAAATAGTGTTTTCTACAATATGTTCCAGTTGCTCCAGTTTATTAAGACTGTTCCCCGTCACCAGCAGGGATTTCGGAGCAATTTTCTTGCAACGTAGCAAGGAAAGGATTAGTGTTTCCTAGCAACGTTTGGAGCATCAGTATTGCTATTGATTTTTTTTGGTGACAATTACATCGTTTTGATGAATTCTTCTCAAACCCCTATATGGGGTATCTAAAGGACAGAGATTATCAACAGCTTAAAAAATCTCTAGCTTTAAAACATTCCCTACCCTTGACAAATTTATACAGTCCAATATTTTGCTAGGTCTTCAAAAGAAAGACCTATGCTTTTCAGTGTGATCATTGCAACTCTATTGTGACAATCCCAAAGTTACCTGGGGCTGATTCAGGGTTACCTGCTGTTTCACGCCAGGTTGGACTGGGCAAAAATTTCCATTATTACAGTGAGAAGAGATCCTGCACTGTAGTCAGAAGAGGATTCTTTGCATACTCTTTATTTTTGCGGGAAGCTAATGACACCAAACGTGGCACACATGTCCCCTGTACTGCATCTGGCATGATGCAAGGTGGGGAGTATGTGGCTTCGTATTCTATCGATAGTCAAGCCAGTCCTACTAGATGAGCCACAGTTGTTTTAGAATATTTCTCAATGAGAAAAGTTTCTGCAATTTCTCTTATCTAAATATATAAAACTGAAAAGTCTCTCACTGACTCACTCCGTGACTGACTCATCAACGCCCAGCCAAAACCACCGGGCCTAGAAGCATGAGTGCGTATGTTCCTTCCATGATGGAGGCACCCACTAAGAACCGGTTTTCGGAAATTTCATCTGGAAGGGGGTGAAATGGGGCACACATGTTCTCCCTATACTTTGCATTGAAGAATCTGTGACTGATGGATGCTCTGCCCCAACCCCTGGACCTAGAAGCATGAAATTTGGGGAGGGTGTTCCTTCTGTGACATCAACACCCACCAAGAGCCTGTGTGGAGAAATTTAATTCTTAAGGGGCTGAAAAGGGGTGCAACGTGTCTTTGTCCTATACTTAACATTGAAGACTGATCAACATCCAGCTGATGCACTGGGAGAGAGGGTACACATGGGGTGATGGCGTGCATGGGGGGATGGTACAAATGGGGGAATGGTGAGCATGGGGAGATGGCGCACATCGGGAAGGGTGCGCATGGGGGAGAGTGCGTATGGACGAACGTACGGGGGTGTTGCGCATGGGGGATGATGCACATGGGTGTTGCATTTGGTATTGTGCATGGGAGGATAATGTGCATGGGGGTGTTGCATATACTGCGCATGGGTGGATGGTGCACATGGGGGGATGGTGCACATGGGTAGACAGTGTGCATTGGAAATAGTGCACATGGGGGGACTGCACATAGGGGACGTTGTAAAGGGGTATTGCGCAGGGGGGACAGTGTGCATGGGGGGGTTGATGCGCATGGGAATTGTTGCACAGTGGGGGATGGTGTTCAGAGGGAATTTTACTCCTGCAATGCAGGTACGTTTTTGCTAGTTTGAAATATTTGGGAAGCAAGCCTTACTTAGTATGCTTCCCCCATTATAAGTTTGGCTAATTGTTACACAGAAAGGAACATTTTTTCTGATGAGACACCACAGTGATGAAAGTCCTGTCATCAGATTCAATCTTTTGGAACATCTTTTAGGTTTACTAAGATGCTCTTATCCTACTCTTAGAAAGAAAAATTTACATCTTCATTTGACTTCATTCCTGCTTCTGGGTTGTTGTTTGTGATTGGTTATTTTTAGAATGTCAAATATCTAATTGCTCAGAATGCTCATTCTACGCAGAAAGGCAGGCAAAATGTATTTAAAATAAATAGGTATGAACGCATATTCTCATTTCTCTATGGGAAAAGATCAGCAAAAATTTTGCAGACTGGAATCCTCAGCCTGCATCCGTCTCTAGAATGGGAAATGTTTTACAGATCAGATTTCAACAGCAAAAAGTTGCTTACTCCCAGATAAATCTGCCAATGAATTGCAGATTGTTTTTTATTTTTAAATTGGCAATTGCAATTGCAATTCCAATTGCAATGAATTGGCTATGACACTACCACAGATGCCCCCACTTCACTGTCAGGTGGATGGCCAAAGTCTTCTCTTTTGTGGTGCCCTAATTATGAAATGCATGCACCTAATGTAGTCATATGACTATCCTTTAAACACCTAGTAAAAGCTATCCCAGGTCTCCACACCTTTGGCAGGGATATAATTATGGAATAGTTTGTGGTTTCTTTTCCAGATTCTGTTCCTTATGTTGAGTCAATCTTTCTAGTTTGTATTTAATTCTTGGTTTCTTACTTTGGTTTGTGAATGCCTTGGCAAACACAGGTGGAATGGCAGATTTTATTTTTTTTAAATAAAATAAACATTTTCTTAACTCAAGACATTTCCAGATAATATTGCAAAACCTGTCAGGTGAGGATGTGAGCATTTCTTAAGCCTTTTTATATAATTATACACAGTATAAATCAGTTGTACTTGAGTCTTTCAGCCTGGGACCCCCTTCTGTGATAATCTGTCTGGGACCCACCCCTCCCTCCAAAAGTGATATGGCTGAAAGTGACATTAAAGGTGTCCAGTGCCAGATTCCAAACTGCCTGCTTCCAGCTTTTTTGCAACCCCCCTGAAATTAAATCATGATCTCCCAAGGGGGTCCTAACCCCCACTTTTAAATCCACTGGTATAGATTATTTGATACGGTCAGCCTTTTTTCTTTAATATTCATTGATTTCTTGAATATTCTTTAATATTCATTGAAGTGTTTAAGCAGGAATGGCTTATTTTGATGGGTGACATACCTGCACTGAATCTAGTGGTTTGTTTGGGCTTCCGTGGGGCAATAAGAAACTTTCCCCTTCTCCCAAATAGGCCTGTAGCAGCCACATTAGAGCTGCAATCCAGAGTTAGGGCAGTGAGAAGTGCCCTAGCTGGGCTGCCCCAACTATTCTGAATCCAGAGCAGAAGGTTATGCTGGATCCAGAGAATCAACAAGCCTGGGCATGCTCAGTAGGCACCAAGGAACTGGCACCTGGGGAGGACTTGCTCCTGAGGAGACCCCTGGATCACGCTGAACAAGGAACAGCTGTGGTGCCTGCATTGTAAGGAGTGCTTGACAACCAGTAACAGCTGCAGCATGAGGTTGCAGTACAGTTTACAGTGGATGCAAGGGGCTGGTTGGAGTGGCCTGCTGTATCCACAGGTTTATGGGCTGCTGTAGTTGTGCCATATCCTAAGGCTGAGAGGCAGGGGTGGCCAAAAACTCAGATTTTTTTTGCTCAACACTGCCATTCTTATTCTGGCTTATCATGGACCCCTATGAGTCTACTCACTTCTAAACCTGCTCCTGAGGTGGTATGACTGTTGAGGAGCTGGAAGAGGGAATATTTGACTGGGAAACAGGCTCTGGACATAGCATAACTGCTCTGCCCTTGACAATGCTGAACATGCTCTCAACATGTCTCTCCCGAGGTGCCTAGGCTGGCACAGCTAGGGCAGCCCCGCTCCATCTGTCTTAGTGTCTTATGCTGCCCCAAGCCTTCTCTAGCATAATTGGGCTGCACCATCTTGGACTTGGTCCACCCAAGTGGACTTGGGTGTCCAAGTGCACTTCTGGATTGCAGCCTAAGTCTACTCGTTTCTAAGCCACCCCCAGAAATGGGAAGCTTCAGAGGCAAAGCGTGCACATGTGACCATTGCATGTGTGCGTCAGGCTTCTTTTGTGCATCAGACATGAGAATGTGATGCTGTTTTATTAATGACCTGCCAATGTCAGCTTGTCTACTTCACCACACTCAACTTTACATTTGTAAAGAAACATATTATTACAACTCTATCCTGTCCTTCCTCCAAGTTGGTCAGGGCCACTTAAATGGTTCTTTTCCCTCTCCCGCCATGTCCCTATGAGAGATGTTAGCCTGTGTGAAAGTGATTGTTCCAAAGTCATCCAATGAGCTTTAGGCTGCAATCCTAAACTCAAGTTAGCCCAGTCTAAGTCCCAGCATAAGTCTTGTCCTGAGTTGGAGTGTTACCAAAGTGCTGTGTCACTTATGTCACTCTTGGGGGAGGGTTAGGCCAGTGCATTAACATGTGCTTGCTTCCCTACATCACCATAGGTACTGGAAGACCAATGAGTTGGGCCAGCCTAGGTTAGGATTGCATCCTAACAGCTGAGTAAAGAGTGGAATCCGGGACTCCCTAATTCTAGTGTAACACCCTTTGTAACACTACACTGGGTAACACTACACTACACCTCTAACACTACGCGGTAGCTATACAGTACTTCATTATAGTGTAATCCTAACTAATTAGTCTGTGCCAGGAGTGGTACAGAAGTGCCTTACAGTACTTTTGCAACACCCCCCCCCCCCAGACCAGCACAAGACTTGTGTTGGGGCTTAGGCTGGCCTATAACTGGGTGTCAGGATTGCAGCCTGAGCTGAGGTCGCTATGCATGTAGAAATGGTTTGCTCCTGCTGTCTGGGATGCTGATTTAAACAATATCATTCTTCTCTCAACAATGAATCCAGTGCCAGGGATTCTCCAGTGCCAAGAACTTTCCACTGCCTGTTGCCAAGAAAGTAAAGCAGTGAAAGGCACTGTCCTCATACATGCAACTTTGCAGTCACTGTAATAAAGCAATGTGCACAGCCATTTTTTATAAAAATAAATAAGTGAAGAAGAATATTCATAGGAACCAAAATGCACCATGATCCTTAATGATCTGTACTGTGTAAACTGTGCAGAGAATGAGAACATGATTGGAGGGGGGGAAATGTGGTGCTCCAATTTCAATCATACAGTCTAAAATTTGAAGATCTTGGGCGCAATCCAGAGTGACTACGGGGAATCCTTGCTTTGCTGTAAGAACAATTTGCTCTGGATGGCAATATGAATTTCCCATAAGTTTTTACTAGGTGGTGCAGTAACTATGGGTGCGCGTAATGTCTCTTACGTGCGCCCATAGTTACTTTGGATTGTAGGGCTTGTCTCTTAAAGGCTGCAATCCTAAACACACTTTCCTGGGAGTAGGCCCCACTGAAGACAATAGGACTTACTTCTGAGTAGACATGCTTAGGATTGCACTGAAAGTCTCTCTCCTTTATATAACCCCTCACAGATATCTAAGGTTAACATAATTTGAGACTGTAATTTCACCTCTAGCTACTCTACTAATATAAATGAATGGATAAAACTTTTTCCCCCTGAAATTGTCACTCTTTAGTTTACAGCATATCTGTACAAGAGCTTTGGGCCGTGGGTGGCGCAAGTGGCTAAGACACTGTGCTTATTAACCAGCAGGCCAGGGTTCGAGACCCGGGTCAGCCCCACAAGACAGGGTCAGCTCATGTTCTTAGCCCAGCTCTGCGATGCCAATTGTATTGGCTTTGCCTTTCCATTGGACTAATTCAGTGGTGTGGAGAGGGGGGATTTGCTGCTTGGGTAACAGCATATCCTCCATAACAATCCAGCCCAGGCTTTTGTGCTTCGCATGCAGCGTATGCAGTGCTGAGTACGATCTTCCAAGACTGACAGAGACCTGCTTTTTGTGCTGGAGCTGCTCCCATTTTTTTCATCTCTCTGTTTGATATGGAAGGTGACAGCTCTTTGTAGGCAGTTTAGACAGATACATTCACATTCCCATTGTAACAGAAAATGTATATAAATTAGGCATTTACTGTCTCTGGGCATAGAGGCATTTCCACTGAGTGATGTTTCTAAACTACAGTCATTTATGGCTGGGGGTGGTAGCTTTTCCTAGCTTTATGATTCATCCTTTTTAAAGACTAGTGCACAACTGTGTATAATTAAGATGCAGGGCTGTGTTCTAGTAATATTAAGACTCCAATCTTACCGTGTTCCAGTAATATTCTAATACAGTGATTTTCAAACTTTTTCATCTCAAAGCACACTGACAAGGCACTTAAAATTGTGAAGGCATACTATCAGGTTTTTTTTAATTAACCACTGACAATGAACACCATGCTATTGGAAGGGGACTCAAATCACCCAAATGTCCTACTTAAAAATGACCATCCCCAAAGTCCTGCGGCTCACATGTGGACTGCCTGTGGCCATAGTTCCCTTTAAGCTGTGCACGAGTGTGAGCGCACACAACTCACTGTATAGCACACACAAGTTCCTATAAAGCGCACAAAACCAAAACTGGCAATGACACTGGCAATGACAAATATTTTGACATTGACAACTGACAATGTAAGCTCATTATCTTTCATACATTGTACTGTATTATACATATCGTAATAAATGTACATATTGTTTTCTGGCATGTGGTCAAAAGTATAATAACTCTGTTGTTATGGGGTGCACAAAAATTTAATCTTCTTTCAAAAGCTGCATGGCTAATATTTTTTGCACACACAGCCTACCAAAAATTAGAGGGAATATTGCTTGCAGCACTCTATTGTGCCATGGCAGAATGGCTGAAAATTGCTGCTCTAACATAAACTTCACCTATATATCTTTTTCAGTCCAAAAAAGGATCTGAGCAACCAGAGGTCAGTCTTCTATAACAGTGCAATGAATTTAGATGAAGCATATGTGCTTATGCAGTTGCAAATAGGACACTATCCATAAATCAGATAAGGGTAGACAAAGATCTGGAATGGATGAAGAAGTGGCCAGGTTAATTACAATCCAAAAGCAATTCCCACCCTCTTTTGCATGCCTAACCATTTGAGCTGGTATAATTCTTTACATAGAAATCACAAGTCCAAACTGCACTACTACTCTGCAGGCAGAGATATCAGTGATAGGACATGCTACAACCACGCAAATCCCCTTCAAATAACCACTACTGTTGAACAGCAAGATGGATGTACACCAACAAACTCCCAGTCCTGTCTTGCCCTTCCAGTGTGAATCTAGACTGGGCTTCTGGTAAGAAATACTAGACTGGACTCCTGGTAAGAAAGATTGATCTAGAGCAGGGGTCCTCAGACTTTTTAAACAGGCGGCTGGTTCACTGTCCCTCAGATACTGTCGGGGGCTGGACTATAGTTGGGGGTTTCTCGGGGGTGGTTTACACATTAAATGGTATGGTAGTACCAGTATGTTACTGTATATATGGTCTGAGAAGGATATTGAGAATGAGAATAATGATAATGAGAATATTGAGTATGAGAATAATAATAATATTCCTACAAATTGGGATATTAGCACTTCAGGTTACACACTTGCCCCATTCCCATCACCTCCCCTGGGCATGTTACCAGTGGGGCTGCACCCCTCCTGCCCCATAGTGACATCACTGGATCAGAAGGCTATATTTTGAGAAATATCTATTCCTGTACTCTGTCATATGCCAAGTGTGACTTAATTTAATGATAAATTTAAATTAAACATAATTTAATTACTTCAACCGAACCACCAAGTACAAAAAAGTTATTTAATCAGAATTTATGATCACATGTTGGATTATTTATTAACCGCAAAACAACAAACAGCTCAGAGATACCAAGCAGGAACAACTCTGGATTAGAGAGCTATGCTTTAATTACTGGTTTAAAGCTTTCCAATCGCTTGCTGTTCTACACATTCCAAGATTATAATTTTTTTCCAGCAGCTTAACCAAACTATAGGCACATAATTGTGGGTTATTTGAGTCTGCTAGACCCCACCAATATCAGAACACAGTTTCTGTTTAAACTAGAAGACATTTTTTGTGCAAGGTTATAAGACTTTTGAAAATGTTGGACAAAACACCGACAATGAATTTAAAGATTCTAGGCAGCATCCTTATTGGAAGCTTCCCAATGCAGTTTCATTTATTTGTGGATTTCAGCATTTGTAAGATTCTCAGAATGGAACCGTTGCAGATACCAACGTCAGACTGTAAATTCGCTTTTGGTGTAGATGTCACAAATGGCACAGGTAGCTATGTGGCCCAGCTAATGAAGGAAACAGAACAGATCATACACAGGACTTATATTCATCTTGGTAGCGTGGTATTCCTATAGCATCTAGCAATATCTCCACTTGCAGCCTGATCCTTTGTCCTATTATTAAGAAGTTATGTAACAGGTGGTGGGTTGTGATTATAAATATTGGCAGATTCAGTGCAGAATATTGGCTGAACAGTTGTTTTCTTACCAGTTGCTTTCTTATGTTAGGGTTGCAGCTGGCAGTTTAGGAAAACACTGCATGCCACCTAAAGAGTGGTATTAATCCTTGGATTGGTTTGGCCAATACTTTAGTGCTGAACCTGTCTCATGTGAAAGATTGGTATACTCAGAGTACACGAGCATCCTGGCCTAGGATGCCATATGTCCCAGGACTGTCCTGGTTTTCAGTGACTGTGTTCACATACTGGCAAGTTTGACATAGGGTCCTGTCCCAGTTTTGTGGAAGAGAATTATGGCAACCCTATACCTGGTCCCTTCCTATACTCTTGGATCAATTTTGTTAATCATGCTGACACCCTGCGACATGTGCTACTAATGCTATTTTTAGAAGATAAACAGGATTAGCAGGACATGCAAAGGTGTGATTCAGTCTATTAAGAAAATCTTCCAGAATTGAGAGGAGCAGCCAGGATGAGGTCAGTGCTTAAAGTACAGTATCATCCAAGCCAGCCCTTTAGTGGTTCAGAAAGTGTGATTTCTAAATGCCAGAAACAATACTGCCATTTGATATGACCTCAGGTAAACTCCACCTGAGAGGAGGGGCAAAGAGTGAGTATGTAAGACAATCCGTTCCCTCATTCTTTGGCTGAACTGTGTATGAAAGAACAAAGCCTGTACTGGTGGTTTCTGGGTGCAACAGAGACTGGATTTGATCTGGGACAGATTGGAAGGGAAGCTAACAGCACAATCCTATACTTGACTGGTAGGACAGTAGTGGCTCAGCAGCTAAACCACTGTGCCTGACAACTAGAAGGCGGGGAGTTCGAGATCCGGGTGCTATAAGACAAACCCTACTATCCAGAGTAAATATGGGAGCACGTAAGAGACATTTTTACTTGTAGTTACTGCACCACCTAGTAAAGTGTTCCATGCACTTTGGCGTTTAATCATGCCAGTCGCATTACCACAGAGGCATCTCCGGACAGCGCTGGTTCTTTGGCTAAGAAACAAGGATAAGCACAGCAACCTATTGTTGATCATGACTAGCAGTATAGCCTGCAGTGGACACCTTTACCTATGCTTGACTACTCAGATGGGATTCACTGGGATTTACTCCCAGTCCCTGGTATATATACATAGTATAGGACTGCAGCACAAGAGACCAGCTGCAGAACCTTGAATGTGAGGACATGTCTGAACATAACCTGAAATAATTCACAGGAATATTCTGCTCTTTGTATCCATCCAAAACCATCCATAAATAAAACAGATACAGTAAAACCTTGGATTCAGAGTAACTCAGGGGTGGATGAGAGTCACTCAAGCTGCAATCCATACTTTTCCTGGGAGTAAGCCTCATTGAACTAGGCTGACCATACGTCATAACCACAAAAGAGGACAAGGCCCCCAAAACGTAGGACACCCAAGAAAAATGTAGGACATGACAAAATAAAAGCTAAAAACTGTCATATATATTGCTTACATGTAGTTAATATAAGCGCTATGGCTACAATCCTAAAGGCACTTTCCTGGGAGTAAACCCATTGAACACAATGGGGCTTACTTTTGAATAGACAAGGTTAGGATTGTGCTCTTAATTACAGGAAAGCTACATGCTGCCTGTTCACAAGGAAAAGGGGGACAATGAAGTTTTTTTCAGGACACAAGTCTTAAAATGAGGCTGTGTCCTGAAAAAAGAGGACAGATAGTCACTCTGCATTGAACACAATGGGACTTCTCAGTAGTCATGGAGGGGCTGTAATATCACAGTGATTTCCCTTCCTGTTCAATGTCACTTCAGGCCATGACATCACTGTTAGGTTGATGACATCACTTCCAAGGGATGAGGAGGGGGGTTTCCTGACAGTCATTCTCAGAAGGGAGTCCTGGACTGAAATTCACTGAGCTAAGGTGCATCTTCTGCATGCTTTCCTGTGAGTAAGCCCCACTGAATACAGTGTGTCTATCTTCTGAGTAGACCTTCAATCATGTATGAGGGCTGTGCTGTGATTGCCCTCCAGTATGTGGCTTTGGTGTCATCAGGATGCCTCCAACCCCCACCCCCTTCATGCAATGGATGAAGCAGGGATGTAAAGTCTCAATTCAGCCTGGGACCCCCTTCTAAAAAGACAATCTGTTTGGGACCCCCTGGAAGTAAAGTCATGACTGGAACAGAAAATACTGTCACTGTGATGCCAAAGTTCATCTACATCTACTCAGAAGTAAGTCCCTTTGAATTCATTGAGTCTTACTCCCAGGAAAGCAGCCTGAATGCCTCTATTCCAGGATGGCAAGTCTATGTCTACTCAGAAGTAAGTCCCTTTGAGTGCATTGAGTCTTACTCCCAGGAAAGCAGCCTGAATGCCTCCATTCCAGGATAGCAAGTCTATGTCTACTCAGAAGTAAGTAACTTTGAGTGCATTGAGTCTTACTCCCAGGAAAGCAGCCTGGGTATCCCATTCCAAGATGGCAGCCCTCAGCTTTATTGTGACCACCTTAAAAAAAATGAAGGAACCAAGGGGGTCCAGACCCCCACTTTGAGAACCATGAGCTTTCACCATAGAGATTATAGGGGAAAGAGCGTCTTCCCTTTCCCCAACTCTTTTTCCCAACTCTATGTTTCTTCCATAGAGCATATCCGGGAAGCATATTCCTAGAGCGGTTTCTTCCTTTTCGTACCGGAAGTGTTGTGCGTGAGGGGTGTATTTCAGCCCCGCCCCTCTTCTTCCCCATTTTCTACCCTCCGGTGGGTGGAAGAGGAGGCGGGGCCTTGGATGATTGACAGGCGAGGCCGCGCCTGCCTCAGAGCCACCCAGTCAGGAGCTGAG
Source organism: Cryptoblepharus egeriae (assembly GCA_030015325.1). NCBI lineage: Eukaryota > Metazoa > Chordata > Lepidosauria > Squamata > Scincidae > Cryptoblepharus > Cryptoblepharus egeriae. The sequence continues at coordinate 51,141,365 of JAREYC010000004.1, forward strand.
GTGCCGCCGCTGCCTCCGAGCCTCTCCTTGGGGACCAGCCGTCGCCCCCTCAGCCGCAGAGCGGTGGGTCGAGGCCGCGTGAGGCGCTGTGGGTGCCTCCCTCCCTCCGTCCCTCGTCCGTTCCCTCAGCCTGGGCCCGGCCCGGCAGGTGAGCTCCGCTTCCTTCCCTTCAGAGCCTGGGAAGCCCCTCAGTGCGGGCGTGTCCGCTTCCCTCCCTCCTTGGGCGGCTGGGGCTCCCTCCTTCCCTCCCTCCCTCTGCCAGGCCCGGCTCCTTCCCCTTGGAGGGGTGGGTGGGTGGGTGGGGGCAGGGGGAGGCTCGTAGACCGGAACAGCTGTAAGGCTGCAGGTCTAACCTAGCCTGGGCTCCCTGTCCCTGTGGCCCTGCAGGGAGGATGCCCAGCCTCACCCCCCACTCCGCTGGAACTACTACAAACAACTCAGTCTGGGTCAAGCCAAAGGTCACTGGAACAGTTTCCAAGAATAACCTGCTAGGATATGTAGGATATGCCCTCCTTTTCCAGGACACGTCCTCTCTTAGCCTGGGAAAAGGCTGACTGTATGTCCTTTTTTCCAGGACATGTCCTCTTTTTAGTCTGGGAAATGGCTTCCTTTCAGGTTGATTGTATGTCTTCTTTTTCCAGGGCATGTCCTCTTTTTTTATCCTGGAAAAAGGCTTCCTTTTGGGGTGACTGCATGTCCTCTTTTTCCAGGGCATGTCCTCTTTTTTATCCTGGAAAAAGGCTTCCTTTTGGGGTGACTGCATGTCCTCTTTTTCCCAGGACACGTCCTCTTTTTTATCCTGGAAAAAGGCTTCCTTTTGGGGTGACTGCATGTCCTCTTTTTCCAGGGCATGTCCTCTTTTTTTATCCTGGAAAAAGGCTTCCTTTTGGGGTGACTGCATGTCCTCTTTTTCCAGGGCATGTCCTCTTTTTTATCCTGGAAAAAGATTTCCTTTTGGGGTGACTGCATGTCCTCTTTTTCCAGGGCATGTCCTCTTTTTTATCCTGGAAAAAGGCTTCCTTTTGGGGTGACTGCATGTCCTCTTTTTCCCAGGACACGTCCTCTTTTTTATCCTGGAAAAAGGCTTCCTTTTGGGGTAGCTGCATGTCCTCTTTTTCCTAGGACACATCCTCTTTTTTAGTCTGGGAAAGGGCTTCCTTTCGGGTTGATTGCATGTCTTCTCTTTCCAGGGCATGTCCTCTTTTTTATCCTGGAAAAAGGCTTCCTTTCGGGTTGATTGCATGTCTTCTTTTTCCAGGGCATGTCCTCTTTTTTATCCTGGAAAAAGGCTTCCTTTTGGGGTGACTGTATTTACTCTTTTTCCTGGACACATCCTCTTTTTTTGCCTGGCTTCTTTTCGGGGTGACTATATGTCATTTTTTCCCATGACATGGCCTCGTTTCTTAACCTGGGAAAAGTCTTCCTTTCAGGGTGACTTTATGTCCCCTTTTTTAGCCTGGGTAAAACCTTTCTTTTAGGGTGACTTTAAGTCCTCTTTTTCCCGGAGCTGTCCTCTTTTTGAGCCTGGGAAAAGCCATTCTTTCTGGGTGACCATATGTCCTATTTTCCTAGGACGTGTCCTGTTTTTTAGCCTGAGGAAAAATTTTCCTTTCAGGGGTGACCATATGTTTCTGGGGTACCAGCTGAATTTGGGCCATACTTCTCCATAGAGTATGTGGGAATGTTTCTTCAGTTCTGCAATAAGGTGATAGCATTGCTCAAACTAGTAGGGATTTAATATTCAAGTACTGGATTTTCTAGGGATTGAATACTCAAGTACAGGAGACAGGATGATGGCAGTAGCTTAGATATGCTTCCTCTGAGAACAAATGTTCTAGTTCTTTGCCTTCAGGGAAATAAAACTTCCTAAAGAGTCCCAGTTGTGCCATTCTGCTCATTTACGTTGCTTCCCTCTAGCCAAAACTTTAATGACAACAAGAAACATTTGTAATGTGTATGATGTTTAGGATTTTTTAATTGTATATGCTAACTTTAAAGACATGTAATTGGAAACATGAGACATTTATGAACTCAGCATAACCGTAGATAGGGTGTTTTTGAATGGCTAATGGACGATGGTCATCTAAGACTAACGATACCAGATCTCAAAGGCATTCAACACGGAGAAGATGTGGGTACATATTTAAAATTGCTTTTCAGAACTGAATTGTTTTGGAATCCCATTTACTGCCTTTTCATATTGTAAAGGGGAATTGTCCACCCTTTTCATAATGTTTTGTCATTTATTGAATAGAAAGGAGCTGCAGGCTAAGCTGTTTTGAGTTGAAAACTACAGTACTTGTACGTAGTGGAGTACTTTTAATTGATGGTGTAGTTCAAGCAGATTGTTCTGTTGGAGATTTTGCCTAATTATTCCTCATGCTTAAAATGATGGGGGATCTTGCCATCTATCAGTCTTGAAAGACTATGGTATCTTGCTTGACACTGTATGCGAAGCACAAAGGCCTGGGTGGATTGATATGGAGGATAGGCTGTTACCCAAGCAGCAAATCCCCCCTCTCCACGCCACTGAAATAGTCCAATGGAACAGCAGGGCTAATATGATTGGTTCCAGCTGCGTCACAGAGCTTGGCTAAGGACAGGACCTCACATTAGTTTGGCTATTCAGTTTTCTGAGCATCTATCCAAATCGGTGGTTTAGCTGACTATATATCACCAGCAACTAAAAGATGGTCAGTGGGCCACATGGACCATATGCAACCCCCTTACAACTGCATACAAAAATATAATTAAATTTTTAATAGAGATTTTGTATTTAATGGATTGTTGTTGCCAATTTTGACTGTGAATGATCTGTATTCTGCCCTCTCTGGTAATCTGTGGAGCTGCATCTCCTGACTGAGGGTTCCCCCACAGCCTACCAGAAAAGGCAGGGAATGGACTTTCCACAGCTGCAGCTGATGCAGGAAATGACCAAAAACAATTTTTTTTCCTGAGACAATTGCTCAGGGTCTGGATCACAGGTTGGGAACAAGTGATCTAAATAAAACTTCCACAACTGGTTTATTGGAAAATACAAACCTGTTATTTCTGTACCTAATTTTTTCATATGCTTAAATATTTACATAATTCCATTCTGACAGAATTTGTCTGTTTGAAGAAGCCTACTACAGTTGCAGCTGGTAAGATAAATGTTGCTTGCTGATTCTGTGGGTTTAAGAGAAATCTCCAGCAGCAGCCTCTCAAATTGTTGAAAATCCCATTTATTTATTGAATTAGAAAACATGCAACTTCTATTTTTCTGTTGCCTAGTTTCTAAGAGGGTGTGTGTTTATTTGTTTTGTAACCTTGCCAAACCTCAAAGCTAGTCTTGATGATAATGAGAATGAGACATTAGAATGAAAACTTGAGTTTTTAACTTCTTCAACAACCCTGCAAAAGGTTGTTCGTTGATTTTCATGTGTGATAGAAATATTAAGACTCTTAATGTGCCCTTATATTGCCACTGTAGAACAAATTCTGTAGTTTGGATTTGATCCTCAAATAGTTTCATGAGTGTTCTCCTTCATAGGAGATGATCTCAGTTCCTTTTGCTTCTTCTCAATTTGCTTCTCCGTCCAGCTCTTCCATTATTCCAGTGACTTCACTATTTCTCATTTTTGTTTAATTTGAGAGTTCTTGGTGTGAGACAAATCTCCTTGGGTTTATACAGACAATTATGGGAAATGCAGATTTCTCTAGAATGTTTTGCTTTCAGATCTGGTCTGTGTCCTCATGGAAAGGGTGGAAGTTGTATGTTGCATTGGAGAAATGTAAGGAATTTCTCCTTTAGCTTATTTCTGCTTCTGTGGCTTCTTCCTTGAGGATCCTTAGCTGTTTCAGGAGCTTTTTAAAAAGTGTGTGATCCTGTAATCTAGGAATGTGGGACATTTCAGAGCAGGTGGCATTGAAGAAGTCATGTATGGATTGGCTCTCTTCCTGGTGCAGTGCAGGCTTAGGGATACAACTCACTCCCAAGATAGGGATACAACTCACCCCTGCTAACTGAGCAAGAGGCACTCTTTCAAGTGGGTGTTCCTCTTTTATTTAGCAGGAGGGAGTAACTGGCCGTACACACCCCAGCAGTGTCTGTTCAAGTGGCTTCTGCTGGTGTTGTTTTTTGCATTTCAGATTGTGAGCCCTTTTGGGACAGGGACCCATTAGTTTTTAATTAGCTATTATTATTTTTCCATTTTCTTTGTAAACCGCTTTGTGAACTTGTTAGTTGAAAAGCGGTATATAAATACTGTAGATAGATAGATGTTCATTAATTCATAATCTTGTATATCCATATTTTATGTATATAGTATGATTTGGTACAGAGCTACATCCTAGTTCTGTAGTTCAGTTGCAATTTCCTATCTACAATACAGTATTTTGTTTAGGAGTTCTGTTTATGTAATTAATTACAAAAATGCAAAAATCTTTCAGATTTTTCTTTCTAAATGAATTCTTTTTTATGCCATTCAATGTATTAGGGATAAACATTTTTTAAAAATCTGGTTCAGATGTGATCTTAGAATTAACTGCGTTAGATCTCACACCCTCTGTTAATTTCCTCTGACATAAGATTTGGTTACTGAAAATGAACTTCAGTTGTCAGTTACAACTGCTGGTGGTTAATCTTTATGTTTATCTCATTGTTGACCCACTTTTGCCTGGCCCGCAGGTGTACAACATTTGTGGTACACACTTGGTTCCTGTTGCATATATGTAATGTTGGGCAAAACATAATGTAACCAGAAATCAGATTTTACAGTCTTCCACTACTGATTTTAAATGAGCATTAAAATAGTAATTCTGTATAAGAACTTGACAAATGACTTACTCATTGTCTCATTTACAGCTTATTGACCTGGGTTGGGCCTTAAATGTTTGTGTAGCAAAAAGCTTTATTGAGGAGGTTATATCTCCAAGCTAAAGTTTTTAAATATTCTGTCACAGTTCTGTACCTGCTTGCAATAACATGAGGAAGTTATTCTGAGCTTATTAGCACTTGTGTATGTGTTCTAAACTTTGAACTTCACCAAAAAGTGCAGCATTAACCAAGCAAAGTAATCCATGATATTAATTCACTACATATTAATTCAGCTTGTCGAAAACACCCGTTCTTTAGTTTGTACAGTTTGGTATTTGTCTTTTATCCCCAAAATGTAAATGAATTTCTTGCCACTGGAGACAATCTTGTGGGCAAATATTTAATTGGAATACTCATAAGAAGAATTACATCTTCACAATTGCCGTCTAGCTCCTCAGGCCAAATGAATATTTTATATTATGGCAACTACTGTGAACATTATATTGAGCAGTTTAAACACAGGTTTAAAATCACTACACTGCAGCCCTGGTACTAGTGTTCACAGTAGTCAACAAGTAAAGTATATAGTGCAATTAGCAGTAGACATGTACCTAGGAGTTGCAGCTCCTTGGTGAGATTCTGGACATTTGTGGATGTGTGATTCCACTTCACACCTCCCATTGCTATTTGTTGCCATGAACATGTATCTGGGCTGCTGAATAAAGTGTGAAGTAGCTCTTAGTGTTTGTATAGAAACATTTTTAAATGGGTTTTGTTCACACTTGTAAATGTATAAGGATATTTTGTTCAGAACAGATGAAAATCGGCAGGATGGTAGCAGGGGAGATTTTGCTCAACAAGTGCTTCCAGTAGTACAACAGCTTCTTCAGTTGATCCAAAGTATTAAACAGAGTTGTACTGTTTAAGTGAAAGAGCAGTGGAACAAGAAAACATAACATACCGTAGTTTGATTCATCCTTACCAGAACTGCTGCTGACTATATTTGTACTAATTTGCCACTTAGCAAGCCAGCTTACAAGAAGGCAGCTATGGACAAGCAAGTAATTGATAAAATAAAGGTAAAGGTATCCCCTGCAGGTTGCCCTGCTAGTCGTGACCAACTCTAGAATGTGGTGCTCATCCCTGTTTCTAGATCTATAGAGCCAGCATTGTATGAAGATCTATAGAGCCAGCATTGTATGAAGACAAGGCAGGCGCACTGAACGCTGTTACCTTCCCACAGAGGTGATACCTCTTTATCTACTTGCATTTGCATACTTTTGAACTGCTAGGCTGGCAGGAGTTGGGCTAAGGATGTGAGCTCTGTCTTGCAGTACTTGGGTCTTGAACCTGAGTTCGATAATTGATAGAATTGATCAAACTGATAGATAAAATTGATAGAATTGATAAAATAGACCAATCCTAACCCATGCCAATTGGCAGGCCAATTGGTCTTTTGCCATATGCCGCACAGGTTAGGAGATGGAGTATAATTCATAATAAGGAAACTAATGTCCCAGCCAGTGCAATGAGGTTACTCGGATATGTATCAGCGAGATCCTATGTATCAACACAGGTTCTAGCAGCCTGTTGTAATGCTGAGTCACTTGGAAGGGGAGTTAATATTGATCTAAGTACTGGAAAGCCAGTTCCAACCCCCCATGGCCCCAGTCAGCCCATCTGCTCCCTACCCTTCTTCAATCACCCATGGAAGGCTTAAAGGAGCAGAAACCACATATTTTATTATCCATGAATATTTCATATCTGTTTTATATGGAGGTTTCGAGAACAGTTTCCTACCTGTAAAAATATACTTTGTCTACCCCTGAATGAGTTATATTCAGTGGTGGGCACCAGCAGGTTCACACCTACTCTATAGAACCGGTTGTTAACAAGAGATAGGACATATAAAGTTTAAAAATAGCCATTTAAAAGTGGCTGCCAGATGGGCAGAGAACCGGTTCTTAATTTCTTTGAAGCCCATCACTGGTTATATTGTGCAAAAATGTATTAATGGCATGTTTAACTTTATTATCTGTGTACTCTGACCCTTATTTCTAGAACAGAGTTGTCCAGTGTTGGGTGCTAAACTTACTGGGTCACAGGTGTCTAAAGCATAATGAATTAGTATTGCTTATCCCCTGATTTTTAGGTTTAAGAAGGAGTAATTTGATATCCCTATGGTACTAGTTCCACCATGCAATATCAATTTCAAATCAGCCCAACATATTTTCTGGTGACTGTTTTCAGATGTTTCTTTTGCATCTTTTTAGATCCTGCTTCTTTGTATAACCAGAAGCCATTTCTTTATTGCTTCTGAATACACAACTTTGAACTCTTAAAAAGTGGTACATGAATATTCTTAGTAATGAAATCTGTACCCAGTCCTCCTCCCAAAAAATTATTCTTGACAATCCTGTAAAATAGATTACTGAGAGGCTGATGGAGAAATAAATTTTCACTGATGTGCTAAAATATTTTGAATGTATATTTGGGCATATCCAGTCAAAACATTTCAGCATGTGAAATTGTATGCATGTGACAAATGCATCTTCGACAGCAATCCTGAGACACTTTCCTGGGAGTGAGACCCATTGAACACAGTGGGGCTTACTTTTGAGTAGACATTTTTAGGATTGTGCTGTTATTCAAGTATGCATGTCAAGAAGTTGGAACTTGTTATAGCTCTCTGTTATATATTGCCATGTTGTGTGATGTCCTGGATGAGTGATGTCCTCATATTGTTTTGTTGTCCTATTCATCACTAACATGATGAATTTTGCAAGGTTAATTGTTGACAAGGCATCCTGTAATGGTTCTGCATTCATTTTCTAGTGGCCATATAGGGAGCAGATGGTGAAAAAAACTCAGTTTGGAAAGTATCAAAATTATTGTCTCTGGTCTTTTGCCTCTGTTGTAGTCAACTGACAAAATAAGAATTAGAAGAGAATATTGGCTGTTTTAACTTTCATCAACTGGAAGGAAACTTTTTAAAGGATTTTGGCATCATATTTTACGTCATTGTAACACCCATTTGAGTTGTTGCACCCATTGGATCTTGTTGCCCTGCAATCTTTATGGTTGCCTTTCTGTGGGAATTGCTGCTAAGAAGACAAGATACAGTAGATCAACTGTGACATGTAAAAGTTCGCTCAAGCACCATGGCATGTGGTTTCTCTTACCTCTCTCAGATAGTATTGCGTGACTCATAATAATGATCTATTGTGCATAGTTTTTCACTTTGTATATTTCTTGCAAAGTATCATCACAAGTCCCTAGATGCCTGAAACTGCAGAGCAAGCAGCTAGCAGAGAATTCAGCATTGGCCCTAATTAGTGGCAAGTCTCTGTACCTCATTTCTTTAACATCTGACATTTTGAAATATTCCTAGAATACAGTAAAACTTTAGCTAGAGAGTAACTTGGATTGAGAGTGTTTTGCAAAATAAGCAAACATTTCTAATACATTTTGTTTTTCAATACAAGTGATATCTTGTAAAACAAGGAAAAAAAGAGTCCCAGCTGGGATACAGATGGGTTCACTGTTCTGGCAGCACCTCCTAGAGGTGGTGCCTCAGCCTCTCCTAGAGACCAGCCTATGCATGTCTACTCTGAAATAAGCCTATTACAGTCAATGGGGCTCACTCCTATATAAGGGGGGAAATGCAAAGGAGCCTGAGAGACCTAGCCTAGAAAGTCTAAAGTAAGACTTTTTATCATCAGTGGGGCGCACTCCTCTGTAAGGGTTAGCTTGCAGCCTGAGACTAAGGGCAACTTAATTTGTTCTATTTTTTCTTTATATTTTTATTTTATATATAACTTTGTATTATATTACAGTATTGTAATCATTTCATATGACTATTTTTGGGTTGTGGAACAAATCATCTTAAGTTTCCATTATTTCTTATGGGAAAATTTGCTTTGATAGACAAGCATTTTGGACTACAAGCATGCTTCCAGAACGAATTATGCTTGTAAACCAAGGTACCACAGTATATCTATTAAGTACTGCAATACATTTGAGTATCAATTCTGCATATTTTGAGGGAATCTAATTCTTAATGGCTGACTCCTTTTGAGGCCATGTTTATACATGTAGTTGTGGAATAAGTCTTAGTTATATTCTGGGCAAAGTGATTGAGCACCCACTTTGATGTCTTGGCTCTAAAGAGCTTTGGGGATCTTTTTCACTATGGCTTCAGGCCAGACTTTGGCATGGAGGTGGCCTGGTCATCTTGGTGGGTGACCTGCATTGAGGACTATACAGGGGAATGCTCCCCTGATCATGCTGTTAGACCTCAGCTGCTCCTGAAGGTGATTCAGAAGTTGCAGCTGGTTCAGAATGTGGCAGCTTGTGAGGTTACAGTGGGGTTTGGTGACTTGATTCTGTTAAAGCTGCAATTGCTAGTCCAGTGACTGTATTGGGTGCCAAATCCTTTCTGGGCCCAATTCAAGATGCTGATTTTGACCTACAAAGCTCCCTATGCCCTGGGACTGGGGTATGACCCTATATGATCCAATTTGTCCCCTTAGGTCATTTGGCAGAGCTTTACTAACAGTTCTATTGCCATTTGAAGTAAAGGGGATAGTGATGTGATACAGGGTCTTCCCTATTGTGGCACTGCACTTCTGGAGTAGACAATAGGCTCCATCTATGGAGAAGTACCCAGATACCTGATATGACGGCCATGCCAAGAACTGCCATGGAAGAGTTCTTTGAGTGTTAATAGAGAAATTATTATAAACTAATCTGAAGTTGATGGGTTTATGTGAATAGTTTATGTGAATTTTCTTTCTCAATCAGTGAGGAGCACAGTGCAATCATAACCACTGGTTAGGCTGGCAGAAGTCACATGCTGGTCTGGAGATGTTGCAAAAGTGTGATAGGGGTCTTTTTTAGGGGGTACTCATTGGTACTGAGTATCGGCACCTCTGTGGCCCCTAAGTAGGAACCTAAGTATGGCCTCTTAGTATGATTACAAATAACATCTTCATAGTGAGAACATCCACATTTATAATTTCTTCATGGTAAGTAACCCCATTTTTATTTTGAGAAGAAAGCACTGTATAAGGGACTTCTGCACCACTCCTGAGGGGTTAGGCCAGTGCACAGTCATATGCTGGCCTTCCAGTACCACCTTGGGAGCAGGGAGACGGGTGAGTTGTGCTGGCCTAAATTGGTTAGGATTGTGTCCACAGTATACAAATGCTATAATTATTGTAGTCAAACATTTTCTTGACTTTCATCACTTTTCTTTCTCATTTTCAAATAGTAACTATATTTCAAATTTCATCACCATGCTTTTATTTAATGTCACTGTACATCCCACATTGCTCATCAACATTGATATGTTCTTTCTGTTTAGGCTCCACACACATTCACATGTGTTATAGCTATTTAAATTTTATAGTGTCAAAAATAAATTTGAAAGCTAGATTAGGCTGTGCTTTGGTATTTGTCAGTTTTTTACTTTCATCCATGCATTGGTCCCTAACCCCGAATGAAACTTATTGGCAAGGCATTGGTCCCCAAGCCATGTTGTAGCATAGTGAACTTACAGTGGCACTGCAGGATGTTCTTGGTTTCCTTTTCCTGACTGGAAGGCTTCCTGGCTTGGTGGATTCTTCCTCACGTTTCTTGTGAGACCAAATTGGCCACCCCTTAACCCTGGGAGAACCAGAAAGAGACTGCTGTAAAAGAAGGGTGCCTTGACTTTGGTTCATTTGTGAATAGTTTCTGTTCTTCTAGAATAGTTTGGGAATTGCTGTATTTCAGCTAACTTTTGCTAGGAGCTTAGTATAGTGTTGTGCATGTTGAATCTTTATGTATTTTATATATATATATATATAAAATTGAGAAGTCACTGACTGACTCACTCACTCATCAACACCCAGCCAGAACCAGCCTAGATGCCTGAAATTTGGGAAGGGTGTTCCTTCCAAGATGGAGGCACCCACTAAGAACCAGTTTGCGGAAATTCCAGCCGGAAGGGGGTGAAAAGGGGTGCAACGCGTTCCTCCGTATACTTTCCATTGAAGGATCCAAGCCCTGCCCCACCCCCGCCCCCTGAACCCTGTGTTGAAAAGTGGAAAAGGTTGAAAAGTGGAACCCAGTCTTTAAGTTTATAAATGTTGCTTCTAGTGGTTTTTAGCTAGCAAATTGTAAATTCCTTTTTATCTTGCAAATTCCTGCTGTCACTCAAAGACTTCTGCAATCGGACTCTCTTTAATGCATTTGGGAATGGAAATAAACCCTGGAGCTAAAGTTAGTGTATGTGTGCACTCTTACATATAGACCATAACAGTATTAATCGCCATAACATATGCAAATCAACATGTGGAATGGAAATCTTTCTTGTAGACCAGGGGTCTCCAAACCCTAGCCATGGGACCAAATGTGGCCCTCAGCAAGACTCTCCATCCAGCCCTAGGACAAGCCTGGTATTGTCTCTAATAAAATCTTTTTATATATATTTATGTAAATTTGATATGTAAATTTTTCTGGCCGCTGACACAGTGTCAGAGAGATGATGTGGCCCTCTTGCCAAAAAGCTTGGAGACCCCTGCTTTAGACCAGCAGAGAGGTTGAAAGAGCAAAGAACGTGTTGAATGAATGTATTCTAGGTATAAGTGAAATGTGTTGAAAGAGCAGAACTGTCAAACTGTCAGAAAAGAGGGAATGTCTGTATTTTTTTCTCCTAGTTGCATTGTTAAACTGACTTGGGAGATCCATGACTTTTATATTGTATGCTTTTAAGTTTTTAATATATTGCATGTTTTATATTTTATGTTTTTATAGATTTTGAAAGCTGTGCTGGGTGTTTGCATTGGCAAGGGAAAGGTGGGTATAAATTTTTTCTATCTACTTTCCTGGAAATAAGTATATTTGAATACAATGGGACTTCTGAGTAAATACAAATAGGTTTATGCAGATAGTGCTGCTACCTACATCATGGCCCTTCTGTCTGTATTTTACTTATGCAAAGCTCTGCGGTCAAAGAAGAGTTGTGGGGCAGAAAGTACTATAGACCATGTCTGGACCGAGGAGATTTATGCTAAAAGCAGGATTCATGCTAAAACATTTGAGACCAAAGCTGTAGTTTAATTGAAGTGCTGCACAAGTACAGAATATTGTGTGTACACTTGCACAGAAACTATGAAAAGAATAAGAATCTCTCCACCTGAACTAATCCTATTTTTGCCTTGCACAGCACATAGAACTGAGTAACCACTTTCAGTGTGTGGTATTCTTTTTTTTGAAAAATGTGGTATGTAATGTGAGCATTTTGAATAACCAGGAATTTAATTTTATAACTAGTAATCTATATAGAGTATATAAAGCTGAAGAGTCACTGACGGACTCACTGACTCATCAACATGTACCCCCAATCTCTGGACCTAGAAAAATGAAAATTGGGGAGTATTTCTTCTGTGATGTAGGCATCTACTAGGACCTGATTTTGGGAAATTCATACCAGAAGGAGGTAAAAGGGGGATGCAATATGTGTTTTTGTCCCTATGTTTAACATTGAAGAATCGCTGACTCATCAGTGCCCAGCCCCAATCCGGCTGCCTGCTGACGCCCACTGCTCGATGGTACCTGGAAGGGGTCCCTTCTGCTCAGTATGGATGTCCATTGCCCACCGGTGCCCAATGTCCAGTTCCTACTGGTGCCCAGCTATGCCTAGGCTCCACAAATATTCTTGGAATTTTAAACCTGCAACAACAGGTTAATTCTGCTAGTGTTGTATACTTTTTATTTGCCTTTGTAAAGTCTTGCACACCTGGCATGCCACTTCCTTTATGAGGCATTTGTGAAAGGAAGTCTCGGATGGTTTGTAAATTTTTCATATCTAGAGTACACAATGTTAGCAGGTGGTGCTTGCTAATTGGAGTCATATGTCAAATGGCTTCATCATGGCTATTGGTCACTTGTATTTCAGTTACTGAGCTGAAATTAACTTGCCATTAAAGTTTTTATTAATGCAAGAAATTTTTCCTTATCCAGGTTCTTCATTGCTTGTGTGAATTTTCTGCAACCAAAAATGGCAGCAAATAAACCCAAAAGTCAAAACTCTCTGGCTCTGCACAAAGTTATCATGGTGGGCAGTGGGGGTGTAGGAAAATCTGCATTAACATTGCAGTTCATGTATGATGAGGTAAGAATTTGTTTTCATAAATCTTCCTTATTTTAAAGGAACTCTGTGTGTTAAGTTGTGTATGAACCAGAGAGTCAGACCACTAAATTTTAATTACTGTGGCTCAGCTATACCAGTGACTGAAGCTGTTCTTGGTTGGGATCAGAACGGTTTGAAACTGCTTCTATTTGTGGTAAAAACTGCTTAAAATACTGCATTATAATACTGAAACTTCATTGTTTAGTTTAAGCCATTTGTGTTTGGGTGTTGGATCTAAATGAAAGTCCTGGTGCTAGAGAATGTATTTTCAAAGAGGGAAGGGCAAAACTTCACTCTTATTGAGACCTACCGTAATTACGGTACTTAAAGCAGGGGTGTCCAAACCCATCAGACACACTGACTCTTTTAGTGAAAATTAGTCATCCTTGACCATAAAGGTTTTCTGTTTTACTGTACAGTATATTACAGTGTTTCTAATTAATATTACACTAATTGTGTTCTGTATTATAGTGATTTGAATTTGATTACAGTGTTTTGTCATGATTTTTACATAGTTAATATTTTATATGAATATTTTTATATGGTGGAACCAATCATCTGAGTTTCCATTATTTCCTGTGAAAAAATCGACTTTGTAAGAAGAACGCTTTGTAAGACAAACATGCTTCTGGAATGAATTATGTTTGTCTTACAGGGCACCACTGTATTATAATCTTAAGTTTTTATTCATTTGTTTTATTGTAGCAGTTCAGTTTGTGATTTTTCATTCCATCTGTACTTGAGTACACAACTGATTTTAGAATGCAAAGGCATGACATATCCAAAATTTTAATGTATAGCTAAATCAAATGGAACCAACAGCTTGTTGAATACTCTGGAAATGTATCAGTTTTAGATTATGTGATAGTGATACAACAGAGGCAAAGAAGGAAGAAATTTATCTTGCACTGTCCATCCCTATGATGTAATGTTTCCATAAGCTTAGCTATTATTTGCTATATGCTGTCGTCTGTGTACAGTTACCATTTTAACTGTTGAACTTTCAGAACTGCTTAATTTGAAAAATACAGTATATCCCCCAAAATGGACACACATTTTAATGAGGTATACAGATAATTGTAGAAGACCTGCAACACTTAAATATCTCCATTTGCTGCCTTTAGACATGTGGAATTATTGTTACACAAATGTTTATTGGATACGTGTAGTCAACAATGTCAGCTAAGTACAGATGCCAATAAAGAACACTTCAAGCACTTGGTCTAATTCATTAACCACTTAATTAACTGGGTCAAGGATTTGTTTCTGTGTACACCATATATAGAACATGTGTGAATTAACTTGAGAAACTATTGGTGAGAATTATAGCAAAATAAATTCTCAGCATAAAGTGTGTGTACATTTTCTTGAAATGACTTTTAATATAAAGGAAATTATACTTAATAGCTTGTATAATAAAAGTTCAGTTTGACATACTTCAAGATTAGAAAAACATTGAAAACTATATTGTTCCTTCAATTTACAAAAGCAATTCATGCGTCAAAAACAGTTAGTTAGAATCAAGGCCTACAATGCTAATGCGTTTGTAAATTGAGGGATAATTGTATAGCAAGTTTGCTCTCTGGTGTTGTGCTGTTTATGTGTATGTGAATTAAGAGAAGGAATCATAGTTTAAATATTGATTAGCATTTTAGTTTGAAATTCTTGCTGTTTCTTCACTTACCAGTTTGTAGAAGACTATGAGCCTACCAAAGCAGACAGCTACAGAAAAAAGGTAGTCTTGGATGGCGAAGAAGTTCAGATAGATATATTGGATACAGCAGGACAAGAGGATTATGCTGCAATTAGAGACAACTATTTCCGAAGTGGAGAGGGCTTTCTCTGTGTGTTCTCCATTACAGAGCTTGAATCTTTTGCAGCTACAGCAGATTTCAGGTAAACCTATATTAATGAGAGTGTTTTATATTGGTGACTTAACATCAATTTTTAATTGAGGGGGGCGGTGGGATCAGTGGAGGCACCAAACATAGGTTCTCAAGTCTGTGCTGGCAGAATAGCCAGTGCAGACTTTAGTAGCCCAGTTGTGGGGCCTGCATCCATTGGGTAAAGGAGACAAATATTCCCTTCCTACTAGAAGAGCTCTGGTGGTTTCCCAGTGCCGACCATATACAGTAGTTGCCATTTTGGGCTGCTTCTCCTTCAGTTGTCACAGCTGTTAGGTCTGGGCTCCATTCCACACACAGCAAATAAAAATACCTTTATTTTGCGTGAGAAGGCAAAAGAAGCAGCAGTCAGCCTGTGTTGAACTATAGATGTAAATCTTAACATAATATGAAAGATGAATGCAAATAGCGTCTGAGCAGGTTTGCACGAAAAAATATAGTACTGGCTGAATCAATCTATTCTGAATTAATCTGTGTCAAGATTAAAGAAAATCTTTAATGCCACTGAAAACTTTCTGCAATGGCAGAAATGAATATTTTATAGAAGAAACAGCTGATTAACCAGAATTTGGAAAACCTGGAGGATTGCTGCAGATAGAACATGAAATGTGGAGGTCATGGGCATGAGTACTGTACATTACAAGAGACACAAATTGTGTCTGTTTCAAACTCTGAGGTTTGAAACTACTTAGAACTTGATAATAAAAAATACATACTATATAGGTACAAGCACACTGTTCACCACTGACAGATTAGGTGTCATATTATGTACTTGTTTGAATAGCTCTACTGAAGAGCAGTCTTAAGCTTGCCAGGAGAATGTCTAAACTTTAATAGGACTAAAAAGTTACCAAGTTTGAACGAGATGTATGAATATTGAGAGACTATGGGAGTCTCAAGACCTTCATGGAAATTCTGAGGTCAGTTGGTGTCCTATATCACTGAAAGTTTCCCACCATGCTGGTGAGGAACAAAGTAAATAAAGCTTCTGCAGTAAAGGCAACACTGGGCTTCATGAATGGCTTACTCTAGCAACAGCGATCTTCTCCCCAATTTACCCTACAATCCAGAGTAACTACGGGAGCACGTAAGAGACATTACGTGTACCCGTAGTTACTGCACTACCTAGTGAAAACCTATGGGAAATTCATATTGCAATCCAGAGCAAATTGTTCTTACACCGGAGCAAAGACTCCACTTAGTTACTCTGGATTGCGCCCTTAGTTTAATTTCATGAAAATTTCTTAAAGAATATTTACATTTAGTATAGTGTTTTTTTAAGACTTGGCATCATGTTTCTGATCTCTTTGGAGTATGTTCATAATCTGATTCTTGACTAAGGGTGAAATCCAGAGTAACTATGGGGAGTCCTTGCTCCGGAGTAAGAACAAATTGCTCTGGATTGCAATATGAATTTCCCATAGGTTTTCACTAGGTGGTGCAGTAACTATGGGTGCACGTAATGTCTCTTATGTGCACCCGTAGTTACTCTTGATTGTGCCCTTAATCTTCCACAGCTGTTGCTTCACTCAGCTAAGTCTGTTGAATAGTTGCCTTTTTTCTAAGCATGGGATTAAGTTTAATATTTCCTATTCTTATTCAACACAATCCTTAAATCCTCATTTTTTTCCTTCATTATTTGCTTTGGAAGTAACTGGAATTGACTCTGAAGAATAGAGCGTTTTATCTTCAGGTGGGCCCTTCTTATCTGTGGGTTTGGAATCCTTAGATTTGACCCACTGTTTTTTTCCCCAAAAAACTGGAAATGTCTTTCAGACACTTCCAGGTTTGTGTGGTCTCTGTGAGACTCAGAGCCCCTATGAACTCGACTGGAAGATGCTTTTAGTTATACCAGAGGTCAGGTGAGGTCCCAAACCCGCAGATTCAGTTATTCCTAAGTTTTGACATCTGCAGGGTTCAGAGAATGGATCCCCTGAGTTTGCTGATGGCTGACTTCCTGTTTTTCTGTCAGAAACTGCTGGGGATGGGAGGATTTATAAAATTTATACATTCATGTTGGCTTTTCTATATAAAAACCAGTTTTCAAAATTCTATTTTGGTTACAATATCAAAGGTGTTAAGCTTCTAAATTGTTCTAAAGGTGCTCTATAAGCAAAAGGAATGGACAACTCTGAAAAAAAATCTGTCAAGTCTGTCCAAAAGTGAAACCAGATTATTTTGTGTTTATTGGAAATTCAACAAAATGAGTAAGCTGCTGCAACACAGATGGTTAAACAGCATGTTTGTACCATATATTGCCCATGGTAGATCTGTGGCAATTGTTCACTTGTTCTGTTGGCATTTTTTCAGACTGAAAACAACTCTCTGATCCACAGGAAAAGGTTGTCTTTTAAAACTCTTTTAAGGGTTAAACTTGAACCCCCCCCCCAATTCTGCATATGTTTTTGATGAGGATGAGCAGTAAAAATCTCATCTCATGAGTGTCTCGTGAAAGTCAACAAAATAACATTGGTTCTGTTGAATGGCTGGATCAGGGATGGGTCAGACAGGTTAAAAGAGGCAGACTGTTCAGAATGCTTCAACAGAATACTGTATTGCTTTTTGAAAGTAGTTTGAAGCTCTAATTGTTGGTGGCATATGCTTTCACTGTGGATAATTTTGCCTCTGCTTCACACCTGTTGTATGTAGACACGTGTATGAGCTAGTCTGGTGTGAAAAACTTTTAGAATAGTCTTAAACAATGTTTGCTTTCCTTGCAAAGTAAGAATCAAATGTTTCTCAAACTGACAATCTTATTGAAAAGTTAATTTTGTAAGTAAGCTTTGATGGTTCTCCCAGTCCCATCAATCTTTGTCTTCTGCCGTCCCACATCTTGTGCTGCCTAACTTGTACCCATCAAATTAGCTTTTTATCTTTTTCAACTTTAAAGCCTTTCCTGGATTACCATATCTTTACATATTCTGTGTCATTGGCATAGCTAATGATCATGGAGCCCAATGCAAAACTCAAAATGTTGCCCCTGGAAGTTATGTCACAACCGGAAGTGACATCATGCCTGGGCTTTAAAAAAAGAAAAGGGGGGAAACACACCGCCTCCTTCCAGCAGCTCACAATCCATTTGCTCTGCTGCCTCTGCCCAGCTAGAGGCATCGCTAAGGCATCTATCTGCTATCTAGGATTGGAGATTTTGTAGACCCAAACAACAAAATCAAATTTAATTAAGCTAATAAAAAGTATGCCCCTTATTGGTTAAATACACTTTCCTGGGACAAAGAGGGATAGTTATTCAATCCTTCCTAAATATGAGTACCACTTAAATGTGCTTCTTCACCCATTTAGCAGGAGTAGCTGTATTATGATATATGGAAATGGGAGCTAATTCATATTCACAACCTTATTAATTCCATGCAGTAACATCATTTCATCTCATTGGCTCGTGGATCACTCTGTGTCATGGGTCAGTTCTGAGTTAAGAAAATATACTTTTAAGAATAAAAGTATACTCAGCTTGTTGCCCCCCTAAAGCTTATTGCCCGGTGTAACAGCATCCCCTTAGGTAAGCTGCTGTTATGTGCTATTTGTTACTCATTAACAAACTCATTAACTGTTACCTTAACACTTACTCTTCACCAGTGTTTGCTACTGTCTTGTTCTGTCTTGACTAATATTGCTGTGGCCAGGGAGCGTACAATTTTACATATTTTGTCCAACAAGCATAAAGTTACCATTAAACACATAAAAACATTCTTTCAAGGTTGTACTTTTCAAGATACTTTCCCTTTCCCTTTAGAGAACAGATTTTAAGAGTTAAAGAAGATGAGAATGTTCCCTTTTTACTAGTTGGTAACAAATCAGATTTGGAAGATAAAAGACAGGTTTCTGTAGAAGAAGCAAAAAACAGAGCTGACCAGTGGAATGTTAACTATGTGGAAACATCTGCTAAAACGCGAGCGAATGTTGACAAGGTAAAACTAATTTTCCAAGTACATCTTCATAATGTTCTGATCTTGTTCATATTTAGTGCATTTTGTTGGCAAAGTTGAATTATAAGCAAATCTCCTGCTGGTCTAGTTATGTGAACTAGCCTGTAGGTATAGTGAACTCCCTTGTATATATGGGGAAGAACAAACTTCAAACCACAATTTTCTATTTTCATATGATCTTGGAGAATCAAATTCTAAAATGAATAGGCTCCCCAGTCAACTTTTACGGTATTGTACATGAACCAGTAGGCTACTGAGTACTTCGATAAATCATCCTCCAGAGTGCTCTAACCAAGTAGTCAAACTAAATTTTTAGTGACTCAACTGAGTTTATTTTGATCCTTCTACCAGATATGAATTATCTTGGTTTGAATAGTTGCTTGTGATTCTGTTCTTGTGATGTTCATAAGGTGGGTTCTGAGATTCTGAGTCTCTTTAATCACAGGAGGTGTGACCTAAAACACTGGATGAAACACAAATGAAACTGGAGCAAAGCCATGAATGAGGAATTTGTAGCTTTCAAGAATTATTCAGATTCTTCAATTAAAGGATTTGAATACACAGCTTGGCAGAAGAATGTTAGCATAATTATTTAGAAAATGGACTTTGAAGTGAAGCAGAGGATCCAAAGGAAATTTAATTGTGTTTGAATGATTGATCAAATACAAAGGTTAAACTTTTTGTTGCATTAAATAAAACCTGCAAACCTTAAGAGCCTCTAGTTTGTGTTTCTAGCCTTGTAGAAAAACTGGGTCTTGAATGGAAAAGTTGAATATGCAAACCTTTCCTTTCTGACCTAAATACAAACTTCACTGCATCACAAGAAATTCATTTTTCTTAGTTAGATGTTAAAAATTGGGTTGCCAAAATGTAAAGAGTTTTGGATTTTAACAAATGGTAGGTACAGTTTTGCAGTTTTAGCAAATGGAGAAAGGCTTCTCAGTGCCTTGTGTCAAAGTCAAAACTTCTCATGTCAAACTTAACATGGAGCAGAACACTTGGAATGAACAGCTGTGTAGAAGGAAGCATTTTTACAGATACGCTGCTTCTAAAATAATAATTTAGTGCTGAGAGACGTCTATGAATTGCTGTTTCTGCTTATTTTGTTTTTATGGGATTGTGTTACAGCAAGATAACTTGAAATGACAAACATCTACAATAGTTATTAATGGGTGGTGGGGGAGGGAAAAGACTCTGGTCTTATTGACTTCCAGTTGGCATACATACAATTACAAAATAAACCCAGGTTTGCTGGTGAGGTTTTAGGTTGTAAATGTGGATGCACATATATTGACTTTTGAATTGTTCTTTTTAGGTATTTTTTGACTTAATGCGAGAAATCAGAGCAAGAAAGATGGAAGACAGCAAAGAGAAAAATGGAAAAAAGAAAAGGAAAAGTCTAGCCAAGAGGATCAGAGAAAGATGCTGTATTTTATAATCAAACTTCCAAGCTCCCTGCCTAGACCATGCTAATAAAATCCATAACTTATAGCATGCCATTTGAAGGATCTATGACTGAAATTTCTCTTAAGTTTGGGAATTGTAATGTACCACTTTAAAGCATGAATTGGGACAGCACTGAAAAGGTTTTAATATAGCTTCAAGAGAAGCAGAATTCAACTCATTTTGTAATTTGCCTCCTTTTACCACAGTTCTTTTGAATGTACAGTGTTTTTTCATGGGCAGTCTTGAACCATAAACAATAAGCATTGCTTTCTATGATTTCTCCTAAAGCATACTTTTTATATCACCAAATCTTCATTTTGTTTCTTCTACTGCCTTGAAAACTACAGTGGTGGTCAAAACTAAGCAAAGGTAGTATACATGCTTTTTTGCTGTTATATTATGCAAATTAGGAAAGTGAAACTAACTTGTTCTCTGATGCTTGTTGGAAGTCATTTATACATGGAATTAGATTAGGCAAATGATATAAACTCATGAGAACATTTGAATATGCCTTAATTTAAAAACCTAAAAAAGTTCATGTAGTTAAGGGTATATCTTCATTGTGATGCATTAATTTCTGCATCACTGTATGAAGTTAAACCCCTTAGTGTGGAGGTCAGTTTTTGTGAGCGATTTTGTGAACTAGCTATGTGCTAGTGGTATCTGATCAGAAAAGTGTGCCATACTCTGGGTTTTGAATAGTCCAGAGCTTACTGTTGTCCTGTGGGTTAGTTAAAGATAGGTTAAAGGGAAAGGGCTGATATACTACATATGTACAGCTGATATTAAATGTAAAAATGAAAAGGGTACAGCACATTTCAGTCTGAAATGATCACTTATTCCTTAATGCACAGATATGGACATTGATACAAGTACTTAATGTCTAGATATTTGGGTAAAATTTTTCTGGAGTTGAGGCACAGTATTTGTTCTCGACACAAATGCTCTTGGAAATGTCTGGGAAATGCTGATAAACTGTCAATCTTTCTTGGATTTCTTTATTCTGAATCTTTTGGATATTATGTGGCTTTACTAAACCATTGTAATGTTAACTGTACATTACCTAATGGGGAGGCACTGTAGTCACTCTTTTGTTATATCAATTGGCTGTGTTCTGCAGTACAGGAAGACTGACACTGTGCTTCCAAAAACCCCTCATTATATTGAAAATGTATTGTCTTCAGAACGCTTCTGCATTTAAGTGAATACTAGCACCTAAGTTAGTACATGGAATCAAACAAGATAAACCCGTTATCTGTGCGGCTCTTAAGCCTTTTGGGCATGGGTGTATGGGTTAGGTCAGTACCAAAAAACTTTTGGTTTTTTTATATACATGTGTAACTTCTAAACTGACAGTTTAAGGTGTGTCTGAGCAAATTAAACATGTATTTAATATGCTAACAAGTAGACATTAGGATTGTGGCTCTTTAGAGAAACACTTGTTGATATTAAATTTTTGTATGTACATCCTCCAGTAGTTGCTACCATGTGATGTGTCTGACCAGCAGGTTGGTCCTCATCGTATATTTGTTTCCAGTCTGTTTAACCAGGGAGTCTTAACCACTAACATTGTGTGATGTTGTTTGTGTAATGGGAACCAAGGTGTTATGAAGCCAATGGACACTCAGAAACAATTGTCATAGGCTGATGCCTTATCAGATTCTTTTTATTTGCTATTTGAGCCATTGAATATGAATAAACTTTCATTTTTTAAATATCTGTAGAATAATAATTATGAAAACAAAGCTTCCATTCCAGCAGAGCAACTTTTCCACATTGTGTGTTTATGCTTGTTGAATATAGACATTTCTGAATTTGCTAATTTATATGGGAAGGTCTAAAATATATGTGGTTGAGATTTAACATGTTGAGATGGTCCTTGTGAAGTGTCAGTCTAGTCATGCCAGACGTATATGAAAGTAACTTAGGGCCATATCCTAAAGTCAAATTAAGCCCTTTGTGATGGAGCAGTTTTCCATAACACTAGGGAGTGACATAACTGCGTGGACCTGTAACTGCTCTGGATTTTGCCCTTATACTAACAAGATAATGTTATTCAGAAAGCTAAGTCAAGTTAGTACCCTGCACAAATTCTTATTTCAAGATTCATATTGCTGTGCTGCTTCTCCTCTTGGTCTTTGCCAAAATAACTGAGACTCAATCAAATATATCAATTGGAACGAACAGCCAATTCATACAGTTACACATGGAATCCAGGTTCCTTTTGCATTTTGGATTTTTATGTTAATGTTTAAGCCTTGCTTATAATGGGATATATAGATGGATGCATGTTTCCAAAAACATTGTGCTTTTTCCTTTTTCATTTAGTTATACTTGTAAGTAGAAATCTGCAAGAGAAATTCTTAGGATTCTATGTATATGCCCCAAAAGCAAACTTGCAAGAGTACTGGTCGGGGTCAAGGAGAAAATCATAGTTTCTTCAATCTCAGCCATCATCCAACAGTCAACATCCAATCTCCAGGGAACTGGAGTATTGTTGTATGATATGCTAAGCATGCAGCTTGTGGAACCATATGTTTCACATAATACTCTTAGATGGGCAGGGACATAAATGTGCCAGCGGGTGTTGGTATAATGTGTGTCAGGTGGCTTTAGTGTATGGAGCATTGTAGTTCATCCACTCCAGTTAGTATTGATTCTCCAATTGGCTCTTTAGGCTGTGGGAGGAAAGATAAAATGTGACCATGGGATAGTTCAAACGTTCAACCAGCCCCACCAATATAAGCCATCTAAGACAAGAGTATGCATGTCCTATAGCTGACATGCCATTTCTCTGGTGACCACTTGGTGGGTGTTAAGAATGCTTAAATTCTTTGTAGCTATTATCCCCCTCCATGATTATGAAAGTACAGGTAATATCATGGTGAAAGAACTGGAGTGTATGAACCTATCTCTAAATGAATGACGACAGGCTTGCTCAAATTACTGCACTGGCCTCTATGTGCATTTTATGTCGGATCTGTCCAGTCTGCCTCTAACATTTCAAATCTAGGCAGAGGTGCCCAGTTTAACCATGTCTCGTCACTCCTTCAAAAAATAAAACCACTTGCGCATACTACTGTGCACCAATATAGCAACTCATGATAAAGCCTTATCTAAAAGGCTTCAGCCTTTTGCTTCTGGAACTTAATTTTGACACTTGATTGTTGGCCATTAAGAGCCTGGATACTTGTATCCTATCCCATGTAGATTATTAGGTTGGGAAGCTTGCAAAACATAGGAAAGAAAGACCAAAAGCACCAAGAAAACACAATATGCCAAAGGACTTCGTTAATTTATTTTGATTACTAATGCCTTGTCGCTTGAAAGCTTTCTCTTTGCAGCTTCACAGCGTTCTGTCTTCCGGTTGACCTTTGACATTTCCACTTGGTAACAAACACAGAACATAAAGAAAATATACATACAGTAAGTTGGACATTGATGTCTATTGAGGATCCATTTCTGAACTCCCCATAGATAAGCAACTTAACTGGTGTGATCCAGTATAACCTCCAGATGTGACCAGAGACATTCTGAGGCCTGCAGAGGCCATGTGCACCCTCTTAGCCCTCATAAAGCCTCCCAGATGCAACTGGAGAACACCTCCAGTTGTGTCCAGGAGCTCAGAGCCATCCTTCCATTGTGAGTTCAGAATTCATGATGAGTTCATGGCAGGTAGAGGACGCAGGTGGGCATGCAGATAGAGGATGGCCTTAGCACATAGAATTAGCAGATCTGTACACTTATTGTATTAACACTCTAATGCTATAATTCAAACACATACTGCACATAGAAGGAATTAATTTACCCAGATTAATTAAATATAGTGGTTTTTGAGCAGTAAGCTTGGAGCCTTTTGGAACTGTGAAAACTAACCATGGGAATAATAAAATCCTGGCAAGAAATCTGCTGCTCTATATGCATGGAATTGTTAGAACCCAGTAAGTCAAGGAGCCACCACTCAAAAAGTTTTCGAACCACTGAGTTGGTGCTTTAAATGTACCCCCTTGGCTTAAATACACTGCCGACATTATTGATGTCTTAAATGTGTGGACTGGAATGGTCCAGATAACTTTTCAATTGTTTTCACTTAGAATTTCACATGTTAGGTTTTCTGGTGTTAAGGATTTTTGAATATAAATTATGAACCAGTAAAATTTTTGTACATTTTTAGATCCCTTTATGTCTTCTGGCTTGGAGACTTTCAGTATTGCTGTAAGAAGCAAATTCCATAAATGACACCTCAAATTATCAACACTTTTGAACAAATTATCAAAACTTGACCACTGCATATTGGAACTCTATTGTTCGATGTGTCCAAAGTTATTTTAAGTTCTTCCTCAAACAGCATTCATATCCTATATATTTTCCCCTTGCCTTCACTATATGGTAAAGTAGTTCCGAAACTGGGAGATACTTAAAAGGATGGATGGGAGGATATCTGCTGTTCAAAGTGGAAAGGGAAGGTATACAATGGAATTTTTAAAGTGGCTATGCTTCAAATTCAGCCAATCATAAATATTCAAGCCAGGAGACTTAAGTTGATTCAAGGTACTTAAAATTCAGCTGCCTATACTAAAAAAAAAACAGATCACATATTTATTCTTAGCAAATGTAGATACTGCCTTTACACCAGGAAATACACTGGCAGCCAAAATGTTCAACAAAACCTAAAGAAACCATATGCAAGGTAATCACTTCCCATAAAATAGCAGAAATAAGTATAAAAATGGATAAAAATACAGTAAGAAAATATCCCAATATTCCTTTTCCAAATATTCTCTGCTTAACTAAGTCTGCAATCCTAAAGACACTGTACAGGGAGTAAGTCCCATTGCACACAATGGGTTAGGGTTAGTATACGTGGTTAGGATACCTTCCCCCTCCCACTTTGCCCACTATCAAAATCCATTTGAAATGAACCCTATTGGAAAGTCCTTGTGGAGGGGGTTGATTTGCCCAGAAGTAAATTTTTGCATTGAGGAATCACTACTGTGAAAAGATCCTTCCTTTTACTGCTTCGGAGAAGGTTTGTTTCTGAAGATCTTAGAAAGTGAACTGCTGAACACTGGCCTTTGGATTATCCAAGCCATTAACAATGAAGATATGTTTATTTTTTCCAGTGGAATGAAATCATATCTTAAATATATTATTTGGACGACTTGTATGAGCTTAACAGAATATTCTGGATTTACTACAGAGATCCAGCCCATTGAACCATTTTCAATTCAATAAAATACAGTAGCTGCTATTGTGAAAGAAATTGGAAACTCTTTGAAGTGTTATGACTGTACAGCAAACACTGCCACCTGCTGGCCAGCACAGTTAAAACACTGGCATTTTGAGAAATACAGTACTTGAGGAATGTCAGAATGATAAATATGGAAAATATACAATTTTATACAAACTTATGAGTTAACCTGTACAGAAAATTTGAGCAGACTTATGCAATCAGTTTGAGCCATTTATAACAGACAACAAATTTGGGCAATTTGAATAAACTGCCCAAATACCAGTATATTTTCTTAGGCGTAAGGTGTTTGCTTTATGATGTTGACCTCAATTAACCCATTTTTGCCCAGCTCAAAGGTGAACGCATTTTGACCCCTGTTATGCATATGAAACTTTGAGCAGAAATGGTTTAAAGCGCAGATGCACAAATTAGCAGTTTCATTTCCAAGGATAATTTCCTGTGCATGCCTGAAACAGAGAAAACTGAAATGGAGAAATCCACAAGATCTCACACCATTCATTAACACTACATTTTAATAGTAGGGGGATTTTACCAATTGTTGTATTCATTACTAATGAAACTAAATATATGTTCTGCAAGTAAAACAAAATCATCTTGTTGAGTGAATCTTCTCTTATAGAAGTTTCTAAGGATTGCTATGGCATCAGCATCATGTTCTAGCTAAATCAGCCAAAAGCCTCTTGAAGAAAAGGCCTGATTAGCTCATGTGATCTACTATAAAAAGCTTCTGGGACAGGTTAGACTTCTGTCATGAGGGAACTCAGCTTGCTGTTGTGCTCTGCTTTAATCCATTTCTTTGGTAGATGCAGATCTGGCTTTCCCAATATTATGAGATCAGCAGTACCCACAGATATTAAAATAGTTTCTTGATGTAGGAAGAGTTCTGTATGAAGAAAATTTTCAAGTCTTATCCTCTGGAAGTTTGATTTTTGGGAAAAGTGAGGCTATTCCTAGAGTCTGGAAATATTTACAGTCTGGTAATGTCTAAAAAAATTGATTAAGTTATTGAATACTAGTGAAAATGCCTTTCACCTATAACTAAGTATATATATGTGCACTCTCTACCTAACATTGACTTGTTAAAACAAAACAATAAGCACACCCCACTTCCCCAACCAGGGTTGGGGCACGCCCCAACAATAAGCACTATATGCAAGGTGCATATAAGGTGCAACACTAAAACAATAAGCTCATCCCTACCACTTCCCCAACTACATGGATTCTGGTTCTTTTTATAGGAGAAAGAGCATAGGTGGTAGTTCATACTGTCTTTGTAATATTTATGTACAAATATAAGAATCTTAGATTGCCTGGAGGTAGAAAGCAGGGCACGCTTTTATTCATTACTAGGGAATTTATCCGTTATTGCAGGAGTAAAATTTCAAGAATATTTGTGAGCTGAACACTAGTGGGTACAGCCACCGGCACTGGCGGGCACCGGACACTCCGACTACGCACCAGGCACAACTGCTGCAGGCTCCCCGGGTACCTCTATCAGGCACCAGCCAGCACGGGTCACCACTGGGCATCCCTGTTGGGCACCAAACACCGGGTGCCAGGCACCAGTGAGCACTGTTAAGGTTGTCCTTGTGAAATGTCAGTCTGGTACATCGCTGTCGAGCAACTGGCACTGGCATCACCAGGTGGCAGCAGGCACCACCAATCTTTTACTGACCCCTGAGCAGATGGAAACAGGACTTGTTATACGTTCATCTCTTCCCATTAGGTAGATGCTATGTAGATCTTGCAAGCAAAAATAAGGCTACTTGTTCAGAAGCATATCTTGAACTATTACAGAGTTGTTAAGGCTGCAATCCTAAAGACACTTTCCTGGGAGTAAGACCCATTGGACACAATGGGGCTTACATCTGAATAGACAGGGTTAGGATTGTGCTCTAAATTTGCAAACTTGCAAGGTATTGCCTTAGGACAACCAGGCCCATCTGCCACATTAGATTCCAAGTTTACAACCATAATTATAGTACACGTGTTAGTAAAAATGGTGTGATTCATTCCAGTTGCTCCAGTCCAGAATAACCTGAATTGACCTGGGTCCACCCAATGTTTTCTTGAAAAGGCATACACTGTATTTATATTCTAATTTACAACCTTCTAATTGTTTTATAAATAAGCATGAGTCTAATTTTAGCATCCTGCTTCTTTGTTCTACAAAGGTTCTGGCCTAAGTATAAAACAGCTACATATTTTAAAGTACACTTATGTTTAACAAGCAGTGCTTATAAACAAATTCTTGTTTATAAGTTGAAGTTCAAAGTTATTGAACTTATTATTGAAAGTTATTAACCTTTACTATACTCTTGTGGAAATGCTCTGTTGGGATCTTAAATGGGGCCAGCAGTCAATGTCCATCAACAGACATCGAATACTCATACACATCTGGCAGAGTGTTTCTGACCAATTTATAGTTCCAGCCTGCCTGAACATAGTAAATTGATCTTAAGTACCAATCTCAAACCACCGATCTTAGAACTTGCTCTGTGGGTGAAATCCAGAGTAACTACAGGGAGTCCTTGCTCCGGAATAAGAACAAGTTACTCTGGATTACAATATGAATTTCCCATAGGTTTTCACTAGGTGATGCAGTAACTATGGATGAACGTAATATCTCTTACCTGCTCCCAGTTACTTTGGATTGTGCCCTGTCTTGAACTAATTCATCTTCTGAATCCTTGAATCAGTCTAGAAGACAGTAGACCCCTATTGAAAATATAGGTATCCCTCATTTTCTGACGGTTCATTTTTTGATAATCCACTCTTTCAAAACCTGTCTGTTATACCCATAAGTCATTCATTCAATGCATGTTCTTCTCTTTCAACCTCTCTATTATTTCAGAGGCTAAAATTGCTCTGTCTGTGTTTTTTTGCCTATGACATGGTGATTCAGGCTATTTTGGTATGTTTGTTGGTGCGTGTGTAAGAGAGAACACACATGGTTACTTTAACTCCTGTTCCAGTCCCATTCCAGAAGGAGTTATTGAGAATCCATTTGCAAAAATATTTGTGTGACATGACACCAGCAATTTGCACGTTTAAAAGGGCATTTGCAATTTGCACAAAAAAAGCATCAGAAGCAACATTTGCAAACTACAAAAAAAAAGATTTTGCTTTTCAACCATTTCCTTTTTTCACCATAGCCCAGATCACCAAAGCTGTCAGATAGGCAAGGGGGCGTCTGTATAATATTTTAAATTGTACAGTATTTAAAGATATTTAATCTTATCTGATTGGATAACAATAGCATGCTCTATAGTCTACCAGCAAATTTGGCAGGCTAGTCTTATAAAGTTTATACTTGCTGCAAGAATTTCTACACATCCAGAGAGAGCATCAAACTGTATCAGAACAACCCCCCTCCTATTGCAATATGTTTTGGAATATATTTCCAAAGGAATTTACAGTGCATTGCAGTAGTGTTAATTGCTGTCTGAATTGCCTGTGTCCCCCCCCCCCCCCCAAAAAAAAAAAAAAAAAAAATCTCAGCCAATATTGTAAATTACGGGCACCAGATACCAATTCTTCCCTTTGGTGAGTTTCTGCACAAGTGTTAAGATCAAGTTTGATTTAAAAGAGTATTGTTGTTATTTGCATGGATGATGTTTGGAACTATGTTTGGAACTATGGCATGTCTAAGCAATCCGTGCTGAGTGATGACATGTAGGATGACAAAAGCCATTTGTAAGAAAAGTATTTGCCAATTTTTGATATTTCTAGGATACTTTGATTCAAAAGATAGTAGAATGGGAATTGTATTACAGTCACTTATCAGATTGCTGAGTGAACAATTTATTTCAGTCTACTCGTACCTAAACATGCTGTTTTTATCCTCTATCCCCTCCCATTTCTGCCCACTGTATGTAATAGGCTGAGGCATAAGGGAAGTCCACAAAAAGTCAACCACATGTAAATGATGTATCAGAAAGACCAGATTGTTCATTGCCTACACCCTTGCTCAGCAAGTCCTGAAATATGCAAGTCTTAATCAGCTCTACATTCAAGGTGTGTCAAAATATATATGTACTTCCTCTATATGCTAGAGCAGACTCAGATATTTGAGTGTCAGTCTGTTCATGAGACAGGTTCAGAAAAAGGTAGGGGATTCTTGTTTACTCTGGGAGAGTTCCCAGAGAAGTAATTGAGTTTGTGCGTTTGAGTAACCTTTCACAAACTTTCAGAATATTCAAACCAATAATAAAACTAAATAAATAAAATGCTAAAGTCATCCCATTTCAGAAAAAAATCTCCCCATCTTTTTTCCTTCCTTTCTTTGGCAGGGGGAATACACCGATGCTGCCCAGTGGTAGCTCTACTAAAATCTTAGATTTCACCATTGTCTTCTGTGAGTAACTCTCATTCCTGCTCTAGGAGATAAAAAGGTTTAAAAGAATCCAGTGGAACTAGAAGTTGGACATGCCATATGACTCTATAATTTAACCCTGGCATGCCCAGTAGAAAAACAATCACCAATCACTGCTTGGATTTAGGTCCCCAATTCTGTAGTATGGTACATATAATGAATAAATGTTGCTTCAAGTTTCAGTATAACTTCATAAAAAACTTTATTAGGAAGTGTTGTGGAACAAAGAATTTTGATATATTACACCTTGCAAAACATTGATTAACCATATATTTGACATAAAGTTTATAGTTGATAGTTCATAGTATGTAGTGCAGTCCTGTTATGCAGGGCAGGCAGCAGCACAGGAGAGCAGGTGAAGCTGTTTGCCTAGCAAGGGGTTAAAATATTATATAGCCAGAATATTATGTAGCAAAAAATAATATTATGTAGCAAAATAATAAAGCACATGATGATAGCTCATAATTGTTTGTGAAGACAAACATTTCTGATGGCTGTTGATGAGCTATTGATGTGCTGAGGAATAGCAGAAATGAACCACCTCTGGGAGGAAATGTTTAGGCTTTGCTTCAGGCCTGCTAAACCAGAAGCACAAATCAGTTCTCTTTCAGATAGATGAAATCTTCCCTTTTACAAGGATGAGGCCTGGAAGTTATAAATGAATTTCAAAGTGAAATTTGGTGACCATTTGGTCTCAGAATGTGGGAAGAGCTGTTTTCTTTTAGTTCCCAAGAGATGTTAATCAGTTCAGATCAGCAGGTGCACCCCACTAATCCATCGTTCATTGATGGATGGCCCTAAAACCAAAGCTAGAGAAACAAATCTGAATGCAACTTTAGTGTTGGATTTTTTTTCCAGCTGGCTGCACTTACAGGATGTCCTTATACTTGAGATGATACATCAAAAGATAGTAGTAGTGCCAGCCTCTCCAGGGTGACCAGATGCCAAACCCAAAATTCCTGAACTCCAAGGCCAAAATTCCTAATCCCAGGCCAAAATTGCTACTTGCTGAAAAAAATTGCCAAAAAATGTATTTTTTTTGTTTTTGTGTTTTGACCATAACGTTTGATAGGAAGGGGATATCTCTAAACTGATTTTTGCATTGGATTCTGCTCTTCAATACAAATCCAACGACATATGGCATGATGGGGTACTGTGCACTATCACAAAGTTTCAAAATGAACCCAAAATGTAGGACAATGATGCCAAAATGTAGGACACCTGGACAGGAGGCTAAAAATCTGGACAAATCCGGCTTTTTCCGGTCATCTGGTCACCCCCTTTCTGGCAGGAGCTCACTCTCCCACACACTTCCTTTTCTATTCCATTCTGCTCTTCCTTTTCCTTTCCAGGGAAGGGGAAAGAGATGCAGCAGCAGAGTAATCTAATGTGTCAGAAAGATGATGTGGTCCTCCTTCCAAAACATTTGGACACCCCAGTGTCAGAAGATGGATGTATACACTGTATAAATGTTGTTGTGTATTGTAGGTCCCACCAATTATTAAACCATAATGCTGATACCCTGCAGACAAAAGGGCAAGCTGCATTTATTAGTGAGATTATTGTGTGGAAGAAAATTCAAATAATGTGCTGTAATAACAGTGGGTTATTAGTATCCTGGGACAGCATCTGCCCTACAAGACTTTGAACACAATCTTAACCATGTCTACTCAAAAGTAAGCCCCATTGTGTTCAATGGGTCTTACTCCCAGGAAAGTGTCTTTAGGATTACAGCCTTCCCTTTTCAACTCTAAAAAACATACTCGTACCTGTATAATGGATGCTGGGCAGATGAACATCCTTTTTTTGATGCTTCTTTGATGCTATTGCAAACTTCTGATAAGGTCACTGATATGCTGTAATTATCCCTCTGCAAGTCAGTGGTGTCATTAGGGCTTGCATCACCAGGGCAGGGTGGCCAAAATATCACCCTCAGGGTGAACTTCTATGTTGTTAAAGGGGCAACAACCCAAGTGATAGGTGTGGAGATGTACCATCACCCCACCCCCACTGGATTTTTGGACATACCTATTGATAGAATAAAGATATTTCAAAGTGATTTATTTCATTGCATCTTGCTGTAAATTACATAACCAACAGTATATAACGCGATGGTATTATTCTAAAAACTGATTTTAGTAATTTTGGTCATTAATGGTATCACCTCTCCCAGATGTCACAGCACCTTATTGCCATGGTTTATTTAATGTAAATACATAAAGAGCACATACTCAAAAGTAAGTCCCATTGTATTCAGTAGGTTTTATTCCCAGGAAACGTCTTCAGGATTGTAGTCTAACCCTAAAGTTCAGAGTAACTACAGGAGCACGTAAAAGACATTACTTGCATCCGTAGTTACAGCACCACCTAGAGAAAACCTATGGGAAATTCATATTGCAATCCTGAGTAAATTGTTCTTATACCGGAGCAAGGACTCTCCATAGTTACTCTGGATTGCACCCTTAGGCTGCAATCCTAAGAGCACTTTCCTGGAAGTAAGTCCCATTGGACTCAGTGGAACTTACTTCTCAGTAGACAAGAATAGGATTGTACCAAAAATGATACATAAATAACTAAATACTTGTACATTAAAGTAAACAAAGAGAATAACCTGAAACACCCTCCACCCCAAATTGGTAAGACATTTAGTCCTACCCAATGCCTAGTTCAGTTTAAGTTCTTACAGTTAAATCAGGCCTCGTGCTCAGTGCTGCATACGCTGCATGCGAAGCAGGAAAGCCTGGGTTAGATTGTTATGGAGGATAGGCTGTTACCCAAGCAGCAAATCCCCCCTCTCCATGCCACTGAATTAGTCCAGTGGAAAGGCAGAGCCAATACAATTGGATCCAGCTGGCATCACAGAGCTGGGCTAAGGACAGGAGCTCACCCTGTCTTGTGGGGCCGACCCAGGTCTCAAATCCTGGCCTGCTGGTTAACAGGCACAGCGTCGTAACCACTTGCGCCACCCACAGCCCTACAGTTAAATCAGTTCAGTGTAATTTGGAATGAAATCAGTTTTAAATCTAGCATGTTTTTTGTTTCGGCTAAACTGATATTGAAAAAATATCAAAACAGCATTAACCTCCCCCAACCCAATTTTTTTTTTAAATAACAGCATTCAAATCCCAGAGTGATGAGGATGGGAAATTAGGCTTCCACAGGGGTGGTGAACAGAGGAAACTGGAAATATCACAAACCACTTGGCATTACAAGTCATTTAAAGAAAAAAAAAATAGTAACCTTCCATACTCAAGCCTTGCACTCCACTGACTTTGAACTGACCTTTCACACCATCCAAGGCACATTTGCTTACTTGTAGGTAAAAGCAAAAATAGCACTTAGTTTACCTTTTCATAGGGCTTAATGCATTTAGCAGCTTGGTGTGTGTTTTGGGGGGCTGTGTTAATTGAATCAGAACCATTCTGCTGTCTTTGGATTCATTTGAGCCTGCCCGTTCCAATGAACCAAGCCAAGTTTGGCAACTTGCGAGTAAACACTTAATGTGACTCAGGCTATTCATATATTTCTCTTTATTTACTTTAATGTATATACAATTATTTGTTTTTTAAAATGTATTTTCAATTATTAAGGGCAAAATCCAGAGTAACTACAGGGAGTCCTTGATCCAGTGCAAGAACAACTTACTCTGGATTCCAATATGAATTTCCCCATAGGTTTTCACTAGGTGGTGCAGTAACTATGGGTGCATGTAAGGTCTCTTATGTGCTCCCATAGTTACTCTGGATTTGGGGGTAAGGCTGCAATCCTAACCCCTAGTTAGGCCAGCTTCAGCCCCTGCACAAGTCCTGTGCTAACCTGGGGGTGTCACAAAAGTGGCGCTGCTCCTGGGGATGATTTAGGCCACTGCACAGACATGCACTTGCCACCATACATCACCACAGGATGACCAATGGGTTGTGCAGGCCAAGGTTATGATTGCATCATTAATTTGTTTGATGATTTTACTTACATCCATGACATCAGTTCTGGTGGGTCCTGGACATATTGAGCACAATCCTATCCATGTCTACTCAAAAGTAAGCCCTTTTGTGTTCAATGGGGCTTATTCCCAGGAAAGTGTCTTTAGGATTGCAGCCACTGTCACTTTCAAAAGTGGATCCCAAGCTAAAATGTTTGAAAACCATGTTAGAGAAAACACTCATCTGTATTGTTTTGGGTGGTCAATTTAAACACTATATGACTTTATTATTAAATTTAAAACCATTACATAAAGGTTGCAATGCTAAAGGCATTTTCCTGGGAGTAAGACCTATTGAGCCCAATGGAGCTTGCTTTTGAGTAGACATGGTTAGGATTGTGCTCAAAATTTATTACATTGAGAGCACAATCCTAACCATGTCTACTCAAAGGTAAGCCCAATGTTCAATGGATCTTACTCTCAGGAAACTGTCTTTAGGATTGCAGCCATAGGCATTTAAGACACTTTCCTGGGAGTAAGTCCCATTGAACACAATGGGGCTTACTTCTGAGTAGACAGTATCGTGCTCAAAATTTACATATTACAAGGATCCTACTCAAAAGGAAAAGAGGCACAATGAATTTTTTTCCAGGACAGGAGGCTAATAAAAGAGGATCTGTCCTGGAAAAAAGGACATGTGGTCACCCTGAGCCTGACTGCTGCGCCCCCCGCTAGCTACGCCACCAGCTTTCTCCCTCTGGGTGGAAAATTCCATCCGCTGCGAATGGGAACCGGAGGTTGTTAGAATCCACTCTGGAACCACGTCCCCTCGACCGGAAATACCCTAGGGAGGCATTTCCGGTTAAGTTTGTTGAGGCAAGAGAAGGTCGTGTGAGCCAACTCTCGCGAGATCTCCCCGTACGTAGAAACGTATCGAACCCTCGAGCTGCCCTGAGATAGGTTGTGACCGTTCTTACCTCAGCGCGATCGCGCATGCGCAGTGTGAGAAGCTGCGCCGGCTGTGCGTGAGGGAGAGCGAGCGCGGCGGCGGCGGCGTCGGTTGTGGGGGTGTCGGCCTTGCTGCCCCTCCCCCACCCAGGCCTCGAGGGAGGCGCTGAGGAGAGCGGGCGTCGAGCTTGAGGCTTCCCAGGAGGAGGAGGCCTTGGCTGGGGATGGGTCGCGGCGCCGGTGGAGGCCTCGGGCTGCGGATTTGGGAGTAGGCCTCGCCAACGGTCGCTCTGCTGAGGAGAACCGGCGCTTCATGTGACGCTGAGGAGGACCCCATGGCGGCTCCCTCCTCCTGGCCCTCCCGGCGGGCGCCTTGACGGAACCTCCTTCCCCGATGCCGAGCACCTCGGAGGCGGCGGCCTCGTCCTCCGGAGGCGGCCGGAGCTGGGGGGCCGGAGGAGGCTCGGAGTCTCCGGTGTCTGACAAGAAGCGGCCTCACCAGCGCCGGAGGAAGCGCTACGCCTCGTCCCAGCTGGAGCTGCCTCCGTCCCCGCTTCCCGTGACGGGCCCACCCGCTGCCCCTCCGACCCCTTCGCTGCTGTTCCCGCTGCTGCAGCCTCCGCTCCTGCAGCCGCCGCTGCCGCCGCAGTCCCTGCTTTTCCTGGCGGCCACCGGCGGCGGGGCCTCCTCCTCCTGCTGCGGGGAAGGGGGGGAGAGGAAGCGCCCCAGGGGGAAGCGGCGGCACAAGCGGAGGAGAGGAAGGTTAGGAGGGGTGGGTGTCGGGGCGGGTGGAGGCGGTGGAGAGGCAGGGGCGGCCCTCCGGGGTCGGAGCCGGGCGGGGTCGGGGCCTCCCGCGGAAGGGACCGGGGAGGAGTACGACGACGTCAGTTCCCAGTCCGAGGGGGCGACCGGGGCGGGGAACGGAGGGGGGAGCCCGGCTTCGTCCTCCGGGGGTGGCAGCCAACAACGACCCGGCCGCACCGACTCGGATCGGAGCAGCCGCAAACCCCGTAGGGAGCACCGGAGCGGCAGCAGAAGGCGCTCCCGGGAACGGCGACGGGAGCACCGCAGGCGGGGGGAGGAGAAGGACAAGAAGGCCCCGTCGCAGCAGCAGCAGCAGCCGGAGGAGACGGTGTCCGCGGCCGCCAGGGGGGGAACGGAGGCTTCGTCCTCCTCCTCCAAGTCCCGCAGCCGCCACAATCACAGCGGCGGCCAGGACCGAGAGGGCCCCCGAAGCGGCGGCGGCGGTGGCGGCAGCGACGGTCGCAGGAAGGGCTCAGCCGCCTCTCCCAGCAGCGGGAGGAAAGAGCGGGACGGCAAAGCCCACCGCAGCAGGACGAAAGCGGCCAAAGAGACCCCTTCGGCCTACAAGGACCCGCCCAAAGCCTACCGGGAGGACAAGGCCGAGCCCAGGGCCTACCGGAGGCAGCGGTCCTCTCCCAGCCCCGGGCGGGACGACAGTCCTCCGGGGCACCGGGCGTCGCAGGGACAGCGGAATCGCAAGTCGCCTAGTCCCCGCTCTCCACTCAGCCCTTATCGCCGCCGCTCTCCCAGCTACAGCAGGCATAGCTCCTATGAGCGTGGCGGGGATTTGTCGCCCGCTCCCTACAGCAGTTGGAGGCGCTCTCGGAGCCCCTACAGTCCCGCCATCAGGTGAGTCCTGGAGGGTCTGCGGGGGTTGGTGGGCTTAAGGCAGGAGATCCCCTTCTGAGAATCACTGTCTCTCCGGGATTCCCCCAGGAAGTGACGTCATGCCCTTTAAAAGTGACGTCACTGATGTCAGAGAGCTTCCGTGTCTACTTGGAAGTAAGTTCCATTGTGTTCAATAAGACTTGCTCCCAGGAATGTATAGATTGTAGCCGCAGTGCCCCATTCCAAGATGGAGGCACCCAGTTTTTTGCCAATCCCTGAAATCAAGTCATGAACCCCCACTTTGAGAACCAGTAACTGGGAGGGTTGGGAACTTTGCTGCTTGAAGCTACAATCCTATCCACACTGACATGGGAGTAAGTCCTATTGACTATAAAAGGTTTTACATCTGAGGAAATCTGCACAGGATTGGGCACTAAGTTGACAGAATAATCAATACACTTGTGTTGCTCAGTTTCTTTTCCTTCATTTTGTTGTGTTTGAGTTATACTAAGACAACTCTGTTGGATATGTTAAATCTAGATGGTTTCTATACCAAATTCTGAGTTACAACTTTTCTTGATGTAGTTTTGTACACTGTTTGGCTGGTCACAAACTGTCATAGGTAGCATAAAGTTCTTACTGTGCGAGTCTATGCCTTTTGCTCAGAATTAAGACCGTATTCAGTGAGATTTATTTCCAGATAACTCTGTGTACAGTACTAATAAGTTAAGCCGTCCTAGTTAAACAGGTCCAATTCTGACAAGTCAGCAGTTATGTTTTTGGTAGTGTGCATTAACTGTAGCTGGGTAGTTCATTTTTTGGATTCATATAGGTGGTATGTACTGTATTGTGAAATTCTTTTGAGAATTGTGAAATGTTGAAATCGACCGATTTTGGAAAAGTAGAAATGATTTTATCTGTAGATCTAGTATACTGTTGCTTAATGTCTAAAGCAGTGCTTCTCTGCCTGTGGTTCTGAATCTGCAGGTGGATCTTGACCTGATTTTTAATTGGTTGCCAAAGGGTGATAGAAGATGATATAATTAAGTGCCTCAAGCCTTGTTATTAAAAAGATACTGTAGCTGCTAATTACCCTGCAGAGAACTCAGAGGGTCCTTCAGTTTGCAAGATGTAGGTGCCTTCTTCACTTCCTGTTTTATTGCTTTGGTTGTACCCTCTCGATTTGACAGTTTAGGCATTGGAGCCATGATGAAGTGAAACCTGGTCTTTTTTAAGTTTAGAAATATTGTTTTCAATAATTTTTTAAGCAAACAAATTGCAAATGCCTTTTAATCTTGAATATCTTGCTGTCACATTCTCTTTATTGCCTTTGGGAGTGGGGATAAGACCCAGACTTAAGTTGGTGTATGCTGTCTCTCTCACACAGCATGCACCAACACCAAAACAGTTTGAATCGCCATCTCATATGCGTAGGAGTGCAGTTGCAGACTTTAGACCAGCATGAAGAGATTGAAAAAGTAAAGCGTGTGTTGAATGAATGACTTCTGGATATAACTGAAATGTGTTGAAAGAATAAAATGTTGAAAAACAAACTGTCAGGAAGCAATGGATGCCTATAGTTGATAATTGCCCTGCAAGGGGCTGAATTCCTGCAGAGACATCCCAGAGTGCTTTTGAACTTTGAGGTTATTATTGCTTTTAATAAAAGTTTTTTCCTGATCACTTCTGATAATAGATTTGTAAAACTATGTGCGTCCTCATGTTAAAAAGTCTGGGAACCACAGGGCTAAAGTTGGAAGTCTAAACCAACTACAGTGGCGCCTTCATGTGACAAATGCCTCATGTAAAGTATGTTCCATGTAACAAAAATTTCTCTAGGATTCTGCTTCACATAACAAACTAGTTGTCAGTTGGGGCTGATGCGCTGGCCAGTGGCCCTTTTAAAAAGCATCAGGGTTGCTGAGAGCACCTGCCCATAGCTAAAGCAACACTTCCACGCTGTTCCTCCTGTGGCCGGGCGTCTGCGGGGCAGAGGGAGAGAACAGTAGTGGAGAAAAGGAAAGCAGCTCAGGGCTTGCCAGAAGGGAGCAGGGGAAAGAGAGGCTCAAGATGAAGAGAAGGAGAAAGTGGGGAGACACTTTGAAACTGTCTTGGATTGCATCTTCCTAATCATGTCTACCCAGAAGTAAGCCCCATTGTGTTAAATGAGGTTTACTCCCAAGAAAGTGTCTTTAGGATTGCAGCCTAAGTAGACTTTATAGGATCATGCACATTGAATGCATGTTTTGAATTCAATTCTAGTGTTTTGTCATCATTTTAAAATGCAGTTAATATTTTTATATGAATATTTTTGGGGTTGTGGAACCAATCGTCTGAGTTTCCATTATTTCCTATGGGAAAAATCCGCTTCATGTAAAGAACTTTTAATGTAACAAACATGCCTCTGGAACGAATTAAATTTGTTACATGAGGTGCCACTATACGGTAATTTGGAAGTAACAGGTTGGCTCTCTATAAGTCTATAAGGTTGGCTCTCTGAAAATCAAAGAACAGTTATTCTTGTAATCTAATGGGTCTAGAAATTACTCGAAACTATGTGTGATCCTAAGCATCTTTACTCAGAAGTCTCATTGTGTTCAATAGTACTTACTCCCAGGAAAGTGATGGTTAGGATTGTAGCCTTACTTGAGAGAAATCCATTGAATTCAGCAGGGCTTACTTGCTGTTTGCATTTCTTTCGCACTGATCGTCATAGCATTAATGATGTGTAAGGCTGACATTAACACCTGTTAAATCTGTTTAAATGTGAGAATTTTGAGAAAATAAGCTTGATTTTTTAGTTTAATTACTAGATCTCCCTCTTATCACTATTCAGATAAGACACTTTTCATTTTGCTTACGTAAATAAATAAATAAATAAATAAATAAATAAATAAAGATACTTTCTCCATCTCCAGGAGCATATGGTATAGAGGTTGGATAAGGATTGGAAATGTGTTTTCTGGAAACACACATGGTCTAATCTAATAATTTACATGATTTCTTGGAAGTGAGCCTCAATAAGTTGAATAGATTTTATTCTGAATAAAATGTGCACGTGGTTGTGCCCTTATCTGAGCAGACTCAAAACATGTAACTTCCTTGTTGCTTGTTCCATAAACTGGTTTAAGCTACATGCACAATGGATTGACTTCCTTTCTTGGAAATCTTTGCCCTTGATGTGCAATGGAAGTTGTTTTGATATTGAAATACTTTCTTCATCTGCTCAAATACAGTGGTACCTTGGTTTATGAGTGATTTGGATTACAAGTGTTTTGCAAGATGAACAAAATTTCATCAGAAATTTTGATTTGATTAAAAAGCATTGTCTTGGAAGAAGAGCACTTCTGAGGAGGTGCCTGTCCTGCATCACCTTCCTCTCCAGGATTGCCCTGCCTCCTCCCACTCTGCCTCCACCCTCCCTTTCTCACTCAGCAGCTCCATGGCCCAGCATCACCAGCTGCTCCAAACCCAACAGGTCTGAGGGGGAATCTTGTGGAGGTTGGGTGGTGAGACTACTTGGGGGGAATGCATTGGCATCCTTCAGTCTCGAAAGACTGGTATCGTGCTCTGAGTGTCCTCTCCAGAGCATGATGGCCTGCGTAGATTAATATGAAGGATAGACTGTTACCCAAACAGCAAATCCCCCCTCTCCACGTCACTGAAATAGTCCAATGGAAAGTCGCAGGAGTTACCAGAATGTGATTGTACACAGTCACAAACTGCTTCCAGGACTCCAGCTCCGGATTTTGCCTCATGGTTGACAACTGAAGCCTTTCCCATAGATGGGTATAGCCACAAGGCAGTGGAGGTTTGAGGTGGGAGTTTTCCTTTTCCAGACAACCCATGTTCAGTGGGATTTTGGACAGATTCAGTCTGGCTCCTCAACAAAGGCCTGTCTGGCATGGGAGTTCCTGCCAGTAAGTACGCTACCATATTGTGTGCTCCAGTGATACAAAGGGCTGTGCTGGGAGGGAGAAGTCTAAAAATATATTTACAGTATATTCAGTAAATATTTTATATGAATATTTCTGGGTTTTGGAACCAAAAGTTTGAGTTTCCATTATTTCCTATGGGAAAATCCAC
Organism: Cryptoblepharus egeriae; assembly: GCA_030015325.1. Taxonomy (NCBI): domain Eukaryota; kingdom Metazoa; phylum Chordata; class Lepidosauria; order Squamata; family Scincidae; genus Cryptoblepharus; species Cryptoblepharus egeriae. The sequence continues at coordinate 51,181,847 of JAREYC010000004.1, forward strand.
TTTGGATTACAAGCATGCTTCTGGGACAAATTATGCTCTCCTTTTCTATGCTTTTCTTTGTAAAAGACCATTTTGCAAGGACCTTTTGCAAAGACCTTTTAAAACATTTTTCTGACACTTTAAACCTTTGCTGTGAACATCAGGCCTTCTTTCTTCTTTTGTATTCTTATGGTATATTCTTATATACCTCTTCTGTATATTGTAAGCACTGCAGAATACCATACAGTTTATTTGGGTACCTTTCTGCCATTTTATCTAAATGTGCATTTGAGTTTGTATAGATACTATTCCTTGATTTCAGATCTGTTAAACAGAACTTCTGTAAATTAGCTTATTTTCTGTCTCTAAAAGTTATTTTTACAGCAATCACAGTACTGTCGGTATTTTGCACCTTTTATATGTGGTATCCTGTTATTTCTTTGTATACTGGAGTTTGGCAATATGATAGCAAATGGATTTTAATATTCAATCAACAATGGGCAGTATAATTGGAAATACGTTTCTAATATTATTAGAGTCTTTTGAATAGTTGTCATTGATTTCTAAGCACAATGGGAATACCCTTTCCTGTCTTTTTTAGGGGAAGGGTTTGTGACTTTAGGAATTGGTAACTTTAAAACAAACTGATGTCTCCATGAATACTTTTCCTTTACAACTAATTAACTGCCAAAGATGGCCTGACTTTATCTTGTTTAGTCCACAGGGTTGTGTGTGAGTGTGTGTGGCCTCACTTTCTGATGGTTTGCTTTCTGACAATCCACTCTTTCAACACCTTTCAATTATACCCAGAATTCATTCATTCAGTGCTTGTTCTGCTCTTCAACCTCTCTGTTCTAAAGGCCAAAATTGCCCCCCCCTCATGTTTTAGCTCTTTGCTTAATCCCATTCTTGAAGGAGTTTATGAAAATCCATTTGCAGAAATCTTTGTGTGGTAGCAGGAATTTGCAAAATAAGAAGGGCAGTTGCAATTTGCTAGCTAAAAAAGCATTGGAAGCAACATTTATAAACTAAAGAAGATTGGGTTCTGCTTTTCAACAGTTTTCACTTTTGGGTGGTGCTCTGGTTCTTAATCTGTCCAATAAATGGGGGTGCCTCTATACAGGATAGATAGCCCTTCTCAAAGGTGTTTTGTCTGCTAAAATGTGTTCCTTTTCTCTTATTGTCACAACATCCTTTTGAGGTGGGTTAGGCAGAGGGTTGTTGATCTAGGGTCACTCAGTAGATTATCTGGGTGATTGGGTTTTAATTCTGATGCTTCAGTTCATGAACAGGAATTTCATCAAAATTTTGCCTCTTTTCGTGAACTCTGCCTCAGGTCATGAACTGCTCTGTCACATGGACCTGGCTTTTTGTCATATGGTCATGGCTTCCTTTAGGCCTGTGAACACTAGGTGTAAGGGTTTTGGGTGTCCTGTGCACGCTTGCTGTGAAGCAAAATTGACTCTGTAGCTAAGAAACGGAGATCAAACCCCTGAAGGAGATCTCCCTGATGTCCTTATGGAGGGGTACTCTTCCTCCAAACAATAACCTTCTCCCCAAACACCTTCCTGTCCTCTATCAGTGTTCATTCTCTTCATACTGTACTGTATTTTTGTGGTTAAACAACTCCCCCACCCCATGGTTCAGAATGGATTAACCAAATTTACATGGAATACTATGGGGAAATTCAGTTCACAACCGATTCAGTTCACAGCCAGAGTCATAGAACGAATTAAGTTCATGACCCGAAGTACCACTGTACTTATGTTAGTTGATCTTTAGAGTACACTTTAATATGTTCAGTCTCGAGGGAAGAAGCCTTGTTCTTTTATTGAAGAAGGAAAGGTCAGACTTTTAACATTCTTTTAACATATGGGATGGTTGTAACTTGATTTCCATCCGTTCATTTGTCTGTTTGATGCCGTGATGTTGGTTTCAATGTGAAAGATTTCTAACATACAGTTCCACAGAAGACTAAGATTGTGTTGAGAATAGGAAACAAGTTGAAATTGCCTTTGCGCTGCTTAAGATGTTTAGTATAGAAATTTTTAAGATTGCATTTTTTCTGTTCATTCTGATCCTGGCTTTTCTCTGTGTTGCTAAACTGTCATGTTTTACCTTACTCACATTAGAACAGAAATTTTCAGGTAGTGCAGAATTGAAGTGCAAGGATTGAGAATACAGCATGGCCCACCAAAACATATATAAGTCCAACCTTATTATTTGCAGATTTGTTTATACACTGATTTTACTCAACACAAATGGCCACTACAAATCACAGTTTAAAAAACTACTTTTCTACTGTTGTAAAGAGACAGTCATGCAAACAGTTGTTCCATTCTACAGTCCAGAATCAAACCCCTGCAGACACTGAGGCACTATCTTATTCCATTAGGTGCAACAGAGGAGCAGGAAAACTGGAAATGAATCATTAAACCTATTTTTCCATTGTTTAATTTATACATGGATTTTTTAATCCATGGAAGGGTCCAGAATGGAACTCCACTGGATAATGAGGGACACCTTTACACACAGGTACAGGTATAACCTATGCCCCTTTTAAAAACTCAAATTGACTTGTGGAAGCAACATGTAGCATTTTGTTTCCTCTAAAGATATTAGTTCAGGTCCAACCTTGCTATACACGGATTTTTAATATACAAATTTGACTCAAAAAGAATGGCCCTTTCAAATCACAGTTCTAAAATCTGCTTTCCTACTGTTGTAGAGAGGTGGTCAGGCTAGCAATCATTCCATTCTTCAGTCCAGGAATTATACCTCTGCAGTTATTGAGGTATGATCTTATTCCATTAGGTTCTATGGAGATGCAAGAAACATGGAAGTGGGTCTTTAAATCTGCTTTTCCATTGTTTTTATCCACTGACTTTTTAATCCATGGGCATTTCTAGGATGGAACCCTAGAGATAAAAAGGGACACTTGTACCATAGTCACAGCATCATTAATGCAAAAAAGAAAGAGAACCAAAGAAAATGGCAGAGGCATTTTTGGCATGCTGGTGAACGTTCTAGCTAATGTTGTTCATAGAAGTTTGCTGTAAGAAGAGCCTCTGCTGGACTAGGCCTAAGGCTAATCTGGTCCTGCTTCTTGTATCTCACAGTGACCCACCAGATGCCTCAGCATGCACATAATACACCTGCATCCAAGTGCTCTCTCCTGCATCTGGCAGTTTGAGGTTGCCCACATCTACGTCTGTCTGTGCACATGCTCACACACCCATCATGGCTTGTAACCTGTGCTGACCAACTACACTCTGAGTAAAGATATATTTTCTTTTGTCTGTCCTAACCCTCCCAACATTCAATTATAGTGGGTGTCCCCTAGTTCTGGTGTTATGCGAAAGGGAAAAGAGCATCACTCTATCACTTGTCTAATTTTGTATGTCTCAGTCATATCCCTCCTCAAGTTTCTCTTTTCTAAACTCAAGAGCCCCAAATGTAGCCTTTACTCATATGGAAGGTTTCCCAGACTATCTATCATTTTGGTTACTATCTAACCCTTCTCCATTTCATATACCGTATACACTTGCGTATAAGCCAAGGCACCTAATTTTACCACAAAAAACTGGGAAAACTTACTAACTCGAGTATAAGCCTAGGGAGGGAAATGCAGCAGCTACTGCTGTTTTAATGAGAGAAAACAGCCAATCTGGTGAGCCATCAAGCTCCTACATGCAGGGAGGAGAGGGATCAATCTGCTGACTTGGTTTTTTTTTAAAAAGGAAACAAAGTAGCCTTTCCTGCTTTTTAAAAAGGCTGACCTAAGCTGAGCTGCTTGTGCAGAAATCCACTTCTTTGCCCACCTTATGACAAGTATAAGCTGACCCAAGTATAAGCCGAGGGAGGCTTTTTCAGTATAAAAAATGTGCTAAGAACTAGGTTTATACTCGAGTATATATGGTATCCTTTTTGAGATGAGACAACAAAAACTAGACACTGACTCCAAATGTGGCCTCACCATGGATTTGTATAATGGCATTATAGTTTTTGCCATTTTATTGTCAGTGCCCTTCCTAATAACTCAAAGCATGGAATTTGCCTTCTTCACTTCTGCCCCACATCGGGCCAACAACTTCATCAAGCTATCCACTAGCACTAGACATCAAAAGACTCTGGATCTTAGCGGTGTCATCTTTGAGCACCTAATATGATTGTGTAATTCAAACATGACTTAATGCTGAGCTAAAAATGTTTGAGAACATTATAAAAAATGTGCTAAAAACTAGGTTTATACTAGAGTATAAACCTCACCTCCTCGCCTCAGGAGGGCCTTCTGTGTCCAGCAGAGGCTGTAGATGTTCATCTGTGACCTTTGCCTGGCTCATGCTCAGCTTGGCAGCTCAAAACATGTGACTTCCAGTTTCACAGAGAAACCAAAAGTGAGTTTTTTAAAGCCTTAGTTCCAATAAAGCTCTTGAGGGTGTGATTTTTAAAATATTTTTTAATATTTAAGAAACTTTTCATGATACACAGTTTGGAAAACTAAGCTGTAAACTGTTACCCATGGTTTTTCTAAAATAAAAAGATCAAAACACTTGAATGGTTCCCACAGAAAAAAATATTTTATATTTGGTGTTTTAGGTTGTCCTTTTCTGTATATTTCTCAATTTTACAATATTGTTTTTGAGAGTATACTGTGAAATTACCAGTGAATGCTTGGTTTCTGTTTTATAAAATGTGTGTATGTACCCTTAAAAGCCTTACAATGGAAATTTTTAATAAAATTTGACCCATTTGAGTGAGACGAAACCTCTGTATATTGAGAACAGGAGTTTGTAATTGAAATGGGTGCAAATTCCAACCTTATAAAGTGAGAAGATTCTGCAGTTTTTTTACTTTGGCATCTGTTCTTGTGTCCTAAACAGTATAAGTTTCCTTTTTAGAGAAGGGTATTTTTGAAAGAAAGCCTTGTTAAATATTGTATTACATTGCCACTTTAATGCTGCATTTGTCTTTTTGCTAACCCTCACTATTCTTTGTTTTCTGAGTCTCCTCTTCTCCTCAGTGCTTGAAGGCTGTAACATGAAATGAAAGGTTTGCACACTTCCATATTGTTTTGTAGTGTTCTCCATTATTGTAATTACTTTAAAAATATGACATCGAAGTCTTCCTCCTTTCACAACTCTTTTAACATTAAAAGATGAAGTGTCGTAGGCACAGAGGTGAAACTGGCACAGTTCTTGAAACATGTATTAATGTCATCATTGTCTTCACTAATTTATGACTGACTTCATTGTGCTCTGTGGCACACTGGAATTCTCAGTGGGTAGTGTTGCAACTTGTTACTGTTTTGTACCTGAGACAGTATCTATAAAAGATTTCTGAAAAAGGGCAGTCGCGGTCACAGTATGCTGCAACAGAAATTCTCAGTAAGAGGCTGTGACCACCAGAAGTTTTTTTTCTGCAATTCGAAATGGTTGGATTCTTCCCATTCCCAAAACTGAAGTTAATAAGCAAAATATCATAATATGCAAAAGCTGTTTATTTGTTCAGTTGTTCATAACGTATTCTTTTATTATTTCTTGTTTTGTAGTATCAAAAACACTTTGTAAAGTAAGTTCATATTATAGCTCATGCTGGATTGTCTTTAAAGAAGTTATTTAAATGGCTCAGGTGAAGTCTGGATAGATTTATTTAAATCCAAGGAAGTCTGATCTGAATATTGATTTTTGTGAAATTTGATTAATTTGGCTAGTTGATTAATTGGCAAGAATTAGAATATTTTCTAATTAAAAGTGAATTGATTTAGTATTGATTCAATCAGCCAAAACTGCCGGACCTAAAAACCTGAAATCTGGGGGGGGGGGTGTTCCTTGCTTGAGGGAGGCACCCACTAAGAACTTGTTTTTGGAAATTCCAACTGGAAGGGGGTGAAAAGGGGCACAATACGTTTTCCCCCCTATATATTGAAGAATCCCTGGCTGATGGATACTCTGCCGCAACCCCTCAATCTTGAAGTTTTACCCCAAGGTGCTGAAAAGGGATTTAACACATTTCAGCCTACACTTAACATTGCAGACTGATTAACATCCAGCACCCCAATCCTGCACTTTCCCAGTAAGAGGGGTATCCATGGTTGTGGGGGGGTGAGTGTTGCATGAAGGATGATGCATATGGGGGCATTGTGCAATTGGGGGAGATGCCACACAGGGTGGATGGCGCATGAGGAGTATTTTACTCCCACAACATGGGTACATTTTGCTAGTTGTTTTGTAGATAGATCACTAGAACACTATATGTTGCTTTGCCATACACTGGATTCCAGTATCCGGTTCTGTTGAACAGAATACAAAATGGTTTATTGTACTTTCCTTCAAAAAGCAGAAGTTTCCTTTAACAAGAACATTATTCTTTACCTTTAATTTACTCTGCTTGATAGTGGCCTGTGTTTGGGATTATGAATTGTATTTATAGATTTTAAGTATAGACTTTACTTGTTGGTATCAAACTCGGTCTGCATTTTAATACAGAGAGTTTTTAAAAAGGCAATTTCAAAGTGTTTTTATATACCCAAGTTAAATAATTTCTATTCATCCAGGTGTGATATCCTTTAAGCAAGTTAAACTGATATGATTGTTGCATGTTTTAATGATTTTGTACCGGAAGTTAGTATTATCTTGGCCTGGTGTTGTGTTTTTGCCCTGTCTTTTGGAAATCAGTACTCAGAAAGTTTTTTGGTTGCAATTCTTACCTCAAACGAACAGTGTAGCAAATAAAACTGGTTGCTTTTAATCTTTATGGCAGTAACTAAACTTTTAATCTTGTAAACAGGAGATCGGCAAAATCTCGAAGCAGAAGCCCTTATTCATCCAGACACTCAAGATCTCGCAGTAGGCACAGATTATCAAGATCCAGAAGTCGGCAGTCGAGTATTTCTCCTAGTACTCTGACTCTAAAAAGTAGCCTGGCTGCAGAGTTGAACAAGAACAAAAAAGCTAGAGCTGCTGAAGCAGCCAAAGCCAATGCAAAAATTTCGAACACCTCTACACCTACTAAGGGGAGCACTGACACTGGGGTGACTGTACCACAAGTGAACAATGTGAAAGAACTAAAGAAGTTAAAGACTGAACATGCACCTTCCCCTTCAGGTGGTTCGGCCTCGAAAAATGATAAGACCAAGATAAAAGTTCCTGTTCAGGAGGCAAAGGGGGAAAACAATTTGATTGTAGAGAAAGCTGCCAAGCAAAAAACTTCAGTGGTGAAGGAGACTAAATCAACACCTGTGAAGCAGCCCCTGCCACTCCCCCCACCCCCACCGCCTGTTGCAGTGAAAGAGAAAAGTAAGTCCCACCTTCCAAGTACAGCACCCAAGGAAAAGGATCGCAATGTTGCACTAGTAACTTCCACCTTACCGCCCCTGCCTCTTCCTCCTCTGTTGCCTGAAGATAAAGATACAGATAGGTGAGTGATTGATGTGATTCGTATATCTTTCTAAAGCACAATTTCCAGTTGCAGATTTTATTTATTTGAACAGAAGAAATTAGGTGGGGTTTTATTGATGTTTGGGTGCAAATTAGGTAGAAAAAATGGTGTATTATGATTTAAGTATGTTGGACATAACAGTCCAGTTTTTTGAGGACAAAAAATTTATTAGTACCAATTTTGAAACTTTTCTAGATGTTTTCAGAACACAACCATTGTGATTAAAATGTGTGTTTAGGTCTTCTCAGTTCCAAATTCATTTGAAAGTACATTTGAAAGAACAAAATACTTGGAAATACCCAACATTTGGGCTGATAAATTCTAATGTGCTTACACCTCCCTCACCTTTCTTACATCCCCACATCTCAAATTTATCTAGTCCAGTGGTTATCAAACTTCTAGAGAGATTGACTCCCCTCAAGTAAGTCTTTGTGGGAGACAAAAGCAGGGATGTGTTCCCCAGGCTCATGTCCTCAAAGGGAGCAAAGGGAGATTGTTTTGACTTTTATGAACATAGGGCTGTAGCAGGTTTCGGGAGGTATAGGAAGGCAACTGAAGGGTTCCTCGAAGCATTGAATGGGATGATCACAGAGCACTTGTAGTTTCAAGGAGGTCTTCTGCTGTTGTTCTTTTTGAAGAATCTGAGCATTGGGCTCAGAGGGACTGCACAGGACTCCATGCACCGCCTGGAGCCTGCTTTAGCCCTGCAGAAGTGAAAGCAAGTCAAAACACCCTGTTTGCCCTGCTTAAGGATACAGTCCTGGATGTTATGTCCCTGCCTCTCTTCTTCCCCATCACCATGAAAGGACAGAGGAACTTTCCACATAATGGCGGATCATGACCCCGTAGTTTGAGAACTACTGTTGAAGCCAAAGGCTATTAAAATTGACTTCACTTCTTTCTTTTAATTTTTTGTTTTCCCCCCACCATTGTTCCCATATTTCTTAATTCTCTTCCACCAGTTGTGTGTCTTGTCACAGGTAAATTCAAAAGAGCTGACTTGATAGACCTTCATAGCCATACTTGTTTACCTTCATCTGTTTTTCTTTTTTTCAAAAAGAAAAAGTTTTAAAAGCCTTGTTTTGGGCATTTGTGTTAGCATGTGAGGTGAAAAGGAGAAGCTACTCCAGGGACTCTGTTTCCACCCCTCCAAGTTACTCAGGAGTTTTAGGTACCTTTATACTGAAACCATTTATGGCTTGTTCAGGCAACAGCTGTTTTGGAGCATCTGCTTCTTAGAACAAACATGAGAGTTTGCAAAGGTAGCCATGACGAATACTAGATGGTTCACTAGACCCTTACAATCCAATCCATCTGGTATTCAAGGGCCTGTTGAAGTTCACTCAGGCCACAACATTCTGCACTGATTGCAGTTTCTTAATCATCTTCAAGGACAGCCTCATGTAGAGCAAATTACAGCAATCTGTTCTTACAGAGGGGAATGCAGTCCCATTCAGAGAATGCACCTCCATATAGCGCTATAGGACTTCCGTAGCTTTCCCAGAAAGAGAAGACAAGGAGAAATAGAATTGGGCATCATCAGCATATTGGTGACATCTCACTCCAGATCTCCAGATGATCTCCCCCAGCACTTTCACGTAGATGTTATAAAGCATGAGGGACAAAATAGAACCCTGTGACATCCCACATAGAAAATGCAATGTTGCTGAGCAGGTTTCCTAAACAGGTGGACTCTAGCGGCCAGAAGGAGTGGAATGACTGCAAAGTAGTAGACTGCAATCTCCAACTCAAGCAGCAGAGCAGGATACCATGGTTGATGGTGTCAAAAGCCGTATCAGGTATATATCAGGCCAGTGTGAAGACTGATTGAAAGGAATCAAGATCATCCACCTCACTCTGGAACTGAGAAGCCATTACTAACTCTTTCACCTTACCCAAAAAAGAAGGATTGGAAACTGGTTGATAATGATTTACGTTGGTGGAATCTAGAAATTGTTCTTCCCCCTGGGAGAGTTTATATAATTGAGATCTTCAGAATGCTAGCCATTGTTTGCAATATTGAATTCACAGTGGGTTCCACCCAGTTGGTCAGACCAGTCCATGCATACTATGTTAGCCAAGCATGTTTGAATATTCTTTCATTAAAAATACTCCCTCATAATGAATGAATTATTCAGCATCATACCCATAAATTGTCATATATGAAAAAATGAGAAATTGGTGGGATAGGCTGGTAGGAAGATGGGGTTGAATATTCAAAGACCCTGTTTACTGTGTATATTATGATTTATAATGTTTTAATGTTATCTGCAATAATGTGCTTTGAAAGAGTGAAAGATATGTTTTGAAATGGAGCACAAAGGAATTAAGTATGAAGCACTTGGCATATGATGCCTTTCTGTGCAGAACTACCATAATCTTTAGAGAGAAGTGTGAATTACTGTTTAATTTGTAGTTTCAAGCTGGTTAGGCTGGTACAGCCTCAGATTCTGATTTACAGCACTTCTGTAGACTTGTAAATTCACAACTCATTTATTATCCTCACACATTATCCAAAATCAGTATTCTTCTCCATTTCAGAATGGGGATTACTTTCTCCAGTCTGTCACGTTCTCAGAAATAAAGCTACCATATGTCTGTTTCTTAAATCTAGTTTGCATGGGAGCATTTCTGTGAAAGCAGTTAAAAAAGAAGTGGAGAAGAAATTACGCCACTTGCTTGCAGACTTACCCTTGCCACCTGAGTTGCCTGGAGGAGATGATATATCCAGAAGCCCTGAAGAGAAGAAAGTATCAGTGCATCCGCACCCTAAAAAGAGGCCGAAGTATGTATTCATCTTGTTCTATGAATTGTAATATCCACACGCTGCTTTTTATGAGAAGTTCGGAAAGTGGTTCATATGGTAAAGTGGTGAACAGTCAAAGCATTTACTACACTACAGTTTGCACTACAGTTTAGCTTTGCATTTTTTCTTTTTAAAAGGATGTTCCTTATAAGCTTCATTGTGCAGATGGTTTCAGCTGCTTGTGATTCTCATAATTCTTGTTTGTTGGAGGTGGTGGGAGAACTGTTCATGTAAAAATATATTTCCCCAAGCTCAGTGTCCCTTGGTGGCTACAGAGAATAGCTCTCTTGCCCTAAAAGTATTACCAAACAGCACAATACAGGTACTTGTACTTAATGGTGTAGCAGTCTGTACACCAATTCAGCATGGAATATAAAATAACCTACTATTAAAGTGGGGTGTTTGGTCTATTTAAGGCTCCCTAATTAAATTATTTTGTATGATCAAGCAAATGAGTAAGAATTCATCAGCCCAATTTGTGATTGCTTGTACATTAACATTAACAGGTTCCAGGTACACTGTGGCAGTCTGTAAACTGCAGTGTTTTTCAAACTTGGAGAGGTTTACTTTCTCCTTAACTCTTTGCGGGGAAGGAGCTGGGGCAGTGACGTGATCCTTAGGATCACACCCATCCAAAGGGATGGTGAGCTATTTCCTTCTTCCCTGGGTCCTGCCAGGCTGTGCCAGGCTCTGGGTTATTTGGGGAGGTCTGCAGATTGCTTGGCAGTGTGCCGCAAAGCTAGAAAAAAAGGAAAATTACAGGCACATTTCAAGTGGAAAATGCAATATGGCATATTGCAGCTTAGTCAGGCTGCAGTATGGCAGCTCTGATCCATCAATTGAACCAGATAATATGGATATAAAATCCACATATAAAACAAACAATTGGAAGGGCCATTATCAATTTATACTTTGCCATTTTATTGCTTTTCATTTTATCTAGGCTTTTGCTTCCTGTCTTGTGTATAGAATTACAACAGCCAAACAGAAATAACTTAACAAATTTTTTTCTTAAGCTTATATGAGAAGCATTGTCATCTCAACATAACACCATGCATTTTCATTTGTATATCCATAGTGTTGAGTGGTTTGCCAAACCTTCTTGAGGTTTTTTTTCTATCTTAACCTTCCAATGCATTGTAATAGTAATTTCTGAGTAGCAGGGAAAGAGCAAAATAAGAATGAGCAAAAAGAATGAGACACATGGCAATATGTATTGGAACAATATAAAAACTGTTCCTGGTATTCAAACATATAGTTACGATGTATCCGCCATAGATGCACAGAATAGGTTGCATAGTTTTTGGAGCTTTTCTCACATTTGAAATCTTGCAACAAGTTTTCCAGTATAATACTTGGAAGATGTAATCTCTTTATGTGATTCAACACTGTTAACCAGGAAATAGATACTTGTGATACTGTGTACACAAATTGCTTTCTTTTGTGCTCTCTGTCAATGTTTGGGGCAATTTTAATACAGCATGGTTTTTGCTATTAAATGACAACTGTAAAGTCATATTAATTCGAAATTACAGTAGAGATTTGGAATCTAGAATTTGTGTAAACCTGACAAATGTTCAGATTGCTGAACAGATGTGGGAATGTAGCATATTTTCTAGAGGAAAAAAATCTGAAAATCTATCTATGAAATACAATTGTATAAATCATTTTTTTTTTAGGATATGTGGGCCACGTCACGGTGAAATAAAGCAAAAAGAAATTGACTGGGGAAAACGTTGTGTTGATAAATTTGATATTATTGGCATTATTGGTGAAGGCACTTATGGGCAAGTTTACAAAGCGAGGGATAAGGATACAGGTAAACCATGAAAGAAATTTGTATGTTTTTTTTTTACCACAAACAGCATCTCAGACTTCCTTCATTTATTGTTTTTTTCAGTGTAGAGATTAATACTTTGGAGTGTGTGAAAGTACACATACTAATGAGTGGCTTTTGGGCATTTGCCATTTGGTACAAACAATGTAAAAAAGATAAATTAGCTTTAAGTGGATCCAAGCACTGTTGGACAGGAAGGACTAGGAAGCTGGCAAGAATTATTTAGCATCTGTAAATATGTGTGGAATACATAAATATTTGTGAAAAACTATCGGGATAAAACCTGTTAGTGGTGCAATAAATCTAATTTTCTCTGCCTGTTTCAGGGTATTATGTATTTGTGTTAAGTTTAGATTTCATTGTAAACAAATTAGAAGGGAAATTAACATGGTATAGTATCTCTGGAGTATGGACTTCATAGTAGTTCAAACACAGAAAAGAAGAAACCAGCGCTGTGGTAATGGGAAAGCTTTAACTTAAACTTTATTTGCATAATTATAATTTTGAAATTTAGTGTGCTAAATATACCTAGTTTTGTTTTTTGATGCAGAAACTGCAAATCCTGGGGTAAAAATTTAGAATTGATGTGATCTCATGGCATTATATTAAAAGATGTGTGAAATCTGGAATTTAATTCAAATGATACAATATTATAAACTCTCTTGTAGGGGAAATGGTGGCACTAAAGAAGGTACGACTGGATAATGAGAAGGAAGGCTTTCCAATAACTGCCATTCGAGAAATTAAAATTCTTCGACAACTTAATCATCAAAGCATAATTAACATGAAGGAAATAGTGACAGATAAGGAAGATGCTTTAGATTTTAAGAAGGACAAAGGTATGCATAAAAATGTTGCATTATCAGAATCAATTTTAATATAACTTACTATTGTGGTTCTAAAGATTCCTTTTGCTCGTGGAAAACCCCTTATGATGGAGTATTTCTGACTTAGTTCTGTAATATTATGGGAACAAAAAACAAAAAAATCATCAAGATGACTTCATCCATTTCTACAGTTATTTTCAAAGTCTTTTAATGCCTCACTAGAATGTACTGAAGCCTTATTTCTGTATTCAGAATGGCCTTCATACTTGTTTTCATACTTTCATACTTGTTTTCACTGCTGTCTGGATCCAAGTCACTGTTTTGAGAGAGATTTGGTAATTTTGGAACATTTTTCTATGTTTATTTTAAGGTATGAATATACAAGAGTGCCCTCATATTTGCAGGGATTCAGTTCCGTGTGGGTTACATGAAACTGTAGTTTTCATGGCTAGGGTTAACGTCCAAGAAAATATCTTCCAATATAGTCCCCACCTGTATTCATTCAGTTTCTTATGCTTCACACTTTCTATACCAGAATTGGTCATTGCAGCTGCAATGCTAACCCCCGTTTAGGCTGGCACAAATCTGGCCTGAGGGTGTTGCAAAAGTGCTGTAAGGCACTTCTGCAGTACTCCTGGGGAAATTAGGCCCTGGGCACTGTTTTGCGACTTTAAGGAGGGTATGGTAATGAAATTATTTATCCTGAAGGCAGCTGGATTCTTGATGGAAAGGGATTTGGAAGCCTCTTGTTATAATGCAGGTGTATCCAAAGTTTTTGGCCGTAGGGCTAGATCATCCCTCTGACACTGTCCTGTGGGATGGTATGATTAATTTGCATATTGAATTATCATACATTTCCATAAATGAATACATTATATTTTTTTAATATGTTAAGGGAGGCACAGGTGGGTGAGGAGGATCTGGAAAAGTTCTCTGGGTCAGGGCAAAGGAGCTGAGATGGATGGAAGGTATGAAAAGGGGGTCTGGAAAGGATATGGGGCAAAGGAGAAAAGTGGGGTCAGGTGGGTGGGGGGTCTAGAAAGGGGGTGAAACTAAATTTAGTGGTGGAGGACTCTCCCTTTAGGAGGCAGTCAAAGAGGAGGGCAACACAGAGGTTGTGAGAGGCTGCCTGGCAGTAGCAGCAACATATTCTTCTGCTACTAAGGGACCCTCTGGAGCAGCCACACCTACCTGGACCTGTTGCTTTCTCCCTCTCTAGCGCCCCCTGTCCGCATACCTCCTCTTGCAAGTAGTTGGGGCCTTGATTCATGAGAGTATAAAAGGCCATGCCAAGCCTCATCCCACTCACTTCTCCTGGCTGTTGGATGAGCCTCGCAGATGTGAAGCTCAGCTGGCAGTGGAGAAGCCAAGAGGCAGTGCGGGCTCCTGTACCACTCCAAAAGGCCGGATGCTCATTGGAGATGAGGGGGTCATGTGGAGGGCTGGATTCTGACCTGCTGCGGACTGGATCTGGCCTGTGGGCCTGGATTGGGACACCCTTGTTATAATCCACCGATGTGAAAACCAAATATAGAGCACCACACCTTGCTGTATGGGAAAACTAAAATGTTTAATGGATCCCAGGGCATTCCTTACTTAGAGGGTCACATGTTTGTATGCATGCACATTCCTGTTCTCAAGTACAACTTGAGAAACTATTGGGATAAAAGTCCTGAGTTTGCATATAGGGATAAAAGTCCCGAGTCTAAAACTTCACAGAGTCTGCATGTGAAACTGAGGCTTCATGTCCATGAGAAGTATTCTGAGAGTAGCCCTCTCTAGGTCGAAAGTTATTTCTTTTGCCTCTGTTTTGTGAGAAAGTGCGATATTTTACCTTTGAATCTTTAGAATGCTTCTGACTGCAATAATCTATACTAGTATACATGTTCTCAAAGTGAAAAATTTAAGGGCATACAAATATGTAGTTATTCATATGTAAAAATAATTCTGAAAAGTGCTGAAATTTTGATTTCAGTTTTAACAGTGTTGCTAGATCGGTGCTGGAGTTCTAGCTGTACCTTATTCCTGTTAATCACTTTCTTTTTATTCAGAGATATTTATCATGTAATTTGATTCTTGGAGCCCTCGGGATGGCTTATAGCATGGAAACATTCGTTATGTTTCATATAAAAACAGAACTTCATTTTCAGTTGCAAGAAGCATCTCAAAACATTTTAACAGATCTATCTAGGAACAATCTTTTTCTATTTTTTGCAGGTAGCTTTTTGTCATTTGTAGAAGATATTGCTTGCTTGACATACGGAGTTGGAAAAATTAGAAACTGTGCTTCCTTTAAATATTGTGTTATGTATTTTTTAATCTTTCCCTTTCTTTTTCTTCACTATAAAAGCAAACAAAGGTCAAATGAGTTCAAGGGCTTAAAACACTATTGTCCCATATGCTGGCTTAGTTTAGTGGCAAAAACAGTTAGGAGTTCACAAAACCAGTATGTGCTGCAGTTTTTTCTCATAGTGACAGATCTTGATTTGTCATTCGATCAGAAATGAGCCATAAAGTTTATAATTATTTTTAAATGTTCTGAGGAAATGCATCTTTACCAGGCCCTTCTGAAAACTCTTGTGAAAATGAGCGCAGAGATTGAGATGGTATTTGAACTTGAAATATAAATCTGACTTGAAAATGTGAACTGCTCCCCCGTGCTATTAGCGTTTAAGAGAGATACCATGTTGCTTTCTGCGCTGTTGTGTAACAAAATAGCTGTAATTTTCCTATATTGAAACATTGATTATTATCAACTGAGCAAAATTTTTATATGAACCAATTTCATCTCATTATTTCTTGTTAGTACATGAACACAGCAACAATGGTGACTACAGTTTGACTGTATGGATTATTTCATTTTCTCCTAGGTGCTTTTTACCTTGTGTTTGAATACATGGATCATGATCTGATGGGGCTCCTGGAATCTGGCTTAGTTCATTTTGATGAAAACCATATAAAATCCTTCATGAAACAGTTGATGGAGGGTTTGGATTACTGCCATAAGAAGAATTTCTTGCACAGAGATATTAAATGTTCCAACATCTTACTAAACAATAGGTAAATATAAAGTTTAGTACATTTTTATGTGTTTGTAGACAGAGGTTGAAAATGCAAAAATTTGATTGCTTACGTATCTGTCTTTTATTTGCACCAATGGTACCCTTATCTTTCAATCTACTGAGGCCTGTTCGGATTTCCAACTTTGGGCATAATCCTAACTTGTGCTGGAACAGGCAGGCCAGCATGCTTGCACTGTATCCAATTCATATTTTGAACCGCCAGAAGGATTTTCCCTTATCTTGAGGAGAGCCGTTGCAGTCCCACCATGTGCCACCTCAGTTGATAGTGCAATCCACCCACCCCAAAACTGCCTGGGCTGCCTAGGAATGAGGTTAGGATCTAGTACATATGCTGGATCCTTGCCCTGTCTCCTACGCCCACCTGCCTTGGGCATGTTTGCTGCACACCCTCAACCTGCCCCAAATCGCATCCCTCACTCTTCCCCGTCCTCCCCATGCCACCCCATGTTGGCTAAACTCAACCAACACAAATGTACCAGCCAGGCCTGGATCCTGTGCAGAAAGGTTGGCGCAGCTCCTTGTGTCAGCCTCCTTGACTCCTAAGATGGTACAAACATGCTCTCTGACACATCTAAAACAGTAGTGGCACAAGGCAAGAATAGGTTTGCACCTTTAATGCTTTTGTTTTTTTAAAAAAAGTATTTCCAGAGACATCTTTGTCAATCTGGTAGCATTGTGCATCTCACTGGCACAGCTGCAACAGTGCTGTAAAGTTGGATAGGATAGGGCTCTTCATTTATATCATGGGTGACCAAACTGCAACTTAAGAGTCACATGTGTCTCTGACATATGATGTTTGGCTCTCCGAAATATGTTGGCTGAGCTCCTTTTTGCATCAAAAATAAAGGTATATAAGAAATTTTCAAGCTTTATAATTTGTTGGTATAAGCTGAGTCTGCTTAAAATATTGTTTAATGTTCATGCTGAGAATTCAAATGCTGCTTGAATATTATAGCTGTCAAAAGTCAAATGTTTTATTAAGCAAGTATGACCATCTTACAGATTTTGTTCACAAATTTACTATATTGTACACCACTTTGGGAACACAAAATATGATAAGTGGTACAGGTATACCCTAATTATATTGTTACCTTGGTTTATGAGCATAATTAGTTCTGGAAGCATGCTTGTAAGCCAAAACACTTGTATAACAAAGCAGATTTTCTCATTAGAATTAATGGAAACTCAGATGATTCATTCCACAACCCAAAAATATTCACTATAAAATTATTGCAATACTATAATATAATACAAAATAATAAAGAAAAGACAACCTGCACTTGGTCTTTCAGGCTGCAGTCTGTCCTCCCGAAAGGCTAGGTTTTTCAGGATACATTCTTTTCCCCCCCCCTTACATTTCCCCATTGACTGTAATAGGCTTACTTCAGAGTAGATGTGCATAGGCTGGTCTCTAAGGAGAGGCTGAGCAGGTGCTGGTGAAGTGCTGAAACCAGTTGTTTCCCAGCCAGGACTTTTTTTGGCTTGTATTGTAAGAGCAAATTTATTAGAAATGTTTGCTTGTCTTGCAAAATGCTAAGTCCATCATTTTACTGTATCAGCATTTTGAGGTTGTCTCTTTAAATTAAAAGGTAAAACATCCCCGAAGTAGCAATTAATAGCTTAAGACCAGTCTGTTTTCCATGGTAATGTGGTAGGCAATTAAGCTTGCCTGAGAAAGGGGTCCAGGTTTTATCTGGGAGGGAGACCCCTCCTTTTCCCCCATGTGATTATCAAATGAATACAAAGTGATGAACTTTCTGAATTGCTTTGGAAGGGGAAGCTTTTGCCTCAGAGTTGTTTTAAGCCTCAGGGAAAGGGAAATTGATTCATATTGATTCATTGCCTGTCTTGTTAACAGTTGCTTTTGTATAACGTGAAAATGGGTAAAAATTTCGTAAATAAAGCAGTCATAGATAACCCAGAGATTTAGAAGCCTAAGTCTGCAGTCATACAGTTGAACATTGATATCTGCCTGGGATTTGTTCTAGACTCTGTATCTTTCAGTTGAATCTGAGAAGTCTTTTGAGGCTTCAGGAAGCCCTGCAATTCTTCCCTGGGTTTCAGAAGATCTCTGAAAGACACTTCAGTTTTCGGCCCCAAACCGGATGTGTCTTTTAGAGGCCATCTGTGGTGCAGGAAAGCCTTACAGAGCTTCCACAGGCTTCAGAAAGCCTAGACACAACCATAAAATTTTCTGTCACTTCTGTGAGGTTTAGGGAGGTACTCCTGACCTCTGGTGGGTCAGGGCCATGGGTCCTGAACCTGCTTTGCTGTTAAAGAGAACTGATCTGTATGCGCCTGAGTTAGTGCCACTGAGTTCAGAATTTTAAAGCAGACTTACATAGGATTGCATTGTTAGTTAAATTTGGTAATGCCACAAAATGAATATAAATACTAAGCTATAGACCAACAACAAACTTAGCTGTTCTGAAATAGGTGGTAAATGCCATTATCAGTCCTGCTCATGTAAAATGTATTGTTGATAAAGTAATGTATAACTTTGAGGTCACAATAATTAGTAAGATGTTTTTATCCCTTGTGTTAATTTTCCTCAGTTCTCATACATACTTAAAGCAATGTTAATAATATTTTGGAACCACAATTTTTTAGTAGCGTTTGTAGTAGTTGTTGTATAAAGCCTTTTTGCTTTTTCCACTAGAGGGCAGATCAAACTTGCAGATTTTGGGCTTGCTCGCCTATATAGTTCTGAGGAAAGGTAAGACCCAAAATATGTATGTGTTCTCCTAAGGAAGTTTGTTAAATGTTAAGGTGATAAAAAAAAACCAGGAGGAATTTACTTAAAATAACATTTTAAAAAGTACTGGTAGTTAGAACTAGTTTTTCTTTTATTGTTTTCAGTAGGCTTTGCTTACATGCATGATTTTTGAGTACTTTGAGTAGAATTTGCTTTAGAGGAGCTTTCTATTTTGATCTCCTTTTATGGGTAAGTTTTAGAGTAGATCTTTAAATCTAAAAATGATACTTTAAAAGTATCATTTGAGAGCACACAACAAATTGTGACTTGTTCAGTTTTCAACAAAGGGTGCAAACCTAACCAATTTAAGCTGGCCTAATCACCTGGCATATCTTCCCATGATGATGTGGGAGGTCAGTATACGCCTGTGCACTGGCCTGACCTCCCAGGAATGGGGCAGAGGAGCCCTAACACACATTTGTGACACCCCCAGGTCAGCACAGGACTTATCCTGGCTTAGGCCAGGCTGGACGCTAAGATTGCAGCCAAAATGTTTTAACTGAGTTTAATTTGGGAATATAATATTTTTCCTTTAATCTCTTAATTTTATATTGCACTGTCTCTTAGTAGCCCTATATTTCAAATGAAATACTCTAATAACACTGTTAAAATGCCACTAAAGGAAAGCAATGCCTTTGTGAATCTTTCTGATTAATTTGGAATGAATGTTCTTTGAATTTAAAAATATTGCTTAAAATTTTTCATTGTCGTGTAAAAGAAAAGTTCCTTCAAAAAAGAGAATATTCTATAGTGAGAGCTTCCATGTTTGGCCTGAAATAGTATTTCTTAAAAACAGGCTTACCACATCACTTCAATCTCAACTAGTATTCCTAAGCTTTTGATAGCTAGGGCATACTTGTGCTTGTTTTAAAATTAGAAGCACATTTGACAGACACAGAAATAAGTCTTATATTTGTAGAACATGGAAGCTGGGTCTGAACCAAGGGATAATGGCTCCTGAAACTGCCTCCACTTGGTGGTGCCCATGCATGTACTCCATCAATTTAGATGTGGAAGAAGAAAGGCAACTATGGTAGGGTATAACTACTTGCTTCCTCTTTTAAGTAAGGAGGAGAGAAGGGAAGCACCTCTTAGCTCACCCATCTCTCTCCCTCTTATATGAGTGAGGTGGAAGCTGTGGCAATACTTTTGGTCAGGAATTGGAATCACTCCTACCGCTTACCTAGCTCACTCACCTACCTCACAATTGGCAGATTACCATTTTTATTTTAACTATATCTGCTAGTAACAAACCAGGAAAATCAATAGAGTTGTTATTGCTATTTTCCAAGTTTGGTCATAATGGTGAAACTGGTATATTGAAAAGAGAGGCTTTAGATTTCATCCTCTTCATGTGAAAAATAAGGAGAATGAGAAGGGGCAGCATGAAGCCCATGTTTGCTGTAGTTCATTCACAATACTATAAACCATGGTTTAGCTACTTATCTGAACAATTTGACCTGTATTTACAGGGTTTACAACTTTTGTGGAAAAGTAATTTTCTTCCCAATTGGATTTATTTATGACATTTAGATTTCGTCTTTATTTCATCATGGAGCTTGAGGTGACATACCATATATATTCAAGTATAAGTCATTCTCAAGGATAAATCGAGGGTACGTTTTAATTCAAAAATAATGAAATTTTCTGTGACCCATTGTTAAGTCAAGGGTGAAACCTATAGTTGTATGAAACCCTTGGATTTGTAGATAAACTGTGTCTAATTTTTCTTAAGACCAAATTTACCCGTAATCGCAAGCACAGAACTATTCTCTATACAGGAAACAAACTGAAGGTTAATGCTATAGGCTTTGTGAGGGCTGCGGCTACGGAAGTACTGTACGTTCCACACTGCCTCCCCTAAGCACCTTCACTTTGCTTCTGTTTGGAGGATAATTCTGTGTTCATGCTGCCTCATAGCAAAGTAAAAAGGCTCCATTTTTTCTGCATGGGCTATCCACATCTGACTGAGCACCATGCTTTCCATCCAAGCCCTTTCACCACACTTCTAAGCAGCTTAGAATTCAAGGAGGCTTACCATATTGACCTATGCAGAAGTTGCCCCAGATGAATGTCAATTTTAGGGCTTAAGATTTTTCAACTTATATTCTCCTATATATAGTAATTAGAGCTACTTGATAGTCTTTGAAGGAAGTTGATGAATAATAGACAGTGATGCCTCACGTAACAAATTTAATTCATTCTGGAGGCATGTTTGTTACGTGAAACGTTTTTTACGTGAAGCAGATTTTCCCATAGAAAATAATGGAAACTTAAAACGATTGGTTCCACAAACCCAAAAATATTCATATAAAAATATTAACTGGATGTTAAAATGATGACAGAACACTGGGATTGAATTCAAAACATGCATTCAATGTGCATGATCTTATGAAGTCTACTTAGGCTGCAGTCCTAAAGACACTTTCCTGGGAATAAGACCCATCAATGGGGCTTATTTCTGGGTAGACATGGTTTAGGAGGCTGCAATCCAAGACACCTTCAAAGTGTCTCTCCACTTTCTCCTTCTCTTCATCCTGAGTCTCTCTCTCCCCTGCTCCCTTCTGGCTAGCACTGAGCTGCTTCCCTTTTCTCCACTGCTCTTCTCTTCCTCTGCCCAGTGGACGCCCAGCCACAGGAGAAACAGCGCAGAAGTGTTGCTTTCACTATGGGCAGGTTCACTAGGCAGCCCTGACTCTTTTTAAACAGGCTGCCGGCCAGTGCATCTACCCCAACTGCCAATGAATGTGTTCTTTACGTGAAGCACAGTTTGTTACGTGTAGCAGAATCCTAGAGAAATTTCTGTTTGTTACGTAAGGCGTTCTTTATGGGAGGCGCCACTGTAGTTGTAATTATGCTGGTAATATAAGAAATCAAGTTATGAAAAGATGTTTAGGTTGCTTTAGTGACAGGTGACATTCTTAGCTTTCTTGCTCCTTCTGTCTTTTTTTTTTTACTGGGGTCAGCAGCTTTATTCGTCTTTGCAATATTGTGAAATTGTACAATGATAACACTTTTTTGGAGAAAATACAGGTTTATTTTCTTTTCCAGTCGGCCATATACCAACAAGGTTATTACTTTATGGTACCGTCCTCCTGAACTGCTGTTAGGAGAGGAACGATACACACCTGCCATAGATGTCTGGAGCTGCGGGTAAAGCTTATGATAAGAAAATTCTTACACTTTTCTCTATTTCAGTAACAGGTATTTCAGTTACAGGTATTGATGAAATTGTTTTCTCTTCTAGATGCATATTGGGTGAACTTTTCACTAAAAAGCCAATATTTCAAGCGAATCAGGAACTTGCTCAGCTAGAACTGATAAGGTCAGTTGTTTTGTATAACACTGTTGTTGAATTCGTGATTCCTGGGAAAACCTACATTTTTACATAAATGTTCATTAACTTTTTTTCTTCATCTCAGTTGAAATATGTAACTTAACATTATACAGAATGTAAAACTTTTTTGAAGGACCTTTGAAATACTACATGCTATACCACCTTTTGGGAACCACTGTTTTCCCAAATGGTTTGCCTCAACCTGATTGTTGGTCTGACAAGCTGATTGCTAACAAGGTTAATGTATTGAGCCCTAGGAAAAGTGAAACTGAGCCTTACATGCACATTTGCACGAGTAGGTGATCATGTTTGAGTCCATTTTGAAGGGCAAGCAAAGAGGAATGCAGTGTTGTTGGTATGGTCCCTGAAAACCTCTGAAGTAGGAGGTCACCCGCTCCCCAAGCTGGCAAGGAAAATGTATTAAACCCTAGGGAAAACAAAACTGAGCCACAAGTCTCTCTGAGTTAGCACAGAGGCTTGAAGGGCTGGTGTGAAGGGAAACTTTTTTTAGCCTTGTAAACCCATAAATATATGGGTCTCAATAGATTAGTGTTTTTGAAAGTGAGTTCTAATGCTAAACAATTTGGGAACCACTGATATCTGATTGTCAGCCCAGGAAGCAAATGCTGGTAGTTTTCAAAATAGAGAAAACTGTTTTTGCTGAGATATCTCTTTGTCTAACTGGACCTGGGCTTCATTGCCATCTGTTTTACAGACTGGGAGAGATTATTTCTTCTTCAGTGTTCTACAGATAAACATTGGAAGAAGAAACTGGTATTTCCTGTTCTTGTTCTCTGAACAAGACAGTAGAGTGTTAAGTAGCTTTTTCTGTTAGAACAGCATTTTAGTACTGGAATAAATTCTTGTCCACAAACAACAAATGGCATTGTCCTCAGGAAAAACAATCTGAAATTCTTAGCATTGTGCTGTGATATTAAATACAGAAGAAAATTCTGCCTGTGTAAAAAGGCAATTTTCCTGTCGATGATAATCTTCTGGTTGAAAATGGTAATCACTAGATGGCAGTAGAGCTTGTTCAAAAAGTGAGAGCCGAAGTGACTTCTGAATGTTTAATTCCAAAGGGCTTGTGTCTCTCAAATACAGAGAGCACATTTTTAAGAGCTTAATTCAGTCCCCTTTTTCAACTCCCCTCCCAAAACAACAACTATTTTTATATACCATTTTTCAACAAAAAGTTCACAAAGTGGTTTAGAGAGAAAATGAATGTAAGTAATGGATTATTTTTGGCAACAACCCTTTTCTTATCTTTTGCCTGTAAATAAGAAAGATGCATGTAGCTTAGCTGTTCGCATCAGAATTCCAGATTCCTTCCATTTCTTTAATTTTACTTGTTCTTTAAATTTTTCCTCAATTGCCACTGAATAGACATTACCTAAGCATCTAGTATAAAGAGTGGTGTTTGTTTCCAGTGAGCGAGATAGAACACTTACTAAATCTTACTGAACACCAAGAGCTTATTTCTGAGTAAAATAAATAAATTAAACAAACATTATAAATCTTCTTGTTAGTCATGTTTGTTATGGTCCCATTGAAAGGTTTATTATGGTCCAAGATTACCTTGAATTTAAGGAGCGTATTTCTCATTAAATCAGCATTTAATCTCCATCCTTTAATCCATTGGAACATTAGAATATTGCTGCTGGTTCCTTTAGGAGTGATTGTTTTTGAGTGTGCAAGGATTCAATGTTTAATGGAAGATTATGCTGTCATTGTAAGGTAGGCCCAAAACAGCTGGAGTACTAGTGTTTTCTTTTGGAAGCCTTTTTTGTGAAATAACACTGCTGTTAATTGCATCACCTGATCTTGATGTTTTTCATGTAGCCGCATATGTGGGAGTCCTTGTCCTGCAGTATGGCCTGATGTCATTAAACTGGCTTATTTCAACACCATGAAACCAAAGAAGCAGTATCGTCGAAGATTGAGAGAAGAATTTGCTTTGTAAGAAATAAACTATTAAAGCTGTTCTTTCTGTTGATGGATTTGTTTGAACCCAAATTTGATGCATTCCATTGACATCCATATTTGAACAAAATTTGATGCATTTGAAAATATATGATTCATGCATCTCTTTTCCTAGTCTATGTCATGTCCTATGTCTAGAACCATTCCACAACTTTTAGGCCAGGAGTACTCTGCTTCTTCTGAGATCTTTTGTTACGTGCACATACTTCAAAAATCTCTGAAAGGAAATGTTCTCATTTGTTTTGATTCATAAAGTCTGAGACTTTTCTTCATGGGGAAAAATGTTACCAGTGCAAGCTTTTTATAGTTTCATGTTTAAATGACATAAATGGTTGTGGCCAATCCAATCTTGAGCTGCCCACGATGCCAGAATAGCTGCTGTGGTATCCTGAGGATGTTTGCTACTATTCTGATGCTCCTGATGCTCCTGAGGATGTTTGGTATCCTGAGGATGTTTGCTGTTATTCTGATGCTCCTGATGCTTCTGATGCTCTTGATGCTTCCTGATGCTCCTGATGCTTCCTCACGGGGACATTTGGCCACCACATAAGTGGAATAGCCCCACAATGGGCTTCCTGTTTCTGCAATGTGCTATTCATTTCTGCATCATCTCTAGAGGTGGTGCAGAACAAGAACCTCCATTTAAGTGTGAAAAGCTTAACAAAGTCTTTGGATTCAGTGGAGTTGAGCTCCACTAATCCTACCCCCTTCCTCCTCCTGGCATGCATCCTGACCTTCTCCCTGACCTCTCCCAGAATGCCTCCCCCACCCCTCTCTGCTCTTGGCTGTTCAGTGATCCATTTGGACAACTGAGATACAGAGAAATGGTGCTTTCCCTGTGCTAGCACAGCACCAGTTAGCACTGGGTTAGCTCTAGCACTGGGGCAATCAAATGTGCCTTACATCATGTTTGTGACACCCAGCTGCAATGGAGTCCAGACAGTGAGTCTTTATGATTGGAATTTTAGTGTGTTGATGTTGGCATGCCAGTTCAGTGCTTGTTTGGCCATTGGATCTATGTTGTGCTGACGCTGTGCACATGTGACAAGAGCCAGTCAGAATGCACATATGACAAAATGCTACATGAATAAGTGATCAGTTAACTTTGAATCATAGAGTTGGAAGGGGCCTAAAAGGTCATCTAGTCCACCCCCTGCCTGTAACAGGAAATCTTCCTAGAGCATCCCCAACAGGTTCTTGTTGAGCCTCTGCTTAAAGATCCTCAATGAGAGAGAACCCTCCACCTCCCTTGGCAATCAGTTCCACTGCCAAAGTATCCTCACCATCAGGAATTTTTTTTCTTAATATCGAATTGGAATCTCCTTTCTTGCAGTTTGTACCTTCTAGCTTTGTGACTGAGTGTGCCATAATTGTAGATTTGGAATTCTTTTTAATTTTGTTATATGTAACTTTGAGAACTGTAGTATTGAAAAGCAACATATAATTAGAAACCAAATAATACTGAATTTATCACACTTTTCGGTGGTGGGGAATGATATTGCTAAATAAGAACAGTGAATAAAAAGTACTGTTGTCTTTCTGGCAGTATTCCAACAGCTGCACTAGACCTCTTCGATTATATGCTTGCTCTGGATCCTAGCAAGCGCTGCACAGCTGAGCAGGCTCTTCAGTGTGATTTTTTGCGAGATGTGGACCCTTCAAAGATGCCTCCACCAGAGTAAGTGCTTCTTTTGAACTCAAATGTTATGAACAAATGATATACAGAATAATACATACATTCTGACAATACTATTCTATGATATATAAATGTTCAGTTCTGTTGCATCTTTATGTGTGGTGATGAGGAAGGGCAGGTCAACTACAGTACATTGTAAAAATATACATAATCTTCAGAAAAACCTACAACGTTTAGGAGCTCATTTTAGTAAAGAGGATAGCTTATTGAAACACACCTATAATGCAGTATGATTGCCCTGATACACAATATTAAACGACATTCTACAGTTTCAAGTAGAATTGGAATATTAGAACATGTGAAATATTAAACAACATTCTACTGTTCCAATACACCTGACATACGAAATGGCTTGATGTTACCACTTGTAATAAGATTTTAGATGTATAAATTTCCCTTCTGGCTGTGACCATTGACGCTCAGCGCTTTTTGAAATGAGAGAAAATGCTTTTTTGTGAAATGCAAGGAATATGGTAGCTTTTAAAAGAGTTTCTCTTTTTTATACATTGCAGTAAATGAAGGTAATATTTACCTTTAATATGTTTATAAAAGTGAATTTCTGACTTTTCCTCACTATATCCTAGCGTGGAGAAGGAATTAGTACAGTACAATGAATTGTATTAGAGGGACCTTAACTTTTTGTCTAATGATTAGGTAAAGATCAAGGGGCAGTTTTGCTTGCTGCTGGCATACTTTTATACAATCAGTTTTCTTGAGAAATGGAATTTCTACATTGTTTCTAATTACTGCCAGGCTACTTGAAAGCAATAGTATCCCCCTGTGTCAAGTAGCTATATTCATTTTCCTTATCAAGGGAGCAGAAATCAATCTACAGGCTATAGCATATTTTCTCAATCAGTGATACTCAAGACCTCCAGACTCAGCTCCAAGCTGCCTGGCAGTGAGATTGACAGCTCAGTGTGACAAACAGGAGTAGGAGGCTTGGCATGGCAGGTAGAACTCCAGTGTGTGCAAGAGATTTTGTGACTGAAACACTGAATCTGGAATGTTATGACACTGTCAATGCTTTTTTTTAAAACAGCCTTCCTTTGTGGCAAGATTGCCATGAGCTATGGAGTAAGAAGCGTAGAAGACAGAAGCAGATGGGTATGACTGATGATGGAGCTAAAATTCCAAGGAGGGATTTGTCTTTAGGAATGGATGACAGCAGAGCCAGCACCCCTCAGGGCCTGCAGACCTCTTCTCAGCTGAAAATGCAAGGCAATTCAAATATAGCACTTGGTCAGTAACTCCTCAGGTTTTCTTAAATATGCATTCCTTTTGCCACTGAATGGCCTGACTGATAATCTATGTGCTTTTGGACCCACTTCTACTAGAGTGGTTTTTTGCTGGATATGTATTTTTTCTCTTCTGGAAGATGAGAACTTATCTGTGTGATGGGCTTAGTTCTGCATAGGCACCTGAAGGCAGTTAGTGCATCTTATAGATGACCTAGTAGTGAGTACCTGACTGTGACCTGTATTCTTTGTTGTTAATATCATTCCAAATCGGGCAGTTTACCATATTTGCTTTACTGCTAAATAAATATGCAGTACCAAACCACCAATATCAAAGCAGTAATACAGTGAAGTTTTTAAAAAGGTCTTTTTTAGTCTTGTTACTATTTGTTTAGTAGAACACAGTGCATGCTTAAGACTTAATATTGCAACAGTTTTTCTGATTCGTAGACACCTCTAAATGCTGCTGCTCAGTATTGGTAACTGTGAAACTCAATCAACATTCTTTTACTTAATTATATGACACCACAAGATTTTATTTAGTGTTTCCTCATTGTTTAATGTACAGTGGATGATTCTAAATTAGAAGCTTACCTGGAGTGCACTCATCATTTTTTTCCTTCTTGGCTATGAACCTGAACAGTAAAAAATTATTGCCTGTGTGTCAGAATATGATATTCTCAAAACTCTTTTTGAAAATGCCACTCAGTCACTGACAATTGTTTTGATGCTTTCCTTCCTAGTAAGTCTTGTCATTCATTTTGCTATAGATCCATTAAAGACAGGGAAGCAGTGCAGTTACAAGAATCCTTTCAAAATTGAATTTTTCTTGCTGTAAACCAGAGCTTCAGTCTAGGTTCAAACTTGCTTCAAATATTCTTTTTTTTTTCTTTCAGTCAACATTTTGGTTCAGATATTTTGATTATATTGAAGTGGTGTATATCTCCTGCTTTTATATCAGGATATCTCCTGCTTTTCTGAAGCCTGGAGAGACAGCACCCTTCTGCCTGCTACCACTGTGGGCTTCAGAATGCCCTGTAGTGGTGAAAGAACACCACTTTCTGTCTCTCACAACTTTGGTACCCTTTGGAGGATCCAGATGGGCACTGAATCTGGCTCCAAGTAGGAATGGGGTACTAGTATTGAGGCAGATCTGCATACTGATGTAGATGTACCACCTGTATAGGTAACTTAGTTAACTAGTTACAAGTGACATAGATGCATTAAAAAGTGTGTTCTCCAGATGCATTGTTCCACATGTAACTTACAAAATTATTCCAAGCCTCTTTAGTGCCAAAAGTTAAAAGGCAGGTGTCCCTGCTAACCTAGCAGCATGATACTTCTTGAAGTACAGGTTTTCATGCATTTAGCAGCAAGAGAACTACCTATTCCTGTTCATCCTTGGCACATTATCTAAGACAGTGATTTTTAACCAGTGTGCCACGAATGGTCTGAAGGTGTTTCAGGAAAGTTGGGGAAGAATAATTTCTTAGTGGGGCCAATAGGGGGGTGTATAAGTCCCCATCAGCAGCATGGTTTGCCTTGTCAGTGGTCAAAAACAGATGGTGTGCCTTGACAATTTTAGCACCTTGTCAGTTTACCATGAGATGAGAAGGTTGAAAATCACTGATCTTGCTGGTGTTTCTTTTGCATCTTTGCAAAGATAGACAAACATTTGTGAGTCATTTAAGGGCGGGGAACCATTTATTTATTTTGTTCTGTAAAATAAGACTTTGGGAACCTTTTTGCTGAAAGGTATATAAATATTCTTGTGATATAGTCAGCATAGTTAACTTGGACTGTAATTTTGTTTCTTTTTTCCAGTAAAAGGTGGGAGTGGACAGCCACTAAATCAAAACGAAGTAGCCATTCTCCTTAATCTGCTTCAGTCTAAAAACAATGTTAACATGGCACAGTTTGCTCAAGTGCTGAACATAAAGGTGAATCCTGAGACTGAACAACAATTGAATAAAATAAGCCTTCCAGCTGACATTTTAGAAGCTGAGGAAAAACAGCCAGAGCAGCAATCGCAGCAGCCAGCACCGCCACCGCCGCCACCACAGCCTCAGCAGACACTGCTGCCTCTTTCACCAGAGCAGGATTCCTTAAAACAAGGAGCAGCCCTTCAGCCTCCTGTGCAGCCTGCTCAGTTGACCCAGGCCAAAGTTGACACCGAGGTTACCCAAGCAGCAGTGCAGAATGCGTTTACAGTCTTGCTGTCTCAGTTACTAAAGACTCAGCAAGTGAAGCAGAAAGAAAATGTGTTGGAAGAAAAGGAGAATGGATCAGGAACTGAAGTGACATTACATCCCAGACAGCCTCCAGAGCCAAGTACACCTGCATCGGGCAACTGGGAAGATGCAGAATCCCCAGCATCTATCTATCCCCATCTCCTCAAATCATTATATGCGTGTGCAGGTATGGCATTTGATATTCAAACAGTTTTATGTTTAGACTCAGAAAGCATATGCATGTTTTGAGAAGATCTCTTTGGGGTGTGGCTTCTCCCTATCAAAGCTACTTGTCATTAATGATGTGCAGTAGGATCACATTTTATAATGAAGATGGGCTTAAACAGGCTTTTTGATTAAAAGTATTATACTGGGTCACTTTTAGAATCTGTAATCTTGGGCTGTGGGTGGCGCAAGTGGTTAAGACACTGTGCCTGTTAACCAGCAAGACAGGGTTCAAGACCCGGGTCCTCACAAAATAGGGTGAGGTCCTGTCCTTAGCCCGGCTCTGCAACGCAGCTGGAACCAATTGTATCGGCTCTGCCGTTCCACTGGACTAGTTCAGTGTCGTGGAGAGGGGGCATTTGCTCCTTAGGTAACAGCCTATCCTCCAAATTAATCTACCCAGGCCTTTGTGTTTGCATATAGCGTCGAGCACAATACCATAGTCTTTCAAGACTGATGGATGCCAATTCAATGCAAGCTTGAATCTTGGAGCAGGTTTAGAATTTGAGCTCTTTCAGTGGGATTGTTGGTTTTGAACAGGATGCACCCATATCATGTGGGTGCGATACTCCCTTTCAAAAATGGTTTGGTTTGAGCAGCTACTGTTCAATGAAAGCGTGTATAAAAGCATTCTTGATCATGCAAAACTAGTTAGGTGAATCTTTAGAGCATGGCTTTGGGGTATAATAGTTAACTGTCTTATAAGTTGTGCTGTATGAACAGCAAGGTGTGCAACATTAACAGTATATTTAAAAGTAAAATCTTGTGAGAACACTGCCTTGCATGCACTTATCGCCTATGACTTCTTTGCTGAGTGGTTTGTGATGCTCATATGCCATTTATTTTGCAATTAGTGTGTTTTTGAAAATTTGCAACTCTGATAAAATCTCAGCTTTTGACTCCTCTTTAATTTGTTATTGCCCATTGGCATCTCTCACTCCAAGACATTTTTTAAATCCATTTAGGGCAAGATGACTTGGCCAGGCAACCTGAGATGAGGCCTCAAACACCAGAAGAAAGACCACGTATCTTACCCCCAGACCAGCGGCCTCCTGAGCCCCCTGAACCACCGCCAGTCACTGAAGAAGACCTTGATTATCGGACAGTGAACCAACATTTGTCTTCAGTTAGCAGCTCTTCAGGGATGGATCCTCATGCTGGAGTTAAAGCAGCTCTTCTACAGCTGCTTGCTCATCATCAGGCTCAAACAACCGAGAAACCAACAACGTCTAGTATGGATTTCCAAACAAGAGACTCCTTTTTAGCAGGTCCAGACTACAAGGATAGTTTTGTGTCCTCTACTTTTTCTTCTGCCCACTACAGCAGTAGTGATGGAATAGGAAGTGGATCATCTGGAGCACTAGAAAGAAGAAACTTTATTGGAAACTCAGATGTTCAATCCTTGGAGAACTATAGTACTGCTTCATCTCACTCTGGTGGTGCCCCTCCACCTCCTGCCTTTTCAGAATCATTTCATAGCTCAGTAACTGGTTATGGAGACATTTACCTCAACACTGCTCCCATGCTGTTTAGTGGTGACAAGGACCATCGGTTTGAATATAGCCACGGTCCTATCACTGTTCTGAGTAACAGTGGTGACACTTCTGCAGGGTCAGAAAGTACTCATTCTTTATCCACAAAAATGCAGAACTATAGCTATGGAAGTAATTTACAAGAGCCCCCTGGGAGTGTTGGTCACATGCATGGACAAAGTTGGACTTCTCCGGTTCAAGGACCTGGATATTCACAAGGATATCGGGGACACATTAGCACACCAACAGTCAGAGGACGAGGCAGAGGATTGCCATATTGAGTATCTATTTTGTTCCCCCCCCCCCTCAGGCACATCCATTTTTATCTGGAAAGACTTGATTGCTGTGATTTCAAAGCAGCAATCCAACAGACTTGAATATTTCAACAGCTTTATTTTTATGTGGAAAAGGGTCTTGCGTACAATAGGAAAATGCTTACAATTCATGCTGTTCTGAGAAAGCAGATTGATTGTACATCTTTGCAAATTCTAGCTATAAATTTTATATTTTGGCAGTTTTAAGTCAATGCTAAATTTAGGGACATCAGCTTTTTACAGCACTCTGTCAGATCTGAACTATGCACACACCTGTGCTTTTTTTTGTAAGTTTGGACCAACTTTTATGTAAAAATTTTACAACAATCAAAGCAGGGCACTGATTTATTTGGTATTTCTTTTTACAAAACTACCTTTTAGTCAAGAAGTCACTGTCAGTCTTTGCACTGCTTTCAGTGTTATCTGTGGAAGGTGTTCTTTGTGCTCATTTCAGACAATAAAACAGTCTCTCTTGATACACAGTTTTATACATATTTGGCATTGATTTGATTTACTTTCAGAGTCATTCATCTACTTAATAACTATACTGTCCCATCTTCCCATGTTTGTATAAAAACTGTTTTATTACTTGAATGGTAAGTGCCTTAACAGTGTAAGTTTAAGGTCTGAAAAACATTTCATTAAATTTAAAAAAGCTGTTGGAAGGTACTTTGCAGTCTGATAAAAAAATGTAATGTTGACACTACATTGATTATGATTTTTGAACAAATGGGATAGATGGCATTTTCATAGATGTGCCACTATAGATGAGTCAAACCAAGAGATCTCTTTCTCTTTCCTTGAGTTACAACCATTCTCCCTACTGAGGTAAAATGAGACTGTATGACCAGAAATGAAGGTAGGTAGGTTTCCTTCAATGTTATGTAAGAGCTCTTACTAACTTCCTTTACCAAATAAAACTTGGTGTCCTGTTTTACTCAAAATAGTCTTTATAAAAATGGGAGTAGCTTTTGTTAACACATCAATTTATAACCAGTTTTGTGTTGGAAAACTGATACTTGATTCCTCGTAATTGCTGCAGAATGTAACCAGAGTTAAATAACCAGCATTTAATGCAGCAGAAGCATAACAAGCAGCCTAAAACTTCTGGAAACTGGGACTGTGCCAACCATGTCGTATTATAAACTGTTCTAGTAACCTGCCATTTGAATCTGTCTCAGAATTTCGTCACATGATCAATTAAAAAAATGATTCCCCCAAAATTCTTGCTCCAAAGATTAGCTTTCCAACAGGATAAGTTTGTTCTGTGAAATAAGCCTCTTCTGGTGAGCCAGGGCACTGGCTGTGTTTTCCATGTGCTGAAATGTTTTTAAATGCCCATATTGGAGAAACAGGTCCCAACTGATTATCCAGTTGACAAGCTAGTGCATATGTAGTTATTTTCTAAAAAATGTAATGTTTCTATTAACTAAATTACAAATGTAGTCTTGTCAGAGGTGACTTGAATCTATTAGAAGTGAACCCAACATTGTTTGCTTGGAATTTTTTGACTGATTTTAGTGAATATTACATTGTAGGGTGTCAAACTTGTTGAACCTCCCCTGTAAATATGACACACATCATCCTTGGTATCACCTTAGAGAATCCTGAGTTGAAAATAAAAGCAGCTAAACTGGAAGAAAATATTTGTAATCTGAACAACTTGTTTTGATGTTTCATAGAAGATGCTGGGTTGAAACAGATCTTCCTAAATAAAACATAAACACCCCATCAGGCAGAAAAAGCATTGGCCATAATTGTTGTAAAGATTGAGTTTTTCTCTCTAATTCCACAGGAAGTTTACTTTTAGATCAATACTGAGCCATGGCAAAATCATTAAGACAAGTTAGCAATGACAAATGTCACTTTAATTTTAGTAAGAGTTGCAACTGGTTTATTATAACCAGAATATGGAACATGGCCAGAGTCCTATGTACACAACTAAGTTCTTTACACCTGGGACTGTCCTCATCTCTTTTATGAGTGGAACTACTTATGCTACATTGGAGTTGACTAGATGTTTCCATTTCTGGTGTGACTCTTCTGTGGGCACAAGAGGTTATGGTGGAAAGAAGAAGCTGCAGAAGTATGACCTCTATCTGTGGTATGTGTTTCTGTCTTCTGCACTATATAGCTATGCTGCACAAAGCCAAAAGGGCATTTTTATTGACAGTGTTTTAAAACGAGTAATATTCTGACTCAGGCTGCAATCCTAAAGACACTTTCCTGGGAGTAAGACTCATTGAACACAATGGGGCTTACTTTTGAGTAGACATGGTTAGGATTGTGCTCTTAGACTGCAATCCTAAACACACTTTCCTGGACGTTGGCCCCATTAAATATAATAGGACAAAAACTTCTGAGTAGATAGCCTTAGGGTTGCACTGTAAGGCTATTCCCCCCCCCCCCCCACAAGTAATCAGTTTCAGGTAGTAACAGTTTCTTTTTTGTGCCCAAATTTGGGATTGCCAAAAAGGCAATCTCAGTTGTACTTTTGAAAATCACATCCTAAAGCAGTCAAGAGCCAAAATGACAGACAAAAGAGGGTGGAATGGATTTTGATAAAGGATTGGTGGAGCAAAGGACAAAGCAGATTTGCAAAGGAAGAGATGGAAATGAATTTTGAAGAGGGCAGAAAATATATTTGGAAAAAAACTTTTCAAAGGGGAAATTATTTGGAAAAATTTGGGAAAGAAATAGTGTGGTGGAGTCCAGAGTATGGCCGGAGTCCATATTCCAAAGTTTGGATTTGGGGGGCTGGATGTGGCCCTTAGGCAATGGTTTGAAGATCCCGGCCCTATAATAGATACCAGTTTAGAATGAGGGGCCAATCATCTTCCCACACACTTTGTACATGGACACTCTGATGGGATTTAGATTTAAAAATCAGCCACATAGATGTCTTGCAGCCCACTCAAACCCCAAATGTTTTTGTTTTATCCTGAAAGTAAGTTTTGGCATCTCAGGCCTTAAGATAAGGATCCCATGTCCAAGAGTATGCCTCAAGATCCTTCATGGGTCAACTCAGCTGATGAGTTGGCTCTAGCTGGTGCAAGTCTGCACTGAATCATGAAGGCGAGTCAAAGTCAGAAAAGGAATTGAAGTTCAGCGGGTGCTGCTGCCACCTAACCTGTCCCATCACAGATTATTATACCCCTCCCCCACCTTCTGTGCAGACACACCTGCACTGAACATGCCTGGTCTGTCACTGTAGAGCCAGCTGCTTGCATCAGTGGCCCAGGACATGTCCTTTAGCACTTGTCAGATTGGCTGCAGCTTGGTGATGGAGTTTACACCACCAAAATGCTCATTTTGGTGATGTAAAAGTCCCTTAAAATTTCCAAATATTACGTTTTCTATGTGAAGATGTATGTTTTTAGCCACATGGTCCACAAGAGGTGGAAGGCCAAAGAAAGTCACATTTATAAAACTAATTTGATTAAGTTGCAGGTTTAATTAATACTGTGATTCTAGGCACTGTGTTTTCCTCAGCTTTATAGAGAGACATCCAGCACAAACACACTTTATTCAACTTAGGGCACAATTCTAACCTATGCTGGTACAGCCAGGCAGCAGTGACCTGCGGTGTATCTAGTGCAGGTTAGGAGATCACTGGAGGTCCCAAAGGAAATATTTTCCCCTTATCAAGCCCCTGCCAAACCCTCTGACTGCCATCCTAAGAATGTCTACTCAGAAGTATGTCCCATTATGTTCAGAAATACTCCCATGGAAGTATGGTTAGGATTGCAGCCTGATGCTACTAAGATCTGTGTCACCTATTTAGCTGGAAGAAATCTGACCCACCCATGTAAGACTACCCAGCTTGGGAAGTGGGGTTAGGATAATAGTGCTGCTGCCTCCAATACTGCTCCCCTATTTGGTCAAGTCGTCTCTGGGTTCCACCCTCCTCACCCAGAAACACATTATTTCCACCTTGTGTGTCACCTAGCCCAAATCTACAAACTTTGGCTTGTGTTGGAACTGGATCTGGTGTGGACCTCTGCACTGGCCCAGCCAATTCCTCAGTTGATGCAAATGTGCTTGACAAAACATTGGTGAGATATAGAAGCCAGTGCAGAGGTCTGTGAGGAATCATGCGGTTAATGACAGTGATATGGAATGTATATTGTCAAACATTGTTTAATGATACACCAACAAAGCTCAAATTTAATAGATTTATTTAATAAAGGTTCTTTTTGTGTATCCACTGGAATTTTTTTTAAATAGCTTCCTCCAATTTGGTTTCCAAAGAATAGCAAACTAACTGCACAAATAGGCTTGTTTTCTGAATAGAAAATATAGAAGAACTACTTCTAGTTTTGAGCTACAACAGCTTAGGCTGCAATACAAAAATATGCACAGATTTCTTTCAACAGGTCCTTCCACAAACCTGTTACTGCTTTTTGAGCTGCCAACTCCTAAAAAGCATTTTGGATATTCAACAGAGCTACTCTCCAATATGTGCATGAATATTTGAATCATAAGCATGTTCAACTCATTTCTGAGTCTCCTTTCCCTGACAAATACATTTCATTCCTTCACTAGGGGTTAAAAAATTAAAGTTGTAATCTAGAAAAGGATAAGTTGCCAAATAAATTCTGCAGAGAATTACTATGAATAAATAAGTTGTTAAAAGAGCACTTTTCTCTTTACACTAAAGGTGATCTTTACTATGTTGAAGGTTCCCACACTATTACATCTAACTTTGTTTCATGAAATTTTAAGAATAAGGCATACAATTGGAACAATTCTGGTACTAAGCATTTTTATCTAGTGATGTTTATATGCAGGTTGACTATATGGGGTGGTCTTTTCCTATGAAATAATTTTATTTGCAAATAAAAAATATACAATTACACATTAGTTTGATGGCAATACATTTGTCAAGACTGCTAAAATTATTAAACACAAGAATTGCAAACTGTATAAAACTTTACCATACTTAACCATTTACAGAAAACACAGAATTTCAACAATATTACTTGAAGTATGGCCTAACAAAAAGTAATAAAATATTTGTATGTACTACAAAATACTTTCCTTCAAAGCTGTCTTTCTTCAAACATAAAAGATAGCACGTCCTCAAGAAGTTAACAATAACAAACCTTGTATAATCTGGCATGGAAAAGGTAAATATTAGAAAGTCACAATCCAATTGCTGGTGTCAACGGAATATTTTGTTCTTCATAGCTGGATACCCCCTTCCACACAATCAGGAGTGCTTAGATATCTCCAAATATTCCTTTCTTCCCTCACATAAAAATGTGATTTGGTAAAAGTGGCACAATAAAAGTATGGGTAGTACAAATAAAAGCATTTCATAAGTTCTTGATTGCTTTCCTCACAAGTATGAAGGTTTTGTCTCAGTTTTTCACAGCTGGTGTTATTTTACTTCTAGAAAAGTTAACTGAAATACCTCCCTTTTTTACCAGTGTATGTTGTTTGCTCACTGCTGAATTGTTGGTTAACATCAGTAACTGATACTGGCTCTAGGCCAGCCCATGGGTCCTCAAGCATTGAAGGTTTGTAATAGTTCTCCATATAATCATTAGATACTCTTTTCTCTCTGCCATGCGGTGTACCAAATGGAGTAGATGTCCTGGGTGATCCCTTTGGAAAAAAAGCCATGAGGCAAAAGAAAAGTAAATAATCTAAATACATGGTAAGCTTTCAGTCTAAGTGATCAGGATTAACTAACTTCTGGATGAATATAGAGTTTACCAAGTAGCTGGTTTCCAAAAAGCATCAAATGCCTCCATATGCACTGACTGGATAATTGCTAATTTCCATTTTCAGATGCCGCTCATGGCATGGTAACCAAGGCTAGTCTCAAGAATACCCTGATGTTACTGTGGCATGGAGACCTGCACAAATATGCACTGGGTGCATATCAAAATCCTTGAACAGCTGTTGGATTTCTGAGATGGTTGACATCTTACCCACTAGACCTTAAAGAACATAACTTTTGGATAATGTAGACTTACAAGCTACTATTCACCTGGTTAGCTTTCTTTTTTAACCTTGAAGATCTACTAGCTCTCTCAAACCATTTGGAAGAGGTAAAAGAAGATCTCGGCCCAAATCTTGTGTTACCCAAGATTACCAGCTGGAGACAGCTCATAGGTCTCACAGTTGATGTGTTTTGCTAAGTTGTTAATCAGAAAACCATGATGGTGTTTCTCCAGCTATGGTACAAAGGATGGATGCTGAAGCCAGCACCTTTTCCACCTGCTACACTATAGCCTATACTCTAAAGCTGTCTTTTTTCCTGTCATATCAAGAGAAACAAAAACCCAAGCCCTTCCACTCTGAAAGTGGTCCTGTGAAACTACAAGTACTGCTGTCTAGAAACTTGCTATGAGCACTCTTTTCTTTAATACTCATACAGAATTGGCCTACCCAAGTCTTTTGAAGGTGACCAGAGCTTCAGAATGCCTCGTAGAGCATAAAAGTTGCTTCTTGTTTCACTCAAGAAAGTGTAAGCAGCATTTTTTTGGGAGGGAGGGGGACTGTGAAACAACCATTCTGAAACCTGCAAAGGTAACAAGTGGACATGCTTCAAAAAACCCTTCAGCAACGTCCAGAGCACAGGTCCAGTTCCCTTCAGAGGATTTATGGGGCTGAAGATTGCAGATTTGATCTGCTATTTTTGGTATCAGGGGAGGGGATCTGAGAGCAGATCCCTCATGGATACTGAGGCCCCACCTGTAGATACAAGATACAACACAGGCAACTGCAACACCTTGTAATGAAGGAGGGAGTAAATCCTTTTCCTATTGAACATTATATGCCTTGATTGCTTTTTGCATGTTCTCTCCTGGGGGCAAATCAAAGAATCATAGAATCCTAGAGTTGGAAGAGACCTAATAGGTCATCTAGTCCAACCCCCTGCTTGTAGCGGGAAATCATCCTAAAGCACCTCTGACAGGTGCTCCTCGAGCCTCGATCCCAAGTAAGGGAGAGTCCACCACCATTGGCAACCTGTTCCATTTAGGCAACTGTAGCTTTAGGACTGGATGGAGGCCATTTTGATGAAAAATGAAATTGGAGGGAATTGTTTTTCCAAGCTTACTCTGAATTTTCTGAGGTGACCATGAACTTGCAGGAAAGCTTCATCACAGTTTTTCAATGCCTCCAGCAGTGCCCTCTATCAGTGATGGGATTTGTCTCTAGCTTGTACAGTAAAGTTTCTTTAGCATAGTATTACTCAGAATTGTGAGCTCCCTTATTAAGCAAAGGTCCCCTGCTCCCTTTAAGGGGTGGAGAAGGAGGGGAAAGCAGCAGCACAGATCTGAAGAGGAATGGGGGCAATTTTGATTGAAGCAGGTTTCTATCATGTCTGAAACTCTCACTTATTACTAGCACTGGGGAGCCCAGCAAACAATCTGCAGGGCTCCGCACGGCTCTCCAGACTCTAGCACAGTGATTTTCAACCTTTTTCATCTCACAGCACACTTAACAAGGCACTGAAATTGTCAAGGCACACCATCAATTGTTTTTACCATTGACAAGGCACACCCAACTGTTCAAGTCCCCCAATTTTCCTATTAATGAATGTCAATCCCTAAATTCCCACAGCACATCTGAGGACTATCCAAAGCACACTAGTTGAAAATCAGTGCTCTGGCAAGACTTGGCAGGACCCTTGAGAGGGCAGAAAATCCCCCCCCCCCATTCCCCTGCAGGGGCATGATCCTAAGGATTACATCACTGCCCCAGCTTCTCCCCTGCAAAGATATAGGGAAAGAGTAAATTTCTCCCTAAGTTTGAGAAACACTGCCTCATCAATATTGCAAGTTTGATGGTTTTCTTTACTATAAAGGTGTAACTATGCAAATTCATTTAAAATAGTTCCACTGATTAGTGCGTACATCTGTACTAAATGAAAGATTAAGGCTGCAATCCTAATCTCCAGATAGGCTGGCATTAGTTCTTCGCTGACATGGGGAGTGTCACAAGAGTGCTGTAAGGCACTTCTGCCCGACTGACCTAATCCCCACTTCTAGAACAGACCAGTGCACAGGCATATGTTTACCTCCCCACACCACAATGGCAAGATATGTTGGCTGAGTTAGGGCCAGCCTAAATTGGTTAGGATTGCACCCTAAATCTATGAAGTAACTTGCAAGCTTCTGGATCTTTCCAACTCAGACAAGTGAAATACTTTGGTTCAACCTGGTACGATGCTCCTACATTACAGAGCCTTAAGATGAAACTATGGAAATACTGCAACAATGTTTTCTACATGCTTTGAGGTCAGAAGGTAGAGCTGAGTAAATTGAACTGAATATTGCAGAATGCAACTAATGCTTGGACAAGTGACAATTACAGGCAATTGTATTTGCAATAATGTGTTCATATGTTAACAGACTTAAGTGAACCATGAGACAGAAGCTAAAGTAGACGCTAGCACTGAGATTAAACAAATTAATCAGATGCCAATACAAACATTTAGCTTTTTCAACTAAAATTTCCAAACAGGCAAGGCATACATGTAGTTAAACACAGAAGATATAGAGCTGAATACCTGCATACGAAGTCCATGATGGAATACAAGTAAACAGTCCCTGGCCAGAGAGCTCACAAACTAAGAATTTTATGTTCCAAAGAATCCTAGGAGACTGCATCCAGGTGCCTCCCCTGCATCTGAAATTTTGAGGTTCCCTACATCTACATCTATCTGTGCACCCACACATGCACACACACTCACAAACCCATTGTGGCTAGTAACCTGTGATGGTGTTTAGGAATTTCTCCAATCCCTTCTTAAAGGAATTAACCTACACACTTATTTTTGTATCACCGATTACTTCCAGGGTCCAATGGACCCTGTACTATAGTTTGGTACATATAACGAATAAATGTCGCGTCAAGTTTTAGTATAATTATTTTATACTAATTTTAATTGTGAAATATTGTACAATTATGAATTTTTATTATAATTTTAGCTAGCAAAATAGTGAATAACCAGTGAAGAGCAACATGGGTCCGATAGACCCTGGAAGTAGTTGATGCGATGTAAATTCAAAACTCAAAAAAAATGTAAATTAAAAAAAAAATCATGCTTTTGAATTTATAACTGTCTAACTAGCAGTAAAAAGTCACAAGTTCTTATCAAATAATAATAAATTCAATTTAAAAATACAAAAATAATTAAAAAATAATAAAATTCAATTAAAAAAACCCTTCCAACAGGGTCACAGTGACTCAATTGGTACCCAGCGGGTTAAAGGCATTGAGGTTAGATGCCTCACCACATCCTGTGGCAGGGAGTTCCACAGACCAACGATACAATGGGTAAAGATATATTTTATATATAGATAGATAAAGATAGGCAAGGATAGATACAGACAGATATAGATTGGTAAGGATAGGCAGATATAGAGACAGAGATAGATGTGTATAGAGCCCCCCTTCTTCCCAGTCATTCCAGTCCAGTCCTTCTCCTCACCAGCTTCACTCCATCCTGGAATGTTTAACTAGGGCAAAGAAGATGGCAGTTATAGCAGTTTACTCAGGAGTAAGAGCCCAAGAGGATCCCATCTGCTACACACTTGTGGGGTGAAGGCTTGTAGGGGCTGTTTTGGAGGGGGGTGGCATAGCTAGAAGGGATGGAGGGAAAGTTTTGGGGGGAGGCGTGCCAGGGGTCCCTCCCTTGGGTGCCATGCCAGGTGGGGGGAGCCCAAGGCTCCCTCCACCTGGCATGGCACCCAAGGGAGGGACCCCTGGCACGCCTCCCCCCAAAACTGAGTGCTGCGCCCCCCTCTAGCTACGCCATCAAGGCCCCCCTTTGGCCCCCCACCTCCATACCTGGCCATATCTCTGGTATCCCCCCGAAGACGGCTGCTTGAAGGGCTGCTGCTGCTGGAAGGCTCCTCCGGGCGACCTTCCTCCACTGTAGGGCCCCCCCGAGTACCTGGGGCTGTCGTTGTAGGCCCTGCGGGGGGTGTGAGCAGCCCCTGGAGAAGGACCCCCGAAGCGGCCTCCACCACCGCCATCTCCGCGCTGCTGGAAGCGGGGCGAGCGGGAGGAGGCGTTGTAAGGGCGAGAGCGGTGACCATAAGGGGGAGTGTGGTGGGGGCTGCGGTAGTCCTGAGGGGAGGACGGAGGGAGGGGGCCGCCTCCGCCGCCAGGGCCTGAGGGGGGGCTCCAATACCCACCGCCGCCCGGGTAAGGAGGGGTGGGAGGGCGGAAGCTCGGACGGTACATAATGGCGGACAGCGAAGCTCCCCGCGGAATAGAAGCCTTCGCAGGAAACGGAGGTCGGGCCGCCCCCTCCCGTGTAGGCCTGATGGGTGCGTCGTCCACAATGGCCGCGAGAAGATGGTTCCGCCTCAAGAATGTTCCGCGAAGGAATGAAGAGTCTCGTGGCGTAGCCTAGAGACCTCTTCAACTTAGGCCGCGCTTTCCTGGGAGTAAGGCCCACTGACTATCATGGGACCTGCTTCTGAGGAGACCTGCACAGGAGGGGCTCTGAGGCTGCAGTCCCAGACACACTTTCCTGGGAGTAAGGCCCATAGACTATCATGGGATCTGCTTCTGAGGAGACCTGCACAGGAGGGGGCTCTGAGGCTGCAGTCCTAGACACTTTCCTGGGAGTAAGGCCCATTGACTCTCATGGGACCTGCTTCTGAGAAGACCTGCACAGGAGGGGCTCTGAGGCTGCAGTCCTAGATACACTTTCCTGGGAGTAAGGCCCGTTGACTCTCATGGGACCTGCTTCTGAGGAGACCTGCACAGGAGGGGCTCTGAGGCTGCAGTCCTAGACACACTTTCCTGGGAGTAAGGCCCACTGACTGTCATGGGACCTGTTTCTGAGGAGACCTGCACAGGAGGGGGCTCTGAGGCTGCAGTCCCAGCCGTGAAGTTTCAAAACGAAGCCAAAATGTAGGACACCCAGACAGGAGGCTAAAAATCAGGACAAATCTGGGTTTTTCCAGTCATCTGGTCACCCTGCCGGGAAATGACCACCCAAGTAGGGGGATGGCATGTTCGCTGTCCCGGGACAGAGGAGGGCACAGCCTTCCTTGCACCCCCTTCCCTCCCTGGGAAGCCCTCCTCTGATTCCCTCCCCCCAAAGGCTGCTTGTTACTCCCCTGGAGCTGCACCACTGCTTGAAACTACAGTGATGCCTCACGTAACAAACTTAATTTGTTCTGGAGGCATGTTTATTACGTGAAACGTTCTTTACGTGAAGTGGATTTTCCCATAGGAAATAATGGAAACTCAGACAATTGGTTCCACAACCCCAAAAATATTCATATAAAAATATTAACTGGATGAAAAATGATGAAAGAACACTGGGATTGAATTCAAAACATGCATTCAATGTCCATGATCCTATGAAGTCTACTTAGGCTGCAGTCCTAGACACTTCCCTGGGAGTAAGACCCATTTAACACAATGGGGCTTACTTCTGGGTAGACATGGTTAGGAGGCTGCGATCCAAGACACTTTCAAAGTGTCTCCCCACTTTCTCCTTCTCTCCGTCCTGAGCCTCTCTCTCCCCTGCTCCTTTCTGGCTAGCCCTGAGCTGCTTCCCTCTTCTCCATCATGCTCGGTGCTGCATACGCTGCATGTGAAGCACAAAAGCCTGGGTTAGATTGTTATGGAGGATAGGCTGTTACCCAAGCAGCAAATCCCCCCTCTCCACGCCATTGAATTAGTCCAATGGAAAAGCAGAGCCAATACGATTGGATCCAGCTGGCGTCGCAGAGCTGGGCTAAGGACAGGAGCTCACCCTGTCTTGCTGGGCCAACCTGGGTCTCGAACCCTGGTCTGCTGGTTAACAGGCACAGCGTCTTAACCACTTGTGCCACCCACAGCCCTCAAGAGCCACCCAAGTGTTATTACATCACAGCAGAAAACCAATAAGTATGAATCTGCTCTAATTTAGAGCTCATATTAAAATTCTTGTTCAATAGAGTGTCAAAACTGAGTTCATTTGTAAGTTTATGTGAATTGGCCACAGTTATTTGGTTGGTTACTGATGGCTGGGAGTCCTGTATTCTTATATATTAAAGTTAGTTATGTTTAAGTGATGTCACTGCATTAAGGTAATGCAAACACTAGTGATGCCTATGCCTCAGGTCCTATACTCCAGTTAGAGTTCTGAAGTCACAGTGTTATGTGGCTTCTTTTCATCACATGCCTAGAAGCTGTAATCTGTTATGGCTCTGGATGTGTCTCATTTGCAAAAGTCATCTAAGTGTGTGGCCATCAGGATCAGGAATTCCACAGGTTGTGTGTGGCGTTGAAAGACCTACTTTGTGTGTGTATAAACGTTTTTGAATTTTGTCTATTCTAAATCTCCTATTAGATTTATTGCTGGATCCCTGGTTCCTACCTGTTATGTGAAAGTAAGAGAGGTGGAAAGGAAAAATAAAAAGTCTACTATTTTTTCCATGGTGGGGATAATTCTATATGTCTCACATATGTCCCTCCTTTGTTGTCTTTAAAAAAAAACTAATACGGACCTCTTTATAGGAAAGCCGCTTCAGTTCCCTGATTGCTTCTTGTGCTGCTAAAAAATAAATGTGATTTTCAGTAATTCTTTCTATATCCTCCACTATATCTCAGATGAAAGTGGAAACATGCTTGTAACATACCTTCTAATCCTACCAAGAGTTCACTTGCCAGCTCAAGTCTGTCCACCAGTTCACA
This sequence comes from Cryptoblepharus egeriae, assembly GCA_030015325.1. Lineage (NCBI taxonomy): Eukaryota > Metazoa > Chordata > Lepidosauria > Squamata > Scincidae > Cryptoblepharus > Cryptoblepharus egeriae. The sequence continues at coordinate 51,225,793 of JAREYC010000004.1, forward strand.
TTGTTTCCATGTATTGTTGCAGAAAACACCCTTCAGGATCACCTTCAGGAACACCTGCACTCCCCAGACTTTCCTTTCAATAACTCAGTCCAATACCAAATAATCTTTGATCAGAGAGAGCAATTTTATTGGCTAGTGATTTCCAGACAGAAACCTTCTTGAATTTACTCAAAGGTCTGGAACAATCCTGATTTCAGGAAGTGCTAGGGGTTTTATACCTCAATTTGACATCAGAGATATTTAGATATAATTCTCCATTCTCATATGTTCATAACAGTTTACATCAAGTTTTCACCAATTATAATGCTTGATCATTTCTTCCAATCACATACAATTACTTTACTTACAATTACATCTCTTCATTCGGATTCGTTTACAAGTCTCATACCACATTGGCATCATAACTGTGTAACAATCAACTTGTTCCATCTATTTGTTGCAATTTTATTGTATTCTGTATCATACAATTCTATGGCTCTATTCAGGTTTCAAGGATTATTCACATTATGTTTCCTTCTTGTGTTCTAGCTAATTCTGTTCCCATGCGCTTTTGACTTTGCTGACTGTCTTTCTACATACCATACCCATAATTCTCTGGCTTTCTAGAAGTTAGCTAGAGTATTGCTTTGGTTGGGCTCTGGTTAGTGCTTCTTATTGATTATTGATCATTGGTTATTGATCAATTTCCACTACAACCACCTGCTGTTTTCATTTACTTTGCAGTCCTTCTATTCCCTGTGGATTTTAAAGCCAGGATGATGATAGTCCTTTTGGCTAAGTGCATGCTGGGAAAACTTAATTGCCTCCTGCAATACAAAATCAGCTGTAAAAATGTGCCTCGCTAGCAATATGATGTGACAATGAAAGGCGACGTAATGCATTAGATATGAACTGTACCCATATGCATACTTGGTGATCCCCAGGGAGCGAGGCAGTAACAGCTAACAGCTCAAATGACAACATCTTTAAGAAGGGATCTCGCAAGAGGCAAAAAGTCATTACCAGTAGGGAATAGATCAGACAACACTGCGCCTCTTCACATTTGAGCTCTTCTGAGCTTTTTCTGTTGAGCTGTTCAGCATTTCCCTTTATTATCTTCAGCATGGTTTAGCAAGTAATCTAAATGTATATAAATAGCCTTAACCAAATTCTTAATTCTTGTTCTTTCCTTATTGTCTGTTGTTTATCCTTATTATTACTAATGCCACTAAAGGTTATGAGGATGATGACCAAATTCTTTTAAAAACATGAATACACATTTCCAAATTTGTGAGCCAGTGTGGTGTAGCCATTAGTGGTATACTTGGCCAAAGAAGACCCAGGCTGCAATCCGAATCCCTATTTAGGCTGACATAAATCCCCGCATAAACGCCATGCATGAACCCTGGGGGTGTTGCAAAAGTGCCATAGCATTTCTGTGCTAATGCTGGGGTGGGGGGAGGGTTAGACTAGTGCACAGATATGTGTCAGCCTCCCAAAACCACTATGGGGACAGGGAACCAGTGAACTGTGCTGGCCTAAATTGGGATTGTGCCCTCAGTCCAATCTTTGCTCACCCATAGTGTTCCTTCGCCCACAGGCCTGAGGAGAAAGATTGGGGACTATGACAGCAATCCTAAACACACTTTCCTGTGAGTAAGTCCCATTGAACACACCGGGGCTTACTAGTGGCGCCACCAAGGTGGTGTAGGTGGTGCAGTCCGCACCCGGGTGACACACCTAAAGGGGTTGGCGTGCACTTGGGAACTTAAAAGTTACAGGGCAAGCCTATGTATGTCTACTCAGAAGTAAATCTCATTATATTTGGAGCTTATTCTCAGTATAGTGCACCTTAACCTGAAATACTGCTTACAGTACACCCCTTATGAACACTACTTTAGAGTAAATCCAATTAAATGCAGTGGGACAAAATTCCAAGTAGACTGGGCTGCAAAGGTTATGTTACAGTATTTCTTTTTAAATGAAAACTAAAAATAAATTAATATCCATATTTTTACCATAACAAGAATGACAAGAAATTTCAAAACTCCTAATATGCTTTTAACAGCAGCAAAATCTTAAAAGATATTTTTTATAGACACAAACAACACACAATAGGTTCACTAGTGAATTCCTGCTTGTTATGCAGGTATTAAGGCATGGAGGTCGTCTTACCCTACAATCTAGAGTAACTATGGGAAGACATAAGAGGCACTTACTCTGGATTGCTCTAAACATTTCCCATAAGTGGCACCATAACTACATCAGTGTAAAAGGTCCTGTAGTTACTCTGGATTGTAGCCTTTGTCTCTTCAAAAACACAGCAAACTTTCAGAAACAACATAGAGCTTCAGCTAACATGCAATTTAAGAAGAAAAGAGAACCATAGCTCATATGATCCAGTTCAAATTCCTCCTTGGCCATAAAGTTTCCTGGGTGTCCTTGGATAAGTTACTCTCAGCCTCACCTACCTCACAGGATTGATGTGAGGGCAGCAGGAAAGGAGGAACTAAAAGCTTTGTAAGCTGCCTTGGGCATTGGCATTGGCAAAGTGAAGTATAAATTCCTTAAATAAATAATAAGAAAAAATGTAATGAGTAAAGAAAGCCACAATTATAAATCAAGCAAAAATAGTTGTTTGTTTTGGGTGATAAACTTAAAAATACAAGCACCACATTTGAGTGTTAGTGAGCAAAATCCTATGTTTGTCTACTTAGAATAAGGGTCTCTAAACCCCCGGCCCTGGGGCCAGATGCAGCCCTCAGCAAGACACAAGATCCTGCTATCTGGCCCTTGGGCAAGCCCTGTAATCCTCTCCAATACATTCTTATATATAAATTTATTCAAATTTGAAATGTAAATTAGTTTTTTTGGCCCCTGACACAGTGTCAGAGAGATGATGTGGCCCTTCTGCCAAAAAGTTTGGAGACCCCTGACTTAGAAGGCCCATTGTATTCAATGGAACATACTCCCCAGTATGTGTTGATAGCATTGTAGTCAGAGATTACTGTATAGAAGCAAAAACCCACATTTTGTTGAAGATATTTTCCAGCAACTAAATTATTACAACAGTTTTGCAACAATACAGTAGCTGCAATCTACTGATACTATGGGCACAAACGTCACCAATTTTCCAGCAGTGACATAGCTGTGCCAGTGGCACATTTGCTGCATCCTTTGGTTGAAGGGCACTCATAGAAAACTTGGGAGAAGGCAAAATTTATTTCTTTACCACAAGTTGAATTGTCCTTATCCTGGAGCTTGAAAATTGGCTAAGATTGCACCTATATCACTTATATCATCTTCCCATCTTTTGAAGCATTTAAAATAAATAAGAATGAAAACTTGGTACAAAACCACATCACACTGCTTTCTGCTGTTGAAATCACAAGGTCTGCAAAAAATAAAACCATTTCCAAATAGACCTGCCCTACAATCCAGAGTAACTACGGGAGCACGTAAGAGACATTACGTGTACCCGCAGTTGCTGCACCACCTAGTGAAAACCTATGGGAAATTCTTATTGCTATCCAGAACAAATTGTTCTTACACCGGAGCAAGGACTCCCCATAGTTACTCTGAATTGCACCCCTAGTATCTATCTATCTACTGTATTTATAGTAAGAAAGTATTATTAGCTGTAACCTGACAAGTGGATTTGGAACCTAAAAAATGTGGGTTTTGCGCCCCAACAAAATAGCACTGCAAGTTTTGGGTCCATAGTACAGTGGTACCTCGCTTAACAAGTGTTACACATAACAAGCAAAAATTTCCAAGAAATCTTGCTTCACATAACAAGTTCCGCTTCACTTAATAAGTAAGCATGCTATGGGCATGTGTGCTATGCAGTCCTGATGCTCCACACGGAGGTGCTTTAAAAGGGCTGCCAGCCAGCGCTGCTGCCTCTAACTGCCCCCAACTTGGGGGCAGTTGCCTGGGGGTGCCAGAGGCAGCTGCCCCTAACTGCCCTAAGTGCCCCCACCGACCACCTTGAACCTCTAGCAGCAGCCCAGGTAAGCCTCCCAGGAAAGTGTCTTTGATTGCAGCCTCTTAACCATGTCTACCCAGAAATAAGTCCTATTGTGTAAATGGAGCTTACTCCCAGGAGAGTGTCTTTAGGATTGTAGCCTAAGTAGACTTCATAGGATCATGCACATTGAATGCATGTTTTGAATTCAATTCCAGTGTTTTGTCATCATTTTTACATCCAGTTAATATTTTATATGAATATTTTTGGGGTTGTGGAACCAATCGTCTGAGTTTCCATTATTTCCTATGGGAAAATCTGCTTCACTTAAAGAGCATTTCACTTAAAGAGCATGCCTCCATAACGAATTAAGCTCTTTATGTGAGGCACCACTCTATATATTTAAGGCACAGACAACAAGCTCAACCCTGTGTATCAGGGTGATCATATAAACAAGAAAAGAAGATGAGCTCCCCTCCCAAAATGTACTATACCCAAGAAAATTGTAGGACATGACAAAATAAAAGCTAAAAATATTCATAAATATTGTTTTGGTGTCATAAAACACTATATTACTTATTATTAAATTTAAAACTATTACATCTATAATATTAATATAATTTATTAATTAATTACAAGAAGGCTACATGCTGCCTGCTCACAAGGAAAAGAAGGACAATGAAGATTTTTTCCAGGACAGAAGGCTAAAAAAAAGACCTGTCCTGGAAAAAGAGGACATATGGTCACCCTGCTGCCTGCTCACAAGGAAAAGGAGGACAATCAAGATTTCTTTCAGAGCACAAAGAGTATATGTCATGGAAAACCAAGACATGGTCACCCTACTGTATATGTAATAGAGTAGAGCACTGGCTAAAAGGGACACCAAATCAACAACCTCTCTAAAAGGGACACCTTTCAAGATGCTGCCTAAAAGTAAACGCCTGCGCATGATCAAACTCCTCCTTTGCGCTTGCGTAGGACCCACCTCTAAGAACTTAGTCCCAGAGTCCAAAAGTTGAAGGTGGTGTATCTGGAGCAAACCTGGAGATCAGCCCCAGCTGGTGGTTGTGGTGGGCTTGTTATCAGCTGTAGAGATGCTGAGCGCTGTGCTGCAGAGGCGCATCAGCCTCATCAGGACCAGTCTCTCCTTAGCTCTACCCACTAGCCTTGATTGTCTCTTCGTTTCTCAGGGGTGCCCCCAGCCCTGGAGGCTCCCCTCTTGTCTTTGCAGCTGCAGGGGGCTGCATCAGGGAGGAGATCCCCCACCAGGTAGAGGGTTTTAACATTCTTAATTCAATAATGTGTGGCCCAATGTTAGAGAAAATTGGATGCCCAGTCTTTTACATGTCCATTTTGCAGTGAGGCATGTCTACCAAGAAGTAAGTCCCATGATGATCAATGGGGCTTACTCCCAGGAAACTGGATATTGGGAGCTACGTGTGTAGGAAAAGCTTCACTCAAAGATTTAAGGTTGTCCTTCTATCAGCACTTACCTGCAAGTAAGCACTATTGACTATAATGAAACTTACTTCTGAGTAGACATGCATAGGATTGGGCTGTACTAACACAATCCAATGCTTATCTACTTAAAAGTACACTGCAGTGTGTTGTGTGCAGCTTACTCCCAGGAAAGTGAGGACAGGGTTGCCTAAGTTGAAACAAGTGATAGCAGTAACACTGTTTCTTTCCTGGGAAGGGATCTGATAGTCTGTTGATAGGGTGTGTATATTGGAAGGGAAGATAAATCATAAATAGTATGTACTCAAGGCTTGAGTCCCATTGAACTTGGTGATGTGGTGTTTCCAAGGAAAAGGACGTAGAACCAATGGCATTAAAACAATATTCATGGCTAGAGTAGAAATATAAATCCACATATTATTTGAGGAAAATAATGAGATCTCATGTGTTCATCTACAGTGAACTTAAAATACGCTTCCCTTTCCTCCCTCCAGTCATATGATTAGCCCGAGAGATTTGGTGCATTCCACATCATGAATTCATAAGAATGCATGAAGCTCTGTTATACTATAGCTGCAGTCCTAACCACACTTTCCTGGGAGTAAGTCCTATGCTTAGACATGCTTAGTATTGCACTGTATGTCAGCTCACTGATCTCTGAATTATAGTATATACTTGACAGGATCAGAGTTGCTCAAACTGGGTGGATAACTTACCTAAACCTTCATGTACTTGAGTTTGAAGAATAGCCTTTCTGCACTTAAAACATGTGTCCTGCCACTTTATATGTCACCCAGTCTTCTGTATAATTGCCAGTTCAAGAACTCCAACAGCAACAGGGTAGTCATAACCATGATACTGTACATAGTTGATTTTGTGAGCTCTCCAGCCTTCTCGCATAATTGGTTTGTTGTCTCTCTCCTCTCCTCTTCACTTCTGTTTCTATTAATACATAATCTTGGTTTAAATCTATTTTTTCATTAGTTATTTTGCAATGCAATCTTAAGACATGTCTACTTAGAAATAAGCCTTGCAGAGTTCAATAGGACCTACTCCCGGGTACGTATGTATAGGACTGCAGTATTGGATTTATTGTATCTCTGCAGATTAAGGCTGTAGAATCCTATTCTTACTTTCATGGTATTTCAAGCCCTATTGACTATTAACTTATATCTGAGTAGACATGGATAAGCATTGGATCTCAGTTAATAAGTTTTTATGCTTTCGTTAATAAGAATTCAGAACATCATTAGCCATTAGCTATTTCATTTTCTCTACAAACTGCTTTGTGAACTTTTTATTGAAAAGCGGTATATATAAATACTGTCTGATTGATTGATTAATTGATCTTCCAGCTGTCCAAACGGATGGTCAATTTGTGAATATAAATATTCCCTAAGAGTAGGGCTGCAAAAATAGGAACAAACCCGATTTTGGGGGATTGTGTTCACATACTGGAAAATGGGACAGTGGGTTCAGTCCTGATTTTGTGGAAGAAAATTATAGGAACTTACCTAAAAGGAAGGCAGCCATTATATGTGAGATAGCACTCTTAGCTATAGGCAAGGTCAAATTGCTAGGAGCCTGGTCCTACTGGGCCGACAAGAAACAGGGTTTTGAACTCTAAGGGGGAAATTTTTCTTTCATTCTGTGGCAGTTTCAAAAAGCTGGAAGAAGAAAATTCTTCACAGGAAATAAAAAATGGCAAATTGCCCTCAAAACAGCAAGCCTTACTTTCAGGAAGCCATATTTCTCAAACAAGCCAAGTAGTATACTGGCTACTCTGGACAAACATGGCAGCCACCATGTTTTAACTTCTCATTCCGTAGCAGGGATTTGAGCCCGTGTATCTGTACAAACAAATGGAGGTTGGGCCTCCCTCCAAGCCCGACAGATAAGTAAACTTGCACAGATAAAAGATAAGTAAACTTGTACAGATAAAAGAAGGTCTTTCTCCATGTATTCTCTTCAAACTCATTTCATCCCTGGCAAGAAGAATGGAAATGGAAAGATGCACACTGAGTGCTTTTACATTCCCACAGTTCTGTCTGATAAATGTGAGCGATTCTGTTTTTCATTATGCCTGCTTCTGAGGGAAGACTTCTGTCACCAACCTTCCATTTGTAGGGCCCAATCCTAACCTACACTGGCCTAACTCATTGGTCTTCATGTGCCCATGATGATGCAGGGAGGCAAGCGCATGTCTGTGCAAAATCCTATTTCGCCTAATCCTGCCTCCAGGAGTGGCGCACAAGTATCTTATGGAAATTTTGTGACTCCCCCAGGTCAGCACAGGAATTATGCCCAGCCTTAGCATAATGAAGTTAGGATTGCTGCCTTAGTGAAGAAACTTTTCCGACATTAGGGCATTATTAGGGCATGCTGATATTAGGGCATGCTGTTCCTGTGGGGAATCACCGCCCACTTGTTAGTCATCTTAGTATGTTTCTTAAGGGGGCAGCGGTGATGAAGTGACTATAAGAAATGATAAAATCATATTTTCTGTGGCTGAAACAGCATGATGTGGCAGTTATGTCCAAGTAGTCTGTGGTAACGATCCTTATAGTTGACACTGCTTTTGTACAGAATGACAAACCTCCCAAAATTGTACGACATACAAGAAAAATGTAGGACATGACAAAAAGTTAAAAACTCATAAATTCATATAGGTTAATTAAAACACATTTACTTATTATTCAATAATAATTGAATAATTACTTATTACTTATTATTCAATTACTAATAATTGATAATTACTAATAATTGAATAATAATTACTTATTACTTATTATTCAATAACACTATATTACTATTATGATTTGTTACATATAATTTATTAATGACAGGAAGGCTACATGTTGCCTGCTCACAAAGAAAAGGGGGATAATGAAGATTTTTTTTTCCAGGAGACGAGGCCAAAAAAGAGGACATAAGGTCACCCTGTTTGTATATTTCTGATATAACCAGTGCCTTTCCCTTCCACATGGGTGGTGGGTGGCGCAAGTGGCTAAGACACTGTGCCTGTTAACCAGCAGGCCAGGGTTTGAGACCCAGGTCGGCCCCACAAGACAGGGTAAGCTTCTGTCTTTAGCCCAGCTGTGCGACGCCAGCTGGATCCAATCGTATTGGCTCTGCCTCTCCATTGGACTAATTCAGTGGTGTGGAGAGGGGGGATTTGCTGCTTGGGTAACAGCCTATCCTCCATAACAATCCACCCAGGCTTTCGTGCTTCGTATGCAGCGCCGAGCACGATACCATAGACTTTCAAGACTGACGGAGGCCTGCTTTTCCCTTCCACATGGAGCAGAAAAGATACTTTTCTTGTGTAAATTTCCATTCTCGGAGACGGCAGGGGAGACAATTACATTTTCTCAGCTCACTTCTGAGGTCCGATAATTAGAAAGCTCCAGAATGTTCTCTTGTCAAGACTCTTCATATTTTCCATTGTTAGATACAGTAGTTGAAGGGCCTTAGCTTGCTGCATAAAGACACTTTTACTGGGAGTAAGACCCATTGAAAACAGTGGGGATTACTTTTGAGTAGACATGATTAGAATTGTGCTCTCAGATAGGTGACTATACCAGCAACTTTGCCCTTTCAGTAACGAAGCAGGTCTCATGTGCCAACAGCCTTTTTAAACCTTTCAGAATGAGAATTTGCTAGCGCTATCTTTCCAGTGAAGATGACTAAAGTTTCCGTTATTAATGGAGAAAGTGCAAAAGGGTGCAACTAAAATGATTATTGGGCTGGGGCACCTCCTGAATGAGGAAAGACTACAGCGCTTGGAGCTCTTTAGTGTAGAAAAGATGCGTCTGAGTGGGGAACATGACTGAGACATACAAAATTATGTAAGGGATGGATAGAGTGGATAGAGATGTTCTTTTCCTTCTCACACTATACCAGAACCAGGGGACATCCACTCAAATTGAGTGCTGGGAAAATTAGGTCAGACAAAAGAAAATGTTTCTTTACCCAATGAATAATTAGTCTGTGGGACTCCTTCCGACAGGATGTGGTGATGGCAACTAATGTGGTGATGGCATCTAAATTAGATGCCTTTGAGAGGGGATTGGACAAATTTCTGGAGGAAAAGTCCATCATGGTTTATAAGCCATGATCAGTATGTGCAACCTCATCATTTTAGATGTAGGTTACATCACAGTCAATCCAACCCAGGCTTTTGTGCTTCGCATGCAGCGTATGCAGCACCAAGCACGATACCATAAGCTGTAATCCTAAAGACAGTTTCCTGGGAGTAAGACCCATTGAACACAATAGGGCTTACTTTTGAGTAGACATGGTTAGGATTGTGCTTATAGTCTTTCAAGACTGACGGAGGCCTGCTTACCTCACAGTAGGATGCTGATTTCTTGTGTTGTGGGCTCCCTGAAGCATTTTGTGGCCCATGGTGAGATACAGTAAGCTGATCTAGATGGGCTTTGCCTGATCCAACAGGCATGTCTTATGGTCTTGTGTATCTCCTTGTCTTTTTAGAAGGATTTTTTTTGACAGCGTATGTTCCTAGGTCTATTAGTTTTGGCAGAAAAGCAGTTTTGCGCCTCCTCAGTAATGTCTGTGAATAGCTAAATGTTTGTTTATTTATTAATCTAATTAATTAATTAGATTTGTGTGTCACCTTTCTCCCAGAAGGGCACCCAAAGAGGCTAACAATCAGTTAAAATACTTAATAAAATACAATAAAACAGTAAAATGCAATAAAAATCAATAAAACATCTAGCAGTCAGCAATATAAAATCTAATGTGAGATATTTCATAGAAAGCCAGGAAGAGGCCTGAAAGGCTGTTTTAAACAGAAAAGTCTATAGGCTATGCTGGAAGGTTAACAGTCAGGAGTCTGATCTCATTTCAAAAGGAAAGGAGTTCCACAGTATTGGTACCACCACTGAGAAAGAAGGTCCTGTTTCTAGCCACCATTCACCTGACCTCTGTTCATGGCGGCACAACCAACTGGGCCCCTTTAGATGACCAGCAACTACATGTGCTGCCGGGTTCTGAACTAGCTGTAATTTCCAGATCATTTTCATGGGGATCCCCACACAGAGTGCATTACAATTATTTAATCTTGATGTAACAGATCTGATTGAGACAGGTATGGTCAAGCTAGTGCACCAACTAAAGATAGGCGTAGGAGCTCCTGGGAATCCCGGAGCAATTGTGAATCCAGGATAACCCCCAAGCTGTAATGTTTATGTGGAACACAGCCGTCAGAGATTATATTAGCAACTATACCAGAAATGTTCTTAAACGGAAACATTTAACAGAAATGCTGAAAAGAATCTGTCGGATGGAGCAAAGCAAGAATAATAGAAAATAAAACAATTATAGAAACTATACTACACATAAGAAACTATACTGACAAGGTTTTTTTAGTTATAATTTTTGAATAAATCTCTATCAGCCACATGATCCATTCATAAAACTCTGAGTGCTGTGCACATAGGGATGGTGAAACTAACTGTGTGAACCATGTGATGTATAGCCTTCTGCAGTAAAATGCCAATTTTATATTAGGTTGAAGAGTATAATTGTCTTTCTTCTGTTTCATAACCAGGTACTGATCCTGTAAAGCCTCTGGATGGTGTAAGGGTTCTTGATCTAACAAGGTTTGTGTTTCTTCTGTCTGTAATTCAGATCAAATTTTAAAGCTTCTCCAAATGGAGACCAAATTAATTGTCCAAAACAATTGTCCAAAACTAGACCAAAACAATTGTCATTATTTAATATTGCAGAGTACTGGCAGGACCTTTTGCTACTATGAATCTGGGAGATCTTGGAGCTGAAGTTATTAAAGTGGAAAAACCAGGTACTGTGTTTTGTGGTTTTGTGTGTTTTTTTTGGAATTGCCATGTTTGTCTCAAAGAAACAGTGATAAAACATCATAAGGGTACAATCCTAACCTATTTAGGCCTGCACAATTTACCTACGCACCATCTCTATACTGCCCTAACACCCCAGGAGTACTATAGAAGTGCTTTATTGTAAAGGGTAAAGTGCTGGGACTTATGCTGGCCCACAGTAAACTGGGGTTTAGGACTGCAATCTAAGTCACCACTTTCAGAGCTTAAGACAGTGGATTTCTATGGAGATGTATTTTAAAATCTGTTTCTATGAAAAAGTTTTTGGGAGTATTATTGCTTCCTACCCCCATTCTTAATGAATCCATCTGTACCATATATCATTTTGTTCAGGAGCTAATCAATAACCATCATTGGCATCCATCAGTCTTGAAAGACTATGATATCATGCTTGACACTGCATACGAAGCACAAAGGCCTGGGTAGATTGATATGGAGGATAGGCTGTTACCCAAGCAGCAAATCCCCCCTCTCCACGCCACTGAAATAGTCCAATGGAACGGCAGAGCCGATACGATGGGTTCCAGCTGTGTTGCAGAGCTGGGCTAAGGACCTGTGGGTGGCGCAAGTGGTTAAGATACTGTGCTTGTAAACCAGTAGGCCAGGTTTCGCGACCCAGGTCCCCACAAGACAGGGTGAGCTCCTGTCCTTAGCTTGTGCAATAGTGTTTTAGAATGCAACCCACTGGATTTGCATATGCTTAACTTTTTGGATTGTGAATTAGAAGTTTTACAAGTATGCAAGGTTTTAAGTACTAAATGTTAGATGTTTACAGCCACAAATTGCTTGGCTGACGTCACTGAAATAATTACAGATTGAAAACTAGCTGCAAATAGTAAATTGGTTTATTGATATGTAGTTAAATTTTTTCAGAGTTGTAATTTCTGTCTGTTGTAGAAAAAATGAGAAAGAGATTTAACAACTTAGACAGATCTAATTTTTGTGGTCTATGATCTATTGATTATGTTAAGTTGCTGTTGTTATTTTATTAGATACTAGTGGTCTACCCGTGGCTTCCCCGTGTACATCTTAGGGTTTAGTGCAAGGGAAAGAACAGATCATATGGATCACTGGACACTGGGGACTCCAGGGACTGCAGGGCACCAGGGACCATGGGTCACCAGAGACTGCAGGCAGCAGGCAGTGAGCACCTTGGGCACTGGGAGCACAGAGCACCAGGCACTGGACCCCACCTGTAGGTGGTCATCCAGGTCAAAATCCATTCCCATGATTCTGCCACCACTCCCATCACCAGCAGAAAACCTAGCCTCATGGCCATGATCCTGCCACCTTCTCCTGGAGATGTGCCAGTCTAAGCCATGGAGAGCCCCTTGTACCTCTTTATAACCTCAGGCCCTCCCCCTCCTTCTTCCATCCCTCATAGGAGGGAGAAGCACTTCCAGGCAAGACTCCACCTCGAACACCCAAGGTCCCTGCAGGGTGACCAGATGACCGGAAAAACCCGGATTTGTCCGGATTTTTAGCCTCCTGTCCGGATGTTCTGCATTTTAGCATCATTGTCCGACATTTTGGCTTCATTTTGAAACTTCATGATAGTGCACAGTACCCCATCATGCCATATGTTGTAGGATTCGTATTGAAGAGCAGAATCCAATGCAAAAACTAGTTTTGGGATATCACCTTCCTATCAAAAGCTATGGTCAAAAAACCAAACCAAAAAGAGAGAGACCAGGTGGGAAGTTAGACAATCTCTTAGATGAGGGAACTCCTGCCCCACCTTCCACCTTTTGACCCCCACCAAAGGACTAATTAGGTGGGGGGCTGTCAGGAGGCATTGGGGTTCTGAGTGAGAGTCCAGGCACTATGTACCTCAGGAGCAAGAAACAGAAATGCTGCCTTTAAATTCTTTTTCCAACAGACCCACTGCAGTTCTTAAGCACACTGGTAAGTAGTGGGCAAGAGACATCCTCAAATCCTGTTCAAACACACAAACTAAGAGACAGAATTTTGGTTTTATATTTATAGATTAAATGTTGCTAGATTAACAGCACAATCCAGAGCAACTAATCTGTCCACATAAGAGCGCTTGAGTTACCCTACCTATCACTAGGGTGGAGGAACTGCAAGATGCTCCACCCCAGTTACTCTGGAAAAGGCTTAGGGCAGAACAAGGCAATATTGGGTGCCATAAGAGAGGTGGACCTGCTATGCCCTAACTGCTCTGCCCTAAGCAGTTCAGGAGAGGCATGCTGAGGGCATGTTTAGCATTGCCTAGGGCAGAGCAGTTACTCTGTATCCAAAGCCTTTTTCAAGGCAGAAATGCTCTCTTCCAGTTCCTCAGAGATATACCTCAGGAGCAGGTATAGTAATGAGTAGACCCATAGGGGTCCATGATAAGGCCTGAGTAAGAATGGTAGTGTTGACCAAAATCTGAGTTCTTGGCCAGCCTAGCTGCAATCCCTGCCTCTCAACCTCAGGATATGGCACAACTATGGCAGCCCACTAACCTCAGGATACAGCAGGCCACTCCAAGCATCCATCTTGCACTAGAAGAACTGCAGCTGTAACTGGTTGTCGGGAACTGCTGTGCTTCTTTATAATGTAGGCACCACAGCTGTTCCTTCTTCAGTGTGATCTGAGGGGGGTCTACTCAGGAGCAAGCCCTCCCCAGCTGTCACTGACTTAGCATGCTCTGGAGTAGTTAGGGCAGCCCGGGCTTCCTGACTCTCTGGATGCAGCATAACTTTCTGCTCTGGATACAGAATAGTTAGGAGAAAGCAGTTAGGGCAGAGCAGGCTGAACTTGCTCTGGATTGTGCCCTAAGAGTTGACAGTTTTTTTGTAACGGAAACATTTTCCTTACTCATTTCCTAGCCCAGGCAAGAGAATACCATACTTCAGAAACACTTTTGTGACCTTTGGAAAGAAAATCCACCACCAGCTTTTACATCTGTCTTTAGTGAAGCCTCTTGCTCTAGCATGTTAATTGCACATGTGTAAGTTATTGGTGTTCCAGATGTTCTAACTGGTCACTGAGGGTATTTATCTCATATCATACATATCCATATGCAACTCTGTTTGCTGCAGGAGAATTCATGTGTAACATGTCCAAATATAAATTACTATTCAACCTGTGTCACAGGTGGGAGTTGAATCCATGCATACTGAAGTCTGTCCTTTAGTTTTAAAAAAATAGTACAATATATTCCTTCAGGGACTACTGCTTTAGCATGAGTCACATTTTTGAATGGTTCACGATACCATAAGCCTCTGTCTTCAGGAAAACTCACAAATCAGACAGAGAACCCTTTATTGTCATAAAATACATACAGAATAAGATTAAATAAGAAAGTGAATTGAAAAATATAATAACAATACACAGTGATACTTCCTTCTTCAAAGCTCCATAGCTTGCTTCAAAAACTCAGTTGACATTCTTTATTGAACGATCACTTAACAAGAGATTCTTAACAGAATCAAGCAATCCCAATGTAATTCTCAGTAAAGGATCCAGATACCTAAAGTGTATCAGACAAATACATATAACAGATACAAATATAGATATAAAAAACAGATAAAGTGCAAATCAGACAGCAAGCATGTACCCTTGTTTTGCTATCATTCTTCATGCAGGAAGATTTTTGTAAATATGCTGTACAGATGCGACCTCAGCATCTGCAGGGGTTTCCAGATCAGAAATCCTGGATACAGGAGTCCACTGGGATGCTTTAAAAGCATTGTAAAGACAAACAAAAGTGCCAAGATTGGTTTCCTCACCTTTGCGTAGTCAAACACATTCACATCCCTGGACCAAGGACTTCTGTGAAACATGATGGGTCTTAAAAGTCTAAAAATAGTATTGGAGGAGGCTGAAAAATGGTATGGTTTTAGAGCATGAAGGTGGGAAAAGCAATTTTGGCACTTTTATTCATTTTTATAATGCTTTTAAAGTGGACCCTGGCATCTACAGTGACTCCATTAAAACCATTGATGCTGAGCCCGCAGATAACAAGCTCCAACTGTACAATTAAAGGATGCCTATTATCATGTGATATTTTGAATATGTAGATCAGGTCTGACTCTTTATTCACTACACCAAACTCAGTCTGGTTCAGTGGTGGGCTCCAGCAGGTTTGCACCTACTCTATAGAACTGGTTGTTAACAAGAGGTAGGACCTATAAAGTTTAAAAACAGCCATTTAAAAGTGGCTGCCATATGGGCATAGAACCAGGGCATAGAAATTAACTAAATTTCTTTAGCTAATTTCTTTGAATCCCATCACTGGTCTGGTTGTGATACTTCAGTAAACATGCTAATTTGCCACAATTGTAAATTAGAGAATTCAGCTGCATCACTGCAATATTATATATGGAAAATCACCAGGCAATTTCTTTTAGGCACTGAGATAAAACCTTGCAAATGCCTGTAGATCTGGGATCTGTAAACCTTTCACCAGGAGAGCAATGTTCTCTTTCTGATACTGTGAGGGGGGGAGGCTGGAAGAAAAAAAATTGGTTTATATTTCAACACACCCCTCTGTGCAACACATCCCTCCATGCAACCCCCCTCTCATGCAATGGCCTCCCTGTGCATCATCCCCCCATGCAACACCCCCCCCCATGCACCACTCCTCCCTGTGTATAGGCCAAAAATGCACTGCACCTCTTTTCACCCCCTTAGGGGTTAAATTTCTAAAAATTGTTTCTTAGTGGGTGTTCACATCACATAAGGAATACACTCCTGGAATCTCATGTTTCTAGGCCCATGGACTGGGCAGGGCATTGATCAGTCAGCAATTCTTCAATGTAAAGTTTAGGGACAAAAACACATTGTACCCCTTTTCACCCCCTTCTGGTTTGAATTTCCCAAAATAAGTTCTTTGTGGGTGTCTCCCTCATGGAAGGAAGATCCTCCCCAAATTTCTCACTTCTAGGTTGGATGGTTTTATACAGTATATGGATTTCATATATAGATATATAAGGTTTCCTTGGGTCTTGGCACCAACTTGGGTCTCCAAGAGATATCTAGATTAAATCTAGGTCACTTTGGAGACCTGAAGTGGCTCAAAAACCCAAGTTGACCCAAGAATTCAGGAGTAAATGTCTCCCCAAATTTGAGAACCACTGCTCTACTGTTTATTTAGATTCTGGATCCTAAGTTTGAAAGAGTGAAACTGTCAGAAAACAAACCGTCAGAAAGTGGGGGATGCCTATATATGCTTTAGCAACTTTAAGACTGGACTACTGCAATAAACATATGTGCTTCCACCTGCTAAAACAATTTGAAAGCTGTGATTAGGGCAGAATTTGGTGACCTGAGTGGTTATGGGGGCCCAGATGTTATGACTCAGCTGGACCACTGTTTCAGCAGCTACACTAGGTGACCATTTGCTTCAGTCACAATTCAAGAATCTAGTTCTAACCTTTAAGACCTCAGTGATGTGATCCAGACTCCATGAAAGACTGTCTCCTTCCATGAAGCTCATCTTCGTAGGTCAGTTAAAGGGACTTTCCTACAAGTGCCACCTTTGTCCCAGGTGAGGGGGTGGCAGCTTGGGGGTATGTCTTCTCTATGGTGGACCACAACTATGGAGTGCCTTCACCAGAGAACCGAGAAATTCTTCCTTGCATTGCTTTTTGGCAAGGGCTCAGAACATGTCTGTTTTGTCTGACATTTGGTTGCTGAGTAGTTACCATATTTACTCGAATCTAACGTGTTCCTTTAACAGCTGATTTTGGCAGTGCTGCTGCTCCTGCCCATCTTGGGGGTGAGGTAGCAGGCTCCCCTCCTACCTGTGCAACATAACTCATCCTGCCTGTCTCAGGGATAAAGTGAATGCCATTGGATAGAATGTGCACCCGAATTTTAAGAAGCTCGAGTTAAAGTGGAGCTGCATAGTACCATCGCCAGCAAACTTTTATTTTTAATAAATCGCAAACCTCTCAAAATCAGGGTGTACATTATATTCAGTGGCACATTGATTTGAATAAATATGGGTATTTGCCCTCTGCTCCTCTGACATATTGTTATGACTTACTGCTTCCATGGATTCTAATTTGTTCACCAATTTCTTAATGAGTTCATCTATTGCACTGGTGTGAAATTTGTCTTTCACCATGTAAAGCTAAAATTCTTGTTTTAAATGCATTTTTGATTTTTTTAATCTGTTAAAATTAATTTTCTAATGCCTTGTTTGATGTTTTTACGTGTGCAACTTTGTACTTAATTATAAAGCTTTGTAAGCTTCCTTGGACATTTTGTCCTGGAGAATGGCAGCATATAAATTCCTTACAGTAAAATAATTTAGAAGGGAATGCAGGTGTTTTCCCTGGATAACGTTTGTTACAGTAGAAAAAAAAATTATGTATATGTATAATAAAATATATAAGAAAAAGTGGGCATGTAAGTATTTGAACAGGGTTATTTTTCCCTACGGTAAGTGAGACTTCATGGCCCTATTGTGTGGTACAATTTGCTGTACTTAAGCAACCAGAGAGTCAGTAATGATGTAATAGAAACATATACTATATGTGCCATGAAGTTGTAATACTCGAGTTATACTTTTACTTGTAATACTAGTTATGGTGAAGTTATACTTTTGCTTATAATGTATTGATAATACTCATCTTTTTGAAGTTTTTTTATAGTAAAGCAATTTTTAAAGTTAAAAAAAAGCTTAGGACATTATTTTAATATTTATAAGTGGAATAGCTGTCATTGTTTGTTCTACTGATTTATAAACCTCTTGAGAATGATGGACATATTTTGAAATATCAATATGAAGTATTTAATCCCTTGTTCTCAGTCCTTGCTTTATCTTGCCATAAATTCTGATTTAACCTATGTAATGTGTTTTGGATAATTTAAAATACTGCTGTTTTGAACACAGTGACTTGTGCAGAAATAAATGGAGCACAGTGATGAGGGCCCATGGTCTCTGTGTGTGTTGACAAGGGTGTCAGTGGTAAATTAAGCGTCCCATCCTATCCAACTTTCAAATGATGTTGCAGCTGCAAAGAGAAAGGAAAGAGAACAAACATTGCCTCTGTGACTACTGCTGTACTGCAGGATGCAGTTAATGCCCTTTTGGGTCAACTGTACCACTGCTGGAAAACGGGATAGGATTTGGTACTAAATCAGGTATTTAAACAGCATAGCTGAGTGCTTTTTAAAAAAATATGACAACCGCTGAAAACAGAGGCAAACAATAGAAAGGCCAGATTCAGAACTCTTGACAATTTGTTTCAGTTTTTTCAAGGCCTTGTTCAGCCAAAATACAATCTCTTAGAAATCCTGCCTCCAAGGGGAAGTCAACGTTATCTGTGTCGATATGTAGGAGTGGAAGAACTCTTTTATTTAACATGCCTCTCCATTTAGGTTTTGTGAGTTTTCAGTAGTAAAGGGAGAAGATTTAATGGGTGATCAAAATGACTGAAAGTGAACTTGTGATTAAAAACACTGATTAATTTAGTGATTGATCGATTTAGTGATTTTGTGGTCTAACATAAGATGTTACATTTCCAGGAACTGGGGATGATACAAGATCCTGGGGACCACCCTTCATTGGAAAGGAAAGTGTTTATTTTCTCAGTGTAAACAGAAATAAAAAGGTAAAATGATATTCTTTTATTGGTTCCAAATTGTTTTGTGTTTGGTTTAAAAAGTTTTTCTTATGTATTTTAATTGCAATGCAGTGCAGATCAAGCATTTTGCTTCTTTTTCTTTTCCACTGCCACTGCTTCCCGTTTTGCATCTCTCTCTTCCTGTTCCACTGCTGCTCCTATAGATTTCCACTTAGAGCACAATCCTAACAATGTCTACTCAAAAGTAAGCTCCATGGTGTTCAATGGGTCTTACTCCCGGGAAAGTGTCTTTAGGATTGCAAGCCAAGGTTTCCTATCAGTTATACAAACAGCACTGTCAAATTTTATTTATTACGTTGTAGCATTTTTTTGTGTGACCTTATGCTCTAAATAATTGGCATCCACAATTCCTCCTAGCTTTTTTTTTCTTTTATCACAACTCCCAGGAAAGTGTCTTTAGGATTGCAAATTTTGCCTCTCTTCTTTTGTATCTCACTGCCAATCTTACTGCCACATGTCTCTCTTTTGCTCTCTGCTGCCATTTCTACTCAGGTGATGTCTTCTTTTTTTAGCCTTGTTTCCTGCTAAAAAAAATATTCATTGACTCCCTTTTCCTCCTGATGAGGTAGAATAGAGCCTTCTTGGAATTAATACATTATAATATATAAATATATATGATGTATTATTAATAAATTAGATACAGTAAAAACTTGGACTGAGAGAGATTTGCAAGAAAAGCAAATATTACAAATAAATCTTAACAATATATACAATGTCTTCATAAATAAGTGAAAAAGTAGTGCTAACTGGGATATAGCTGGTTTCCGTGCTCCTCCAGCACCTACTCAGCCTCTCCTGAGAGACCAGCCTATGCATGTCTACTCTGAAGTAAGCCTGTTACAGTCAGTGTAATTACACTCCTGTGTAATGAAGGCAATGGAAAGGATCCTGAGAGACTAAGGCCACAATCCTAAACACACTTTCCTGGAAGTAAGACCCATTGAACACAATGGGGCTTACTTCAGAGTAGACATGGTTAGGATTGTGCCCATAGTCTTACATGTGTATTCTAAGCAAGCTCTATTATAATAAGCAGGGCTCACTCCTTTGTAAGGGAGGGCAAATATCAGTCTGAGAGACTAATGGCAGTTTAATTTGTTTTATTTTTCTTTATATTTTGTATTTTCTTTCTTATTTTGTATTATATGACAGTATTGTAATCATTTTTATATGAATATTTTTGTGTTGTGGAATAAATAATCTGAATTTCCATTATTTCTTATGGGAAAATTTATTTGATATAGAAGTGTTTTGGATTACAAGCATGCTTCTAGAACGAATTATGCTGATAAATCAAGGTACCACTGTATAGTAGTTTTAATTGTAATAATAAGTAATATAGTTTTTAAATTATCTATCTATCTATCTATCTATCTATCTATCTATCTATCTATCTATCTATCTATCTATCTATCTATCTATCTATCTAAAACTTTCATGTGGATACTTTAAACACTGCCAATCTTACTGATTCCTGCCAGCTGTCTCTCCTTTTGCTCTCTGCTGCCATTTCTACTCATATATACAATATATTAGCTATTAATTTTTTTATTTTCTTGTAAACCGCTTTGTGAACTTTTCAGTTGAAAAGCGGTATATAAATACTGTAGATAGATAGATGAGTGTTTTTAGTTTTTATTTTGTCATGTGCTACAGTTTTCTTGGGTGTCCTACATTCTGGGAAACCTTGTTCTCTTTTGTGGTTATGACATCTGGTCATCCTCTGCATTCTCGAGTCTTGGACTCAGATTATTTATTTTATTTTTATTTATTTAATTTATATCCTGTCTTCTTTGAAAAAGGAAACTCAAGGTGACCGACAACATTTAAAATACAACAATAAATACAGTTAAAGCTAAATAGAAGTGATAGAACCAATTATTAAAATACAAGTAAATACAATTTAACTGTATAAAGACAGCAAAAAATTCCAGGTCAGAAAACAGGCAGACAGCAACATGGGTATTCACTTTGGCCTGCAGCTATGCTATCATTATAATGGTATTGAGAATCTACAAACGAGTCTGGCCAGGTGAGTCCTTTTAAAAGCATGAGCAAATAAGGCTGCAATCTTAAACTCATTTTCCTGGGAATAAGACCCACTGAACACAATTACTTCTGAGTAGACATGGTTAGGGTTTTGCTCTAAGATGTCAGTCTGTGTCCTACCTATAACCTAGTGTCCCACCTAACTGAAATGGATGAAAACTGGATGAAACAGATTAATTCCTTCAACGAGGCAAATCTTTTCAGTATGTGTGACTTTTTTTAGCAGTAACAGTTAGATAATACAATGGAAATTGTATCTGTCTTATTAAGAGTTTTGTATTTTATTTTTGATTACTAGAGCATAGCTGTTAATATGAAGAACCCTAAAGGAGCAAAGATACTTAAAGAGGTATGGATCTACCAATATTTGATTAATCTATCCAGTTTCTAGGTTAGGATTTGAAGTGGTTTGCTGTTCATGAAAACATAGGTTCCCACACTGTGGGTCCTGGGACAATCAATGGGGCACAAACCAAGTTTTGGTAGATTGTAAAAACCTGCTGGATCACGACAGCTCTGGGGAGCCATGGGGAGGGATGTAGCTTGTTGGCAGAACTCCCCACAGCTTGAAAAAGTAAAAGCTTTCAGACATGATTGAAGCCTTCTGCTCTTAATGATTGTACCTCTGCTTTTCCCCCTTCTCCTGCCCCTTAAAGGGAGAGGGGAACCTTTACATGAACAGAAGAGTCACAACTCCCCTGTTTGAGTAGCACTGGATTAGACTACGTGCATCAAAGTTTTGGCAATTTGCTACTGGGGCGGGGGAGCACTGTTGCTCAAACAGCATGATGCTACACAGGCTTGAGCAGCTGTTAATGTCAAACACTTTCTTGGTGGTTCCCAATACTAAAAAGTTTGAAAACCATTGCCCTAAACTAAAATAAACCAGGTAGTCTATAAAGTGCCGCAAGATTCTTGCAGCAAAATGTTTTTTATGTAGATGGAGCAAGAATTACGAAACAGTTGCTCAGAATTCTAACAATTTTTTTTCCATCTGACTCACTCAGGGCAGAATTCTAGGCAATTTTCCTGCTCCAGCGTAAAAAGGGCAATGCAACTCTGTGGTAAGGGAACAAGCATTACCTTGAGGAAGTATTGCCTTACCTTGAGGAGGCTTTTGTGACTGTTCCCCACCTGCAAGATGCAGCACATGAACCTCTGGGATAGCTTGGTTAGGATTGTGCCTAACTTCAATTTCTATTTATTATCCTGCCTTAAAAGTACGGTATACTGTGGCAGGCTGAATATGGTTAATATTAATACAAAACAATACAAAGTCCAAAGTTTTCATTTTAACTACAGTTGACTACTTACTTACTTACTGCTCAAGTCTTGTTTGCTATTATTCATATTTTTTCTTCTTGTTCATAAAGAAGCAATGTTTTAATTATTCAGTTTTGCCAATTTGCAATTGCTGCTGCTGATCAAGGTGCTTAGGTGTTAATATCCATGTCATGATAAGGAATTAAATGGGTTTTATGATTAAACTTGCTGATGTTCTCAAAATTATTTCAGAATTAACTGCATTTTTATATATATATATATATATATATATATATATATATATATATATATATATATATATATATATATATATATATATTTGTTTCTATCACAACTTATGGTTTTAACAAGAAAATGCGACTGATTACCTAGGCAGGACCATATATAAATATCCTACTTTATATCTAGACTACATATCCAGAATATGGCACTTACTCTGGATTGCTCTGTGCATTTCCCATAGGTGGTGCCATAACTACATCGACATAAGAGGCGTAGTTACTCTCGATTGTAGCCCTAGTTTGTGCCCCATTTTACTTTTATTTCTTTTAGATGAGCCTATGTACAGATTATAAGGATAATACATTGTAGAATGGAGGTGTGATGGTGGTGTTTTGTTTTTTATAACTGAAGGGGGCTGTGCATGATAGTTCACTTGTTTTTAAGAGGATTTTCCTCCAGAGATGGGATCCTTGTAATGTGAAAGTACCGTGAAAGGGAGAAATTGTTTGAAGTGAAACAAAACAAATAAAAAATTCTCCCCCTTTCTCTACTGAATTGACAGTTGTGTAAATGCCAGGAACTAAGGTAATGGAATGTATCCCTTTACAAATGGCCTATATTTATCAATCTGTGATATACTAACAAATTATGATTAAGAGGGTGTACTGCTTCATTTATGATTGATATGTATGGTTATTATTAAGCAGTGTTAGGTTTTTTTGGGTTTTTAAAAAATTTGTTTTTGTTGCTCTGGCCAATAATATATTACAACCAATTTATATGAAGCAGAATGACACACAGTATTTTCTGTATCAGTTTAACTGCTTGATGTCGGAGCCAATATAACTAACATTACAGACAAATTCAACATTGCTTCATTTGTTAAATAAGAATGATTGTTTTGGAGTGTCTATTTTATGGCAAAAAAGGCAGAAAACTAGAAACAAAGAAAACAGAACTGATAGTTTCTTTATTTCTTTTTTGTTGTTTTAGTAGAGATTACAAAATGCTTATGGCATGCATTAGTGCTGAAAAGAAAATAGGTCAGAAGCAGCAGGAAAAAAGACATTTTTGTTCTCTTTTAAATAGACTGTTTGAATAATGGGAATTTTTCCTTATTTTTATTTGAAATTATTAAGGAGCCTTCAAAACCATGTCATATAAGAGTATTTATCTGTTGTTGATTCATCTTGGCTGCTAGTCTGATAGAAAAAGAGAGCCAAACAAACCCCAATGGACACTCATTTTTCTACCAGCATCAAAAGATGCTCAGGTTGTCCTTCAGTATATAGCTGAAATAATCCAAATGGGATCCGTTTTCCCGAGTCAAATATTTTAGTGGTCAACTCATTGTAAATGTTCCAACATGGTGTACTTATTTAAATCTCCCTGAAAAGAGAGGCCAATTTACAGCATTGATGGGCAGCCCAAATCTGAGCCATTGGCAGCTCTAGTACTGCTGAGGTGCTGACATGCCTGCTGCAGTAATCTGAACAACACTGGCCACGCTGGTGGCTCTTCAGTCCCCCCTCCTGGGAAAGCCTGCAGTGGAACTACTTGATTCTGGGACAATCTTTGGGTTCCCGTAGATAAAGGACCTTCCATGTTGGGCTATAAGGTGTAAAGTGGAGGCTCAGGAACTGGTGGAATTGAACTCCACTGATCTTGTCCTCCTTCCATCCTGCTCCTTACCCTACCAATCTTTTTCCCAGCCTGGAATGCCTCCTTTCTGCCTCCCCCACACCCTGCTTGTCTCTATTGCCTACAAAATGCTGCAGAGCCAAGCAGTCTTAGGCTGCTCTGTGTTGCCAAGACTATGGGGCAGGAATCAGGCGTTATCTGCTATGTCCAATGACCTGCCTCCTGCTCCCTGTAATTTGCCCCCAGAAACACCCTTCACCTGTCCCAAACACTCCTTGCACCTTCTTCACTACAGATCTCTGCATTGGTCGAATTCAGCCAGTGTGGAGCTCTTTGCCCCGTCACCATGAAGATTGGATGTAACACCTTTGGGCTGGTACAGTTCTATGCTGGCCCAGGCAGCAGTCAAGATTACATCATTATTACTTATGTACTTAGGCTGCAATCCCAAACTCCAGTTCAGCTGGCATAAGCTTTGTGCTGACATGGGGGTGCCACAAAAATGTTGTAAGGCACTTCTGCCCTACTCCTAGGGGTGATAGGCCAATGCACACTGACATCCCCACACCATCATGGGAAGGGATGCCAGGTGAGTTAGGCCAGCCTAAATTGGTTAGGATTGTGTCCTAATAAGATTTCTACTGTACTTTCTCTCCTCCTTTTTCCCCACTTCACTTACATGCATGTCTGCCTATTGGGGATTTCACTTCGTTCAGTAACTGGACTTATCAGTATCCTGTGTAAACTGAAAAGCAAATGTCCATGTTTTTAAATTGATGGTGGAGAATCATAAACATTCATATGTGGGAGAGGTGAAGAAGCTTGGGCTCAGCAGCCTTTGGGTTGGGTTCAATTATTTATTTTATTTATTTATTTTAAAAATTTATATCCTGCCTTTCTTGGGCAAATTAGCCCGACTCAAGGCGGCTGCCATAAAACATAATTAAAAACATCTGTATCTGTAAAAACATTATCTATACTGTCTGCTTAATTTCAGGCATAACTGACTTAGGGTGCAATCCAGAGTTGGGACAGTGAAAATGGCCCACCTGGGCTGCCCCAAGTAGATTGGATCTGGAGCAGAAAGTTGGGCTGAATGTTTTGCAGTCCTTTGAACACATTCATAATTGCAATTTTAGCACCACCATCAGTGGTGGGCTCCAGCAGGTTCGCACCTACTCTATAGAACCGGTTGTTAACAAGAGATAGTACATATAAAGTTTAAAAATAGCCATTTAAAAGTGGCTGCCAGATGGACAGAGAACCGGTTCTTAATTTCTTTTATGCCCATACTGACCACCATGTGTATAAACCGCTAACTGAACATGAACTTCTCAAAGTGTTCAAAACCAAGGCTTAAATCTCTATGAAAGTTACTAAGGCTGCAATCCAGAAGTCAGCATATGCCTGTTCATTGGGCTAACCCAGGAGTGGGGCAAAAGTGTCTTATGCTTGGGATTAGCCCAGCCTAAATGGAGGTTAGGATTGCAGCCTAAGTTTTGTATCTGAATATTTGTTGGCTCTGCTGCTTTGAAAAAAGTCTTAAACATAGCCAAAAAATTCACAAGGTAGACTAGAGTAATAATGGTTGTGATTGCTGATATGATGACACCAGTTTACAGAAACCGGTTGTGGAGTATTCGTACTAATCAGCCAGATATATGATATTTTCAGAAAACATGATTCCTTGGCCAATTTAAAATAATCTAAAACAGGTCACTTCTGGACAAAATCTGACCTTAATATGTTTTTGCAAATATAAATGCAGAAGGGAGAATATACCAGTATTTGGATGTTGGGAAACAAGAAGAATGGTGTTCCCAGTGTAATGAAAGTAAAGCCCTTCTCCTGCAATGCATTTGTTGTGGATATTGCTATTTCAGATGCCAAAGCAGGCAGAGCCAGGATGAAACTGTGAACAAATCTGTGGAACAATAATTCTGAAGGAGAAATGGAGTTTAGGGACTAATATTTTATATTGTAAAAACTGCATGAGTATTTTATTGTTGCTACTTATTATTGTGTAGGCTTCAGTAGGCAAGAATCAGACCAGCATAGCATTTATTGAGTCAAACTGGAACTGAGGAACAGCAGGCAAATGCCTGTAATTTATACTCTAGGCCCACAAGACCTTAACCAATCATAATACTTGAAAAAGTCCACTCAAAACAGAACAGTTGGAGTTAACAGTTAGGGTCATCTCAATGTTTGTTTCACTTTACAGGGCTGAACACAACTATATATATTCAATACATAACACTTATATTTTGCCTTCAGAGAAAACCACCACTTATCTGAAGGTTATAAGAGGAAATGTTCATAACTCTTGCATAGTAGTATGTTCTGGGTGTAAACTACATCTTTGTGACATTTGCTTGAGACTGGTGAAGAACACAAAATATTATAACCACTGATAAGTAGAACAACATGATAAAGAGAGATAGAAGAAAATCACACACTATGGACATATTTCAGAAAAAAGGTGTAATCGTGTTCCACTAAAATAATTGGTAATTACGTTAATCCTAACTAGCCCTACAATCCAGAGTAACTACGAGAGCACATAAGAGACATTTTGGTCGAAGCAGTTGCTGCACTGCTTACTGAAAACCTATGGGAAATTCATATTGCAATCCAGAGTAAATTGTTCTTATATCGGAGCAAGGACTCCCCGAAGTTACCCTGGATTGCACCCTTAACATTCAGTTTGTTTCAGCAAAATATGTCATTTAATCCTATGCATGTTTACTTGGTAGTGGTTTGGGTGCAACATTGAGGTTCTTGTTTCAGTGTATATTTGCATTGATTAGTCTTGGCTGGTTTGTCTGCTGCCAGTGTGACTGTTAAAAGATAAGGCTGTCTTCATATGGTAAGCTCCCACTTCTGTTTTGAAACACATAAACCGAATTAATAAAGCCGACACAGGACTGGATTCCTATACTCTATTAATAGTTAATCCCTTCTGATGTGTCTCAGGCTTTTTAAGATATTGTACATATTTGTGATATCTATATGACCTATTCAAGTAATTACTAGAGAATATTTCTGTAAGGCAGACATTATGTCTGCTGTGTAATTGTCCAGATTGTAAAAAAAATTGTGCAGGTTTGTACATTTTAATTAAGCCAGACATTTTTGGTTTATGACTTGTGTGCAGCAGGCAATGCCAGAACTGTCTTGTTTACTGCAGATTTAAATTAAGTTATGTGGAGAACTTGTTGAACTTTAGGAAGTTCATTAAGAGTCTGACTCATCTTCACCTTTATTTCAGCTTGCAGCTGTCTGTGATGTTTTTGTGGAAAACTACATCCCTGGAAAATTGGCAGAAATGGGCTTGGGGTATGAAGACATTAACAAGGTTGCTCCTCATATTGTTTACTGTTCAATAACAGGTATTTCATTAAGGATCAGTGCTAAAGTATTTACTAATTTTAAAAAAATTCATCTGATATTGTGAAGTGAGAAGGTGCTTTTGTTTTAAATTTTAAAAATCCACTATTTTTCATTCAGGTTGTGAAAACTGAACTAGTACACAGTGTAAAAGCCTTGTTACATTTTTTTCTCCTGGTTCTGTGCCAAGACTGCAGTCTGGTGGTGGTTCTTATGTTATTAGTTTTGCTGTTGTTGCCTTGCTTGATCCAAGCCTTCAGAATGAATTAGAATCTTAGTAACACAACGACAGAGTCACGATTTGTAGATATTGTGTCACTATATGTGTCACAATATTGCCACATGAGCAGTGCTGTATTTACATATAAGCTAAACAAGCTATAGCTTAGGGCACTCTCTTAGGGGCCCAAAAAAATTTAAAGGAAAAATACCTGGATGTACATTTCCAAAATAGTATATATAAGACATATTAGGTTGACAAATTACCATATAGTATATATTCAACACAAAAAGCGATAATTATATTGATGAAGGACAGCTGGACATATAAAGGGCCCCATTACCTTTAATAGCTTATACTACTTGGCATCCATCAGTTTTGAAAGACTATGGCATCGAGCTCGACACTGCATGCGAATCACAAAGGCCTGGGTAGATTGATATGGAGGATATGCTGTTACCCAAGCAGCAAATCCCCCCTCTTCATGCCACTGAAATAGTCCAATGGAACGGCAGAGACGATACGATTGGTTCCAGCAGCGTCGCAAAGCTGGGTTAAGGACAGGAGCTCACCCTATCTTGTGTGGATCCGGGTCTTGAACCCTGGCCTTCTGGTTAACAGGCACAGTGTCTTAACCACTTGTGCCTCCCACAGCCCTCTTAAGCTTAGGGCCTCATCAAACCTAAATCCGGCCCTGCACATGAGCAACAGAGATCATGCAATCCAGGGATTCTGTACAAGTGCCTTGTATATGTTTATACGTGTGCTAGGGCTGCTGCTAGACATGCATGCATACTGAGGCATCATTTGTAAGAACAGCTCCTTGTGATAGTTGTTTGAGCACTGCTGTGATTTGTGTTATCACAGCAGCCTGGGAAGAGGTCTGCAATAAGGTAAATGAAAATACCTCTAGTTGGAAATGATGCCCTTTTCAAATTCTTGTCTGGCTGCAGTGCTCTTAATGTGTGTGGATGACAGTGTGCTGGTTTACATGAATTGACCACTCCCTCCTTTTAATCTAAGTGGTCACTTGCTTTTCTTCCTCCATGACTCTTTTGAGCTCAGTAGATCCTTAATGAATCTGGGCCTTATTAAGTATTGTAACATAAGAGTGCTATATTCAGCACTGCAACAGATGAACAAAATCAGGACAGTGCTCTTTGTTTCTATCTGATCCACTGATTTTGGGTTTCTTTTAATATTTCTTAACTCTGTGAAGTGTCTGGCATTTTACTTATAATTTCTTGTCTGGAGTCCTTATTGCCTCACAAACTTAGGCTTTCTGTCTAAGAAAACAGAAAATTGTCCTTAGTAATCGTAGATCTTCTCTGACACACATCTTCTGGTCTGGATATTTTCCCATTTGTGTGTACAGTTGTTGTTGCATGTCTGTTGTTCATTGCTCCAGCTTTGAAGGTTTCTCATCTTGGGCAGTCAGTGTGACTCTGGGATATGTAGGGAGAATAGTTGGTGCCGAAAAGTCTAGTCCAGCTGTTGCTTCAGTGCCTGAAAGATTGTGGTTATCCCAAGGGACTATGCCAGTGCAAATGATTCTTTTTATTAGGAGGACAAAATTCTCCATCTAATTCTCAGTGAACATTTGTAACCTTCTGGCATGTAAGGAACTAAAAAAAGCATAGAACAAGCCATATTTTCAGTTGCTTGTCTGCAGCTTGACTCTTAGTTTGGAAGAAAAAAACTCTCTTGGCATAAGTAAGACAGTGATTATGGCTAGAAATATATGCAACCCCTGTCTTTTAGGGATTCCATTACACGCATACACACGCACACACACATGCACACGCACATGCACACTCACAGATCAAAGAGGACCTTGGATAAATATGATAGCTGTTCCCACTTCCCATACTCATGACTACAATATCCTGGTTTCTGTAGTAGGGATTTGAAGCACAGCTGTTAAATTTTGCAGAGTTTTGTACTCGGTGGGCTCCAGCAAGTTCACACCCACTCTGTAGAACCGGTTGTTATTGAGACATAGGACATATAAAGTTTAAAATTGGCCATTTAAAAGTGGCTGCCAGATGGGCATAGAACTAGTTGTTAATTTCTTTGAATCCCATCACTGTTTGCACTGCTAACAAAGGGGAATTACTTGCTCCACTGAAGAACAGGATGTGCAGGCAGTGAGCCTGCATGCTGTAGGAAGGATACAAACAGGACGATATAGGAAAGCAGAATAGTTACTGCTTCCCGTTAAAGTTTGGTTGATATCCCTCTAGCATGCAGGCTGCTGCCTGTATGTTAAGCAAGATTATGTCTCTATTAAAAGTAAGAAACATCCATGCTTCAATCTCCACTACAGAAAAAGAGATTCTGTAGTGGGGGGAGGGTGCAGCCCCTCAAACCATGCATAGACGAAACAGCAGATTACAGACCAAAGAGTATAAGTGACACTTGTACATATTTTAATGTGTTTGCATTATGAGGTTGACCCAAGGAAGATTGCTCAAAACTATGAAATTAGATCTGTATGTAGTTTGCCTTTTAAGTTAGAGTTTGGGTGTTTCCACAGCAATGTTTTTGTTACATTACTGATACCATTTTTTCTTAATTATAGAAAATTCTGATATGTTGCCAAATGATTGAGTTAAGCACAGTATTTTTACTGTTGAACTTGAGTATTTTTAAAGACCTGGTCTGTGGTGATTTATAGGACTTCCAGAGCACTTGTAATATTGCTCTTTTGCTCTTTGTAACACCACATGAGCTGGCAACCTGCCATGGACACGTTAGGAGATGTGGCCTGTGACATGATTGGTGAAGGCAGCCTTTATACACTTCTTATCTTGTCTTTTTGTGGTTGCCTCTCTTACTTGTCCTGCACCTACAGAGGCCTTTTGGTTAAAATTATGCAGATTAGACATTTATGATTGGGAAAGGAGGGGACTAGATCCAGCCCCTTACCCCATTCTCTGCCAAACAGCTGTTTGGCAGAATTCTAACCTGCATTGGCAGCTTCCATGTCTGCAATTACATGTACACAAAATGATCCCTTCCCCATTACTTTCCAACAAGTGTTTGCTTTTTCCTAATTAAAAAATAATTTTCTTTTTGCACTCCAATGCAAATGTGCAAGTAAAAGAGACCAAATGTTCAAATCTGTTTTTTCCTGGATTGCTCTCGTTTGGTGTTCTTGTTCCAGAGGCTATGCTAAGTGGTCCAATAGGATAAAAATAGGAAGATACCATTTCAAGTGCTCAATGAACTCCAGTGATATTCGTTCCTTTACTGGGTATCACTGAAAGAACGTTAATTTAATGGATTGTGAAGGAACAATCTATATATATAAAAGAGAAAAGTCACTGACTGACTGACTGACTGACTGACTCATCACCGCCCTGCCAAAACCGCTGGGCCTAGAAGCATGAAATTTGGGGTGGGTGTTCCTTCTGTGACTGAGGGGCACACTAAGAATCGGTTTTCGGAAATTCCAACGGGAAGGGGGTGAAAAGGGGCACAACGTGTTTTCCTTCCTATACTTTGCATTGGAGAATTGCTGACTCATCAACATTCCTCCCCAACTGCTGGGCCTGAAGCATGGAATTCTGGGAGTTCCTTCAGTCACCTGAACACCCACCAAGAACCATCTGGAGAAATTTAACCCTTCAGGGGCTGAAAAGGGGGCAACGTGTTTTTGTCCTATACTTAACATGGGAGACTGAATAACATTCGACCAATTTGGTTCTCGGACCCTGGTGCACAGCAGGGATATTGTTCAGAGGAAGAGGTTGTACTGGCGAGGATGCTGCGCATGGGGGGGAAGTTGCGCATGGGGGGAAGTTGTGCATGGGGGGACTGATGCGCATGGGGAAGTTGCACGTAGGGGACTGATGGGCATGGGGAACGTTGGACATGGGGGTACTGATGCGCATGGGGAAGTTGCACGTAGGGGACTGATGGGCATGGGGGAACGTTGGACATGGGGGTACTGATGCGCATGGGGGAAGTTGCGCATGGAGGAAAGTTGCTCATGCGGGGACTGATGCGCATGGGGGGAAGTTGCGCATGGGGGTTGATGCACATGGGGAAAGGTTGAACATGGGGGGATGATGTGCATGGGGTTGACGCACATGGGGGACTGATGTAGTTGGGTGTTGTTGCATATGGGGATTTGAGACACATGGGGGATGATGCGCATGGGGTTGATGCACCTGGGGGAAGTTGTGCATGGGGAAAATTTGCTCATGGGGGATGTGGCACATGGGGGGAAGTGGCGCATGGTGAAGTGGAACATGGGGGCATGTCGAGCAGTGGTGCTTATGCACATGGGGTGTTTATGCGCTGTGGAGAATGGCGTATGGGGAAATGTTACTCCCGCAATGTGGGTACGCTTTTCGCTAGTGTATCAATAATTACAAAGAGACATTTCATAAGGCTGAATGTTTGAACAGTATCGTTGAAATTAAATTACTCAAACCTGCAAATGTAATGCACACCCCCTATTTTAAGGATTATTTATTTATTTACTGATGTAGGGGTTAGCCACTGGTGGAGTTTCCAGTGTTGCCTGGGGGTAAGTAGTGAAGGGGATTTCATTTCCACAGTAGTCTTTGAGGCTCCTTCCACGTACTCCCTTTTTTTTGTCCCCAAAACAACCCTATGAGGTAGATAACAACTCTCTTGCAGGCAGCTTGTAGAACTCTTTTCTCCCACGGGGAATACCTCACAGCAAGGTCCTCACATCTGATATCAAAAAATGCTTTCCAAGCATCCAGTAGAAGATTTCAGGTCAGCGAAGCTGTAAACGGCAAAACTTTCTGGCTGTGATGACTCATGACAGCTTTATCAGCTTGCAGTCTCCGATCCAGGAGCTGTCCAGTTCCTTCCCTGCTTAGCTATCTTCAGCAGCCCTGCACTCAACCACTAGATCACATCTGCTGCCATTTTAAGGGTGAATTTGGCTGGAAAAGATATGCATTCAATTCATGTAAATATGATAGATAAATTAAAAAAAATTTAATTTAAATGCCTTCATTCACTTTTCCCACTCCAAGCACCAGCTGGAGCCCTGAAGGCAGTCAGCTCCCCCAGGGTCAGCTGGGCTGCAGTGCCTACTCACTTCACCTCTCTTCTGTGTAACCAGAAGCAAAAGGGGAGAGAGAGCAGGAGATGGGGTGCTTCCAGAGCCACTCCATGGCAGAGTCCAAGGCACCCCACTCTGGCTCCCCCCAGTCTTCCTATCTGATTTCCGTGGGCTGCAAGGAGCTGCTACTGCTCCCTTGTTCCCCTCCTCCTGAAGAGACCTGCTTATTCCCAGTAAGGATACAATTCCTCTGCACTTTCATGGGAGGCAGACTGCACTCCTGCCTGGCCAGCCCAAGATTTTACTGTTTTTACCCGAATCTAATCTCATGTGCAACTTTTTCAGCCAAGGGAGTGTGCAGGTGCATTAGATTTGAGTAAAGATGATATATTCCAGTTTTTTTAACAGCCCTATCTTGCCAAAACAGCTGCTGTAGCATCTTATGAAGGCAGAAGAGGAATTCTGGAGCAAATGTAGAGCAGGCATAGGGCATTTCTGGATGGTTGGGCAAGAAAGGGAGGCAGGGCTGGAAGCTGACAGTTATGCTGGATCCTAACTCCTTTCCCTGGACAGTGCAGAGAAGCTTCAGGCTGATCAGCTTTGCACCACCTCTGGAGGTGGTGAAGCTCTCTGTAGACCCATTTGAGCTTCTGCTGTTTACCTTGTGTTAGGGGGAAACTTTCCCTTACCCTGTGGTAGTGTAGCAGCCACCCAAACTTGCTTTTGATGCAATGCAAGTCTTCCTGTCTATTCCAGTGCTTGTTAGGATTACACTGTAGATTTCTTTACTTTACACTGATTTTTAGTATAATTTTCTTTCAAGTAAATGCTTTGTGCTACAGACTTACCCCCAAATCCAGAGTAACTACAGGAGCACATAAGAGACTTTACGTGCACCCACAGTTACTGCACCACCTAGTGAAAACCTATGGGAAATTCATACTGGAATCCAGAGTAAGTTGCTCTTACACCGGAGCAAGGACTCCCCATAAAATTCAGTTACTCTGGATTTTGCCCTTAAAGTCTTCGTTGGGTACAAGGCAAAGAGGTTGTCGAATGGGTTCATTCACCTCCATTTGCTTTGGAACAGTTATACTGGTAATTTTTGACAAGATAAGGAGAATTTCAGAATACAGTAGTGAGATGAGAAAATACTGTAACTCATATGTAGGTAACCCAAATATGAACTCCTTTTGGAATTTTGATTAGCAAATGCTTAATTTTCTTATCTAAACAAGGCTGATTGCTACAATCCTTTCCAAAAATGCTTACTTTGAGAATGCTCTTAATGCTCTGACTGCCTGTACTTGCTCACAGGTTGGCTCATGTACTGAAGAGAGTAACCTTAGAAGCAATGTTAGTTCAATACATGTTGATAGCTAAGTGGTTGAGGTTGGTTCCTGTTTATTTTGCTATCCAGTCAAAGAAAAACACCAGATGGTCATACAGAGGAATAAGCTTTTGCTAGTGGTCAGTGTGGTCAAGTTAAATTAGAGACCAATTAAAAATGCGAAGAAGATGACGGGCAATTTCAAATAATGATAAAATGGTGGAACAGTATTTTATTTAACATGCTAAATTGTGTGAATGACATTTAACATTTACTATAATTATGGGATATACTTAACAAACAGTTTGTTGGAGGCTCTGAGACAAAATCTGTGCAAGTCCCTCATGACTTTCCCACCTGTGTCTTTATGATGCACTGGACACTATCATTGCCACTAAAAATGAGAGTGCAGGGGTCACTCCAGCTGGATGGACCCTATGACAGTTGGCCAGGACTGCTGAGGTTAGGAGGGCAATGCTCAATTGGGGTTCCATTTAATGTTGGGGCCAGTTTGGAATTATCCTCAGCAGTCTTACAGTTTGCACAAATCTGGATCCAGCTTACCATGAAACCACCTCTGCAGTGGACTGTATACACTAGACAAGTGGTCTTCAAAGTGGGGGTCGGGATCCCCTTGGGGAGTTGCAACTTCATTTCAGGAGTGTCATGAAAAGCTGGGTGCAGCCATCTTGGAATCTGGCACTGGTCACCTTTAATGTCACTTCCAGCCATGACATCACTTCTGGGGGGGTCATTCTCCAAAGGGGGTCCCAGGCTGAAATGCTTGAGTACCACTGCACTAGACAGAGGCAGCAGCCAGCCACAAGCTGACAATGATTTGAGCTGCAAATTGGGGACTGAATCTCACCTCTGCCATGGATTCTCATTGTTGGACATAGTACAAGACACTTCCTCTCAGCCTCAGTTTCCCAGAGAAAAACAACTCAATCCTGTTGGGTAGATGTGTTTGAAAAAGGTATTATTTACTCTGAAGTAAGCCATTGTGTTTGGTAAGACTTGGCTGTAAATCTCTCTTACTCACTGTAAAAAAACGCTTATACCCTATGGATGGTTAGCATTGGCAGATCATGTGCTGAACCCTAAAAAATTCTGTGTTATCCCAAAAATCCTATATGCTCTTGAGAAATCACCAATTTCCAAGATGGATTTCATCATTGAAGCTACTTAAAGACCACATTTCAAGGAATTCAATGATAATAAACAGTGGAAAGTGATTATGGATATAGCTTTTCAACTTGCACTTAAACTATGAGAACCGAAAGATGCAGAAAACTTGTTTACTTGAAGAATTCTTAGGATATGTCATTTTTTCCCTTTAAATAAACATGGTGTAGTCTGTTTTCACTGCAAACTTGCAAAGATGGTATGGGAATTGGAAGTTGAATGAACTCTAAATCAGACCCGGCTGCTTTTGTTTCTTGTATTGATTTGCTCCTTTTCAGTGGTAAATGAAACAGTACATCTGGTAATGTATATTGGCAGAGAGTGATAACCAACATTTCTGACCTGCTAAGGAGTGAACTTGCTTGGCATGCAGCAGTGTATTTTAATATAGACAATATTTCCCAGGATTACTAGGAACCAAATGTGCTTTGATATATCTGATGATAAGCCAAATTGGTTTCTGATGCATTTATGTCAGTAATGACTTGAAAAGCAGTTAAGGTGCTTTTCAGGAGTTACAAAATATAGGTTGCAATCCTAAAGAAACTTTTCAGGAGTTACAAAATATAGGTTGCAATCCTAAAGAAACTTTCCTGGGAGAAAGACCCATTGAACACAATGGGGCTTACTTTGGGGTAGACATGGTTAGGATTGTGCTGTTAGACTTTCATTTGCTGACCAGGTGTTGAGAACAGTTTTTCTTTTTAAATAGATAATTCAAAATAATAACTGGTCATGTTATAGTTTATTATATGGAAAGATAAAAGCAAATTTCTTCTATTCCAAGGAACAAGCCAATTGCCAAACCTGGTTTTAACTATAACTCAACATCTATGCAGTGAATCCATCTGATGCTTTGGGGGAATTGTAACATAACCAAAGAGATGCTAAAAATATAAAATAACTATCCTTCCCTGTATGGGGCATGGGGGGCCTAATTCCTATTCCTGGTCTGTTAGCACTTGGGACTGAACTGGGACTTGTGTCAGGAAATCCGTTGTGCAGGTCCAGGCAGGGTGACCAGATGCCAAACCCAAAATTCCTGAACCCCAAGGCCAAAATTCCTAATCCCAGGTCAAAATTCCTACCCGCTGAAAAAAACTGCCAAAAAATGTATTTTTTTTTGTTTTTGTTTTTCTGCTTTTTGACCATAACCTTTGATAGGAAGGAGATATCTCAAAACTGATTTTTGCATTGGATTCTGCTCTTCAATACGAATCCAACAACATATGGCATGATGGGGTACTGTGCACGATCACAAAGTTTCAAAATGAAGCCAAAATGTAGGACAATGATGCCAAAATGTAGGACACCCGGACAGGAGGCTAAAACTCCGGACAAATACGGGTTTTTCCGGTCATCTGGTCACCCTGGGTCCAGGTTGACCCATAATGGCTGCTATGAATTACTCTGGAGCAAGAGGACAAAAGTCCCCTTATTTCATAGTGATTCCCAGCAGCTGAAAATCCCATACAAGATGTGGCATGGCCCATTCCTGTTTGCTTGTTTTGCTGTGTGGGTATTTAGTTTGGATTGGTCTGACCAGAGCTGCTGTTGTGTAGGACCTCACAGAAAATAGTACAGGCATTCCCCTGTATTCACATGCATCTGTTCCACTGACCCAGCCCCACTCCATGTATACACAGATATAGAATCTGTTAGCTTCTTAATAGAGAGGATCTATTTTTTCCAAGCATTTAGGGGGCTCACATTGTGCAATGAACTTGAATGCTTTTAGTGACCTATTAAAGCAAGAAATACTTCTACAGTAAGCTTTTAATCAATGCTGATTGGTGTGTGTGAGGGGATTCACTGATAACTGAACCCTTGCATACAGGATCCACAGATAGAGGGGACTGCCAGTGGTTATAAAGCAGCTATTGTCTTGCTGTTATGGGTACTGAGTTAAAAATATATGTGTGAATATTACAGTACTGATTTACTGTTAAGATGTTAACACTCTATTAAAGTGTTTCAAGTTGCAAAAATACCCCAAACCAATTGTATAAGGGTTTTAATTTAAGTGAACTTGACCCCCACCCAGATTCCCCTTCCCTACTTACCTCTCCCACCTCCCTTCCCCTTGGATGGGTTGTGTTGCTGCAAACTGCTTTGAGGGCATCTTACATGTATGTAACATGTGACCGGTGTTTTGTAGAAGCAGTTTTCTTTGCTAACATATTTAGCATCTACATTATTATAAAGATGCATACATTTATTTCTTTTAAAACTTAACGTAGTTTTCCTAATAGACCATTCCTTATGTTCCTTTGCTTATTTTAAACTTTATTAAATAAAGTTCTAACTATTTGTAATGGGGAAAGCTGATTGTTGGCAGAACAAGTTCTAAAGATGTTTCTTATTAATTTACCATTAAGGAAGGAACAGCCAGGTATCTGGATTATTTCTATGGTAATAACAAGTGTCTGTAGAAATTTCTGAATCAGAAATATTTTGTGGGTTATTAGAATATCACAAAGAAACTTGAGACAATTTTGTTAGTAACACCCTGCACTCAGATGTGACTACCAAAGTGTAAAATTTAAATATGCTGTGTCAGTTGTGAAGCGCAAGTCAATTTATTACATGCTAATTTATTACAATACAAGTGATAATTAAGGGATCACATAATTTGTTTTGTATATTTTTCAATGAGCAAATAAAATGCTTTAGCTGTTCACATTTGATGGAACATACATATGCTTTGCACTCATGTTTCTCTATTCACGTAGGCAAAACGAGCACAGAAAACTATATCAATAGAAATTTGTTGAAGAGATCTTACCTATGGTTGTCCTTAGAAAACTATGGTATATTTCTTAGTAGTAAGTTATGTTGTTTTAGGGTGCAATCCTAACCAGGTCTACTCAAAAGTAAGCCCCATTGTGTTCAATGGGTCTTACTCTCAGGAAAGCGTCTTTAGGATTGCAACCTTTATCTGAATTTGCTTTCACATACAGTACTTGCTTTCATCCACCTTGTTCCCCATCCCCATTTTATCAGCTCTTTGTTTTTGTACTGTGAGTGATCAGGCTGTGACATGGAGGATTGTGACCTACTTGCAGCACTGCAGGGAGGCACATAGTTCTAATTTTATCTGTAGAGTTTGGCTACACACCTTCTCTTGACCTATGTAGTCTTCTACCCCTTGAACATTAAAGACAAAGGGCCGCATTCCAGAGAAACTACAGGGAGTCCTTGCTCCAGTGTAAGAACAATTTGCTCTGGATTGCAATATGAGTTTCCCATAGGTTTTCTGCTAACTGAGCAAGAGGCACTCTTTCAAGTGGGTGCTCCTCTTTTATTTAGCAGGGGGAGAGTAACTGGCCCTACACACCCCAGCAGTGTCTGTTCTGGTGGCTTCTGCTGATGTTCTTTTTTGCATTTTAGATTGTGACCCCTTTTAGGAAAGGGACCCATTAGCTTTTAATTAGTTATTATTATTTTTCCATTTTCTTTGTAAACCGCTTTGTGAACTTTTCAGTTGAAAAGCGGTATATACTGTAGATAGATAGATAGGTGGTGCAGTAACTATGGATGCATGTAATGTCTAGATTGTAGGGAAAGCATCCCTGATCATGGGGACTGTGTGTATTGCAACATGCTACAAGTGTGGCAATTTTTAAGGCTTGAGAATTCATAGTTTGAATGAATACTGATGATTCTACCAAACTTATGGTATGCACATTGATTTTCCATGGTATGAAAAAATACTACCTGCGAACTCTTTCAAGTAGGTGTTCCTCTTTGATTTAGCAGGGGAAAAGTAAGGCCCTCTCCACCTCAGCAATGTCTATTATAGTGGCTTCTGCTGGTTTGATTGTGAGCCCTTTGGGGACAGGGACCCATTAGCCATTAATTTTTTTCATTTTCTTTGTAAACCGCTTTGTGAACCTTTTATTTGAAAAGCGGTATATAAATATAGTGGTACCTCACTTAACAAGCACCTCGCTTAACAAGCGTTTCACATAAAAAAGCAAACATTTCCCAGAAATCTTCCCAGAAAATTTCCATTATTTCCTATGGAAAAATCTGCTTCACTTAAAGAGTATTTCACTTAAAGAGCATGCCTCCGGAACGAATTAAGCTCTTTATATGAGGCTCCATTGTACTGAAAAGTGCTCAGCACTTCTAACCGTCTCATTATTTGTTTATTTAAAGTGAGCCCCATTTATAAAAAAAATAGAATTTACCTTCTGAATAAATTGCATGAGAACTTTTGCTTTAAGTAATGACGTGTTAAGGCATGGAAAGTAGCAAAGAAAATTGCTCATCTTTATAAAGCAGCATCCTTCAGTGCAAAAGGATGTGAATTACAAGACCAAAGGTTTAAAATGATGATTCTAGTTTGTACTTTGTTGCAAACCAGCTTTAATTATTACAGCAATGAATTAGTAGGCCATGCAGTACACCCATCTCAAAGCTGGAAGCTTTGATTTAAATACATGATTTAATTTCGCCTTTTTAATGAGTGTTCAATTATTATTTTAATCAGTTTTCCCTGATTGGCTTGTGTCATACTTGTCAAAAAGTCATCTGCCATTTTTCTCTGCTTTATGTTTTAAGTATCTTTCTGTTTTCAGGGTATGGTCAAACTGGTCCAAAGTCTCAGCAAGCAGGATATGACTCTGTTGCAGCCGCTGTTTCTGGCCTCTTACATATCACAGGACCTGAGGTATGCTATGTCAAATTTATTTATTATTTATTTTATTTATTAATAGGATTTATATCCCGCTTTTCTCAGGAAAGCTGACTCAAGGCAGCTAACATACACATTTAAAAACATTTAAAATTTAAAACAGCCCATCGCCCTAAAAGTCATAAAAACTTTGGCTAAAATTTAAAAACAAAGCACTTCTGATCTAACTTAAAACTTTGCTGGAACATATGGTGTGTAGCAAAAAATACTATACCCTCTCTTCCTAACAAAGGCAATTTGCATTATTTTCCCTGTGTATTAATCTAATTGCATAAAGCATTGAGCTGTGTGAGGAGTACCCACACCTTCTGTGCCAATCAAGTGGGCAAAGGGTTCTATTCTCATGTGTCTCTGGGCATTTTATGCACTTGTTAGCACAAACTTAACTTGGGCTGAACAGGCAGGCTTGACTCCCTGCGCTGTAGCCAGCACAAAGTTTCAGAGGCTGCTACTGTGCTACCCTGGGGAATGGAGGCTTGTCCCCATGGCTCTGCTCAGACTTATGCTGTCGCTGGAGGCAGTGCAAGTCTGAGCAGACAGAAGCAGTAATGCTCCTGCCTGTCCAGGGTCAGGATCTGACATATAGTTGGACCCTGACCCCACCTATCCCCCTCCTGGAATGCCCTCTCTCACCTCCTCCTTCTGCCTTCTCCACCCTCCTGCCCTCTGGAGAGCTTGCACTTCTGCCACCTTGTACCATTGGTATGTCAGCCTACCACTTTTTGTCCACTGCTTTACACCCATTTCAGGATTGCTTCCTGTATGTTCATGCATTATGCTTGTGGTTGCTGCCTTTTTACATTGCAATTTACAGTTTTATTTTAGGTATGTATTTTATACATACAGAGAGGGCCAAAAGTAAGCTTACACTTAGTAGATATGCCCTTTAAAAAAAACATTAAAAAACACTAAAAAACATTAAAAAACATTTAAAAGCATTAAAAAAAACATCTTCTTACATTTATAGGTATTTGTTACAATCATATTTGTTCAGTACTGTTTATATACATTTCCAAAACGTACATAAGAAATATAAAATACTGGTTTGGAATTATTGTTTGAAAAAATTAGATCTAAAATGTGAAACCACTAGTGAAACAACTGAAAGCCTACTTTTGGCCGTATATGTATATTCAGGTATTTACTTGAATCTAATGCACCATTGAATCGAATGTGCACCCCTATTTTAAAAGGCTTGAGTTTTTTTTTTAAGTTTACTGCGGATTGTAATGCACAGCTGCAAAGCAGGTACAAAATTTAATCTTACTGCATATACTGTAATAATGAGTTATATGATAATAATAAAATGACAATGGGTTTATGTTATGATTTTTACCTAATTGCACTACTTTATACAACAATTGGTTTATGTTACATTTTAATTACAATATAGTAAACTGTTAAACTACATGCTGATCTATAATCATGCTACTTATAATCAAAATAATTGTATTGAATCTAATGCACACCTTGATTTTGGAGACTAAATTTGGCTGAAAAGGATGAGTGTTAGATTCAAGTAAAAAGGATATTTAAATTGTTGTGTCCACTTTGGATGTCCCTTGGGAGAAAAGTGGGGCAAATATTAAATAAGGAAATAAATAACAGAACATACAGCACAGTCCTAACCATGTCTACTCAAAAGTAAGCCCTATTATATTCAGTGGGTCTTACTCCCAGGAAAGTGTCTTTAGGATTGCAGCCTTAGTTTTTATACATATAACTTAAGACCCAATTATTAAAATTAATAAATATTTCAGCAAGTACTTGCTTTTTCAAAATATTAAATATCACTACGCACTCATTTTAACAAATAATAGACTAAATTTAATTAATCAAATTTTGTTTCATTTGGTGCAGGGTGCTACAAAAAATTTTTTTTTGCATTTGGTAGCAAACGGCTTAGGTTTACCACTTCCAGGATAAGGAACCTTTCTAAAGCATTGGACATTGGGGGATCTCTATGAAAATGTTCCAACTTGAACTGATCCCTGGTGCATTGGATCATACACTTAAGAAAAAACAAATAATGCTGCATCTGGTATTATCATTTGGTTATCAGACTATCCTGTGAAGCTTTGATCTTGAGCCAATGCATTTGGAAAAAGATTAAAGCCAAAGCGGTAGGGTCTAAAATGCCTGAATAAGAAAAATGGTAGCACATTCATAGAAAACAATAAATCCAGAAGAGAAAATTGCAAACAGTTTCCAAGTCTGCTTGTTTTGAAGGCAACTTTCTCTTGCTGTTTTTATATTTATTTAAATAAGGATACTATTATTGCTTGAACGCATTACCCTATAATGATTTACTCTATGGGATACCAAACAAGTTTGAAATGTTTGCACATGTTGTTTCTTCTTAAGACATTGATCTTTTTTTAAGACAATTATGAAGATGACCTCATAATCAATACGAATGCCTTTCTTTGGCTCCTGGCCATTTTAGAATAACTCACAGGACTACAGCCTGATTGACCCTGCTCACTGGAAGCAATTTTAAAAACTCCTGTCCAAATTATCATGACTTCCAATGTTGTATTTGACCTTGCTTCCATATGTGCCATTGATTAGCAAAGATGGGGAAAACGATACATACTGACTTCTGAGCCTGACTTTGGATGATGAGTTGGGTGCTAGATGATGAAATATAAGTACAGATCACCTTTTATCTATTTACTTCAATTACTCTGAATGGAGTGGGTTGTATTTCTCTTGGAAGATCAAGTCTGCAGGTTGATGGGTCTCCTAAAGTCACAGCTGTTCTGAATGCCCAGTTGTTCACTGTTGTCAGGAGTACCTTTGCCCAGCTTTGCCTCATTCATATATGGCCAGAGTGATCCATCCCATGGTGATATTGAGATTAGACTATTGTAATATATTCTGGGTGAGGCTACCCTTTAAGGTGGTCCAGAAATTGCATCTAGTACAAAATATGGTGGCTTGTGTGGTTGATAGAAGCTGGTGTGTTGACTTTGTTGGATTGCTACTTCAGCATTACTGGTTCAGTTCCTGGCCCAAATCAGTTTGTCGAGTTTGACCTTTAAAGTCTTTTATGGCTTGGGATCAGAGTATTTGAGAGATTTACATCTTTTGTTTAATCCTTCTTGTTTCCTTTGGTCTTCTGAGAGGAAAGTGACTTTTGAAAGAGCCACTACTGAGTGCAATTAGGGGTTTGGCTGCCAGAAATAGGGTCTTTTTGGTAGTGGTACCTTCCTAAAGAATCCTTTCCCTAGCTTTCATCTTCCTTAGGAACCTTCTGGAGTGGCCTTCTGATGAGGTCTGAAGATCTTTCAAAAAGCCATCTGAACCCATCACTATATTTTACAGGGGTATGTCTGCTGGTTGCAGTTTGGTGTTTAATGGTTCGTGTTTCAATGCTGTTTGATGCTGGCTTTTTTAATTTATTATGTACATATTTTATATTTTTATACATTTTATATTTTATATATGTATTTTAATGTTGTATGCTGTCTTGAGTTCTCTTTTAGGGGAAAAAGTGAGAGATAAATCAAATAACTATTTTTCGATAAATTCTATATTTTTTAAAACTCAGGCTGCAACCCTAAGCTGCAGTTATGCTGGTTAGACCAAACCCCAACCCCAAGCTGGCCTGGGGGTGTTGCGAATGTGCCGTAAGACACTTTTGCCTCACTCCTGCAAGGGTTAGGCCAATGCAAACGTATTCTGGTCTCTCCATACCACCACAGGAAGATATGCCAAGTGAATTATGCAGGCCTAAATTGGTTAGGATTGCTTCCATCGTCTCTTGGTTACTGGTAGCCTAATTTATGGGACATTTTGGGGTTTTGCACCATTCACCCACATCAAACGCACCAAAGACTGGTAAATTTTACCTCTTGTTAATTCCCCCAATGTGACTCCATTTGAGTTTATTGTGTTTGCATGCATTAAACGTTTGTGAGAAAGAATGGGCAGTGTTGGCAACAACATTATTCTTTAAAAGGGAAAATTATAATCCAAATGGCAATATATTGCAAGTAGGCTTAACAGATTCAGTACATTAAAAAATGAGATTTTTTTTTTGAACTTCATGATGTCACAAGACCTGGTGTTGCCCAAGCCAGTCCTTTCCCATGCAAACACTATACTAAGCATCCTTGTTGTTAGTTTCTTATAAAGTGCTGCCACAGTTTCTTA
Source organism: Cryptoblepharus egeriae (assembly GCA_030015325.1). NCBI lineage: Eukaryota > Metazoa > Chordata > Lepidosauria > Squamata > Scincidae > Cryptoblepharus > Cryptoblepharus egeriae. The sequence continues at coordinate 51,269,902 of JAREYC010000004.1, forward strand.
TAAAGTGTCAGGCTGGTAGGATCCTAGGAGTTGGCAGTTCTCTGGCTCCAGCTTTCCTTCCAGCCTAGCTACTTCATGAGATGGAACAGGAAAAGAAAAGTGATGGAGGAGGTAAGCATCCCATGATCCTCTCAAGTTCTGTCTATGGAAAATTTGTGGAATAGTGTTTTGTGAAGCCAGCCAATAGAGCAGCAGGTCAGGGTTGTTGGCAGGAGTATGGATGTTCAAAGGGGTTATTTTGGTTGCCTCATGTAATCCCTACATAAGATTCCTACACAAGAAATGCTTAAAAAGGTGATTTTAAAAGTCTGCTATAGGGTGGTATCAGGGACTAGTGGTAAGTAGACCTGCCTAAAGTTTGCCATTTATCTGTCTGAGGCGGGAAAAGATAAAGGGATGCAGGATAAGTTTAAGCGAACGGGCAACTCTTCTCACAAACAATTCATACTGTGCTTGATAGTTGTTAGAGGTGACAGAGGTTCAGAGACCATTCAGAGGAGACCGTTCCTTGCACATCCTATTCCTCCACCACTCAAAAAATAATTGCTGCCACTGTAAGGACACGTCAATGATGCAAAAAAGCAAGTAGATATGGACACATGCTGATCAATCACAATGTGAAGAATCAAAATGTCAATATTTCTTTTCTTTTATTCTAGGAAGGAGAACCAGTTAGGCCAGGAGTAGCTATGACTGATCTTGCTACAGGACTTTATGCATATGGAGCAATTATGGCTGCACTTTTTCAGAGATATAAAACAGGGAGGGGAATGCATGTGGATTGCAATTTGTTGTCATCTCAGGTAAGACATGCTGTAATTATATGTAGGATTTTCTTTTCTGTTGATTTGTGTAGTGTGGCGCATTTGGTGAATTTCAAGAAAAAAAAATGAAAATAGCCTCTCTTATAAGTAACATGACAGCATATTTAAAAAGGGTGTAATACACAACTCACTTCAAAAGTGTGCAGCCAGTTAGGGTTTTTCTTTACAACTGAAAGAAGAGTTTGTCTATATAGCATTAGGATTTGTAGTCTAAGAGTTATTTGTTTGTTTATCCATCCTGCCAACATTCCTAATCACTGGCAGAAGGAGGATTTTTCCAAATCAGTCTTCAAACGCTTTTGGAAGAGAATTATAAGGCCCTGTTGATATCATGAACACTTAATTCTCTCCTCTGAAACCTGTCCTGAAGCACCAGAAAAAGAAGATTTGAAATATGTGATTATGTTCCCTAGATTTAAGTGAGTTTCATGTCGTATTAAATCGGCTAGCAAAGATTGTGTTTAAGAATGAATAGCAATATAAAAGGATGAGGGACTGCTACATACCTTCACCAGAGTTTCCTCCATCTTGCTTGGCCCAGGCAGAATTCACTCTTTCATCCCGCTGTATATACTTTTAATTATACGGTACCACTGAGAAAACTTTCTTTGCTTTTGGGAAGAAAGGCGGAATATACATCAGTGAAATAATAAAATCTAAAAGAGTGGGTGAAGTGAGAGGGAAGTCACAATCACTTTTGGGGCTGCCTGGTTTGAACCGATGTCTCCAGTTTTCCATGCTATCAGAAGAGGAAATGAGTTGTTGGGAATGGAAGATTTATCATGGGGACATTTATAGTACCCTTGGGGCTAAATAGGCTATGTTTGTTTTGCCAGTGATACACAGTTGTTCAGTGGCTTTTTTTGCCAACCCACATTCGTTGTCACTTTCAAGAAAGTCTTGTCTTACCCCTTGGCAGCACTTTCCTTTCCTGCACTGGAGTCAGAAGGAGAAGAGAAGGTTGTCAGCCAAGCGCTACAAATGACTTCCCTGCATTTTCCTTTCATGCTACAATACAAGTGAGAATAGCATGGGTCTTGGCGGTTGGCTCTGCTTGGCCAAGGCTTCCAGTGCCTCAGCCAAGCATGGTTATAATGCACTTGCATTCTCAGTCACTGTTCTGGGATGCAAGAGGAAAGTGTGGGGCTAGTCTATGTTTAACAGAGGGGTCCAGATGCTGCCCCTGAACACACCCAGTGGTAGGTCAGCACCCTTGCCAAAGGGTGCCAATCCAGTTCCATGTTCAGTTGCCCAAAAGTGGTAGTGTTCTCAGTGTGTCATTGTTGGTCAGCAAAAATGATTGTTTCAGTGGCCTAAAAGGCAGAGAGAGAGAGAGAGAGAGAGAGAGAGAGAGAGAGAGAGAGAGAGAGACAGACAGACAGACAGACAGACAGACAGACAGACAGACAGACAGACACCAAGTATAACCATGCTTGTAGAGACTGTGTTTTACCTTGCATAATTTACCTTGCATACCTAACATGTCTCAATCATGTCCCCCCTCAGGTGCCTCTTTTCTATACTGAAAAGCCCCAAATGCTGTAGTCTTTCTTCATATGGGAGGTGATGAGGGCTGTGGGTGGCGCAAGCAGTTAAGACGCTGTGCCTGTTAACCAGCAGGCCAGGGTTCGAGACCTGGGTCGGCCCCACAAAACAGGGTGAGCTCCTGTCCTTAGCCAAGCTCTGTGACGCCAGCTGGATCCAATTGTATTGGCTCTGCTGTTCCATTGGATTAATTCAGTGACGTGGAGAGGGGGGATTTGCTGCTTGGGTAACAGCCTATTCTCCATAACAATCCAACCCAGGCTTTCGTGCTTCGCATGCAGCGTGTGCAGCGCAGAGCACGATACCATAGTCTTTCAAGACAGACGGAGGCCTGCTTATAAATGCCTTTAAAAATCTGAAAATATTTAAATCAATGAGGGATTTTTGAACAAAATAATCTGTAACATTTAACATTACAGTTAAAGTTATGAAATACGTACACTCAGTCACTATACTGTATTATTTATTCATCCATCCTGTTAAAAACATGCAAAAGTACACAAAAGCATCTTTTGCTTGAATGCATCTGTCATTAAAAATGACCTTCAAGTTGATGTGTATAAAATAAAACATAAACCTTACTTGGAGGAACAGTAGGCTTCCTAAAAATTGAGCATGATTGTTGTATAAGATCTCTGGAAGCAGCCAATTAAATGATGGTCAAATAGTACTAACGATATCTACTTGCTAACCATTGTCCACAAGAAAATAAGCTGAAGATCTTTTTAAAATAAGGTTGATGGATTAAATTATGGATGTGGGTTTCTATCGGGTACAAGCATTCCATAGTCCCTTGACTATAAATTTTTAACTCTCAACTTAAATTTCTTTTGAACCTTTTCCCATTTACATGATTTATAATTGTCATCTCCAGTCCTTTTAGCATCAGCATCTAAATAGTTTTCTTTAGATGATAGTAAATAAGAAGGAAGTGGTTTTGGACTTGTTTTCGATTATGAAACTGATCTATGTCTTCTGTTGTGGCCTGAAAATATCTCTTGAAGTTTTTAATATCATTTCTGCATTTAATTACAACCAGTTGAGGAATAAACAATAGTGCAAAAAAAGACTCCAGCAATTTCAGATTTCTACAGCAAGCTACTTCACCATACAGCCCAATCCTATAACTGGGCTGAGTGGGGAATGGCATTGACTGCTGGCTTTGGTTTGCTGGCACTGACTGCTATAAAGCAGTAAAAAGGTGCTCCAGCATTAGGCTGGAGCCCTCCCTCTCATGTCAGTGGAACCCCCACCACCTGCCAAGGAAGTTAAGGTGATGGGGGAACAGGGGAGGCTGTGAGGGAATTGAACAGGGGTGGGGTGAGGGAATGGGGCAGGGAGGCAGTGGGAGGATCTGACAGCAATGGTGCACAACCAGAGATGGGCTGGCCCCATCCCAAGTTCTGGTACGCTGGAAGTGGGAGGGGCCAGCCAGGGTCAGGGGTGTGTGGGTGGGGTGAGGGGGCAGGACTGGGGAGGGGCGAGGGGCGGGGCGACGTTGGCGCCTGTGCAGTGCCTGCTTAGAAGCCGGCCTGCCAGCTTCTAAGCAGGCTCTGTGCAAGCGCCGCCACCGGCGCTCACACAGAGCCTGCCTAGAAGCTGGCAGGCCGGCTTCTAGGAAGGCTCTGCGCAAGCACCGACGTCGGTGCTCGCAGAGAGCCTGCCTAGAAGCGGCCTGCCCGCTTCTAGGCAGGCGCGGTGGGCGCAAAACATGGCGGACCATACCGGTCCGCTATGTTTTGCGTTTCCCTGTCGCTGGCGGTACGCTAGTGGCAGGGAAACTGGAAGAAGCGGTACGGATGCGTAGGCACGTACCGGTAAGTGCCCACCACTGTGCACAACATCCTGTTCTCCTTTTCTGCTGCTTTCTTGCTCCTTTTGGACTTGTGCTAGTGAAATCACTAGGGCAGGACGGAAGAGACACATTGCGAGGGAGGAGGCTTACAATGTGTCAGGAGATTTAAATCTTGTTTTGTACTGAAGCATCTTAAACTATGTACTCTCCCCATGGATTACAGTGCACTCATTTTTGGCCTGGCTGTACCAGTAAGGGGCGGGAGAGCGAAGGGGGGATTTAGCTGTTAGTCTGATATACATTATCTATATATATAAAAATGAAAAGTCACTGACTCACTCACTGACACACTCACTGATTCACTCACTGACTCATCACTGCCCAGCCAAAACCGTTGGGCCTAGAAGCATGAAATTTGGGGTGGGTGTTCCTTCTGTAACAGAGGGATGCACTAAGAACCGGTTTTCGGAAATTCCAACTGGAAGGGAGGGAAATGGGGCACAACACGTTTTCCTCCCAATACTTTGCATTGAAGAATCGGTGACTGAGGGATGCTCTGCCTCAACCTCTGGAACTAGAAGCATGGAATTCTGGGAGGGAGTTCCTTCTGTCACATGAACACCCACCAAGAACCAATGTGGAGAAATTTAACCCTTTAGGCAGTGGTGGGCCCAGCCTGCCCCAACAACCGGTTCTCCGGAAGTGGGCGGGGCCAGGGTGGGTCAAGGGGCAGGGCCAAAGTCAGGGCGCGGGGCGGGGGAGGGCACGCCACCTTAACCCTTCCTTTACAAAAAAATGTATCACTTGTGATGGCATCAATCAGTATTAAGCCCCTGAGTTCAGTGTAATTTGTTCCTATGCATTACACTTTGTTGTGCTCTCAGGGGGAATGTGTGCCACAAATAAGAACATAAAAGCATAAGAAAAGCCTCCACTGGATCACCCCAAAGACCCATCTAGTCCAGCTTCCTGAATCACACAGCAGCCCACCAGCTGCCTCAGGGAGCACATATGACACTTGCATCCAGGTGCCTAATACAGCAGACACTACCACAAGTTCCACTGGTGGTGCTCGTACCACTGGTTGAGAAACACTGATCTACAGTTTAGGACCAGAGTCTGTGGTGTCCATCTGCAGGCTGAGGTTTGCTTCCAAGCCACTACTTAAGGCTACAATCCTGTCCACACTTTCCTGTAAGTAAGCTCCATTGAATATAATAGGACTTCTGAGTAGCCAAGCAAAGGACTGAGCTCTTAGTAACCAGCCTTTGGCTCCAATCCTATTCACTTTCCTGAGAGTAAGCTCCACACACTTTAATGGGACTTACTTCTGAGTAGCCAAGAATAGGATTCGGCTCTAATGCTGCACTCCTCTGCACACTTTCCTGGGAGTAAGCTTCATAGATTAAAATGGGATTAACTTTTGAGTAGTCAGGCATAGGATTACAAGCTCTTAGAAACCAGCTTCTTTCCAGGGAGTAAGCTTCACTATTATAATGGAACTTACTTCTGAGTAGACAATGATTGGGCTTTGAGGCTATACTCCTATCCTCACAGGGGAGTAAAACCTGCTGACTTTAATAGGATTTACTTCAGAGTAGGCAGTGGACTGGGCTCTTGGGGGGGGCAGGATGGGAACTGCATGCTGTCTGCTTATAAGGAAAAGGAGGACAATGAAGATTTTTTTCCCAGGCAGAAGAGTGAAAAGAGGACCTGTCCTGGGAAAAAAAAAATTTATGAGAAGGCTGCATGCTGCCTGCTTATAAGGAAAAGGAGGACAATGAAGATTTATTGTGGTCCTGGAAAAAAGTATGGATAATAAGAAGACTCCATGTTGCCTGCTCATAAGGAAAAGGAGGAGTAAAAAGAGGACCTTTCCTGGGAAAGGAGGACATATGGTCACTCAGTACTTGCTTCTGAGCAGGCATGCAGAGTATTGGGCTCTGATGCTGCCATCCTATCCACCCCTACCTGGGAGTAAGCTCCATTGACTAGGATGGGACTTGCTTCTGAGAATTCATGCAAATGATTGGGTTCTGATGCTGCTATCCTATCTATCCTGCCTGGGAGTAAGCTCCATTGACTAGGATGGGACTTGCTTCTGAGGAGGCATACAAAAGGATTGGGCTCTGATGCTGCCATCCTATCCACACCTACCTGGGAGTAAGCTCCATTGACTAGGATGGGACTTGCTTCTGAGGAGTTCATGCAAATGATTGGGTTCTGATGCTGCTATCCTATCTATCCTGCCTGGGAGTAAGCTCCATTGACTAGGATGGGACTTGCTTCTGAGGAGGCATGCAGAGTATTGGGCTCTGATGCTGCCATCCTATCCACCCCTACCTGGGAGTAAGCTCCATTGACTAGGATGGAACTTGCTTCTGAGGAGGCATGCAAAGAATTGGGCTCTGATGCTGCCATCCTATCCACACCTACCTGGGAGTAAGCTCCATTGACTAGGATGGGACTTGTCCTGGGAAAGGAGGACATACGGTCACTCAGTACTTGCTTCTGAGGAGGCATGCAGAGTATTGGGCTCTGATGCTGCCGTCCTATCCACACCTACCTGGGAGTAAGCGCCATTGACTAGGATGGGACTTGTTTCTGAGGAGGCATGCAAGGGATTGGGCTCTGATGCTGCCATCCTATCCACACCTACCTGGGAGTAAGCGCCATTGACTAGGATGGGACTTGCTTCTGAGGAGGCATGCAAAGGATTGGGCTCTGATGCTGCCATCCTAACCATCCCTACAAGGGAGTAAGCTCCATTGAGTAGGATGGGATTGCTTTTGAGGAGGCATGCAAAGGATTTGGGCTTTGAGTCCCGCAGTGAATGGAGAGAGAAGAGCAGCCACTCAAAGGTCCTCCGTCCCACCTCAGGAATTTTTAGTAATGCAGACACAATTGGAGGAATAAGGAGGGCTCATTTGCATAGACCACCTTTGCAAAAACAAGAAAATACCTCTTCAAAACTTGCTAGAAATAAGGCTTTTAAGCCAAATCAGATGTTTAGCAGAGAGGGGCTTCCTTCCAGGCCGTCAAAGCAGAAATTGTTTTTCACCCTCAGTGTAAAGAATGCAGCTGTTTTAGACAACCACTTACTTAAGCTTGGGAGAATGTAGGCTCTTAATGGGAGCCTGTTTGAATGATGGCTTTTGCATGTGGTTAGCAAAGTGATTAGGAGGGGGAGGGATGGAGGAGGAGGCAGAAGGGGAGGGAGTAGAGCTTCTCCTCTGGGAAGACAGACCCAGAGGCCCTTTAAGAGAAATTCAAACACACTTGCATGCAGTTCAAAGATGATGGCCCCCAATTAACAACGGGTTCGCTAGTCAGCCCCTAATTAACAACCAGTTCTACAGATCCGGTGTGAACCGGCTTCAGCCCACCTGTGCCTTTAGGAGCTAAAAGGGGTGCAACATCTTTTTGTCCCATACTTAACATGGAAGGCTGACCAACCTCCAGCCAATTTGGTGCTTGGTGCCCGGTATAGTGGGGGGGATGTTGTTTGGAGGGAGGGGTTGCACTGGGGAGGATGCTGTGCATGGGGGGACTGATGCGCATGGGGGGACTGATGCGCATGGGGGGTTGATGCACCGTGGGGGGTTGATGCACCGTGGGGGGATGCCGTATGCGGGAATTTTACTCCTGCAATGCAGGTATGCTTTTCGCAAGTGCTTGCATAAAATATGGAGACCCCATATAGTCTTTTAATTATACAGTAATTCTGGGAAATTGTAACAGTTTTCAGTACTTTCTTTATCTTTCTTGAGAGATTTATTGGTAAATACTAGAACTGTCAGTTATTTCAGTATACTGTAAATACATTTGTGAAGTATAGAATTCCCAGTTATACCTTTTCCTATAAAATTCTTATAGTTTTGCTAGTTTAAGAAACAAATCAATTTTACTAGACTACTCTCTTGCTTGCTTACTCTGTGTTCTGCAAACAGAATGTAAGTCACACATGCTCAACATTCACAGAAACACATGCGCGCACATTCTCATCTTTGTGCAAATATGATTGTATACGTATGCAGCCACAGATGTTACACTTTGCAGTCAAGTGTCTCACATACTCCATATATAAATGCTGATCCTTTTCTTTCTTCTTCCACCCACTGGCATATATCTTCTAATGACATGAACCCCACATCATCATCTTTCTGTTTCTCTTTCTTTGTGTACAATGCAGCATTTCTACCACCTGTTGGGTTGACGAACTGTAGTTAGAATAACCCTCGTAGGCAGCGTGACCAGATGTGAAGGAAGAATGAACTGAAGTATCTTTGATTGTGTAGCTGAGGGAACTTGGGCAGCTTATCATACAGTGGTGAGGAAAGACAGATCTGCTAAGATTTCCATTTCTGTTCAGTTGCTAAAAGAACTTCTGCTTTATCAGCAATGCCATTCTGTAGATTTGATGTGTCATGAAAGTGCCAAGGGAAAGCATCAGAAACAAATGAAATATGATGGGGAGAATAATGTAGTTGAAGAGGAATAGTTTGAAGATTTTGTAATCTTCTATGGGCGCAATCCAGAGTAACTATGGGGAGTCCTTGTTCCGACGTGAGAACAATTTACTCTGGATTACAATGAATTTCCCATAAGTTTTCACTAGGTGGTGCCATAACGATGTCGACGTAATTGTCTCTTACATGCTCCAGTAGTTACTCTGGATTGTAGGGTATGTTTCATTTTTAATGCACAAAATTCTCTCTAATTGTGTTTGTTCTCTCTATTATTTCTATTTTACTGATAAGAAAAAGCAATGGATAAATACCATATTCACTCAAATCTTATACGCCATTGAATGGTACCATATTTACCATATCTCAAAGCTAATTAACCATCGAATATAATGCACACCCTGATTTTGGAGACTGAATTTGGCTGGGAAAGGTGAGCATTAGATTTGAGTGAATACAGTAATACCTTCCTCTAGAATCTTTCTCAAGCCCGAACCTTAGATCAAGACCTGGCCTTTTGATGAGGTCAGCTGAAACAGTCATCTCAGGCAGCAGATTAGCAAGAACACTAGCTTTCTCTTCCTGTTTCTTCTATTGATATCCCTCTTACTCCTGGATTGGAAATTGAAGAGCAGGATAAAACAAAGTGTTTTATCCCATACTAGCTAAAAGCGTACCCGCGTCGCGGGAGTAACATTTCCCCATACGCCATCACCCCACGGCGCATAAACACCCCACGGCGCATCACCCCCCCATGCGCATCATCCCCCATGCGCAACTTTTCCCCACGCGCAACTTTCCCCCATGAGCAATTCTCATGTGCCACTTCGCCCAGATGCATCAATCCCCATGTGCATCATCCCCACATGCGCAACTTCGCCCATGTGCAACTTTCCCCCATGCGCATCATCCATCCATGCGCAACTTTCCCCATACACAACCTCCCCATGTGCACCAACCCCCATGCGCAACATTCCCCATACGCATCATCCCGCATGCGCATCGGTCCCCCATGCGCATCAATCCCCCCATGCACAACTTACCCCATGCGCAACTTCCCCCCATGCGCAGCATCCTCACCAGTGCTACCTCTTCCTCCAAACAACATCCCCCAGTGCACCAAGCAGAGAGCACCAAACTGGCTGGATGCTGGTCAGTCTTCCATGTTAAGTTTAGGACAGAAACACGTTGCCCCCTTTTCAGCCCCTGAAGGGTTAAATTTCTCCACATGGGTTATTGGTGGGTGTTCAGGTGACAGAAGGATCCCTCCCAGAATTCCATGCTTCAGGCCCAGCAGCTGGGGCAGAATATTGATGAGTCATCAATTCTCAAATGCAAAATATGGGAGGAAAACGCATTGTGCCCCTTTTCACCCCCTTCCAGTTGTAATTTCCAAATACTGGTTCTTAGTATACCTCTTCATCATGGAAGGAACACCCACTCCAAATTTCACACTTCTAGGCTCGGCAGTTTTGGCAGGGCGGTGATGAGTCAGTCAGTGAGTGAGTCAGTTGGTGAGTGATTTTTCTCTTTTATATATATATAGAAGATAAGAGTCACAGGACATCAATCAGTCAAGATCCTGACACAAAAGTATGCAGGAAAGAGGGCTAAAGCAGCCGTGGCTCTAGCTGGATAACAGAAATGTGATCTCCGTTCAGAATGCATCTTACTGTTCAGCATGGGTGTTGCATTTAGCATTTCTTGACCAGTAGACAGGGATGCTTTGGGCAGTCATGTCTGCAGTCCTGTGCCCCAGTAGGTTGAATGACAAGGTATCTGGGCAGTTGTGACTGTAGAGCATCCGTATCCTCCAGTCAAGGAGCACTATATGTGGCACCTTTATGGAATGGTAAGGTCTGCTCAGCAGGTGGATAAGTTTGTATGAATCCTGGATCCAATTGCTGGGTCAGGATTTGGACAGCCCTGGACTAGCGTGTCAGAGGATGGCATTTTACTGGTGGGTGGGGGCAGTGGTGGGCTACAGCAGGTTCGCACCTACTCTATAGAACCAGTTGCTAACGAGAGATAGGACATATAAGGTTTTAAAATAGCCATTTAAAAGTGGCTGCCAGATGGGCATAGAACCAGTTGTTAATTTCTTTGAATCCCATCATTGGGTGGGGGAAAGGCAGCATTTAGCTTTTAGGTGCAAGGAGATTTTGGGCTGACCCTGCTTGGAGCAATTTAAATAGGGTTGCCATAATTCTCTTCCACAAACTTGGGACAAGGCCCTCTGTCACACATGCTAGTATGTGAACACAATCCCCCCAAATCAGGACTGTCCTTATTTTTTGGGACAAATGGCAACCCTAACTTTAAACCTATATTCCGGAGCGGTGATCAACACAAGTTGCTCCTCTGGGCATGCTACGTAGGCAGCCAGTAACTACCTTATGGTACTCATGAGGTGACACTCCCTCACATCTCTCAGAATCACAAGCACCTGCACTACCCCACCCTCCTGATCACAGGGGAAACCAGCTGGCAAGCTGTTGGGGGGTGGGGAGTAGCTGTCAGGGAGGGGTAAGTGGCTCCCAACCATGATGGACAGGGCAAGGCTGATGGGTGGGAATGGGAACAAGCTGCCCCCCAAGCATACAAGGTGGCCCAAGAAAAGCCCAGACACCAGCAGAGACAAGAGTGTAAAGATAGAGATATGTTTATTGCCATTACAAACCAGTATCAGTATAGGGAGTGTCCTGTGCTCCCTAGCAACAGAACAGCAGTCAGGAGAGGTCACCAGAATCAAAGGGCCAGCACAACAGACCCAGGGTCCCCACCTACAAGACCCAAGAGAAGAGGGACACCCCCATCCTGGGGGCAGCTGGCCCAGGAAAGAGCCCCCTGTGCTGGCTCAGAAAGGCATTGTTGCCCCATGCAGCTAGCAAAGGTGGAGGAGGCCACGGGGGAGGGGAGAACGATGGGAGGGGAGTCTGGAGGGCACAACAGGGGGCCTCCAAAATGGCAAAGCAGACTGGAGGTGTCCACATCAGCTGTGGGAATGGGAACCCCCCCCCCAAACGGGGGGGTTCCCTGGTTGGCATGCCAATCTCCCAAGGTGTCCCTGGGGCAGGCCCCTTGGGCAGGGGTGCATGGTCATGGAACTTGGGGACGAAGACATGTCCATGTCTCTAACCCCCCCCCCCCGGGACCAGGCAGAGATAAAGAAGAGGGGATGTCCTACATCTAGATAGCAGAGGACCCCGAGGGTATTGCCATCACATGTACTAAGGCTGCAATAGCTTGGGGGGCAAGAAAGCAGCACAGTGAAAGCAGACAGACACCCACTCCTTGTGCCTCTACTCTCTCCTGTGCCGCTTAGTGGGATGAGGTGGAGACAAATAGCTGCGTCGCTCTACATGAAATCCTGCCTGGGCATGAGGGGGCCTGCCTCTCTGCTCAGACATCTCATCTCCAGCACCTGCTTCCTCCTCATTGACAGCTGTCTCCTGGTCCTCTGCATGCCGAGCCCTGAGCGCAGGCACCCTCCCTCCTTCCCCCCTGCCCTGGCCCTGCCTCCCACACTGAGCATCACCTATTTGGTCACCCACCAGTTGTCTGAGAAGGGCAGTCAGTTCCCTGAGAAGAGCAGTCAGCTCCCTGCACTGGGTACATATCTCTTGGACAGATGAGCTGAGCTGTCTGACGTTGGTGTTGAGTGTATCTGAGTGTATCATGTACTCCTTCATGAGAGTCTGGATGGCAGTTGACTTGATGATCTCCAAGTCTCCAAGGCGCTGAATGGCATCCCTGAACTGTTGCCCACTATCAGTCAAGGCCTGCAGCATCTGTAACAACAGAGCTTCCATGTTACTGGGCAGAGGCCATGGTTCTTGGGGGCTCTGGGCACCTGGCTGCAAAGGGATTGTATCATCATCATCTTTAGCATCACCCTCATCTGCTGCTGCCGCTGCTGCAGCCACTGGGCATTCTGCTGGTGGTAGCTGCATGATGGGGTCTTGTGAATAAGGCTGAGGGTCCCCACCTGCTGCATTGCCTCCACTGTCATGTGGGCTAGCATCCTCCCCCTCCACTGCCCCCTGTACTGTTGGCATTGCCTTAGACCCACTCCCTGTGCCCACCCACCCCTCGCCAGATGATGCAAGGAAGAGGTCATCCAGGGCCATAGACATGGCATCATCCTGGAACTGCTGCCTGGCCCCTGTTCCAGTGAGGGAGAGGTCCACTGCATCCAAGGGGACACCTGCAACATACATGGAAAGGGGGATCAAAACACCCACCTGCCATGCAGCCCCCAAGCCCAGTCCTCAGACATGCCTCACACTTCCAGTCCCCCCTTGCACCCACCAGGGGAGGCTGGAGAGCCAATTGGATGTGCAAACATCAGCTCACTGGGCTGCAGTTCGTGGCCACTTACAGCTGCAGAGGTTGATGGTTCAGTGTCCTGTGGCACAGCAGCATCTGCAGAAGCAGAGGTGAGGAAAGACAGGATAGGTCAGGTCAGAGTGTGAGCAGTGGGAGAGGGCCAGTGCCAGATCACCCCACCCAAGGAGCCCCTGGGGTCATGCACTCATGTGCCAAGGTGTCAGTGCCAAATTGAGCAGTGGGATGAGCAGGTACATGTGTCCCACCCCCTCGCACTGCATTCAACTGCCTCTGTAAGTGCAATCTGAGGTTGTCTGGCGCATTCCTGAAAGAGCACCCATAATTCCTGGGGAGTCCAGTTTGGGCATGAGTGTCTTTAGATCCTTTCTGTCCTGATCCCAGGGCCGCAATCTCTGCTGGCACAGGATTGCACCCCCCTGGCTTTGCCACCGACAGGGAGAGTGGGGGGCAGAGCTCCGCCCCTTCATTGACGATGGGGTCTTGCAGCTCCACTTCTTCAGTGACAATGGGGCTGTCCTAGCATCTCACAGCTGAGTGCAGCTCATAATTCAAGGATTTCCCAAATCAAACTGAATTTTAAATGACATTTTTCTTTGAGCTGTGCTGTTTTTGACATCTGCATGATTGAGCTGGCATTTGTACTAAAGACAACACAAAATGTTCAAAGGCATGTGGAACAGGTGGGTGAACAGTAGGTGTTCATCAGCACTGTGAAGATGTAAAACTAAATCTCTTTCTTTGAACAACATGTTCTGTTTCAAATACTACTCACCTCCAGAGATTTGTTTTGTATGTTATCCTACATTTCAATCAGAAAAAGAACTTAATCATAGACAGCTTTTAAGTAGAACCACTTTGTTGTCCAACACAATGTAGGACTGCCTTGTATTTCCTTGTTATCTATCCATTTCTCTCTCTGTGTTATGAAGCAAGTTTGTAGTCCTGTAGACCAGGCCTGTCAAACATGCAGCCCGAGGGCCACATGTGGCTCTTTGCAATCACACTTACATCCCTTGAGTGATCTTCCCATCCCCAGAAGCAGCTCAGTAGTGGCAGCAGCACACCAAGAGCTGTACGCCTTGATTTTGATCTGGGCTGCCCAGGAGGAAGGAGGGTTCATGTGCAGCACCAGCACCAGTAGCAGCTGCTGCTTCTCAGGGGGCTCCGCGTTCCCTGAAAAGCCCTCTGTGTGCTCCCCGCAGTCTTGCAGGCCAGCCCTGGCCAGCCCCAACTCTCCCGCAGGGGCATCTCCAGCTGGCTAGGGTCTATGCACTGGCCTAACTCACCCAGGAGCCTTGCGACACTTTTGTGATACCCCCAGGCCAGCATAGGACTTGTGCCTGCTTAGCCAGGGATTACAGTTGTGCTGTTAGGTTTTGATAAAGTTATTCTGTGTAAGTTAAAAAAAATTCTTGCAATATCCTTAGTTGCAGTCTGGTCTCTTTTCTCCCAACTTACTCCAGAGTTCAATATGTTTTTCTTTTGCTGACTTTTTTTGGTTTAAGCCAGCTAGAATGCTCTTCAGGGGGCTGCTAATTTCATTTGGTCCTAGTATGACTTGATTTGTAGAACTTAGCATGTGCACAAAAAAAATTAAAATGTGTGTGTTCTTGTGAATAAATTGAGAAAGTGTTAGGTGAATGTAGACAGACATGATGATATATATTTATAGCAGGTAGATCTGTGTCTGCACAAGTGAATGAATGCTGAGATTGTATCTTTGTGGAACATCTGCTTTAATGGCTGAAGGCCACCTTTGTGGGTTTGTCTCTGAAAATGGAAATAAAACATGCTTTGTACTCCATAAAGAAAACAGTATAAGATGTAGACTAAATAATGTTTGGTAATGAGATGTATTGTGTGGTCTTTCCTCCTGAAGGATCTCAAAACATTTGGAAGCATCAATGAGTTTCAGTAGTCTCTTGATGCTATTTCCATAATGGCAAAAGGCAAAAAGGAAGTAGCTATAGCAGTGGATTCTATAATCCAGTTATTAGGAAAACAGTTCTGAAATACTAGCAAATGTTACTTCCACAAATGTACTATAATTCTCATTGAAAGAGAAAAAACAGGCACATTAAGAAAAGGGGGAGAAGGAGAGTTTGATAATTAAGGAGCTTAATTCCAGCCTCTTCCCCTGTGAGAACTCTTTCTACTTCCATCCCTTACTGACAAAACACTGCTTGTGGATATAATATCCAAACTAATATTACAATAATATATAAACAAATAATATAATAAGTGGGATTCTGGAAGTACTATAAATACTAATACATAGGATTCTGGATATACTGTATAATATCACAAACTGATATTATACCCAAATAAGGTGCAATCTCGGTTTGTGTGTGGAGTTGTACATGTGCAGTTAGGTTTGTTGCACTGAACTCTTAAGGGTGTAACTGACAATGTTTCACTCATTTTCCCGCAGCCGTGTATTGCCAAAGTAGTCCAATAATGGTGGATAAACTGCCTTTTATCTGTCATTGTTAATCTTTCTGCTTTATAGAACCCTGATAACCTTCCACAAAACACTGTTTCAAAACTACTGCCTGTGAGTAATGTGAACTTAATGTTTCATTCCTAGACCCAGGGGCTTGTTTCATTTGTAATTACCAAAGTATATTAGCTGATGCCTTGGATTTATAGGCTCTGATTTTCTCATTCTGCTTCCAGGTTTTGGCAATCATCATTTGCCATTAAATTTGGGCACATTAGTGCCAGAACTGATGGGTTATAAACTGTGGTTATAACTGTGGTTTGGAGACAAATCATGCTTTGTCCAGTTTGGAAGTATGAGTGTCTCTTGTTATCCACTAGGGATCCAATTCCAGAACTTGTGGATAAAAAAATTGTGGTTAAAAATAGTTGAAAAATAGATTTAAACTCCCACTTACAGGTTTCTTGCTCTTCCATTGTTCTTAATGGAATAAGGTTGTGCCTCAGTATCTTCAGGGTTTGAGTCTCAGACTCTGATGATATCCTAAAAAATAATGAATAAAAGCAATTTTTAAAAAATAAAAAGTGTTTAAAAAAATAAAAAGTGTTTAAAATTGTAAAAAGTCTCTTTACGATTATTTAGTTACAGCTTTCCTTACTGTTTTAGAGAGGCAGTCAGCAATCAGAAATGCAGAGGATCCCCTGCCTCTTCCTGTTTCAGCTGAAGAATGCTTAACTGTTTCTCTGGAAGCGGAAAAGCAGTTTTTAAAACTGTGATTTGCAGTAGCTGTTAATATTGACTCAAATCTGTGCATAAAATCTATGTATGACGTGGTTGTACCTCTATGGAAAAACTGCCTGAACCAGGAGGTGAAGCAGAGAGTTGGAGTGAGGGAAAGTAGGAGAGAGAACACTATAAGCCGGAAGCGTCATTCCTTCTGCTAATTATAGCTTGGCAATTACATGTAACCAAATAATCCCACAGTAACCAAGCTATTGTGTGGGGTGCAACACCTCGGTGGATCAACATGCTGTTCTTATCAACCTGAAGGTCAGTAGGTTGGCAGTCCAAAATCAAAGTACTGCAAGATGGAGTGAGCTCCCTTTACTTGCCCAGCTCCTGCCAACCTAGCAGTTTGAAAGCATGTAAATGCAAGTAGAAAAATAGTTGCCACCTTGGTAGAAAACAGTGGCATTTAGAAAACACTGGCCACATAACTACAGAGATGTCTTTGGTCAGTCTTTGGCCTTGTCATGGGGATGAAGACTCCCTAAAGTCGGTCATGACTCCCTAAAGTCAGACACAACTAGCAGGGCAACCTGTGGTAGACAGCTTTACCTTGTTAAGCTATTATGTAACTACTGATAGTTTTTTAACCTTGGTATGATGATCTTAGCCGCATCCATGTTTCCAGATGCTCAGAGATATTGTTAATCTGTTGCTGACTAGAATTTGAATTACACAGGTTTTTAGGCTGCAGGCAAAAAGAAAAAAATTTGGAACAGCATTTAGACTTTGGTTTTGCTCTTTTTTACTCATGATTTTATCTCAGTGAAAAAGAGGGTAATTCCTTATTAACAGACATCCTTTAAGCAGCAGTTAATGGCTTAAAACAGCCTGCTTACCAAGATAACACAGTAGGCAATTAATGTTCTTCTCTAGAGGGCTGAGAAATCCCTTTCAGCTCTGGTTTCCTTTCAGCTGGAAGGGAGACCCGCTCTTCCTTGGGGAATGAATACAAAGTGATTATTGCTTTGTATTCAGTTCCAGGGAGAAGTGCAGTGTCTGCCTCCAAGCTGAAACTAAGCTGTTTTAATCCTGGATGAGGGAAATTGATTCATTGCTGCCTTCATTACCAAAACAATTGCTTTTGTTTAATCTGAAAATGGGTATCTGTGGACTGAAAAATGGTATCCATGGAATGAAACCACAGATGTTGATGTTCAGCCGGTACATTGATCACTGTTTTATGAAGAGTTTTGGAACAGCCCCTAATTTTGCTGATTATTTGATGCTCTATCCAGTTTGCATTCAATCAATTCAGGATTCTTTGTGCTTCCCAGGAGAGTAATTATTGCTGTGATGGAATGCTTTTTGATTGGTTTTTGGAACTTAGCATCTTTAATTAAAATTACAATTAAGTAGTAAAGTCTGTGAAATAAATGTAATTTTGCTTTTTTATTTCTTTTCAGGTTGCATGTCTTACCTATATAGCAAGTAATTTCTTAAATTGCAAAACAGAATCCAAACGATGGGGCACTGCACATGCAAGTATTGTTCCATACCAGGTAAACAAAAGGAAAAGTGTGTTATCTAATTAAGAAATAGTGTCTAATCCTGTCCAAAGTTCCAGCATTGATACATCCCTAAAGTAAAGAAAACAAACATTCCCTTGCCTTGAAGAAGCCTCCATGACTGCCCCACTATCACAGGGTGAGATGTATGCCCCACTGGAATGACTACAGTGGTGTTGGAAAGTTGGACAGGACCTGTAGTGTATTTTTAAATCAAAAGAGATAGCTTTTGAAATTTATACATGCCATATTTTTGTGACCAACAGAATCTATTAAATTCTTTTTTTGTCTAGTTAGAATAGCTGTTCATTTATTCCATGTTGCCTTTTGCATGTATATTTATTATAATCATATTAATAAGAAATGAAATAAGAACAGAAAAAACACATGGTAATCACAGTGGGATTATTTTAATGCATGGTTGAAACCTGATTTTATGTCTGAATAATTAGTATCTGATTTTAGTGAATGTGTTTTAAGTTCCATAACTGCAAAAAGGAAAGTTAACTTCATGCACTGAATGTTAAAGGCTTTGGAAGTATAAGGCTGATATTGACTTTTGAGCTTTTGTTTAATACAGATTGTTAGGGTCCTGTTAGCCAAGTATGGACCTGATAATTTGTATCAGATATATAGCTAAAGGCAAGGCGATCCCATTGATTGCAGTGCCCTAATCTTTGATAAAGCCATATCAGTAGTCCATCCTAGTTTCTTTGTATTCAATTTAATTAGGCAGCAATACTTTCTCTTTTTTGATTCTGAAGAAGAAGCAAGTCTATTCCAAGATTGTCTTGTTGGATATAGACCTCTCTAGAATAGTTTAATATTGAGGTCCTAAAGGTTTTATACCTGCTTGATTAAGGGCAAAATCCAGAGTAACTACAGAGAGTCCTTGCTCCGGTGTAAGAACAACTTACTCTGGATTCCAACATGAATGTCCCATAGGTTTTCACTAGGTGGTGCAGTAACAACGGGTGCAAGTCTTATGTGCTCCTGTAGTTACTCTGGATTTGGGGGTAAGAAATGGTCAGTATTACCTTGGCCTCAGGTTTATGTTTGCATCAAAGTCCATGAAATAATTATTTATCATACAACATTAATTTATTATCCTGTGACCATTTTAGGGGATGAATTTGGTTACATGTGACTTTTTACTGCTTTTATTTCCTATTACTTTTGAATTCTTATTACCAAATTCAGACTGTTTTTGTCCAAAAAGCTTTGACTTTAAAGCCCATTAAGATATTCTAGTATTTTATTTTATTTTATAGTATTTTCTTTTCCAAATAGCGTGGCGCCTCACATAAAGTATGTTGCACGTAACAAACAAAAATTTCTCCAGGATTCTGCTTCACGTAAAGAAAGTGCTTCATGTAAAGAAAATATTTGATGGCAGTTGGGGCAGACATGCTGGCCGGCAGCCTGTTTATAAAGCATCAGGGCTGCCTAGCGCACCTGCCCATAGTGAAAGCAACACTTCCATGCTGTTCCTCTGTGGTCAGGCGTCTGCTGGGCAGAGGGAGAGAAGAGCAGTGGAGAAGAGGAAAGCAGCTCAGGGGTAGCCAGAAGGGAGCAGGGGAGAGAGAGGCTCAGGAGGAAGAGGAGGAGAAAGTGGGGAAACACTTTGAAGGTGTCTTGGATTGCAGCCTCCTAACCATGTCTACCCAGAAGTAAGCCCCACTGTGTTAAATGGGTCTTACTCCCAGGAAAGTGTCTTTAGGACTGCAGCCTAAGTAGACTACATAAGATCATGCACATTGAATGGATGTTTTGAATTCAATTCCAGTGTTTTGTCATCATTTTTACATCCAGTTATTATTTTTATATGAATATTTTGGGGGTTGTGGAACCAATCGTCTGAGTTTCCATTATTTCCTATGGGAAAATCCACTTCATGTAAAAAAAGTTTCATGTAAAGAAACTGCCTCCGGAACGAATTAATTCTGTTACGTGAGGTGCCACCGAATAGTAAAACCTTGGATTTAGAGTAACTTGGATTGAGAGTGTTTTGCAAGACAAACATTTTAAATACATTTTAATTTGATATACAAGTGATGCTCAATAAACAAGTGATGTCTTGATAAACAAACCTTCCAGGTATGCAGCTGAAACCTCCCACATTTTCCTGAACAGGATTCTTGTCCCTTAGCTCTTAACTGAACCCCTCTGGCTTGCAAATCAACTTCTGAATCACCAGACAGTTCAAGCCTTGGATAATAAAATGCCAATTAGCTGGCAGCACTCCTGCTTCCCCCAAAGTTCATAAAGATGCTAAGGAAAAGAGCATCAAACCACTACACTCTCAAATAAAACAGAGAGAAAGTTTATTATTTATTGTAGAGGAAATAAGGCACCAAATAGCAGATTTACATGATAAATCCCAAAATAAAAACAATAAAGCTATCTACCTGAATCTAAACTGATACACTAAAGAGCACAATCCTAACCATTTCTACTCAAAAGTAAGCCCATTGTGTTCAATGAGTCTTACTCCCAGGAAAGTGTCTTTAGGATTGCAGCCTAACTCACATCAGGAGAACATTATCTTAAGTTATGTAAGGTCCCTTCTGCAGCAAGTACCTCATAAACTTTCGTCCATCCAAGGCTGGTATTGCTTAACCCCTGATGGATTAGAGATGGTCCTCAGCCTAGCAACAAATAGCTTCCAAGATAGTAATCCAAAGTAAGAACACAAGGTAAAGATTTATCAGTAACCCAAGGTAAAGACAAAGTAATAACCACCCATGCCTGAATGGGCTCACCCTTTTGTAGGATTCCTTTCAGAGAAATTCTCCTGTACCAGTCAGGTTTTAGCAAGGTCCTAGATTCCAGAAACTTAGAAGCTGCAAGAAGCTTCTTCCAGGGCAGCTGAACTCTCAGTCCAATTAATGCTTATTGATGCAGGTGGCTTAAGTATGTGGGACCAACGTTGAAGCATAAAGCAAAACTGATAAGTGTGGCCAGTTCTCACCAGCTTTGTCCTTGGTGCTTGATTACATAAGGCTGCAATCCTACCCACAATTTCCCAGGAGTAAGCTCTACTGACTATAATGGGACATATCTGGTAGACAGGCATAGGACTGGGCTCTAAGGCTGCAATCCTAAAGACACTTTCCTGGCAGAAAGTCCCATTGTACACAACGGGGCTTAGTTTTGAGTAGTCATGCTCTGGATTGTGTTCTATGTCTCACAGCTGAATGTTATTGCACTCCCATTGGTTTCAAGCCGCCTTAGAGTGTTGTCAACTGACTGGGCCTGTTACCCAGACTCTCTGAATCAATTTTGGCTTTCATCAATCAAATTTAAAATGGCCTCTTAGTTCAAGGTACCCACAACAGGTGGTTTCAACACATTTTTTCCACATCCCTCCGATCTAAATCCTCCTAAATTCTAAATCCCATTCTCTGGAATTGCATCCCCTTTGAGTTGAGAACGGCCTCTTCACTACCAACATTTATTTGGTATTTAGACCTGTTTATTTAGGAAAGCATTTGTACATGCCTTATAAATTTTATGCTGCTATTATGAAGGAATGTTTTTATTGCAGGTTTTTATTGCTGATGCTTGTCATATTTTTATACTTTACTGTGTTTTATTGTTTTTAAGTGTATTTATTGTTTCTATTCATATTTTATTGTTTTAAATTGTTTTAGTGTAAAAATCTTTGATTGTTAGTTGCCTTAAGGGGCCATTTGGGGAGAAAGGGAGAGTCCAAATATAATAAATAAATAAGAATAAATCAATCAAACATGAAATGGTGCCATTGCTTCTCTCATGGCCTTTTCAAAAGCTTAGCAGTATTCTATCATTATCAAACAAATGCTGCAGTGATTGTCAAACTGTGCACTGCAGCATTCAGGGGCACTGTGATGAACTCACAGGAACATTATGGGATATCTCTAGTAGCATGTTCTGACTAGACATCCAGGGTGCTCTGTCTTGAATTGCATGAGATTTGAAATTGCAGTGCCTGGGAGAACAAGTAGGGCCCTGACAGGGCACAGCGACTGTGGTACATTTGGAAACTGCTGTAATAGCCTGTTCTATTGGGCTGCAGAATGCCTGTTCCAAGAGTACTAACTGCTTCAGTGCACCCTTGAAATGTCTCTGGCATTGAGCAGAATAGCATAGTCGTGAAGTGCCATTGGAGAGGTGAGAGCCTTCCTGCACTTGTTACCAGATCACTGACCACACACTGGAACAGGTAACCAGAAGCAGGGAAAGGACAAAGCAGGATAGAGAGGGGGAAAGAATGAAGGCTGGGGTGGCTGCAACAGAGATGGATCCTGTGGTTCCAACAGAGACCCCATTCCATAGCAGCTTCCCAGTTTCCTTGACATGTGTCAACAAAATCAGTGGTGCAGGTCTGAGTAGTCCCATTGGAGAGTATGAGGCTTATGGTGAGGTATTTAAATCCTTTTCTGAATCCTACCAATAGCCCTCTCCCCATAGATACAGTACATGTCTTTTCAATGTGGCTGCATCAGTGGTGGAGGGGTATAGGGTTGGGCTGTATGTCTTACCAGGAATCATAAACTAATTAAATATGATGGCTCACAGCTTTTCTTGAGAGCATCTGCAACTGTAATCAGAGCAGGTGCCTTCAGATCTTCAGTTACAGAACCTATGCACCAGGGGACACCATTTTGGTGATACCATAATACATAGAACCATGTAATGCCTCTGGAGAGATAAAAAGAGCAAATTAAAAGTGCCCTGACACATCACTTGCAGAGGAATCTTATAGATTTCTCAAGCATATGAAATACAGAAAAGTTCCCAGGCTATATCCAAACTCAGCTTCATTGTACTGAGAATGAAAATTGTTCAGTGGGACCAGTATGATGAACAGAGTACATTGACATCAGTTTTTCTAACCATCAATAGTTTGGTAATATTCTCTGGAGGAGGTAGATGACTGAAGAAAGAAGAGTAGGTTTTATATATATATATATATATATATATATATATATATATATATATATTACTACCTCTTCTGGAATTACTGACAAGATATATATATATATATATATATATATATATATATATATATATATATATATATATATATATATATATATATATATATATATATATATATCTTGTCAGTAATTCCAGAAGAGGCATACAGAAAACTGACTGTACAAAAAAATGTAATTTATGAAAAACTAGCAGAATGAACCCATTGTTGCAAGAGTAAGATTTCAAGAATATTTGTTCACCACTGGGCATTTGGCACCACCAGGTGCAACCATGCAGTGAGCAGCAGACACCACCAGATAGCAGGCACCAGGCATATCTAAAGGGCAACGGGCACCACTGTGCTGTGGGCAGTAGGCACCACCTGGCCTAAGATGGCACCACTGGGCACCACCTGGGAGCAGGCACCAGTGGGAACCATGCATCCTTACTGAGCACTGGGTATCCTTACCAGGCATCACTTGGCATTGGGTATCAACAGGCACCATTGCACAGTGGGCAGCAGGCATCACTGGACATCACTATTGGAATCTGGGCATTACTACTGAACACCACACATCCCAATGGGCAGCAGGTAGCAGCAGGCACTTGTCACCACTACCAGGCACCAGTGGGCATCACTGTGCATCCCTGCTGTGCACTACGTACCAAGCACCACTGGGCACCACGAGCACCAAAGTGGGTCTTAATGGGTTTTTACATCACAGAAGGAATATGCTCCCCAAATTTCATGCTTCTGGGTGCAGGGCTTGGGACTAGGTATTGATCAGTCAATATTTAATATTAAATATAGGGGCAAAATCACATTGCAATCCATTTCACTCCCTTAGGGATTAAATTTCTAAAAATTTTTTTTCTAAGGCCCATATCCTAAAGTCAAATTAAGCCCTTTGCTCCAGAGCAGTTAAGGACACTTTCCATAAGAAAACACTAAAGGGTGACATAACTGCATGGACCCATAACTGCTCTGGATTTTGCCCTTAGTAGATGCTCCCATCATAGAAGAAATACCCTCCCCAAATTTCACACTTCTATTGGATGATCACTGATTAGTCAGGGATTCTTCAAGGTAAAGTATAGGGATGAAAATGCGTTGTGCCCCTTTTCACGCCCCTTCAGTTTGAATTTCCAAAAATTTGTTCTTAGTGGGTGCCTATATCATGGAATGAACACCCTCCTCAAATTTCATGCTTCTAGGTCCAGCAGTTTTGGCTGGGTGTTGAGTGATTGAGTGAGTCAGTGACTTTTCAGTTTTATATATACCGTACAAATAAGATAAAAGATGTGAATTTCAAAATGGCAAGAAATGGATAGTAGAGTGTTCAATCAATTGCACAGGAAAATGTATTAGGACAGAGAATGGTTTATAAATCTAGAATATGCACACAGAAAGTCAGTGGTATGGAGAATGGATCAGCCCCAAAACAGATTTAAATGCTATGCTAAGACAGTAGACTGAGGAAGGAAAAAGAAAACTCAAGCTGAAGTCCATATCAATAAAAGGATGAAAGATGGTCCGAAGCTTTAAATTCCATTGTTTGGAGGTGACCCAGAATCAGAAAACATCATCATTATCTTGGATTGAAAAGAGCATTCTTTGAAGTGTGACTGTTTGATCCAACACTGCATGGTGTGGTCATTTGTGGTGGAAACATCTGCTGATTTTACATCTGCTGTTCTAATAGATTGTTTGCTCTGCCCTAGGTAAAAGTTCAGTGCATTCTTTTAACAGATGGTTAAACTGAGGTTTCAATGAGTTTGTGACCAGACAAAGTTTACTTTAGTCTAGTGCCTTTTGGAATTGAACCCAAGAATGTTCGAGTTATAATCCTGAAAGTTATGATACACAACCCTTTGCTTCCTGGAATACGATCTAGAGAAAAGATTATATTATTTTAGAAATCCATTAGTTTCTAAACATTTTGAAATAGTTAAGGACAACTTTAAAAAAATGAATCAAAGTGTGAATCATATCTTGGCAAACTTATTTTTCACAGCTAGGAAATTCAAAATTAAATTGAGCTTTTTTTGAGAATCATTAAAATTGGCATGAGTGTGTGTTCAGGCAAGATTTAAATTACAATCATGAAAAGTTGTAGACTTTGCTATGGTACTTTTAGAATGTCAAAATGTCATTAAATCATTGTGGATTATGTAACCTTTGGGAATCTCTTTTTAACAGATGTTGAGAGTTTTTAGAAAGTTAGTACGGTATTTTCAACATCAGTGTCTC
Organism: Cryptoblepharus egeriae; assembly: GCA_030015325.1. NCBI lineage: Eukaryota > Metazoa > Chordata > Lepidosauria > Squamata > Scincidae > Cryptoblepharus > Cryptoblepharus egeriae. Next base: position 51,294,829 of record JAREYC010000004.1, read on the forward strand.
TGTGTGTGATACAGTCCTGAACAGTTTTATACAAGAAAAGTGACCAACACACATTATTTGTTTAGTATTCAAAATGTGTTTGCAATCAGCAAGTGTGTTTCTCCTAATTAGTATTTCAACTTGCTTGGACATGATCAGTTTTATAAAGGAAATGTTCTCTTACCCTGCAATCCAGAGTAACTACGGGAGCACGTAAGAGACTTTACGTGCACCCGTAGTTACTGCACCACCTAGTGAAAACCTATGGGAAATTCATATTGCAATCCAGAGCAAATTGTTCTTACACCGGAGCAAGGACCCCCCGTAGTTACTCAGGATTGCGCCCATAGTTTCAGTTCCACTAAACTGGAAAAACTACAGTAAAAAGTGGATTCTGCAAATAGGGATTGGGAATTCATTTGATGGGACTTTCCAGTTTTCTGAACTGTTCTATTCTGTTCCATCCAGTTTTCTGAACTGTATTCCTGACCATGCTGACAACGTATTCCATCTCCATGTCAATTCCCTTCATGTTGTTTCACTGTTTTCTCCTTTTCCCCCCTAACACTGACTCTGGATACTCTAATGTAGGCTTAGTACTTTTTTCACAAGAAAGAGGGTTGCTGAGCATTTGTGCTGCCTAACTTACCTGTCTCATTAATGGGAACTGAAGCTTCTCTGTACCATTTGGCAGTATGTGATTACAATCTCTCCAAATTGGGATTGTCCTTGTTTTCGGGTCATTGGCAACCCTAGTATCAGTGCTATGATGTAGGAAAGGGGCTATAATCTTTTTATCCTGGCCAGAGTTTCAATCTGGATTGCACACCACCCTGTGATTTCATCAGGAGAAAAGTTCCTGTTGGTGCTAAGGATACTATGTCAAATGGTAGCCATGGACCCCAAAATCTGAATCAGGATCTAGGAAGGGACAAAGAACTAAGATCCTCCCTTTCCAATGGTCCAAATCTGGATTTGGTGTTATGGCTGCTGTCTTGGAAAGAGAAATTAAGAGCACAATCCTACTCAAAAGTAAGCCCTATTGTATTCAATGGGTCTTACTCCCAAGAAAGTTTTCTTAGGAATGTAGCCTCATCCCATCAGTTCTTGTAATAACTTGAACAGCATATGTAGCTTGCCCCATAGTTTTCTTTGACCAGAAACTTTTAGCTCTAAATGTCACCGCATAAAATTACTTTGTGAAGTTGATTGGCTCTTCAATTATTACAATGAAATGAATATATTTAATATATGCACATACATACATCACTTCAGTCTATTTTTATCTCACGCCTGCAATAATACAGGAATCTCTTGTATTCAGACCAGAAGGTAGAATTGCTTAGGATGGTTGAAATGAAAATGCGTGATCAGAAATGCTAGGTACTGTAAGACATGCAGCTGTTTGCAATCTTTCTGACAATCACTGTCCTCCCAAGCTCTTGTTCCACAGTCACCTCAACTCTTTACATTTGAACCCAGAGGAACATTAGCTTTGTTGTACAACATCCCATTTCACAAGCAAGTTTTCTCCAGTTTCTTTTTATTGCCTTATGATTTGTCTCTCCTGTGGGGAGAAAAATGATAGTTGTAATCTCATATTCCCTCATCACACTTTCATTCAGATTATTTCCCATATAGAGTAATTTGCAAGGTGTTTTCACTACCATTCATAGCTGTGAAGTATCATGAGCGGACCAGATAATCTTGTAAAGGAAATGTTTTTTTTCACACAATAATGTTGTTTTAATTGTTGCTAAAGATTCAGCCTGCATGAGTGCACTTTCACATGAGTGAAGTATTTACATGAAAAGCAACTAGAACAGTGAACCAAACACTTCTTCATTTCTTTGGCATTCAAGATGGTTGAGGCCATTGACAGAGTCCTTACTAAGCACTATTAAAATGGGAATCAAGTTAGTCACAACTAATGTCTCACTATTTTTCATGGTGTTTAGGTAGGATTCATTGCTTTTGGATACAAACTAGGATTTACATAGTTCACATACCCTACAATACAGAGTAACTATGGGAGCACCTAAAAGACATTTACGTTGCCGTAGTTATTGCATCAGTTAGTGAAAACCTATGGGAAATTCATATTTCAATCCAGAGTAAATTGTTCTTACGTCGGAGCAAGGACTCCCGTAGTTACTCTAGATTGCAACCATAGTTTTTGTTGTCAGCGGACATCGAAATTTCACAGTTCTTCAATATTAAGTGCAGGTGCATTGATGCCCACTTGATCAGCTGATGTATAAAAGTGTTGAAAGCACAAATCAGAGCCAATTCTAAAAACAAGGGGGAAAGAGGGAAAAAAGAAGAATCTGATGTTATACTTGGATTGACATTAAACTCTGAAGCATTTCAGTCATTACCATGAAAAATAAAGAGTAAATGCAAAGGCAACTTCCTACAGTAGATGAGTTTGACTTTTGTGGTGAAAATAACACACAAAATAAAATGCACTTTTGCTAAGAAAGTTCTATTATGTACTGTATATGGCATTCTTTGCTAACAGGTACTTTGCTATCTGTAACTGAAAATGTGAGGACCAGTTTCAAGGGCAAAGTAACATAAGAAACAACCAGAACTGTTTTAAGAAGAGTTTTGCATTGCACTAAACTTTTCATAATCTGTCAATTCTTTGATGAAGGTACGAATTGCATGTGGATTAAAAGCAAAATGTGAATTCTTGCCATGAGCAACTGTACACACAAAAGGAAAAACTTCTGTTCTTCAGAAGTAAGGCCAGGTTTCTTTGGTACAGTTTTGACCAATGAACTCAGAATATGTTGTAACGTACTGACCACTTAACTAGTAGTTTTTGACATTTTTCTAATCATACTAATGGGAAGTTTTGCAGTACTTATGGCAACTTTCTGTCTCCAATTTGGGGGCAGTTGCCTGGGGGCGCCTAAGGCAGCTGCCCCTAACTGCCCCCAAATGCACCCACTGGCCTACAGCCTTCAGAAACAGCTCAGGTAAGCCCCTTATCCTCCATGCAGCCTCCTAACCATGTCTACTCAGAAGTAAGGAAAGTGTCCTTAGGATTGCAGCCTAAATAGACTTCATCGGATCATGCACATTGAATGCATGTTTTGAATTCAATTAACAGTGTTTTGTCAACATTTTAACATACAGTTACCGTAATATTTTTAGAGGAATATTTTGGGGGTTGTGGAACCAATTGTCTGAGTTTCCATTATTTCCTAAGGGAAAATCTGCTTTGTATAAAGAGCGTTTCAAATAACAGGCATGCTTCCGGAACGAATTAAACTTCTTATGTGAGGCACCACTGTATTTATACATATTAGCTGAGCTTAAGGATATTTTAATTTGGGATGCAAAAACACACTTTTTCTGATCTGGAGAATCTGTTCTGGATAGTAAGATCTTCACAATTACACTAAAACTTAGAGTTAAATATTGATTTGGAAATCCCACCCCCAACTCTTTTAAGGTCAATATGTTGTTAAAATGCTTAACTGTCATGAGGTGATGTGCCCACTAGATGTCATTCGTGTAATCTAGTAAAGTTACTCTAAGCATTTTGGGGCTGAGTATTTTAATAAAAGCAGAATTAGAATTTTGAGGTTTTTTAACAGCATTATATACTGCTTTGAGTTTGAAATGATAGATTGTCATTGGATGAAGCTTGTTGTTTTATTTATTTTATTTGAACTCCAGACTTTTGCACAAATTGACTCTCTATGCAGTTAGGCTGATGTGGCTATTAGCATGCCTAACTTTCCCTGAAAGACAGATCATTGAAGCTTTATTTTAAAAAAAGTTTCCTTTTGATGCTTGCTAGGAAAAGGTGAATGCAAAGTTGATTTAAAATGAACGTTTTTTAAATGTTTTTTTTTAAATGCTTGCTGATTGTTTTACTTAGTACTCTATTGAACAAAAATTATAATGTATATATCATTATCATTCAAACTTAAATGTCCCTATATGGGAGTCCATAAGTATTCCATGGGCAGTCCCAGAGTATTTATCTTGCCGTTTCGGATTAGAGAATCCTTCTTCAGGATTATGCCAGTCTTGGCAAAAATTCTTACATGGAAGGCACAAAGATCTCTCACTTAGGGGAAATCCTCCATTCAGGTAAATCAATCCTCCCTGAATGGAGGATTTACCATAAGTGAGAAGTCTTTGTGCCTTCCATGTAAGAATTTTTGCCAAGACTGGCATAATCCTGAAGAAGGATTCTCTAATCTGAAACGGCAGGATAAATACCCTGGGACTGCCCGTGGGATACTTTTGGACTCCCATATAGGGACATTTAAGTTTGAATGATAATGATATATACAGTACATTATAATTTTTGTTCAATAGAGTACTAAGTAAGATAAGCCAGTGAACAAGCGTGTTTGCGTCTCCATCTTGCGTACCCACACAAACACTTCTTTGTTAATGTTTCATACTGCTTTTCCCTTATTTTGATTGTTAATTACTGATTGTTTTGGCAATAACTTATTATTGTGCAAATATCTCATAATGTTCAGTAACCTCAATATAAGCAGAATGAGGGCTCCATATACCTAAACCCCACTGAAGATTGAAAATCAAATTCTGATGGGTGACAGCTCCACTTTCCATCATTCCTGTGGAAAGTTTTAGAGTCAAATGCAGAAAATAAATTGTAGGCAAAACAAATGTTACAAAGGTGTTTGTCTTGATTAGAGCTGCCTTTTCAATGATTATTGCTGGTGACTGTTAATACCTTGGCTTACTATTACCTTTACTTCTTATTTTATAAATAGTTTGAAAATCTCCTGGGGTAAAAAATGTTAGAGGCAAACTTTAACTCTGTTCTAGCTGTATTGGTGAATTGAATCTTTACAAACAACTCCACCTTCCAACATAAGACATTTCATGCTATTTTAATCATTAATACTATTTTTTACATATTAAAATATTTTAAAAGCACTTATACATTAGACGTGTGATGAGTTTCCAAACATGGGGAAACTGATGACCAATACCATTGAACATAAGTTAGAGCTCATTGTAGGGCAATTTGGCAGCAAAGAAAACTGCATTTCTGTCTTCATCACCTGCAAAGAGCTGTTGAGTGGAATTACCGATATTTTGCATAGTGCAAGGCCTGTTCCAATAGCCTCCAGTGGTTGACAGCAATGCACCATGGTGTGATAGCTAAATATTTTAAAGATAAAATTATGTGTATCCACCACAACTTGAACTCCACATTGGGAAGTCTAGTTGAAGTTTTGAGGAATTGTTTGATCCTGTTTTTTTTATTCTTTGCACCTTGTAGGGTCTTAGGAAGAGGAAAGTTTCCTTTGTAGAGTGGGTTTATCTGACTACCCTCTGGATTCTTGCTCAGTGTAGCTAATAAAAGAAATCTGGGGAGGTTTGATTGAATGGATCAGGAAGTTAATACATGCATCTTTATGGAAGCAGGTTTTGCTTGTTAAGATGGAAGATGTCATCTGGGAGTTGACATGTAGTCCTCAATATTCTGATGACACCCAGTCTCTTTGCCATCTGACAGAAGCCATCAAGGTAATCTAGTCTGTTGTCTGCAGGCAGTTTGGGTTTGAATGATGGCCAACAAGCTGAAACTAAATCTGAAAAAATAGAGGCTCAAGACTTTTCTAATTGGCTTTTAATTAGGTCTTGGATGTTATTGATGTTACTTCCACCAGGTTATTTCAAGTTACCACCTTAAATTAAGTCATTGATTTGTTTTTATCCTTTCAGGATTCTAATTCATTAATTATATTAATTATATACAATATTATTATTGTATTTGTAAAAAAGGTTTGGCTCTAGGTTTTTTAAATGTAAGATAGGAAGAATTAATCATGTTTGGATTTGCCAATCATAATTTTTAGAAGAGCAATTATCTGCCTCTTGTCACTTTTTTTAAGTGACACTCCTTTTTTTAAGACCGGGGGATCTTGAACAAAATTTCTCCTGTACTGGAAGAGCTGCTGATAATTGATTGCTGTTTTACCTGACTTCCTGAAACATCCTAAGAAATTTAGGCCAGCATAAGTCACTTGGCATATCTGCCCATGGTGGTGTTGAGAGGTTGGCGTATGCTTGTGCAGTGGCCTAACCCTCCCAGGTGTGGGGCAGAAGTGCCTCATGGCACTTTTGTGACATCCCCAGATCAGAATAGGAGTTATGCTGAGACTTATGCCGGCTTAACTGAAGGTTAGGATTGCAGCCTTAGTATTGCCCAATATGATTCATGACTTTATCATATTGAGCATTTCTTTGCCTTGCATAATTTGCTATCAGCTGATCAGTGGATAAATGCCTATTACAATAATGTCATGCTGCACATTATGATGACAGTTCCATTTGTCTGGTAACGTCCAGTTCTGCTCTCACTATCTTCATACTAGTTATTTCCCTGTCTTCACCACTGTTATTATTATTAAGAACATTTATATACCACTTTTCAGCAATGAGAAGTTCACAAAGCAGTTTTTGTAACCAAATAAATGGTTCCCTGTCTCTAAAGGTTTTATAAACTAAACAAAGATTCAGAAGATTCCAAAGAGATTCAAAAGAGTAAAAGCCACTGGAAAAGATGATAAACTGGGATGTAGAGGGACAATTATTCTATCCCATATGAATATAAGAGGACACTACTTTAAAATGTGCCCCGCTGTGAGTAAAGATATTCCTGTTACTACTAGACCGCTATGAAAATTGGGATGGATTAGCCAATGTGGAGGAAATGTCCACACCAAATATCCACCCACAGGTCAATGTAGGCACATATTCTGCTTCTGCAGCTGCTACATGAACAGTAGGACTTAGAAAAGGTCCTTATCTATAAGAAAATATAGAGTTACACTGTACACTAGTACACTGGAGAGCAGTGGGCAAAAGATAAACAGCTGAACTGGGGTGATTCGTGGATGCAAGGGCTATATTCCACTATTGCTTTGTGGGCCAGCACAGCATAATGCTGGCTGAAATGATTGCAAGTACTCTAGGTACTTCAGAATACTGATTATGATATTGGAGTGGATCCATCCTTTTTCTAATTGTCATGAGGTGTCTTCAATGGCTTCCCAACAACTGGGGATGCTTTCCTTTAAAAAATTATCTGAACATTTTTCAGAAGCATTGTAAAACCTGAAGCATTAGAGAATGAATGAAGCGCTAAGTTACTATAAAACTACTGAGGCTACAATCCTACCCACACTTACCTGGGAGTAATCTCTACTGACTGTAATAGGACTTACTTCTGAGTAAACAGGCATGGGATTGAGCACTTAATCTTATTGTGCCAATCCCTTTATTTCTATGAAACACAGCATCTTCTTGAAATGTTCTTAGCATACTAGTACAAAGTTAGCTGATATCAGATTGAGGAAAGGAAGCAATTAGGAATTTTTGTGGTAGAAAGCCCTTCCTTTCCCCAACCAAACTACTACTAGGGCATAGTATTAAAATTATTATACTTTAAATCTGCTTTTAAAGAGAATGCGGTTTTAGTCCCTACAAAAAATAAAAAGATCCCAGAATTTAGACAATTTATGTCTGTAATACTTCTTGAAGCAACTCTTCGCCAGCTACTATTTTAACTTTTTCATGTCTTTTGAACTCCTCATCCTTTGTGGGGTTTGGGGTGGGGGAAGAGAAAAGGGTTATGTTAAATATAACCAGCTCTTTCAGATTTTTCTCAGATCTATGATAAAATTGCTTCTGTTTGCATTAGTCCACTGTTGATGATTGTTGGTGGGTTGTGAAAGTGACAAGCTGATAGCTAACACAAAAAATGCAGTAAGCCCTATGGAAAGTGAAAGACAGCCACACGTATATGTTTACATGTGAGTAGGTGACCATGCTGAAGGCTAGGCGAAGAGAATAACAAGGTCATCAGAGTGGTCCTGATCTGATGAACAACACTCCAGAAAGTGCCCCCACAACAGTAAATGAAAAAAGATAAAAGGCTTGAGGAGCTGTAAATTGAAACTTTAAAAAAGTCTCATAAAATTAGGTAGGTCCTGATGAAGTGTCATTTTAAAAAGTAGGTTTTAGTGCTAAAATGTTTGAGAACCAGTCCATTAGTATTTAGTAGAAAAGATTGGACATAGATACCACCAACAATCCTATGCAAACAGTATAATAATAATATACAGTATATATACCATATATACAATTTTTCAATTTAAAAAAAAAATCCAGAAAGCACATTATGCTAAATGCAATTAGGATGTAGATCCAAGAAACCTGCATACTGTCAGACTGACAGATTTCCAATGAGGAGATTGCATCCAGGATAACACTGAACTTCAGGTGTCCTGTTTAGGGACATTTAATTGGTTCAGGACCTTTCATTTTCCCATTCCTTCTTCCAGGATCAAATAAATATTCTAAAGTTTGTTTTTTAAAAAAAATACTGTGTTGTATAAGTTATCTCTTATTCATATGAGTGTAGTAAGCTTGTGCCATCCTCAGTATTCCATTTAGCATTATTGAGTTTTTCATACATCTGTCAAAGTAATGCTAATTTTCTGAACAGCTTTTAAGGGCTTATCATTAATAAAAAATATTTTGAAGTTGGAGGCTAGGACAGCACTGTAAGTCATGTTATAGGTATCTATAGTACTTTTTCCAACTGAATCAAAGTCCACCATTGTTAGAAAGCTTCAGAGCACAAATTATAACTCCACTGGTAAATATCATTTGATTTTATCAAGGTAAATGATTTTCATTTACACTGATTCACGTTGATATCTGAAGTGCAAATGAAAAAAGAAAGAAAATTCCATTATGTTAGTATGCTGTAATTTTATGAAGAGGTTTCTGAATCCTTTGAAGTTTCCATTTATGCGATGTCTTTCTTTATGGTTCTGAGACTGTTTGCATGCTTTTTGCCTGAGAGTTGAGAAGAAAAGCTTTGAAGATGAGGGTGGGAATACACTGTGGAAGTTCAGCTGAAAACACTATTCAGTGTAAATGATTTTCTCGAATGACCCAGAATTATGTGTAATACTTGAGAAAAATTTGAACAAAGGATTACACGTTTTTTAAATCCTAGCTGAAAACACATTAGTTGTTAATATGTGAAAGAATAACATGTGAAAGACTAATGGTTCTGCTGGTTTGAGTGGTACACTTTGTTCTCCTTTGCAGCAACATCTTAAAATAACCCCAAACTTATTTTTTTTTCCTTTTAAATTTCTTTTGAAATTGGCTGTTGATTCCATTTATATTTTGCATTAGTTTTTAAAATTTTTGAACCAGACAGTATTCGCCCAGGGCAGCTCAGTCCTAATTTGTGGTGGCACCGCTAGGCTGCATGGCCTGCATTGTATCCAGCACAGATTAGGAGGAAGCTGGATGTCTCCTTTGGGTTAGAACACGGTTTCTCAAAGTGGGGGTCTGGACCCCCTTGGGGGTCGCCTAGAGGTTTCCTGGGGGTTGCCTAAAGACACCTGGTGCAAGGGGCCAAGTCAGGCTTGCCAGACCTCTGGCTGTATCTGCGCACGCACTGGGGCTGACAGCCTCAGGGCCCAATCCTATGCATGCCTGTTCAGAAATTAATCCCATTATAGTCAGGGGGGCTTTACTCCCATGTAAATGTGGATAGGATTGCAGCCTCAGGACACAATCCTATGCATGCCTACTCTGAAATAAATCCCATTGTGTTCAGTGTGTGCATAGAACACACATTTCTTTTGTAACAATGAAAATACATCCTGCATATTGGATATTTACATTATGATTAATAACAGTAGCAAAATTACAGTTATAAAGTAGCAACGAAAATAATTTTATGTTTGGGGGTCCCCACAACATGAGGAACTTATAAAGGGGTCACGGTGTTAGGAAGATTGAGAACCACTGGGTTAGAAGATAATAGTTCCAGGAGATCCAGAGCCTCTGTGTAGGGCCGTCCAGTGAAAAAGTTGCCGCTGAGGGGCTATTTCTTTTCCCCTTACAGATTAGCTTATTTTCAAAACTTCTAGCTGTTGCTGCAGCAGGCCTCCGTCAGTCTTGAAAGACTATGGTATCATGCTCGGCGCTGCATACGCTGCATGCGAAGCACGAAAGCCTGGGTTGGATTGTTATGGAGGATAGGCTGTTACCCAAGCAGCAAATCCCCCCTCTCCACGCCACTGAATTAGTCCAATGGAAAGGCAGAGCCAATACGATTGGATCCAGCTGGCGTCGCAGAGCTGGGCTAAGGACAGGAGCTGACCCTGTCTTGTGGGGCCGACCCAGGTCTCGAACCCTGGCCTGCTGGTTAACAGGCACAGCGTCTTAACTACTTGTGCCACCCATAGCCTGCAGCACACTAGGGTTAAGCCAGTATTTACAGGTTTTGAAAGTAGATTTCCATTCACTTTCCAGTTAATTTATTAACAAATTTCTGATTTGCAATAAAAGTGGAAAAGACTGTAAATATAACAACTGTATAATAAATATAACAATATAACAACTGTATAAACTGTATAAACACCTTAAATTGATAACAATGAATCAACTCAGCTTTTGAAAACATATATGTCTGTATGTAATGTGTGCTTGCTTTTCTGAGCCAACATGCCTTTTATTGTGCAAGTAAATGGAAGTCTGGCATCCAAAAACAAAAGACTGTTTGGGCAAAATCCAGAGTAACTATGGGGGAGTCCTTGCTCCGGTGTAAGAACAACTTACTCTGGATTCCAATATGAATTTCCCATAGGTTTTCACTAGGTGGTGCAGTAACTACGGGTGCACGTGAAGTCTCTTACGTGCTCCTGCAGTTACTCTGGATTTGGGGGTTAGTGAATCAGTTGATAGGCAGAAAGGAGTCACCATAAAAAGAACTTGCATGACCATTTAAGATGGAAAGTGTAGAATGTGGCTGAAACAGAATATAAAAACTTTGTATGGATAAAGATTAGAGAAATTGTTCATCAACAACGAAGATTAATCTGACAGAAAGATCATGATTGACCAAAATGAGGGAATGACACAATAAGAAATACTTGGGGAAAGCATAGCAGAGACTGAATGGCAACACAGAACACTGTTGCACCTTTGCTTTCTATAATTTGGAACATAATTGCAAACAAATACATACCTAACCCCAATTTATTCAGCCAAAAATCATTAGTGCAGCAAAACCTAATGTGCATTTAGTTATGATTGAAAATGGCTTCTTCTGTGCTGAAATAAAGGGCAGTACACTCAGGGGCTGGTAGGTTTGTTCTCCCAATTTCTGTTTAAACAGGAGTGCATTTCCTCCAGAGGATTCGGCAAACCCCTACCTTTTCTGGTTAAAAACATAATTTAATTGTTCTTTGTAGGATATACTCTCACAAGAGCACATATACTAGTCTTGGAGCACAATCCTAACCATGTTTACTCCAAGGTAAGCACCACTGTGTTCAATGGATCTTACTCCCAGGAAAGTGTCTTTAGGATTGCAGCCTTTTTTACATTCCGCAATACTTCAAGTTAGAAAAGGGAGGGGAGAAAGAAATGAATGATTCAGGGTACAATCCTAACCAATGTAGGCCAGAACAACTCACCCATCTCTCTGTTCCTGCGGTGGCACAGGGAGGGTGGCTCATGTCTGGCTTAATCCAGAAGTGGCACAGAAGTGCCTTACAGCAGTTTTTAACAACCCCTGGACAACACAGGACTTGTGCCAGCATAACCAGGGGTTAGGATTGTGCTGTCACATCCCATCTTTTTACATAAAACAGTTATTACATTACCTATCTTTGTCTGCTTAGACAGGATCCAGATATGATTTTCTGGATCATTTCAAAAGAAAAGAAAATAGAGGTGAGAACAAAACGCCCAACCTGGTAATAGAAATTCCAGAATAAATCATCTGCTTCTCTTGTCAAAAGATTTTCCCCTCAAAGTACCACACACAGCCAGGACTCTTTTCTCACTTTTCTGTGAGCTGCAGAAACCAAGATCAGGTACCTTTTAACAAAGTAACATGATTTTGGTAAAGGCTGAGAGAGCATGTTAAGAAACTCGGCTTGTAGCACAAGTTGGCAACTGAATATGGAGGTTTTACAGAATTTTGAAGTAGGATTCAAAGGGCATTATTAGATGCCTTATTATTAGATTATTAGATGCCTTATTATATCCTTCAAAATACAGAAAACCCTCACATTATCATGGCAATAATTTTGGAGGGGGTAATTTGTTGCAAGGCCCCAGTTTCCATCACAGAATCAGTTGTGCTATTAACATCTCATTCTTGACTGGACTGTGTTTGGTCCTCAAGATCTGAGCACTTGTTTTCAGATTCTAGCACCTCAACTAGTTCTAGGGAAATAGAATTGAAATTGAATAGAACTGAAAAAGGAGAAATAGAACTGTTGTTGGCATACTGATGATGCTTCATCCCAAATTTCCTAGGCAATGTTTTCCAATAGTTTCATGTAGATATTAGAAACTGGGGGGTGGGCGTGGGGGAAGGACCATAGGAGTAATCCTAAGACACATAATAGCAGTTACAGTTTCATTTTACGTACATCTTCCAGACAGATAGAAGTAAAACCACTGTGATGTAGTTCTTCTAACTCCAAACTTTGCCACTTCACTCAGTGGTATCAAAAGCCACTGATTTGTCTTAGAGCAGCAATTTTCAATACTGGCCCACTGACAAGGTGCTAAAATTATTATCAAAGGCACACCATCCATTTTTTTTTTAACCGTAGATAAAGCAACATGCTGTTGGTGGGTAGCTCAACTCCCTCCTATTGCCATAATTGCTATCCTGTAGAATCAACAAGGAATCATGTTCCTTAACTGTCTCATTGAATGGATAGCCATTAGAGAGGTCAAGACGGTTTCCATTCACAAATCTTACTTTAACTGCAAGTCTGGATCTCAAATATATATATAAAATATGATTTTATTATAAGACCCTGGGAGTCTCTTTAAAGTCTGAATATTGAGATTAGAATATACAAATAAATAAATCTGAAGAGAAAAGGGTAGGTTTTTTTAGGTCAATATTATATCCATGCAATTTGAAGAGTCAGGCCCAACATCTGTAAGGCTGAGAATATCAGTTTACTACAGTGGAATGTTTTTCTGAATGCTACTGGCCTGATACACAAGTCTCTGCTGTCATGAGCCACAGGGAGAGCTAAAAATGAGAAGGCTAGTCTAGCTAGAATGTAGTTCTAAATCAAGACTGTCTTGACCTGCCAGAGAGCCTGGAACAGTGTTTGGGTATGATCTGTGTCTTGATGTGTAGTGTATGCTCTTGTGTAATTTACTTCTCTCTCTTGGGTACCTAACTGTACACATTAAATAGGCCAATGGGGTGAGCACGGAAAATGAACTTTCTGCTTTCAGATTCTAAAAATTTGCTCTTTCCCCCAGCCCTTTATCACTGCCTCCCTCTCTATTCCACAGCTGGTCAGCACATGTCGAATGGGTTGATCAGGTAAAGCAACTAGGGAAGCAAGAATTAGAAATGCAAAAAAACCTGTATAGAATTTCTGGAAAGCAGGAACAGATAAAGTTAATATAAAGCAAGGTTTTCCTTATATTTAAGCTTTCATAAAACAAAATTATAGCTAAGACAACAAATTAGTTTTATAGATACTATATCTTTTACCACTATTAAAGAACAGATGTGGTATGAAGCTAGGATATTGCCCATTGCTCAACAAGATTTTTTGAGCACAGTTCTACCCTCCAGTTTCAGCTCCCAAGTTTCTAATTGTTAAAGACTGATCAAAGACAAGAACTCTAAAAAAAGTATATATAGTGATTTTACAACCAAGTCTGCTGCATTTTTACAGGAAATGGAGAATCTTCAGGTCAGTTTGTTCCTTCTTTGAAAGTCACATTTTCAGAGAAATCTTTTTAATTGTTTTAAGTAAACAGGAAAAGTGGTTATTTCCTTGAAGGTGCAAGTTTAAAGTAGGCTACGGGAACAAATTGTGTTAGTAAAAGATGGTTTAGAAATAGTGGAAAATCTGGTTTAAATAAAAGATTTGTGTGCATGCCTCACTGTTTCAAGGTTTCTTTTATAATTTTGGTTTTAAGTACTTTTAGTGTGTTCTTAAGCTTGTTTACTCAGAAGTAAGTTCTAATGAGGACAGTTGGTTTTAGGGCCCAATCCTAAGCTCAGCTAATGCATGTGTTATAAAGATCCTATAAAGCTTGTTTTACAGCACTCAGTGCATAAAAAGTGTTGGCACTGAGCCCGTATAAGTCAGGTTCTGGGCTCAACACAGGCAGAAAGAAGATGCGTTGCTTCTGTTGGTAAGTGCAACTGTTATGTGGTGCCATGGCTTCTGGGGGTGAGTGGGGAAAAGCAGAATGAGGGTCAGGGTGGGGAAAAGAACTGGGCTGTGTTGTACCTTATTATATTCTGAACCCATATGAACAGTAACACCGTATCCAAACAGATTTAGTCTAAGCCAGAAAAATAGCTGATGCAGACTTACCCTGCTAACTGGGCAAGAGACACTCTTTCAAGTGGGTGTTCCTCTTTTATTTAGCAGGGGGAGAGTAACTGGCCCTACACACCCCAGCAATGTCTGTTCTAGTGGCTTCTGCTGGTGTTCTTTTTGCACTTTAGATTGTGAGCCCTTTTGGGACAGGCACCCATTAGCTATTAATTAGCTATTAATTTTTTCATTTTCTTGTAAACCGCTTTGTGAACTTTTCAGTTGAAAAGCGGTATATAAATACTGTAGATAGATAGATAGACTTGAAAAAGCCCTGTTTCCAGACTTGGGCCTTTCCTTAAAGAAAGGTGATGAAAGTCCTCTTTCCCCAAGGAGATCTCTGGCTGTTTATTAAAATTTAACATTTATTGAACATCTCAAACTGACGGTGTTTAAACAGAAATATGAATTTGAACACAGTGGAACAAAATGGTGAGGGTCTCAAATACCTTGGGTCTCAAACTTCTGAGGAATCTGAGAATCAATGGCTACAATCCAGAGTAACTTCAGGACCTTTTACACTGACATGGTTGTGGTGCCACCTATGGGAAACCTATGGGAAATACATAGAGCTATCCAGATTAAGTGCCTCTTACGTCTTACTGTAGTTACTCTGAATTGTAGCGTTAGAGGTAATCTGTTGGTAGTCTTAGGGTGCAATCCATAGTAACTATGGGGAGTCCTTGCTCCGGTGTAAGTACAATTTACTCTGGATTGCAATATGAATTTCCCATAGGTTTTCACTAGATGGTGCTGTAACTACGGGTACACATAATGTCTCTTACGTACTCCCGTAATTACTCTGGATTGTAGGGTTAGTTGGTAATCTTAGCGATAATCTTAGTTGTTAATCTGGAAGTAAATGGATGAAAAAAAGCAATTGGAAATGGCAGTGGACACCTCAAGTATTCTTTCCTAACTACCTTCTTTTCCAGTTTGCAAGGACCCATGCTGACCTCCCCTCTGTGACCTTTATTGATTTTGTATTTCATATTATTCTTTCTTGAACAGTTATAAATTCTAAATTTTTCTATTGTAGCATTATGTTCTGGAAATTGGAGGAAGCTAATCCTCTCCTTTTACTTATTTGACAAAAATTATTTGAAAAGTATTGAACCGACCTTCAAAGGCAGGCTCAATGTTGCACTTGGCCGTGAAGGCACCTGAGCCACATTTGGTCCAATTTCAATCAATTCTCCATCTCTGGATGGTGTCCCGATCCCTATCTGGTTACACAAAGCTGGCTGTTGGTTTCATTTCTAGTGGAGGTGGCTGAACATACATGCCATCATACACACTGTTTCAAATCTTCAGCCCACCAAGAGAAAGGTCATTCTCCCTATAGGAGAAAGTGACCTATGAAATTTCCAGTTCAGCCATCACCCTGGAATGGACCCCTGTCAGCAGAGGCACATGGGTAGCAGGAGGCTAAGCCCTCTCAAAGCTTCAAGAAAGGCACTCTGCCAAGCCTTTCAACAGGAGAGTAGGTGAAGCCGATATCTTGAGAGGAACTGCTATGCATCCTTTGGATGCCCAGCTAAAAGCCTGCTTAGTACTGTCCCTGGGCATGAGTGCCATTTAGGAGGCTAGGCTCTAATGTGATAGTGAAGCAGGGCAAAGACAATCTGCATGTAACTTAGGATAATATTTTAATGTGCATTCTTGTATCAAATACAGATATTGAGTGCCAAGTGGAAGAGTGCCATTTGTGCAAATAAAGAAGCTGGCCATCCTTTCTCTTGAAGAAAAAAAATAATCATAGACATATTTAAAAAATATTTATGTTTACGGAGACATGACTGGAATATTATTTTCCCCAGTAGGTTCTACTAGAGCTATGACTGAACAGGAAACATCATATTTTATTCGATTCAAGCCTTATGGCACTCTAAAAGAAGAAATGGCGTAGGAGGATTTGATATAGTTTCACAGTATATTGCAAACATAAATTCTGAACATGTTTTATAAAACATTGCCATAACAGATGTTTTAATTTGACTGTAATTTTTGTAGAAAAATTAAGTGGCAATAGCATTTTCCTCCCAGAAGCAAATCTAATTGTTTTGGCTTTTGGAGATGTTGCTAATGCTGCCCTAATACTATTGCAATTGCTTATTCGAAGTATATATTATGAATATGCATATTGTATAAATTTTTTAATATAACAGTTAGAGGTTGTTGGGTTTTGAGTTCAGCTTATGCTTTGACTAGAGTTGTACCAAATATTCTTCCACAGTTCAGAAGGAAACAAGCAATTTGGGGGTGGTGTATATGTTTCTCTTCTAAGTAACACTTATGGTCTAATTCTGCACTTACCAGCCATCATCATTGCACCTCTTTATTGGCACTGATGACTGACTGTAAAGCAGTCAGTTCCAGGCATAAAGGAAATGGAGCAGGGAGTCTGCAAATTTGATGGGGAGGAGAGTATAATGGAATTGAGGTCTGCCGAAGGAGGTGGATTCAATGGTCAAATGGTCAGGCTCGAATGGTCAGCTGAGGCGCACTGCGTGGACATGCACCGTCCACCTGTAATGCACAGAAGCGTAGACATGTGCAGTCCATGCCTCTGACTGGTCATTTGGCCTTGCTTTGGAGACTGAGCAACGTTCACTGCCATTCGAGCCTGCTCTGAGACGGAACAATGGCCAGGAGATGCTGCTCCACCTGGGAGCAGGCTTGAGTGGCCGGCTGAGGTGCATTGCTTATGTCCAGGTCTCTGGACATGCACAGTGGGAGGCTTCCACTGTGCATGTCCATCCAGAAGCTTGGATATGCGCAGTCTGTGCCTCTGGCCAGCCATTCGGCCTCGCTTTGGAGATGGAGCAGCAGTCAGAAGCTGTTGCTTTGCTTCCAAAAACCCCGAATGGCCAGACAGAGGCGTGGACTGCACATGTCCAGGCTTCTGGACATGTGCAGTCCCCTCCTCCGCTCTAAGAAGGAGCTTAGGAAGTCTCTGAAGCTTCTCTGAAGGAGACTGCGCCAGCATCAGAGTGGGTGATGCACACTGGGTGATGCACACTGTCGTGTCACTCCTAGTGCCTGGAGTATATACTGTTGGGGAGGCTTCCTGCTGGATCTTGCTGTCCACCCTCCTTGTTAGGCTCTAAGGACCCAATTCTATTCCACTGTTCAGCATAAATATAGGCAAACTACTGTACAGAGAGAGAGAGAGCATAGTTTGAAAACATTCATTTTTACTAACTATGCATATGTATATTCATGACGGAAAGGATTTGCACATTAGTTAAAAAGAATTGGATTTAATATCACCAATGCATGATATCATGATTGCATTAGCATGAGCATCGGTAACTCCATGTGTTAGTATTGGCTTATATTCCCCTCTTGATTGGCAATATCAATTAAATAGCAAAATGTGCAAAGTTATTCTCATCAAAAATTTAAACCCGACATTTGGCTATATCACAATCAACCTTCTCACTCCAAATTATTCTTGTGTTTGGCAGTTCTCTTGGCCTCTAGCAGTGGTCTGTGTATCCCAAATTGAAATGAGACATTCTTACAGGAGAGATCATGAGGTTATATAATTTGGAACCCAAACGGTGACTGTGGCCAGACCTGTTCTAATATGTGGCAGTTTAAGCATTTATTAGATTAGGTTGACCTTGCAAACAGGTGCTTATGCAAGTTTTATTGGCTACAAAAGTGCGTTAAATGATGCTAAAATCAATCATTTTCTAACACATTCAGTAAAGTTGGAAAGCAATCATCTTGCTCTGAAGAAAAGGGAAAGAGTTACTCTCAATAGCAAGGGACTTGCAATTAACAGAATGATGATAGATTTATATCTAACAATGGAGTCCATTTATTTGGAAGTAAGTCATATTTGGCTTTAGTAGATTTTGGCCCTAATTACTTTACAAAGGATGCATAAAATCTAATTGGCTTTCTTATCTTGGTTGAAGAACAGTTGTGACTAAGTGATTGTGCCATTTGTTATTGTAATTGAGGTATCTGGATTTTTCTTTGTGTCAAACTTCTTAGAGAAGGAAGAGGTCCAGAGGTATTTTAAGTAATACAGTGGTGCCTTACATAAAGAGCTTACTTCATTCCAGAGGCATTCTCATTAAATGAAACGCTCTTTAAGTGAAGCGGATTTTCCCATAGAAAATAATGGCAACTCAAACGATTGGTTCCACAACCCCCAAGATATTCATATAAAAATATTAACTGGATGTAAAAATGATGACAAAACACTGGAATTGAATTTAAAGCATGCATTCAATGTGCATGATCCTATGAATTCCACTTAGGCTGCAATCCTAAAGACACTTTCCTGGGAGTAAGCCCCATTTAACTCAGTGGGGCTTACTTCTGGATAGACATGGTTAGGAGGCTGCAATCCAAGGCACTTTCCTTGGAGTAAGCCTCACTGAACACAATGGGGCTTACTTCTGAGTAGACATGGTTAGGAGGCTGCAATCAAAGACACTTTCCTGGGAGGCTTACCTGGGCTGCTGCTGGAGGTTCAAGGTGGTTGGTGGGGGCACTTGGGAGCAGTTAGGGGCAGCTGCCTCTGGCACCATCAGGCAACTGCCCCCAAGTTGGGGCAGTTAGAGGCAGCAGCACTGGCCAGCAGCCCTTTTAAAGAGCCTCCGCGCAGAGTGTCAGGGCTGCATTGCCTGTGTGTCCATAGTGCGCTTGCTTGTTAAGTGAAGCGGAACTTGTTATGTGAAGCAAGATTTCTTGGAAATTTTTGCTTGTTACGTGTGGCGCTTGTTATGAGAGGTACCACTGTATTTGTTCTTTTACAAATATTCAAGATAAGCACCGAAAAAGTAAGTATAGTAGGTGCTTCTACAGCAGGCAGCAAGTCCACCAATCCCACTTCAGATTCCCAGAGATGAGAATCTCTTTCAGATGGTTGACTGCATCAGTGACACAGGGCAGAAGGGCATAATTAACTCTTTCCTGTTTGGCCAGTTTTGTAATTAAGAAGACACCCTGGTTTTTTTCTGTACCATGGGAGAAATTATGGGCATAATTACAATATGGGAAAAACAGCTCTGGGGAAAAATTTGGTCACACAAAATGATTCCTATACCTTGTTCACACATACTCCCAGCAGCACTGCTGCAATCAACGTAGCCTGCTCCCAGTCATGTAGCTAAGGGGGCTAGGACGTAGCAGTTGCATTGAGCTAAAGGTTTTTGAGGCAACAATGCCCAACACACAACTTACAACAATGCCCCAGTACACAATTTAGGCTGCTATCCTCAATACACATTCTTGGGAGTAAGACCCATTAAGACACTTTCCTTGGAGTAAGACCCATTTAACAAAATGGGACCATTGTGTCCTGTTGACCCATTGAACACAATGGGGCTTATTTCTGAGTAGGCTTGCTTAGGATAGCACTCTTAGATACACACGAACTGCCCCTCTATCCATTCTTGCCTTGTTTGCTTTCTCCTTTCCCATTCCTGGGGTGAGTGAAGAAGTGAGTGTCTGAGTGAAGAAGAGTGTCCAGTTCTGGAGCTGATTCCAAAGTATCTTTGGAGGAGGAAGGTCCAATCAGCAGAGAAGGAGGCTCCATCAGAGAGAAGGTTGGAATGGGTGTGTTGCCTTCTTAGATGACAGTCAGGAACTTACTTTTGAGTACTTTAAATTTGATCTCTTGAGGAGGGGCTACAAAAATCTTCTTTGCACTAGGTAGCTTTTGGGTTAGCTACACCACTATCCTTTCCTGTGCCGTATATGGTATGTGTATTTTTATGTTAATAAAAGACATAACAAAAGACTTTTATGTTGGGCTGTGGGTGGCGCAAGTGGTTAACAGCCCAATCCAGAGCAACTAATCTGTCCACATAAGAGCCCTTAGGTTGCCCTATCTAACACTAGGTTGGAGCAACTGCAAGATGCTCCAGCCCAGCTACTCTGAAGGAGGCTTAGGGCAGAGCAAGGCTAGATAGGGTGCCCTAAGAGAGGTGGACCTGCTCTGCCCTAACTGGGGCAGCCTAAGCAGCTCAGGAGAGGCAAGTTGAGGGCATGTTTAGCATTGCCTAGGGCAGAGCAGTTACTCTGTATCCAGAGCCTGTTTCAAGGCAGAAATGCCCTCTTCCAGCCCTCAGAGTTATACCACCTCAGGAGCAGGTATAGTAATGAGGAGACCCATAGGGGTCCATGATAAGGCCCGAGTTAGAATGGCAGTGCTGACCAAAAATCTGAGTTCTTGGCCAGCCTAGCTGCAATCCCTGCCTCTCAACCTCAGGATATGGAACAAACTACGGCTGCCCACAAACCTCAGGATACAGCAGGCCACTCCAAGAAGCCCCTTGTATTCACTGTAGAATGTACTGGCATCTCATCAGGGACTCCTTATAAGGCAGGCACCCAGTGGTGTCACCAGACTGGTGTGGCTGGTGTGGGCTGCATTGGGGATGCGCTCCGTATGGGGTGATGTGCTGGAGGAGTTTGACTGTCCTTTGGCAGGCCCTGGGCGTCAGCACCCCCATTCAGGCCTGCTCCAAGGCGGAGAATCAGCCAGAAGCTGCCACTTGTCTGAGGAGCTGGCCTGAACGGCCATCTGAGGTGCACTGCGCAGAAACACACTGAGCATGCCGAACAGCTTCAGAGGAGACTTCCTTAGAGCAGAGAAAGTCCGCGCCTCTGCACAGCCATTCGGCCTCACTCAGGAGGCGGAGCGGCAGCCTAATGGCTTCAGAAAGAGTACTGCACAGGCAACAACTCTGACGCCTGCACAGTCTCCCCCGAAGCCAAAAGGCTTCAGAAAAGTACTGCGCAGGTGTCAGAGATGGTGCCTGCGCAGTACTCTTTCTGAAGCCAGTTGGCTTCAGAAACAACTGCTCAGGCGCCAACTTTGGTGACTGTGCAGTCCAGGTGGGGGGGGTTGCGCATCCCAGGGATGACGCATAGACTTCCGCACCAGGTGATGTGCAGAGTCATGTCACCACTGTAGGCACCACAGCTGTTCCTTGTTCAGTGTGATCTGAGGGGTGTCTCCTCAGGAGCAAGTCTTCCCCTTGTGTCAATTACTTAGCATGCTCTGGAGCAGTTAGGGCAGCCCAGGCTTCCTGACTCTCTGGATTCAGCATAACTTTCTGCTCTGGATACAGAATAGTTAGGAGAGTGCAGTTAGGTCAGAGCAGGCTGAATTTGCTCTGGGTTACAGCCTAAGTCACTGTGCCTGTTAACCAGCAGGCCAGGGTTCGAGATCCGGGTCAGCCCCACAAGACAGGGTGAGCTCCTGTCCTTAACCCAGCTCTGCGATGCCAGCTGGATCCAATTGTATCGGCTCTGCCTTTGCATTAGACTAATTTAGTGGCGTGGAGAGGGGGGATTTGCTGCTTGGGTAACAGCCTATCCTCCATAACAATCTAACCCAGGCTTTTGTGCTACACATGCAGCGTATGCAGCGCTGAGTACGATACCATAATCTTTAAAGACTGACGGAGGCCTGCTATATGAATAAAAATAATGAGAGATAGATCATGGTTCTCCTGGCAGAATGTGTATTTTAAATCTACTGTATAAAAAGGATGGCTACAGTACATTAGATTAGTTTTTTTATAACATTGAATGGCATTATAACATTACAAGTTTCTCTCTTTCTCACTACTGTCCTGCAATAAACTACCTTGTAGGGACTGTCATTAGTCACTCTCTATTGTAGTTGTCACCACAAGATGAAAATAATGGTGATGGAATGTGTTTGGATGTGCATTACCAGTCAATTTTTTAAAAGCTTGACATCTGCACAAAAAAAAACCCACAATGTTTTTCACATGAAATATTTCTTTTGTCAGGGGGAACACATAAGATCTGAGTTAGAAAGAACATGAATGCGTGTGCTGTATCAGAATCTGACTTTTGAGAAGGCAGATGAGAGGAGGGAAGGCATGTTGCTTTCAGTTGTAAGCTACACTAAAATTCTAGATTTCTGCATTGTTTTCCATAAGTTTTCCACTTTTACTTTGCAAAAGGAGAACAAAAAAGTCATCACAGGAACAGAAAAGTAGCCTGGCGAATTATGAATCTAAGGGTGCAATCCTACTCTATGCTGGCACAACTCATCAGTCTTCCTGTTCCCATGGATGCCTGTGCACTGGCCTAACCCTCCTCCAGAAGTGGCACAGAAATGTCTTATGGCACTTTTGTGACATCCCCAGGTCAGCACAGGACTTGGGGCTTAGGCTGGCCTAATAGGAGGTTAGGATTGTAGCCCTATTTTTAACTCTACAATTCTCCCTTGGCTATACATGTTTCCAGCTGAGGTCTGGGTATTTGTATGAGAACAGCCAAGCCCCACTGGCCTTGCCTGAGCAATTCCCTAATCTCTTCCAAGGTACTCTGGCCTGTTACACTGCCTGTTCCTCTCTATAGTTTTTCTGGCTTTGTCACTTTCAGCCTGCTAGGTTCTTTGCCTGCCTTCATTTCATCCCCATTCCAGCTTCACTTCACTGGACTTTTTATAGTTCGCATCTTGGCCTGTACTCAGTTCTGGCTCTGCATTTGTCCCTTCTGTAATGTTGGCCTGTTTTCTAGGTTCTGCTGAAGCAAAACTGCAAATGTACTAGCATTTCATCTGATTACAGTCCCAATATTCATGCCCTTAGCACCTCCAGCTCAGTGTTGACAAAGGAGAGACACTGACCAGAATGTCCAAAGTTCTCTAAGAAATAGGGTTTCCTGAGATCGGTTGTGATGAAGCATTTACAGAGGACTGTTTGCCTACCTAAGGCTGCAATCCTAACCCCAGTTAGGCCAGAATATGCCCCAAATCCCATGCTGTTCTGGGAGAGTCACAAAAGTGCCACAAGCAGGGTGTCCCTGGATTTTTCTGGATTTGCCCTCTTTTTTAGTCTCCTATCTGTGTGCTCTCCAAAAGGGCTTCATTGTCCTCCATTATGGTTTAATTTTGGAGCTTTGCAATCTTGTGCACTACCCCTCCATTCGTATTGAAGAGCAGAATCCAATGCAAAAATCGTTTTTGAAATATCTCCTTCCTATCAAAAGTTATGGCCAAAAAACTAAAACTAAAAAATATGCATTGAGCTATATGGGAAAGTGAAAGAGCCCAATATCGCGGCTTGACTTGTGAGTAGGCAAACGTGCCATTGTCCAGCAAAAAGGATAGGCTGAGAGGAATCCAAGACCTTGTCTTCTTTTTGAAGTTTGGGTATCTGGTCATCTTGGTCATAAGACATTTCTGCATCAATCCTGGGGAGTGTTAGGCCAGTGCACAAACATGCGCTTGCCTCCATACATCACCACGGGAACATGAAGACCAATGAGTTGTGCTGGCCTGGGTTAGGACTGTACCCTAACCCATTCAGAAACAGTAGTATAACCTTCAACTGTCCCAAATACAAAAGGAATCTGAAGACCTCCCGGGGGCCCCCCGTGTCCCCCGAGCTTTGCTCAACCTGGCAGGACCCTGGAGAGGCAGAAAATTGCCCCCCATTCTCTGCAGGGGTGTGATCCCAGCTCCTCTCTTGCAAAGACTTGGAGAGAGAGTAAATTACTAAGTTTGAGAAATCCCATTGTAGTTCGTCATGTGGACATCCAGATAATGTCTTCATACAATAAACATCCTTTCTTTGGCTGAAGAAATGGCAGGAGAGCATATAAGAAAGTGGTGCCCATAATATTTTGAGCTATTAGTTATGGGACTTATCCTTGACTTAACACCAAGATGTAACTACTGCCCCCTTCCAGCATTGTGAGAGAAAGAGAAATTTTGCATACCTGTAAATTCTGTTCTTAAAGGCAGCAGTGGGAGGCAGTCATTGCCCAGTTCATTGTTCTTGTAGTTTTGTTATGAAAAAAAACTATTTCTGAATTGCAAGAGTTACCAAAAAAATAAACCACAAGACTTGTTATGTTTTCCACATTATAACTTAAAAAGAGTCTAATTTAAACCAATTTAAACAAAAAAATGTCTTCAGGCTGAATCTTGAAAGGAGCCTGAAGTGATTTTTTTTAATGGCTGACTTGCAGACTTCTGAAAAGTGTGGTTTGTGATGAATAATTGCAGACCTTTCAAGCAGTTGTAGTGGACTCTTGCAAAGCATGCCATCCACTTGTGTATCTAGTTAACAACTGTATAACAGGCTATAATAAGACAATTAGACTTGGATGGGACATATTATTCTTGTGTGGGACTGACCACGGTTGCAAATTAAATTTGGATGCCCAGCATAGTAGTAACATGTTACATTTCATGTACGACATTGATTAATAGCTCAAAGTGAAGCGTATAACTGTATTAGGTCTAGTAATAGTTCTAGAACAAAGTGAAAATTTTCTGGAAATTGGATTCGCCAGATAGCATTTGTGTCTGGATTCCTTTACTGTGGATGCCTAATTGAGAATAGTGTGTTTAATTTACACAGTTGATCCTGTTTCTGTTTCTTATATATCATTGAAAGAAACTGACAATTCACATCATTTTGCTGGAAAGAAGAATTTCAAGAACAGAAACTGTTCTCTAAGTTTTTAGTCTTGCTGAGTGTATATGTAACTTTGGAACCAAACCACTTGGTCTGGGTCAGTATGGTAAACAGGTATCCAAATTAGGAGTCAAGAGGACAAACGGGGAAAAAATTATTGTATGTGTTTGACACCATTGGAACTCATTTCTGCTCCTGTATGTTCAAAGGATTCTGTGAATCATTGTTCCCTTGAGCTGGGAATTATACATTTGGCAAGCTCCATTTCTCTTTTGTCCTCTATGAAGTAGGAAACGAATAAGTGGAAAATGAGTGTTCAGTTTATTAATATTTACATATTCAGGAGCTTATTTTTTCAAGAGTTCCTGACATGTCAGTTTAATTGAGGTTTTCATACTGTTCAGAGTGTTTTTTTTAATTCTGAAGGCAATATCCATAGGGATGGAGAACTTCCTTAACTACATCTGCCAATGCTTCACTTCATATTGCTCCCATAAGAGCTCATATCCCAGTGTTATGATCTCATGCTCTACTGCCCAAATATTTCTTACTGTGTCCGGCAAAACTGCTGCTCTTGTGTTTGAGCCCAACTACCAAGCTACTTCAGTAGCACTGGCAGTTTCTCCTGGCTCTTGCTGGAGTGACAGCAAGAGACAACATATGCCATTATGTTACAGTGGCATTAGTGAAGGCAGTAACCATGAGCATCAAAAATGCATTGCTTCGAATATCCTGGTTTTTCTTAGTAGGAAGAAAAGTTAGCTGGTTGTGTCTTGCGTTGGTCCAAACCTATATTGTATATACTGGGTGTCATTGTTGGACATATATGCTGATGCAGTTTGCTGTAAAACAGCTAGCATTGTTGTAAAAGGGCAGTGGCAGCATGTTCAGAAGCTCACTGCCAGTAAGAAAGTGAGAGCACTCTTGTCAGCTCTCTTGCCATTAGCTAGTGCAGATATATCAGAGAGAGACATAAAGGGGATGGGAGTAGATAGAATTGGGGTGTGCCAGTGGCAAAACTGGGTAGGGATGGACCGGGAATGAAAGGATCGTGTTCACAAAGAGGGCAGGTTTGATAGCGTCAGAGTTTGGCAAATCCTCACCTCTTTCCTGGATCTGATCGTGCAGGACTGATCCATTAGACTGATCTGCATTTACAGCATTTAGTCCAGGCCCGTAGGCAGGATTGTAGAAGTGGAGGGGCAACAATTTTTTATGGGAGAGATTTATACCAAGTATCTATTAAGGTAAAGATGTCTTCAGCAGGTTGCCCTGTTAGTTGTGACCGACTCTAGGGAGCAGTGCTTATCCCTGTTTCTAGAGCCATAGAGCCAGTGTTGTCCGAAGATGCCTCCTGTTCCACCAAAGGGCAACCCAGTAGGATTGGGCTGTTAGTCATAACTGAATTTAGAATATACTGTAAATCTGGAAATCCGGATCAAGTGTTGAATCCTGGAATTGCTGTTTCTTTGTTTTTAGGACTTGTAATAGATATTATGGAATTCAGTATGGTCTATAACATACTTTGCACAGTCTGGGGAGCTATAAGAGCAAATGTCTGTCTTGTGTCATGATAGTAGTGTCAGATCACATGGAACGGGACATGGAACGGGCTGTCGTTCCAGCCTATGCTAGTCTCAGTCTTTCTGTAAGCGGGGGCAGTACTACTGTGGGGCAAGTCATAGTTCCCTCCCATCTAGCTTAATTCCTCCTATGTTACCATAATAGCTTGAGAGAGTTTTGCATGTTGCTCCTGGGTAAGAAGGATGCAGCAAGCATTCAACATTAACAAATTCTTTTTTTAATTTACTGACTGAGCTCCTTTTTCTTCTCTTCATTCTGCGTCTTCCTTTTGTATTCCCTTTTCTATGAGGATCCTGGGAGACAAACCTATGTAGGAGAAACTGGGGGTCAGGACCACAGCTATGAGGAAACAGGGAAAAGCACATGTCACACAATTTGAACTCTTCTAAAAGTAAAATTAGATAATACTTCGGGAATAGCATCCTATGAAGATAATTTCCAGTAACGAAGCAACATGAAGATGTTAACTGTCTGGATCTTTTTCATATTGTTAGCATTTTTTAAACATAGTCTAGACCAAATCTGTCAAAGCAAAGCATATAAATTTGAGAAACATGCTCTTTTGGTTTTTAATAGATTGCATTTGTTTGCCACATTACTAAAAGGGCTAAGCTTTAACCTATCATCATGATTGGAGATTTGTGCTTTGTATTTGTTATCCATTAATAACAAAGAAATTCACATTATGCTTTTCATTACTTTGTCTAAGGACATTCAGTACATTTGGCTTGCCAACAGAGATTATCTCCCTTTGATGCTGCGATTTTGGCTAATATTTTCAGTAATAAAACACATCATTTCAAGAATAATTTCTGTGATTTTTTAATTTGTTTTTTTGGCATTCCATAAGCCTAGCATCAAAAAAATCATGCCAAGCTTGATATGCTGAGATACTTTTACTTAGAAGAATTATAATTAGAGTCATATCATGGGAAATCTCAATAAAACATACACAAAATACTATTTCCTCTGAAAAAGATACTTTCTTTGGAATACTAATAAAAATAATAGCCATAAGGTTTAGGGCGCAATCCAGAGTAACTACGTGGAGTCCTTGCTCCGGTGTAAGAACAATTTGCTCTGGATTGCAATATGAATTTCCCATAGGTTTTCACTAGGTAGTGCAGTAACTAAGGGTACACGTAATGTCTCTTATGTGCTCCCGTAGTTACTCTGGATTGTAGGGCCAATCTCATAGCAACATAAAAGGAGAGACTGTGATCCATTGAGTGCTTTTATTAATATGTTATTGAATAATTTTAATGATTTTTATGCATAACAGCCTGTCACCTCTATTTATATTAGAACATTTAGAAACCTAATAAAAATAATATTATTAGAGCTTTTGTAAAATAAATGATAATTTGCTGAGCTCAATGTTTGTTTTAGTATTTAGATGTCAACAACTCTTGGATGGTTACAAAATCCATAATTTACAATTTATTGTGGTGCAATAAAGCATACATTTGAAGAATTGGAAACAGAATGGAAAATCACAATCGGCCAGAATGTGGAAGGCTCAACTAGAGCATGTTCGACGCTGGGGAAGCGGCTTGCATTGGATTTCTGTGGCACTTAGTTTGCCCTGATGACACATTGGATGCAGCCACTGCCATGGGTTCTGAGGATCTCAGGCCTGGCCTAACCAAATGGACTTTTTGAATGTCTTCAAGCTTTTCCCTTGCTATTCATGCTAACATTTTCTTATGGAAAATGCTGTAGATGAAATATAAGAGAAGTATTTTCGTTATAAGTAAGCATCCTTTGCTAAACTCCAGTATCTATTTGATTTATATCACACTATATCCCATAGATTGAGAGTAGATTATAATAGTTTTCCTAAATGTTAATGATTCTATTTGTATGGGACTTGCCTGGCAAAATAGTTTAAACAAGAACAAATTTCAGTTCATGTGAGAAACATCCTGAGCTTTAACAATTTCACTTTGGGTGGCTTTAAACAATACAGATTGCTTCAGTGGTTAAGCCACTTGTCAATCTGAAGGGCAGCTAAATACTGCAAGGCGGAGTGAGCTCCCATTACTTGCCGAGCTCCCACCAACCTATAAGTTCAAAAGCATGTAAATACAGATAAATAGGTACAATTTCATTCAGAGGTTATTGGTGTTCCGTGAGCTTTTGGGATTTAGTCATGCTGACCATATAACTACATAACCATAGACAGTGGTGGGATTCAAATAAATTAGCAACAGGTTCTATGTCCTAATAACCCAAATTAACAACAGGTCCTATGTCCATAGAACAACAAGTTCTATGTCCCATTTGTAACCGATTCTCAGAACCAGGCACTCATAGCAAAGGGTTCTATAGAACCTGTGAGAATCCCCTGAAGCCCACCACTGACCATAGACCACCATAACCATGGCCACATAACCATAGATATCTTCAGACAACACTGGCTCTTCGGTCTTGTAACAGGGATGACCACCAACCTTATAGTCAGTCATAACAA
Organism: Cryptoblepharus egeriae; assembly: GCA_030015325.1. NCBI lineage: Eukaryota > Metazoa > Chordata > Lepidosauria > Squamata > Scincidae > Cryptoblepharus > Cryptoblepharus egeriae. The sequence continues at coordinate 51,323,724 of JAREYC010000004.1, forward strand.
CCTGTGAGGACACCTTAAAACACTTTACTTACAGTTTCACCACTACTGACTTCCTTTTCCTTTATTTCCAAAAGCATGGAAAAATGGAAACAGGGTGTTTCTTTTTCCAAAAAATGGTGAAACCTTTTTCAAAAATTGGAAACATGGTGTTTCTGTAATATTTGCTTTATTTACAGTTATACAAGAAGGACAGAAATGGAAAAAAGAGCCGTGCAGCAACCTGCCACCCTAGTCTACATCAGGCATGTGCATGGGGATTTTGATACATACCTGACCTGAGGCAGCTTACAAAACTTTATTTCAAACCCTCCTGCTGTCCTCACAACAACCATGTGAGGTAGGTGAGGCTGAGAGTAAGTTACTGGCCCAATGTCACCCAGGAAGCTTCACAGCCAAGGAGAGATTTGATTTTGCCCCGCCATAGTTTCAGCCGCAGCCCTCCATGTGCTCTTTTTATGGTGTGCAGGAGATAACCGTTCATTATCTTTCAATTGGTGGTTTTGTATCATTAAACATTGCATAAAAAGGGGACAGAATCAGGATTTGAACAACAGTGGGGTCAAAGTATAAAAGTTCCTTTCGCCACGATAACAGTTTCACCACATCTTGCATTCTTGCACCCTATTTATAAAAAAGAAAACCCACTGACAGTGCAATCCTAAGCATGCCTACTCAGAAGTAAGTCAGTCAGGCTTACTCCAAGGAGAGTGTGGATAGGATTGTAGCCTGAGTCATGTAACACATTTAGCATAATGTGTGGCTTGGCCCTGGTTTTACCATGAGCAAACTCTGCCATTCCAACACAAAATTGCTGTTTCTCACACACAATCTGCCAAACATTTGTCTCAGACTCCAAGGCTGCTGGCAAATAGATCATTCAGAGGAGCATCCACTGCCATTAAAGGAATGAACTCCAAATGGGGAAGCCTTTCAGAAAAAATAAATCATGGTGATTTTACTGTAATCAGAAACAAAGCCACCATGTTCTTTCAGATGATGGCAAAAGAAACTTTCAGTCTTGCTTTTCAGATTTATTAGATCATTGGCATCCATCAGTCTTGAAAGACTATGGTATCGTGCTTGATGCTGTATGCAAAGCATGAAGGCCAGGGTAGATTAATATGGAAGATAGACTGTTACCCAAGCAGCAAATCCTCCCTCTCCACGTCACTGAAATAACCCAATGGAATGGCAGAGCTGATACGATTGGTTCCAGCTGCGTTGCAGAGCTGGGCTAAGGACAGGAGCTCACCCTGTCTTGTGGGGACGTGGGTCTCAAACCCTGGCCTACTGGTTAATAGGCACAGTGTCTTAACCACTTGCGCAACCTACAGCCTGTACCTGTAAATAAATGTACCTGTAAATAGATGTATCTGTAAATAAAACTTGCCTTACTCGATCATTGCATTACAGTCCTATGTATGTTAACTGTGAAATAAGTCCTATTGTGTACAGTGGGGTTTAGTCCTTGGAAAGTGCATATAGGATAATCTCAATCAAGCAGTTTCCCTCCAACAAAGGAGGGAAACCTTAAAAGCAGGGCATGAAAGCAGAGGCTATCCTTTTTATACATCCCTAACATCTGGTATCTAGAGGTTTCCCAACTTTGTACAGGAAGATTCCATTGAACTATCCTACTTAATATCTGACAGGTCAATTTTCCATGCTTTTGTCGGAACTGCTTAAAATACCATCTAAGCTAGTTGTCACCATTACATCTTGTCATAAATTCCACAAATTAATTGTCTGTTGTGTGGAGTTTACAGGATGTTCTGCAATTAAGCAGAAATGCCTGCTTAATTGCACTGTTGGCTGTGCTACATGAATTCATAATAGATCTTCTGACAGTGGTACTGGAATAGTGTGTATTAACTGGCATCATTTTCAGTTGTGGCGCATTGGCCCTGCATCTCTTCACCATTTTTTTCCTACCCTGCTCTTAAGAACATCCTTGTAGCAGTAATGTTTTATTTATTTATATAGAAAAGTATTACTATCCAACTTTTCCATTTTAAAAAAATGCCCAAAGCATTCCCATCACATAATAAAAAAGACTCTCTCAAAAAAGGAAAACAAAACAATAAAACAAAACCATAAAACAGAGCAGAGGGCAATTAAAACAATCGGACACTGGTACAGCCAGAATACCAAGAAGAATCAGAATAAGCAGGCTGCCTTTTGAAACTATAAAAAAATTCAGTCTCAGTTGAACGAAGATGGGGTCAAGCAGTTGTACAACCTGGGTGCAACAGTGAAGAACCTTTCATGTGTACACCTTACTGTCCTGTCGAGGAGGGTAGGAAACCCAAGAAGGCTCCCAAGATTGTTTAAAAGGGTGGGACAAGACAGCTTTTTAAGTGCCCTGGCTGCACTGTATAGGGGATAGGTTTCCAAACTCCTACAAGTGAGTTGGGAACATTGTAAGTCTGGGAGGGGCAAAGTGGGGGGTGCAGCAATGTTGCTGAAAGAGATTGCACTGCCACTAGAACCAAGGGGCTTTAAAATTTACCTGGGTGAGGGGTTGTGTTGGCCTCCCTATTCCTGCAAATAGCTTTAATTGCTGATCAAAGTTATTTGCACTAGCAGGGTGGCCCAGGGATGCCAGTGCAAGCAGGGTGGCCCTGCCAGATGCCAGTGCAAGCCTCTAGGTAAGTTTAAAAGGCCAATTACTCTTGGTGATTGCAGTGAAAATATTCAGGGTGCATCTTGAATCACCCTAAAGATTGACACAAGTCCAGAGGTTTGTCTGAGAAGACATAATGTGGCTGCTGCAGCCCTACACTGGGAAAGGGGAAGAGCCTCCAATTTCCTGTGGTAGAGCAGCAGCATTCCCAATACTTTTACTGGATTGAGCACAGGCAAGCCAACCTTGCCCAAGTTACGATTGCCTAATCCATTGCAAGACAGGATTGCTCTGTCAGCATAATAGCGGTATGGAAGTATTTGTGACACTCTCTTCTGGTCCTTCTGATGTTGTTATTCACGTTCCACGTTCTTCTCCTGAAACAGGGATAGAAGAAGGCTGATGGCAAAGATTTTTACAATTCTAACTTGCACGAGGAAAAGTCTTTGAAGTAGCAACAGTGGACTGAATTTGCATTTGAGCAAACTGATGAAAATAAGGTGCATGTTGTGCTAGAACTGTAGCAGTTATAACACAAGCTATAAATGTAGGCTGATCTCCAGGAATAGAAACTTAGAATGAAATCCAGAGTAACTACGGGGAGTCCTTGCTCCAGACTAAGAACCAGTTACTCTGGATTGCAATATGAATTTCCCATAGGTTTTCACTAGGCGGTGCAGTAACTACGGGTGCACATAACGTCTCTTACGTGCTCCCGTAGTTACTCTGGATTGTGCCCTTATACTGCTTATAAACCTGTCATCTCAATCTTCTGTGTTACTCCTAGAATACACCTGAATACAGCTTGAGTAAAACAAGAATATATACCCCTGGAAAGTCTCCATGTGTAAGCAACACTGATTTCCTTGTAAAATGTGTGTTCTCTTTTCCCTGAGCTCTACTTTTCCTTTTATTGTATGGTTTTTTAAAAAATGAATTTTCCCCTTTCTAGTTTTATTCATGGTCTTTTGTTATGCATGTCATTGGGAACATTCTGCATTGTTAGGTCTTATATATAAGATCTTATATCTTATATTCTGCATTGTTCTAGAACAAAAAAATATAAAAAATAAGCTTGTAGTTCCAAAGGGGAAAACATGTATTTATAGGAAGGAACACTATGATTCATATAGTGCAGTGACGGACAAAATAAAATGGAACTAAGGGCACAATTCTTACCACCTTTCCAGGCAGTCATAGTGGCCTTTTCAAGGTAAGGTAATGTTTGTTCCCTTACCTCAGAGTTGCACTGCCCTTATCTGGGTGCTAGAAAGTTGGTTCGGATTACACCCTATGTTTTGAGTTGCTAGTGGTTTGGTTGTATATTTACACATAGGAAGCAACGTCACATGTTCTATGGCTGTATGTTATGGACTGCTGCACCATTTCATTCCTTTACACTATGGATGCTGTTTGGCTTTTGTTCTGTGAATCTCTCCTTGCCAGCTCAGAATTGTTGTTTCCTATACTAGTGCGTAAAATAGTTCACATTATATTTAAATTAGCAGCTTTTGAGTGCACCTGTTCACCCTGAGGTGAGTTCTGATGACTTTTCAGAGTGACATTGCCATTTTTGCTATTTAATAAGGAGCAATTGATTCATCTGGTTAAACAGATGGGCAAGGTTGGGTTTCCAAACATAGGTTAATATATCCAGCCAAACTGGAACTAAGAGCACAATTATAACCATGTCTACACAAAAGTAAACCCCATTGTGTTGAATGGGTCTTTCTCCCAGGAAAGTTTTAGGATTGCAGCCTAAGAGTACTAACAGCTCAGTTTATCCTAGCATATATTCACATATAGCAGTGCAACAATGGTCCCACAAGTGCAAAAGACCACCCATCAACTGCATTTGATAAGGTGATAAACAGATAATAAGAATTCTTCCTATCTATCAACATTAGTCCAAATAAAGGCTGCCAGAATTTCATATAACTCAAAATAAACTTCACATGCCCCATCATAGTTTTCTTGTGTAATATGCCTGGTTTGGGTATATGGTAGAAGTGGTAATTGATTCATTTAACATTAAATTCTGAGGAATCCATTATCCATGCAAAAAGAGCTTTGTATGATACCATGCACAGTGCATAGGAATTGCTGCAAACTGCATTTGGCATAATCCTGATCTAGAGAAATGTAAAGAACATCCTTCTTTACTGGGGAAGGCTGCACTGGTGAGGTTGAACACAATGCCTGCTTGTTTTTTTGCAACAGTACAGCAAGAGTAATGAATCATGAAAACAGAATGGGGGATGTACTATAAATTTAGCTATGGTTTCCCTTCCGCTAGGAATTGTGTTTTCATGTTGCAGACTCTTGGCCTGTACAATCAGGGAGGGATCACACATATATATCTTAATAGGAAAACCATATGTGGTTTATTAATTACAATTGTAAATGGTTGTGGAAATGAGAGTAACAGAGCTGGAAATAAAAGTCTGTTAAATAAAACTCATAGTCTGTAAAATTCTTCACGTTGACTCAGCCTCATTCAACAGGATGTACCCTTTTCAGGGTGAGAGGAAGTTCAGTTTCCATGCAGCTTAAATCCTAGTCTCTTTTGCATAACAACTGCCAACTGTGTAAATTATGTGTGGTTTTAGTGATGATGTCTACTGTCTTTTAATGACTGAGGTGTGAACATCAGTGTTTGCACTGGAGGCCTCAGATTACCTTCAGCCATTTCCCCAAAATTCAGAGGAAACTATATTCCAAAAACTATAGCCCAACAAATTGCCAGGATCGCAAACATTATTTGGTCTATACATCTGTACAACAGAGCACTATTTTTTTTCTTGCGTGTACAGTACTACACTTCTGGGCTTCCCCTCCCACTTCAAGATCTTCATTTTTTATACACAAATTTCCATTTTCCCCTGGACCATGTTACATTTACAGAATATGTTTTGAATGCATTAATTTTCTCTTTGCTGTCATTTTCTGTACTTTTTATTATGTTTGTATGAAAGTGCAAGTTGTTTGAGCCGCTGAGCTGGCAGGAACTATAAAGATGTGGATAGGCCAAACTACATTAAACCTCTCTTGCCCAAAATTAAAGAGTCCCATGTAGGTTCTGATCACTAATAAATAACGACCTGTCAGCTTGAACTGAGGCTGTGTGCAGATAGTCTAGGTTTAATTTTGTGATAAAATATGTAACTGTGCTGTTGATGAAAACCTATGCTGCTGATAAAGGAAAACCTGCAAATGATTAAGAAAACTACTTGGAAACATCTGAAGCTCAGATCAGACTAACATTTGGAACTTATTATTTTAATACTGTAATCAAAATATGAAAAAATTTGAAAATCCTGTTTTTGCATGAAATTATGGGCACAATCCTAACCATGTCTACTCAACAGTAAGCCCCATTATGTTCAATGGGTCTTACTCCCAGGAAAGTGTCTTTAGGATTGCAGCCTCTGTTATCTTTAAGAATTCAGAATTTAAGTGCAAATATACCAGGTAGATAGGGTGCAATCCTAACCTAGGCCAGCCCAACACATTGGTCTTCCCATTCCCATGGTGATGTAGGGAGGCAAGCAGATGTCAGTGCACTGATCTAATTAAGTGGCATAGCTAGGGGTGCAGGGGGTGCAGCTGCACCAGGCTACAAACTTTAGGGGGGCTACAAGCTGTGCTTAATTTTAGTAGCTAAAATTGAGAAAACAGAGTATGTCTGAATGATAATCCCATCATATTATATATCGTTGGAAAGGTAATTTAATGCAGAATGCAATGAAACAAACTGCATTGGAATAGCTATATCAAAAGTTATGGCCAATTAACAAAAAAAAATGAAAACACAAAAGTTTATGGAACAAAAAGAGGATTTTAAAAATTTTCCCATGATACCAATTGCTCTGAGAGCCAGTGAGATGTAATTCTGATACCGTATGGAACTAATAAGTTGTTAATATAAATCAGTTCTCATTTCCGTAAATAGCAGGCCTCCGTCAGTCTTGAAAGACTATGGTATCGTGCTCGGCGCTGCATATGCTGCATGTGAAGCACGAAAGCCTGGGTTAGATTGTTATGGAGGATAGGCTGTTACCCCTCTCCACGCCACTGTATTAGTCCAATGGAAAGGCAGAGCCAATACGATTGGATCCAGCTGGCGTCGCAGAGCTGGGCTAAGGACAGGAGCTCACCCTGTCTTGTGGGGCCGACCCAGGTCTCGAACCCTGGCCTGCTGGTTAACAGGCACAGCGTCTGGTTAACAGCCACTTGCGCCACCCACAGCCATATCATAATACAGTATACAGGCACTTCTAAGTGGTGCTCTTCTTTTATTTTGCAGGGAAACAATAACCATTCCTCTTTGCCCCAGCACAGTGTCCCTAACTAATAAGGGACACCATTTTCATTTTTTTTTACTTAATTAAGTTTGATTTTGTTGTTGCAGGAAAGGGAGGGGGGACAAAATCTTCCATGACACAAGATAGCAAATAGGTGCTTTAGCTAAGCCACTCGCAGAGCAAATGGGTGGTAAACTGCTGGGTGGGGGAGGCAGGATTTCCCCCAATTTTCTTTTTAAAAATACCCAGGTATGCCATCACATCCAGTTGTGACATCTCTTCTGGGGCAACATTATTAGCTTTGCACTGGGCTACATGATAATTAGCTACGCCACTGGCATAACCCTCTCCCAGGATCAGGGCAGAAATGTCTTATGACACTTTTTTGACACTCAGCACAAGAGTTGTGCCAAGGCTTAGACTGGCCTAACTGTAGCTTAGGATTGCAGCCTGAGTGAATATCTCTGCTAATATTTTGATATTTATTCTATGGTTAATTTCTGCTTGTACAATAGCAATTTTCCTTGAGTATCAGCTTGCACAAGAAGCACAAGCAAGGAAAAATCAAACTGCATTAGAAAATTATGTTCATGTACACAAATTAATTTGCCTAGTTCCCCCCCAACACACACTTGTGTGTGTGTGAAACTGCATACAGAATACATTAGCTTATTTATTGTCTTATATGAGCATCCTAGAAATGAATGGGAACTGGAGCAGAGATTCATGGCCAAACTAAATAATAACAAAGAATAAGGGGTTGTTGAAAAAACAGAAGCATTATGATGAATACAGTCTGTCCATAATGTCTACTACAATTCACCCTGCGTTCTGATGCTATTATAATGTGCATGTCCCATGTGGGAAGGGAAATGCACTTTGTAATTATGTCAGATTATGGGATAAATTGTGTCAGATGAGGATCTTGACACAGGGCAGCTGTTTTTACCAAGAATCGAGTGTCCTGTATCATATGAGGTTTTCACATTAAGCAGAGGCTTGAACTCAAAATAGGTCTATAGGTTTTATGAATTTCTGGGCCCAAACAGTATCATTATCAGTCTGCTCTGAGCTACTGGAGAACAGGGCTGCCTTGGCACCAAACTGGCTGCCACTGTATCCAGCAATCCCAGGCAGGTGCCACTGTCTCATTGGGAGTAGGCAACTTTGATCCCCTTCCCTGAATTAAGGAAGGTAGCCCCAGAACATGCTACTTGATTCTGTGGCAGTTCCAGTTACATGGGGTTCAACTGATGGAGCTGAGCTATACTGCTCCCACACCCTCCCATCCTGCTCCCTCTTGCCACCGTGCCTTCTGCATGCCCTCTCCCCATTCTCCCCCTACTTTCCCCTGCCCCAAACAGCTCCTTCCTTGTCTCCTTGCCACATCCCATCTTTCCTCTCTGCAACCTGGTGGTCCAGGTGACCATAAGGTGGAGGAATTCTGGCCTCCCACTGGGATAGTTCTGGCACTGGGTTGGTGGCACATTTGCAACATTTTGTGCTGGTGGTGAGCTGGTGTGCACTGTTTAGGATTGGGCCCTAAATTTTGAATCCATATATTCAATAAGTTTATTCTCACTCCCTACTTCCCAAATTTTATCTGTTCCACTCCGAAGTAATGGAACATACTACACCAGTGGTTTCCAAACTGTGGATAGGGACTCACAAGAGGCTTGTTGCCCAGTCTTTCATAGGTTGCAAAACTGACAAGGCAGATAAGGCAATCCTAAAGACACTTTCTTGGGAGTTAGACCCATTGAACACAATGGGGCTTTCTTTTGAGCAGACTTGGTTAGGTTTGTGTTCTTAGTCCATCAAAACAAGCCCTCCTTGGGGGACACAGCTGCTCAACTACCTTTATAACCAGTGGTGGGATTCAAATAAATTAACAGGTTCTACGTCCTAATGACCTAAATTAACAACAGGTTCTATGCAGGGGTGGGCTGACCCTCTCCCAACAACCGGTTCACCAGAAGTGGGAGGGGCCAGCATGGGTCAGGGGGCGGGGTGGGGTCAGGGGCCGGGGTGGGGGCGAGGCGAGGGACGGCCTCAACCCTGGCGCACTGCGCGTGCGCCAAGGTTGGCGCATGCGCAGTTGCGTCCTAAAGAGGCTTCAGGACGCACTGCGCTTGCGTCAAGCCTGGCGCAAGCGCGGTTGCGTCCTCTTCAAGATGCAACCTCTTCAAGATGTGACAAGATGCGACTTCCTCTTCAGAATGCGACTCCGCCTGCGTCAATATTGACGCAGGCACAGTGGTGGGCCCCTCGCAGGCAAGTGTTAGGCCCCTTGTTCTATGGACATAGAACCCCTCGGTGGGCCCCTCAGTGGTGGGCCTCGGATCGCTAGCGGTGGGCCAAAATTAACTAACGGTTCTATAGAACCGGTGTAAACCGGCCTGGGCCCACCAGTGGTTCTATGTCCATAGAACAACAGATTCTATGTCCCATTAGAAACCGGTTCTCAGTACCAGGCACTCATTAGCAAAGGTTCTATAGAACCTGTGAGATCTCCCTGAAGTCCACCAATGTTTATAACCACCCATCCCTTTGCATTCATAAATCACACCTTTAGGGCTATGGTTGGGTATTTCTTGAAATAGGGGAAAAGTAACCCTGACGTCTCCAGCTTCCTCCCAACCTGGCTGCACCAATGTAGGTTAGGATTAGGCTGCCCAAGAAATATAAAAAGGATTGTATTAAATAGATTTAATTTTAGTAAAAAAACACCATATTTTCATATGTTGCTCTTTACTGTATTTATTGAATGTAACAGAAACTGTTTGAAGGAGCAGCTTCTTTTTAATTTGTCTTCAAAATGTTCAAATTTTCCTTATCAGGTTTCCAAAAATGTTCTTATGAAAAAAAAAAATTTGGCAACACTCTTTTTTCTGAATTAAAAAAAAATTCCTAAGTTCCTCTCATCACATCTTCTTGCCTTAGGCTGCAATCCTAACTACACTTTCCTGGGAGTAAGACCCAATAAACACAATGGTGTTTACTTTTGAGTAGACATGGTTAGGATTGCACCCTTACTCTCCCTGCCTTGCAGTGCTTAAAACTGCCTAACACTTCTGTACCCATCTTTGCCAGGACTTCAGCTCCCAACCCAAATTGTTAGAGTTTGACTTTTCATGTATACTCACACACTTCAGGGAGGAAAATTAATGTAGAATCAAATAACTGAAAATAATAAGTTCAGAAGGAATTGACAAAGGCAAAACAATAGTATTGGCAGAGGATTAAATTCAGAATATTACAATTATATTGTACTATTGAGATCCCTGAGGCGTTTGGCCTGCAGCTATTGAAAACAGCGGGCTGTGGGTGGCACAAGTGGTTAAGACACTGCCTGTTATTTAGCAGGCCAAGGTTCGAGACCCAGGTCGGTCCCACAAGACAGGGTGAGCTCCCATCCTTAGCCCAGCTCTGCGACGCCAGCTGGATCCAATTGTATTGGCTCTGCCTTTCCATTGGACTAATTCAGTGGTGTGGAGAGGGGGCATTTGCTGCTTTGGTAACAGCCTATCCTCCATAACAATCCAACCCAGGCTTTTGTGCTTAGCATGCAGCGTATGAAGCACCGAGCACAATACCATATTCTTTCAAGACTGATAGAGGCCTGCACCCCATTGAAAACAAAACAGTGAACTCAACGAATAGTTCATCTAATCCTGCAGGGTTCTTACATTCTAAAAAATCTAGGTGTTCAGAATCATGTTTTGAAGCTGTGCATGCAAAAAGCAGGTTCTGAAAGTTTTATAAAGTTATAAACAGGGCATAGTATTTTGGATTTACTCCTTGACCCATGTAACTGTTTTGCTGATGTTCTCTGACTTTCCCCTTCAATGTTATTAGAATGGATATTGCATCAGTTTCCTTCTTGACATTTTGGAAGAGTGGGGGAAAACTCTGATTCTTCTATTGCAATGAATATCCTATGTTCATTTAATATAATTCTGCAGCCTTATGTTGCTGTTTTAAATCACAATTGTATTGTCATGCTGGTTATATTGTTCTACCAATAAAATCTCAACAATGTAAGATAATATTTTATGGTGGTACATGCAGAATAATATCTGAAACTGATGGCAAAAATACGTAGGTTCTGCAGGGGGATCCTCTGAATCTGAAGAAACCACTATCTTGTTTCACTGTTAGGCTTGCAACTGCCAAGTGTGGTAATAGAAGAAACAAGTGGAGGGAGGGCTGTGAAAAATGTTGATAATGCAATTGAGAAATTCTCCCAGTGTTGCACAATAGTGAGAGACTTTCAGCTATGTGGCTAGTAGCTTCCTGTTCGTGTATTTGTCAGTAATGTATAACTGTGGTGCAGTTGCTTTTCTAGCCCTGAATCTGATTTGTATAATTAGGAATATTTTAAATCTCTCCTTCTCTATGCATTATGGGAGAGTTCCGGGAGGAGGATTGGGATTGAGGCATTCATATCATATAATATGCATCCTCCATTTTTTCCCCTCCAGGATACTATAACAGTTGGGACTCAAGAGATGAGTCCTTTTCTCTTTCAGTTGACACTCAGCATTCTGTTCCTGAGTAAATTCAGTGTACATATGGTCCTTTTTCATGGAAATGTTTATCTTGACTATTGGTGGTCCTGTTTGGATGCCATATTCAGATTGGTTGGTTAGGTTGGACCCACTTGGTCAGACAGATCCCAATGACGTTGGTAGATCCTCTTTTGTCATCTGTGTGAGTAGATGGCAACGTTGAAGTCTAATACAGAATTTTGCCCCTAGGTATATCAAATGTTTGGTGTCTTTGCTAGCCTTATAGCATGGAATCAACATGGTCACTATTAGCTGTAGCAGTAATGATGATGCAGAAGATCATACAACATGTCAAACTTGAAACAAACCCCAGATTTGTTTCTCTTTTATTCTCATGGTCACTTAATATCCTCCCCTTTGATTTAGCTTTTCTGTTGATATTTGTGGAGATTTTCCAGAAATGCAGAAAAAAACTATAGGAAAATAAATCTTTTCCTTTTCTTCATATTTTCCTACCAGCATAAACATGTTCTAGCCACCATATTACTGGAAGTCAAGCTTTAGAAGTAGAGCACGGGAAGCCAATGGAAATAATTGCAGGAAAGATCTACACAGAGAGAGATCAAGTTTGTATGTATTACACACTGGCCTGGGGCAGCTGCGGACAGTTTATTTTACTTTTACATTGAGCAATTTCCATTCCCGTTAATCTCCAAGCATCCAACACATGTTCAAACGGGGGAATATGGGTGGGTAGGAACGACAGAGAAAATTTTCCTACAAGAAGAGTACAGTTTTTTTGCAGTTCTTTGAGTGTACAAAAAGTCCCAAACCTTGAAGATAGGGCATGCCACACCCTAATCAAGCAAAGTTCAAAACATGATTCCTGGAGAAATCATGAATACAGCAGAATTTTACAGGAACAATTTACGTATAAGTAGATGAGATACAGATTCCATTCCTTAATTAGCTCAGATTAGAACTTCCTTCATATGAAACACAGATTGTGTTTTTAAATCATGACAGCAGCAGCCACTCCCACCAGGGACAACTGACTCAGTATTTCTTACAATTAATGCAGCTAAGGACACAAATAATTACACGATTTTACTTTTGGTGATCTAAACATAACCCCATGACTGTGCTCCTCTACAGTGTTTTCTAAAATGGTCTTATACAGTAGAAAGAGATGCTGCAAGGCATCTCCTTGATTTGCAAAACTTTCATAATGCATTGCTGACCACTTTTCCAATGAAGCTTGCTCCACTGTCAGCAATTTTTGCAGTTAGTAACATTTTTTCCCTTAATATTTTACCTGTACTGTACATTGTTATTTAAACTGACAGACTTTGGTTTTCAGGGGTCATAGATCAGTGATAGTAGACATGCTTTCAGATGATCTCAGGTTAAATCTCGGACATCTCCAGGCAGAGCTGTGAAAGCACCTTCCTCCAAATCTAGGATTCAGAGAAGCTGTGTCAGTCATACTGATATATACAGATCAATGATTTGACTTGGGAAATAGCAGTTTCATATTTACCAATTTGGGGCAAAATCCAGAGTAACTACGGAGAGTCCTTGCTCCGGTGTACGAACAACTTACTCTGGATTCCAATATGATTTTCCCATAGGTTTTCACTAGGTGGTGCAGAAACTACGGGTGCACGTAAAGTCTCTTACGTGCTCTCATAGTAACTCTGGATTTGGGGGATAGTAATCTTCTTCTAGACTTGGCAATTACTTCTGTGAAGGAAATAAAAGATAATGCTAAATTCACACTGCTAAGCATTAGAAGCACGGTTGGTGGCAGAATCCTGAAAGACTGAACCAAAAAGCCAGCCATGCCACCAACTTGGATCTGATTTTTATTAGGCTAGAGTTAGTTTTGGGAATCTACACTCCAAATCCCATATCTTTGGATGAGAGAGAGAGAGAGAGGCTATTGCCCACTGTACACTTTTCACTGAAATCTCTCTTTAGCAGGTTTTTATAATACTGCAAATCCATTTGACCAGAGACAATGGGCAACAGTTCCACTGTCTCCAAAACTACTGACTATTTCAAGCTGCTAGTAAAGCAGCAGGTAGAAGGCTACAAGGCCATAAAGGCAAAAGGGTAACAGGCTATTTATAGAGAACTATTATAAATACTTAACAATATGATATAAACTGGAAGTCTCAGGCTGCCATCCTAAACCCCAGTTAGGCTGGCATAAGTCCCAGAACAAGTCCTATGCTGGCTTTGGGATGTCATAAAAGTGCCATAAGGTACTAATGCACCATTCCTGGGGAGGTTAGTCCAGTGCAGTTATGTGCTGGCCTCCCACACTACCACAGGAACAGGGAGTAGGTGAGTTGAGTTGGCCTAAATTGGTTAGAATTGCATCCTCAGAAGCATCCCTTACATCTGGTGGCTTTATTTCCACAAACTCCTTAAAAATTTGGCTGTGTGTAAAGTATTTGATTAAAAAACTGGGGTATATTTAAAGAGATTTTTCTGAAATATACACTGGTTATAAATACAAATAAATATATTAACTACAGCTATTCTCTACATATTGGAGCACTACCCAAAACTAAAAAAACCATTGAAAAGTGGAACCCAATCTTTTTTAGATTATAAATGTTGCTTCCAATGCTTTTCTAGCTAGCAAACTGCAAATGCCCCTTTTATCTTGCAAATATTTCTGCCACACAATTCCATCTGTAAATAGATTCTCATTAACTACTTTGGGCATGGGAGTAGACCAGGAGCTGTAATATGGGGGAGGGCAATTTTGGCCTTTAGAATAGCAGAGAGAGGTTGAAAGAATGGAACATGCATTGAATGAATGAGTTCTGGGTATAGTTGAAAGTTTTTGAAAGTGTGGATTGTCTGAAAATGAACGGTCAGAAAGCAGGGGATACCTGGACTACAGATTAGAAAAGGGTTATATTAAATTGGTACTGCAAAAGACTACAATATACTTGATATTACTTAACATCATTGTCACCACTCTGGGGCATTTTGGTCTCATTTGTACAGAATAGAAATAGGTCCCTATTATTGTCCCAGATTAAATTGGTGCAGCCTGCAGGTAATCTAGTATAAGGCAAGAAAGTTTCAAATGTGGACCTCCAATCTGGTTAACATGTTAAACCCCTATTTCCCCCTCCCATCCATAACCCAATTTGGATAAACCATGTGTGTTATTCATATAAGAAAATAAGCCCTGGCATTTTGAAATAACATTATGAACATCAGATGTAGTTTGGCACTAACTTATAGCATTTATTACATCAGTTAGGGGTATGGTTTCTGTAATGCTTTAAAATCAGAAGTGAAGAAATATTATGGAGGAAACAATTTTTCTACTTTTATCCTATTTGAGGGATTCAAAGATTTAGCTGGGATTTTTAGTTGTAAACTATCTGTAAACTGGAATTTCAGCACCAAAGGCAGTGGAATAAAGCCAGCTTTTAATAGCCGAATCTCTGACCTGTTGTCTCATACTGAAAAGGATGACTTCCAAAGGGGCGTTTAAGCTTCACGAATAACATATAGTGGAGCCACATGAATTTTTTTTAAAAGGATGGTTTGAGTAACTGTTTGCGTAAGTAGTAAGGAAGACAGCATGCAGTACCTCTGCCATAAAATATAAATGTTTTTTAACCAAAACATAAATAAAATGAAATGGGAATGACTTCTTTCCTTAGGTATTTCCCTTCATTCTGACCACCAAGCTTTCATGGAGCCATTTATCTCAGAAAAAGAGAATGAGTTTCAGGCCTCCCTGCCAGTTCTTTTTAATTACCACATGTAACATTGGTCATGCCTGTTAGGAATGACTGAACAAAGCCGTTCCTGAAGTGGCTTTTAGTAAAGGAGGCTGCGTTAGATTAGAAGTGATTGGCAAGATGTTGATCGCCCTTTTATTGAAATCTTTTCTTTGTTTAATTCAGCTTGAAAGAGTGTGTGAGAAAACAGCCATATCACATAACAGAATTTTGGGCAGGGCATGGATCTGACTTGCTCAAAAATATTTGTGCAGACATTTGCGTGTGCGGGGTATGAAACCAGAAGCGTGTGCTAGAATGTTCAAGAGCTTTAAAATTGAATTTAAACGTAAGAACATAAGAAGAGCCTCTGCTGGATCAGGCCAATGCCCAGCTAGTCCAGCTTCCTGTATCTCACAGCAGCCCACCAGATGCCTCAGGGAGCAGACAAGACACCTGCATCCAGGTGCTCTCCCCTGCATCTGGCATTTTGAGGCTGTCCACATCTACCTGGTGGCCAGATCTTATTTGGACACTGTGTTGATGGCGTCTGTACAACAACTCATATACCCTAACCAGGAGTGTCCAAACTCTGGACCTGGAGCCAGAAGTGGGCCATGGCGACCCTCCATGAGGTCTGCAGCAAGTGTCTCCATCTGGCCCTTGGGTGAGCCCTGTAATCCTCTGGAGGTTAATGAAGCTATGCTTCCTTAATCTCCAGATGGTATTCTGAGTGCTGGAAGGCTGCATGCACCTCCTGTCTCTGTGTATGAAAGTATTTATGAACTGGTTTGAAGATCATCCCAGTTTGTGTGTTAGACAGGGTTTTGGTACTGATTTGAATTCATTCTTAAGTTCTGTTTCAAGTATATTCATTTATGTATATTCCAACTAGTACACCTAGTTGGGAAGTTTCACCACTTAGATTTACCGGAGGGAACTCTGCATGGACTCCTGCATAGATTGGACTTGCATGTGACACACGGTCTTGCAGAAGCCCACCCCTCTATTCAGGCCCATACATATATACTCCATGCCTTTCCCTCATGCTGGCACCTGCCAGTGTTACCAGTGTGCTGCCCGCACTACCTCACTGCAGCTGACTGCCATGCACTATTGCAACAGTATAAGAGGGCACATGACCCTGGAGGAGCATTCCTTCATTGGGAGCCATGGATTCACAAAGTGAAAATATGGTTATGATCCTCCCTAGATGCTTCTTGAAGAGAAGAAGAACAGATGAAGGAGAGTGCAATTTAATTTTACAGAAAGAATCTTTAAGGAAATTGGAGAGAGTTTGGTTAGGAAGTGTGGAAAAAACTACCTTTTTCATTCTTGTCTTGTATGCAGACAATCCTCAAAACCCTTTGTTCCTATTCAAACATTTTTAGAACTATAATGCTGTTTAATAATGATTATGATGATAATAATCAATTGCACAGTTGTTCTAAAGTAATAAGCAAATTGTGGAATTGCTCATACTGCAAATATGAAAGAACTAATTAAGGTCCAAAGTGGCTGACCAGAAATAACTGATTAAAGGGGCAGTGGCGGAGAAAACATTGGCAGCACATTGTCAGTTTCAGCAGAAAAATATTTGCCACTTGCCTGAAAATGAAAATGTGATTTCAGCAAGAGAATTTCTGGCATGCATATGGCAGCAGTGTTAATTTCATTTCCTGTTTTTTAAAAAAACAAGTGAATAAATTCTGTAGGTTCTGGAGAAAACAGTTAAAGTGGAAGCAACCATACATTGCCATATTGTTCCCTTGATTTTTGGCAACAGGACACTGTTCTGCTGTTGTAAATTGGCTGCTGGCAATGCATGGAGTGTGCCACTGGCAGCCATTTCTGATCTGCCACTACTGAGCAGCTCAGTGTATGCACTTTGATCCCAAATCAATGAATGGTCAGTATAGATAAATCTCATTGTCAGCTGTGGAAGTCCACATGTGTGATCCTTCCATGCCAACTGTGGAAAACCCCCAATTAGAACTGAATTCATCAGTTTAATTGAGATGGT
Organism: Cryptoblepharus egeriae; assembly: GCA_030015325.1. Classification (NCBI taxonomy): domain Eukaryota; kingdom Metazoa; phylum Chordata; class Lepidosauria; order Squamata; family Scincidae; genus Cryptoblepharus; species Cryptoblepharus egeriae. Next base: position 51,340,940 of record JAREYC010000004.1, read on the forward strand.
GCTATTATGACAGTGATTCATCATCTGAATAAATTTAGTTTTCCACTATAAGAGTCATGCCTGTGTTATAAATAGATGCATTTCTCAGGTCTCTGGAAAGGTAAAGAGCACCATCAATTCAACTCCAAATTTTGGAAGAAGGGCATTGCCAAGAATAAGGAAAATGATATACCATTCATCATACCTACACTTCGAGCCGAACGGAGATTGGCTTTAATATTATTTAATGCATGTAATAAAGAAAAGGAGAAATATTATAGTGATATCTGCTCAATGTGCCATATAGTTAATGGTTTGTTAGCATTTCCCTCATAAAATTTTATTTTCTGTGGTCTACTTCTTGGCCATGAATGTGAAACTAGGTATGCCTCAAGGAAGAAGTCATTCTAGGCCCACATCCCACCTGCCAAGATTACTGGAAGAAAATTTATCATGTTTTACAGTTATTTTTCCATTCGTCATTAATGTAGTTTAGGACTATATGGTCTAATTAGGGAATCCTCATTTAGCAGATGATCTGAATCCTGATTCTGTTCCAGATGTCATTGCCCCCCTTCAGTCCCTGTGTTGATGAAAACATCTATCCTTTCACAACTGTCCCCAGATTTCCTAACACCTTCGGTTGTTTGCCAAATGGTCCCCCCTCCCCGCAGCCAGCATCTTCTCCTCCTGTACTCCAGTGTTCTGGCTGAACACTGTTCTCCCCTCAACATTTCCTGTCCGTCTCTTCCTTTTCCCAGTCTGGGAAGGTGAGAGAAGGTCTGGAGGCAAATCTGAGTCAGTTTTCCTCTGTAAGAGTCATGTTTGTGTTATAAATAGATGTACTTCTCAGGTCTTCAGAAAAACAGAGCATCATCAGTCCAACTGGACTCCACCATGAAATCCTGGTGGATAGAAGTGGATACCCCCTTCCCCATCAAGCTGCCTGGTGTGGCAGCTTCAGTTAGCTTCATGTATGGATCAGCCCTGCTTTCCATCCAACTTAAAGTTAAATGTTAAGGTGTCCCAATCTGGTTGTACTGCTAGTAGGGTATGGTGCTCATCCTCATTTCTAAGCCAAAGATGCTTTGGTCAAAGATGGACTATAAGTCAGGGTGCATGGATCGCTGTTACCTTCCCACCAAATGGAACCTATCAACTTACATTTAATACTGCTAGGTTGGCAGGAGGTTGGCAAGGAATGGGAGCTCACTCCATCTTGTAGCACCTGGGTCTCAAACCCCAGCCTGCTGGTAGATAGGCACAAAGTCTTAACCACTGAGCTACAACTTACCTAGCTTTCTTCCACCTATGAACATTGGATAGAAGGGCTGTCATAAAAGCTGGGATAAAGAGTGCTGAAATGAATTAATGCTAAAAAAAACAAAACTGCATTATGGAAGTTGTAACCCTAAGAGGAGACTAATAAACTTTCAAGCACCAAGGTAAGGGCAACACAACTCAGAGGTAAGGGAACAAATATTGCCTTGCCTTGAGGAGGTCTCTGTGACTGCCCCTAATTTCAGGATGCAGCACATCTCCCAGTGACACAGCTATGCCACTGCTAGAAAGAATTGGGCCCTACATTTTCCAAATCTGTAGAATCTGAAGACAATTACACTGACAGTTGAAAATTAAATTATATATTGATGAGGCGAATATGGTAAAATGTTATTTAATTTTTTAAGTTATACTGGCAGTAAGGATAGGATCCTAGAATAATTTTCTTCTTGAGGAATACTTACACCCCAATTCTAATTGGTCCTCATTCATCAGAACTCTAGTAGCATTATCCCATTACAGATGCCACAAAAATCAACAAGCAACTCATCATGGCCTCATGACTGCTACATGTGACCAGATCTACCTGATAATTTATTGAATTTAGTGCAAGGAGTTGAGTGGAGATGGGGAGGAGGGCAGAACGGGGACAAGGTGTGGGATAAATAAGTAGGGGGTGGATTAGGTAAAAAGGATGGATCAGGTGGTGTTAAGAAGGCAATGGTGTTTGTGGGCAGAAGCGCATGCCGGTAGCCAAACTCATTGGTTCCCAACCTGATGAATCACAACCCCACAGAAGATATGTCATTCGTTTCCCAGGAATGGCCAGGCATGTTGGCACCACAGTGGCACCCCAGTAATACCCCAGTAATCACGTACCTGGGTAGTTGCTCATTATCATGAAGGGTCCTGAAGGCTCACCCCTCTGCGATCCTCCCTGCTGCTGCACTGAGCTGTAATCAGCAATTGGTTTGGTGGAACCCTGCATAATAAAGGATTCAGAATTTTGTTTCACTAGCAATACCATGCAAATTTAAATCCCATTGGTTTGTTTTGGGTTCTACCTCCAGAACTGCTCAAATTGTTATTTTTGGTCCCACATCCTGCATATAGGTATCCTTCATGTTAATAAAAAATATGTTAGCCTGGTGATGTTTAATAATAATGAAAGTGTTAAGAATACACCTGTTGTGTACTTTAAGTGAGCATGCGATGCAGGAACTGAGTGTGAGGAGGGCCATCTATGAAGTAGCACAGCAGAAAAGTGTGGTCCATTACATTATTCAGAAAGCTTTTCATGCAGCATACTGGCAGCGGTATGGGACATATTAAAAAGGGAGAAAAAAATCAATTTCCTTGATCTGATGTTTTGTGTTGTCATTCCATATGAAACATTGATTATTCAGCTTAGAATGATATCATAGCATGAGTGGTAAACAGATGGAATTAGTCGATGATGTGTTACTTGGTTCCGTCACTCGCTGCTGTGTGGTTTTATGTAAACAGTTAACGAAAAGCCCAAATAAATTCACTGAAGGCAAGATTAAAATCAAACAATTGTTCTTTGGCACGAGATCATAAAAGAAAGGAAATTCAAAGCAAAGAATCCAAACCTCAAATATCTAAGCACAATGTCATGCCAACCTTAATTTTACACAACTGCACCCTATTGTGAGGTGATATTGGAGGCTTGATTCTGAACTGGAAATTTTATTATTTTTATTTTTAAACTTAGCCAGAACAATCACTCTTTTTAATGTTTCCCCTTGTTTGGGGGATAGTTGCTTTTAAAATGATTTTAATTGTTTCCTTTGGACTTTGCACCATTCAGAATGAAATGCATATGTAATTAAATTTTGTAGTTTTAAAATATGCAAGACTTTTTGCATAATGGTAATCGGAAGTTATTGAAGAATATCACCGGTCAAGATTTATTTTAAGGAATATCAAGCCAATTGCAGGAGTGTTGCCTCTTTAAAACAAAACATAACACTGATCTCTGAAAACTTGAAGGATCTGCAAAAACACATTTGTAAAATGAGACACTCAAACTCCTGCTGATTTAAGTTAATGGAAGCTCCATGAGTGTCTCCAAGTCTTTACTCTATTGACATTCTACCCAGCTCTTGCTTAAATAATTTAAATGTTGTGACTGAAAATAATCCAGTTCTTAGCAAATGTAATGAGGGTAGCAGAAATGATATGTCTCCGCCATGCCAGCTTGGAAAAGAAAAACACAGTGGCGAACTGGCAGTCGTAGTTGCAGTGTTTTGGGGAATTTGCCCTGAGGACATCAAACAAGGATTCCAAAACAAAGGATTGACAATTCATTGCTGCTGCCAATCCCCAGGTCAAATCAGGGTAAAGTCTTCGCAGTTCAAAAACTTGGAATAGAATCACAAAAGTCCAACTCTAAGAAGTGGATGGCTGCAGCTGTGTTCCTAGGTTTAAAATTAGCAAATCATTGAGGTTCAGGTGCACAAAACGGCATTCTCAATGAAACTGATGGCAGCATTTTATGATTAACATGTCCCCTCTTACTCAATTTTAAATTTAAATCAAAATGAACAACAAACACCAACAGCTTTCAAAGATACCTTCTTACTAGAGCATTACTTTTGTATGACAAGAACTAAGAAATCTTATCCAGAGGAAAGGAGAGTGATTCATCTGAGGGGATGAGAGAGGAAAGGGGGGAGGTTAGAACCAATGGGTACAAACTGCAAGAAAGGAGATTCCGGTTGGATATCCGGAAAAAATTCCTGACGGCGAGGGTGGTTCGGCAGTGGAACAGATTGCCAAGGGAGGTGGTGGACTCTCCCTCACTGGGGATCTTCAAGCAGAGGCTCTATGAACACCTGTCGGGGATGCTCTAGGGGGATTTCCTGCTGCAGGCAGGGGGTATGACTAGATGACCTACTAGGTCCCTTCCAACTCTATAATTCTATGAGGCAGTAAAATGATCATGCGTTTCACCTCATGGCTGGTGAGAGTAGGACCCCTCACTGAATGATCGGTTGCAATGGAACTACTTCTGAGTAGGGCTAGCAAAGCTTGGGTCATCCTGGTAACCCTTGAAGCTGTTGACCTTTCTCCCTCTTGCCCATTTCTTTCCTACTCTCTTGCATTCCCTCCCCTCCTTCTGCCCTATTTACAGCTGGGCAGGACAAAGGAAAATTGTTTAAAAAGAGCTCCGACACACACAGAGCTCAGCAGCAGCCCCATTTTTTAATTGCAGTCTTTTTAAAGGGGTCAGTTGACTCAACTTAAACCCTATAAGAGTCGTGAACGGTTGATTTGAGTACTTTTAAAGTGCTCCCATTATGGGTGAAGTCCAGAGTAACTACGGGGAGTCCTTGCTCCGGAGTAAGAACAACTTACTCTGGATTGCAATATGACTTTCCCATAGCTTTTCACTAGGTGGTGCAGTAACTACGGGTGCATGTAATGTCTCTTACGTGCTCCTGTAGTTACTCTGGATTGTGCCCTATGACTCATTTTCATCTCAAGTTGCAGAGGACTGTTGACTCTAGACTCCTCAAGTCGAGCTCCACAGGACTCTTCCCCAACACTGTAGGAAATAGAAAAATGGATGCTCAAGGAAATAATCAGAGATTTTCTGCTCTGCTATTCCTATGGATTGACAATGCTCTTGATTGGAAAGAGGTAGCAGACTCTTTCCAATCAGATTGGGGAGCAATCCTAATCTAGGCTGGCACATCTCTGGTCCGTTTCTGTGGGAGGCAATTGCGTGTCTTTACACTGGCCTAATCCTCCTTCGGGAGTGGTGTAGAAGTGTCTTATGGCATTTTTACAATACTCCCAGGACAGCACTGGACTTTTGCAGGGAAATGGGCCACTGCACATTCATTAACAGGAAGACTGATGAGTTGTACCAGTCTAGATTAGGACTGCATCCTTAAGGGGCTGTTAGTCTTACATTTTGGGGGTGGGGGGTGGGGGGAAGCATTATCTGTCCAAGTTGGAGATTTTTGGCCATTAGGCCAGGACAGTAAAATATTACGCTGACTGTGTAAATTCTGAACATTTGGCAGCTCTGCTGCTATTGTTCATCTCTGCAAATTGAGAATTATAAACATGCATGGACTCTACCAACGTTTTGTTCTTTATCCTACAGTTTATGATACATGTGGCAACCTCTTTCTCCTGGGCTCTCTTCTGGGTTGTTTCCTGGGCTTATCCATGCGTCTTATGCACATGGGATTGTGATGGTGTCTTGTTAATGCATGATGGTGAATTCAAGATCTCAGTAGTTGTGAGGTATAAAGAAGGATAACTTCCATCCTGGATCAAGAGGTACTCCAAGTGATGGATAGAAGAAGGATATGTTTTGAAGAAGGATGTGCTTTGGAAGGGGAAAAGATGATGAAACAGTTCATTTACCTGACCTTTATTTACAGATGGAGGCAAAACCTCTCCAATTTTAAGTAGTAGTTTGAAATCTCCCAAGAAAGGGCTAATATTACCTGTGTTTCTTAAAGGTATGAGAAATACAAATTCTAAATATACTAGCCTCTTGAGTTTTTGCATTGCTATAGAAAAGTCTTTGACCCTGTGGTCTGAAATCATAGCCAGAGAAAGAGAGAAAACATGTGTTCAGTGATAAATCTTTTACAATGCAGGCTGACTGAAGGTGTCACTAAAAGATTTACCCATAAAATTTGAAAGTCTGGATTTGTTTAAACAAAGCAGAGAATAGCTGTACATTGTGATATAACTGTGGGTGCTTGAAGCGAAAAAGGGTTCTTTCCCCAAGAAGTTTGCTTTCTTCACTTTGGTATGTAGCCATATTAGGTAATTTCCTATTATCTCTTTCCTATTGTCTCTGGGATAATCATTTTAGGCAATCAGCTCCATGAAATACAAACCATGATGGCCAGTGTTATGCCTAAACTATTATAATATCAGAATAGAACACTATTATAAAAGAACCCTCAAGGTCAGTTGTATTGTGAGGCAGCATGAAGTGTACTGTGTCAAGCAGTGGATTTTACTGGCCAATAAGGAGCAGACAATTGCTGACATGTATTCTGTATTGATGGGAACATGGATTGGAGTGGAAGAGAATCTAGGAGGTATTCTCTACAGACTTGTCCTGGCTTCTGATTTGCACTTGCTATTTCTTTGTCAGATATGTTTAATCTCATGGATTTTTAAAGAGAGATTTGAAAGATTTGTGCCAGCAATAATTACAGTTGTGTCGCTAGCTTGCGACTGTATTGTATGCTTCAGCGTGCCATCTGTCTTTGCATTGGCTTAATCCCCCTCAAATGGTGGAAAAGTGCCTTATAGCACTTTTGTGACACCCCCAGGCCAGCATGGGAGATGTGCAGGCCTAATCAGGGGTTAAAATTGCACTGTCAATTTTAAACTGCCAGATTAATTCATTTATCCTGAGAGCAGCCGTAAACATAGACACACACTCACCTGGTGCTGAACAGACATGCATATGATGTGTTTGTCAATAAACACTTCCATGTAAAGGAATCACCCTAATATGCAATAAAAATATGCAAATATGTACACTTTAGAGAAAAGTTATTTACATTTCCACATATTCTCAGGGTGCACTCAACAGGTGCCCTTTGATGAGTGCATGCATGTCCATATTCCAACATATTTCATTTGCTAAACCACTTTTTAAACTCCTCCAAGCTTAGAATGCAGTTTGGCAAGGAGAACTATTGAAAAGGAAAAAAAGTCAGGATGATGGGAAAGCCCAGGTGCTTCCATGCACACTCATGGGGATTGTGGCCATCATGTGTATGTCAACACTGCAAATAAACTACAGTGACCATATAACCCAGCCTTAATAGTGCATGATGTAAGACAAAATATATAGAATAAGGTATCACCATATTGTTGCAGATGCGATCTGTTAAAGGCCTAGTTTTTAAAGAATTAAGAACCTTGCTTCCATGGAGAACATCCTAGTGATAGCCCAAGATTTGTGATTACTTATATAGAGCAGGGAGAGAACAACTGAGTCTGTTTAATTCAGCATAGTGTATTTTCCATTTACTATTTGTTGGTTTCTTCTCTTCTTTGTTGTTTTCTTTCTTTAAAAAGATGTTGAATTGCTTTGGGATGGAGAACCATTTTTCTAACATTCATTTTGCTGTGTAAACCATTTTATGAACTCAATTTGTTGCAGACTGATGCATATTCTTTGATTAATAATCACAAGGTGAAGAAGTCTGTCATATTCCAAGTCTTGCTTTCATGTAACCTCACTTTATGTTAATGTCAAGTGGTTAAAAGGTTGTCTTTCTCTGGAATGCCATCAAGCAAGCAACAGAAAGACTCTCCAAACAGAATTCATAGTTATGAAGCAGGAACTGCTGTCAGGGATTTGAAAAAGAAATAACTGGGATGTTCATCTGGAAGTCAAAAGTTTGTTCAAACATTTTTATCAGGTGTAAAGAAAGAGGATTGTTGGGTATTTAGGACGGCCTAAATAAATCTTGGCAAGTTCTAGATCTTACTCATACGTTAACAGGGGCTGAAAAGTGTTGCAAAAATACGGATGAATGAAAGCTTCAGAAGGGGTAAGGAAAATATTATAATGCTTCTGACCAAATAATAATTCACCTCCAAGCAAAACTTGGTTAGCTTCCACTACAAAGCTACAATTTCCAGATGCAACATGTCTACCAAAGATAACAAAGGAAATGCAGACATGAACTCAAGAAGATGGGGTAAGAAAACACACGAACATTTAGTAATGGGAATTGCATTGATCAGGTTACTACTTTTCCACTGAGCATAACAAAATCCATACAACCAGTTTGATTAAGAATAATTGACCTTCATTCACAAGGGGTTAGTATAAAAAGCAGATGCATATCTAAGCAGCTGTAGATCTGAGCAGCCGTGGATTGCCACAGGCTGCTGGGGAACGGGGCTTGGATCTGGCACAGCTGCAGGGTACAAGCCCCACCTCCCTGGCTGCCAAACTACAGTCCTGCCCACTGCCCACACTCCCATGTCCCGAAATGCCTCCACCCCAATTAACCCCGATCATTAGTTTAAATTCTGATCAATGATAGAGCTGATTCAGATCTTAGTAGTCTGAGGTTGCAATCCTAAGCCGGCATAAGCCCTGGCATGAGTTCTGTGCTGACCTGGGTGTCACTAAAGTGCCAGAAGGCACTTCTGCTTCACTCCTGGGTGGGGGATTAAGCCACTGCACAGGCATACACCGACCTCCCCAAGCCACCAACAGAAGATACACCAGGTAAGTTAGGCTGGCCTAAATTGGTTAGGATTGCACCCTAATTGCACAGGCAGGGGCTTGTTATGGATAAAGGAAATGTATCTCTTAAGTCAGGTGTCTCTAAACATTTCAGCCCCAGGGATACCTGACACAAATACTTGACACAGAGTAAAGGGACAGAAAATAAATTTAAATATAAAATATAAGTAACTGCATTAGAGATAAAACATAGATGAATGAATAAATTGGATAATGAATGGGCTAAAATTACCATGATTTCTCCAAGCAACAACACACATCACAGAAATAAAGTGCATATTCAAATGGACCCCCAATCTGCAAGCTTCCAAACACTTTCTAAAGTTTTCAGAGGACACAAGAAGTTATTTCTGGTTTTGAGGAAAACTAGAAAGTGATTTTGGGGTGGGGGGGAGGTTCAGAATATACTCCAGAACTAAACAGAACACAGCACCGGTTGTGTCAGTCAAGTGGGCCAGAAGTTTGCAGGGGTCCAAAGGATTGTCCCGGGCCTGATAGAGACTTGCCAAGGGCTCCATCTGCCCCCTAGATGTGGATTTGGAGACCTGTCTTAGATGGAAGAACTTAGGTACAGTGCTGGTTGGCTGTGTGACCCTACTGCACCATTGCTGGTTTGGACTGGGCTGACCAATTCATTAAAAAAATTATTATAAGTAAAAAGAGATTATTGTACAACCATTTCCATCAGATATTCAGAAACAGCAATGCAGAAAATGGCAATGCACAAAAATAAGCGTTTTTTACTTTTGGTTTAAATGTTACAGAAGTTTTTGTGGGTCACCATATAGGGAGTTCTCCATCTCTGTTAATATCTATCCATCTCTGGCAAAATCTTTCAAAATTCCTGTTTGGAAAAGCACTGTTCTCCTATCACTGCTGCAACATCCCAAGAAGATAGAAGAATCTTGAACTAATCTGTTTGTGGTTTTGAAATAGGTCTCCTACAAGAAAATATCCCACTGACTTTCTATATGGTCCCTCAGGAAAACAAAACTGCTGTTCCATCAGTAATATAATAAAGTTTTTTCCCCCATCAGTGTGGGAAAAAAGAAAAGAAACCAGAATACTGAAAAGAAGAAAACTGCAGATAGTACATGCAGTCTATGGTGTTTTCTTTATAATATTCTTTAGACCTGTGGTTCCCAAACTGAGGATCAAGATGCAGAGGTGGATTTTAACACAATTTTTTGTGGATCCCATAGTAGCCGAGTCTCCAGTAAAAACATATGTGATGGAAGGATCAGATAACTAATTGCCATAAGCCCTGCAGCTTTTAAAAAATCAGACAGCTGTTAATGGCCTTGCAAACAGCTCCTGCAGTTTACATGCATTTGTAAACACAGGGAGAGAAATGTTGAAGCATTTTTTCTGGTTATTATCATGTGAAAATAAATTAAAATATTATTTCTTTCTTGATTTTTTAAAAGGCTCATAAATGTAGGTGGGTCTCATACAAAGTGGGTTCTGATGCTAAAAGTTTTGGGAATTATTACATTAGCTTTAAAGGGTGTGGTCTCTTGAGCTGTCCCTAGAGGGTTGCAAACATACTCTAAAGCACATTTGAACCTCCTCGGGGAAAACTGCTTTGATGCATGGAGATGTGCTGGCCTGCAGAGGCCAGGTCCGGCTTCCATGGCAGCCCAAGTAGGTGAATCTGTTCCAGCCTGGTTTGACTGGCATGGATGTCTAGAGGGGTGGGAGAGGGTAAGGAAAAGGTTTTCTAGGGCAATACAGGATGGGCAGCAGGTGGGATTGAGGGCAGGTGGATGGGTTGCAGGAAACAGGGCTGGGACCTGGCACTTGTATGGGATTCAAGCCCAATTCCCAGGCAGCACAGGGCATAGAATCATAGAATCATAGAATTGGAAGGGTCCCAAGGGATCATCTAGTCCAATTCACTGCCTGTAGCAGAAAATTCTCATCTTGTGGGGACCCGGGTATTGAACCGCTCTGCTTTGTTTGAATCCACATCAATTTCTGAGGTGACACAGATCCAAGTAGACACATTGGGGCTGTTGCTGCATTACCAGGGGTAAGGGGAATAGTTTCCCCTTCCCCAAGGTAGCACAGCAGAAACTCCAAGTTTCTACTGGATTCTAGCCTGCCTGCTCCAGTGGAAGTTTGGATTGTGCTGAAAGGGACATACGCTAGTATTATATTTGCATATGTTGGAGTTTGGGACATGATCTTGAAAATGAAAATTTCTCGGATGATCTGTAAGTTTTGGAATACGTACTCAGAGATGTACTATTTATTATCTTGCAGTTCCATTCTGGTTTACTGCATCTAGGATAATTGGAAATGCACTTGAAACTGACTCTAGTTGTGAATTTATCTAGAAAAGCACAATTTAAAAATAGGAAAGCTAAAATAATTCAAAATTATGTTATAGTACTGGGATAATCTGTACATTGACAAAAGGATGTACATAGGCAAAATGTACATTGACAAACGTTCACTGACAAAAGAATACTGAACACACATACAAGTGTGGCTGAAATTAGAATTGAGCTCTAGTGTCCAAGTGTGCCCCGCTGAATCTATTTATAAATGTCTACAAAGTTTGATAATTATTATGATTTCCATAGCATGTGGCCTCTGGCCCTCAGCACCAGGTCTTAAGAGTGTGTATTTGATTTTCCAAAGAGAATGTTCCGTTGCTCTTTCTTCTCGCAAAGCAACACAAACATAATGCCAGCAGTCTCAAATCACAAGAGCTGTTACAATAACTACTGTGTGGAGATAAAAGGAGAAAGAAACAAAGTTTGGTTTCAGACTTTTAGTATATTGTTATGAATACTGCAAGGGAAAATGTTTTAAAAATAGTTCAACGGTGCCCTTTAAAACCCGTAAACTCTTATTTTACTTCTCCTATAAGAAGCAAATGGCTGTGCTGTATGTGCAGGCTTTTCTTCTGAAATATTGCTTACTGTATAGGACCTTGTTTGCTTAATTTTTCAGTGAAACTAAATTTTTATGATTTGGTCATAAACCTCCTGAACATAGTGGTCTTAATGGAAACACTGACACAACCTTAATTACACTGGCTCCAGCATGATACAGTGATTAAAGTTAGTTTATTTTGCACAGGAGTGTGTGTGTGTTTGTGTGTGTGCGTGCATGTATTTGTGTATATATAATTTCATTGTTGGGGAAACTAATGGAAAAGTAATGTGGCAATGGAGAGCATAATTCTACAGAATGGGCCAAAAAGTCGGCTTACACTTAGTAGGTATGCACTTTACATTTCTAAAAACATTTTTTACATTTATATGTATTTGTTACAATCATATTTGTTCAATACTGTTTGTGTACATTTCCAAAATGTAGATAAGGGATATAGAATACTGGTTTGGAATTGTTTGGAAAAATGTGATCTAAAATGGAATTGTTTGGAAAAATGATCTAAAATGTGAAACCTATAGTGAAAAAACTGTAAGCCTCCTTTTGACCCAGTTTGTTTACATGAGGCTTTATTCCTTTGTTACAGAGTATTTGTTAGTACAGGTTTTCAAACCCGAAGTATATATTTATTGTAGAGGACAAGGATTTTAGACATAGGCTTTGGAAACTTTTATGAAATTGTGATTGTTACATTTTAAAGCTGTGTTTTTGTTCATTCACATGAGTAAATTTTATAGCATTGAAGAACTCTGGCTCCTTTTCACATTAACACTGAGTTGTTTGGGACACCATACAGGTCTGTTATGTGTATAAACAGGAACAGTTACTCTTGCGACTGTCCAGGTCTATTCGGACTTGTGCTATTAACTTGGTAAGGCAGTTCTGAGTAGAACTTTTGGGAAATGGGAAGGTTTCCCCTTGCCCCATGGTAAGCCCTAGTCTTTTGCTTGATACAGCACACGTATGCCAGCCTGCCTGTTCCTGCATGAAACAGGATTCTGCTGTCATAATTTAAGTTCTGCCCACATACAGAAAGGCATTGTAGGAAGATATGAAAGCAGCAATCCTAACCACACTTTTCCAGAAGTACTTTTTAACAAAATGGGACTAAATTCTGAGTAGAAATGCTTAGGATTGCACTGATAGTTGTATAGTTATTTATTACATCAGTATTTCCCAAACTACAGACCTCACCCTGGTAGCTGGTGGGTTGTGACACTGAGAATGTGATAGTGGACAAGGAAAATGCTTTAAGCCCCATGAAAGGGCAAACTGGACCGCACATCCATATTTCATGAGTACGTGAACCTGCGTCAGTTCACTTCAAAGGGCAAACTGAGTGGAACATTATGCCACTGGAATAATTCCAATCTGTTGAGAAAAATGTCCCAAATATCACTTGGAAAGGAAGTTCTGCTCTCCAATCCTACAAGGGAAAACATATGGAACTGTATGGAAAACAAAACAGAGCCATTTTTGTATTTGGAAACTCATGGTTTCCTCATGAGTAGACAAACAGGTCTGTCTGTTCTGCTCCTAACACAGACCAGGCAGAAGAGATTGCAAAGCCATCTAAATAGTGCATGATTGGATGAATGTGGAGTTCAACAAATGCTTCAGAATGTGTGTTTGTTCCAGAAGGCCCCATAGTAAAAAAAGGATAAGAACAGAGTTTTGAGCAACTGTAAGGTGAAACTTGTTGCTAGATGATCAAGTACAGGAGTGATTTTCAGTGCTTTTCATCTCATGTTGACAAGGCAGTGCTTTTCATCTCACGTTGACAAGGCACACTAGGTTACAGGTCACAGTGTTAAAAAATTTGGGAACCACTCTAATAAAACCCAATACTAATTTTAAAAATGCAATAATCCCCACTCCACCACTATCACAGTGAATAGAGTAATAAAACATTCAGTATGTCTAGGTGAGGGAATAGCTAATAAAAACCTTTCATAAATAAATAAAATGGAACTACGCAGAAATGGGTTGAACTGGTCTATTATCCCATGGCAACAGCAATCTAAATTCATGAAGGGGTATTTAGACAAACTTTGATGCAGAGCTCCAGAAATGAGTAGAGTCCTTGGATAGATTGGGAATATGAGAAAACTGAGATTGAAACTTCTTTTTAAAAAAGAATGCTATAAAGGAATGGAAAATAGCATTTGTATTAGAGGAAGATTTATAGAATCAAAGAAGAGATTGTGCAGAGGTATTGCTGTTTTTAATAATCTGTGTAGCACTTTTAATGTACATTATACTTTGCCACTGAATAACTTGCTTGTCAAATCTGTGAGATAAGGTAGCCCCATTATCGGATGGGGAATAGAGACTGAAAAGCCACCCAGGGAGTCTGTGATTTTAAAAAAATATCTCCTGGGACCACGTCCAGCCTCTGGAACACATTGATTCTTCATTCCAGTGGACCACACTGGTTCTTGTGAATTTTCAGCAAAGGACTGATGAGATGTTTTTCATTCTCAGGAAAGGATAACATCATCGCTGAGCCATTTTCATATTCACTCTCATCATACACATGCAGACACTTATAGTGCTCCACATTTTTATTGTGCGCAGAGTCAAGGAAAAAAAGGGAAAGGAACAGAAAATGAAAACATAGGTCACAGATTGCATCTGTGCATCTAAAAATCAAAGAAAAGGCATCCGGAGGAATTTTGAAATTGTGGGCAAGTAAATGTGTGAAATATTGATAAGGTAATATTATATTGCAGACTAGAGATTTATAAGCCCATAATTAATTCATTACTTATCATTTACTTACTTAATGAGAATAGTTAAGCATCAAAAGTTGAAGTAGGCTGCAATCCTAACTTCCAGGTATGCCGGCGTAAGCCCAGACATATGTCCAGTTCTGACCTGGGGTGTCACCAAAGTGCTGTAAGACATTTCTGCGCCACTCCTGGGACCCCAAACATGTGCTTTGCTACATCACCACAGGAACAGGAAGACTGATGAGTTGTGCTGGCCTAGGTTATTGTACCCCTATAGTCTATATATATAAAAAGCATCTTCAGCATCATCACTGACTCATCAACACCCAGCCAAAACTGCTGGGCCTATAAATGTGAAATTTGATGAGGGTGTTCCTTCCATGATGCAGGGATCCACTAAGAACCAGTTTTTGGAAATTCCAACTAGAAGGGGGTGAAAAGGGGCACAGTGCGTTTTATAAAACTAATCTTCATTGTCATTACTGACTCTTCAACGCCCTGTCAAAACTGTCAGGCCTAGAAGTGTGAAATTTGGGGATGGTGTTCCTTCTGTGATGGAGAGAGTCACTAAGAACAGTTTTCGGAAATTCCAACAGGAAGCGGGTGAAATGGGGTACAACGTGTTTTCTTCCCTATACTTTGCATTGAAGAATCGGTGACTGAGGGATGCTCTGTCCCAACCCCCAGACCTAGAAGCATGAAATTCAGGGAGGGTGTTCCTTCTGTCACATGAACACCCACCAAGAACCGATGTGGAGAAATTTAACTGTTAAGGGGCTGAAAAGGGGTGCAATGTGCTTTTGTCCTATACTTGACATAGAAGACTGACCAACCTCCAGCTAATTTGGTTGGCTCGGTGCCTGATACACAGGGGGATGTTCGGAGGAAGAGGTTGGGGGTTTGATATGCATGTTGCACATGGGGGTTTGATGTGTATGGGGGTTTGATTCGCATGGGGGTTTGATGCACACAGGGAAATGATGCGCATCGGGGTTTGATGCGCATGGGGGAATGATGCGCATGGGGGAATGATGCGCATGGGGAGATGTTGCACATGGGGAGATGTTGCACATGGGATGAACAGAGGAATGTTGCGCAAGGGGGTTGATTAGCATGGGGGGTTTATGAGCATGGGGGATGATGTGCATGGGGTGGATGAACATGGGGGATGTTGCGCATGGGGTGTTGATGTGCGTGTGGAATTTATGTGCAATGGGGGGATGGCAATGCGGGTATGCTTTTTGCTAGTTATTTAATAACTTAAATGGACCAATGCTTGTGAGTCTAGCACATTCTTTTGCTTGGCTGGAAGTTTTTCAGCCCATCAGAATAGTCAGTCTTGTAGCAAAGAGCCATTCTACTTGGGTGGCCTTCTTCAGTTCTCTAGCAGAATCTATTTGCTAGCAATAGGAAAACACAGATATATTGCATTTTCCTTTTGTATAAAGCCTCAATTGGAGCTTGTGTTTTAACAGTTCTTGCTTCAGTCCACTATGAATGAATTATCTGTCAAGGTTCATTCTTGCCCAGTTGTGGAAGTATCCATTTGTTCCCCACTCAGGCATGGTTATTTTTAACTCCTATTCAGAAGTGAGATACTCTCTGCTGCTTCCTTCTATGATAAACTGGTAGGACAGATATGTGTTGGAAAGCCCCATATTGTTGATGTGTTATTCAGGGATAAACTGCAAGTGTGACCAAGTCAATTAAAAAGACAACTGTTCAAAAGCAAGAAATTGAACCATTTTACCTCCACTATATCCTTCACCTTTGTTGAGTTTATTTTGCTAAAGTGTTAGCAAAAAATAATTGGTTATGGTAAGTCAGTTACAACATTCAAAATAATTCTAGCAAATATTTCAGTTAGAATCTTTTGTGTGTGTTATAATCCAAACTTAAAAACACAGGTTGTCACTTAAGCATATGTTGCAGAACTCAATGGGATTGTCTCGTTTCCTACCTCTACTTTTTCTTGGCAACCATTTGTCTCGATGGCACCACATTTCATCTCTCTCATTGCTAAAGATGGATTTCAGCTAAAACTCCCAGGCCAAAATACATTCAGCCTGTGGGATGGTCCAGATGTGATGCAGGTCCATCTGTATTTATCATGTATTCAGAGGCTGAAGCCTGAACTAATGTTGAAAACAAGCATTTGCAGTGTAGTAGTTTTGGAAGGGCTCTGAAATGAATTCTCACCCATCTTTCCTTTTATATGCAGTATTTTTGCTTTATTTGCAAAATTCAAGTAAAAGTGAAAAGGGTAAGTGAAATGCTTGTTAAGGTTGTCACTGAGGTTTTCCAATTCCAGTTTCCTTCAGTTAAAATTCCTCTTTTTCACTGTTAAAAATGTATTAGACTAGGTATCAAAAAAATGATGGTGTACAAATCAAGGTCCATTGAGTCCCCCCAAAAATTGTTTTTAAGAAATAGGTAGTCTGTAATGAAGCTCACAGGTGCAGGTGCTTATGTCCCAAGGACTTTGACAGAGCTTTAGCATGGGTAACTGTAGGCCTGAAATACAGTCTTAGGTTTCTAAATTTCCAGCTATTAATGAGATCCTGTGGGAATAATGGAAATAATAATTCCTGAATCTTTATACATTACATGAAATATAAAAAACTAGGGCTAGAACCTACATCACTCAGTTGCCCACAACATGCATAATCCAAATTCTGTTGAATTCATGGAAAGGAGAAATTGAAGTGAAGGGCTGTTAGCATCCCTATAGATTCTGTAGTCTCCCTAAGATTTCCCCCAAGATATGTGAGTGCTTCTCATAGCTCTATCATACATGAGTTTGTGTCTTTTCAGAGTGTCTTTATCATTCTCCTTGTAAACTAGAAGAGTTAACATTCTGATTACTCCAACTTTACAGTTGGAATTAAATCTGTCACATACTTATAAATCAATATTCTGATTATTCAACAGCAAACATCCCATTATTTCCAAACTGTTAAATCAAGGATTCACTCACTATATTTTCCCAACTCTGTGTGACAATGTGGAAATCGGAATCAACTCTAAGACAAGTAATTTCCAACTGTGTGGGTGTTATTGTGATTTCATATTCGTGCCTCACAGATTAGTTTTTTCTGGTCCTTATTTTTGTGGAGACTTGATATATTACATTTTAAATTAAGCGTTGTTTAGCAAACTATATGGTTCATTCAGGCCGCTTGCATGCCACAAATGACTAACATGGGCATAAGTGGGCAATAAGGCTAGTAAAAAGTTGCCATTAATTAGGGAGTGCTTGAGTCAATTTTGAGAATTGCTTGATGTTTTAGAATGAATAATACATTTGTAGGAGAAAGTGTGGGAAAAAGCCATATAGAACCAAAATGAAATATGGGAAACAGTCAAGGAGCAAGCATGGAACATAACACTCTATTCTTTAAAATTTAGTAACAACAGATGTTAAAATGAGTCTTGATGAAATATTCTACTGATATCACACACATCTAATGTGCTAGATACAATGTTGTACATTTTGAAGATTAGAGAAACTCTTTCATTGTACAGGTACAACCTTGTTAGTCACAATTTTTTATACATGGATTTGACACAACACAAACGGCCACTGCAACTCACAGTTTTAAAAACTGCTTTGCTACTGTTGTAGAGAGGCACTCATGCAAGCAATCATTCCATTTTTCAGCTGAGCCAGGCAAAGGCAGAGGGTCCTTTACATTTATAATTGCTGCCTCTCTACAACAGTAAGAAAAACTGTTTTTAAACAATTGTAAAGGGCACACTTTTATCTTTCTAACAGCTTTTATTTACCACATATTTTGGTATGTGTTCTGCTGTGTAGCAGAAAGTTGCAGTATCAAAACCCTTGCAAAAACTGAAGCACAACCTTATCCATTAGGAGCAATGGAAGAGCAAGAAATCAGGGTTTCTTTAATTAAAACTATTTTTCCACTGCTTTTTTATCCACAATTTTTTAAATCCATGGGAGGTTCTGGAACAGAAAACTAATGGATAATGAGAGACACCTGTGCACCTTGAATCAGAACTGCTTTGGCTGATCAGCTTTTTAACTGCTGATAGTCTCTGCAAGATATCAATGAAACCTTCTCAAAATATTATTTTTGTTAAAACAGTAGTAGTAAAACAAATATGTAAGGCACATTTTAAAATTAGATAGCTGGCTTTCTAATAAAATTTAAAACAAGTTGCAGTAACCTTTGCTTCTCAAAACATTAATTCATCAGAACAAGATGCTCCCATTAGGGCCAGTGGAAGTTTTTCTTCTTGCTTAGATGTCAGCTGGGTGGGAGATTAGCCAAGATTAAGGTTGGGTAACTCTCCTATCCTGTGTTCCTAATCTGCAGTGGCTCCCTCTACCTGCACTTTGAGGTCATGTCTAGTTTTCCCCCTTGCTGCAACTTAGCCTTTTCCACAAACATTAATTATTCCTTTAATACCTCTCAGTGCAAATTTTAATCCTGCATAAGGGCATAAGGACCTTACTGCTGCTAATGTGCCATAGCACTAGCACTGGGTTGCAAATTTGCTATAAGGCACACACACAACACCCAGGGAGGAAAAGCCATCGATTCTGGGCCCAACACAGCTTTGGGCCGCAGCAATGAGAGGAGATCCTACCCCAGGGGTAGGACACACAGGGTGATCATATGACCGGAAAACCTGGATTTGTCTGGATTTATAGCCTCCTGTTCAGCTGTCCTACATTTTGGCTTCATTGTCCTACATTTTGGCTTCATTTTTGAACTTCACAATGGTGTGCAATACACCATCATGTCATATGTCTTTGGATTTGTATTGAAGAGCAGAATCCGATGCATAAGGTTTTGAGATATCTCCTTCCTATCCAAAAGTTATGGCTGAAAAACCAAAAAACAAACAAAAAATAAAGGGCAAACTGAGCTGCACATCCATATTTCATGAGTACACGAGCCTGCGTCAGTTCACTTCAAAGGGCAAACTGAGTGGAACATTATGCCACTGGAATAATTCCAATCTGTTGAAAAAAATGTCCCAAATATCACTTGGAAAGGAAGTTCTGCCCTCCAATCCTACAAGGGAAATGAATGAAACTGTACAGAAAACAAAACGGAGCCATTTTTATGTTTGGAAAATCATGGTTTCCTCATGAGTAGACAATCAGCCCCTTGGCTTCTAACACAGACCAGGCAGAAGTAGTCCCAATGTGAATGAACGTCCGCTTCCTTTGAGGAGATCTCTGGCAGCTGCCACAGGGACATATATATATATAGCCATCACAATTTTGGCACTGCCGCAGTTGGCAGCCTCTCTAGGGATAGGATTGGGCCGCCCAAGCCCAAATTTGACGATATTTCATTTTATTTGGGAGTACGAGAGCTGAAAAGGAATGAAAGAAGTCCATAATAATAATAATAATAATAATAATAATAATAATAATAATAAGGCATTTATATACCGCTTTTCTGGACATTTTGGATTGCTCCTCAGTCTTTAATCAAAGCAGTTTACATAGGCAGGCAAATTCTAAATCCCCGAAGGGAATTTTACAAACACAGATTGTCTCTGTCTTTCAAGAGACACTACATTCAAGATGTTACATTCACAGTATGGCTACAACACTGGCCCCGTTGTCTGAAATGCTGGCTGACCAAGTTCTCCTTCAGTTCTCATGAAGGGCAGCTGAGAAAGCTCCTTCACTCCCACTGAAAAGCAGATGGAAAATCTCAGCTACAGCAGCCACTTTTCAAGGTCTTGCTTCGGATCTGACTTCCAGTTATCTCAGTCCGGCAACCTTCAGCTCTTATCTTCAGGCAAATGGAGGCTCTGCCCTCTAGACCAGACCTCCTTTTACAATGTATTGAAAAAGTTAAAACATCATGCAAAAATATGGAGTATAGCTGTAAAATTTATACAATCCAAGCTTTTGGCCCATCTGTTGACACACCAAAAAGTTCCCCAGCCTGATTTCATGTACTATTCAAATTTCAGCCATATATCTTGTGAGCTAATAATGTTTGTACAGTGAATGAACCACCAACATATCCACCACATTGTAAGATCATAAGAAGAGCCACCACTGTATCAGGCCAAAGACCCATCTAGTCCAGCTTCCTGTATCACACAGCAGCCCACCAAGTATCTAAGAGCACTAGAACAAGAGGGCCCCATATGCACAGATCCCATATCCACTGTTTCATTCATCCAAGGTTTTTTGGATGCAGAGGCTCTGTGCATCTTCCAGAGGTAAGGGAAACTTAACTCTCCTCACCAATTGAGTCTCTATAACAGAGGCCATACATGTCTTATTTCAGAATGTTTGTTACAAGGAAAAAGACAACTTCTGGTTATTGTTTTTGTGTGTTTTACAAAAATAAGTGATATTTTATAACTTTTAAAGGCGGTTATAAGGACTGGGGAAGCTACAGAGGGTGCTCAGAAAAGCACCACAGAGTCCAGGGCACAGGTATCCTGTGTATGGAAACACATGGTTATTTATAATTGCCCATGTTTAAGTTTGTGACATTGGTGTCACAGCATTATTATATTAATTCTGTTTAGAATATATCATGCCTCCTCCGCACCCAAAAAAAAGATTTAAAGAGGAAATTGTCAAGAGTACCTTCAGTCCAAATTCAATGTGCCTATTATTAGCAATTAAAATGAACCAAGAGAAAGAAGTTTACAGACAGTGGAATGAAAACACTCAATGTGTCTACCCTACGACCATAACATTGGGCACTATCTTTGGTTGTCTTAAACTCCCACTCAGCCCAGAAGCTCACTGGGTGGCCTTGAGCTTCTTACTCTCACCCAATTCAGGTCAAATGACATATTATGTGTAAATGTGGGTTCTGGGCCATGAAATTTTTTGTTTTGTAAAAAATAGGGCATGGAGGAGCATGTGATTCAGGACAAAACCATCAGTTCTTTAGTTCTTGTCCCCCACCTTGGTTTAGATCTGGATCACTTTCACCCAGAGCTTTTGTGTTATTGTAAACAGCAAGCGGGGCAATGCAATCTATATGGAAACCACAGCAAATTATTAAAGTTCCCCCTTGCAGTCTTGCTCCGTACTGTGTGGGTCTGTGCATGCTATTTTTAACAAAAATATAAAATGTAGAGTCAGCACACTCATTATTCGTACCATGTGGGTTTGGCCCTTACCCTAACCTACCCAACATGGCTAGTGTTCACTATAAATAACCCAATTTTAAAGCATTTCTTCACACTGAAAATTAACAAAGAAGTGATCATTGGTTTTTCAAGACAACATTAATTTCTCCAAGACTTCAATTAGAATGTTACTTTCCCTTCACAATATATCTTTTGTAGGTAATAGCACTTTTCAGTGCCCTGTAAACTGGGTTCTTTCAAGGCCAGGTAATTTTTAAATTCTTCACTGTATCTATTAGATACAGTGAGTGATAAGTGTTCACCTTCACTACAAAACAATAAACAGGGAATTATTTCCTTCTTTTAATGGTTTTTCTTGACTATTACATTAATTTTTGGTCTAGAAGCTCAGGATAGGGGAGGAACAGGCAGTTTTAAACCTAATTATCTTTGCTATATCTCAGGTAGATAAGTGGGAGTCTCCTAATAAAAGGTAGATATTTTAGGGGGGAAATCCCACTCATGAATAGCCTCCCACTTATCAGTATTTTTTAAATCTGTACCAGTTAAGAGGCTGCAAAAAAGGAAGGATAGGATTGGTGAGCACCATCACTGTCAGAGGACAGGATAAAGTGAGCACCATCTGTGGAGAGAAAGGGGTGGGGAGGCGGTGGAAAAAGAGGAGAGGATCTGGCAAGCAATGCCAGATCTGCCATCTTCCACTGCTTCACTGCCCCTATTGCAACCTCTCCACATTGGCTTACCTTCTCTGGTGGACAATGTACAGGGACAATGTGCAGGGAAGGGATCTGGCCTTCCTGCTGGCACTCTGGCAGCATGCGCAGCTTTTGGCAGCCTGAACTCCCTGAATTTCTCTAATCACTCACAGGTTTGGTATGTCACACACTTTTGTTGATTGGTATGTACTTCCTGTGCATGGACCACTTCTTTTGCTGTGCAGTGTTGCGACTGTGTCTCCAGACACTCATTGATGATTTGGTGACTCATGTTATTGCTGAACTTCCGGATTGCCAAGCTTTGTGCTCCACAGGATTCCTGCTCACATATTTCATCTCCATTTATTTTCCCTAACAAGATCTGAAAGTCTTTCCTTGTCCATTTTAGGTCTAAATCTTTATGTCTGCATCCGTTCTGTGCCCCAGAATTCAGAACACCAACATCGTGTAGTACTTTGCATGCAAATTATGTCATATTCCTGGAAGTTCCATCATAGACCTTCATTCTTTACAAAAGAAGAGCCACCCACAAAAAAGACTTTTGCCGTGTATGAAGAGGATGTTATTGCATTAATTTCAAATGATTCACTGTGACGGACAACAGTTTATCAAAACAAAAACTCATTAAAATCTGTCTGCATTTTGCTCTGCCTCTCTTTTGTATAATAAGATAGCAGAACTTTCTGTGACCAGACAGTAACTTGTGGTGACCTGCAGTGTGTATGCACATCCATGGGCGATGAATGAAACCATTGTTAGTCT
Source organism: Cryptoblepharus egeriae (assembly GCA_030015325.1). Classification (NCBI taxonomy): domain Eukaryota; kingdom Metazoa; phylum Chordata; class Lepidosauria; order Squamata; family Scincidae; genus Cryptoblepharus; species Cryptoblepharus egeriae. Next base: position 51,363,700 of record JAREYC010000004.1, read on the forward strand.
GCTTAAATGTTGTCATTGCTATACTAATAATGCTGGCAAGTTTCTGCTTTATCAGCAACAATCAGTCAAATAATCCACTTTTTTGTTCTCAGAAGTCCAGAATAACTGCTTTGCTGCAGAAAGGAGTAAAGTTCATGTAGAGAGACACTGGTGCACTTATTACGATACTACTGTTGACTAAGGATAACATGGTTGTTACATTATTCTTAATTGCATTTTAGATTTAATTACTTTTCCCACACATGCCTGAAAGCCACTGAAGCAGAAACATGAATGGCCAGGCCCCTAAATGTATAGTGACTTTTAAAGCATTGGACATTTAAGAGTATGAATGCAAATTGAATAACGCTTTGTGGTCGTTCTTTTATGTGCATTATAATCATTGTTAATGAGCATACAATAATGTATGTCTCTGATTTACTGAGGGTTTTGAAAATGTTGTAAAGAACGTACAGGAAACTTCTCTCTGTTTCTTAAACAGAAGTGTCTCAGGGTCTAATGGCAACTGAGACCAGGTGATGCATTGATCTGCATCTTCACATCACCCCCACACTGCCACTCTCCCTGCTTTTGGAATGGCTCAATTTCAGAATCAAATGGAGGTGAGGGAGAGTCAATGGTCCCATTTGTACTAACTGCCTTAAGTGATGATCACTGCTGCCCCCCCCCCCCCAAGAAGAGAACCTGGAAAGCACCCAGAGCATTACAGAAATGTAGACATCCCCTTTCCAGTTGCCTCCATGCACACCACTGGCCTTTCAGGCACTCCCTGTTGGCTGGTACCTGGAGTGCTTCAGGCCATAAGCTTCTTAAGCCATTGCTCTTAAACATTTCATGTTTAATTACTCTGTGTATGCAGTGTTGCAAAATGCATCTAAAATTGGAAATGAATAATTTAATGGGCAAGTATATACCTTCTTTTCTTTGGATTGTCTTTATTGCTGATCCTCTGACTACTGATAATGGACAGAGTGTATGAACTGGGTTCTTTCACTGAACTGAAGGACATGTTGGATTCGTGTTTACTTTTTAAATGATTTCACTTCTTTAGAATGGAGCTGGTGCACATCGCAGCACTGGCTCACTTTACCATTCTGCAGACTGCAGCAGAGCCTGGGCAAAATGTCGGGCTCCGGCAAGCGTCCCCCACCGTCCCTCCCTGTAGTGCAGCTTATGATTAGCTGGTCGCTTTGGGGCCAGGTAGGAATTTTTTGGAAGCCACCTGATTGGCCATTGGTGGCATTCTTTTTCGCCTACCCTGAGCTGCTCAAAGGGAGAGAGTTAACACTAATTGGCTTCTAAACCCAGTCACTTTGGCAGGAATCATGCGGAATAGGCAGGATAGGCCATTGGTGAGTAGCCTTAGGTAGCAAGGGTTTGGGGGTGAGGAAGCCTCCCTGTGATGCTGATCTGGCTCCGGGGGGAAGGTCTGACAAGCCCCCTTACCTGGATGGAAACCTAGGCGCAGTGTCTGACCGAACAGCCAGTGGCTGCGCGTCTGGCTACCTTGACCTTTGGGTTGGCAAAGATGGGCATCCTTGAACTCTGTTCAAGGAATGCCTTGAGCCATGCTGTGAATGCCCTTTCCAACTTTAATATCTGCATGGGGAACTATGCGGAGAGCCGCATCCCAAAAAGTCCCTGTTTGAGCAGTCTATTGTTTGAGCAGGCTATTGTTTGAGCAGCCTATTGTTTGAGCAGTCCCTGTTTATTTTAATGTTTATTTTAATGTTAAATTGTTAATAAAAGTGGCCCTCAATCCAGCACTTTTATCCGGCTCTTTATTTGCGTCTGTCTGGGGTAATGGAGAAAGGCCATAGTTTTTGTGAGTTAAAAAGTATTGTTGGCAAGATTTCATTTTCTTTGATGTCCAAAACTGGTGTCTATTTTTTGTCCCACTGTCACCTCTGATCAAACAGTTTTACTGAGATTTTAAAACAGTGTAAAAAGCCTGCATTTACTAAAGGTGATAATAGGATGAATATACATATTCAGAGTAGCAAGTTATTTTTCAAATCACCTTCAGCTCTCTGAATATTGACTATTGTCTACCTTCAATCTAAGGAATCTTGAAGACACTTGAAACAAAATGGTCAGTTCCCACATGCTTGTACGTTATATGTTTTCTCAACCTTTTATGGTTCATAGTTGAATATATGAATGGGCACCACTGAAGAGCACTGTATTTGTGGTAATACTGAAGTCCTATGGCAGGGCAGCTCACTGCTTTGCAACAGTGGCCAAGTGGTTTTGATGGTATATCATATCTACAACAGCTATCAATCCTTATGTTGCTGGAACATTAGTTCTGACAGTGTAAGAACAGCTTGCAAATTATGTATAAGACCTGTCTGATTTGTCATGGGGTCGTTCATATATTGGAGTTATCAAGTGATGATGCATATGTTAACTAGCTTTTCGTATATATAGTGCATTCTGGATTAGAGCCAGAGGCTAATATTTTAATACTTCAAAAAAGTTGCATAATTTCTAGTCATAATGGAAAAAAAAACTCACAGCCGAGATTCTTAGCTTCATATCTGGCATATACATTTGCTGATTTGCCTGTGAGACATAAATAAAAGATAAAAGTTTAAGAAAAAAATCAGAGGAACATATTTAAATGGTTGACATATCTCTCGGGAAGTACTTTGTAACAGTTTAATAAAACAATATATTTTGATAAAGTGGTAAATTTATATCTTGGTCCTAGGCTATTGAATAGATTTTGAAAAGCTGACATACATACAGATTAATTTTGAAGGATAATGTATCATTTAGAAATGGCTAATGAGGAAGACAGCAGGGAAAGAATCAAGATTGATTAACGTTGTATTGTGATTCATATTTCAAGTACAATTTGAAAATAATTGCTGTTTTTCTAGGCTTTCAGAACTAAGGATGGCTACATTGTGGTGGGAGCGGGAAATGATCAACAATTTGCCACTGTTTGCAAGGTAACACTACTTTGTCGGCTGAAAAAATTTAACCCTTAGATTCCCAGGTTTTTAAAATTTTTAATTATTAAAATTAAAATTTATGCAAATTAGGCTATTTATTAATTTTTAATTTATGCAAATTAGGCTATTTTTAGATGGGAATCTAAGGTTAATATGTTGCTTATATAAGCATATTCTAGTGGGAACCTTCCTATTGGGTCTAATAAAAGCTTTGGGGAGGCTATTTTTATTCAGACTGAAACACTAAGGGTTAAATTACCCCCCATTCTGTGTCTCTGATCACTTACTCCCATCTGCTGTTTAAATTATGTGCTTATGCACGTACATGTGCATGTACACACAAATGAAAATACAAACAAAGAGTGACAAACTATACATTTAACATATATACATTTAACAAAGTTTGGCCCTCAAATAAGGGAATATAAATCAAGACTGGTTTTTATGCTTCATCCAAGATCTTAAGCCATCCATTTCCTGGCTTTCTGACAAGTTGTTTCAATGGGACGACTTTCAAATATCAAAACAGGTGTCTGAAAGGTGAATTTCAATGTTCCAATTAGCTCATTGTGTGCTAAGGGTTTTTATAATAGCTGAAAACTCACAAACTCAGTTTCTTGAGTTCTTAGTAGAATGGTAGTGTAATCCTATCCCCCCAGTTCAGCCATCACAAGTCCCAGCACAAGTTCCATGCTAACTATAAGGCACTTCTGCAGCACTCCTTGCGGCAGTGATTTTCAACCACTGTGCCGTGGCATACTGGTGTGTCATGGATAGTGTTCAGGTGTGCTGTGGGAATTTGGAGATTGTCAATCCTCATTAGGAAAACTGGGGGATTTGAACAGTCTGATGTGCCTTGTCAATGGTAAAAACAATTGATTGTGTGCCTTGACAATTTCAGTGCCTTGTTAAGTGTCTGTGAGATGAAAATGCTTGAAAATCGCTGCCTTGATAGGTTAGACCAGTGCATAGAATGTGTGTTAGCCAATATTGGTTAGGATTGCGTCCTAAGAGTAAATGTTAAGACAACACATCTGAGAAGTATGTTTGGCAAGAAGTTTCTGATTGTTTGCTATTTGCCAACCCACTGTTTTTAAGACTTCAAAAACCTTATTAGGAGATGTCATAGAAACATAAGTAAAGAAGTTTAAACATCCTAGGGCACAATCCTAACTTGTACTGGAAGAGGCAGTCTAGCATATTGCACTGTATCCAGTACAAGTTTTGGACAGACAATGGCTCACACTGAGACAAGGGGAAACTTTCCCTTACCCTGGGGAGAGTCACTGCAGTCCCTGTGGGGCTGTTCCAATCTGCATCCACTGGTAGTGCTAATCTGAGCAGCCCAGGACAGCCCACACAGACTGGAAATGGGGTTAGGATCTGGAACAACTGCCAGTTCCTGATCCTGCCTCCTATAATCTGCCCACCCACCACCTACCCTACCCAAACTCAGTTTTAAAGAGTTGGAGGAGAGAATGTTGTTGACTTTATTTTGTTTCATTTAGATCCTGAATTTGCCTGAAATCAGCAGTGATTCCAGATATAAAAATAACCAGCAGCGAGTGCTAAATAGGAAAGAACTGATTGATACATTATCAGCCAGGTATGTTTTCAAAATGTAATTTTTACAGTTGTCATAGCCTATTGTAGGTAAATAAGTGCATTTTTCATTTATATTATTCTTATATGGATTATTTCATATGCTAATGAAAATGCAGAATTTAAAGTATTAACCAAAATGGTATGACTTGAAAAGGAGGTGTTTCAGGGAAAATTGCCAAAAGTGGCCATTGAACATTCTGAAGGTGGACTTTAAACAGAACTTCACAGAAAAAAGGAGTGTAGTGCTTAGTGGTTAGCATTCATTCTTTCCTGTTCTCCACATTCCTTTCATTGCAGCAGGTAGGTGGAACTTACCTGGTGTGGCATCGGTGGAGGGCTGCGGGTGGGGGGCAATGGGGACTGGCGGGGGCACTGGGCTCTGGAGGCCCTGCAAAAGGCTGCACAGGTGGCAGGGAACTGTGGGGGCCTCGAGCAGCTGGTGCTGGCCCTGCAGAAGGCAACACAGGTGGTGGGGGTGTGTGTGGGGACCTCTAGCAACTGGCACTTAGCTGCAGAGGGGGTGGCAAGGGGCCTGGAAAAGCGGCAGGGGCTGGAGAGACAGGCAGGTCTCCTGGCAGGGTGACCAGATGCCAAACCCAAAATTCCAGAACCCCAAAACCAAAATTCCTACCCGCTTAAAAAAATTGCCAAAAAATGTATTTTTTTCTTTTTATATTTTTGTTTATTTTTTGTTTTCTGGCCGTAACTTTTGATAGGAAGGAGATATCTCAAAACTGATTTCTGCTTTGGATTCTGCTCTTCAATACGAATCAAACAACATATGACATGATGGAGTACTGCGCACCATCGTGAAGTTACAAAATTAAGCCAAAATGTAGGACAGGAGGCTAAAAATCCTTAAAAAATCCGGGTTTTTCTGGTTGTATGGTCACCCTGGAACCAGCAGGTGGGAGAGGGACCCCCTCCTGTTCCTGCCGCTTGGTTTCTCTGTTCTGAGAAGGTCAGAGCCTTCCCAGACAAAATTTAAATGGCCAGATGGCCACAAAATGCCCCCAGAATTCTAGAGAGGGGCTTTCCCCCCCTTTCTGGTTAGCCCCCCTTTTTCCTGTGGGGTCCAGGCATTTCTGGTCACCTGGTCAGCCTGCGTTGCTGCCACTCACCAGGCACTACAGCAGCCTTCTGGGGATGCAGGCAGGGTGACCATATGACCGAATCTTTCTGGATTTGCCCTCTTTTTTAGCCATCTGTCCAGGTGTCCTCCGAAAAGGCCTCCTTGTCCTCCATTTTGGCTTTATTTTGGAATGGTGTGCAGTACCCCATCAGGTCATATGTCAGTGGATTTGTACTGAAGAGGAGAATCCAAAGCAAAAATTGGTTTTGAAATATCTCTTTTCTATCAAAGATTATGGCCAAAAAACTAAACATTAAAAATATGCATTGAGTTCTATGGGAAAGTGAAAGTGCCCAATATCATGGCTTTACTTGTGAGTAGGCAAACATGCCCATGTCCACCAGAAAGGCTAGGCTGAGATGAATCCAAGACCTTGTCCTTTTTAGGTTCAAGCATCTGGTCACCCTGGATGCAGGGAACCCCACATTAGCATCCACTGGGCTCCACAACATGCAAAGACTCAAAATTTTAATATCAACCCACTTCCACTTTATCATAAAGCTGGAAGTTGGTTGCAATCTTTATTTTGAGTGTTGTGGCACTTTGGGGAGCTCTGTGAAGGCTGCCACAGGCTCCCCATACCGGTAGGAGCTACTGCAGTGTCTTGTGAGTGGCACAAATATCTATGCCTTTCCAAAGTGATGCAATCCAGAGGATTGTGTTGCTCTCTGCTCAGTCCCCTGCAAGCACTTACTGTGATGCTCAAACTCCCTTAGTGTACAATAACCTCAGTATTAAATGAATGCAGTGGCTAATAGTGCCTAGCAAATAGATCTGATCTGAATAATGTTGGTTCACACCCTTTCTCCAAAACACTGCCTTAAACCAGGGAACCCTGCACACTGGGTGGAGGTACTTAGCAGAGAAAGCACAAAAACTCTCTGATCACAAACTATCTAGACCAGGGGTCTCCAACGTTTCAACTTCAGGGCTCTTGGACCTTTAACAATTGTGTAAGATAAGACCTTAACGCAGAGGATTTATGATATTGAAAGACAGCTTGATATTGCTAAGGTTCCAAGCTTCCCCATACATGAAGAACGAAGATATATCTCTTGTCCGGCCCCTTACTTAATTCACTAAGTAGAGAAATGGAACCCACCTGGCCACTCCATGCCACTGCCCCCCAGCCTATATGTTGTGTTTGGCAATTGGTGTTTGGCAATCTTGGTTGGATTGGCCAACAAAGACAGGAAGAGAAGCTGAATTCAGAAACATCACATTTTGGGAAAATCACGGAGTTTTTAAAGAAAGGATAAGGCTGCAATATGGAGCCTCAGCAGTCTTCAGCTGACATTGGAGTTTCTAGGAAGTTAAATGTGCCCTGAAAGAAGTATAGAAAAATCAGCAAAAAGAGGGGATGACACTAGGGTATTCACTACAGGTCTCAGTTGCTAGTTTTTCTAGTATCCTCATCCTCAACCAGGATTTACCTATAATGGTGATTTTCAACCAGTGTGCTGCAGGAAATTGCTGTGTCACTAGTTGTCTGCAGGTGTGCAGAAAGAATTTTGGGAAAGATAATTTATTAATAGGGCTTTTGGGGAATGTGAGCTTCTCAGTGGCACAGCAGTGTGCCTCATAAACAACTTTTTAAAAACTGATTGTGTGCCCTGAAAACTGTTCTGTCAATGTGCCGGAAGATGAAAGAGACTGAAAATAGCTGATCTATCACCTCTAGGAAATCAATACATCCCTATGCATGTCTACTCAAAAGTAAGTCCAGTTGAATTCAGTGGATGTACTCCCAGGTACACCTGCATAGGATTATATAGAGCCTAATCCTGTGCATGTCTTCTCAGAAGTAAGTCCCATTAGAGCCAAAGGGGCTTACTCCCAGGAATATGTCAGTCCCTAGATTTAAAACAATTTAACTGACTGAGCTGTCGGTCTCTATATTTAAAACAATTTTAAGAGAGTTTTTATCATTTGGGGGGCAAAAAACCTCTAGGAATAAAGGTCAGAGTTGGAAATCCTAAATGGATCATAAAATTTTTGTTTTTGGATCATATGGATCCAAATGGATCATAGAATTTTTGTTCTCTGTTTTGATTATGTTGGGCTTTTTCAGTACTCCAAGGATTTACTTGGTTGTGAAGTAACTATAACTGCAACATAAATATCCCAAAATAAGACATTAAGATACTTCATCTATGTTAGTGGACCTCTATACATTTTCTGGGCCTTACCCATACTGCATTTGTGATCATCTGTGGTAGAACTGATTTTTGCTGAAAAGGTTTTAATGTTAGTAGAACCTCTTAAGATGTTATCACATGCTTTTGGCTCAATTTTTGTGTTGAAGAGTATCTCATCTCCCCCCAAAGTGTGCCCTTTCCAAGCTTTATTTAACATGATGTTCTATGGGTGGTGCAGGTCCACTTAATTCTTTTCCAAAGCCCTGACTTGGGATTCAGTGAAAGGCAATCTTCTATTTTTCATTTTTATACCCATCACTGGCTGTTATTTGGTTGTCCCTGTTGCTGTCTCATGTTCTTCAGATTGTTTGCCAAATACATTCTTATATTAGCAGAGGTTCTTGAAATGTCTGGGGAACTGCAGATGCTGCCTTGTACAGACCCTTTGTGTACTTCATATGCTAATGGAAGATCATAATTTATTATGTGTCATGTTAGTTTGAATGAATCTGACACCCAATAAAGAAAGACCAACTGTAATATAAATCTTGGTCCAGGATCTTGGAGTCATATGTTTCCATTCCTGTTCCTTGTAATTTGGCTTGTATTAGCTAATAGACATCATTTGTAGAGTTGATCACATTTTATATGGTAAATTCTGAAAGACAGGTTATGTGGGACTTGTTAATATGTCTCAGTCCTAGCAAAAAATTATTCCTTGGAGCCTATGCAACAGTATCTAAAACAGAATCACTGTGGAAAACAAATCATCTGTCACAAGGAGAAAGCAGCTAAGTTGATTAATGTTAAATATTCTTTATGGGGTACACATCTGGCAGAATTTCTTGTACAAAACCATGCTAAGATGCCAGGATTGGTATGTGATTCTTTGAAATATCTGAAAGACTAGCTAAACAAGTTTATTTTTTCATATGCTTTTCAGAATTTATACCAGTGATTGTATTGACCGCAATAGTCTTCTATTCAACTGATAAGCTTTATGAATGACCAGTAACTAAACATCTGATTAGTTATTAATTTAACAGATTCTTGAGTAAATACTGTAATAACCATCTTGTGTACTCTGTCTAATGTTCCTTTGTACAAAATTAAACTCATTTATTAATTTTTTTTATGATAATTCATAGTGTCTATCATGTTTAACCATATCTTTATGCCATTTCTTTTAGTCTTAAAAGAAAAATACAGGAAGCAGTCTCAGGTTGCAATCCTAAGCACACTTTCCTGGAAGTAAGATCCACAGAATGCAATGGGGCTTACTTCTGAGTAGACATGGTTAGGCTAGTGCTCTCAATTCCCTTTGAATCACAAATCTCTCTAAAATGCCATCATAAATGGTTTCTTTAATTTTGCTTTTTGATTTAAATTTATCCAGAACTGTAGATGAACTGCTGCTAAATAAATCCACCTAGCAGGCAGGAAGTGACATTGTACTAACAAAAACAGGAAATATGTGTCCTATGATGTGCATATGATCACAATGCAGGATTCTTGAAATGGCCCCAAGGAAGCAACGAAATAAACCAAGGAATTTTGGTTGCACAGGATAAGTATAGCATATCAAATATAAAACCGGATGACTTTTGGACAGAATCTACAATCATACAACACATAAATATGTAATCAATGTTGTTAATCTGACCAACAATTGTGGTTGTTAATTGCAACATGTGTTTCAGATATAAAAGAGGAGAAAACTTTGTGAGGCTTTGAATTGAATCTTTGTGTTTAAAAATAGAACAGGGGCTTTTCGTCCTTGAGCCTCTTAACCACATCCTATCTATCATTTTGTTGTGAAAAATAGACATGAAATTTAAAAAAATGTGAAGCTCATTACTGCAATTAAGAATGGGAGGAAATGTACTGGCTTATATTTGGAACCACTGATAATTGCATCTTGTATCACTGCTGGATTGCATCAGAAAATCAGATAGAATTGTAAGTCAACCTAACCATGATTTTTGCCCCAAGGCTGGGTCTCTTTATTTCCAAGGAACACGTGAAGAACATTTTTATTGCCCTTTTTGACTGTCTGTATAGAAACTAGTTTTAAAAAAGAAATGCAGAGTGGAATGAAGAGTTTAAACAGCATACTCCTTTATTTATTCCTAGGTTTTTAGAAAAAGAGACCACCAAGTGGCTTGAACTCTTTGAAGGTTGTGGTGTCCCATGTGGTCCAATCAATAGCATGCAGCAGGTATTCTCTGATCCCCAGGTCAGTGGTCTTGGATACACTCTGAATGTTTATGTAAAGATATTCAGATGACAGCTTGTTTCCTATGCATTCAGCTCATTTAATGCTATCATGCAAATAATTTTGACTATTGACTATAATAAAATCAGTGATAAACAAGTTATGTTACTGTGGACATATTAAAAGAGAAATAGCACAATTCCTAACCAGGTCTACTCAATAGTAAGCCCCAGTGTGTTCTGTGGGTCTTTACTCCCAGGATAGTGTCTTTAGGATTCCAGCCAATCTCTATGAAGTACTAGAGATGTGGAATAATATAGACCTACATTATGGTGTGAGGAGGCCGGTGCATGCCTGTGCAGTGGCCTAACCCCCGACAAAGGGGGAAGAAGTACCTTATGACACTTCTGTCACATATACACACACCCAGGTCAGCAGCACAGGGCTTGTGACGGAACTTATGCTGGCCTAACTGGGGATTAGGTTTGCAGCCTAAGTATGTTTGTAAGGTAACATAAGTTGAACACTGACAGTGCAATCCTAACTCCTAGTTAGACCAGCACAAGTCTTGTGCTCGTTTCGGGGTGTTGCAAAAGTGCCATAAGTAAGCACTTCTGCACCATTCCTGGTAGGGGGGAGTTAGGCCACGGCATAGAAATGCGCTTGCCTCCTTATGTCCCCACAGGAATGGGAAGATCGATGAACTCCTCGAAGATCGAGGAATGGGAAGATCGATGAAGCCTAAATTAGGATTGCACTTGGGACCCAATCCTATCTTGAACTGGCAGCTCCAAATGGCTGTCAGTGGATCCCATGTTGAATCCAAGCAGGCAGGAAGTCTCCTAGGGAAAGGGGACATTTGTCCTCTCACCGAGAATAAAGTCCCAGCCTTCTCAATGGGGATTCTCAAGTCTGTGCCACCTGTTTAGTCGGTGCAGACAGGAGAGGTCCTGTGTTAGGCTTCTGAGCTTGGGAAGGGGAATAGAACTAACTGTTGTTAATCTTATTAACTGTAGAAATGCTGTTGTCTTAAAATTATATATTTGGGGGCAAAATGAAATTTTCTTTTGGGCTGCAATCCTATACTTTCCTAGGAGTAAGCACTATTGAAAATAATGAGACTTATGTCTGACTAGACATATATAGGATTGCACTGTATGTTCATGAACACATTTTAAAAGTTTATATGACATACTGGGTAGAAATATACTGGGTAGTTAATATACTGAGAATATTTTCTAGTAAATTTACTCTTCAGGTTGTGTGAATTCAGGCAGTAAAAAATTTCCATTGGGCTACAGTAAAATTAAATCTACATGTCTTATTTACCGTATTCCATCCTACGGTGAGATAGACAACAAAGAAATGGTTGATGAAAAATATGTGGCATCATCACTTCCATTAAAATGGAAGTTTGGGTAGATTACTGGATTGTAATTCATGGAACAACGAGGTAGAATATTATCCTTGCCTGAATTTAGTAGGAAAGCCAACTTTCTCACTTTTGTAACTTTCATAGGGATTTAAGCCTTGGTTTTGAACACTTTGAGGAGTTCATTTTACAAGTGTTCAGTTAGCGGTTTATACACACGGTGGTGCTAAAATTGCGATTATGGTTGTGTTCAAAGGGCTGCAAAACATAAAAGTTTGTAACATTGTGAAAGGTGATATTTAAATATCACACCAGGTGGAAGTCTTAAAGAGAACTATCAAGAATAGCTTTTTTAGAAATCTGCATATAAATGTGTTAACTTGCTGCTGTGGCTTCCTCTCTTGTGGTTCACATCAACTTCCAGATCATTACAGCCACATTTTCTCTCTCTTTTGTTGTAATCTTTCCCCCATCATTATTTCATTCTCAGCTTGCAAGTTTTGATGGTAAGGTTCATTGTGGCAAAAGGTGCTCAACAACTGATAAATACATAATTGTTAAACCGCATCTGAGAGGCAGGAATACATGTGTTCACCAGATTATTTAAATAAAATAACCACATTTCTAAGCATTGTTATTTGAAATAAAATTGGCTCCTCCTCACTTCAGATTCAAGGATGTGCTGCTTAGCTCTGTTCTGATAAAAAGGACCCTATGTAGAAGAGTCTGTGATTGATTTACTGTAAAGCACTTTAAATTCTTAACCTTGGTTTTGGTTATTGTTGTCTGAGGAGGTCCCAGAGGCCTCATCTAGGTTGACACTGCGTGCCATGGAAAAAAATGCCCCGCTTCTGGTTGTTGTTGTTTTTTTTTTAAACTAACTCAGTTTGCTTCTGAAAAACAGAATCCTAAGCAATTTAGTCTGGCATAACTCACCTGGCATAACTTATTGTGGTGGTAGGTGAGTTCAGCACATGCTCTGCCCCACTCCTGAGGGATTAGGCAGTACACAGACATGTACCAGCCTCCCTATACCACCACAACAAGTTGTGCCAGGTGAGTTACACCAGCCTAAACTGGTTAGGAATGCACCTTAATACACATCTGTGCTAAAATGTCATCTATTTAATTTCATTATACTGTACTTAGTTTTGTGCCATAAACTGGAGCAAGGCACTGAATTTTAGATCCAGTTTTTCAAAGGATAGCAGAAACATATCTGGAATTTAAATATATCTGGGAGCAAACCTAATCAATCTTTCAATGCAACTCTGAGGTAAGGGAACAAACATTGCCTTAACTTGAGACCTCCCTGCGGCGCCAGGACTGTAAAAGTGGGGGAGGAGAATTGTTTCAGGGAGGCAGTTATGCCAATAGTATCTATACTGGTGTATATCTGTACAGTATAACAATAATTTGAATAAATTCATTTCTGTATATAGTATATATTGGTTTACATAGAAATAACATGCAATGTATCTTTTTATTTTGCATGCCAAGGCCCCAGATGATCCCATGTGTTCCCCTATATCAGGGGTCTCCATACTTTTTGGGAGAAGGGCCACATCATCTCTCTGACACTGTATTGGGGGCCCAAAAAGTAATTTACATTTCAATTTGAATAAAATTACATAAATTTACATATAAGGATGTATTGGAGTGGATTACAAGGCTTGCTCAACACTGTGGCTTGTCTAGGGCCACATCTGGCCCCCGGGAGACCCCTGCCCTATATGTAAGGATTTTTCACACATACCCTTGCAGCAGTTAAGTCCTGCATTCAATGAACTATAAAAGGCAAGACCTATGTGGTTACAGCAACAGGTAGGATTCCCCTGCTCTACGCAAGCAGTAAATTTAAAAATATATCTGAAAGCAGAAAGCCATCCATCCAAGAAAAAAACATTTCTCTTCACCCCCACCTCCAGCATCAATAGCTTTGTAATTATTTGCATGATCCAGAATAGAATATTCTCTAACTTACCCTCAACTGATGCCAGAAGACCAGAGGTAAGAAGCAGGCTCTAAGTCTCTGCAGTAGGTTGGGCATGATCTTCTTTGCCACTCGTTGGAAAGACAGGGCACCCAGCTGGCTTAGTTCTCCCTCTTGTAATGCAAAAGTGGATTGCTGATGGACCTTGGTCTTGACCTGACTGGACCAGACTGCCTGTAGGGAGGGGTGAACACTCAGGGAACAAAAACCAAAATTGAGGACATCCATTTGAAGGATAAAAGGCTGAAAAAACCAGGACAGGGCTGTGAAAAATGCTAGGAGGGGCAGGCTGCTGGCTCAAAGGGGCCCCCTTAGGGGCCCCTGCCTCCCTGACTGCCCCCCAACTGCAAGATGTACCACATGGTCCACTGGCATATGTATGCCAGTGCTGAAATGTTGGTTAGGATTGTGCCCTCAGAGGCTGGGGCAAGTCCAGGAAGTGCTGTGTTGCATATTCAGGCCCAGGAAGTTGGTTTAGATTTAATTTGTGCCAGTGCCACCAACCCTTCCCTACTCCTGGACCTGATGTGCCTTATTATACCCTTCCCCTGCCCTTCCCAGCCCTTATTTTGCCTGGTGAATTCTTACCTGGTCCATCCAGCATTCTGGTTGGATCCAGCACTGGCAGAACAGAGCAAGCTTTCCCAACTGGCTTTGCTTTTATTGTGCATTTTATGACACTTTTGTGATACCAAGCATAACTCAGCAAGAGCACTGTGCCATACGTGGGGAAGTATGCTATCACTTTTCTATCTGATGTGCTGAATTATAATGTACAGAGAGCTTTTCCATGTAGGGAGTGTTCCAACCATCAATATGCAATTTCCAACCTACATCAGTACTCTGATTATGGCACCTCCTACCAAAACTGAACAAACACAGTGGCTACTGCACTGTCACTATCCATCTCACACATCGCACACACTATCCATCACACAGAATAAGAGCACAATCCTAACTATGTCTATTCAAAAGTAAGCTCCGTTGTGTTCAATGGGTCTTACTCCCAGGAAAGTGTCATTAGGATTGCAGCCTAAATGGCACAATCAGGGAGATCAGATAGGAAGCCTGTGACATCCCTGACAGCCACAGGTGCTGGTAAGTACTACTGAGCAGCACAGGGGCATGAAGAGAGCAGAACATAGGCAGGAAGGACGAGAATGGGGAGAGTGGTTTAAGCTTAGTGTTTAGGCTTAGGAGAGATCAGGTATGTTGCTGGAGGCCCCACCTGACCCCTTTGCAGAGTCTGGAATCCCCTACACAGGGCTTCTTGGACTCCAAGTAGCCCCAGTTGGACAGGCTGATGCTTGATAAAGGGCACAAAGGCTGCAATCCTAATCTCCTGTTAAGATGGCCTAAGCCCTGGCATGAGTCCTATGCTGACCTGGAGGTGTCACAAATGTGCCATAAAACACTTCTGCACCACTCCTGGGGGCGGGTTAGGTCAATGAATAGGCATACACCAACCTCCCCGCACCATCATAGAAAGGTAGGTCAGGTGAGTTAGGCTGGCCTAAATTTCTTAGGATTGTGCCCAAATATTTCCTTTCCCTAAGTTTTCTAATCTGTTCAGTTTCAGCATTAGATACAGCATGGGCCTCGCTGTGCCAGCTCTGAATAGGATTGGGCTGCCTGCCCTGGGTTGATTCTTTTAAGGTTGAGCCCTTTTAAGATTCTGAAGTATAGTAGTTTCAGGAAAAGGCAGTGAAACAGCATAGTTGAGAATGGTTTATTTTCCTTAACATATGCTGAATATGGGACAATATGTTTGCAGAACATTTCTGCAGTCAGGAAAATTATATTAATGCTGGTCAGTTTCATGAAGCTTTTTATAGCCAGACAATTTCCAAACTTTCATTCATTTTTTTAAAAATGTCCCTTTAATCAGGCCAAGACTGTGCTCTGCATTAAAGGAATTCCCCAAAAGTTTTAAACATGTGCTATATTATAACAATATGGTCCTATTCAATGTGTTCTTGAGAACTTGTGCATGATATACAATGTGGAATTCAGCATTTTGGAACATAAACATTTTTGTTTGTTTTTTACAAAAAAAAAATCCATCCAAATAAGCTACTATTCGGTTTTTCAAAAAAAATAAAAATAAAATAACAGGACAAAAAGCCAAAGAAATAAAGCAGGTATTACTCAGGGCTGCAGCATCAAGATGTTTAGTTTTTTTTTTTAGCATATGGAACGCAGGCATATGTCTTCATGAAAGTGGTTTCTTTTAAATACCTCTCTACCATCTTACATAGTTTAGATAGCTCTGTGGAATATAAATTAGGAAAATGACGTGTGTAGATTGATCCATTTAGATTGGCAGCATTTGGCCAGAGTGTCTAGATAGTTATTGGCATTCAATTGCTGTGAACTGCACATTAAAAAAGAACACCATAAAATAGGGGATAGACTTGCCACACAAGTCGAGGCTGTCAGGTATAAGACATCACCATGCTGCATCACTTCTGAGAACTATTTAGAGGGAAATAGCAGATCTGAACTATCGCAGCTGCCCTCGATTCCACTGCATGCCAAACACCTGCAAGCTCTAAAAGGATACCAAAACAAAACTCCACCCTGTGGCAGGCAGCCAGCCCTTAATAACACTTCCCTGACTTTGTATTACCATAAAATTAAACATTTTTTTAAAGCACAGGAACCTTATTCTTCCTCTCCCAAAAGTCCAGTTCAGTTCCTTTTGCCGCACTTCCAAAGAGGATACACTGAATCCAGAAATAAATACACAGCTGAAGTACTGAAGTTTTTGAATACCGAAAAAAATCAGCTCTTGTTTTTCATCTTATACTATTCCTGGGAACTTATGAAGTTAGTTGGGTTTTTTTTGGCTCTGAATCACCTGTTTCTTTGTGAGGGCACATCTGTATGGCAGCTGCCCATAGAGATGGGAAACATGGACCAGGACTTTGGAAAAAGCAGGCAGCTTCTCTCATCACACAAATGTACATCCTTCTGGATGCCCCCATCCTGTCAGTGGAAAACCAGGCCTCACACCAGTATAACCTTCTGGTTCTTCAGTACTACTTTCTGGATGTGTGGAATGTTAGAGGAACCAATATGGAAGCGAAACTAAAGAGAAACCAATGTGTTTTACATGAAGTGTGTGGGTATCAAATGCATAGCAGATGGCAGATGCTAGTTGTAGACATTTTTTCCTCCTGAGGCAAAAGTTCAAGTGATACACACCCATACATGCACTTATTATCCTCTTATTTTTAATGTCACACAACGATGTGGATGGGAGCAGAAAAAGCACCTCAACTGGAATCTGTTGTTCAGGTTGACAATACACACACAACTTTCCTTGGACCTGAAGCAGTGTTAAGTTCCCGTGAGGAAAGAGGGGAAGGCAATTGCTTGTGGTGAAGGCAGTAGTGGCTGTGGCTCTGCCACTGGATTAGATGATAGATCATAGAATCATAGAGTTGGAAGGGACCCAGTGGATCATTCAGTCCAACCCCCTGCCTGAAGCAGGAGATCCTCATCTTGTGGAGACCTGGGTCTTGAACCTTGGCATGCTGGTTAACAGGCACAATGTCTTAACCACTTGCGCGATTATTACTCATCCTCAGTTTTGGCCAGTCCTTTCCCAGAATGAGTGATGCTGGCTGATGGCAGATTTTCTCAACGAAGTGGCACATCTTCTCAATGCAAACCACACTACAAGTGTACAGGCAGACTTTATTGGACTCTCTGGACAGTGGAGAAATGACAGCACTGTGGAAAATTGCCTGGTTCTGTTGCACTAATACTAAGGAGTAGTTTGCCAGGTTGGATACCACAGTAGCAAATCTTATCATCTTGGTCAGTCTGCCAATTGAAGCATCCTCCTCATGTCACCTCATTTTGAGGTCGTCTCTGAGTAAAAAGGAACTTCATTAGAAGATAGCGGAAGGTCTGGTCTATTGGGTTGAACCTGAACGTAACATCTGAAGATTGCTGGATTGTGAGGAGAGACCTTGACGCTGAGGTGAGAAAGTGCATGTGTGTGAAGATAAAGAAAAGACCTTCAGCTGAGTGTGCTCCATAAGGCAAAACAGAAGCCAGAGAAACAAGATCAGACATTAGTGGAATCACCTCAGAATGTAGAATGTAGAAAGTCCTTGAAAGATAGAACCTCTGTCAAATGTAAAACCCTCTTGAGGGTTAGAAAGCCCGTGAATGGAAACCAACTTGAAATAAAATCAGAGGAGAAATCCAGTGATCCAAAAGATCATGGCCATTCCTGAAAGGTGGCATACTTGTGTTTGTGTGTTTGCTGGACCTGGAACAAGACCACTTCTTGAAAACTGGTGAACAGACCATCAGAGAAAAGAAACCTGGGCTAGATGAAACAAGGATCTGGTTCAAAACTAGGTAAGTTTTATATATCCCTTAGCACACAGTCCTTTCAGTAAGTACAGATTTCCCTCGTTGTCTATTAGAATTTTGTTCCAGAACCTTCTGTGGATTAAAGAAAAATTGTGAAAAACAGTGGTAAAATATATTTAAAGGCCCACTTCCAGTTCCTTACTCCTCATTGCTCTTAATGGAATAAAGTCATGACTTGGTATCCACAGGATTTGATACACAGAGACTCCCCACTGATTCCAAAAGTGTTCTAAATAAAAGCAGTTTTTTTTAATAGAAAGGGTTTAAGGGACACCCTTGTGTAGTTGTTTAAAAACATCTTCCTGTTGTAAAGAGGCAATCAGAAATGCAAACTACCCCTTGCCTTTTGCTGGTTTAGCTGAAGAAAGGAATGATTTCTTGCATGACTGCCTCTCTACTACAGGAAGAAAAGCAGTTTTTTAAAACGTGATCAGCACGTTCTTTCTCATTTGCAGTGGCCGTTTGTGTTATGTCAAATCCATGTATACAAAAATCAATGTATAACAAGGTTGGATATGTACTATGCAGATATGTCCTACGTAACTTAATTTGAACACATCTAGGAAACACCCAACAACATATTTAAAACATTCACAATGTATTGTGAAACTACAAGAACTGATATTTCTTTTTTTGGAATCACAGAATAGGGACTGCGTAGCTGTTTTTAGAAATTGTTTGTTGACTCATACCCAAGTCAAATGAAATTATGCTTTCCTAGGACATTTCCAGGAGTCTTTGACATGCAGTTACCTAAAATAGAAAGACAGGTAATACTGCCTGACAGTGCCTACCTATTTTTGTGCTGGAATAGGCTAGGCTAGTGTGCCTGTGCTGTATCTAGTACAAGATTAGGGCTGCTGCTGTGCCTCCTTGGGACTAGGGAAAATCCCCCCTTACCCCAGTCCCAGTTGTCCTGTGAATAAAATATTCAGTTTGGGTGTACTTTTTTGAAAAGTGCAGTTCATGCTTAGTTTGCATCTGGGGTTCCATCTTGCTTCACAGCATTGCCACACATCTTTCAATTATCACCTCTTGAAGGTGGAAGTCTTGGGGATTTTTTAAAAGGTTTTTACATAAGAGAAGTCTTGAAGAGAAGAAAGGGGGAGTATATTGGGAGAGTCTTCCCTGGCATCCCATTAAAGCCATAGACAAATAACGTTGCCTGTAGATGACAAATTTTTATAAATTTGGTGGTGGTGTGAGAGACCAGTGCGTGTTGCACTTCATAACTCATCTCAAAGTGCTTCAGAAGTGCCTTACAGCACAGTTGCACAGTCCCCTAGATTAACAGCGCAATCCTATTCATGTCTATTCAAAAATAAGTTCCACTGAGTTCAGTGGGGGTTACTCCCAAAAACTCTTAGGATTGCAGCCTAAATTAGTTATTTCTTATAGATTTTTGATTGTGAGTATTGCAATGAAAATGCAACACTAGCTATGTTTTGTGAGAGATCCAAAATAGATATTCCATAGACATCACAATCCTCTTCATCAGGATAGCAGTTTTCCTGGGCTTCTGATTTCTAGGTTTCCACAGCCTGTTTTCCCATGGTATTCAGCACACACTCTGGTATCAGGGGATAGGACTGAAATGTCAGTTTTCTTGTTCATCTTCTCATTTACCATCTCAGCTTCACTGCTAGCAAAATGAAAGTTGAGGCTTTTGTTGCATTCTGTTTTGTTGTGGAAATGAATGTTGGGTTAAAATGAAAATCTCCCTATTTTCCTGTAACTTTTTGTAGCCATAACCTTCCTTCTTCAGAAAAAATACATTTAAAACATTTTCATCATAATTTTGGAAGGGGACACCAAATACGATTTAGATTACCAAGATTTCAGCTAAAAGTGGGCATCTGCCAGGAAGCTTTCAAATGTTTGCATGACAGATCTGTTTCTTTGGATCAGTGTGAAAAGTTTCTGAGTGATCTTGGCACTTCTTCATTTGGCTTCTAGAGCTAGAAACCACACACCGCTTCTGAAAACAGTTTTAGGTACTATTTTACTTACAGAAATATTGCTTCTTTGCTTGTTTAAACCTTTGGTTAGTCCTTTGGTGTTTTGTGGGGTAAGAGTTACAGAAAAGGGCCAGTGTGCTGCAGTGGACAATGTGCTGGACTTGCAAGGGCAATCTGCAGTCAAACTATCATCTCACTTAAATATTCCTTCATTCAGGTCATCAGTGTGCCGCACTGATGACCTGAATGAACATAGAGTTAACATGGGTGTATGTCAGTAATGTCAGTAAATAGGGAAAAATGTATTCTAGTAATAGTTGGGAACTTGTACAAGAACATCAGCCTTGCATATATGTTGATGGTGTTTGACTAAGGTTGTGTAACATATTTGCGAGATTAACACATATTTAGCAAAGTCAGAAATTTTACAAAAATGTGCAGCAAAATATAAAGATACCTTTAACCCCTACCAGCTTTTCACAAGTCAACATCTTTGTTTACATGTTGAAATATTTCCCTTCCAATGTCACTAGGTTGTTAGTTGAGCCTAAATTAAGTTGGATGAAGATTTAATTTCCATCCATTTTATGTTTTACACACTATACACACTTAAATGCACATATGTGACTGCATAGGTTTTAATAATTAATAATTATTATATATTTATTATGTATTTATTTGAACATAATGTGCCATCAAATATAATGCACACACTAAACTTATAATAAAAATGTTGTATTTAATCTAATTAACCATCAAATCTAATGTGCACCCTGACTTTAGAGACTAAATTTGGCTGGAAAGGTGACCGTTAGATTCGAGTAAATAAAGTAATTATCTATAGGACACAATCGTAAGCAATTTAGGCTGGCACAACTTACCTGCTCCCTGTTCCTGTGGTGGTGTGAGAGACCAGTGCGTGTTGCACTTCATAACTCATCTCAAAGTGCTTCAGAAGTGCCTTACAGCACAGTTGCAACACTCCCAGGCCGGCACAGGACTTGGGTGGGGATCTATGCTGGTCTAACAATGGGTTACGATTGTAGTTGTAATGATATATATTCGTTGTATGTATCACCACTGTTTTGAAACATGATTTAATCATGAAAAAGTTTTGATTGTAACTATTCTTACTATCCTTTATAAATACCATGAAGGCTGCTCATCTAACACTTGCTGCCTTCCAGTTGTGACCAAAAGTGTTCTGGGATGTTGGGACGTTGCATGTGGTCTCCTCAGAAGGCAGTTCATAGCTCCCTCTGCCTCAGAACACTTCTGGAAATCACTTCCAGTCATTCCAGGGTTCCATTGTGAGCTCTCCAGATAGTGGTTCAGAAACTGTGGTAAGTTAAATCCATGAGTTTCAAACCTATGGGTAAAGATTATGCAGTACTTAATATCTAAACTGTAATATGTTAATGAACATAACACATGTTTGGGAACAGATGTATCATATCGTACACTCATATGGTACACTTCAGAGAGGCATGTTGCTGTTCACTGTCACTGTCAATTGTGCACTTGATGACAAACTCTTTTTTTGTTTCCATTTTATGTATGCAAAGTTTTGAGCTCACTGGAGTTCTTTATGAGTTTGAAAAGGATGGTGGCTGTCTTCTGTTAAGAAACAGAATAGATGGAAGGTACTGAACTTAATACTGAAAGAACATAATTCATTCATTCTGCTTTTCTTGTCCAGGTAGGGAGGTGCAAATGTAGTTAACAATTCATATAGAATCAAAACAATGAAATCAAAGCAAAACAATAAAAAAGCTAAAATTAAATTAACATGAAAAGCAGCAAGACAACCAAGTGCAAAGCAGCTGAGATAGTGGTTTTAAAAAAGCAGAGCAAGCTTTATATATACACACCCACCCACATACACACAAACGCACAGACACACACACACAAACACACACAAACACACAGAGAGAGAGAGAGCGAGAGAGAGAGAGAGAGCTTTTGGACATTTTCTTTTGGAACTTTTGGTCATTTTCACAAGCAAAGATGAACAGGCCATAATAAATGTTACTTACTGTAATGTTATGTACTTTAATGATAATTTCTACATGCAAAGTAACACATGATTTTTACATGCAAAGTCACAAATAATTTCTACATGTAAAGTCACACACACACTAGCCTTTCATAGGCTGCAATCCTGAAGTGCACTTGGGCTAGCCTATCTATCAATTCCAAGATGAGCCCAGTTATACCAGAAAGGCTTGGCCTGGCATAAGTCAACATAAGGTGGCCCAAAACAGATAGACCTGGGATGGCCTAGCTTTGCCAGCCTATGCAGTTCAGGAGAGGCATGTTGAGGGCATGTTCAGGATGGCTTAGAACAGTGCAGGTAGGCTGTATCCATAGCCTGCTTCAAGGACAGAAATGATTTCTTCCAGCAACTCAGAGTTATACCACCACAGGAGCAGGAATAAAACTGAGCAGTCCCATAGGGGTCCATGATAAGCCAGAGGAAAAATAGAAGTTTGAGTCTTTGGCAAAAAGTTTGAGTCTTTGGCCAACCTAACTGCAATCCCTGCCACTCTACCTCAAGATATGGCACAACTACACCAGCCCATCTCAGAATGTGGCACAAATACACCAGCCTAGCTCAGAATATGGCACAACTACATCAGCTCAGTGAGAATACTGCCCTTGGTGCTACTGCATCTTCAGCAGCAATTGGGCCAGCCAGAGGCTACCAAGGCCTTTAGATTTAGCCTTTGTCAGCTCAGGATATGGCGTTCTTAGGCCAGTTTACCTGGGCCATTTTTCTGGCCTAAAGTCAGGATTTCACCCAAAGACTCATAGGTTTTGTGAATGGTTTTCTGTGCCATCAGATATGAGATGATGGGAAAGTGATCCAGGACAGCAAGACTGCTATACTTTTAACAGGGTGTCCACAAAGGCCTTCTGCATGACATTTTTTGAATTTGGGCTTGAAGCCCTTTAAGTCTGTATAAGGATGTTGTGACCACCCTGTAATAGCAGTGCTTTTTGTTAGGCCAATATTCCTGCAGGAATTCCAATCTACACCATTAATGAATGCAAAAGCACCATCTCCATCTTTGTATCTGGTTCCCCTATAGAACAATGTAAACTAAATAAATGAAGAAGCTTCACATCTGATACTAGAACTTTGAAACCAACAACTGAGCTGGGAAAAATTGTTTATTTTTGTCCTGCTTCTCTATTAAAAAATATGCAGGTAGCAGAAAATTATGTACAAAAATAAAAATTCTATATCAAAGCTAATCAGCTTAAAAAGAACAAAAAGTCAAGAAAAAACCAGTCAGAAATGGTATGAGAGTAGCAGTAATAAGAAACATATTACAAACCTACTTGAAAATGTACAGAACAAGATAACTGTTAACTGCCCACTGAAATGTTAGTGGGAAACTTGAGCAAAATGTTCTGTTATCCTGGTGTCACCACAGAAAAGATCTTGGTCAACATGGAGCAGGGTCTACTTAAATGATGTCCAACTATTTTTTTGCTGGTAGACCCTTGCTGTAAAGGCATGGGAATACTTGCTTTCCAGTAATTATGCTTTTGGATATGTGTTTGTATTCTTTGTTTCAATATACATAAGAGATTATACATTTAAGCCTGTTGGCTCCTTGAACTACCTGTTCTTCTCACGGTCTTTCAGATAACTTGTAATTAGTCTAAGCTGCAAATGGTGTCAGTTAAATAAACACCTGGAATGAATCAAAGCAAAATGGCACTTAGCCACTACACTGTAAAAGTTTAAAATAGTTGGTTCTCAATATAATAATTGCTCATTTCTTTGGTCCCTAAACAGTCTTCATGATGCTAAAAAAATGTTTCTGTTCTATTAAGTAAAGATACAGTGCAATCCTATGCATATTTACTTAGTGATTTTAATGGGGCTTGCAGGTAATTGTACATGAATACATCTTCACTCTCTTCAAATCAAATCAAGGGCAAAAAAATAAAAGCTACTTGCAATGAAGAAAGTCTCTGGCTTTCTCCCAAGTGTCATTTTTTGGCTTATGGAAAATAGCGTCATATCCTTGGTTCTCTGAGAGCATCTGCCACTATTGCAGAGCTTGTATTCTTTGCAATTCATTCAGCCGTCCTGTGGTGTTAGTGCTACATGTAGACACTCTTACTTTCATTGTGCAAACTTTCTCTACCTCTCATTACAGGCAGCTGATGGAAAAACAAACACCAAATAAAGCATATGGGGATGATTTATTTCTTTACAAGTTGACTAAGAGACAATGTTGGGTGGATTTCACCAAATCAGACACTGCTGCCATTTCACAATACAGGAAATTTGGAAAAGGTGTCACAGCTGTTTTAAATAAAGTTCAGTTGTCGGCATGGCAAGCATGGGTAGAAGGCTTCAGTCCTTCCTCAGGATAAGATTATCATGGTGGAAGTAAATACAATTTTGCTCAACATTCTTCTGTATTTAAAAATTGCCCCATTACATGTGCATATGGTGTAATTTCATGCCAAATCATACAATGACAAGTTCCTGTTAACCTTTCTGAAAAACCAAACACAGCATCAGAGCACAATCCTAAGCACGACGACTCAAAACTAAGCCCCATTGTGTGCAATGGGTCTTACACCCAGGAAAGTGTCTTTAGGATTGCAGCCGCAGATATATTTTTAGGTCACTCACTACAATTTAGAACACCATCTTCCTCTTGAGTCTTTTGCCTGACATTGAGAGTTTCTTCACCTGTGACAGGAAATGTCAGAGAGCAGTAGATTGTCTTGAAGATTTCCCACCCCAGGTAGAAAGATCATATCAACAGTGGTACATACATGTGACGCATTGTTGGCACAATCTTAACTTGCAGTGGAACAAGCAGGTGGGTGTACTTATACTGTATCAAGTGCAGGTTTGGGGCTGGCTGCGGCTGCAATCCTAAACACACTTTCCTGGGAGTAAGGCCCAGTGAATACAGTGGGGCTTACTTTTGAATAGACATGATTAGGATGTGCTCTATCCCTACAGTCCAGAGTAACTATGGGAGCACGTAAGAGACATTATGTGCACCCGTAGTTATTGCAGCACCTAGTGAAAACCTGTGGGAAATTCATATTGCAATCCAGAGTAAATTGTTCTTACACTGAAGCAAGGACTCCCCATAGTTACTCTGGATTGCACCCATGTCTCAGCACAAAGCAAGGGGAAATATAACTCCAGGGAGAGTTATAGTGGACCCGGTGGGTCTACCTGATGAGGTGGTGCAGAACTGAGCAGTACAGAGCACTTTGGAGCCACTTTGCACTGCCTAGGAATGGGCATAGCTGCTGGGTTACTGAGCCCTAAGCTAGCCTTGTGTTGGCTTCCAGGCACCATAAAAGTGCCATAAGGCACTTCTCTTTGAAGGTCAGGCAGCCTATCTATTCTAGCACAGGATAAGATTGGTGCTGGAAGGAGCATTTGCTAAGGGGGCATTTTTAGGTTCAGTTTGTCCAGATGTATTAGGTTCATAACATTTGTGCTAGCATAAAATTTTAGCCATCTGATCTAGAGAGGTGTGTTTGATGGTCTTTTTGGCTGTAGATAGTCACTTTCCTGGGAGTAGTCCTATTGAACACAATGGACTTCTGAGTAGACATGCTTCGGATTGCACTGTTAGTTTCTGATGCTATCACAGGACCTTTAAGAATCTGGCAAGTTTGATGATGGAACTGTGGATTCAATAACAAAAACTGATTCTGTGATTTGGACTTTAAGATATATTGGAACTCTTTCTAAAGGGAAATCTGTTGTTGCCACTCATCCCTAGCAGTCTGTGGAAAGCAATGTTCCCCTGACATGCTTTTCAGATAAAGTGGTGAATACATATGACTTCTAAAAGAAATACAAATAAAAAACATAAGTAGATAAAAAGATTCTCTTTTAAAAATCTCTCTCTCCCTCTCTCTTTTTTTTTTCTTCTCCTGACCCTTTTCAAACCTGGTTTAAAATAGTTGTGGACACATTTACATACTGATAAAGGGTGGCTCCTTTCTTTAAGTTTCCAGGCTGGGATGCATCTGTTCAACATCCTGTGGTTTCAAGAATTCTGCCTTGAAATGCTTCTGTTACCCAGGCACATAGAATAAAAGTTATGTTATGACTTGCAGATGCAAACTTTTAGAAGGCTTATCTCTTGGTGTGCTATTGTTTGCTAACCACTTAATTGCTACTGTTTCAGTGCTATGATTTGCCTGTAGTTTCTGAAATGAGACTATAGTCTATGAACTATAATATACAATTCAGGTTACCATTAGAAGCAATCAGGTTGCCATTAGGCTGCAATCTGACCTAGCTATAGCAAAAGCACAATCACAACTTGAAATAGGCAGATAATTTATTAAGTTGAATCAAAGACTACATGAAAGGTTGTTAGTTATTATCTGTTTTAGCTATTGTTAGCTGTGTTAGCTATTAACTATTATCTGTTTATGACTACGTCCTCCTTTCTCTGTTGCATCAGCTTTGTTCCAGTGCTTCCTACAGTTAGGTTATTTTTTGTTTGTTTTTGAAAGGAGAAAGGATTTGGAAAACCATCTTTTAATTTCTTTCTGTAACCAATTAGAATCATGCAAAACAGCTCCAAAAAACTGCTTGATGCCAAATGGATACATGTGCTTTTCTTAGAAGATGAAACTCCAAGCACATGACATTTGAGCAAACAAATAGTAAACAGGACTACACTAAAGTGTGTCTTCATGAGCAGAAACTGTACTTGCAAGTTTTTTCCTTTAGGTGCTGCGGCTGATAGATGTGAATAAGAAAAAAGAAACAAGGAATTCCTGATTTTATTATGGACCCCTGTAAAAATTCTTTGTCTCTTCATTGGCATCTCTTCATTGTTCAGATATTCCATCACACATATATGGCAAGAACTTTTTTTGAATAGTTCCAGAACTTCTGGGTGAAAATATAGTGGCAATTACATTGGCTGTTCACAGAATATTTCTCCCCCTCTCCAACATGCTGAATTGTGCTATGCCTAACCAGAAAATACAGTTAATGCCAATAATTTCAAGTTGTTGAATCCATTATTTCCTGCTAAAAACAGCCTGACATCTTCTCAGATGTTCTGAAAGCCCATAATGAAAAAGAGTCATGCAAAATAAATAAAATAAAATAATAATCTCTTCCAGAATTGAGGTTCAGAACTTAGGACCAAAACAAACAGAATCTGAGAATGCAATCCTAATGTGCCCTGTTCTGGTGGAAAGAGCACGTACACTGTTGCAGATGTGCTGGAAATCATGTTGTGACAGGGCAGATGCTCCTGACACTGGTGCTAAGGTCTGCACTAACCTGCCAGTGCCGGATTCTAGTGGATTACCCAATAGAGTAAATAAGCTCTAGCCAGGTGGCAGAGTGGTAGTGGAACAAAGGCAGGAAATGGGGTGTAAGTGGGCAGAAGAAGGGAGCAGTAGGCTGAGGGTGGGCAGGAAGAGTGGCAGGGTTTTACCCACATTAAATATGCATTGTAAACATGCACACACTGTTCCCTCACAAAATTATTACAATAAAATGAATAAAGTGGCGCCTCACGTAACAGGTTTAATTCGTTCTGGAGGCATGCTTGTTGTGTGAAACACTCTTTATGTGAAGCAGATTTTTCCATAGGAAATAATGGAAACTCAGACATTGGTTCCACAACCCAAAAATATTCATATAAGAATATTAACTGATTATAAAAATGATTATAAAACACTGTAGTATAACACAGTACAAAACACTGTAATGTACAGTAAAACACAACACTGCAATAAAGAAAATACTGAACTGTACCGTACCTTTGAAAACCTTCATGGCTGGTGTGAGGATTACAGAGAGGGGGATGACTTTGGTTGCAATCCTAAAGACACTTTCCTGGGAATAAGTCCCGTTGGACACAATGGGGCTTATGTCTGAGTAGACGTGGTTAAGATTGTGCTCTTTCACAATCACTAATGGAATCACTGCTATCCATTGGCTCAGTGGAATCTTTGTGTGTTTGTTCAACTTTAACATTCCCAAGCTGCTGACGGGGAGCAGCACTAGAACATTGACAAGGCACATCTTCCACACACAGATCCCACATACAAACCTGGCTCAGGCTGCTCCCCTGGACCCCCCATGAGTTCCCTGGCT
Source organism: Cryptoblepharus egeriae (assembly GCA_030015325.1). NCBI lineage: Eukaryota > Metazoa > Chordata > Lepidosauria > Squamata > Scincidae > Cryptoblepharus > Cryptoblepharus egeriae. Next base: position 51,391,596 of record JAREYC010000004.1, read on the forward strand.
AGGGAAGCCTATTCCAAACTTTGCCCAGGGCCCCACTGTAGCTCAAGCTAGTCCCCTTATCCCCCCTGTGTGCTCCCTTGCTATGGAAGCCTGTTCCAAACTTCCTCAGAAGTGCTCTTTACTCAAGGCAGTGCTCTTTACGCAAGTCAAAATTTCTAAGAAAATTTTGCTCTTTATACAAAACGCTCTTTATTCAAGTCGCTCTTTATTCAAGGTACCACTGTACATGAAATGAAAGCTGTTGATGCAATCAGAGCAGTTGGATACCCATTAATCATATTTCCAAAACTAGTAAAGTTGTTTTAAATGTTTTGAACATAATTTCAACATTCTGGAGACTGCACCGAATGTGTCGATCACTACTAGGATAACCACTACTGGTTTGCACCATAATTTTTGGATTTCAATTTTTAGATCCTGATATATGCTGATTTTTTCATGTTCTTTCATCTAACTATCATCAGGTATTGCTATATCAATATGGTCACTTAATTTTTTTTTATTACTGTAATGTCTGGTGTACTGTATTGTCTGGTATATAAGGAAGAATTGAAGGCAAAAGAAGAGCATGTTTCTTTTCCTCCACTATTTGTTTAACTTGCAAAAGCCCTCTACCTCCAGATTTTCAAGGCAAATACAATCTATCCATAACACCTCCATAGGTGTTAATCATAGTGTATGGTCTTGGTTTTCATGTTTTCCAAGCCAAAGTATCTAAATCGGCTTGAGTCCAATTGATTATTCCAGGAGTATATCCTGTAACTTGTATGGGCTGGCTGCTAATGGCCTTAATTGTGTTCCCACCATTTAACGTAGATTTCAGAATTTTTCTAACTCTCTGGTTTATTACTTTTTGACAGTGGTTTTTCCTTCTTTATGCTAGATGTCTGCTGTGATTTTACCTCTGTTCATAGCTAGTGTGGCACATTTTTCTTGGCCAAATTCCGCTGAGCTATCTGTACTAAATATTCAAACAATATTTGTCAGAAACAAAATTTCTGTTTTTGACTTCCATTGAGCTTTAAGAGCACAATCCAGAAGTCCATTTGGGCTGCCATATCTAACAGTGAGCTGCCCAAATGCAAGAGGAGCCACAGTAGTTATTCTGGAAAAGGCTTAGAGCAGCCTAAGGCAACCATAGGCTGCCTCAAGAAAGGTGGAGCATGGCTGCCCTACCCATCTAGGCAGTGAAGCCTCAAGAAAGGTGGAGCATGGCTGCCCTATCCCATCTAGGGCAGCCTAGGCAGTTCAGGAGAGGCATGTTGAGGGCATGTTTAGCATTGCCTAGGGCAGAGTAGTTATTTTGTGTCCAGAACCTGTTTTCAGGGCAGAAATGACCTTTTTCAGGAATAAAAGTGACCTTGCTTGCTTTCCGGTAGCTGAGAGATTGTCAGGCAATTCACTGAGATTTTTTTTTTGGCTGTATGTCCTGCACCATGTAGGTGTGTGAAAGGCAAAGATATATTTGTAGATATTTATTTCCATTAGAGCCATACACACCCTGTGACCCAGACTAGAGAAGGATCTGCTTTGCAAAAGACTTGCTGCAAGAGAGTTTTCAGATGTCTTTCATTATGGCAGAGACGAGGGTGGTGACAAGTTGCACATTAAGTAACTACCTCTTCAAAGCAATTGTGCTTTATTCTCTTTGTAAGAACAGTGACATAATTCTGGGTTGCTTGAGTAAACAAACTCATTTAACTACATGATGCATTCTGTGCACAGATGAAACTTGCTCTGTCCTCCTCAGAGTCATTACAGACATATGGCTCTGTAATGATTACCTGCACATTTAGGGACAAATGTATTCATGTTTGCTAAGTTAGTAGCCAACAGTTTTCACTGGGAAAATAAAAACAGGTCACTGCTAGTAATGCGGTTTTTTAAAAAAAGAAAATATATAAGCAAAGTTCTCAGATCCATAAGATACAGCAAAACAGATGGTCTTCATCATGCTTGTAAGCAGGAGACATGGTCTATTTTCTATTAGGAATGGTGCTTAGAACAAATGAGGAAATACATAACAAAGATTTCTGTGCTATGGCTGTACCACACACTGACTTTGTGTGTTTATGTGTATACACAAACACACAACAAATGCAAGTAGCTGAATTTCTTCAAAATGTAAAATATTGATTGTGCCAAAATCAGCTATAAAGAAGCTGGAAAACTTAAAGTTGGCTAGTTTAGAGATGCACCTTAAATGGTTTAAAGAACGCTTTCAACAGTTTTATTATTGTCCATCTTTCTCACATCTTTCAGCTGCTAGCACTCATAAATTTTTTACTGGTGACATGTCCTTAGAATGAGTAACAAAAGTGTAGCTTTTTGTAATTATATTGGTTACTGGTGAAATGTAACCATGTTGCGGGAGTAAAATTCTTCCTGTGTGCAATCCCCCCATGCACATCTACTCCCCATGCACATCTACTTCCCTAGCACATCAACCCCCCATGCGCAACAAATCCCACACGCAACAACCCCCCCTGCGCATCTTCCCTCAATGTGCAGCAACCTCCGATGCACAGCACCCCCACTCTCAGCAACCCCCATGCACATCTTCCCTCCATGTAGAACAACCCCCCTGCGCAGCAACCCCCATGCACATCTTATGTCCATGCGCATCAACTCCCATGCACATCAACCCCCCATGCGCAGCATCCCTTTATGCTATTCCTCATTGTGCAACACCCCCATGCGCAAAACCCCTTCATGTGTAACACCCCCATATGCATCATTCCCCATGCACAACACCCCTCCATTCGCAACACCTCTCCCATGTGCACCATCCCTCCCAATGCATCAGACACTGGGCACCAAATTGGCTGGGTGTCAGTCAGTCTTCCATGTTATGTACAGGACAAAAAATTTCTCAACAACAATTCTTAGTGGGTGTTCATGTCACAGAAGGAACACCCTCCCCAAATTTCATGATTCTCAGTTCAGGGGTTGAGCAGGGATCAGTCAGGGATTCTACAATGTAAAGTATAGGGAGGAAAACACATTGCACCCCTTTTCATCCTCTTCTGATTGGAATTTCTGAAAAACAGATCTTAGTGAGTGCCTCCATCACGGAAGGAACACCCCAAATTTCACACTTCTAGGCCCAGCGGTTTTGGCTGGTCATTGATGAGTGAGTGAGTGACTTTTCAGTGTTATATGTGTGTGTTCGTAATCAAACAGAGGCATTGTTATGAGCTGAATTTGTTACAAAACATATGCAGCTTGCAAAATGCTAAAAAAATTACACATATTTTTGCTTTCTATTATAATGAAGAAATTTGTTTGTTGAGTTTTGCAAATCCAGAGACCAAAACCTGCTAGTTAAGTGATATGTTGTTGGTCAGAGCCTAAGATAACATTTACAGTAACATCACCCTGATCTCTTTTAGAATTGTCTTTTGGCTGCAGTGATTGACCACTATTACATAATTTCAAAAGTAAGTGCTTTGAAATGTCCTTGGCATGTCTGCTTTAGCACCTGTTTCTGACTTTTAAAAAACTCTGCTTCTATTCAGATTTAGAAATCATATCCAATACTTACTTGGCCCAATCCTATCCAACTTTAAGTGCCAATGAAACCACATTGCAACCACTATGCAGCCCGGAGTCTTCCATAATTGCCACTCTTATCACAGAATGCAGTGCACATCTTGTTGACATGGCTGCATCAGCACTGAGAAGTTGAATAGGACTGGGGCCTCATTAGATAGGATTACTAAGGAGAGATAGGATTTGGGTATAGTCTTAGGGAACAATCCAGAGTTAGGGCAATAATAGTGCCCTAGCTGGGCTGCCCCAACTATTCTGAATTCAGAGTTGAAAGTTATGCTGCATCCAGAGAGTTAGGAAGCCTGGGTTGTCCTGGCTCCTCCAGAGCATGCAAAGTAGACACCTGGGAGGGCTTGCTCCCAAGGAGACCCCCCTCAGATCACACTGAACAAGGAACAGCTATGGTGCCTGCTTTATAAGGATTCCTTAATGAGATGCCAGTACAGTCTGCAGTGAATACAAGGGACTTATTGGAGTGGCCTGCTGTATCCCCAGATTAGTGGGCTGCCATAGTTGTGCCATATCCTGAGGTTGAGTGGCAGGGGTTGCAGCTAGGCTGGCCAAGAACTCACATTTTTGGTCAACACTGCCATTGTTACTCTGCCTTATCATGGTCCCCTATGGGTCTACTCATTACTATATCTGCTCCTGAGATGATATAACTCTGAGTAGCTGGAAGAGGGAATTTCTGCCCCAGAAACAGGTTCTGGATGCAGAGTCACTGCTCTGCCCTAGGCAGGGTGACCATATGGTACACCTCCAAATGTAGGACAAGGGTCCTCAAAAGTCCGGATTTTCCCTTGAAAATCTGGACTTTGGGAGGACCTTGTCCTACATTTTTAAAAATATAGGACAAAATGCAGGGCATCCTACATTTTGTCCTACATTTTTAAAAAGATCACCCCCTGGCACCTTACCTTGTCCAGGGATGGGGGAGCTTTTCCGGGGATGGGGGCTTGTGTCTGCTTTGCGACCACTTAAACAAGTAGATGCTGTGCACATGCGCACAGCCTCTACCTCTGAGAGACCGCGTGGTCTCTCCTCAGATTGGAACGGTATGCAGCGGCAGAGCATCCATCCACAGACCGCTCCCTTCAAGCGCGCCTGGCTGGGGCTCTTTCCCTCTTACCTCTGGCACTGGCCCCAGCCAGGCGCACTTGAAGGGAGCGGTCTGCGGATGGATGCTCCACCGCGGCAGACCGCTCCAATCTGAGGAGAGACCGGGCGGTCTCTCAGAGGTAGAGGCTGTGCACATGCGCACAGCGTCTACTTGTTTAAGAGTGCACCAGGCAGGGATAGAGAGGCTGTGCGCGTGCGCACAGCTTCTCTTTCCCAAGGAGGGTGCTCGGACGGCCGCTGTAGGTGCACGCCACTCTGAGCAACACATTTAAGTGGTCGCAAAGCAGACACAAGCCCCCATCCCCGGACAAGCCCCCCCATGCCCGGACAGGCCGGGCAGGAAGCGAAATTCCAGACCTGTCCGGGGGTTTCCGGGCGTCTGGACGCCCTGGCCCTAGGCAATGCTAAACATGCCCTCGACATGCCTCTCTTGAACTGCCTGGGCTTTGTCTTAGGGAAGCCTATGTTGCCTTAGATTGCTCTAGGCCTTTTCTAGAATAACTCGGGTGGCCCATCTTGCAGTTGGGTCAGCCCATTGATAGATAGGGTAACCCAAGTGCACTTCTGGATTGTGCCCGTAGTTACAGAAGGGGTTAGGATAAAATTTTCTCTTTTTTACTTTTAAAAAATTAATCCTAGCCATGTTTACCAAAAGAGTAAGACCTATGAGTAAGTATACACATGGGATTGGCAAGGATATGATAGGCATTGCCAGAGAAGGGGAAAAGAATGGTGATATAGATTGGAAATAATTTTCTAAAGTGTCTGAAGTTCTTCAATATCTGTTTTTAATTTCACTATCCTCCATAATTTGGGGTGGTCCACAAGTTTGGCTGCTGTTACTCATTCCTGCTACTGATAATGCATAAATAAGCTATATACAGTAACATCTGCCCCAAGATCCCCAGGGAAGGGCACTGCCTAATTCCTTCAGTTGTAAAAAGTTTCAATTTATCCAAAACTCTTGTTTTCTATTATTTTTCTCTTTTTTTGATTAGGTAGCAGTATATAAGAGAACTGATGTCTTTGACTGCTATGTTTACTCAGAGTGTCAAGGGCTATGTGTGGGGGGGGGGGTGGGAAAGAGGGAGAATGTGTCCTGGTGCCTTTCCATGGAAAGTTTGGGTGGCAGAAAGCAGTGGTTGGACAGAAGCTGCTGTGGTTTCCAGGGCGTTTCTCCTCCTCTCCAGCTTCTTCAGCACTGTCCTCCTTCTTTTCCTGTATCCTTGGTTGCAAAAACACCTCACAGATGTCAAACTTGCAAAACTGGTAACTTTACTCCAACACTCTCAACAAAATAACAATAACAGAAGCATGTAATATTGTCCAAACAGGGATATAGTTCCCTCAACCTGTCAGCTTCACCAACCTCCTGCCAACTGCCTTCCCACCTTTTTGTGCCCCCTTTTATTCCCCTCTGGAGCTTTGTCCTCTTCTGGGGTGAGGCCAACCCAGCCAATTGCCATAGTCCTCAGGGCTGGGCTCCCCTTCTCTGGTGGGTCAGACCCACTGGAGCACTATACCTGTCGATCCAGGGTTACACCGCTCCAATGGGTCAGCCCATGGTGCCCTGAGGCATCTCAGGACATTCCTCCCTGGCAGGTCCAAGGCCAGACACTGTCAGGTGGTTCCCCATTTTAGTCCCAGAGTCAGAGCTTTGGGAGTCCCTGCTGCCTCTGGGTTGCAGTCCAGCCTCAGAATAAAAAACCCAGATGGGATCTCCTCCTCAGAGAAGCACAGGGAAAAAAATCAGGAAACCCTCAGGAGGAATAAAACAGGTCCAGAGTTAATGGGTTCCTACAGGAACAGAAACAAGGCAGAGACAGGGCACCCTTAAGGGAAGGAGAGCAGCTTCAGGGATATCTCTTTTAAACCTCAGGTGAGGGAAGAGGCAGGGCCTAAAGGAAACAATTGTCAGTGTTAAAGCCCGACCTGGCCATGGTGATGATATGTCCCTTTTCCCAGGACATGTCCTCATTTTAAGCCTTTATCCTGGAAAAAAAAAATCTTCATTGTCCTCCCTTTCCTTGTGAACAGGCAGCATGTAGCCTTCTTGTAATTAATAGTTTTAAATTTAATAGTAAGTAATATAGTGTTTAATCACCTGAAATATATAAAGAAAAGGTGTGTGTGTGTGTGTGCACAGACCTCTTTATCAGTTATAACATATGGTCCATAGGTTGTAATATATGGCACCTGGCCCTTGAAATGAGGTAAGGCAGCTGATGGTGAGCAGTGCTGGATTTATGTATAAGCTAAACAAGCTATAGCTTAGGGCCCCACTCTCTTGGGGTCCCCCCGAAAAAATTTAAAGGTGCTGCTGCTCATAGAATTTTCCAAGGCTTCTCCTAAGTTAGCCAGTACATGGGAGGGCTTGCTCTAATGAACCAAAATTTGGCCTTTTCCCAAAGGCCTGCACAACCTAATGCTCCCTTGCCATTAGATTGAGCAAAGTGTCAGGCTCACTTGGCATGCACATGTGTAGACAAAACATGTCAAGCAAAATTAAAACACATTGGAATAAATTTGATGTATAATAAGTTATAGTCTTTTGTCTGACCTGATGATAACTTAAAAACTTGTTGACTTCAACTAATTGTTGGATTGTGGAAGGGAAGAGTTCTACTGAAGCTCAAAAATAAGTATTTGGTCATTTGCTGACACATCATGCTGGTGGAGAGATGACACTTCTGCCCAGATGGAAGTATTCAGTTCGTTGTTCATCTATTATACTTAGAAATTTCATGGGGGCTTTTATGCTTGCTTAATTTATTTCTGTTGTCAACATAGCTGAATGATTCAATGGGTGATAAGATGCACAAAGAATAACCTAGAACTTAACCCTTAGCGGTAGGCCTAGAATGAATGCCTGATTCTGTTCAAGTTGTAGAATCCCAGGTGATATCCCTAGGCCAGTGTGCTGCTTTTGCTTTGCTCCCCTCTTCTTGCTCAGTCTCCCACTGAGCCTCTATAAAGAAACAAAATTAAAACATGTCTCCCACACTTTTAGACATTGCCTCACATTTACAATATATTCTGCCGAGTGTGTTTCTCCCACCTCATTGAATCAACTGACTTAATGCTGTTTGAGTGGCCTTGGATGTCGTTGCCTCATTTATCATCATCTGTTCTCCTCATGTTTTCTTTTGCCAATAGTTTAATTTACAGCGCAATCCTAACCCCTGCTTAGGCTGGGGTTGGCTGGGGGGTGTAACAAAAGTGTTGTAAGTCACTTCTGTGTCACTCCCTTGGGGGGAAAGGGGGTTAGGCCAATGCACAGACTGTCAGCCTCCTCACGCCATCATGGGAATGGGGAAATGGGTGAGTTGAACTGGCCTAAATTGGTTAGGATTGCACCCTTAGACAGATTCTTCTCCCAAAGTGCAAGGCTTTCATTGATTTAAGGCTGTTATATTGCGCTCCATCCCTGATTATACAGTGATTCATACTGAACAAAAATAATGCTGAATCAGATTGTTTGTTGAGAGGCAACTACAGAGTCACCAATCCTCTGTAGTAAGGGGCATTCTAATAATGGTATTTGTGAAATCAGACTGCCATAACACACAAAAAACCTTGCACTAGATTCATGCTCTGTGCACCAACACAGCTTTATACCTGAGAAGATGCAAATGTGCTTTACAGCACATCTGTGACCCTCCTCAGCCACTGCAAGGGACTTGTGTCAGCTCAGCACAATCCTAGGGTTGCACTCTGAGCTATAGTGTGTTTTTACTTCTGAGTAGAAGGCCGTGCCTTGATCCATTGGAAAAGGCAAGGTGAGAGGAATGCAGCATCACCAGAATGGTCCTGATACAAGTAGCATGCAAATCATAAACAGCAGCTGTAAGTTTATGGGTATAATCCTAAAATGCCCTTGAGCTAGCACAAGTCCTTTTGGACAACCCATAGGCCCTGGAACAAGGTAACAAGGCAGGCTGCATGCAATGTTCTTTAAAAAGAAAAGGAAGAGAGTACCTCCACATCACCTTTCCCTGCTTGGTCAGGGCTTGCTTTCCTTCCAATCAACATCTTAGTGCATCAGGGAGATGAGCTTTGGCATATATGGGATCACAAACACAGTTTTCCTTCAGCAACCACTGTGTTTCTATGATTCATGGAAGCAGTTTCACCAATTGGAACAGGAGCCATGTGTCTGTGGTTCCTTCATTTCCTTCAGTTGCTGCCATCTTCCTAGCACTATTGCTGTTTGTAGCCTTCAAATTGGGTAGTATGGTTTTCTGACCCTGATATGGATGTTTGGTTGGCATGGCTCAGCTAAGCTGCCTGTTAGATTCCACATTTGGAAGGTAACACCAGTACAGGCGTTTATTGAATTTGGTAATTTTAACTATGAATTACCATCTATAGCAAGGGTCTCCAAACCCTGGCCTGGAAGCCAGATGTGGCCCTCGGCAAGCCTCAGTGTGGCCCCCAGCAAGACTTGTATATATATCGTGCCCTGGGGCAAGCCTTGTAATCCACTCCAATACATTCTTATATGCAGAGATGGGCCCAGCCTACCCCAAAATCCAGTTTGTCGGAAGTTGGGGGCGGGTCAGGGGGCGGGGCTAGGGGCGGACCCCAACCCCAGCACACTGTGCATGCGCCAACCCCCGGCGCATGCACAGTGCATCTCCTCCAGTTGGAGGAGACGTACTGCGCAAGCGCTGACCTCGGCACTTGCGCAGTGTGTCTCCTCCAGTGGGAGGAGACACACTTGTCTCCTCCCACTGGAGGAAATGCATATCGTGCATGCCGACCCCGGGGGTTGGCGCATGTGTAGTGTGTCTCCTTCAGTTGGAGGAGATACACTACTCACGCACTGACCCCCGGTTGGCACATTCACAGTGCTTCTCCTTCAGTTGGAGGAGACGCACTGCGCAAGCGCTGACTTCGGCACATGCGCAGTGCGTCTCCTCCAGCTGGAGGAGACATACTGCGCAAGCGCTGACCTTGGCGCTTCCGCAGTGCGTCTTCTCCAGCAGGAGGAGATGCAGGACAGTCACTGCGCAAGTGCCAATGTTGGTGCTTGCACAGTGCGCATTAAAAAAAGATGGCGGCCGGCGCAAACCGGTCCACCCTCTTTTTGACTTTCCCTGCCGCTGGCGGTTCGCCAGCAGCAGGGAAATAGGAAAATCTGGTTCGGGCGAATAGGCCCGAACCGGTAAGTGCCCACCCCTGCTTATATGTAATTTTTTAGTCAATATATGTATATATTGAATATAATATATTAAATATAAAAATTGAATATATTCTATATATATTATAGAATATATTCTATATATTCAGTTTTTTATTCTTATATGTAATTATTAATTTCAAATGTTTTCTGCCCCCCAGACAGTGTCAGAGAGACGATGTCACTCTCCTGCAAAAAAATTTGGAGACCCTTGATCTATAGCATAAATTTGTCAAAGATTAGTACTTGGCAAAATCATACACATCGTAAACCAGTGGTCTCCAAACTTTTCAGTTTGAGAGCCACATTGTATATTTTATACATTTTGGGGCCACCAAAAAATCAGTTTTATCAATGAACTAGCAAAAAGCGTACCCGCGTTGCAGGAGTAACATTTTCCCATATGCCATCCCCCCATGGCGCAACTTCCCCCATGCGCAAATTCCCCCATGCGCAACTTACTCCATGCGCAACTTACTCCATGCGCGTCAACCCCCATATGCAAATTCCCCCATGCACATCAACCCCCATGCGCATCAACCCCCATGCGCAACTTCCCCCATGCACAACAACCCCCTTGTGCAACTTCCCCATGCACAACTTCCCCCATGCGCATCAACCCCCCATGCGCAAGTTGGCCCTATGCACATCAACCCCCCATGCGCAACTTAACCCCATGCGCATCAACCCGCCCATGCGTATCAACCCGCCCATGCGCAACTTCCCCATGCGCAACAACCCCCCATGCGCAACAACCCCCCCATGCGCAACAACCCCGCCATGCGCAACAACCCCCCATGCGCATCAACTCCCCGTGCACAACTTCCCCCATGCGCAACTTCCCCCATGCGCAACTTCCCCCCATGCGCATCAAACCCCCATGCGCATCAACCCCCATGCGCATCTTCCCCCATGCGCATCAAGCCACCCATGCGCAACTTCCCCCCATGTGCATCAACCCCCCTTTGCACAGCATCTTCCACAGTACAACCCCTTCCTCCAAACAATATCTCCCAGTGCACCAGGCACTGAGCACCAAATTGGCTGGATGTTATTCAGTCTCCTTTTCAGCCCCTGAAGGGTTAGTTCCTCCAGATGGTTCTTGGTGGGAGTTCAGGTGACAGAAGGAACTCCCAGAATTCCATGCTTCAGGCCCAGCAGTTGGGGCGGAATGTTGATGAGTCAGCAATTCTCAATGCAAAGTATAGGGAGGAAAACACGTTGCGCCCCTTTTCACCCCCTTCCGGTTGGAATTTCCAAAAACCGGTTCTTAGTGCACCCCTCCCTCACGGAAGGAACACCCATCTCAAATTTCATGCTTCTAGGGCCAGCGCCTAGAAGGCGGTGATGTCAGTCAGTGAGTCAGTCAGTCAGTGAGTGAGTCAGTCAGTCAGTGAGTGACCTTTCTCTTTTATATCAATGAATGAAATTTAACTGAATGAATGTATTTCACTTGGATTTTTTTGTAACCAACATGAAATGATTCAGAACAAAAAATAAATGTGACATTAAAAGAAACAATGCATACTTAAACAGAGAAATGTTACACGGTACAAGGAATTAAAATGTTGAACATTAGCAAATAATCCATAAAAAAAGTTGCTGGGTGCCAGATAAAATCTAGTGGCTTGCTGGAAATGGATACGACAGGCTGGAAATAGCCATAGTTTGAACACCCTCGGTTGTAAATCAGGGCTGTTACAGCTCTATTGTACTTACAGGATCTCCAGTAACTGGGATAGTTTGAGATCTTGGAGAACTGTTATCAGAGGAGATAAGATTAGACTAGCACTAGTGACCTAAAGTGATATAAAGTAGATTCATGCATCAATAGCATGGAAGATATATGTTGAATTCTTAAATGTCATATTTAAGGCATAAATCATCTAAGCCCTGGTGGAATTTACCACATATCCTTGAGTTTTAGGAAGTGTTGAGTTAGGTACGGCTTCTGGATAGTTAATGAAAAGCAAAATGGTCTTTGGAATTCTCTCTAATATCAACCACAGTCTTGTTGAAAGGAAAGGATAAACATGCGTAAACAAGGAAGTGATTAGAATTTGTGGAAAATTGTTTAGATTTTGATGGTATTTGCTATAATTTGCTAATGGCAATGGGTATGATTGAATTGCCTATGCAGAATGAAGGCTAGAGATGCAGTTCTCTTGCACCATTTATGGTTTCTTAGAAGTGCTCCTTATGGATCTTCTTGGTCTGGATTTGCAGGCAAATTGGTTTGCTGCCAGATGCTCCATCTTCTTAAGCTCACACCTCTGTATAGAGCTCTACTGTTCTCCCCAAAGAGCACTTTTTTCTTTCCCCCTTTTTAAACTCTCTAATTTAGATTTGGCAGTTGAAGGATGATGCCAATTGAATGTTTTGAGAACCGGCAATAAATAAAGCTTTAAAACATCCATTGTTTTGTCTCTCAGTGGCTGTGCTATGTAGTTGCATAAGCATCCTTAGGCTAATGTAGTGGAAATGAGATTGGATTACATCTGCTAAGGTCACATATTGGTTAAGATTTCTTCCCCTCCAAAGATTCAATTTATCCTCTTTTGTATCATAAATAGAAAAGAGAGGGAGAACTGTGCAATTTTACAAGAAAATGTCCAATAAGGAATTGGTTCTGCTAAGAACATATTTGACTAATTTGAAAAGCATATATACATTTAAGGAAGTATTATGCATCAATTCTTTTCACTGTTCAAATATGGCAAGAAATCTTCTGGTTTTCTCCAAATTGAACAAACCTGTAATCATTATATGGGTTCCATATTCATTAGAGTATATGGGTTCCTAATAGGATATATTCATAACATGATAGCACAATTAAGGACATAAATTAAGGACATAAATTAAGCACAATTAAGGACATAAATTGTGAGACTGAAGGAATTATGCATTCTGTCCAGTCAGCTCTTGTGTCTAGAACCTGTGTGGGGTAGACAGACAGCAGACAGATTGCTGAATTAAAGCCACCAGGTGTGTTTGTGCTATATCTCAGCTGCCATGTTTGTTGTATGTTTGCAAAAGACTTCTTAGAGAAAGTTCCATATGTGTAGTTCCATATATGTATAGTTGTTTCCTATAATCATATACATATATGGAAAGTTCCATATATGTATAGCTGTTTCCTATAATCTTGTTGGTCAACAATTGGGTGCATATGGGTGGTTGGTTGTGATTTCCCTTCACAGTGTTATGTGCAGTCTATACTATACCAGTGGTTTTCAGCTAGTTCAGCCCAGGAACCCCGTTCAGTCTTTGGAATCTGCTCAGGACCCCCCTGTCGAACTTGCTACCCCCAGTCCAGGACACAAGGCTAAAAAAGAGGACTGTCCTGGAAAAAGAGGATACATGGTCACTCTGCCCCCAAGTCCCCATGCTCTCTCCCACCCCACTGTCTCCAACCTCACGGGTTCTTCTCTCTTACCCCCAACTTCCCTCGAGCCCCCAGACTCTCTCCCATCCCACTGCCCCCAACCTCCACATGCACTCTCTCTCTCTCTCTCTCTCTCTCTCTCTCTCTCTCTCTCTCTCACACACACACACACACACACACAAAGTTATCAGGACTCAGGTGGTGGCAGCAGCAAGAGGCCCTTGTGGAGCAACGGGAAGGTTGGCTGCACTCCCTTCCCTTCCCAAGCCTGGCTGCCCCCTTCTTTCTGAGAGCAGCCCCCCCCCTCTTCAAAATGTAGTCCACCCAAGAAAAGTGTAGAAATAAGCAAATAAAATCTCAAAAACCTTGTGTATGTTGCATTCAGGTGCTTAATTTAAACACTACTGAATCTTACATTTAAAATTATTACGTATACAATTTATTACATATAATCTATTAATTCCAAGCAGGCTGCCTGCTCACAAGAAAAAGGAGGACAATGAAGATTTTTTCCAGGATACATGGATAACAAGAGGATGTGTCCTGGAGAAAGAGGACATCTGATTAAAAATAAATAAAAACAGCCTTAAACACCCACCCATCCCTCAACTTACTCTTTTCATCTTGTTGTACATAGGAAAATAGGAAGAGTCCTACTAGACTAGGCCAAAGGCCCTTCTAGTCCATTTTCCTTTATCTCACAGTGGTCCATCAGACCAGTGGTATTTAGGCATTACAGCTTGGGACCCCTTTTCAAACTTGAAAATCAGTATGTGACCCCCATCAAACATACTGGAATGCTCCTCCATGCTCCCATTGTGTTCAATGAGACTTACTCCCAGGAAAGCTTAATGCCAGATTCTAAGATGGTGGATCTCATCTTCTCACAACCCCCACTTTGAAGACCACTGCATCAGACACTTCTGGGAGCACACAATAAACAAGAGACCTGCATCCTGTTGCCATTCCCTTGTAGCTGTAGACTTCCTGGGTAGTTTCTGCATTCTTCAGTTACAGGAATGGCAATCAAAATTGCCCCAAAATAAATAATCTCAATAAAGGAGAGGGATACAGAACCACACTTCCATCCAAGGTAACCAAATTGTTACAGCCAACCATAAAATCACTTTTCTAGAATAAAAATATGTAGTTCTTTGGAAATATGGAGATTTTCTGAGAAAGACCAGCCTTGTTCAGATGTAACTTTCTCCTGCATATTTTGTTGCTGAAAACCAGTTGGTCTTGTATGTATTTTGAAAAGAACTAGCATCCACTGTAGCTTCAGACTTCTATCTAAAACTTGTTACACTTTGAATACAAGAAGTGTGCCCACTGAACCAAAATGGTATGTTGACTCCTATAACTCCATTTGTATTCTGTGTTTATGGATTTCTTTAAAAAAGGTGGGATTTTGAAATGGTTTGGATGGACTTTTGGTTTCTCTGTTTATGTAACACTCTGCAATCTAATCAAATAACATTTGTTAAATAAAATGTGCAAAAAACAAAATGATAACCAGAGGGAACAAATTTATGTATTATTAAACACATTCCAAGAGTGCTTTTGAAAGTTTTGTGAGCTTTGTGAAAATATTTGAAAATGTGCTAAAAGCAAACACGTAATAACTTTAAATACTCCGTATTGTGATGTTTTCAAAAGAGTGTTTGCTTGAATTTTCATTACAATCTGTGTTTGTTCTCCTGCCACAAAATTTTCTTTTTTTCCTTTGAAATCTCAACCTCAGAATGAAAACATTTGTTAGAATTGCTTTGCTTGGCTCTGTGGAATAAATATTCAGTTGTTCTTTTATTTCTCAAACATAAAATAATTTGCAATATGTTATGGAGGAGCTTCTCTTCTCTATAGATCTTCCTGTGGTACACCTTACAATTTCTGTACCCTCCTTTTCCAAAAGGACAAATGAGGAAACAATATGAAAGATTAACAAACCTTCAGAATCAACCCAGACATTGACATGTCTTTGCTTTGGTCCCACTATATGAATTCCTTCAACACTCAGAGCAGTAAAAGAGGAAGTGAAGAAGAAGAATACAAATTTGAGTCTTGAATTGTACCAAGAACCCATTGTTTGTGATGACTTTTTGAAACTATATGTCCATATTCAGGGTGACCACGCAGAGTGGAGGACAGAGTGCCTCTACCGTTAAGCATTGTATAGAACAGGGAATTTAGACAGGTTTAGCTCCACATATTATGGTCTAAATAGTAGCACCTGCCTAAATTTCCTCTTCTATGAAATGCTTAAAGGTATATACATTCTGTCCTCCCTTCTATATGGTCACCTTGCCCATATGCCCATCTTCTACAGCTCTTAATCTTCCACAGCTTATATCCATAAGATCATAACATTACATTACATTTTCTAGTCAAATTTAATACGCCTTGAACACTGTCGGTATGTGGCATTTCTACATCCCCCTTTCTTCCTTAACTGACAAGGCAAAGCTGCGCCTGGTTATGTCTCCATTCTTTCATTGGTTTATATTGCATTCATCATACAGCCTCTTCAACCTCCAACGAATATTTCCAAGATCTGGAATAAGAAAGAGGAAGAAAACGTCTGCACTAAACAGCTTGGACAGGCAATGACATTGGTTTTGTTTTCAGAACAGATTTTTTCTTAGGCCTCCCATGCTGTCATCTCCCTTGCCTTCCAGCAATATAAAACAGACTTCACTGGAGCCTGTTTACAGGTCGTTTTCTTTTTCTTATCATATGATGTCAGGCACCTTCAGCACCTGCTTACCTATTTCCCCAAACAGCAAAAGGAGTTGATGGGTAGGGTGCTGAGGTACTCCTCCTTGTACCTCACTCAGTCCCTTAACTGAAGCCATATGAAATCTGGTAAGCCCACTGGTGGTTCAGTTGCTCTGTTTACTAGCCTTTGAGAGGAGACCTCCTTGGCTTATCTTTGAAAGGGGAACCATAGGTCACATACTTTTCTTCTTCAGCAGGGATGTGTCTTCTGGAGGAGACTACTGAGAGGAAATGAGCCACAGAGCTCCTGTTCTGATAGGGAGATTTGCAAATCACTCTCTATTTTTAGTCTGCTGATCTTTCCACATCTGGAAAAGCTTTGCACACATAAATAATCTCATCTGCCGCATTGAAATGTGTCCAGGCAAAGGCCGTTACAATTGTCTTTACAATAAAAATAATAAAATATATGAATATTGGCCATAGCACACTTAAAGCTGGGGTTTGGGGCCTACACCCCTGCAAACTCATAATCTTTCATAGTACAGACTGAGTTATGGCCAGATTTGGTGATGCCCTCTGTGTATGATGGATGTTTTACTGGGATCCAGATGGAGACCACCAGATTTTAGTCATAGACCACCAAGGTCTGTGGAGTTGTGAAACTACAAGTCATGAGATTTTTCCATTAGTTTCCTAACAATCTGTTTTATCTCTAGGGCTTCCTACAACAAATGCACTAATGTTCTCCTTGCTTTTTTTCACTTTTATATGCTGCATTTCAGTAATCTTTGGCACAATCCTATTGTGCCTCTTTGCTAGTGGAGTAAGTTTTTTGTCAGTGCAAACTGTTGCCACAAACGTGCCATAAAGCACATTGAAACAGTGTATTACAGGAAATGGTGCATGGTGTATCCTATCCGCCATCCAAGGCTTGGTTTGCTGAAGTGGACAGGCTGACCACATAACATTATCACAAAAGAAGTCATGGACCCTGCAAAATGGGGGATAACCAAGAAAAATATAGGACATGACACAGTAATAATACTCATATATATTGCTTTCTTGTTCTTAATAAAACATCATATTACTTATTATTAAATTATAAACTTTTTATTACAAGCAGGCCTCCGTCAGTCTTGAAAGACTATGGTATCGTGCTCTGCACTGCATACGCTGCATGCAAAGCACGAAAGCCTGGGTTGGATTGTTATGGAGGATAGGCTGTTACCCAAGCAGCAAATCCCCCCTCTCCACGCCACTGAATTAGTCCAATGGAAAGGCAGAGCCCATATGATTG
This sequence comes from Cryptoblepharus egeriae, assembly GCA_030015325.1. NCBI lineage: Eukaryota > Metazoa > Chordata > Lepidosauria > Squamata > Scincidae > Cryptoblepharus > Cryptoblepharus egeriae. The sequence goes on from JAREYC010000004.1 coordinate 51,408,852, forward strand.
GATCCAGCTGGCGTCGCAGAGCTCAGCTCAGGACAGGAGCTCACCCTGTCTTGTGGGGCTGACCCGGGTCTCGAACCCTGGCCTGCTGGTTAACAGGCACAGCGTCTTAACCGCATGCGCCACCCACAGCCCATTTTTATTACATATAGGCTGCAATTCTAAGCTCCACTCAGGTCAGCCTAATCCCCAGTATAAGTCCTGTGCTGACCTGGGGATGTCACAAAAGTGCAGGAAAACACTTTTGCCCCTCCGGGGGGGGGGGGGGTTTAGGCCACTGCACAGGCATATGCCAACCACCTCACACCATCATGGAAAGATAGGCCAGGTGAGTTAGGCCAGCCTAAATTTCTTAGGATTGCACCCATAATTTATGAATTACAAGAAGGGTACGTGCTGCCCACTCACAAGGACAAGGAGGACATTGAAGTATTTTTCAGGACACAAGGCTTAAAAAGAGGACATGTCCCAGAAAAGGAAGGAACAGATGCATTCAGATTTGTCCCAGCAATTTAGCAGGCACAGGTTTGAGTCGACCCATTATGCTGGCTGAGGCTTTCCACAGGGTGAGAAGACAAATGTCCCTTTACTTCAAGGAGACCCCTATCAGTCTGCCTCTTGTGTCCCCAGACTCGCAGAAGAGCACAGCTCCTCCTCTTTTCTGCTGGCAAAGTATGATCCATAATGAGTTTTCTCTGCGTTGCAGAGTCCATTGTCTGAGGTTTCATTATATTTTATGGGAAAGCTCATTTTGGATTACAAGCATGCTTATAGAACAGATTATGCTCGTAAACCAAGGTATCGCTGTACTCGTTTCACAGGAGCCAGTCCCTTCATCAAACTATCAGTGGGCTTTTTCCAAAATGGTCTTTTTCTGAATTACTTATCAAGTGTCATTTAAATTCATGTTTATCCCTACAATCCAAAATAACTATGGGAAGATGTAAGAGGCACTTACTCTGGATTGCTTATGCATTTCCCATAGGTTTCCAATAGGAGACCCCATAACTACGTCGGTGTAAAAGGTCCCGTAGTTACTCTGGATTGTAGCCTATGTCAGGAGTGGTCTTGTTGCTTGTGTAAAGCAGCATGCCTCTTAAATTATCTGACTCAACCGATTATTTTAGAGCTCCCTGAATAACAGTACAGGGAAATTACTGTAGATATCTGCTCTTATTCTAGCTTTGAAATTATATTGTTGTCATTTTTACTGCCAATACTCTTGCATAATAAGAAAAAGTTTTAGAAATTTATGGCTTCCAGTCAGACCTCAACTCCACTCCATTTTGCAAGATTTTTTTAAAAATTAACAGCTGAGAAAGATCACCAAAATGACAGATAATTCAGAAAATCTTTTGCTTGAATTTATGATTAATATGAGCACAGATATTTCAATTTATACCAGTAACTTGATCTGGCATGATTTCAATTTATAACTTGATCTGGCATAACCCTGTTTTGTGTTGTTTTTATAAATACCGGAGTCTCATATAATCAATTTGGCTTTTCTATCAACTCCTTAAATCTTTTGGACCAATGGTTGGAGAAGGGTTTTTGACTTAGATAAGAGGGCCCTAAATTAATTAATTCAGTGGGGATTGTTCACAGATTTTCTTGTGATGTTTCCTTGATCATTCACAAACTTTCAATTTTTGAAACACTCTCTCTCTCTTGTGTGTGTGTGTGTGTGTGTGTGTGTGTGCACATAGTCATGTGCAAATGGACAAATTGCAGGGGGGGGGGGGGTCCCCATGATCTAAGTATCATGTTGAACAAAGTTTGAATAGTTTGTTGGTACTGCATTAAAAGTACAACTTTGAATACTTTGTTGGTACTGAAATTTTATGTTTTTCAGCAGTATATTTTATAATGTAATATAGGGCCCAATGCTATCCATTTTTTTCAGTACTGATGCATCTGAGCCACTGAGGCATCCACTGCATTTAGTTGTGGTGGGGAAGTTGGAGAAACTCCTCAAGGTAAGGGAACAAAATGGAAACAGGGACAGAATCTTTCTCCATTTGTCTCTGCTGAGTTCTGAAGTCTGATTCTTTTTTCGTTCTTAAATGTGCTAGCATTTAAGAATCCCTTTAGTATTTTTGCCATTTCTGTAATTGATAGAACAGTCACATTTGCTAGAATACACCTAAGGGGCTTTTTGAATTGTCGTCATGTTGCAAAGCTCAGGCAACATTTTGAATGGAAGCCAATGATAGCTTTGAATCATTTGGTATTGGGTACTAATGAGCTCTGCAGACATCTCAAATATTGTTCTTTGTCTATAACCAGGTAGGTCTTTTATCTACTATATTTTTCCCATAGCTATTCCATTGTCCAGTGTGCAATGCAGTTTGATTTTGGAAAGTGTGTTTCCAAAACACGTGGGATCTGGATTATGCAACAAAAAGAGGCTTTTGCTGACTTCCTATTTGTGATGGTGATTATTGCCTGCAGTCTTCCTTAAAAGCAAATTATAATACACCAGACATCATGTTCATTTCCGTATTCTGATTTCCATGTGCTTTGGGGCCAATTCAATTCTCTCTAGGTGAGACAAAGGGATAGTTAAATAGATGGTCCTCAGAGGGCATTTTTGCTAGTAACTGCAAGTAAAACTGTAGTCGGGTTTTGGATGAAATTAATTCTCAGTGCTGCACGTTTCATATCATACATTGACATGACATAGAAGACATTTGTAGCTTCTCTAAATAGATTACAACTTTCTGAAAGTCAGTGCATTGAGTTTGGCCCATAACCTCACCAACCTTCCCTCGCTTGACACAGCTTGCCTGTGGAGCATGTGCTGCTCCTGTAGTTGGCAGGCAGTCATATTCCCTTATCTTGGAGCCGCATTGCTCTTATCTACCTGCTGGAAAGTTTGTTGGGATTTTGCTCTTAATTGCACATTAAGCATTGTCACACCTAAAGTGTTGTATGTTTGTGTTTGCATATAAATGCAATTTATGCAGAACCCTCATTGCTGAGGGTTTGTCCACCAGAAAAGCAGTGTGTAGAAAGTCTTCAAGAACCTTAAGTCCTTAATAAATGTTTTAAGGTGTATAATGCCTTTCTTGTGGGGATTTATGGGACTGACATTACTGATTTCCCTCTTCGTGACTGCAGTACGCCAGGCCATCCTATCTTCCACTAGCTTCCAAAGTCCATCCAAATTCATGTTCATTGCCTTGGTGACACTATCTAACCACCTCATCTTCTGCTGTCTCTTGTCTCCTTTTACCTTCAGTTTTTCCCACCATTAGGGTCTTTTCTAAGGAGTCCTCCCTTCTCATGGTCTCTCATGATCTTCCTTTTCCCTTCCCCTGTGTGATACCAGTAGAGTAACATTGGTCCACAGGGACTACATTTGAGTCTCTCTGTTCTGCACTATTTAATGGTGGTTCATCCTTAAAAGTTTGGCAATTGAAGCCAGTAAATGGAAATTGATGCTAGATAGGATGTAGCTCCACAGTCATCAGAATGAAAGAAGGGAGAGCACTTAACTAGTTTTCATTAACCCCAGTAACAGAATGAACAAAAAAGCACACAAATTCAAAACAGAAAAACATTCTACAAGAATTAAAAGGGGAAATTCGTAATAATTTAATAGGTTCAGCACTTATTCTTTATAATAATTTAATGGGCAAGCAGGCCTCCGTCAGTCCCGAAAGACTGTGGTATCGTGCTGAGTGCTGCATACGCTGCATGCGAAGCACGAAAGCCTCAGTTGGATTGTTATGGAGGATAGGCTGTTACCCAAGCAGCAAATCCCCCCTCTCCACACCACTGAATTAGTCCAATGGAGAGGCAGAACCAATACGATTGGATCCAGCTGGCGTCACAGAGCTGGGTTAAGGACAGGAGCTCACCCTGTCTTGTGGGGCCGACCCAGGTCTTGAACCCTGGCCTGCTGGTTAACAGGCACAGGGTCTTAACTGCTTGCGCCGCCCACAGCCCAACAATAGCAATAAAAGCTGCAGCATTTTGATTGGTTATAAACCCCACCCATTCAGTCTTAGGGTGCCATCCAGAGTAACTACGGGGAATCCTTGCTCCGGTGTAAGAACAATTTGCTCTGGATTGCAATATGAATTTCCCATAGGTTTTCACTAGTGCAGTAACTACGTTGACACATAATGTCTCTTACATGCTCCCGTAGTTACTCTGGATTGTAGGGCAAATAAGACATTGCTTAGTGAAAATTATCGTGTCAAATTCCTCCCTCTGCTTTTAGGAGCTATCATAAAATGGTTTTTAATCTGTTCCTACATACCTTTGTATCAGTACAATCACATAGTAATTCAGTTTAGTGAGCACAGATACATCATTGTAAAGGGCACAATCCAGAGCAAATTCAAGCTGCTCTGCCCTAACTGCTCTCTCCTAACTATTCTGTATCCAGAACATAAAGTTATGCTGCATCCAGAGAGTCAGGAAGCCTGGGCTGCCCTAACTGCTCCAGAGCATGCTAAGTCAGTGACAGCTGGGGAGGGCTTGCTCTTGAGTAGACCCCCCTCAGATCACACTGAAGAAGGAACAGCTGTGGTGCCTACATTATAAGGAAGCCCAGCAGTTCCTGACAACCAGTTACAGCTGCAGTTCTTCTAGTGCAAGATGGATGCTTGGAGTGGCCTGCTGTATCCTGAGGTTAGTGGGCTGCCATAGTTGTGCCATATCCTGAGGTTGAGAGGCAGGGATTGCAGCTAGGCTGGCCAAGAACTCACATTTTTGGTCAACACTGCCATTGTTACTCTGCCTGATCATGGACCCCTATGGGTCTACTCATTACTATATCTGCTCCTGAGATGATATAACTCTGAGTAGCTGGAAGAGGGAATTTCTGCGTTGGAAACAGGCTCTGGATACAGAGTAACTGCTCTGCCCTAGGCAATGCTAAACTTGCCCTCAACTTGCCTCTCCTGAGCTGCTTAGGCTGCCCCAGTTAGGGCAGAGCAGGTCCACCTTTCTTAGGGCACCCTATGTTGCCTTGCTCTGCCCTAAGCCTCCTTCAGAGTAACTGGGCTGGAGCATCTAGCAGTTGCTCCACCCTAGTGATAGATAGGGCAACCCAAGGGCTCTTATGTGGACAGATTAGTTGCTCTGGATTGTGCTGAAAATTTCTTTTTGGGAATTGAATTTGTGCAAGTATTCATTTGGTCTACCTTATTAAAATGAAATCATAAAAACCAATTCCCTATATCCAAATAGGTATTCGGGGGGGATTCTTATATACTCATATATACTTGAGAGTGTAAACTGAAAGTGGTTGAGATGCATCTAAAGGGATAAGGTCAGTGACTGATGTGTTGAAGCAATCTCTTTACTAGATCTAATGTTTAAGAGGAAACTCTCCTCTCCAGATTCACTCCCTTCTTTATGCACCTGGCCAGTTGTGCAATGCTGACCAATGTACAGCTGCTAACAATAAGGAAATTGTGCTTTCAAAAAAGTAGTTCAGGATCCATTGGCTTCTCCTTTGGGGGACTTTGAAGCGGGAGGGACCTCTTTCTTGCCAGGATGTTTCTTGACTAAAAGTGATTGTCTTGTGTTGAATTAAATGCTTTTATCTTCTCTTTTTTATATAGTGATGCAGGACTGGTTTCTGTACAGGAACCTTTTTCTTTCCCTCCATATACATTTGGGAATATTAGATTATAACATAAATAACTGAGATTTTAAGGAACTGGCTTTACTCTGATAATTTTTCCATGTTTAGGTGTTATTTATAACGCACGGGTATGGGCATGAAATTTTTGATTATGGACATAACTTTTCTAGATGTCTGTGAACATCAAACAGAGAGTATCTGTCTGTCTGTCTGTCTGTCTGTCTGTCTGTCTGTCTACCTACATACATACCTACATACATACAGAGTATGTTTGGAGGCACCCACATTTACTGAATGCCCTTTTTACAAACATCTTGCAATACTTTACCAAAAACATGTGAAAAATTAAACCAAACAGGATATGAAAATGCATTGCCAAAGGAATGAGATCTTGGGCGTGATTGAAATGTAGTTTATAACATAAAGAGCTTAATCTGTGAAGGGAAGTAGGGATTAATAAAAATAAGGAGGAACTGTTAAGCTACAATCCACTAACCAAAATAAAGTTGTCCTGAAATACTCTCATTGATTTTGTTGGAATTGCTCACAGCTTTTTATGTTATTAAATAGCTTGTATTAAAGCTATTTTAGCTTGCATTAAATACAATAAATAAATAAATACAATAGCTTGTATTAAAGCTTTAAAAATGTTTATATTTTTATCTTTATTTTAAATGTATTTATGTGTATATACATACATTTATATGTATGTATTTTATATGTATTTTGAATATATATTTTTGAATTTGAAATACGTATTTATTTTATATTTCAGTGGATGCATATCATACAAAGAATGCAATGAAACAAACCATGTTGAAACATCCCCAGTCTATAAAAAGTTATAGCCAAAAAACCAGCAGGGTTGGGGTGATGGTGCATCTTTATGCCCACTATCTGAAGAATTCTTAGACAGTGATGTTTTGGCCTCTCACACTTAGTGACACAGACCCCACTGATGCCACTGCCTGTTAGTCTTGATAATTGAATGTAATGTGGAAGGTTTGATGAAAGATATAAAATTTATTTACATCTATTTAAAAGATTTACAGTATATCCCGCCTTTCCTCTGTGAACAACAGGTGCCCAAGGCAGCTTACTATAGTCAAATAAAAACATACAAAAATTAGAACTTTTTTGATCATTGAGATTTCTTTGCTGGAAAGTGTCAGGTATCCCCATGTATCCCCATCATGGATTGCAACCCCAGCAAATGCGGTCTTTGGCCTGACCCAGCAGTGATCTTATGCTCATATATAGCAGTTGCCATTTTGGTACTACTGCATCCAGTGACACTGATGGGTATAGGATTGGGCTAACCATCAGGTGCATGTGGGAAGTAATGTGTGGCAGGAAGTATAACTGGTATTGGTGAAGGAGGGCATTTCATCATTTCCCTCCTATTTGGATTTTTCTTCATGTAATTTCTTTTTGTTTGTCTCCCTTGTGTTTATTTCAGATTGGGCCCCCACTAATGCAAGGGTTTGTTTTCTCATTAACACCATGTACACAGATGGTGCTGTGTTAAGAACAATGGCAGTAACCCAAAAAATTAATTCACACATAAACACACTTTGTTCACAAAAGGCACACCTTTATATTGAAAGGTACAAAATTCAGCTTGAATGTGAAGTTAAAAATATCTTAAGATAAAGGTTTCCCCTGCAAGTTGCCCTGCCAGTCGTGAGTAACTCTAGGGTGTGTAGTGCTCATGCCCTGTTTCTAGAGCTATAGAGCCAGCATTGTCCAAAGATACCTCAGTGGTTATGTGGCCCGCATGCTGTTACCTTCCCACTGAGATGGTACTTATTTATCTACTTGCATTTGCATGCTTTCAAACTGCTAGGTTGGCAGGAGCTGGGCTAAGGATGGGAGCTCATCCCACCTGGCAGAACGCGGGTCTTGAACTGCTGACGTGCTGATTTTCAGTTTAACAGGCTCAATGCCTTTAACTACTAAGTCACTCCGGCCTTATCTTAAACTATAGCTAAAACTAAAGGCATTTTAAAAAAATGTACAGTTTTGTAGATTTGTCCCAACATTTCTAAGTCATCTAGCTCATACATTCATCACAATCTGTATTTTGTTCTGTCCTTTGCACATTCTTTATATTATACTTTTATATAGCAATGATTTGTAAGTTCACGTAATTGGGCTGAACATTAGGAAGAACCTGTCAATGCTGAAGCAAGTCAGTGTTGAAATGAGCTGCCAAGAGCTGTTGTGAATTCTCTTTCCTTAGCAGTTTTAAAGTAAAGGTTGGACATGCATCTGTCAGGGATGCGTTCGGTATAGAATGTCCCGACTCAGGGCAGGAGATTGGAGTACATGATCTGCTGTGTTTCTTTCCAAGTCTGTGATCTTTTATATTTTCAATAATTGGTCTACAACATTTTCCCCTTCTCTTCACACAGCAAAGTTTAATATTTTCCTTCTCCCTTCTTTGAACAATCTGTGGCAATTCGCATGGGAGGAAACAGAGTACATTACTGTTACAAATAGATTTCTTCTTTTTTCTTTTCTGTTCTTTTTTTTACATTGGAAAACCCACAATCCCTGTGGAGGTGTTTCAGCTGTGTTCCTTCCTAAGAGTTTTATATGTATCTGGTCATCATCACTTCTGTTATTTTACAAAGAAAAGATGGTGATGGTAAAACGTTCCTGTGTGACCTCTTTGACAGCTTGCAGGGCCAGAAATGAATCTGACAGGGTAAAAAGCAACCCTTGGTTTTCAAAATAATGGATCTCTTAAAGGATAGATAGTGTTGATTACATTTTAGTTCACAGCCTTTGGGTTATCTCAGTCAACACTGCCTAATTCACTCAAGGAGATATCTAAAGTGCTGAACTGCTCCTTGTGTGGCTAGATGATCAAAAGACCTGCCCGACTTGCTGTTTAGACAATGGAGCACAGTTTAGTTAAGTTGAATAAATTAAGTTTTTTGTTCTTTTAAGAAAAAAATCTTTGGCATCCAAATTATGACACTGGTAAACTCTTAAATTCTGTTTGAAAAGAATCTGAATTGTGGTTTTATGGAGTCTTGTGCTACACAAAGCTCCATGTAAAAATGATGCAAATGCATAAAGTAGCTAGACTAACAGTAAATGGGAAGCCAGTAGCATTAAATAAGAAAAATGTAAGATATGGCAAAATACCAAAGAAATTGTTTAAATTCCACATTTGTTATTTGTAGTTGTGTTAATATGTTGCACAAAAAACAATGAGGTTGCAATTCTTTTGTTTTCTGAAACTTGCAGAATGAACCTGCCATTACGGGAGTAAAATTTCAAGAATATTTGTGGACCCTAGGCATGGTTGGGCACTGGTGGGCACCAGGCAGTGGCACCGAATGGTGGGCACCAGTGGGCATTGGCATCACTTGGCAACAACAGGCACTGGGCATCAGAGGGTGGCAAGGGACAGTATTGGGCAGAAGCAGGCACCTGCTTGTATCCCTATTGATTGATTTGTATTCTGCCTTTCTCCTTGAAGGGCACCAAAGCCATCCATTTGCCCCCTGCCGCTGATGCAGTTCATCTCTCCACTTCATGGATGGCTGATAATGTGCATTTGTATTTAAGAGTATCCAGGAGATCTTCTGAAATTCAAATGTGACCAAATTGTTTCAAGATCTAACAATTTTCAGAATGTAAATCTGTGCCAGAATTTTACAGTGCACTACCAAAAACAGAAAATATGGAGGGGGGGAGGAATCACCAAAATGGAACATATTCAAACTTGGCAGAATTCAGATTCATTGTTGACTTTTATCTTCAGCTCTTAAAATACTTACCTAATTGATTATTTTTACCCTGTTTCTTGTCTACTAACTCTATAAGGCTAGTGTCTCCCATTTATGTCATTGAGCCAAAACAAATGTGGAAAATTACAATGAGAGCCAAACTACAGGTAAACCAGGATAGTGTGTTTATTGTCTGCAATCTTATTATCATTGTTCATAAACTTTATGAGGATGTTTAGGAGAATGAGGACAAGGCTGAGATAACTGGCAAGGCACTAAGGAGCAAATAAAAGTAAAAACCCTTTTTTAAAGTTATAGGAAAAAAATGCCCAATTTCCCATAAACCTGACCCTAGGGAATCTGATAAGATTTGGCATGATTCCATGCCTTATTTTCTCTCTTGCTTCTAATAATTACAGATCATTGCTTGTCTTACTAAACTTTATTGGCCACGTTGTTGGATGTCTAACATATTGCTTATGCCTGTTTGATTCTATAGCAATATCAGTCAGCAAAGGCAGGTATGGGTGCAATCCGTATGGGTACAATCCTAATCTGGGCTGGTAAAACTCATTGGTCTTTCTCTTCTCTTGGTGATGTAGGGAGGCAAGCGCATCTCTCCACATGGTCCTAACCCTCCCCCAGGAGTGGCGCAGAAGTGCCTTACAGCACTTTTGGGACACCTCCAGATCAACACAGGACTTGTGCTGGGGATTAGGCCATCCTACCTGCAGTTTAGGATTGCATCCTATATCTCCTAACCACCCCATTGATCTAATGCTTTCGACAGATTATTTTGAATATATAAGGAATTGTCGATTTGATCTTGGTATGTTAAAATGTTTTTTCTCTTTGTTATCCTTTATGAGGCGGAGAGAATTCACTTATCTTTTCTAACTTCTTTTATAAAGTTGGCATGACTGAGATTTGGAAGCTGGCCAAAACCTCACTGTAAGCTGGAATGGCACAACAAAGGGAACATAGAGCATTGGAGGACAGAAGGTCAGTGCGATGACCCAAATTAGTTTGTTGAGCTTGTGCAACAGTTCCAGCCGGGAGTTGCTTGTTGTGGAGTAGCAGGTTCAGTTCATATCAGTGCTGCAACTCCCTCTATTGGAAAGAGCAATGCATAAGCTTTACTTCTGGGAGATGGTGACCTAATTTATTTACTTTTTCCATTATTTTGGATGAATTGGAGGCGTACATAGTAATGGTAAAGTTGGGCAGAACCTGACTGTAAAACCATTAAGCTCTGGTAAAATAGAATTTGTAATAAGCTGAATAGAAGGATGATCAACATCTTTACAAGAAATCTCCTGAAAATGTTGACATTTGGCAGAGTATTTCTTAAAATCATGTTTATAAATCTGAAAGTCATACTTCTGAGAGACCTTCTAGAATTTGTATGTTTATTTCTTATTCTTCTGCCTTTGTAAATTCGAATTTACACATCTAATCGAACACATCTTCATGGTAGGATCTGTTCTTTAATCCTCCAAGATCACAGGTTTTCCAAGATTAACCATGCAATCCTAATCTATAGTTAGGCTGGCCCAAGCCCTGGAATAAGTTCTGTGGTGATCTGTGAGTGTCACCAAAGTGCAGCACAACACTTCTGTGCCACTCCTGGGGGAGGTCTAGGCCAGTGCACAAACATGCACTGGCCTCCATCACCATGAGAGCGTGATGACCGATGAATTGTGCCAGCTTACATTAGGATTTCACACTTAGATGTTTTCCAAGATTTAGATGATCTTCAAATATATGAATGAGGATAATTCCTGACGGGAACATTCATAAGAAGTTATTGACTTCAGAACCTATTCTCATGTAAGATTTCACTTGACTCTATGTAATTCCTCTCTTTGTCCGGAAGAGCAAATAATTTTGCAAGGGGCAGCTGAAAACAGGAAGTACTCAGTGTCTTCCATTCAGGTCATTGCCTAGTGCAGCAATTAGGCAACAAAATAGCTTTGGACACAGTCCAGAGTAACTACGGGGAGTCCTTGTTCTGGTATAAGAACAATTTACTTTGGATTGCAATATGAAATTCCCATAGGTTTTCACTAGGTAGTGCAGTAACTACGGGTGCACATAATGTCTCTTACGTACTCCCGTAGTTACTCCGGATTGTACGGCTAGGCAACAAAATGGATGTGGAAGAAAGGAACAGCATTTCTGTCAATTGTTTCAATTCATTCTCCTCATTCTTTTGCTTAATGATATCCTATTCCTATGTTATCTAGTACAGTTGCCATGAAGAACAGAAAAAAAACTATAATGTTTCAATAAGAGAGCACTTGCTCAAATCCATTTCCCACAGTGATATCCCAATCATAAGAAGAGCCCCACTGGAACAGGCCAAAGGCCCATCTAATACAGTTTACTGTATCTCACAATGGCCCACCAAGTATCTCAGGTGTCTGTTACTAGGACATACTGGGATATAATACTACTACAATACTACTACTGGGATATACTACTGTTCCTATTGCTGTTCCAATGTTTCTGTTTACTAATAAAGAATAAGAGTTTTCTTTGGAACAATTTATAATGTGAGATGTTACCAATATCAGATTTGAGATGTGTTTACATCTCTGCAGAACCTTATAGCCAGTGTCAGTTCAGAAAGTGATATTCTGGGACTCTACTTTTAACAGGCTTCTAGGTATGTTATTTTACAATAATAGGTAATGGGACTTACCCCTATATCCAGAGCAGTTATGTTAGTAGATCCGTTGATATATCTTGTATTTGCGTTGAAGCATCTATGGTTCCATATAGTGAAATCCTATGGGAAATTCATATTGCAATCCACAGTAACTGACGTGCATCAACGCATCTACTAACAAACTCTAGATTGAGCCCTTACTCCTGGGTAAGTATGGATAGGATCGCAGCCTAGGATTGTTAAAAATCTTCCTGCTTGATGATGTCACTTCAGGTCATGACATCATTTCTGGTGCGTCTTGACAGATTCTTATCTTCCAAAACGCAGTCATGTGGTATCACCAAGTCTAATGTATTAAAAATAAAATATTGAAATAAATGGGGACCATCTTGAAATTGAATTGCAACCCAGCTAGAAGTTTCCAACCCACAGTCTGAGACACTGGCTTGTGGTATTTAAAAATGTTTTTATTTTGTCCCTTGTGCTACTTAACATCTATAGTTTATAAATTCACTGGGTGAGATTTTCTGGGGTTTACAGTAAAATACTGTCACTGTACAGATGACACCCAACTTTATCTGTCCTTTCTTCAGCTTAAGAGAATGTAAACTATTATGAATTGCATGTATGTATGTATGAATGTAAATAAATGTAAACTTTTATGAATTCACTATATTCCTCAAGCAACCACTGAACCAAAATGGGTTACTTCAAAGTAGCATCAATTTAAGTAATGAATATTTTTTTTCAAGTTAAACATGTTCTTGTTTATGAGGTTTTATGGATGCTAAGTCATTTGTTAGTGGAGGATAGGGTGAACTAGGGAGCTTAGCTTCCACTTGCGGAAGGTAGTGGAGGATAGGTGCCTGGCGTGCTGCAGTAAATGGGGTCACAAAGAGTCGGACATAATTTGATGACTAAACAACAACTACAAAAATAATTTATGCAGTTTTAATCTTAGATTTCAAAACTACTGCAGATTTCTCTACAAACTTGCTGCTGTCAAACTATGCTATGAATTCCATGGATTGAAAGCGGAGCTTAAGGGCAGTATGCATTATGTTCAAAACTGCTGAATGTCCATATGTTTTGAGGCAAATCACTGTTCCTTAGAGGTTATATAATATATAATGCAAGAAACCTATTTTATATTGGAAATCTGAAAACAGTTTTCTAGTCTTTTATTCAAAGCAATATGGAATTAATGTTAATTTTTAGCAAATTCAGTTTTCTTTCAAGGGACTGTTTATATGTCCACATTGTATTAAAACGATAAGTCATATTAGGGATTACTGTCCAAGAACAGTATTGTCTTCTGTCTTTAACTCAGATAGAGGATAAAAGAATCTGGAACAATATCCCATGATTTACCATATTATATAACTATAGCAACTTTGTGCAGCTAAAAGCACCTGGAAAATAAGTATTTCTGCCTTCTAGGAAAGTTATAATGCCACATTCATATTTCTATCTTTCAAATATTTATTCATTTATTTATTGCAATATTCAAGTGGATGGCAACCAAATTTTTTTGAAAGAAATAGGATGTAATCCTAGACCTAGATTAGGCCAGCATAAGTCCAGGTACAAGTCCCGTGTTGGCCTGGCAGTGTCGCAAAAATGATGTAAGGCACTTCTGCGCCACTCCTGGAGTAGTTAGGCCAGTACACAGACATGTGCTGGCCTCCCCACATCACAAGGGGAATGGGGAGTGGGTGAGGTATGCCAACCCAAATTGGTTAGGATTGTGCCCAATCTATTTTTCTTTGAATATCAGAATTTTGTTGTTGATATAATAGTTTTGCATTTTTGTTAGCCATGAGATAAAGTAGGGGCTAAACAATCCACAGTATAATTATCTTTAACCTGGAACTGGTAGTCTTACAGCACAGCCCCATCCATGTTTAATCAGAAGTTAATCTCATGGAATTAAATTGCACTTACTCCAGGTTAAGTATTTTACAGCTACAGCCTTAAAGCTATACAACAATAATTGGCCAAATCCTATCCTTCTTCCTCACTGGTGCAGCCTTACTAGAAAGATGCTTGCTGTATCTACCAGGTATGGTCTAGAAGATTTGGGAGGGGAAAGGAGCCCCTTAACCCTCCTTACAGTGGGGCTTCTTTGACTTGCACCAACGTTTTAGCTGGCACAAGTTCAAGGAAAGTATGTGGGATGGAGTTTGCATGGAAGAAGGATATAATCTGGTATGTGCTATAATAGCCAGATCCATCCCCTCCTGCAGCCTCCATCCCCAGTTTTTCAACGTCCCTACCCATTCTGCTTTCCCCACCCCCTCCTGCCTCCTGTCCAGGCTTACTTGCTCTTATAGGTGGCCAATGCTGAGATAATTTGTGGGGGAAAGCTTTAGCCAGTGCTCCACAGTGTTTGTGACAGAGTGCACTTTATGGCTGATTTAATTTAATGCAGTATTGGAGGAATGCAACTTGCACATGTGGGGCAGCTCCACAGGACTGAGTTCAATTTTATGCATGTATAAACAGCTCATCAATTTTATGCATGTATATTATGCTTTGGCTAAAGAAAAGTGATATAAGGTTTTGTAAAATGAAGGCAATAGATCTGTGAAAATATTAAAGATCATGTTCAGACATAGGAATAAAGGCTTCCTATGCATATTTGATAAGTTAGGGACCAGAGTGGGAAAACACAGCTTGAGAACATTAAACCATCCAAAAGACAGAAGAGAAATAGGGATAATTTTATATACATTGCAAAACAAAATAGGGGAAGCTAGGGACTTTCTTCACACCTTCTTGCTAACTAATACTCTCCCTTCTTCCTGCTATCATCCCAGAGCACTGCCTTCTCTTTTCAGTGATGGACAGCTTTTCACAGAGGGCTTTTGGGTCAATTATTCAATTAAAGAGAATGGGAGAATGAAACATTGCACACCAAGGTCGGACAGCTTAAATGGACCCACCTCATGCTAAATCTCATTTTCACAATAGGTATTTCATAACAGGTTGGCAAGAGCTGGGACAAGTGATGAGAGCTCACTCTATCATAAGGCACTTGGGTGCTGAACTGCTGACCATCCACACTTCAGGTAGATGAACATAGCATATTTAACCCCTGCATTATCTTATGAAAAGCCCAGTAAACACCAGGAATGCTGTAGTGTCACCCATCTGCTTTGCATGCCATTTGTAGACAGTTGCCATTAAATGGTAAAATAAGATCCCCAGTCCTGGTTCTTTGACTATTGTAATATCTTGTTCAATTTTACTATCACCACCCATGGATTTGCCAAAAAGGAGCTTGCAGTATCCATTGTGGGTGTAGATTGGGATGCTGCTTCTGACCTCTGATGCTCCAGCAGGCTTTGTGTCCTAATTTCTGGCCAGAAGGAACTGGATGTGAGATACTGGGGCAAACGGGGGCATTTTGCCATGGCTCTCTAGTCCCTTATGGAACAGTAAGCACCACCCTTGTTGTTGTAGGCTTTGTGGGCATGCAGTAGTCTCCACTTTGGAGACCATGGCTATAAGAATATCAGAAGATTAAACAAAATCCCCCTTGCCCATCATTATTTTCCCAAACTTATAATAAGGGCATAAAATACATGGCCCTCCCCTGTTTCTCTGTTAACATTGACTGAGCATGGACCTTCCGTGTAATCCTCATGACCTAACAGCTTTTGGAAGACCTTTTCTCATGATTCTCACCCTAGATTTGCAGTCCACTGACTGCTGATGCAAACTTTGTTGTTTGCTTTGTGGCTGGAATAGCCCTGGTTTTCCAATCCTTTTTTAAATATGGTTGCTCTCTTTTCTGGATCCATAATATTCTTTATGAGATGGGGCAACCAGAACCAAGCATGATATCCAAAATGTGGCTGCACCGGGATACATATATCAAGAATTTGCTATAATATACTGTGTTTTCAGCTTCTTTCTTAATAATTCCTAGCATGGAATTTGTGCTTTTTAAACTGCTGCAGGTGTATTATCCACTCCAGCCTCATGTTTTCTTTCTTGGAGAATTATAGCTGGCTCAGACCGTATCAATATATGTGTGAAATTAGACTTTTCCGCGAGATCTTAAGGGGATTTGTTCAGTCTCATTTTATCATTGTGGAGAAACAAGGTTTTTATGAGGCAGGAATTTTGTTATGAAACCTCTGTTAACTTTGTAAAAGTTACATTGCTATAGCATGGCCTTCTGTTGGCAGCCTGCCAAAGGGTAGAAGAGAAACAGCAACAATAAGCATTTGCCTTAGCAACGTGAACTTAGTTGTCACTATGAGAGTTGGCAGGTCTATTGGTTAGTCTCTCAGAACTAAAGTATTCATCTTTCTTATATATATATATATATATATATATATATATATATATATATATATATATATATATATATATATATATATATATATATATATATATATATATATAAAATCGAAGAGACACCCACTCACTGACTGATTCACGGACTCATCAACACCTAGACAAAACCACCTGATACAAAAGAGTGAAATTTGGGGAGGATATTCATTCCATGATATAGGCACCCACTAAGAACAGCTTTTTAGAAATTCAAACTGGAAGGGGTGAAAAGGGCTGCAACTTGCTTTTGTTCCTATACTTAACATTGAAGAATCGCTGACTCATCAATGCCCAGCCCAAACCTCTGACCTACAAACATGAAAACTGGGAACTGTATTCCTTCCTATGACATGAGTACCCACTAAGAGCCAATTTTCATAAATTTAATCCCTAAAGAGGTAAAAAAGGATGCAACGTTTTCATCCCTATACTTAACATTGAAGAGTGACTGATCAACACCCAGCCCCAACTCATGGATCTAGAAGCATGAAATTTGGGGAAAATATTCTGCTGGTATCTGCTGCCTGTTGTTGCCCAATAGTGCCCAGTGCCTGCTGGTGACCAGCAGGGATCCAAGGTGCTCCATAGAGACACCTGATGGTGCCCGGTGATGCCCACTGCCTGCTGGTGCCAGCCTCCCACTGGTGCCAAGTGCTACCCACTGGTTTCCAGTAGAGATGCCCAGTTCCCAGCAATGTCTGCTGATGCCCACTGTGCAGGAGTGCACAGTGGTGCCTGGTAGGAATGCCAGGTATTCAGTAGGGGAACCTGGTACCCACTGCCCACTGGTGCCCGGTGGTACCCATTGATGCCCTGTGGTACCCATTGCCCAATGGTACTTGATGGTGCCTGCTGGTGGCTGGTGCCCAGTACCTGGTGGTGCCCTCTTGCTCACTGTCTACTGGTGCCTGCTGGTATCCACTACATGGTGGTGCCCAGTAGTACCCACTGCCCGAAGGTGCCCACTGCCCAGTCAGAATTCCCAGTGCTTACCAGTGACCATTACTGCTCACCACTGTCTTTTTGTACTCTGGTGCCCAGTTCCTGTCGGTACCCAACAGTGCCCCGTGCCTGCTGGTGCCCAGCCATGCCTGAGGACCACAAATGTATTTGAAATTTAACCTGCAATGATGGATTAATTCCACTAGTATGAAATAGATGCATCCAAAATGTCAGAAAGGGATTGATCCATTTCTGGACACTCCATTTAAATTCATTGCCAAAAGAGTCTGGGGCTTGAGGAGTGATTATTATTGTTTGCAGAGATGGAAACATGTGGCAAAAGACTCAGTCTCAAGTTGCAAAAAACCCATTTTTCAAATTACTCAAAGACTTTAAAGTCGGTAAAAGTTTGGAAACTCTAAAACATTCAAGACCAAACTCCCTAGAGTACCCACCTTGAGTCACCAAATCTCCTGTGTCTGGATGGGAGTTTTTGTTTATGCTGCTTACTGGGAACACTCACATAAATTAGTCTTGTGTTGACTCAAGTCCTTTTAACTCAAAAAGGCCAGACTTGTGGTGTCACCCCAGAGTTATTCAACTTGAGTTGTGGGGGTCCAGTAACTCTAGACTTGACTTGAGTCTGCATTCTGCTGAAAGGCCAAAAAATCTTCTGGAATCTGATCTTCAGTGAAGGTTTGAGAAGTACCAGTTTGGCTGAAGTGCTAAGTTTGGTAGTACATTATGCTCTACAGAAGATTTTAGACTCTAGACCAGAGGCCCCAAACATTTTTTGTCCTGCAGACCACTTTCCAATTTTATTTTTTTTTTGCTGTAGACCCCCTGCCTGCCTAATATTAATTTTTCCTAAACTTTATATAGTCAAATATGTTTTTTTCACAGCTGACACAGTGCTGTTCACTTTGATAGGGCTTTGTAAAAAAAAGAAAACGAACTTAAATTTTTTTATTCAGACCGTTATTGAAACAATTCAATTAAAAATCTTATTTTTATGTGAAATAAAACAAAATTAAATGTTCATAACTCAAAATTTATGTTAAAAATTAAAATTCTCTTTAAAATTTAGCAGAAAACTGTGTAAACATTTGGATTTTGAACAAAAATCAGAACTTAGTAACAAAACAAAACCATAAAATAAAGCTAAGATTCAAAACTAAAAATACAATAATTAATGGTGTTAATGGGAGGGACGAACTTGATGCTCTGATAGCAATTACTTAATATTTGGAATCAAATGACTGAGGTATAGCCTTAAATCTTCTTGTTCAGTTATTTGCTAACAATTTCTTGTTTGTCAGCAGGTTAGTTACAGTATTAAAATAACTTTCCATGAGGTATGAAGATGGAAAAGCTATCAAAATTTTTCTTGAAATACTCCATAATGCAGGATAAGTAACAGCTACATTTTTCTGAAGCCAGGACTGCTGAAATTTACTTAAAAGTTTACAAAACACCTGAAATAATAATTTTGGTGGGTGGACCCCCACTAACATATCATGGACCCCCAAATATTTTTGTCGCTGACACAGACCACCTGAAAGTCGAAATCAACCCCTGGGAACCAGTGCTCTAGACTTTTAATACCTTTCTCTGAAAAGGATTGGTACAAAGCCTTTAAATGAATAAATAATGGCGCCTATGTACAGTGGCGCCTCACATAAAGAACGCCTCAAGTAAAGTATGTTTCACATAACAAACAAAAAATTATTTAGGATTGTGCTTCACGTAACAAACTGTGCTTCACGGAGAGAACACATTCGTTGGCAGTTGGGGCAGACGCACTGGCCGGCAGCCTATTTAAAAAGCCTGTTTAGAAAGCAACACCTCCTGTTCCTCCTGTGGCCGGGTGTCTGCTGGGCAGAGGGAGAGAAGAGCAGTAGAGAAGAGGGAAGCAGCTCAGGGCCAGCCAGAAGGGAGCAGGGGAGAGAGAGGCTCAGGATGGAGAGAAGGAGAAAGTGAGCAGACACTTCGAAGATGTCTTGGATTGCAGCCTCCTAACCATGTCTACCCAGAAGTAAGCCCCATTGAGTTAAATGGGTCTTACTCCCAGGAAAGTGTCTTTAGGACTGCAGCCTAAGTAGACTTCATAAGATCATGCACATTGAATGCATGTTTTGAATTCAGTCCCAGTATTCTGTCATCATTTTTACATCCAGTTAATATTTTTATATGAATATTTTTGGGGGATGTGAAACCAATCGTCTGAGTTTCCATTATTTCCAATGGGAAAATCAGCTTCATGTAAAGAACGTTTCACGTAACAAACATGCCTCCAGAACGAATTCATATTGCAATCCAGAGTAAATTGTTCTTACATCTGAGCAAGGACTCTCCATAGTTACTCTGGATTTCCCCCTCAGTGACTGATGGATGCTCTGCCCCAACCCCTGGACCTAGAAGTGTGAAATTTGGAGAGGGTGTCCTTCTGTCACATCAAGAATGGATGTGGAGAAATTTAACCCCATGATGTGCACATGGGGGACTTTGCACATGGGATGTTGCACATGGGGAGTTGATGCATATGGAGGGGGGGTTGATGCACCGTGGGGTATGGCATACGGGGGGAATTTTACTCCCGCAACGCGGGTATGCTTTTTCTAGTTCTGTAATATTAGAAAGTTGGCATTAATTATTCTTTGTCCTTGGTGCTAATCTCCTTCCAATCTTTTTGCCATGTTGGATTTGTGTAGCTAGTTCAGTCTAAAACAGCATTTTTACTGGCAATAATTGGAAGCTTTTACTGGCTAGACAATCCTTTGTCTGTCTACTAAACCATTGTGTACAGTAGGTTTTTCTCTCAGTGAAGTTTTTCATTTTATATCAGAACAGATCTTTTCCATACTGCTTTTCAATGAATTGTGTACAGCCTAATCCTATGTCTGTCTAATCAAAAGTAAGTCTCATCAGAGTCAGTGGAGCTTACTTCCAGGAAAGTGTGGATAGGATTGCAGCTGTAATCACGTTAGTGATATTGTAATTTATGCCATCATAATTCCATTGCTTCTTATGTCTTTTCTTTGCGTTATGTATGTGGAAGAATAACATATTTTTACATATAAAGGGAACAGTATAGTTGTATTTGTGTAAAAAACCTATACAAATGTGGCACCTTGTTCCAGAGCCACATGTTAATCAGCATTCATATTATTTTGTTGTATGGATTTCATGGACAGGTCAAGCTTATATTTTTTGTGTGGGAAGTTGCATGAAGTTTTTGTCCAGAATCATATGTTATACATTTGGTTGATGTTCATGGCACTGTTAGAATTTCTTTATGCAGTCATGGAAAATCATAATTTAAGGAGAAATGTGCCTTGCTTCTAACATGCACCATCAGCTTATTGATGTATAAGAACCTCATTTTACTTTTGTTATATTCAAACTTCTTTAGTTTTATTATAGCTGCCTGGTCTATATATACTCTATTTTTCAATATACTATATTTCTCTTCATAAAAATGTCTAGAAAGTTTTAAGTTCATCTATATTGTGCTGTTTGATGATTCCACTTGACAACTTCTTCCATCTGTTCTGCAGTCCTTGTTGATAGTACCATGCTGAAGATTGTTCCTGGCAACTTCATCCATCTGTTCTACAGTCATTGTTGATAGTTACATGGTGAAAATCTTTCCTAGTTTTGTATTTTCATCTAAATGTGCTATATTTTAACATTGTCCTCACTCTAGACAAGATACTTCAGTCCATTTGATCCCCTCTGCTGAGTTGAAGCACAGCCCTCCCATATCTGTCCCAAATCTTTGTATCCATAGATTCAGTTACCTGAGGGTTGAACCACTGCATCCCCAGTGCATGCCCAGAGATGAGGGGAGTAGAGCTCCCCTTACCACCATAGGATCCTCTGAGCTCAGGTCACAAACATCTCACTTCCCTGGGCTTCCTTGATGGAGATGCTCAGCAACCACCAAAACCTTCAGCAATCTTCAGCAACCACCAAAACCTTGAACCCTCTCCTTCAACAACCAAAGGGAGGGAAGCTCAAAGGGAATGGGGTCACCCTGAGGGGAGAGGAACAATCTACTCAATCCAAAGAGAGGAGATTGGAAGGAAGAGGCTACGAAAAAGAGGAGAGAGGAAGAAGAGGAAAGAAGGAAAGGGAGAAAGTGGGGCAGAAAAGAAGGAGGAAGGAGGTGCTGCTGCTGAAAGGAGTGCAGAGGCAGGGTTAAATTGGACATGGAGGTGCACTTGCCCTTCCAGGCTGTTAATCTAGGGACCACCCCCACTCTGGGAGTTGTGTTTGAATCCCACACCACTCCTGCTCCCCTGGAAAGGAGAGGAAACAGAGGTGCACAGGAAAAAATGCTGAGTGGAAGTTAAAGTGTCACTAACAGTAAGCAGGACAGTTGTGTGTTGGTGTGCCAGGCTTTGGCGCACCTGGCCCAAGGGAAGACCATGTCAAGGGAAGACCATGCCTCAGCCACTTGACCCTAGACAAAGCTAGCGGGCCAAAACACACAGTTGTTTATTGACAGTTTTCCACTGTTGTACCTGTTGAAAGAAAAAAGAACATGTCAGCATGCTGTGTACCTTCTAAAGCAAGAGAAAGAAGAAAAGTTCACCAATTCCTTTCACTTACCTGTGTTGGTAACACTTACAGGTGTTGGAAACCTGTGTTTCACTTACCTGTGTTGGTTCACTTACCTGTGTTGAACACTTACCTGTGTTCATCCATCGTTCATCCTCATCCAGTTGAGAAAGGATGTCCCCTTGCTCACCTGGGCCCAACTATAACAACTTCCCAATACCATATGGGCATTAAATTATCATTTCCGTTTTCTCTGTGATACTGGAAGTCATGTGTTTGAGCTGCCAGGCTCAGTCTCATGGCTTAGATGGCAGCCTCCACTGAGTTCAGAAGTCCCTACAGTATGGAGGAGAGCCACACTTCCCACCTGTGGCCATGGTTTTGGCTATCCATGGGAGAAGGGTTCTAGAATGGCATATGTTTTTGCCATTGCTCAGATGGTGGTTTTGTCTATACTACAAAATTATACTGGTCTTTTGCAATATTAACTATCCTTACTTCTAAGACTTTAGGGATTATAGTTTGATGAGGATACTGAGAATTCTTAGGACTCCTCACTATCCTCCTAGTCCTAGCCCTTAGGGTTCTGTGAACTAAAAGTGAAATAAGGAAATAAAAAATGATGGTGCAAATTCAAGCAGGTTGTAAAATACTTTTTGGGCCAGGGAAGGGGGTTAAGATTTGGCATGGGCTGCTGAGCCTGATCTTGTCCCCTTCCTGGGTCTGATCTGCCTCCCAATCTGTCTCCTTCTCCCACCACCCTCCATTACAACCTCTCCCACCTCCTGTTCCAGCCAGCACAACTATACTCCTTCCATGGTTCAATCTGACCCCTTGGAGCTGACACAGTCATCTACACTTGCTTAGTCAAGTCTTGAGCAGCTACTCAAGAATTTGCTTCATGGCATGTTTGTGATACTCCTGGGTAGGTGCAGACCTATGCCAGCCAAAGTCAACCTTTGGATTGTACTCAAATGCTGCAATCCTAAAGATTCTTTGCTGGGAGCAAGAGCCATTGAACACAATGGGGCTTATTTTTTAGTAGATATGGTTAGGGTTGTGCTCTAAGGCTGCACTCCAGTTAAGCTGACCTAAGCCTGGCATAAGTCCGATGCTGACCTGAGGGTGTCACAAAAGTGTCATACAACACTTCAGCACCACTCTTATAGGAAGGTTAGGCCAGCACACAAATGTGCTTGCCTCCCTACATCACCATGGGAAAAGGAAGACCAACAGGTTGTGCCAGCCTAGGTTACAATTGCACCCAAAAGGAGATAATTTCCCTTTGTATTAAGATAACTACCTGTGATCCTTATTCAAACTACAAGAAACAGGCTGAATTAATTTTAAGCATGAATACAGCTGATATCGTTTTGTTCCACTATCCATGAATTGTTTGTTTTAAACTGAAGTAGAAAGACCAAAATGATTCCTGCTCTGGTTTCTGTCTGTATCCATGTTGGCTGATTTGAGTCCATTCACTTGCTTATATAAGAGCCATCCTGGTTGGCTCATGTCAGCTGTTGAAAAGCATTATTGGCAGGAAATTGCATGTATGTTGTTAGAAATTATACCAATAAATGAACAAGAGTATATCTCATATTAATTTCATTTAAATGCTTACATTCTATCCCTTTCCATTTTGGTTTTTCTCCTCTAGTCACCTGTCAGCATCTTTCCTCAATTCTGTTTTACTGATCCATTTTGTGCCATTATGGATATGGATATATTTAAAAAGCATGCTTTGCAGAATTATAACCTAAGCTTGCTCCCTTTTACTACAGCCTAAATTAGGCTGCAATCCTAACTCCCAACTAGGCCGGCTTAAGTCCAGGCACAAATCCCATGCTGGCCTGGAGGTGTTATAAAAGTGCCATAAAACACTACTGCTCCACTCCTTTGGGGGTTAGGCCAGTGTATAGGCATGTGCCAGCCTCCCCACACCACCACCGGAATGGGGAGGGAGTGGATTATGCTTGCCTAAATGTGTTAGGATTGCACCCTTCGTGGTGCATTATCTCAGTTTTGGATCTAAAACATGGAATTGTGTGTATAGTTTTTATTTTAAAACAATGATTCTAAGCTGTTATCTAAATATAAATAAAGGGCTTTAGAGCCAAACTTTATGTAAGCAGGAATGTGTAATATGGTTCAGAAGGACATTTGATTCATTTGTTGAATAAACATCAAATTAAAATGATGTACAGCATATTTTTCAATATGCTGAGCTAACCCTTCCTATCTCCTGTCGTGCCCTCTTTGGTACTCGCACAACAGCTATCTAACAACTTTAACGTCAATGCACAATAGAAAGCTAAATGGTCTGCTGAACATCCAGATACAGGTAGATACATAGATGCTCTTATGCAAAAGGTGTAGGTTTTGACCTACCTTGCCAACATTGGTCAACTCTGAACAAGATCCGTACCCAACACGGTGTCTGCCAGAACTCACAGTTCAAATGGGGTCTATTATCTACCCCACTTGGGTCACAAAGAGTCATGCAACTTAACAACTAAACAACGACATCTACTCCTCAGTGTGAGTGTGATTCTTCTCTACAAACTATTTATCGTACTGTATCTAAGTGTACATCAAGAACTTATCCTGGCCCAGTGTCTGATTTTTTCCAATATAGTCCACTCTGTCCTTGAATGGCTAGGTAGACTGGCATTAACATCTGATTTACCATAAGCCCATTTGTTGCATGCCATACACTAAATAAATAAATCCAGTCATGCCAAGCAGGGACTGAAGTCTGCTGTGTACAAAGCTATAGCTATGACTTCAGTACTGCATTCTAAAACAATAAATGGAGTATGTTTTCAGTTTGTATACTGCAGTATTAATAAATATCAGATGCTAGGTTATAATTGAAGTAAAGTGTCCATTGAATATAGAACATTTTTATCTTAATATTTTTTGCTTGTGGTTTTGCCTTCCCTAGCACTTAATTATTTGCCTTTTTTAAGCTTTGGACAGTTGCTTAGGATAGTTCAAAGTGTATGTGAACATAATTTTCCATTATAGCTATTAAGTTTCTTCTGTGGATCTCATTTGCTCAATACATTTGCTAGAGAACTTTTTAATGTCATTGTATTTTCTCTTTTACTGCCTATGTTTTGTATAATGTTCTTACAATTATGGAAAATAACTTCCAAATCCAGTGACCTTCTGATTTATTTGTCTTCAACCACCAACATCCTTATTTAATCCTTTTAAAAAGGCTCACGATTAGCCTTTCCCTTTGTTTCTGGTGTATTGTGTATGGCATGTGTGAAACTTAAGGACTTATTCCATTTAAACTTATAAGGAAAACATGTATCAAATTAGTGGACACCCCAGACTCCCAAACCAAAACTCTGGGGGTGGGATTTGTGCATGCTTTTTTCAATGGATTGTTACAGTTTCTTTTAGAAAGTGATGTGGTGCTTTCCACAGATGAAAGAATAGCTCTGTTATTTTTTTTCCACTGAGAGTGCTGGTTTCCTTAATGAACACACAAAGTAGTCTGCAGCTGTGTTAGCATTTGCTCTGTGGGATGAACATTCATTTTGGAGGTAAAATCTCCATTGGGAACCTAGAAGGCTGCAAAAGGTACAACTGTTTGTACATTGGACTGTGTCCTCTGAAACTCAAGGACCCAATCCTAAGCTTGTCTTCTCAGAAGTAAGTCCCATTGTCTTCTCTGGAGAAAGTGCATTGGTTTCAGTCTGATTCATAACAGTCAGTTTTTATAAGTATATCCCCTATCTGCAAATTCACTTCTGTGGGGCAAAATTGCTACCTTCTCTCATTATCTGCACCTGAGATCTCTCCTTAGAAAACTTACAGATTTTCTAACAATTTTAGATTTACTGCATTTACTGCCGATCACCAATTTCAGTTGTGACAATTACCTGCTATGTATGTTTTCTGTCGCCACTTTTTAGTTCTCCATAATATCCTAATACTTGGTGTCTAACCTCCTATCTTAGTACATCATAGAGAAGTAAGCATGATGGGAAAGAATTTCATAAGAGTAATCCCTCAGTGAGCTGCAACCCAGGATCGATGCCTAACTAGATGCTTTAATCCTATCATCAAGGTACAGCAAGGTCAACCTTAAAGGTCAGATCACTAACTGCCTATTTTCCGGACTCAGCTTTCAACTCAGCTGTGAGAAATGTTTGCTCTCCAATCTGCTTCCATGAGAAAGCAGGAGGAAACTTTCTTTTTGATTGAAAACTCCTCAGAGCAACCTCAAGAAGGCTCGTATGGGCAGATCTTAAATGCAGCCCTCTCCTAAGGTGATGTAAGAGTTTCTTTCTATAGGTGTGATCAATAAGTATCAGGAGTGGTGCCATAGTATAGGAGCTAAAATACGCAGAGTGAAGCCACTTGGCACAGATTGACTTGACCCCAACCATGAATGCACGCTAAATTTTAACATCCTAGCTCACTGCCTCTCTTTACAGCACTGCTTGGAAGGAATGTGTGTAGGGTGTGGTTGTCACACTGACCATGACAGAAAGTTGAGCAGAGAATCTGCATCAAATTTTGCCAAAAGCTTGGCGATATCTGCGCAGAGACCTACGCAAAGTTGCAGAAAATGTCTGGAGAGAGGAGTGTATGAGCCGCATGTGAGTGTATGAGTGGATCAGACATTTCCAAGTTGGCTGACAAAATGTCGACAGTGACTAACGTTCTGGGAGACCCACTACCAGCAGAACTGAGAAAAACATCACAGATGTGGGTGCAGCTGTGAGGAGAAATAATCAAATCCCCATCTGTGAGTTATCAGAGGATGTTCAGATTAGTTATGGTTCAGTTCAGTCCATTCTCACTGAGGATTTGGGTATGAGACGCATGTCAACCATATTTGTGCTGAAGCTGCTTTCAGCTAACCAAAAAGGAACTTGGGTTTCAATTGCACAAGATCGCCTTGATTGTGTTGAGAATGATGAAAACTTTTTGAAAAACGGTCGTTACAGGTGATGAATTGTGGTTTTATGGCTATGTCCCCCAAACCAGGGTGCAGTCTTCGCAGTGGAAGACCCCAACTTCTCCGAGACCGAAGAAAGCACGAATGAGTTGAAGCAATGTGAAGACACTGTTGACCGTTTTCTTCGACTATAAGGGGATTGTTCATCATGAGTATGCTCCATGTGGTCAGACAGTGAACAAGGAGTACTACTGTGACATGTTGCGGCGTTTGCGGCATGCTATTCATCGGAAAAGGCCAGAATTGTATGCGTCTGGTGAGCAGCAATTGCACCATGACAACGCACGTGCCCATTCACCGCAGCTTGTGAAGCAGTTTTTGATCAAGCACAACATCCCCCAGGTCCAATAGTTACCGTATTCCCCAGATCTCACCCCTTGTGACTTTTTCCTCTTTCCAAAAATCAAATCCCTCTTGAAAGGACAAAGATTTCAGGACATTGAGGAAATCCAAGTGAATGCCATGAGGCAGCTGCTGATTATCCCACAAAACGAGTTCCAGGAATGCTTCCATCAATGGAAACAGCACTGGATTAAATATGTGGCTTCCAAAGGGGACTACTTTGAAGGAGATTAAATGCCAAATTGTTACATGTTATAGTTTTCTTTTTATAGCACTAGTCCTGATACTTATTGATCACACTTTGTATATCTTAGTGCTCCCAAGTGACTTTGTAGTTATTAGTCAAGCAATTGGATTGTGAAATAAATCACATTTGTAAAAAGTGTTTCAAATGTTCAAGGTGCTTTACATTGTCTCAATAACATGCAAACATTAATTGTAATTCTAGCAAAAATGTATCATTATATATCAAATGTATCAAAAATGAAGATATCATTATCTTCATATCAGGAAGCAGGGAGGGCTAAGGTTGAGAGCACAGTGTCTTATAGACCATATAGTGAGTTTATGACTGAGACATGTTTGAAACTGGGAATGTTTCAAATCATGCTGTTATCCACTATTCTATATTGATCTTGTAGATACTGATTCCGCAACACAGGGATTGTATTGCATGGCTTCTACTGGTGCAATTGTTTCTTTTTCCTTCCCAGAAAAGGAATCTTGTGCTGCTTGTACAGTCAGATAAAAACATTAATTTTACTTTGTTCAGCATCATTCATACCAAACATTTTGAAACCTATACATATAATTGAATAGGAACTGACTGACACACTCATCAAGGCCCAGCCCAAACTGCTGGACTTACAAGTGTGAAATTTGGGTAGGGTATTCCTTCTGTGATGTAGGCACACACTAAGAATCAATTTTTGGAAAGTCAGACCAGAACGGAGCAAAAAGGAGTACAATGTGTTTTCATCCCTATACTTAACATTGAAGAATTGGTGACTCATCAACACCCAATCCAAACCCTCAGACATAGAAGCATGAAATTGGGGAGGGTATTTTTTTGATGATATGAGCACCCACTAAGAACGCATTTTTAGGAATTTAATCTCTAAGGGGGTGAAATGGGGTCAACAGTTTTTTGTCCCTATACTTTACATTGAGGAATAACTGACTCATTAACCCGACCCTTTGACCTACAAGTATGAAATTTGGAGAGCATATTCCTTTTGTGATGTAAGGACCCACTAAGAATCTATTTGTTGCTTGGTGGTGCCCAGTACCTGGGGGGTACTTGCTGCCTGGTGGTGCCCACTGTTGTTAGTGCCTACTGGTGTCTGGTAGGGATACTTGGTGCTCAGTAGTCATGTCCGGTGGTGTCTGCTGCCTGTTATCTGGGCCTGGTGGTACCCAGTACCCAATAGGGATGCATGGTGCCCATTGGTGCCTGGCACCCAGTGTCTGGTGCCCCATGCCTGGTGAGGTGCCTAATATAGATGCCTGTAGGTGCCTGCTAGTGCCAAGTAGTGCCTGGTAGGGATTCCCCATGTCCATTAGGGATGCCCAGTACCCACATGTGCCTGCTACTGTGCACTAATACTCTCTGGTGCCCAGCACCTGTTGGTATCAAGTGGTGCCCAGTGTACACCGGTGCCTGCCAGTACCCAGTCATGCCTGGGGCCTACAAATATTCTTGAAATTTTACTCCTGCAACGATGGGTAAATTCCACTAGTAATAAAGCACTTTTCTTTGTGCACCATGCAGACTCAGTATAATAGAACACATTTTGGCCATCAATTACATTCATTTTGAGGGAGATGGCCATCACATATTTTATTTTAAAGCTGGTTAGTCATTTTCCCCCACAAGTATTGAAATTTTTTTTGCAACAAGTTATTTGTAGACAAGAGATGAACGTGAATGAACGATAGCAAGGGACTATTGAGTAGAGGTAGTGTGGGAAAGGAATGATGACTTAGGACTCTGTAAGAGTACCACTTTGGAGAACAGAGACCACTGCTTTCAAACTATGAGCAATTTGCAGTTTCTGGTTTCAGATTTTTAAACATGTCTCTGTAACTGCCAGTCATAGATTTTGCTTTTGAAAACAGAGAAATTCAGACTGAGATTCCCAGGAATCTAAATTTGGCCACAGATAATTGAATTCCTCCCAGTATTCCACATAGTGCTAACAAATAGACCTGTTAACAGATCTGGAAGGATTTTAATGGCAAAAGTCTCAGTTGAGCAATTAAGTAGAGTGACTGCATGTAAGTGATGCGTCAAGGGGTGAGGCAGATGAATTTCACCTGAACTATTGAAAATAATCAGCCTTGTATAGCAATGGGAGAGTGTGTAGTGTCTGCAGCCTGTGTTCAAAATCCAAGTGCTCTGGGATGTTTATAAAGGTCTTCCCAGCGCTGTGGGAAACCATATTGTCAGGTTAGGCCCCCTTCCCAACGCTTGACATTGTCTTGTGACATAACGTTTTCATTTCTTCCTCCCGTAGACTGTGTACCTCAGCCAGCAAAATGTATTATTTTCTTAGGTAAAAGATTAAGATTTTGATTGGCTGCTTTATCAGTAGACTGAAATCTTTCATTGCAGCTGTCCTAGGAGGCTTTCTTATAAAATTGCAGGTGTTCAGTTTTAGCAAATAGTTGTTATTATATGGCTCAACTCTTGGCAGCTAGTATGGATGTTTCCTGAAATTGAAAAATGATTTTCTACCTTAAGCAGGGTTTTACATTACTAGAATACTGAAGCAGAAACAAAACCAAACCAAAGCCCCCTCATCAAGACATCCTTGGTTTGTCTTTGTTGGTTTTATATGTTTCTTTCTTTTGTATATTTTATTGTACAAAGTATTCTTTTCCTTTAATTGATGTGGTTAGATTTACAGGTTTTGCCAAAGAAATTCAAACTATAGTGATTTATGGAAGAACTTTAGGGTCCCTCCACCCTCTATTTTAAAAAAAGAACCAGCAATTGTGGCTTTCTGCCCAAGTAGTATGGGAACCATGATATTAAATATTTCAGAGCTTTGTGTTGTTCAAATATACAAGCACATACAAGACAATTACACTGTATATCTTCTTCACCCTGCCCTGAAAGGTTACACTCATCTTTTCTCTGTGTTAATTGAATCCTTAAAACCACTTTCTTTCCCAGGGCTTTTAATGTCACCATATGATCAGATTTGAAACCCCCCCCCCCATTTAAAAAAATGTCTTTGTTTAGAAGATCAGTTGCAGAATCCTAAAATGCGTAAAAAGTGAAACAAACAGCACAATCCAGAGTAATTATGGAAGCGCTTATGTTGATATAAGAGACGTTTACGTCGACGTAGTTACAGCACCACCTATAGGAAAAGCATAGAGCAATCCAGAGTAAATTTTTTTACGTTGATGTAAGAGCTCCTGTAGTTTGGATTGTGGTGAAATCCTAGTAAATTACTGCATTTGAGCAAGTGGGAGTTAACTGGAAAGGGACAGGAAAGTAGGCAATAGGATGAGGTTATGCTGAGGTTGGTTTCCTCTTGAGTCAGACAGTGAAAGAAGGAGACTTAGAGGGAAGCTTGGAGAAATTTAGACTTTAGAATTGAAAAAGAATCAGTTTTGAAGATTTGGTAGGGGGGAGAGATTACCAATTCTATTCTGCTGGACAGGTTTTGAATGCAAAGTTCTTCTAGATTTAGGTTGTAATCCTAAGCTTCACTTAGGGCAACCTAAGCCCTGGCATAATCCTGTGCTAACCTGGGGGTGTCACAGGAAAACAATTCTGACCCACTACTGCAGGGTATAGACCAAAGCACTGGTGTCGATCTTGCCACACCATCATGGAAAGATAGGCCAGGTGAGTTAGGCCTAAATTTCTTAGGATTGCACCTAATCTCAGTTTGTTAGTCCTTACCCAGTTCCCAACCATATCTGGGCAGTCTCCAACCCCTCAGCAGCCAGTCACAATGACATCTGTTGGAAAAGAGAGAGGGAGAGAGCTGGGTAGCATTAGCATAGTACCCCCCCTTAGCTACCACCACTGCTCAGGATTGCACAGTAGCTCCACTGGTGCTGGAACATTGGATGGTATTGGGCCCAAAATCCAGCAGAGAAACCAAATAGTAAAATAAAAAGATGATCATGGTAGAAAAGAACATCAGGGTTTAACTAAGCAAATGATAATAAATAAATTAAAATTATGTGTTTCCTCTAACAAATGCAATGGCATTTTTTACATACTTTCCAGGAAAAAAACTAAGTACTAAGTGCTTCACAAACATCAGTGTCAACATATCTGATAATAACTCACTTTCTCTTACAGACACAAGTTACAGTTGACGGCATAGATGTGTTCATTATGGAGGTTTCCTTTTATCTCCTTATCTGCCCATTTCTCACTCCCATTTGTAAAGAGTTCTCTGGGTTTATTCCATCACACAAATGTATCACTTTCAAAGACTTTTGCTTTTCACATACATGTCAGTCTTGCAGATTAGAATGTGATATGACTCCTAGGTTGCATATTTTCTTTAAACCTGAGCCAGTAGCACAACAAAGTGTTGGGGAGAGCACTCTTTCATCTTGGAGAATCCAACACTTTAAAGTGAAAGCCTTGTTGATGTAATCCTATTTCTAGCCTATACAGATCACCTGTGATGTGTTGCTCTGAAGATAAATGTACAGAACTATTTTGTGTTAGAGGGTGTGTTTTTTTTAAATGGGAAGGCCTCATCTGCAAATGAAGTGAAATTTTAATTAGTAGATTGATATAATTATTTTTGGTCTAGCATACAATTCCAGACTGTCTGATATGACATTTTCTATGATTTACGGATCAGGCAAATATAAGTTAGTTTTCAAAATAATGGTTAATAAAGGATTTGCCTGATTATGAAACCTACATGGCCAGATCAAGCTTCATGCTCTTGTATAAAAGTAGATTGCCATAAAAGTGGGTTGTGATATTGAAAAAGTATATTGGAAAGAATTGCTTCAATCTTATAATGTTGTGATATGTGTTGGAACTTCTAATTTCATAGTAACCGCTGGAACTTTCTTTCAGCTATTCACAATTTTTTTGAAACAAATATTGTTAAGCTTCAGAATTTATTGTGCATTATCAAGCACAATTAAATAAATTCAAGATGTCTTAAGTGACCTGATTGTTTGAAAATTTTGGTCCTGGTGCTAAAAAGTTTTGGAACCACTGAACATCACAGCCTTCAGGTAATTTAAATGACAGATAAAGAGTTGAAAGGCCATTCAGAGCTTAGGGTTAGGTGGGTGGGATATTTCCCAATTGGTGAGATATGCCCCCAAATCCAGAGTAACTACGGGAGCACGTAAGAGACTTTAGGCGCACTCGTAGTTACTGCATCACCTAGTGAAAACCTATGGGAAATTAATATTGGAATCCTGAGTAAGTTGTTCTTACACCGGAGCAAGGACTCCCCGTAGTTACTCTGGATGTTGTCCATAGACAACCAGGCAAATAAAGCAATTAAGTGTGGATAGGCAATCCAAGAACAATTCCGTTGGCAACAGCTAACTTTGCCTGGTTGCTCAGACTAAACGTATGGTCAGAAGCAGCAGATTCATGGAACCAGGTAGAAGAACCCCACATAAAAATAATCTCCAGATGTCATTTATGCTCTTCATTTGCTTTTTTGGGGGGAGAGGGAGAAGTATACAATTCAGTTTTCATATGAAAGATTAGTTTTTTTGCTTGTGCTATCTTATGTGCAA
Organism: Cryptoblepharus egeriae; assembly: GCA_030015325.1. NCBI lineage: Eukaryota > Metazoa > Chordata > Lepidosauria > Squamata > Scincidae > Cryptoblepharus > Cryptoblepharus egeriae. The sequence goes on from JAREYC010000004.1 coordinate 51,441,797, forward strand.
ATGTGTAGTTATTTTCTCTTTGTCATTAAAGTAGAGCAGTGATTTGAAAATAATCTTTTATTTTTTAAGATCTGTCTGAAGTTCTAATCCTCCCATCACTCATAATTAGTTGCTGTGGAAATATTCCCACAAAGATTAACAGTTGGCATATAAGTACCACATGATCTCCAATGAAACAAGGATTGTTTTCATGTAAATGAACTAAAACACTTGGGGACTCACATAATACTGTAGTTTCTACCATGCCTTTTCATCTTTCAAAGACTTGCATCACTAATATTAATAAACAAAAACTTAGCACTGCTTTGAAAAGTAACTCTGTAATAATAGCTTATTTATTTTCCAGCAGATGCCAGATCAAATGTGTTCAATTTACCACTTGACTTTTTTAAAGTTCTTGGCAGTCTGAGCTTTTAGATCTAAGACAGGTTATTCTTCTCAGTCATACCTTAACCAAAATGTGCCCTTGCTTAAACATATGTAAAGCAAATGTTTCTTAAACATGTGCATATTTGTTAAATAAGTATGTTTCTACTTTTGCTTCTTTGATTATTGAACACCTTTTATCTCCTATCATTTTTCACATTATTTCACTGATGCAACATTAGAACTGATCTGCTTCTTTTGAAAGTCACTGAATGCAATGACAGTTTACACTTCATTCTGAATCACTTCTTAAATCTGTTTTTCTATCTTGCCATAGGTGTATTTCTAGTATTTTCTTTGAAACTCCTGTTGTTTCAAGGGAAAAAAATGAATTTACAAAAAACATCCTCTAGGACAGCGTTTCTCAAAGTGGGGGTCAGGACCCCTTTGGGGGTCGCCTAGAGCTTTTCTGGGGGTCGCCTAAAGACACCTGGTGCAGGGGGTCAGGTCAGGCTTGCCAGACCTCTTGCTGTAGCTGTGCGTGAACTGGGCTGACTGACAGCCTCAAGGCCCAATCCTATGCATGCCTACTCTGAAATAAATCATAGAACACACATTTGATTTGTAACAATGAAAATACATCCTGCATATCGGATATTTACATTACGATTCATAACAGCAGCAAAATTACAGTTATAAAGTAGCAATGAAAATAATTTTATGTTTGGGGGACCCCACAACATGAGGAACTTATAAAGGGGTCATGGCATTAGGACAATGGAACTCAAAGTGGGGATTGGGACCCCCATGGGGAATCCCAACCTTGGCTCAGGGGAGTCAGGAGAGGGTGGGATCTGCTATTTTGTAATCTGGCGCTGGGCTTTCCTGTGAGCAAGTCTCATTGAATACAATGGGACTTACTTCTGAGTAGATATGGAGGAGTTCTGGCATCACAGTGATGTCACATCCTGATAAGTCTGACAGGTTCCTGGACAGATTTTTAAGTTTGGAAGGGGTTCCTAGACTGAAATGCCTGCGTGCCAGTAGTCTAGGAACCATAGCTTCTTGAATTATATTAGAAAATAGGTTTTGAATATGCAAATATAAGTCTGATTTTTTTTTAGAAACCTTAGAATTGAGTTTTTGGCAGTGAGTTACTGTAAAAAAGAGACTTGCATGTAATGTTATAGGGGCAAACAATGTAATGTGATGTTATAGGCAAACAGACGTGTAGGAAAAAGAGATATGTGCACTTAGTGTAAATGTTTAGGAATTTGATGGGTAGAAAGTAGTCCTTCATCAAAGCTAGACCATGGCTTTGAACTTGAACTCTTATACTGATGTGGTTCTACTCAGTAGCATAGCCAGAGAGGATGCTGTGAGAAATATAGTAGGTGCCACAAAACACTGTATAAGAGGCTCCTCTCACAAGCTTTGAAGCCAATCAGGGTAGTGATGGCAAGCTGCAGGCACTTGTGAAAGCACTCAGTGAGTACCTGCATGTTTCTGTTGTTGACTTGAATGGCTCCAGTGTAGGCTGTTCTTACATTGCTGACACCCTCTGACTATTGAAATGGTCTTGGCCAGTGGTATTCAAGCATTTCAGTCCAGGACCCCTTCTGAGAATGACTGAAACCCCCCAGAAGTGATGTCATGACTGAAAGTGTCATTAAAGGTGCCCAGAGCCAGATTCCAAGATGGCTGCATCCAGCTTTTCATGACCTTCCTAAAATGAAGCCATGACCCCCCAAAGGGATTCCGACCCCCATTTTGAAGACCACTGGTCTTGACGATGTGGCAACGAATCATTTCCAAGCTATCCTGTCAGAAAAAAATATACTTAAGGCACATTGTTTCAAACTATATCATAAAATCATAGAGTTGGGAGGGACCCAGTGGATTATCTAGTCTGACCCCCTGCATGTAGCAGAAGATCCTTGTCTTGTGGGGACCTTGGTCTCAAACCCTGGCCTGCTGGTTAACAGGCACAGTATCTTAACCACTTGTGCCACTACTATAAAGCACTTTTGCTCTATCATAAGGAGAGATAGGCTGCTTTTTGCTATTCTTTAGCCACAACCAGCTTTGCATGTCTGTAGGGTATGTACAGCAGGGATAATGAACATATGGGCCTTCATAGAAATCACTCTTCTAAGAATAGTGTATGTGAATAATGACTTTTCATAGATGATGAAAATTTGAAAAATGATTCCATTCACATATATTGTAACAATATATGTGTTTCAATATATAGTCTCAGTATTTTTAAGGATAAAATGTTATATGAATTGTCTAACATCCTTAGAATGTGAAATCTCCCCCTGCTCACATCTGCCTTTGGAACCAATCTGTAAAGTAGAGGAATCTCTTGGTTTACACAGAGTTTATGTTCTCAGAAATTAGAATGTATATTAAAAACATACATTCAAACTATTTTCCCATAGGATCCAATGTATAGGTTAGGGGGAAATTCATTGAATTTTCATGCTGACGACTGGCAATTTCTGCTTGCCCAAGATGGCATGAGAAACACAACATTCAGCAGGATGTGTAGCACACATTCACCACCTAACACCCTACTACTAATTGTAAGTAACATGCTGTGGTGCAGGCAAATTAATCACATAACATGGACAAAAATATCACAAGGTAGAAGGAAGAAAGCACAGGAGGGCTCTCAGATGAAAGCACGGAAGGGACCACAGAGATGGTTGTATGGAAAGAGAGGGGCCCCCTTCTTTTGCTCAATTGGTGAATGGGAATTTCCTGGACTAGCAGACAGGTGTTTACTTATCATTTAGTTCATTGGTATATGTGTGTGTGATCTGAAAAAAGCAGACAACAGTATTCCCATTAGCCCCAGTTCCAGATGCAAGTGTAAGCTTGGAAATTCATTGTGAACTTTCATCTGATGCACAGTTGAGGAGGGGGCTAAAGAGGGAGGCTATGGGCTGATAGAGCAATGATGAAAACAAAGATGCTGGTAAGGAAAGTAAGGGCGCAATCCAGAGTAACTACGGGGAGTCCTTGCTCCGTCATAAGAACAATTTACTCTGGATTGCAATATGAATTTCCCATACGTTTTCACTATAACGTTTTCACTATGCCATAACTTCGTTGACGTAAATGTCTCTTACATGCTCCTGTAGTTACTCTGGATTGTAGTCTAAGTGATTGTTCTATGAATCCTTTTTCTTTTGCTATTTTATAAAATCTGCTGGCTTTAGAGGAGACTTTCTTCCCCCTCCTGGCATCTTAACAGAGTTGCTTGTTAGCAACTAATTAGCAGCTAATTGACAGCATTGTTTCAAAAACTGCCAGTGTAAAATAGAGCTCTGACATTAATTTGCAAATCATGTTATTCTGAAAATGTGTAACTCAAGACTGTGTTAGTTGAGAGGTGCTTGAACTGTATTTTTTCTTTTTATATCAAGATTCACCCAAGACAAGTTTATAAAAGTATGAAAACAAGCAGGAGGGTGCATTAGGAATAGGAAAAGACTCATGCATAGTTTTTATATTATTCACACAGATTGGAATGTTTATAGTCAGAACTGAGTTGAACAAGAGCAAATGCTGAACCACATCAAGCAGTTCCCATGTCGTGCATGTCATTTAAGTATCAATACTATAAGGGCGTTTTCTATGTTCTTCGCGCAGAGAAAGACCACAACTAAGTGCCTAAAAATATCCCAAGAGTTTATAAAAATGTGGACAAACAGCCCTTTCCTTTTGATAATTCCAACGCATTGTTTTCCTCCGATGGCTTTGCAACATCTGGCGTTCCAGAAAGCCTTTGTAAATGTCATCTATCCTCTTATTTTCTGTTCCCCCATCTGAGTGCACCTTTTGGCTCATGTTTGGGAGGATGTCACATTCAGAAGAAAATGATCCAAAACAAAAAGTGAGGGTCGCATGGCTGGTTTTCTTTGTATGAATCTGACAAAAAATGAAGTTAATGGGAAAAAAGCAGTGGCAATGTACTGTTAAAGGTATTTTCAGAAAGGTATGATTTAACTTCCCAAGCCTGAATGTTATTCATTATTATAAGCTGCATGGTATATTTAGATCCTAAACTGGGGAATTTGCAATACTTTTTTACATAATAACAAACTTCACAAGCACAATTGTGCATCCCAAACCTAGGTGGGTTTACACAGATATAAATTTCACTTTTTTCAATGAGATTTACTCCCAGGTGAGCATTTTTAGAATGTTAACCTTGGTTCAAAATGTTCCAATAATTTCAGCCGCTAGGTGGAAGAGAGTAAAATTACATTCTCATTAAAATCTACCTAGCACAGACATCAAATGCCCTAGCACATGTATCAAACTTAAGGCCAACAAGCTGGATGCAGACCCAGGACCCAGTTTATCTATCCTTTGGGTTTTCTCCGAATCCATCAGCTATTTTCAGCTGCTGAGTTGTGCTAAGGTGTCACTGCTAAAAGGGTGGCCCTCTCTCCCATGTTTTGAAAATATGATCAAGATTTGTATATTTTCCCTTCTGCCGTTTGCAGGTAATGAGTTCCTAAGTGACAAAAGTGCTTATTTCATGCTTTATGACATCCGGCCCTTGGCAGGCATGATGCATGATGTCCAGCCCTCAGTACAAAACTAATTTGACGCTCCTGCCTAAATTATCTTGGTACTCTAGTGTGATACAACGCACTAAGTGCCAAATTTTACAGTATCTTAAAAGTGTACAGTGGTACCTCTCATAACGAGTGCCTCGAATAACAAATGTTCCACATAGCAAGTAAAAATTTGTGTGGACTTCTACCTCTCATAACGAGCATGATTCGCATAACGAGTGCCCATTGGCTGGGCTCCCTCTCCTCCTGTCTGCATTGGCTGGGCTGAGGCACTCATGCGGGACTTTCTTCTCCTGCCAACAATACATGAAGAGGCCAGCAGAGGGAGCTCAGGAGCCTCTTCAGTCGGAGGAACAAACATGGCTGCCTCCTGCAGCCAGAAAACATGTGGCAAGATCAGCCTCTGCACTGCAGCCTCCATGAAGTAGGAGGGAAAACTCCTCCTGCACCCCCTCTGGAGCCCTCCTCAAACAAACCCCTTCCCCCCAAGGAAGCCCCCCCTGCCTGGAGCCCACTACAACCACCCCTCTGCCCCCCCCACCACCTTCCCTGCCTGCACTTTTCCTTTCCTGTGAGTAAGCCCCAGTGGATTCAATTGGGCTTGATTCTGAGGAGACATCTTAGGATCTGGCCCCTTTTCAATGCAAGCAGAAGCCAATCTCCTGCTGCTGCTAGCATCCTATGGAAAGAGTGAGGCCTGCATCCTATGCACTTTCCTGTGAGTAAGCCCCAGTGGATTCAGTGGGGCTTGATTCTGAGGAGACAGGATAGGCTCTTGCTCCTCTGCTGTTGCAAAATGCCTGTCTAGTTTGCACAGAGAGATCTCACACACAGAGAGGTTCCTTGTTAAAGAGGTTCCTTGTTAAAAGTCACCAGTGACTCTTTTAGTGAAAATTAGTCATCCTTGGCCATAAAGGTTCTTCTTTTCTTTTTTATTGTACAGAATATTACAGTGTTTATTACAGTAATTGTGGTCTGTATTATATTATAGTGTTTTGAATTCAATTCTAGTGTTTTGTCATCATTTTTACATGCAGTTAATATTTTTATATGAATATTTTTTGGGTTGTGGAACCAATCTTCTGAGTTTCCATTGTTTCCTATGGGAAAATCTGCTTCACTTAAAGAGCATTTCACTTAATGAGCATACCTCCAGAACGAATTAATGTGAGGCTCTTCATGTGAGGCACTACTGTACTTATGTTCTTGTAGGGATGTCATCTGAATAAATCTTCTGTCACTCATGCAAGCAATGTTGAATCTGTAGGGACTTACGCCCTTCAGGCCTGAGGAAGTAGACTCTAGTGCTGCAAAGTAGGTGCTTTCCTGTGTAAGTTCACGTAATGACATTTTCATCAACCAATGTATTTTTGATCTTTTGGTGCCTGGCTTGGTGCTGGAATAGGGAGAGAATGAAATGTAGCAGTGAAGAAAGTAATTCTGTGGGAAGGAAATTTGGAAGTAGGCAGTAGCAGTAAGGATTGGAAAGTAGCAGGGAGGAAGTAGCATGGTTTTCCCCCCCTCCAGACTATTTTAAAACCAGATGGAGACGAATTTTTGAATTTTAATAATTAAATGTGTTTGCTTTATGAACCGCTAACCTGATTTCTGAAAGTTGCAAGCCAAATATGGACTCTGTCCTTTCAACTAACAGTACCTTTGCTTCCAATAGGATCTCATAAATCTATATATATAAAAGAGAAAAGTCACTCACTGACTGACACACTCATCACCGCCCTGCCAAAACCGCTGGGCCTAGAAGCGTGAAAATTGGGCTGGGTGTTCCTTCCATGACTGAGGGGTGCACTAAGAACCGGTTTTCGGAAATTCCAACGGGAAGGGGGTGAAAAGGGGTGCAACGTGTTTTCCTCCCTATACTTTGCATTGAGAATTGCTGACTCAGCAACATTCCGCCCCAACTGCTGGGCCTGAAGCATGGAATTCTGGGAGGGATCCTTCTGTCACCTGAACTCCCACCAAGAACCATCTGGAGAAATTAACCCTTCAGGGGCTGAAAAGGAGACTGAATAACATCCAGCCAATTTGGTGCTCAGTGCCTGGTGCACTGGGAGATGATTTCCGGAGGAAGAGGTTGCACTGGCAAGGATGCTGCGCATGAGGGGAAATTGCGCATGAGGGGAAGTTGCGCATGTAGGAAAGTTGCGCAGGGGGGAAGTTGCATATGGGAGGAAAATTGCACATGGGAGGAAGTTGCGCACGGGGGGAGTTCTCACGGGGGAAAGTTGCGCACGGGGGGAAAGTTGCGCACGGGGGGAGTTCTCACGGGGGAAAGTTGCGCACGGGGGGAAAGTTGCGCACGGGGGGAGTTGCACACGGGGGGAGTTGCGCACGGGGGAAAGTTGCGCACGGGGGGAAAGTTGCGCATGGGGGGATGATGCGCATGGGGGAAAGTTGTGCATGGGGGAAAGTTGCGCATGGGGGAAAGTTGCGCACGGGGGAAAGTTGCGCATATGGGAAGCTGCGCATATGGGAAGTTGCGCATATGGGAAGTTGTGCATGGGGGGATGATGCACATGGAGGAAAGTTGCGCACGGGGAAAGTTGCGCATGGGGAAAGTTGCGCATGGGGGGGTCAAAGCTCATGGAGGAAAGTTATGCATGGGGGATGATGCACATGGAGGAAAGTTGCGCACGGGGAAAGTTGCGCACAGGGAAAGTTGCTCATGGAGGTAAGTTGCGCATGGGGGGTCAATGCTCATGGAGGAAAGTTGTGCATGGGGGGATGATGCACATGGAGGAAAGTTGCGCACGGGGAAAGTTGCACATGGAGGGAAGTTGCGCATGGGAGGAAGTTGCGCATGGGGGGTTGATGTGCATGGGGGGAAGTTGCGCATGCAGGATTGATGCGCATGGGTGAAGTTGCACATGGGGGGTTGTTACGCCTGGGGGAAAGTTATCCATGGGGGATTGATGCATATGGGGGGATGGCATACGGGGGAATTTTACTCCCGCAACGCGGGTATGCCTTTCGCTAGTTTGTAATAAAAGGGTCTTTTCCGTCATCCTTATCTTCATAAATTATTCTCCACATTCAGTAAAATGGGAATACATGATTTTCCCCACTTACGTTGCACCAGCTGAATACTTTTTGGCACAGAACATGAGGATGGTTCCAAGTAATGTAGAAAAGACGTCAGTATTCAGTGCTGCTCCCTGCAGACAGGTTGGGTATGGCTTGCCCCTGTTTTTCCCATTGCAATTCAAATGAAAAAGGGTCACCCCTACAGGAGGAGCTCCACATGTCCTGAAAAAGAATTGGAATTCTGATTCAGATTTAGAATCCATTCAAATATGAGCAGGAATTGTTGGTCTTTCATTTAAGTTCCAGAAAAGGACTTGAAGTCTCTGTGGTGTTAGACTGTCCAAATGTCTTGTGAACAATTGCTTGCAGCTTATAAGGGATATGTGAAATTTTGACACTTGGAAAATGTTGGGTAATCTGTTCTCTTAACTGTACATCCCAGCTGTCCTTAAGGCATTTCAATCTGTGTGTGTGTTCTCTCTCTCTCTCTCTCTCTCTCTCTCTCCAATCCCTGGAGTGGCTTCTACTTGCTTAGCAATTTCTCTACTAGCTTCCCTGATGTGAAGCTTACAAACACCCTGAGCTCAGCTTTGTGAACTGGAAATCCTATTTATGTGTAGACCATGCTCCTGTTAACATCCTGTCAACAATATATTTTGGAGATGGGGGATAGAGGGAAAAGAATGGCAAGTTCCCATAGACAGCACAGCACATGTCTTGTTTTTTCTCCCTTACATGGCTTAGTCCCTCTTCTATTCATAACGGTCATCTGGGGTTTTCTTGGCTATTGTTCCCTTTTTTCCAGTTAGCTTTCATTTCACACATCATTATGTGAAGCCCTTGCTTGCGCAGATACACTGCCCTTGTCAGAACAGAATTGTGTTGTGTGCACCTGCAGGGTTTGAGTTGAGGGAATATTCTGAAAAAAGGTTGGAAGTCTAGTTTTTGTGTGTGTGAATGCACCTGCTCCTAGCTATTTATCTATTTATATAATTTAAAACACACACACACACACCCTGAAGGTAGATTCTTGGCCTTAAGAAATGGATACAATATCTAAAGTTTTACGAGCAAGTGACAAAAGAACTTGTAATTCATATGTTGCGAATACCATGGTACCTTAGAGAAGACAAAAGGATGCTATTATCAGGATGGAAGTGATATCATTGTACAGATATTATACATAGCGGTGCAGCCCTTTGGGTTTTATATAGATATGACTCTGATGAGTATTCTGTGGGTGTAGAGATGTATGTAGGGTCATTTAAAGTTCCAGCTATATCTGCAAGGTGGCCTTGGTAAAACTGTTCATCGGTTAAGTGGAAATAATAATTGTGTATTCTGTTTATGTGATGAATATGAATGTGATAAAGGTTAGAAACTATTTTGCAAGATTGCAATCCCAGCCTCACATACTAGAGACTAAAGGTCCAATCCTTTCCAAATTTTCCACACTTATGAGGCTTCTATGCAGCCCTGAGGTTAGAGAACAAATGTTCCTATACCTTGAGGAGACCTCATTGGTGAGCGGGATGTCACCTCCTTGACATTCCTTCTTCTCCAGTAGGATGCAGCATATATGCCCCATTGCATCCACACTGGAAAGTTGGATGGGAATAGATGGTAGGTCATTAAATTCAGCAAGATTTGGCCATTAAATTCAGCTAGCTGTGCCAGCCTAGGCAATTCAGGAGAGGCATGTTGAGGACATGTTCAGCGTGGCCTAGAACAGTGCAGTTAGGCTGCATCCAGAGCCTGTTTCCAGGATGGACAAACCCCCTCACAGGTCCTCAGAGTTAGGCCTTCTAAGGAGCAGGAAAAAGTCTGAGTAGACCCATCCCATAGGGGTCCATGATAAGCCAGAGTAAAATTGGAAGTGATGGCAAAAAATTCTGAGTCTTGGGCCAACCACTCAGCACAGTTACACCAGCCCAGTGAGCATGCTGCCCTTGTGGATTTTGCCTAACCTTTGCTCAGGATATGGCCTATTTAGGCCAGTTTAGCTGGGCTATTTTTCTGGCCTAAAGTCAGGACTGCATTGCCAGTTTCTCAGCAGACTGTGATTCTACACTAGTTTTATTCTTTCAAAATCTTTCAAAATCATCATCATTAACAACAACAGTATTTATATACAGTACTGCCTTTTAGTTAAAAGTTAACAAAGCGGTTTATAGGAAAAAATAAAGAAATTAATGACTGCCTTCCCAAAGGGCTTCACAATTTTAAAAGATGCAAAAGAACACCAGCAGCTAGCCACTAGAAAAGACAATGAAGGCCAGTTACTCTTCCCTGCTAAATAAAAGAGGAGCACTTTCAAAAGTGCCTCTTGCCCAGTTAGAAAGGGTGCGATATCCTGATTTAAGAAGACACATCCTGATTTAAGAAAGCTGTGTCTAAGCTGACTTACACCTATGTGACTAACAGTGGGGGTGGAAAGAGCCATTCTTTTTCTCTGAAATGAAGGACTTATTTTATTTTTTTCAGTCAAAACTGACACTAATAAAGAAAGCTGATGACCTACTGCTGATGACCAAAGCTGGACTACTCACTCAGGGATGCCCTGATGAAGAGTTTCATTGAAGAAACATTACTTTTTGTTGTTTAAATTAGCCCTTTGAGACTTGCACTTCTGTGATACAACTTGCTGCAGCAGGGATAGCACTCAGGTTTTTATAGTTTTTCTAACACATTACTATTGATCCATGACTTCATATGAGCACAATAACTGCAGACTGTGCCACTCCAATAACATCTAATGAACTTCCTGTTTTTGCCTGATACTGTGTATTGCACCATACATTTTAAAAGGCATGAGTTGCAGTATTTTTTTTCACTTTTATAACGTTTGTGCTTAGCAGGTAATAATTGATCCTGTTTTAATGAAAGGCTGAGTGTCAGTGCAGGAGTCCAGTTTCAGCAGTCCAGCTCTTGCTACAAAGTAAGCTGTGTGTTTCCACAGCATAAATCCTGTGATGAAAATTTCCCTCTGAAATAGTCACTCTTGGTAAGTAATTCATTCTTTCAAGATACAATGGCATTTTGTTCTTTGACAGGTAATTACAACTCTATTGGGGGAGGGTAATTGAGTTCATATGCTAAAGCTTTTAGGTGTAGTTTTCAGTGAATTAGGTTAGCCCTACAATCCAGAGTAACTACGGGAGCACGTAAGAGACATTATGTGTACCCGTAGTTACTGCACCACCTAATGAAAACCTATGGGAAATTCATATTGCAATCCAGAGTAACTTGTTCTTACACCGGAGCAAGGACTCCCCATAGTTACTCTGGATTGCGCCCTTACTCTCTAGTGTGTGTGAATGAATGAATGAATAAATGATCAGCTCATTATAACATACTGTATTTACTCAAATCTAACACTCACTATTTCCAGCCAAATTTAGGGAACAATCCAGAGCAAGTTCTGCCTGCTCTGCCCTAACTGCTCTCTCCTAACTATTCTGTATCCAGAGCAGAAAGTTATGCTGCATCCAGAGAGTCAGGAAGCCTGGGCTGCCCTAACTGCTCCATAGTACGTTAAGTAATTGACATATGGGGAGGACTTGCTCCTGAGGGGACACCCCTCAGATCACACTGAACAAGGAACAGATGTGGTGCCTACAGTGGTGACACAACTCTGCATATCACCTGGTGCAGAAGTCTGTGTGTCACCCCTGGGATGCACGCACCTCCCTACCAGGACTGCGCAGCTGCCAAAGTTGGCGCCTGCGCAGTTGTTTCTGAAGCCAACTGGCTTCAGAAAGAGTACTACACAGGCACCATCTCTGATGCCTGCACAGTACTTTTCTGAAGACTTTCGGCTTCAGAGGAGACTGTGCAGGCATCAGAGTTGGAGCCTGTGCTGTACTCTATCTGAAGCCATTCGGTTGCCACTCCACTTCCTGAGTGAGGCCAAATGGCCGTGCAGAGGCGCGGACTTCTTCCGCTCTATGGAAGTCTCCTCTGAAGCTGTTCGGCATGCTCACTCTGTTTCTGCGCAGTGCATCTCAGCTGGCCGTTCAGGCCAGCTCCGAGGACGAGCGGCAGCTTCTGGCTGCTACTCCGCCTTGGAGCAGGCCTGAATGGGCGTGCTGACACCCGGGGCCTGCCAATGGACAGTCAATCTCCTCTGACGCATCACCCCATATGGAGCGCATCACCCAATGCAGCCCACACCAGCTGCACCAGTCTGGTGACGCCACTGGGTGCCTGCCCTATAAGGAGTCCCTGATGAGATGCCAGTACATTCTACAGTGAATACAAGGGGCTTCTTGGAGTGGCCTGCTGTATCCTGAGGTTTGTGGGAAGCCGTAGTTTGTTCCATATCCTGAGGTTCAGAGGCAGGGGTTGCAGCTAGGATGGCCAAGAACTCAGATTTTTGGTCAACACTGCCATTCTTACTCGGGCCTTATCATGGACCCCTATGGGTCTACTCATTACTATACCTGCTCCTGAGGTGGTATATCTCTGAGGACCTGGAAGAGGGCATTTCTGCCTTGGAAACAGGCTCTGGATACAGAATAACTGCTCTGCCCTAAGCAATGCTAAACATGCCCTTAACATGCCTCTCCTGAACTGCCTAGGGCAGAGCAACTCGGGCAGAGCAGGTCCACCTCTTTTAGGGCACCCTATGTTGCCTTGCTCTGCCCTAAGCCTCTTCCAGAATAACTGGGGAGAAGCATCTTGCAGTTGCTCCACCCTAGTGATAGATAGGGCAACCCAAGTGCTCTTCTGTGGACAGATTAGTTGTTCTGGATTGTGCTGTTAGTCTCCAAAATCATGGTGTGCATTAAATTCCATAGTTAATTACTTTAGAGTAAATACAACATTTTTGTTATAAGTAAGGGGTGCATATTAGATTCAATTATGCGTTTATATTTGAGAAATAAGTACATAGGTCCAACCTTGTTTTACACAAATCTAATTTAACAGAAACAACCACTGCAAATGAGAAGGAACATGCTGATCCCTTGAGAAGGGGGAAAATGCATCCCTTTAAAATCACAGTTAAAAAAAAGCTTTTTTACTGTTGTAGAGAAGCAGTCATGTAAGTAATCATTCCATTCTTCAGCTAACCAGGGAAAGAGGTCCTTTGCATTTCTAATAGCTGATTGTCTCTGTACAATACAAAGAAAAGCTGTTTTTAAACCCTTGTAAAGGCACACTTTTTATTTTTTAAGCTTTTTTTGTATCTGTAAGATACAGAACTTTTTTTGTATCTGTAGGAAGTGAGTCTTTATGGTTACAATCCTAACCTCTAGTTAGTCCAGCCTAAGCCTTGACATAAATCCTGTGCTGCTCTGGGGATATCACAAAACTGCTGTAAGCTGAGTTAGGCTGGCCTTAAATGGTTAGGATTGTGCCCCAAATCAATTTTTCCTTCGTTTTTAATCCACAGATTGTATTTAATCCAGAGGGTTTCCAGACTGGACCCTAGTGGATAATAAGGGACAACCTATACAGTATAGTCAACATAGCCAGAGGTTCTCAGTTTTAATCTAAAAAAATTAATCCTGAAACTGTAGAGACTCATTAAGCTTGGGCAGAAAAGATCAAGTGCATTGATAGCATTTTCCTTGTGTATCTTTATAGATGTAAGTAACTGATATTGCTGCCTGACAAGTGTCATCCCCTTATGAGTCATATGCATTTTTTCAGGAAAAGCATTCAGGTTGAATTGTGCACATTTATTATGTGACATGTGACTGCAAAAGACACCTGCAAGTTTTTATTCCTCCTATTTGTGAGTATACTTTACCCACAAATCTTTATGGACAGTTATGCAATTCATGTGTTTTTTATATACAACATTCTTTAATGCACAGGATCACAAAACACTTCAGCCCTGAGCTAAAGAAAATAGGAAGAGTTTAAGGTGAGACTGAAAGAGAGGAAGTGACTCAGTGGTTCAGGGAGCATTCCAGATGGATGGAACGCATGAGTATGAGAGCGACACCCAACTGTGAAAGGCCATAGGGAGAAGGTAGAAAAGGCCAAGACTGGAGATGCAGAATGTGCAGAGAAATAGGTGAATACGAGGTCACAGAGGTAGGGTGGAGTGAGCCCCGGAAGAATTTGGAAAAATAGGGAAATTATTTCTAAATTCAACTCAGACACAGATTAAGGTGGGGGTGGTGCATTTCCCCTTTCTCTGTGGCAATGTTGTCTGACTGCATCTCCTTAACGAATGATTGATTACAAATTCGTTCTGCTTGCCAAGTTTTATGTAATGTTATTAACTGATTGCCACGCATATCAGATAATTTCCAAAAGAAAGCAAACACAGCCCTGATTCGTGTGTACTTGCTTTTTCATTCATCTCCACAAAACGAGAGGGGGAAAAACTCTCAACTTGTGGCTTCAATTTCACGATGAACTCAACGCACAACCCCCTCCAAATGTGTGCTCTGTTGTTCAAAATACGAGCATGGCTTTTCAGAACTGAGAAGTTGTTAACAACTCCAGTCAGGAGGGGAAAATAATAGCAGAAATCTGGAACACATATGAGAGGAATAAATGTGGCAGCATGTCAAGTTTGGAGAGGGGCTGGGCCATTCCAAGAAAACACAGGGGGTGTGCGAGGTGGGGAGAGGAGATTCACTTATCTTTAAGCCTTTTCATCCATGCAGAAGGAGATATGATCTGACCTCTCTCTTGCCAGACATCCAGCCTCTCATTCTTCCTCTCTTTCTTTTTAGTTTGTATAGCTTTCTGGATTATCAATACAGGTGGAAGATATAAGAGCAGAAGCATATATTATATTCCATTTATATGTATCATATTACAATATGTGTTGTATTATATGTTAAGTAAATTTGGTGAATACCAACATTAACAATCACAAACACCTTTCATTTTTCTCCTTTTCATACATAAATGTAATTAATGGTGACAACCACATTTGGGTGACCGTAAGCTAAGTGGTAGCCTTGGACCTAATCTACCAAGAAACTCAATACTCGGCAAAATATCAAAAAGATGAGCACATGTAATAAACTCTAAAAAGAAACCTCCTAAATTTTTATTTCAGTTATTAATAGTTGAATTTGCTAAACAAATTCTGTGCCAAACATATTTTTAACATATTGACCTTAATTAGAAGCATTTGCTTGAGTGGACAAGAGGGAATGTTTAGGGCATGCTAATGAACTAGCTTCTCAATGTATTATAGTTGCAGTATTCTGTATGGCATAATTTTATAAAAATACTACGTTTTATAAGAGTCAAAATACCGTGAAGAAAAGAATGGTTAAACTTTCTGTTTAATAACCTTCCTATTCAGATGTGTCTGTTAACTTGGAAAGCTGTCAGATGGATTTAGCCAGTTTTAAATCACAGGTCCATCCATATGTTGACCAAATGTTTTCAGGAGATGTTTCACACACACACTGTAAAATAAATAATAAAATAGCTTTTCAAAGCATTTGCTAGCATGTTTGCCTTGAATGTGTCTAGGATGCATCCAAATATTGAAACATATTAAAGATGTGGGACATTTTAAAGAAGTAGTGTTAGCTATTTATTTATTTATTTATTTATTTCATGAGTCCAGAACATCTTACTTCAAAAGAATAATTCAAAAAATTAGAAATTAGAAATTAAAAATTGAGGTGAAATCTAAACATTAAAGAAGTGGGACATTTTAAAGAAGCAGTGTTAGCTACAAATAAATGTGTTGCAAACACAACCCATCACAATTCACAGTGACAGCAGTGGTCTCTGAGCAGAAATATCACTGCCTTGGCACCAGTATGAAAATGAGGGGAGGTAGAAGAAGGAGGGAAAGAGGGAGAGTGGATGGAATAGGGAGAAAAGGGGACAGTATGAGAGCTGGAAGGAGATAGTATTGGTAGTAGTAGTGCAGCTGATATATCCCCTTCTGGGCCTTGATCCACCTTCCCAATGAAATCTTTGACATGGTTCCAAATATATCCATCCTACACCAAAAGGCTTACCAGAGAAAACCTGTCTCTGCCCAAGACACAGCTTGGGCTTTGGTGTCATGACTCTTATCAGTGGACACAGAGAAGGAATAATATTAGGGCATAATCCTTTATGTACTTTTCTTGGAGTAAGCCGACTGAATATGGTGGGAATTACTTCTGAGCAAACTAGCATAGGATTACTCTGTAAGCCTGATAGTCCATAGGAAAACTTTCATTCTCTTTCCTTAGAGGTATCCATTATAAAACTTTTTTGGTATTATTATTGATTTCCATTATTAAAAACAAAACAAAAATTGGCAGATTCATTGAAGGGAATGTGAGATGCCAAGTGAGATGCAATCCATTTATATAAACTGTAGAAGAAAGGCTTGCTTAATTACATTCGATTTAATTGGCTTATTTATGGATAATTCAGTATTACAATTACGTTTTCAAAATCCTGCAGGCTAAACATTTTAGAATAAAATTATGAACCAGAATGATTTGATGTGACAATTATAACAATTATTTTTAGAAAAGATATTTATTAAGAGGTTAGTCTACAAGGCAGTAGAACTGAAATGCAATTGTTTTCAGTAGAATCTGCTTTGTGTGTGTTTGGCAACTTGAGAGGAAAAAAAAACTGTTTTTATTGCATGGTGTTGAAATCCAAATTCAGGTTTTCTTTAAAACTCATTGTAAGTGGGAGATTTTGTGAAGGCCATGAACTACTTTAATACATATTCCATCAACCTGTGATGCATTTTTTCTTGTTTGCATTCATTTCAGCATACCAAATGATTGAAAATCCAGCTACTTCTAGTATAAGCTTCATTGTTAGAAGTGAAACCTCAGATGTGCACTTGAATGGCAAAAGATATGCCCAAAAAACATTTAACTCTGTCTAAGGGTGGAACAGGGCAGGAGAAGTTGGATGAATAAGGAAAATCTTATGTCTGCTCTGTGTCTTTCGTTAGCAAAGAAACGCAGATTTCTGAGTGAATTGAGAATTAGATGGTCTTTCCAAGAGTCCCATTAAAAAATGGCTAATATAGATTAAAAGCTTAGGCCAGAACCACATATTACAAGAAACATAGGGCTTTCACAAAAGTTAAGTTGATCCCCATCTTGCCCCCACATTGGTGGCTGGTGGTGAAACTAAATGACGTTGCATCACATAATATAAATTGCATCACTGTTCACAGAGGAATGGAACTGAAGAGTCTACCATTTTCTCAATGAATACAAATGCAGATCATCCTTCCCACTGAGGGTTACCCTGAAGCTGATTTTTCTGATTTAACCAAATTTGGCACGACACTTTAAAGAGTGCTGGGGTGGTGAGCAGATCACTTGCTTCATCAGCTGGGGTCTCATTGTTCAGGAGGTTGGAGCAACACGCACAGTGCCTGCTATGTCTATGTGTCCCAAATTGGTGATACCATCATGCCACTGTTAACTATTTCTGGGGACCAAACTCCATGCATGGCACTATCAGCATTCAGCTAGCCCAGCTGCCATGACAGTTTTTGTATGCGACTATGTGAGTGAAAGAAAAAAAGAAAGCCAGATTTTGAAATATTTAGGATTAACTGTATAACTACTTTGCCTGGGACAGTTTTATGTTGGAAAATGCATCCATTTTAGCCTTCAGGGTTTTTTTTTCAAGCCTGAGCAATAAATTTGTATTGTAAATTACCACTTAATAAGGATAGTTCCTTGTGTCAAAAATCGAAAGTATTCCAACAGAAAAAGGAAATGAATACTTTGCTTTCTTTTCATTTTCTTTTTTGGTTGTTGAGGGGATGGGGGTGGAAATTGTTGCATATGGTCACCATATTACCTGTGATTTTTTTCCTCTTTTTCATATTCTTTTTGATGAATGGATTTATACTTTTACTTGTTTCGGGAAGCCATGGAAAAGGAATATTCAATCATTTCTAAATGCATATGAGAGGCTGAGGGGAAAAAACTACATCTTGGCATAGAATCTTGGCTGATTAACTCAATGGAATCGCGCCTTTTTGGCAATCTTTGTTATATTTTCTTTTAATAACACCCTGTCTTTCCACACTGCAATCCCTTGTGCACTGAACTTTCCCACCCATCATACACATGCAAACAAGAAGATAAAGCTTCTTTTCACAGAGAAAAAATTGGCCATCTGATTGTTTTGTGTATAGACAGTGAAACATGGAAGTAATTTTTGAGTATGCGAGAGTCTGCTCCTTCATAGCTCTGCTGTGTCCTGTTAAATTATTGTCTCTCTCCCTAGATTGTAGTTTTCATTGGTCTTTTGTTTGTTTAACCAACTTATTTTTATTGATGCAATTCTTTTTTATATGTCTTATAAATCATGTTAATAGAACAGTCTATCAACATTCAACCCCTGCTATGGTTTAGAAGCACTTTGATTGCCAAGAGTATCCTTTGCACATTGACTTTTTATTATGATTAAAAAAATAAAGAACAAGCAGTAGCGCAAGCAATATTTAGCTTTCAACTGTTGGCATGTTTTACGTTAATGAGAATAATTCATTAAAAACTTGGTAAGCGTCAGTGTTGTTAATGATGTACAGAGTAGGTAAGTAATAGAGAGGCATGTTAAGCTGCCATCAATTATGGTGTTTTCATGCTCAGTGTAATCCTGAAAAATTTCTTGCTGTTGATTAGGTGGATGAAGGATAATTGAAAATGGTTCTGTTAGGACATCTTAGATCCACTGAGGCTGAAATCCTAACCACTTGTTAGGCTGGCACAAGTCCTGGCACAGGTCCTGGCACAAGTCCAATATTGGCCTTGGGATGTTGCACAAATGCTGTAAAGCTTTTATGCACCACTTCTGTGGTGGTTAGATGAGTGCATAAACATGCACCAGCCTTCCACACCATCACAGGAATGGGGACACAGGTAGTTGTGCTGATGTAAATTAGTTGGGATTGCACTCTGAAGAGGGAAGAGACAAAGAATCAGGTTTCCAGCTGGGCTGCATTTTCTCTGCCTAAGGTAGTTGTTAGCAGGGTTTGGAGAAAAAGGAGGAGAAAGGGAATTTTCTTATCCTTATTCTGCTGAGTAAACTGGTAATAATGTTTTTTAATGAAATGAGGCCAGGCTGAATGGCTGTTTATCTTAGGGAAAACTGATAAAATGCAACCAAGAGGATGCCCTTTGGCAAACAGTGCAATGTCTCTAGAGATGACAGCAAATGCTGAGGTTGGAATCTCTGAAAAGTCCTTCCCGTTGAGTTATCTAGGGGGAGCAAAGTCAGAAGTGAAACTATTCTCCCATTTAGATGCTTCATATACTTGTTCTGAATTGCTTTTCAAATGTTCTCAGAACTGATTGGTTTCATGATGTCACAACCTGAGCTCTGCTAGACCTGTCTCCTTACTGCCCCCACTCTCTCTCCCCCCCATGTCTTCTCCCCACCCTCCAGAACATCTTCCCCACCACACTTGGGAATGTCTCTCCCCATCTCCTTCCATGACCTACTCACATCTCCACTGCCCAGTGGAGGTGAGCCACTCACCAAGTGAGCCACCAAGCGGTGGAAATCATGCCCAGCACAGGAGCTTGTCCAGTGCAAGCTTTGTGCAATGTTGGTAACACTGCATGTCAGGTGGCATATGAGGCTCAGAACTGAACCCTCAATTATCTTGCAATATGTTGCACTCTCTCTCTCTCTCTTTCATGTCCAACAATAGTGGTTTTGGGGCATTTCAGCCCTGGGGCTGCCTTCTGAGATTCACAATCTGTCCTGGACACCCTGAAGTGGTATCATGGCTAGAAGTGACATCACTGTGGTTCCAGAGTTCCTCCATGTCTACTTGAAAGTAAGTCCCATTCTATTCAATGAGACTTACTCCCAGGAAAGCAGCCTGATTTCCCAATTCCAAGATGGTAGCATCCAGTGCCAGATACCAAAATGGTAACATCCAACTTTTTGTGACCTACCCTGAAATGAAGTTGCAACCTCCTGACTTTTCAGAGACTCCAACCTCAGTATTTGCCCTCATCTCTAGAGACATTGCACTGTTTGCCAAAGGGCATCCTCTTGGCTGCATTTTATCAGTTTTCCCTAAGATAAACTTTGGGAACACTGATCTACACCATAGTATATAAGCAAAGCAAGATAATGGAGAAAGTAGAGAAAATAATATGAGCCTGCAATAGAAATAGCTGAAACTGAATTTTAACTACAAGCTTACATTTTAGTTTGGTCCTCAGAACTCACAGCCGTACCGCCAAATCAAACATTATGTGCATATTTTAATATACTGAACATTTCAATTTCTGTCGTTAATGTGTATCTGAGAATGCTGTTGCCAATATGTACTTCCAAGAATAAGCAGTGGAAATGAATTACATATTTTGTGCATGTTGAATCCATGTTGCTGACAAGAACTGCAGCAATGAACAGGCCAAGAGACTGCACTGGAGTTCCCTGGTGTGAGTCTCATCTCTGTTATGAACTCACTAAGTTGCCTTAAGCAACCCCTCTCAGCTTCAGCAGCAGTATGGGATAATAGTATTTACTTTACAGGATTGCATCAAGGTGCAAAGCACACTCAGAAAGTGTTATACAAATGCTATGTATAACATTTGTATAACATTGTGATTGCAACCAACCAAAAAGCCAGTTCATATGCCACATTCCTAAACATTCATAATATATAGCTCAGTGCCTAATTAAGTTTGATATAGGGTATGGACAGAGGTGGGCTTCAGCAGGTTCTCACTTACTCCATAGAGCCTGTTGTTATAGGACATATGTCTATAGGATGTATAGGACATATGTTGTTATAGGACCAATGTCTTCAGGAAAAGAACCTGTTGTTAATTTATTTGAATCCCACCACTGGGTATGGACTCAGTACTGTACGTTAATGTCAAAATGATATTTAAATACTTGGTTCAACATCTTGTCTGATCAGTGGCTTTGTGTAGGAGGTGAGGGGGTGTATATTCCCTACACCGGGTGATATACCTGAGGGAAGATGTGTTAAAATCATGGTTAGGAATAACCCCATCATGCTATATAATGTTTTACAGTGGAATGCAATAAAAACAGTGAAGTGATAACCTTTCTATCAAACATTATGGATAAAAGCCTAGAAAACAAAAATAAATTACACATGTGTATGTGAATTTGTATTAGACCAACTTTTCCAGATTGAGAGAAATTCAATGACAGCTGAATGGTCCTGATCCAGCACAGCCTCCTTCAACAACTTAAAGTCCCCCCTAAGCTGATGAATGTATCAAACCCATAAAAAATGAAAGTAAGGTATATATTTGCATTTTCTTGACAATTTGCAAATTTGCTTTAGCTTGTGTTCAGGTTTGGCAAAGAGGAATGCAAGGCCGCTAAGATGGTCGCATTTCAATGAAAGTGGAGTTCAATAAATGTTCCAGAGGTCAGATTCTCCCCCT
The DNA here is from genome assembly GCA_030015325.1 of Cryptoblepharus egeriae. NCBI lineage: Eukaryota > Metazoa > Chordata > Lepidosauria > Squamata > Scincidae > Cryptoblepharus > Cryptoblepharus egeriae. The sequence continues at coordinate 51,463,155 of JAREYC010000004.1, forward strand.
AAAAAAGAATAATACAGAGGATTGGCTAGGAATGGCCATTAAGGGAGGCAGCTTTGCTGACCCAACCACAGCATAGGAAGAGGGCTACTATGGGGGTGGCACACTGACCTCCTGTACCAGGTGACAAAAGTATCGTGATGCTACTGTGTCTGATTCAGTGTCACCCATTGTATTGCTTGGCAGTTGCCTCTTTCCTAAGGACAGACAAGAGTCTTGATCAGGCAAGAGGTTCCTTAAAACACTTGTTGGCACATCAACAGATGCTCAAACTTGGGATTTTTTTACTGTCTGTGATACTCATATGAATGTTGGTGTTTGCCACAAGTCAAATAATTAAAGTTTTTTAGTATCTCAAAGAAAATGTCTATTTAATGCTTCTTGATTCCTTCTGAAGCTCAATTTTGATTGAACATTGAACCCTTTGAGCAGAACACCTCAAAATTCTCAGCATAGTTAGCATACATAATATATAGCCTATATGCATTGCTGTTTATCAGATCTCATTACTGATCTCACATCTGTTATTTTTGGGAAAACATGTGTTTTCACTGGACTGACAGGATTCTTGGGTCAGCAGTGTAACACCACTAGATTTCTGGCTTATCATAAGCAGCAGAATCCAAATACAGGTACTTAGTATTTTAAAACCTGCTCTCCAATCATTCGCTCAGGGCCTGTAATCCAGTACACTTAGTAAGGTCTTCATTGCTTCAACTCTCTTTGAGTTAGCCCCATACGCACCTTGCAGAAGATATTAGAGAGTTTGGAACAGGGTGATATGTTCCATATGTAGCGCCTGCTGGAATAAACAGTGCACAGGAGACTTGTCAGATGTACATTCATTGGGGAGTCATTTATCTCCATGTGATTTTTACACAAACTTCAGCTCATTCAAAAGTGCAAATGTAAAATCCAGCTCAATGAAGCTTTCATCAGTGTTTAAGATATTCTTCTGGGTCTTTGACCTACAGATTCATTGTTGGATTCAATTTGCGCTTATACGAACTGAAGAGTGATACAAGTAATGTAATGAATTCATGTGCAAGCTGAAATGAAGTTTTCAAAAGACAGTAAACTTCAAAGAAGCCTTTAGTCACATAGATAGGCAGCCGGTGAAAAAGTTGCCACAAGTGTTTCTAGACTAGTGTTTCTCAACCAGTGGTCCAAGTAACACCAGTGGAAATTGAGGTGGTGTCTGGTGGTACTTGTGGGATCCCTGGACACCTGCCAGTTGGCAGTGAGACCAAGAACATGACGCAACAGCAATAGAAGAGTTGGCTTGATTGAGCACAACTTGGCAATGATGTTATCACTAGTTACATTCAGTGGTATGTTAAATAGGTGGATCATATGAAGTGATATAGTCAAGAACAAATGTTGAGAAATACTGTACTAGACCACAAGCTAGGATGCTCTGGTCTGTTCCTAAAGCCATACCTGCTGTCTGCTACCTGGCTAAGGTGGGTCTCACTCATTCAGTTGAATTAACCCATGACATTTTCAACTCTGTTTTTTTTATAAGGATGCATATAACAATGCTCTGGGTGCATCCTATGAATTGAGAACAGCTCCTATTTGAGCAAAAGGCAAACCGGGTCCACTTTGCTCATTTTGGATGTCAGGACCACAGCACCCTGGAAATCAAAACGTATCAGGAAAAAAGTGTCAAGCTGCAATCCTAGCCCCCAGGAAGGCTTGCAAAAGTCCCCGCACTTCTGTGCCACAAACATGTGCTGGCCTCCCTATATCACCAGGGGAATTTTTTGCTAGTGGGTTTTGCTGGCCTAAACTGGCTGGGATTGCACCCTCAGTTACCTACATCACATATTATTTTTGTTTTGCTTGACTTTTATTTCTCTGCCTCTCAGACTTTTGCCAGCAGCCTCCATTCCCTGTTTTGCATTTACAAAGTTGCTTTTTGAACCACGTCTGTTTTTCTCCTCCATCATTTAAAAAAAAAATTCTCCACCCTTCAGTCTTTTTAAATAAACCCCTTCCAACTGATTACTTGCCTGGGAGAAAAGTGTGTTGTCATAATTCCCATACCATGTCAGTCTTGTTTGTGTTTGGTTTTAAGTGTATTAGAATTTCTTTTCCAAGGAAAACATTCTCCCATGGTAGTTTTTCTTATTGTTGGGCTTACTCAGTTTTGGATAGTGGTGGTTAAAGTTATAGTATCCCTCCACCACCAATGTGATCAGTTGAAACAGTGGGAAGGACAGGATATGGATGGAATATTTGCATTGGTTAAGGGTAGTGTTACCATAATTCTCTTCCACAAAATTGGGACAGGACCCTCTGTCACACTTGCCAATATGTGAACACAATTCCCAAAAATCAGGACTGTTTCTGATTGGCAACCCTATTTGAGAGACAAGTCCTCACACAAATGGAAGCAGTTCGCTGATTTTAGTTATACTGAATTTATGTCGGTTGGCAACCTAATCTTTTGTTTCCTTGGGAATCTAGTCAGTCAAATGTTTGTTTCTTATGCATGTGGTATTTGAAGTCCTTGGTAATCACTTAGGGTGAAATCCAGAGTAACTACCGGGAGTCCTTGATTGCAGTATGATTTCCCCATAGGTTTTCACTAGGTGATGCAGTAACTACGGGTGCACATAATGTCTCTTACGTGCTCCCGTAGTTACTCTGGATCGTGCCCTTAGGAACTTATTGACATTTTCACCATGAGTCACTGACGCGTGCTTAGAAAAGCCATATAAACCCTTCTGACTTATTTTCTTTTGCCTACCATCATAAAGAATAAAGCAATTATGTGACTACTATTTTGCTAAATTTTTGTTTACAAGTAATATTTTTGTATTTGCCCAAAAACTCAAACCCAATCAATTTCTCGTAATGGGCAGCCCTAATAATAGCAGCCGTAATAATTTCTCATAATGGGCAGCCCTAATAGCCTCAAGCCTTGAGGAGCTTAATTATGTGACCCAGGCTTTACTTCCCCCACTACCTATCATTGACTGACTTGAAAAGAAATACAGAAAAAAGACATTCATTTATCTCCCCAAATTTACATAATCTTGCCAATGGCAAGAACTCAGCTCATTGCAAAAAGCAGGAGTTCAGCTGTTTCTAGGGCAGTTGGCAGCTGCCTGATTTTTGAATAGCCTCAGGCCTTGAGACAATTAGTTCACGGATCTTTCCCTCACCTCCTGTTGTTGGAGGCTCTGCAGGACCCACAGATTTTCAGCAGTTTGAACATTAAAAAATAGATGTCTGTATAACTTTCCACTGCTGAGGTATACATGGAGAGATTCAGACGTAGTTCTCACAAATAGATGAGGCAAATACACATGTTGACTTAACCAGTTTTCAATTTTGGGTAAGAACAATGTAATTTTGAAGTAAGGGACAAAATTTTTTTTACGTTTATTAGGCCTCCATGACTGCCCCTCCAATGGCAGGATGCATCACATGCCATACTGGGGAAGCTACAGGCATTCTCCACTTTCTGACAGTTCATTTTCTGATGATCCACTCTTTCAACAACTTTCAGTTATAACTAGAATGTACTTATTCAACAAATGTTCCATTCCTTCGACTTCTCTCTGCTGTTTCAAAGGCTAAAATTGCCTTCCCCACATTGATTTGCCTATGACATGATGATATAATTATTTCCGTATGCCTTTCTTCAGTAAATTCATTCATTGCCGACATATGCCTTTATTTATTTTAGTATAATTTGGTATATATTTTTAAAAGGTAAGGGTCCCTGGGAGGTTGCCTTATCAGTTGTGATTGGCTGCAGGTTGCCCTCCTGCCTTGCAGGCACCAGCCAGAGCTATTGGGTAGAGCCAGCACTATCCAATGACATCTCAGTGGTCATGTTGGCCAGCATGCTGGCACAGAACGTGGTACCTATTTATCTACTTGCATTTGCATGCATTCAAACTGCTAGGCTGGCAAAAGCTGGGCAGGACAGGAGCTCACTCTGTCTTGCAGCACCAGGTTCTCGAACTCTGGCCTGGTGGACAACAGGCATGGTGTCTTAACTAGCTGAGCCACTGCAGCCCTGTATGTGTTAATAAATATCTGTTATTTATGTAAGTGATATTGGGTGCAATCCTAATTAATATATGCTGGCATAACTCCCTTGGCATATCTTCCCATGAAATATCTTGCCATGGCATATCTTCCTAAGGTGGTGTAGGGGGCCTAGCCCCCCATGAGTGGGGCAGACATGTCACTTTTGTGATTCCCCCAAGTCAGCATAGGATGTATGCAGGGCTTATAGAGGCTAGCTGGAGGTTAGGATTGCAGCCATTGCTGTTATTATTGCAGTACCAACGAGTGTTATTTTTGCCAGTGATATTTGTTTTTTGGTGGCTATTTTGTACTTGCCAGATGAAAAGGACTGGGTTCCATTTTTCAACTGTTTTCACTTTTGGATGGTGCTCTGGTCCCTAACCTGTCCAATAAGTGGGGAATCCCTGTATTTCATTGCTAGAAAGTTGGTTAGGATTGCACCCTGAAGGTATCAAATGCTGTAGCTAAAGTCAAGTGAAGACAAGAAACATTTCTCCCCTCTCCTCACATTAGTTAAACTTGTACTTCAGGGGTGCCCAAACCACGGCCTGGGTCCAGATGGACCCCATGGTGGTCCTGCAGCAAGCTCCCTCCATCCAGCCCATACAGCTGTGGGAGTTCTCCTCCTCCCAGAGTATTCTGAGGATTACAGAGGCTGTGTGTACCTCCCCTCTGTGTATGTGAAACTGTTCATTAACAAGGAAGCAGATGAGTTGTGCAGGCTTAGGATTGGTTAGGATTGCACCCTCATTCAATTTCATCTCTTGTATTTATTCAAATTTGAAATGTAAATTAATTGGTTTTTTCCTGGCTTCCGACACAGTGTCAGATAGATGATGTGGCCCTCCTGCCAAAAAGTTTGTGCAGCTCTGTTGTAGCTGATGGGGGATAATCAACTCTGATTAATGAACAATTAAGTAAGAAAAGAGAACTTTTGTCGTATGCTTTACAAAATTTGGATTAATCGTAGTGTCCTGAAGAGATGGGGAATGAGAATCAAATCACTTTGCCTGAACTTGCTAAGAGTTTTTGGTGAAATAGTTTTGAAAGGATACAGATAATTCCAAAAATAAGAAAATGTCTGTTAATTTTAAATTTCTGTAGTTATTAAAATTGTAGTGCTTTGCACACTTTCTTGGAAGTAAAACCTATTGAACACAATGGGGCTTCTCAGTAGATATGGATAGGATTACACCCATAGTCTTTTGTATTTTTTTCAGATTTTGTACTTCTATTGCTTCCATTTTAACATGAGCACTATGTTTTCTCTTCTCTATTTCACTGTATTTCTTAGGAAGTGTGGAGGTATTAAATTTAAACCCTAATATTTTAACATGTCTTGAAGGACTATTTCTGAAAGCTTATTCTGCAGGGACTAGAGTACCATCTCCTTGCTTAAAACATAATGAACTAAAAGTTTATTCATAACATTTTCCATGATCTGTTTCCCAGACTCAGCTTTGCAAATAGTTTCCTTTTAAAAAAAACCCACTTTGCTGTCTTGCAGTTCAATTTCCTGTAGCACCAGTTATGCTGAGAATCACAGCCACAGTATTATCTGAAAATTTCTGGATTGTAATGTGCAAACGAAGCAGGGAGGGGCAAGCAGAAAGTTCCTTCCGCTCCTAAGAGTAATTGTCCTGATATGATGGATATTGCAGTTACCTGTCCAGGGCTGGAAAATCTCTAGCTCAGGGAAGTCTACAGCACTATCACTTCATTATGATTCCCAGCAATTCCATGCTGGGCAGCAACTAAGCTGAGAGCTTTTAGGCAGTGCAGTGCAACAACCAAAGCGTTTTGAGGTCCCAACTGTAGAATGGTATAGATCCACATACTCACTCTATTGCTCAAATGGGGTGTTTAGGGGTGGCAGAAGTCTATGGCAAGTAGCTCAGTTCCTGCCAAGCACATTGCTTGCTCTTCTTTTTTCTTGTATGTCTGTATTTATATATTGAAACCTGTTATCAGCTTTGTTCTGACTTAGGGCCAAGAAAGATGTGACATAGATCTATGATCAGACCTCTTGATATTAATTAGATAAGGATGGGTAGGTAATTTTGTTAAAACAAAATTTTTTAAAACAATTTGGATTGTACTTGAGTATATACTGTATGGATACCTTTTTCACAGCAGGGCAATTTAGATTGAGAAAAGAGAAAAAATGGGGCTTAACAACAGGCTGTTCAGAGGGTCTGGTGCAACAGGGTTCATTCATGTCATGTGTAGGCCAGCCATGATCTAAGCAGTTGTAAGGCTTCCTCTTTTAACTCTTCTAGAGCCACATCAGACACTGTAAGGGTATTATCATATTTTTAAGATGGTTTGCCTCACAACAATCTGAAATAGACTGATTGCATGTCCGTCTGTCCCCAAAATGTACAGCCCTTTTATATACTCCTGGCCTCAAATCAGTTCCCTGCCTATAGTTAGCTAATATGGTAGTGAATTCTAGCCTCCTTGATATGCTAGGTTTTCTGTGTGCAGAGATTTTATACAGAGAAGCATTTAAACCTGCAGTTTGACAATTAGTTTCAAACACAGTCTCAAGAAGGTTGTAGTTCATGATTTTTCCAAATTTGTACATAAGCATAGTTTCTGCTTCAAAGTGCTTGCTCCAGAGCAGTTAAGATGACTTTCTAACATTAGAGGATGATGGAACTGCGTGGACCTGTAATTGCTATGGATTTTGCGCATAGTGTGATATGAGTATTTTGGGCCAACGTCTTGGCTCACCCTTGAGTCAGCCAAGTCCCTTGTGCCAACCTAGGAGTGTTGCAAGTGTGCTGTGTCAATTTGGAAAGAGGCTGAATCAGTACATGGACATGCACTGGCTCAGTGAGGCTGGATTCATGCCTCACAATAACAACAGGGACTGGCACAAGGATTTGGGTAGAGTGGGAGAAGGCGTAAAGGGGGCATTTAAGCATAGGGTGAGGGAAGTTGATAGATTGATTCAGAGAAGGTCAATTTTGCTAAATCCCAACCCCCATCACTTAGTCTGGATCCCAACTCCCATCCCTTGTCAGATCACGTATATTGGTGTCAACTTTTTCACTGATGCAAATCCGAGTAGTTCCACAAAACTGATGCAGTGGAAAATGGAGCAGGAGAATTTATTCCTCTTACTCCAACTTGTGCAACTGGCCAGCCACAGCATCATGCTGGATATGGGTCAGGCCAGTTGGCCTGGCAGTTTCAGCATGGGTTAGAATTGGACAGTTAATCAGTGAAATAGGCACTACATGTTTGGCTGGCTAGGTATTTATATTGTACATGAGGACAGTATTCTTGTTAATACTCTTGTTAATTTAAAATTGATACAAGTGTTGCAACAGGTGTTACAGGTGATACAAGAGATACAAGTGATACAACAGGTGATACAAGTGTTACAACTCTATAATCTTAGGTTCTAAGTTTTAATTCATAAACCCTTAATTATTTTATGTATAGATGGCAAACCTGATCACTTAGTGTGCCTATAACATTTCCAAATAATTGTCCTTTGTTAACTTAGAATGACTATGCCCAATAATTTGGCAATTGTGTTTTGGGATGGGGGGAGTGCAGGCAGAGGGCAAGACTATTGGCGGGTGGGACGACAGGTGAGCAGTCAGGGCCTGGACACAGCATTTCTACCAGATCCAAGCCCTGCTGTCCAGGCTGCTCTCTTCTGCTCGGATCTGCATCTCCTGAGTGAAAAGTTTTCCTTTGCTCCTCATTAGCACAACAGCAGCCACAAACTCATGCTGGATGCAGATCAGGCACACAGGCTTGCCTACTCCTATGTAGCTTGGTGTTGCCCTACTCTTATTATTATCATAAGGTCAGATTGTCCTAGAATAGGATAGTTGAAAAATCAGCCAGTTCCCACTTGCTGTATTTTATTTTATGACAGTGTTTTATAGAATCAAATTTTTTAAAAACAGCCCAATAAAAATATCCCATGAAATGAAGTACTTAAGCTACAAAATACTAATGAAGCTAAAACAAATGACAGGAGACACAGTGCATGTACAGAGCCAAATGAGATGTGACACAGATAAATGTGATTGGAGGAGTTGGAGCTGATGCATTTTTCTTTTTCTAAAAGCAGCTGCTTTGGGGTTCTGTTGGATTGTAGCCAGTGGGCAGTAAGAAGAATTTTAACCCTTTGCTTCCACATTAATTTTCCTACTTGAATTGTTCCTTAGAATTTGCCATAAATGCAAATGGGAAAACAGATTTTGTTTTGTGTTTGGCTTTCAATTTTCCTCTCTGTAACTTATAGCAGATTGGGGAAGGCAGTTTGCTTATCAATATCACATGTTAATACTGTAAGTGTGCAATCCTAACCATTTTAAGCCTGGACAACTCACCTGGTATACCTTCCCATGTGGAGAGGTTGGTGTGTGCTTGTGCATTGTGCAATGCCCCCTCACAGAGTGCCTGGGGCAAAAGTGCCCTTCAGCACTTTGTGACAGCTCCAGGTCAGCACAGTACTTATGCTGGGGCTTAGGCCAGCCTAAATGGAGGTTAGGATTACAGCCTCAGCCTATTTATGAACAAGTTTCATTTCAGAAGCTCATTTGTAAGTTGATTTGTTCATAACTAACACATTGATGTCAATGCGTATTTGACCCATTTCGACCAAATATAAAAAAGAAAAAAATGTAAAAGTAGTGTAAATTAAATATCTTTACTGCTAAAAAGTACTTTTTACTGTGAATACTCTTTCTATTTACTGTTAAAATATTTTACAAAACTGTTTGCTGTTAAAATACTGTTATTGTACCTTAAATGCAACAGACAAGTAGAGAGTTATGTTCATATGTTTGAACGTTTGTATCTTGAATATATGTTTGTATGTATGAAAGTTTGCAATGGCCCATTTTCCAGCTTGTCCCCAATGTGGTAGTTACCAGTTGTCACTGTATAAGAGAGAAAGATGCATTCATAAAAAAATAACTATCACATGACACTGATGTTACTTTTTTCATTCTTATGCTCATTTTGTGCCTGGGAGAGGCCACAAACAGAAATCCATGGCCTCTTTTGGGCTCAGAGGATCTTCCAGATGTGAGTGGAATAGAGTTTGCTTTGGCACTGGAGGGTGTGTCTGCCCCCTGACCCCAGCCCCACCCCCTGACCCTGGGCCCACCCCCAACTTCTGGCGAACCGGATCTTGGGGCTCGGTGGGCCCATCACTGGTGTGTATGTTCACCTATGTTCGAAGTTTCACTTAACTGCTGAGGGGTGGTGATTCTGGAACTGACCCCCTGTGGATATGGGGACATCCTGTATTTAATTGTATGAAAATATGGACGTCTGTCAGTTAGTCAGTCAATCAATCTAATCTCCAGTATTTATATACCACTTTTCAACTTAAAAGTTCACAAAGCGGTTTACAATGAAAATGAAAAAAAAAAAATTAATAGCTAACGGGTCCTTGTCCCAAAAAGGCTCACATTCTAAAAAAGTGGTAAAAGAACACCAGCAGAAGCCACTATAAAAGACATTGCTGGAGTGAGGAGGGACATTGCTACCCCTGATAAATAAAAGAGGAACACCCACTTGAAAGAGTGCCTCTTGCCCAGTTAGCAGGATTTACATCACCATTATAGTAGCAAAACACATGCTGTAATGCTAAGTTACACTTTATTAGTACCACTGATCTTGTTCACCCCTTGAAGAAAAATCTATCTGGGAAAAGACGATGACTGTAGGAAACTTCCTATTCCAAAAAAAAAAAAAAAATTGGAGTGAAAGAGTTCACCACATTAAAATTAGGAACAGAGAAAAATAAATTCTAAAATTATCCGATTTGCCTCAGGCTTTGTGTAGAAGAATGAGTACATAATTATCAATTACTAATTGACAATTAGTGAAAAGGGACTTGGAATGCAGGTTTTCAAAAGGGATAATTAACTGAAAGATCTCTCTGAACTGAAGTACTTGAAAAAGTGCCATCTGAAATGGTCCAAGGGTTGTAGGGCCCGTCTATTACAGATGGTTGGAGCCTGGCATGCAGCACTAATGAGGTTAGAGGGTGGATTAAAATCTAATGTGTTACTGAAAATAAAACAAGGAATGATTATAGAGAGATGGGAGGGATGGTCATGTGCTTAAGGTGTAAGTCAGATTGTGTTACAGACTCTGTGATCTCTAAAGTGAAAGTTAAGGCTACTTAACTCTATTATGTGGGGTCCTGAATCTCCAATTGCTATGAATAGATGTTAGGAATACTGCCATATTATTTTCCCTTATTGCTTATTTTTATCCTATCCTTCTTCAAGCTGCCCAGAATGGCATGTTGTTCTTCTAATAACCATATAAAGTCGATTAAATATTAAATTGCCAAGTTAGCCCCAGTTAACTGGGCAAGAGGCACTCTTTCAAGTGATTGTTCCTCTTTTTATTTAGCAGGGGAAGAGTAACTGGCCCTTCTCACTCCACCAATGTCTGCTATGGTGGCTTCTGCTGGTGTTCTTTTTGCATTTTAGATTGTAAGCCTTTTTGGGACATCTGCTCTGTCTAGAGAAACAGCTCTGTCAGTTAAGGGAAGGTGCTAGGTGGGAGCTTACCACTGTAGTGAGCAGTAGTGAGTAAAGAGGGACTTCTGTGGCTGTGCAGCCCCTCTGACACTAGCTGCACAATCCTAACCATGTCTACTCAAAAGTAAGCCCCATTGTGTTCAATGGGTCTTACTCCCAGGAAAGTGTCTTTAGGATTGCAGCCTAGGTGTCTCTTTGGCAGGAGGATCCACATGAATTGTCACTATAGTCATGTCATGAAATGATTTTGAAACTTAGAAAATAGAGAAAAAAGATTTCAGGAGAATCCCCATCAATTCTATTTGAGCCATTCCGTATGAACTCAGCCAGCAGTCTCATGGTGACCAAATCAGATTTGACTGAAAATAATTGGGCTGGTACTTCTACATACATAATGCCAAATATTAGGTGAAAACTCCAAAGGGTTTGTATGCTATGGCCCTTCAAAACAAGGGTGTCATACACATTTTTGACGCTCGCGAATTGCGTATTTTTCTGTGTACCCATCTTTGGATGCTAATATCTCAGAAGTAAATGAAGTTTTGATATATAGAGTAATTATAATATATAATAAATTATTATATATATATATATATATATATATATATATATATATAGATAGATAGATAGATATATATATAGATAGATAGATAGATAGATAGATAGATAGATATTGATATTGATATTGATATTGATATTGATATTGATATATATGTATTGATATATTGATATATTGATATATAGAGTAATTTCCAAGGCAAATTCACCATGTGGGCAACTAACAATGGTAATAAAACTTTTTTTGCATAATTGTATGTATCTTGTAAACATTTACTCAAAAATTCATTTGTTTTCTCAGCTCCTTCATATTAAAATTTTGTTTGAAAATTTGTTTTCCCCATGAAAAGATCCCCATTTTGGATGCCAATATCTCCAAAACTCGGAGAAAGGCATTTTCTGATGACAGATTCAGAAAGCCTGAGCCCAAATTACTCTATATATCAAAATTCGTCCAGAAAATCTCATTTACTTCTGAGATATTAGCATCCAAAGATGGGTACAAAGGAAAATATGCAATTCACAAGCATCAAAAATGGGTGCCACCCTTGTTTTGAAGGGCCATTGCACACTAACCCTTTGGATTATTCACCTAATATTTGGCATGTGGCCATTATATATGTAGAAGTACCAATCCAATTATTTTCAGTCAAATCTGAGTCAGTGACTGTGCAAGGTTTTTGAGACTTTGGTTGAATTTGTATGGATTTACCCATTCTGAGTTGCTAGCCATTTGAAAATCAGGCTAATTATCTGGAAGTCTAATAGATCTAAATGAGCTTTTTACACATACTCAAAAACTTGATAGGATGATTTAGAGCCAAAAAAACTTGATAGGATGATTTAGAGCCAAAAAAACTTGATAGGATGATTTAGAGCCAAATCGATTTACTGCACATTGCAACTAATAGACTTTGAGAACAGGTCAAAGTGTTTGTGTGCCTAAACTTAAATTTTTTTAAAAATTGTAGTTAATCAAAATTTGTATGTATCATTTACTCACAAATCATTTTTTTATCTTGCTTCCCAAGCCCCAATTATGCAAGGAAAGGTGTACATTCAACTGTGTGGAATTCAAATTCCAAGTATATTGTGACACATTATTTTTGGCAATCAGTTTTATTTCTGATGTTTGTTCATCATGTGTGTATGTGAGTGTATTTGTGTGTGTAAGCTATAATTGTTCTTTGCATTAAATTGGAAGGCTAGGTTGGGAATAGAATTAGAAAACATACTGTAAAATTCTGTCAGTAAAATCAAATACTTGAAAGCAAGCCTTTCGGATGGGAGTACTTGTGTAAATGTTCAGATACGGAACATTTTTATTACACAGGCGTTGACTGAGATTCAGTGTCTTCAGTATGTTTGCCAGTGATCCTAATGTACACCAAGAGTTCAGTTTGTTCACTTCAGTGTGAATAATATCTGTTCAGCAGACTGCAAAGTGGAAGTTAATAGGAAGCATTTGCACAGTGGACCTCAGTATAATGTCCATGAGAGGGACTGTAGTGGTTTGGATGATACTGCTTGTAATCTTGTCATCTTGCTCTCTTACAGGAGGAGATCCAAATAGCACATTATGCAGGATGGGTAAAGTCCCCTTACCCTAGAGATTTGCAGACTGCTTCTTTCCAGGACCAGATGCACATGGGCAGAGCAACCCCAATATTAGCATTCATTAGGATTGGGCTTTCAGTCATAGTGGCTGCAATGGGAGTAGGATGGACGTTAGTGAGGCATCCTGCATGAGACAGGAGGCATAGTGTGATGCAGTCGTAGTATTATTATTATTATTATTATTATTATTATTATTATTATTATTATTATTATTATTATTATTATAATAAACCAACAGTAACACACAGCAAACAATTTCTACACACTGGTTTTTGTAACATCACAAGTTGGACCCTTCCCAAGTGTCTACGACTGTGTGATGTAGCGGTGTATAATGCATGCAGAGCCTAGTAGAGTGGCAACTAACAAATCGATATTTTGTTGATGCCAATTGTTTTCAAGTGGCTGCCCACGTCTTTCAGCACTGCACCTAGTGTGCCAATTTTCACTGGAACCACCTGTACTGGCTTATACCAGAGTCGCTGCAATTCAATTTTTAGATCTTAGTACTGGGAGATTTTTTCCAGTTGTTTCTTTTCTATTGTCACCAGGTATGGCAATGTCAATGATCCACACTTTATTCTTTTCTATAATCGTGATATCCGGAGTATCTTGTCAGTCTGTATCCTGAAGTCCCACATAAGCTTGACATGTTCATTTGTGACCACTTTTTCAGGTATATGGTCCCACCAATTTTTTGTCACAGGCAGATGATAGTTGTGACATAAATTCCAGTGGATCATCTGAGCTGCGCCTCTGTTTGTAGTCAGTCTGTATGATCTTCTTGCAGCAACTAAAACTGTGGTCAGAGCCATAACCAGATCTTATTCTTATTAACTTTTCCTTTGATCTTGATGATGTCCATGTCCAAAGCTGCCAAATTGCCTATAGTAAGCACCAACTGGTAATGCTTGCAACCTTAAGATAACAGTGACAAGTTTTTATAATTATCATCCTGCTGTGATAATCAGGATACCATCCTGGATGAAGGATACCATCCTTTCTCATGGTAGAGAACCATGAGAAACTGGGAAGGTCGACTGTTTTCTTAATTGTGTCAGTACTTCAGCCACATTCTTTGAAAGCTGAATGGAACAATCTGAAGAAAAGCTTCTGGTTTTATAGAAGGGAGTCACATCTTAAAACATAAAAATGGCTTCCTTTGCTGACAGAATTTAGTTAAAGCTGATTATGGAAAAAGGTGCTATGAGGAAATTTTATAGAGTCAATGCTCTTTATAAACTATTTGCTATATTTCATACAGTTTCATTTAATGCATCAGTTTTGCCTGCAGCGATAAAGAAAACTTCATAGCACATTTCGGAAAAGTAGAAATGAAAAACATGTGCTTGTTTCTTCTCTTTTTAGTGTTATTCTCTCCTTCTCTCATAAGTAAAGAACTTTGTTAGACTTCACCAAATGAGATCAGCAGAGGATAGATAAAATACAGAGTACTGCATATTGATTCTTTTACAGGGGCAGGAAATATTAATAAAATTTCATGAAAACTATTGAATAAGTTCACTGACATGTTAATAGTATTCAGTAGTCGTGGTTGAATCCAAATACAAGCAGCCTTGAAAAGCTCAGTTATCCCATAACTATATTAAATACAAACTAGACACCTGTCCTGCTTTGTGACATTGTGGCACTTTTGATGCACTGAAATGCCAAACTTTTTATTAAATCTTAACAGCAATTGTATTTCTGTGTAATATTGTGATTGCTTTAGGGTTGGATCATTTCTTAGAAGTGTGATAACAGAAAGGAGTAGTGTGATGACTCATGTCTCTACTATTCTTATTTCTCTTAAACTGCAATATGTGGGAGTCTTAGATCTCATCCACCATAATTTTGTGAACCCAAATACTGTAACTGTTGGAGCTCCTGACTTTATGTAATCCCCACTTAGGTGTTTTGGTTAAAATGAGAAAGATGTATGAATGATCCAAAGACGGGTTTTTTAATAAGCTCTTTGATGTGGTAGAATAAAGTGATACATACAGCAGGGTTAGTACTGAAACAGCATGATAGACAAACAGCATGAGACCTTCCCTTCCACATGAACACCCCACTACACAAGGATCACACAGGTTTCTGTGATCTTTTCTGAGGAATTAAAAAAAAATAAACGTGAACTAGACCATTGCACAATTGGGTGATTTGCAGTAGGTCCAGTTTTCAGAGCAGGTTATTTGCGTGTGGGAGGAAATGTCTCTAAACTATTTCTCCATAACAGAAATGCAGAACCTCCCTTCCAGCTGTTAGGCTTCTATCTCACACACTGCATGGAGATCTCAGGAGTCTTCCATCCACACGGCAGATCAGTTTCATACCTGCTGAAATTGCACAGTGCTTTAGCTTCCACAGCATTAACTATCCCCAGAACATTCACTAATTGCACTGGCAATATTTAAAGTGCACATTATGAACATTGCACATTTCCTACTGTCAGTTCATCCATCCACTTGCTCTCCTTTTCATCCCACCATTCAACGAACAGTGATGTGGCCACTAAAGAGTTATTTATTTTGCTTTTTCATTGAGTAAAAGTCTTTTACAATAGCACTGATTAAGGGGACGGAAGGCCTTTATGCTGTGCACTCAGAAGAGTCAACAGTCATAATTTCACTGACACTTTGAAGAAGGGAAATGGAGACTGCATCCAGAATCCCATTTTCAAAGCATAGCAACCTCCAAGGGCGAAGCAGCTGCAATTCAATTCAGCTAGTGGAAAATTCAAAAAATATACATTGTGGCTCACCCTCAAAGAACTGGATTGCTGGAAGAACTTTGTCTAGAAAAAGAAAGTTCAAATGTGCTGATACAGTCTTCTGAGACTCCTCATTATTTGGATGCGTTACTAACATAATTTAGCAGCTCCTCATCAAGTATATTAACAATCATTATATTTCTCTCAACAATTTTGTGAAGTCTATTGAATTATAACCATTTTTTTTCAAAACCTACCCAAAGCCAGGCTTTATGTTTATGTACAGGGTCACACTGATTCCCAAGAGCTGTTTCTATTTTACATTGCCAGTCATCTGAAGGATAAATGCTTCAGGTGTTATGGCTGTCACTGGTGGGACTGCCCTCAACTATGAACAGAGCTTCTTCCCTGATAGCAGTTGTATTGTGGAACTCAAGTAGAACCTGTCCACTTATAATGAACTGCTTTAAGATTTGCACTCTCTGCATAGTCTTAAAACTGATTGTATGATATCTTATAAGACATTTTGATGGTCTTTGTGTCAGAAATCTGAGATAGAAATAAATCATTCATCTTTCAGCAATCTGAAAAGAGTCGGTTTCCAGTCTCTGAGAGAAGTGCAATTTTGAGATTTTAAAAAAATTATAGTGTCACATACACATTTCATCCTTTTGTGCCAGGATTTTTGGATGTTAAAAAACATTTAAGAAAATCTTCCTGTGATAGATGACAATTTGGATGATTGTGTGATGGAAGCCTGGCAGTGGGGTATCAAGCCTGGCTGAATCATACTGTCATTGGATGCTCAGGAGATGGCAGTATTTAACTGTCAGAAAGGTTTTCCACCTTGCAGTGTTCCTTTCGTGAATAGGCATCAAATCTTCCTTTCTTCTAAGGAATTCCTACTGAGTTTTGATGCAAGCCTGACTTTTTCCCTAGTAGTACTGGAAATAAATGTATGATGTGAAGACAATCTGCTGCAAACCCACAGCATTCAATTATTCTTTTATGGGTGTAAAGTTGATCACACTTGGTTGGACTTCATACTAACTTTATTATTTGGCCTTTTTTTAGTTCAAATAGAATGCATTTTTACTAGGCCAATTCTAAACTCCGGTTCATTTAGAAAAAAACTGTATAAAATAATTATTAATGCCTCAAAAATGTGACTACATTACAAGGCTGTACAAATACAAGATATGTCATTTGTGCACTTCATTTATTTGCAGGTAGATCGTATAAATTTTATACAATTTGGCATAAAACCAAGGCAGAGTGATTCCTAACCCCCAAGCCAAAATTCCTACCCCAACAAAAAATTGTAGGCCCCCCCAAAAAATGTAGGACAAATGTAGGATATGTTAAAATAAAGCAGACATACTCATATTGCTTTCCTGTACTTAATTTCAACACTTTAAAAATTGAAAAGCTTTTAACATGCATGATTCAGACTCAGACATGTAAGATGCCCTCAAAGCACTCATACATACATACACACACTCACATATACATACACACACAAGCACACACTCACACACTCATACATACACACACAAGCACGCACATGCTCATACATAAATACACACACAAACGCACACACACGCTCATACGTACATACACATACATGCATGCACACACAGACACACACAAGCATACTCACCTTCAGGCAGTAGGCGGGGACCAGAAGCAGCATGCCATGGCTGGAGAGGAGGCAACTGCGCAGCCTGGCTAGTAAGGGAGTGGAGGCACTGTGGGAGACCTGGCTGGCTGGTGAGAGGGGGCAGCGTGGCCAGCATGGTGGCCGTGGGAGGCTGGGGCCAGTTGCTGAGGCCCCAGAGCGGGCGGGCCATGGCTGGAAAGGAGGCAACCACGCAGCCAGGCTGGGGAGGGAGCGGAGGCAGTGTGGTCACACAGTGGCCAGGGGAGAAGCGCATAGGCGGCTGGTTAGAGGAGAAGAGGAGGCGTGGAGATCCGGTCCAGAGAGCGATGCGCTCACCAGAGGAAGAGGTGCAGTGAGGCTGCAGTGAGCTCCTAGGGTGCTGCAGGGCTCGTGGAGGCCTCAGTCAGATGCGCGCTTTCACTTCTGGCCAGAGGCGGGGGTGGACCTTCCTCCTGGTCCCACCTTACTAGTGTCTGCTCTGAACTAGAGCAGCGTGCAAAGTCTCTTATGTGCTCCTGTAGTTACTCTGGATTTGGAGAGTAACTCATTGAACACTTCTGAATACCTATGGAAGAACATCTCAGTAAGTCTGACAGGGGGTCCCAGACAGATTTTTAAATTTGAAAGTGAGGCCCGGCTGAAATGCCTGAATACCACTGCCTGAATACCACTGCTCTATGCATTTTGTTAGCTTACGAGCACCATATAGCAAAAAATTGTTCATATATGTTATCCTGAAAGCCAGGAAAGGCCACATGGACTTTTAACTTCTTGCTTATTCATTTATGTTCCCATCTATAAAACTTAAAATAAATGCATTTTCAAAAACAAAAAGACAACTCCTAGAGTGTTGGACTACAAGTTAAGTATGAGAGGCCAACATAAGCAGGAACTCAGAAGATCGTTAAAGTTATTACTTTGCATTTATATTTTTAATAATTGAGATTAATGAATGAGTTGTACTGTTGATTTTTTGATGCATGGCTGGTGTCTAAATTTTGTTTTGTAAGAGACTGCTGGTTCCCTGCTAGCAATGCTTCTTTCATTGTGTGCTAAAGCCATTAATGTCTATTTCGTTGTAGATTTCTAGACTCATGTCTCCTGTCTTCATTAGTCTTGTTTCTCTTTTCCTTCTTTAATCCTTACGATGATTTGGAGAACATTTTAAACAGCTTTTTATGCAGTTAAAATAGACAGGAAGAAGAAAGAGACATAACACCAACAGGTACATATTATAATTTTTTTTGAGTAATTTCAAGTTTTATGTTTTCTATTCTATTCATCTGAAAGTTTTGGCATTAATTAACTGAGAGGGGGGAAAAACATCCACGGAAAGTCATTGCAAACAGAGATCTGTAACGTGAGACTGATGTATTAGTGTGTGTTATGTTTCACTGTATAAACATATACATTTTCAAAATACAGTTGTAGCATTTCTCCAAATTGTAATCCATTAAAAATGATATGTTCCCCCCCTTTTGAAAAATGAACCATGAGCATTTCTAGCTTGCTTCCCATGACTAAAAGAGGAAAGAAACTGCTGCTTTGAGTTTTCAAACTAGCTTTTGGTTCTTGTCAATTCCTTATGCAACTGTGGTTGCAGTCTTGTGTGCATTCATCTGGGAGGAAGCTCCGTTGAACTTTGAATGTCTCTTCCCATTTTCCCCTTATGATTGGGGGGGGGGGAGGGTGAGCAAATGTAAGGCTTGCAGGATGCACTTTATGTTTTCCTACAATGATAAAACCCACTGACTGAAGCCAATTACAAAATAATGGCTGTAAAAGCTTGAAGGCAGATGCAAAATGGTGGCTTGTGATTCAGAGCCAATTAACTGTTGAACCTTGTGTTGCACTAAAAACACTAAGAACCTGATCAAAACTGGCCACCAGAGTTGCATTTGGCAACCAAATTCTATAAAGTAGTGCTAAGGCAGGCATGCAGATACAGTAGTACCTGCAGAAGGTTCTCTTCCAGAACTCCCCATGTTTAAGTGAAACTACAGATATGGGAGGATGCCTCTCCCTCATCCTCCTCCTCCTCCCCATCCTCCTCCTCCTCTTCCTTCTTCAATGAGCACTTCCCAGTGCATCTGATCTGCCGCAACAGTGGATGTCTTGTTCCACATAACATTGAGACTTTTAAAATCCCCTTGGGATGTGGATCTCTAAGTTCTCACTGGTCTTCCAGTGAGGCCCCAGAGCGGGCGGGCCATGGCTGGAAAGGAGGCAACCACGCAGCCAGGCTGGGGAGGGAGCGGAGGCAGTGTGGTCACACAGTGGCCAGGGGAGAAGTGCATAGGCGGCTGGTTAGAGGAGAAGAGGAGGCGTGGAGCATCATCTGCAGCCTGTCCATTGTATCACAGTTGCTGCTGTACTAGTTGGCAGATGCAAAATATGACCAGCCAACTGCAAGTGACGATGGGCCATTATAGTTTGTAATCGTGGAAAGTTGCTTCACCTCTGAACCTCCTCATTTGTAATTTGATCAAAGTAACTAATACCCAATATGTGGTGTAAACAGCGATGGTGAAAAGTATCCAAATTCTTTCCTACACATACTGTATGGCTACAATCTGAGGAACTATACACTGACATTGTTATGGTGCCACCTATGGGAAACATATGGGAAATGCATAGAGCAATCCAGAGTAAGTGCCTTTTATGTCTTCCCATAGTTACTCTGGATTGTAGGGTAAGGCTTCATGTTTCACTATCATATAATGCTGTAGATAGAAGAAGCATATTATACAGATGGAGCTTTATTTTTGTATCAGTTGACTGTGATGACCATATATATTGTAGCTGCTGGTATACACCAGTTGCCTTGCCAAGCCAAGACTTGATATCCACATCTGCGCCATCTTCAAAAGATATTATTCTAACCACATAAGTAAATTTTGATAATTTTCCTAATGTCTGGCCTTCAACCTGGGTCTGTGGCTACTGACTTCCAGTGCCAAATTGCATGGTCTTTGATTTATCAATACTGATTTTCATAGCAACTCTCTTGGCAATGACTTCTAGTGATGTTGTAAGTGTCTATAATGTGGTAGGTGAATGAGCCAGGTATGATCTGTCCATGGAATACCAACTTTTTGCGTTGTTCTTGGAACTTAATGCAATGCCTTCATAGAAGGCATTAAAAAGTCTTGGTTTACTGGAGAAACTGGAAGATACTTTTTCATCATTGGGCTCTAGTTGAACAAAGCAGAGGCCATGGGCAGATGTCATTGTCCTCTTCTGGGCTCAGAGAATACCCAGTTGGAGGTGAGGTGAGGTGGGGGGGGGAGAAGAAAAATTGAGCAGGGAGGAATGGGTGACATGAAGGATGCAGGAGAGGGTAGATCCAGTGGTAATGATGTGTGCAGGATTCTATTCCCATTTTTTCAGCCTCCTTTATCTCCTCAGATAACCAGCTACAACGCTGGCTCACACACACACAATTTTATGGAGAGATAAAGGAATTTAAATGCCCTTTGCCCTCTGAAGTCTTCTTATTCACAGCCATCTTTAGATGCAGTATGCTTATCTTCAGTGGGACTACATCAGTGGGGGAGGGGAAGGATAGGGATTGGGCCATAAAAGAAAATGGATTTTTCCGGAATTGTTCAGTGATATGCTATTAAAATGCCTTCTTTCCTAATACTGAAGAAATGTTGATCAATATTGTCTATTGAGAATACACATTTTTGTAAGATTATGGCTGGAATCCTAATCTGCAGTTAGGCCAGTTTAAGCTCCGGCATATTGTCCTGTGCTGATGTGGGGGTGTCACAAAAGTCTGTGCCACTCCTGGGGGTGGGTTAGGCCAGAGCAGACATGCACTTGCCTCCCTGCATCAAAACCGAAATAGGAAGACCGATGAGTTGTGTCAGCCTAAGTTAGGATTACATCCTTTTAATCTTATATTGTGTTTTGCAAGTACAGTATGATCTGTGAAACTTTATATAAATGTATAGTTTCATATTATTTGTATATTGAAAAGTGACCTAAAACTGTAAATGAAGAACTTGGACAATATAGAGGGGAATTCAAAATGAAGATACAATTCCCTCTGTTTCTGACACCATCCATCAGCAAGTAGACAGTGAATGTTTTTAATTTTGTTTTCCTCCGTCCTGGAATTTGCAGGAGTTCCTTGCCATGAGTCCTTGTTGACACAATGTTGGCTTTATTTCATGGTGTATTAATTTTTATAAATATAAATAGGTCAAGAACATAAGCTCAATTCATTAACATTGTTAAAAATTCAAACTCGGGGTGTAGAAATATGAAACAGACTCTTCTTCTGCAGCTAGACACACAGCTTCCACACAGCTTTGGTGAGATCTAGTATTAACAACAGAAGAGGGAATGAATGCCTGAAGGCCATGATTCAAATCCCACCGCACATCAGTATGTGGTGATAGGTGGCTGCCAGCAGAGCACGTCTCTGGCCAATAATATTTTTAGAGCTGGACTGGTGGCAAGAGGCCTCTCATCCCACAAACTGAGAAAGGCCATACTTCTAATTAATCCAGGCAACCACTACCTCCAACTCTGGGAAGATGGCTTGAGAGAAACTTTGCTTGGCTTTCCTTTCTTGGTAAATTTCTGGAGAAGCTGCACCTTTTATTTGCACAGTATATTTGAATATGTAAATAATAGCCACAAGGAGCTTTATGACTGAGAATAAACAAAGTGGCACAAAAGAGCATCCCAGCCCTAACATTATGGCTAAATTGCATCAAGGTGTCCATTCTAATCAAATTACTCCAGAAATAACAGGAGATCACGGTTCACCACTGTTTCATGGCCATGTGCCATGCCATGTTACAGTATTTGAAAAAGGCCAATATAGGGTATTGTAAAAGTTAAGGCAAAAAGGAGGTGAGCGTTTCTGGAGTAAGGGAGCAAGAACAAGTCCTATATAGGTACGTGGTCTTCAGTAATTGTTCAGTACTTTTTATATTCCCTACAAAGAAAAAATGGATTGTTCCAGGGGTGAGGAAAATTGCTCAAGACAGTTTAATAAAAGTATATGTACTTTCAAAAGTAAAATATGTCATGCTGTGAAACACAGATATAGATATAATACAGTAATTATGTTTCTTTGCTGTGGTCTCCATCTGGAAGATGATAATGTTAGCAGAGTAGATGTCAGCTGTTCCGATCAGATGTTTACCAACTGTAGAGTTAAACAATTTGAAAACCTAACTACTTATTTCTGTAGTATGACTTTGTTCACTGGGCAAATGGCATCCCCTGTCCATGTTTTGAAAATCTAGCCTACTCTGGTTGATAAATACATATTAATTATTAAATAAAATGTTTCTGAATTGTGACATAATCAGACTGATCTTCTTCCAGACAAGAATGGAAGGCAACAGTGGATACAGGTGGGGTGGATCCAAGGGATGGCCATGGGGGCCAAATTTGGGCCCCTCATATTCCTAGTGGGGAATGGTATCTTCCAGGTTGGGGACCAAAGTTGAGCACCAGGTTGATGTCCACTAAATGGAGCAGTGAGATCATACCCAACTAAGAGTCCAGGTCTACTCACCACTGGAAGAGGTGGCTCCAGAGTTGGAACTCAGATCTACCCACCCAGCAAACGTTGCCCACAGAGACCAAAATCCAATCAACAGCCTCCAGCTACCCTTTGAGAGAGGTGGCAGAGATGGAGTAAGGGGAAAATGGGGGCAGGAGCAGAACTAGGAGGGAGGGGATAGGGCAGGGAGGGTATAGGAGAAGATGGAAAGTTTTGTAAAGGAAGATAAAATCAAATTAGAATTGTACAATTACATTGCAAATTGTAATTAGAATTGAAAATCAGAATTGCAATTGCACTAGAGATGCTAGAATGGATGGTAGCAGAATAAGCAGAGATTTATGATTAAAATATTTACTTGATGGTATCTCCTGACAAGATCAGCTTAAACTTTAAATTTGTACAAGAACCACAGGAGAAGGGAAAAAATGAGTTGAATTTTAAAAGCTCTCTAGATCATGTTCAAGATTTTCTAATTCAGCACATAACAAAATGCTTCAAAGCCCTCCTTATTTTCCATGGTGGCATAAGAAGCATCAGATGAAGAGAACTTCAGAAATTCTAGAGTATGTGCACAGAAGCTCTGCCTACCTCTCACTAGATCCTGACCTTTTCTTAGACTTTGAAACTGTCTTCTTGATGCACATCCCACCCACTTCATGGCCAGGAATAATGGTTATCTTAAAGCTGAAACCAGTGTGATATATAAACAAACCACAATACTTACTTGGCAGCTGAGAGATTGATGGAGTTCTTAAAGAAAGGCTCTTGAGAATACACCACAGTGTGCAGTGTTGGAAAATATGCACTGATTATATTTTTTTCTGTGAAGAAACAGGTGAGGCCTCTATGGGCTGTCAAGAAACAAATGAAATATAAATATGAACAATACTGTGCTATTGTTATTGGTTCCTTTATTTGCAGTTAGGTTACACAGGTATGTTGGTGAGTATTCAAGACCTCTTGGCTATAGAGATTTGTGTCTCTTTCACAAATGAGAAAGCTACATGATATCTTTAGCAGAGGAGATAGCATAGCTGTATTCTTGGAGTAGGCCCCATTGAATACAATAGGACTTACTTCTAAGTAGAAATGCTTAGGATTTCATCCTATGTTGGACTAAACAGTATTAGTATTTGAAGATGAGCAGCACAGTCCAAACCTGCTGGAACAGGCAGTCTTGCTTGCCTAAGCTGTATCCAGCACAAGTTTGGGGCTGCTATTGTTGCTGTGCTATCAGAGGTCAGGGAGAAATTTCCCCTTACCCCATATCACACAGCAGCAGCCCCATGGGTCTACTCAAATCTATGCCACTGAAATTGGTGGCACAAATACGAGAACAGAGCATCCTGGAGCTTCTATACACTGTCTGGAAGTGTGGCTTAGATATGACACAAGTGCTGGATCCCAGTCCTGCCTCAAGCTTCCTGACTATCTGCCTGCTTACGGTTGCATCCACAACCTGCCCTCCCCATCCCTTGTCTCCCATCTGCCTCCTCCCTATCCTTACCCTGCCCCTCAGACCTCTGTGCTGGATGAGATCGGACTCCTAGGGCCCAAAGTGGCATGGGGAGGCCAACACACCCTTTCCTTTCTCCCCTTTACATTATTTATTATGCACTGTAAGTGTTAAATTTATTGTCTTAACTTACATGCCTATATTCATTGGATTTTATCTTTGTATAGTTTTTGTTTTTATTTTTTTTATAAGCCTAATAAAGGTTTGCTGTGCTGTTCTGTGTACATTCGGTACATATTGTTTGTTGTAAATTAAAGTAATTGTTGACCAAATAATTATGTGGAGAATTCCAAGTTCAAAGATTACATTAAAAGCTCCCAAGAATTCAACAGTCAAAGAATAAGACGCAGCTCCCCTTAGGATTAGAAAATGTTTGAAGTAAACAGTGTCAGTACTATAAATGGATAATTTATGTGCCTTATCAATGGTCCAACAATTGATGGTGTCCCTTGAAAATTTTAGTGCACTGTTAGTGTGCCATGAGATTGACCAGGTTGAAAACCACTGAGACGGGGTCTTGGTATCCACAAGGGATCTGTTCTCTCATCCCCTGTGGATACTGAAAATCATGAATAAACAAATCCAGTTTTAGACTCCTTAAGCCTTCCAAGGAGACCAGAGTTGTATTGTGGTTGGTTCAGGAAAATTTTCTCAAGTCTGCAGAGGCTATGCAGAGGCTACTGGGGTGGGGGTGGGGGCTGTTCACAGTAGTGTGTGTCACCTGCAACGACAGATAAATTTTACTAACATATAATAAAACTTTAGGATTTCTATTTCTTACATATCATTAACCATATAGCATTCCAAGATGACTGTGTAGGCATGAGTACCATGTATGTTATTGGTCCTTTTTATTGATGTATATCGGGGATCTCCAAACCCTAACCCAAGGGCCAGATATGGTCCTTGGCAAGCTTCAATGCGGTTTGAAGCAAGACCCCTCTATCTGACCCTTTGGCAAGCCTTGTAATCTGCTCTGAAGTCTAATACATTCTTATATTTAAATTTATGTAAATTTATTCAAATTTGAAATGTAAATTATTTTTCCGGCCCCAGCATAGTGTCAGAGAGATTATGTCATCCTCCAGCCCAAAAGTTTGGATACTCCTGATGTATACAAATAAGGTACTAGGCACAGAATAGTTGAACCCTTCAGTAATCATTCTGATGTACTGGAAAAATGTTTGCTTCTCGATGACCTCTTGACTATTGAGATTGATACTATTGAGATTTGAGACCATAATTAATCCTGTGGTCATCCTCGGCAGCATCATGTTGTTTATTATATGTATCTGAATCACTGAGTATAGAGCTTTATAAAACCAAATTATCCTTATTTTTATGTTATTATATTTGGATATTTTTAAGGTTCTACACAATGGACTCATCATGGAGATGGACCATCCAACAGCAGGGACGATAGCTGTTCCAGGTTGGCATAATTATTTCTTTTATGTACAATTCTGGGCCCAAGAACATTACTCTCTTCTACAGGGAGTGAAACAGTAGGTTTCATGGGCTACAAGAGAAACACGTTTTACAGTGTGCCTTAATTGAGTTGGTGCACACAGACTCATTGAGTGGACATTCTTGCTTGATGTGAGATATGCAATCCCAATTGGAATTGTGCTTGGAAGACACACACAGCACAACCTAACTTGGGCTGGATCAGGCTTGAGTTGGGACTGCTGATGTGCTACCACTACCAAAGGCTTGTTCCCTTCCCTGGGGTAGGGCGTCAGTAGCCCCAAAAGATCTACTCAGAGGTTTACTCTACCTCTACTGGTGGCCTAAGTCCAAGTAGATGGGAACAGCTAGAGGATGCTACCAGGTGCCTAGGAATGGAGGGTCTGGTATTACTGATGGTCAGTGCTCCACCTCTCCCACCCACTCACCCACATTTCTGCCCTCTGCCCAACCTCCCACTGCCCTTGAAAGCCCCCACCTCCACCCCACTTTTTCCCCACCTTTCTCAAGCCCCTTGTGCTGGCCTGGAAAGACCAGCTCAACTTACTCCTCATCCACATCCCGTGATGGGCTGGTCCATGGAGGCAAGCACACACACTGTATCGTTACTGAATGTGGTGCATAAAACTTGTGTGACATTTGGAGGCCAGCACAAATGACTTGCGCTGGCCTAGGGGACACTGTGGATTGTGCTCACATATGCAGATCAGATATACTGATCATACCTCAGCAGGTGGCAGCCTGTCTTTTCTATGCTCCTTAAACTTTCAGAGATTATTAAGGAGTGCTTCATGTTAGCTCTCTTGCCTGTCTTTCCTCACAGAAGTGCGTGGAATTCAGCATTTCCTGTAGCCAAATCTCTGTGATTCCTGGGGAAAGGGGCATAGAAGAGGCCTTCTAATTTAACTTTGTGGTTTACAAAAGCTCCTTTTGATAAAGTATGGGAACCTTTATCTTTTTAAAAAAAACCTTGAACATGGGTTTGATGAAATGTTCACTCTTTGTTTTTACAAATGTTTCTGTTAAACCATCTATGATGGCAACCCTCAAACCACTTATTCCATGGTAGTTCCTTTGAAGTTAATTGCTTACCCTGGAGTCAGTTGGACTAATCTGGAAAAAAAGTATGTGCACATCTGTGTTTGTTTTAGGTTTACCTTGAGCTTTACTTAAACTGTGGCCTTATGTGTTTGAATGAAATGGCAAAATATGGTTGAATAATAAAGGGATGGTACCATTTATAGCATGGCAAAAGGGAATCTCCTAAAATTGTTTTTTTAAAAGGAATTGTTCTTTCTTGAGATTATTTGGATAAAGAAAATAGACCTGAAGCATGGAAAAAATGAAGATAGTGATCTCATAACACTGCCTTTCCTTGTTTCTCTATATCTTTTTATCAAATTTATTTTTGTTTGGCAAGCTGAGAATCCAGAACATGGGCAGCGATACCATTCATAAGTGTGGGTCGCCCTTTCTTCGGACAGTCAGAGCTTGATCAGGAGACAACTCCTCCCCTTCTGGTGGGCGTCCCCAAACATCCCCAGATCAAGTTCTGACTCTGCATGAGCAGGTCAGGGTTTTTTGCTGCTGCTTAGTTTAGCAGCCATTTTGACTCCTTTTATTTTTCTTTTTTCCTTTATTTATACCCCCCTCCTCAGGCTCTCCTCTTCCATTTCCCCTTCTGTGGACCTTGCCATGCGGCTTGGGGGAGAGCCTCCTGCAAAGGGGAGGGGGGTCTTGGGAGCAGCCTCCTGGACTATTGGCCTCCCTGCCAGGGCACACCTGGCTCCTTATTCTTAGAGCTGGATATGCCTTTTTTTAGTGGAAAAGTTCCTTAGATTATTGTCTGAGGTAATCACATCTCTTAACCTACTGCACAGCAGAGGAACTGTTTGAGGAACCAGCCTAAACCAGCTCAGATTGGCTGAGATTGGCTCTAAATATATCAAGCCTCATGCAACATTGCTTGGTAATAATGGTTTTCCTCCTTTTTTAATCCCTGATGCTGCCAGTGGGGCTCATACGCTTCACAGGTTTTTTGTTTTGCTGCCACAGCAGCACTGACCCGCATGGTCCCTGGCAGGCCACTTAGAAGTTCCGGCGGAGAGGCCCCCACTCAGTGGCCCTCTGCCTCCAGGACCATCTGCTGGCTTGGTGTGGCTCCCGCGGAAGCAGCACCCCACGGTTGAAGCCCCCATTGCAAGAGGGAGCCCAGGCACATTGTAGGCGAGCCGCCCTCACTTCCATGCGGCGGCCACCATTTTGGAGGAGAGCAGAGCAGCATCAGCATCCTGCAGCATCCTCCCCCACCACCGCGTAGGATTGCAGCCTGCCCAGGCCTCCAAGAGAGAGCCCAGGCACATTGTAGGCAAGCTGCCCCCACCGCCATGCTGCGGCCGCCATTTTGGAGGAGAGCAGAGGAGCAGCATCCCCACCAGCATCAGCATCCTGCAGCATCCCCACCACCACCGCGTAGGATTGCAGCCTGCCCAGGCCTCCACATGAGCTCTCCACTACAGCAAAGGACTGCAGGCTTGGGGAGGATTCCAGCGCCTCAGTTCTCCAGCCCGGATCTGCACCCTCCCAAACCACGTCCTCTCAGCATGAACCCAGGTGGCCCCGTGTGCTCCAGTTTTGTGGCCACCTCCATAGCATGATCCTCTCACTGGCTGTTGAGGTTTTCCTGCTACAAGCAGGGGCTTGGACTAGATAAAGTCCCTTCCATGGCCTGCACCTCCCCTGCAGGGGTAGCCCCTCACCATACCAGGCTCCAAGTATTTCAGGCAAGCCGCCTCCACCATCCACGTGACGGCTGCCATTTTAGAAGAGGGCAGAAGTCCTCTCTCAACAACCAGCACCACCTCCCTCTCAGTAAACCTCTACAACCTGCCAGATGCAAGTATGAACAAGAGTCCAAGGCAGAGTACTCACCTCCACCACAGGGGATTGCAGGTATGGCCATGGAGGGGGAGTCCAGTGCCCCCGTTCCAGGACCCGGCCCTCCACACCTTACACAATGCCCAGGAGCTCACTCCTTTACATAGTGCCCAGGAGTTCAGTCCTCCAGACTCCTGCCCCATCCCCACCCGCCCCAGGGAGTAGCTTTTCTGTAATTTAGACATCCGCAGGATTGTCAGTCTCTTATCGTTAAAGAACCAAGGACCTTAGAGGGTCAGAGGCCCTATTCACCCCCTTCAAGGGCCCCAACACCAGCCACAAGGCCCCTTTTTTCCTAGCCAGGTGACTTACGGCCTGCTTCGTACTGGCTTACCAGGTTGTGGGGAAATCTCCCCCCTGGTGGTATCGTGGCTCAATCCCTTAGGAGTGCCTTAGCTGTCTACAACGTCTATGCTTCTTTTGCACGAGATCTGCACATGATCATTGGGATACACATTTGTTAAGCACTACAAGATGGACACCGTGGCCTCAGCAGAGGCTGCCTTGGACAAAAGGGTTCTTCAGCAGGTTGTGGGACACAACTAGAGTCCCTTGCCTGTCTGTCCCACCCTTCTCTTTTTTTCACGGCTCTGTTAGATCCCACACTTATGAATGGTATCGCTCCCCATCTCCTGGGAAATGTTGGATTCCCTTACCGTGAATCCTTGTTCCAGGAGAGGGAGCGATACCATTCGACCCGCCACTTATCTAGCCAGGCTCGGGGGGGGGGGTATCTGTGTATATAGTTGCAAGGTGGAGATTAACCCTACTAACATTTCCCACCATCTCTAGTATTGTCTGTTTTACTGCTTGCTAGCTGCTCTGGCAGCGTAGTTATTCCTCCAAGTCTCTAGTTTGTTTGCTGTTTCTACTTATTCTGGAGCGTACGGGTGTTTTCCTGCTCAGCGATTCCGATCTGGGGATGTTTGGGGACGCCCACCGGAAGGGGAGGAGTCACCTCCTGATCAAGCTCTGACTGTCCGAAGGAAGGGCGACCCACACTTATGAATGGTATCACTCCCTCTCCTGGAACAGGGATTCATGGTAAGGGAATCCAACATTTACTGATAGCCTAATTGGAGACCTTGCCATTTGGCATGCACTTTGGTGTTTATTCATGCCAGCCACATGAGCACAGTGGCATCTTTGGACAGCACTGGCTCTTTGGCCATGTAACAGGGATGAACATCACACCCTAGACTTAGTAACCACTAGCAGGGCAACCAGCAGGTACAACCTTTACATTTACCTTTAATTTGAGATACTTTGAAATTATTTGCTCACTATCCAATCAGTGATTTCAGAATAATCACAAACCGTATTTTGAAACTCTTGCCTTATAAGTCCCCCAGTTAGTTTTGGACTGGGCAAACCTGGGTCTAATTGTGTGTGTGTGTGCGCGCGTGTGTGCATGCGGGCAGACACAGATGCACATGGACAGATGCCTCATCATCAACCATAACAATATATACCACTTTTCAACAAAAAGTTCACAAAGCGTTTATTGGGAAAATCAAATAAATGTTTCCCTGTCCCAAAAAAGGCTCACAATCAAAAAGATGCCAAAGAACAGCAGCAGAAGTCATTATAAAAGACACTGCTGATGCAGATGCAGATGTCATAGATATGTGTGCATGTATACGAAAGCCATATTTTCAACACCATTTATACTTTTCTCAGCATCAAGGAAATTTTCTTTATAGTAAGAGATACTCCACTACCAGTAAGTTGCACAATATTAATAAACAATGTTCTGATGGTTGTTGAATGAAGTGATGTAATATCCTCTCTTGTGTTGATTCCCAATTATCCAAAGATAATGTACAGTCTAATCCTACCCAGCCATGCCATGGCATGAAGCCATACTAAAAAGTGCACACTGCACGCTGTGGTGAGTGTTGACCTGAAGGCAAACCAGAAGTAAGCCAAAATCTACCTCCTCATAGACCTGCAGGCTGCCTATGGGTCTCTTTAAACCATGGCCACCCTTTCTGTTGTCGTAAGTCTAAGGAGAAAAAGGAGGCATTCTGAGATGGGGTTTTGGGGATGCATTTGCATAACAAGTCACTGCTGTTGGGACCAAACAACTCTCCAAAATACCCCTGCCCTCTTCCTGATCTTTCCTGCAATTTTCCATGCCCTTCCTTGACACAGACCCACCATCAACCTAAAGGGTAACACAGTCCAGGGCTCTTGGCACTGGGACTCTAATGCTGTCATGCATTGGTGTTGCAACACCATTACAACAGCAGCTCAGAATGGCCCAGCAGTGGTTTGCTCTGCACACTATTTCTGGGTGTTTTATGACAGCACAATCTCCTTTGCTCTTGCCTATAGGATTGAGCTACCAGTTTATCAAATGGAATTAAAGGGGCCTATGCAGGGCCTGACAGCCATCCTAAAGCTGCATTTTTTTCTGGATGTTCCCGTGAGAAGTTGGGCCCAAAACAATTACCTCAACCACAGCTGGCCATTCAAAAGCACATTACGTAGTGTCTTCTCCAGAAATGAAAAGTGAATGGTTAGTTCTTGCTTGCTTGTACCAGCTTCTCCAATTACTTGGTTGCACCTGTGTGATAAGATGCTTCCAAGCCATGAGAACCTGGAAAGCAGTCATCCTATCAATTAGTCTATTTTGGCTAATTTCTGCTGAATCGTTGAAGATGTAAATAACCTATATAAACTCATGGTTTAACATAGCTTGTGGCTTTTGGGTCCTGTTAGACCCTGGCAGAATGCATTGCCTGTCTAGTTTCCTGAAGATAATTCTGTAAGCCTTGTTCTCTTAGGTTTTAGATGATAGACCTCTTTTTGACAACTTGGACTAGACTTGCTTCTTCCTTTGTTCCAAAAGAACCTCTAGCCCACAGCCAGACCTAAGGCTCAGAACATCTGGAGATAAGGTCACGATTTGGAGGTGCTGCTGCTGAACCCATCCCCTTTCCAGTCTATTTCTGCCTATCCCCTGACCTGTTCCACCCAACCCAAGGTGACCAGATGCCAAACCCAAAATTCCTGAACCCCAAGTCCAAAATTCCTATCCCCAGGCCAAAATTCCTACCCTCCCCAAGCCAAAATTCCTATCCGCTTAAAAAAAATTGCAAAAAAAATTATATTTTTGTTTTTTAATTTTTTTGTTTTTTGCCATAACTTTTGATAGGAAGGAGATATCTCAAAACTGATTTTTGCATTGGATTCTGCTCTTCAGTATGAATCCAATGACATATGACATGATGCTGTACAGCACACCATCGCGAAGTTCAAAAATGAAGCCAAAATGTAAGACAATGAAGCCAAAATATAGGACACCCGGACAGGAGGCTAAAAATCGGGACGAGTCCAGGTTTTTCCAGTCAAATTATCACCCTGCTCCAACCCCTAGCTCTCTGTGAACCTGTACACAGTCTTACATCCACAGTCCAACACCACACAGACCAGACTGCTTGATCCTTCCACTGGTGGCCCGGCTGTGCTCTCTGGCTGAATTGTGTTCTGCCAACATAGCTGGAGCCTGAATATTAAGAAATGAGTAGGGATATAGAAATTATAGTGAATTTATGTTCCCATTGTCAACAATTATTACGGTACATACAGATATGCGAGATGAAAAAGCATCACAGGTTGATTTAATTTGATGAAACATTGGAACCCTAAGTTATGTGTGACATCCCACCCCAAATCAAAAAGTTTGCAACCAGCCTTCTCTGTAAGCTGCATGGCCACACAGTTAAAATTCCAGCACCAGGCAGCGTCCTTTGCAGTGCTCTGGAGCTTGGTGACAACAATCATGTCATCACCAACCACTCCAGAGCTGCCTCTTTTCAGCCGCCATAGAGCTCTGTACACTCCCTGGAAAGAGAAAAAAATTCAATGGAACATTGTATGCAACCCATCTTTTGTGGCTGACTTCATAAGAGAAATAGTTCCCATGTGTTACACATATTCAACAAACACCAGCATGCGGAGATTCCTTGCATCTTTGTTCAATCTTTATTTTGCAGTAAGAATGGGTGTACTGGAATTGTTGATGAATCTTGGATTTTCTGGAATAACAAAACTGTGATTAGTAGTTGTCTTTTAAATTTGAAAATTTTCCATGAAAAATAGCAGTGATATTGTTTTTTTTTAAAAAATTATTCCTTCCATTAAGTTCACAGCCTCATCCTAGTGGGAGAGGGGAAAGATAAGGGAGTGTAATGGGGGAGAAGAGGTTGCAGAGGGAAGGTGGATCTTGCAGTGATGACAAAAGCTGAATCCTGTCCCCTTTTGTGCAGCTCCTCTATCCTTTTTTCTTGGATTTGATCTAGAAAAATTTTCATAAATGTCTAAGGAGACTTTTAGCAGAATGGAAGCCATACAAAAGGGTAAGCTGATTTAAATCCTGTTTCCATGCCGAAGCCTTTTAATTCCCTCCCCCCTTTTTGCAGGGCATAGCACACCCATTTTAGTACAGCTGCAGTAGCAGGGTGGAAAAAGGAGTGTAGTGGGCTGTATCACAATACTTCTAGAAAGGAAGTTTGCAGGCCTAGTGATGTCCATCAGTGTGAGGCCAGGCGGCCTCCATTGTGATAAGTTTTGCTGATTACAGGACATTATGCATACAATTCTGCCATGATTTTTCTTTCTCTAAATCCAGTGATAATGCTTGCAAAGTGGCTGCATGTTTGGGTATTCATCAGCAAATTATTTAATTTGTTGTGAATGTTTCTATTGTCACTTTTTCAATTTTTAAAACAAAGAGGCCAACTAGAAATGGAGCTTCAATAGTTTTAGAAGCAGATATTGGGCTGAAATACCTTGCAGATGGCAACAGGAAAAGTACATAAAGTTTTCATGTTGCATACAGCCCACAATCTATCTTTGCGAAAGAAAATACTCCATAAGGGACCAGGTAAAACTGCAAGAAGAGGAAAGGGATGAAAAGGAATTTTCTAATGGCTGTCAACGGATGTAAAGAGTACTGGTCAAACAGTGAGTTTTCACATAGGTAAGCAACAGTACTACCCAAACTGTAGTTATTTTAAACTTTATTAAAACTCAAAATCTGTGACAGCGCAGTGAAACTAAAATAAATCATCTTATTCTCTGATGATATCCCATTTAGATGGGGGTTCTATAAAGGGCCCGTTGTATTGAAGCAGATGGCCAACTGGTTCTGAAATTAGACAGTCTTACAGGAAAAGCACAACTATTTGCTTTCCTTCCTGAGAATGGGTGGATACGCATGAAAACAACGGTTCAGTATGGCCAGGTCCAAAGTCTGTAAAGTACACAAATAGTTCTGGTAGTGTTATCAGCCTCCAATGAAATAAAATTCCATGTACGTATTTCTGTGCTATATGTTGAAACTCTTGATGATAACTTTAGTGGTGCTGGCAAAATCTAAACTGGCTGAAACTCTGCATGTGTTTTCTGTGCCAGCCTAATGTAAAGTATGCAGACAAACTTCCTTTAGTATAATGATTGGAAGAAAATTTTATCTATTGACCCACTTCATGGTGGATCTGTCTGGCAAACTGCTGAGGAGGAACTCTGGAAGAGGCATAACCTTGCTTCCAGGGTTCTGCCTAAATATTATTTTAGAAGTTAGCTAAGGTCTTTGAATTTAAGAAATCTGCCCCAGCTTCTGAAGGACAAAATAACTATCCTAAGAAATGCACAGCAATAACAACAGGAATCAGCTTTATCACTAGATAAGAAATTTGCTAAACTAAAGTATTTATTCCTGTTCTACTGAAAAGTCTCAAGGCTGTTTGGTTGACTTACATGAGAGTATATAAGCATAAATAAATGAAAACAAATTCAGCAATTTAAAGTCTATCAGAACCGACCAAATGTCACATTCCAGCATCATCCAGAGTGGTTCATCTTCTCAACCCAAATGCTTGACATTGTCTTCAAAATCTTTTAGACCCAGGTGAGGGCTCTAAAAATCCCTGAGGGTCCATTCTGTCCGACATTCCAGCACTGATGCAGCTGCAGTGCTGTTCTGAGGTAAGGGAACAAATGTTTCCTTAACTTTAGGCACAGTTGCATCAAAAATGGAAAGTTGGATAGAATTAGGTCCTAAAGGTGTAATCCTAACTAATTTAGGCCAGCCTAACTTGCTTGCCATATCTTCCTGTGGTGGTTTGGGGAAGCTGGCACATTCTCTGCCTTAGGCATGTGCACAGGCATGTGCCAGCCTCCATATTCCACCACAGTAAGTTTTGCCAAGTGAGTTATGCCAGCCTAAATTGGTTAGGATTGCACCCTAAG
This sequence comes from Cryptoblepharus egeriae, assembly GCA_030015325.1. Lineage (NCBI taxonomy): Eukaryota > Metazoa > Chordata > Lepidosauria > Squamata > Scincidae > Cryptoblepharus > Cryptoblepharus egeriae. The sequence goes on from JAREYC010000004.1 coordinate 51,497,994, forward strand.
TTAGGGAATTTCACATCTTCCTGGTAATATGGAGAAAGCTGTGTGCTGCACGCATGCAGGCTGATAGCACATGGACTGTCTCTTAAGCAATAGCACCAGAGCAGACTGCCCTTGAAGCAAATTGAGAAACTTGAAGAATCTGACACAGAAGTTCTTGATTTTGCACCAAGCTCTAACTCTACCACAGACTGAAGAAGCTCCATTGCAGGATTGCTTCTCTTACTGGGGGAAAGGGGATGAAAGTAATGGTACTTTTAGGGATAATGTGTATTTAAAAGAGTTTGTATATGCAAAATATAACATAATCAGTTTGAATTCTTCTTATATGAGAGAGGTTGTGAAACATGAAAATATGGCACACAGAAAATAGCCCTTAATACACAAGTTACTGTCACATGCATGAGAATTGTCTTATTTGATGGCTATGGATGGATGGCTACAATTTTGCTAGCTCTATAATGTTAGATCACTTTGCCAGATGCAAGAGAAGGGACATGTGAATACCGGTGTCTTATGTGGCTCCTGAGGAATCTGGTGGGTCGCTGTGTAATACAGGATGCTAGACTAGATGGGCCTTTAACCTGATCCAATGGAGGCTTTTCTTTTGTGCTTATGTTCTTATTATGTCCTGTGGCCCAGTGTTTGAAAAATCACTGCTCTATGTTGCAACATAACATCAACTACCATTTGTATGGCAGACTTCACTCCCATGCAAACTAAGAGCATGGCCTCAAATTTGTGAGCAGGCAATGCTTTTTGGCTTTGGAAGGTGTATCTTTTCTGTAGAACACATTTGTCTGTCCATTATGAGATGTATTTCTATGGTTACTCTGGCAACTGTTAAACAAGATATTAGGGGACCCGCTGAAAAAAATAAAAAGAAATGGCTGTAAGTTCCTTTATAGTGTGGTTCCTGTCATTCCTAGTTGAAATCAGGCAGATCAAGCAACTGGGGAGTCCTTTGAAAATTAGATTACCAGCAGTTGAACATTGTGGCTTTAAACCCAGCTGAAAGAAACGAAAAGGACATGGACAAAGGTTCCAGATACTTCTCCAAATGTGTAATGCAGACACATTACATGAAGGATGATCTGGCAATTGGCCTCATCCTCAGAACTGGACTCTATCCAAGGAAGGGGGAGGTAGGGCAGAAAGGAGAAATCACAACTGCCTGTAATCTGTGATGTGTCAATACACTGCCCACAGGACAGGTGGTTCCACAAAAAAGCATCACCAGAGATAAGTATGTGAGAACTTTCATATTATGCCACAACTATACCACAAGGGTTAAAGCACAGTGTAGACTATGTAAAAACGTTGTGATCAATGATTTTGAGCAGTGGTGGGCTCCAGCAGGTTCGCACCTACTCTATAGAACCGGCTGTTAATGAGAGATAGGGCATATAAAGTTTTAAAATAGTCATTTAAAAGTGGCTGCCAGATGGGCATAGAACCGGTTGTTAATTTCTTTGAATCCCATCCCTGATTTTGAGAGTCAAAATGTCATAGTGCAGTGGTTCTCAAACTGGGATGTCAAAGTACCTCAGCCTGAGAGTATCGTGCTTTGCCCTTATAGGATAGGGAGGTAGGAAAGCAGTAACCCAATTGCCTGGTTTGTGCAGCTTTGGAGGTACTCAGGGCCTTTCCTGGACTAACCCTGGATTAACCAGAGTGTGATTAACATCAGCTTCTGCAGGGCCACCCACATTGTGGAGACAATTGAACCCACTTCTGGCTTTTCATCATGAAACTTGTTTTGAGTCTCTCTGCAGCAGGGGAGGTGCAGAGTTTAGTGCAGGGCTTCTGAAACCTCTGCAAGATCTGATGAATCCAGGCATATCCCACAGCCCTCCAAAATGGCACCATCCAGGCAATTACATCGCTGCTTTCCCCCTTCCCTGCAGCCATTCTTTGTCCCCTCCAAGAATTGATCCATACATCCCTTCTGCCCTATCCTTCCACTTGCCTGTAGGAACCTACTGCTGATGGGAAGATTTTGATCAAGCAATGTTCCTGATAATATTCATGATCTGCTTTGCAAGACTTCATGAATCACTGATGGCTTGTGGTGGTTGTAACGATAGCAGCAGCCCCAGAAAATGAGACTGAAAAATGAGAGAAGGACTTTTACTGGAGTGAATTTAAAACATGCACACAATAAAACAATTTGTTACCTGTAGGTCTTCTTTATCTGGCTGTTAGCAAAAGCAGTAGTGGGGTGTGTGCGCAGAATGGTGGGGGGCATTCAAAAGTCTGGGTGTATGGACAGAGATGAATGTTACTTGAAAAATATTGTCTTCCATTGAGGGATTTTGCAGGAAATTAAGGAAATCTGCACTACATGACATTGTTTCCTGCAGCTAGGAGATCTCACACAATAGGAAAAACAACAACAGAATGGGGCGGAGGATAGATATTCTTTTCCATTTACAGTGAGCACCTCTGCCTGAACTTCTGATCCTGTCTGCTTCTCATCACACATTCCTTTTTTCTGCATAGCTGATGTTGCTTGAGAAATTTTAATTTTGCTTCACTATTTATGGCACATTGGAGACAAACAGCCTCACCAGCATTACCATTACTTCATTCGTCTTTTTTAGTCATCAGTGCTGACTGCTTATGTCTTTTACATTCACGGGGCTGATTTCAATTTTAAGGAATTCATTGCCTTTTGAGGAACTCAGCAGAAATTGTGCATATCAACTCATTTGGCAGCACACTAAATGCAGAGAAAAGGTGATGGCAGGGTGAGCAACATTAATAAACATAAATGAAGATGCAATCCTGAGAGTCGGTTTGACCAGCACAGCTGAAGAGTGTCACAAAACTGCTGTCAAGCACTTTCACGCCACTCTGCAGGGAGATTGGCGAACGCACAGACTTTCACTGGCTTCCATGCACTGCCATGTGCCCCAGGAAAGCTAATTATGCATCAGTTGAATTTGGCCAATGCACAGGTCTGGGGGTATTTTGGAGGGAGGTGTTTTGGAGCAGGGGCATGTGGTTGATCCTGGGAACAGGTGGGGAGCAGGATCCATATGCAGGATCCTAACTCTGTTCCTGGGAAACCTGGCCCAGCCCCAGGCTGCATAGATTTGTGACACCTCGAGGTGCGATTCTCTTTGCCCCAGCTGAGCTACTAAGCTGCTGGACATTGCACTTGATAGAGCACAGGAATGCTGGCCTGCCTGCTCCAGTGTAGTTACGACTGGGCTATGAGTTGACTTTTAGTGATGATAGAGCCACAAAAGAAAGAAAGGAAAAGAAAGGAAGACAAAGGAAAACGTATAAGAAAGGAAAGTAAATGTTGCTGTTTTCTGCTTTTCTGTTAATAGCAGTTTTAAATGTTGATATCTTTTGCAAACTCAATCTTTAATAAAAAATTATACTTCCTTAAGAACTTTTTAGTTAAAAAAGGAGGATAAAAGTTATCAAAATAAATCTGTTTAAAAATGTAATTATTTTAAAATAAAGAGTTTGATGTGTATTAAGGGCCCAGTTCCACCTGGACCTTATGCTACCAGAACATGCAGTCTGGCAACCCGAAACCCTCAGTAATGGCAGATAAGCCAGGACACTGCTACATGCTTTCAGGCCACTGATGTAAATGCCCAAAGGTGTGGTAGGCATGTCAGCAGCTCCAGGGACCTGCTACTGTCAGTAACTTGGCAGCAGGGTAGAGAGGAGTATATTGAAAGTCATTCCAGGGCAGGGAAGGGAAGAAAGCGGGCAGATGGCAGGCTGGTTGGGTGAATCTTCATGGCAAAAGAATATGCCAGATTCTATGGGCAAAATCCAGAGTAACTACGGGAAGTCCTTGCTCCGGTGTAAGAACAACTTACTCTGGATTCCAATATGAATTTCCCATAGGTTTTCAGTAGGTGATACAGTAATTACAAGTGCATGTAAACTCTCTTATGTGCTCCCCTAGTTACTCTGGATTTGGGAGTAAACCTCTTTTTCAGCCCATTTGAGATCTATCTATCTACAGTGTGTGTGGTATCTATCTATCTACATACTAAAAAGTTCACAAAGCAGTTTACAAAGAAAATGAAAAAATTAATAGCTCATTAATAGCTAATGGGTCCCTGTCCGAAAAGGGCTCACAATCTACGAGTAAAATGCAGAAAGAACACCAGCAGAAGCCACTAAAGAAAGAACACCCACTTGAAAGAGTGCATCTTGCCCAGTTAGCAGGGATAAATGGTTTTTATGTTATGGTTTGAGAACCACTGGTGTCAAGTATTAAACTCTGACTAGTTTGTACAATTTTAGTTTCAAAAGTGAATCCTTTAGATTTTCAGCCTTTCCACTTCTCGCCACCAGCAATGTGTTTCTGTCTATTCATGTTTAAACTTTATGGTTTGTAATGTACTAGCAATATTTTTAGGGTCTTTAGATTAGCTAAGAGAGTTGTTTTACTTCATTCTGTTGTTAACTTTAATAAAACTAAGGAAATTGAATTTGTTTGACAGATCTCCATGCTGAGATAATATTCCCAGCAAAGATGGCATGTCCAATAAAAATGTTTATTCCCTGGAATCCAATAATTTCAGGGGTAAACATTTTCAATAGACCAGCATCTTGATCCTAAACATTTGCTCTGAAGTCACTGTCAGCGGTCCTGATCACTGACGTTTAGTAACTCAGTGGAGTTATATTGCTGTGTTCTTTTTTATCCATGTATATAGGCACACTGTGGTCTAGTTATACTTGCAAGTTTTTTTTTAAAATCATACTACCTTATTCCACCACTATTGCCAGTCACAAGTACAACACTGTTGTCATTAACCATTTCATTTTACTCTGGACCTTTATTTGCCAATGCAGTGTTTTTGTCTCCAAAGTTTCATCAAGCACTTTCCTCTTCTTCCTTGTGACAAGCTCAGCCAGGTGCTTGTGCAGTCCTTAGTGGGCTGTTGTAAAACATGCATGTATGCCTCATGTGCATTGTAAAATAACCAAATTACTTCAACACACATAAATTTCAAGTATTGTTATGATCTTTAAAAATTAGGGGGTTGGAAAAATGTTTTCCACTAGCTCCAGTGAAGCTCCATTTCATTAAAAAGTAGGAACATGTTTTCAATATTTAGATAATTTCACTTACATATTAAGACAGTGGAGGTTAAGAGTATGCATTCTTTCATGCACTTTCTACATTTTTCTTCCTAATGACATCCAATGCAGTCTTTCTCCTAAAAGAAATATCACTCAGTATAATCTACAATACATGCTTTTTGTGGATTTGGGGGAAAGTTGTGTGTGTTTTTTACACCTTTTTTTCTTTGTTCACTTTTGGTTGGGATTCAGGTATCCTTGGGGGAATCTACCCTTAAACACCCCACCTTTGTATATAATGCACATTTGAAGACCCCACTGGATCAGGACAAAGGCCCATCTAGTCCAGCTTCCTATATCTCACAGATACTTCCAAGAGCACACAAGATAACAAGAGACCTGTCTCCTGGACATTCTGACGTAGCTTACTTCTGAAATCAAGATGTTGCACATTCCAATCATGGTTTGTAACCTGTGATGAACTTCTCCTAATGAAATTTGTCCAATCCCCTTCTAAAGGCTTCCAGCCAGATTCAACACCACATCATGTGACAAGGGGTTCCACAAACTAATTACATGCTGGGAAAGAAATATTTTCTTTTATCACTCCCACTCAACAGTTTCAGTGGATATATCTTGGTTTTGGTGTTGTGTGAGAGGGAACATTGCATCCCTTTATTCATTCTATCCTGCACAATGTCTCAAAGATGTCTCAAATGTCTATTAATGTCTCAAAGATGTCCTTCATGTACTTTTTTCTGGTCCGAAGAGGCTCAAATGCTGTAGCCTTTCCTCATAAGGGAGGTATCCCAGCTCAGTAATTATTTTGGTCACTCTCCTCTGCCCCTTTTCCATTTCCACTGAAAATAGTGGATAAATGAATTCACAATTTTTGGCCCCTCATGCTCTCTGAATGGGACCAGAGCTCTGCTCCAGGTCACTTCTGAAGAGCTTTCTGAAGCCCATAGAGGCCAAGTATGTCCGCCTGTAGAGTCTGCAGGCTTCAGAATGGCCCAGAAAGGCATTCTGAGCTCAGAATGGCAGCAGTGTAGAGAGGATTATATGGAGGGTCCCAAAATTTGAGAACCACAGAAGGGATTTTTTTGTATGTTTTTTAAGGCATTCTGAGGCTGGGGGGAAGCCTGAGGAACCTACTTTCAGCCAGTTCCATGAATGCTGATACAGAGTTCTACTATATGTAAGTGGAACTCAAATTAGCTGGAGAACTCAAATGTAACTGCAGTATCTTGAATTTAATTCATTGTACAGCAAATCAAAAAGCCCACCTTGATGGTCTGCAAGATTGACGAAGCCATATTTGATCCAAGATTATCCAAAGCCATATTTCTTGCTCATGTGATTGCTGTGTTGTTCTAATATTTCTTTACTTACTATGATGGGTGACACCTGATGTTTAGGTAACACTTAAGGCAAAATCCTGAGTAACTACATAGAGTCCTTGCTCTGGTGAAAGAACAATTTACTGTGGATTCCAATATGAATTTCCCATAGGTTTTCACGATGAGGTGCAGTAACTACAGGTGCACGTAATGTATCTTACGTGCTCCTGTAGTTACTCTGGATTTGGGGGTTAAGAGTATTGTTTGCATACTAAGAACTATCCTGTAATATGGGTCAGTATTATTTCCATATTACTTATTGTGTAGGGAAACTCTCCCAGGTCCAGCTGAGGCAAATGCTTCTGAACGTTGGGAACATTTCAAGAATGTTGTTTATAATACCGCCTTGTCAGTTTTTGGTAAGGAGGTTAGAAAGACAGCAGATTGGTTTGAAGCCAACTCGGAAGAGCTGACTGAAGAATAGAGGGGTGCTCTAACTGCATATAAAGCCTGTTCTAGTGAGCACAACCTACAGGTTCTGCAAGCTGCTCATAGCAAAGTCCAAGAGACCGCCAGGAGATGTGCTAACAACTATCCAGGTTGCTCTCAGATCCAGGTAGCTGCCGACACAGGCAACATCAAGGGGATGTATGATGGCATCAAGCAGGCCTTAGGTCCAACAGTGAGGAAATCTGCCCCCCTGAAGTCTGCTACAGGCGAGGTCATCCAGGACCGAGCACAGCAGATGGTGCGCTGGGTGCAGCACTACTCTGAGCTATACTCCAGAGAAAATTTAGTAACTGAAGAAGCATTAAACAACATCAAGTGCCAGCCTGTCTTGGAGGAGCTTGACAGTGAACCAACTCTAGAAGAAGTAAATGCGGCCCTGGATTCCCTTGCTTCTGGCAAGGCACCTGGGAAAGATAACATCACTGTTGAAATCCTGAGGTGCTGTAGGGGGACCATTCCCATTGAACTATATGAAATCTTCTGCCTCAGTTGGAGGGGAAGGTGGAGTACCACAGGACATGAAGGATGCCAATATCGTCACACTGTATAAGAACAAATGCGACAGGGGCGACTGTAACCACTATCGCGGCATCTCTCTTCTTAGTGTTGTAGGGAAGCTACTTGTCCATGTTGTACTGAAGAGGCTCCAAGTGCTTGCAGAGAGAATCTATCCTGAATCACAGTGTGGATTTCGAGCCAACAGGTCCACCAACAGGTCCACCACTGATATGGTATTTTCCCTTAGACAGTTGCAGGTGAAATGCAGAGAATAAAGACAGCCACTTTTTGTAGCCTTCATAGATCTTACAAAGGCTTTTGATCTGGTTAGTAGAGAAGGCCTTTTTAAAGTTCTCCCCAAGATTGGATGCCCACCTAAGCTCCTCAACATCATCAGGTCCTTTCAGGATGACATGAAGAGCACTGTAGTTTTTGATGGCTTAACATCAGATTCCTTTGACATTCAAAGTAGAGTAAAGCAGGGCTGCGTCCTCGCGCCAACTTTTATTCAACTTTATTCCACTTTATTTATGCTGTCATGCTGAAACAGGCTTTTGGAAATGCAACAGAGGGAATCTATCTCCGGACCAGATCAGACGGAAAACTCTACAATCCTTCCAGACTAAGAGCAAAGTCCAAAGTCCAGCTGAAATGCTTGCGGGATTTCCTCTTCGCTGATGACGCTGCTGTTCCTGCTCACTCTGCTGAAGACCTCCAACAACTTATGGACCGTTTTAGCAAAGCCTGCCAAGACTTTGAACTAACAATCAGCTTGAAGAAAACACAAGTCATGGGTCAGGATGTGGATTCACCTCCCTGTATTACAATATCTGAACACATACTGGAGGTTGTGCATGACTTTGAGTACCTCGGCTCAACTATCTCCAACACTCTCTCTGTTTAGATACTGAGCTAAATAAACGTATCACTAAAACGGCTACCACGTTTTCTTGACTTACAAAGAGAGTATGGCTTAATAAGAAGCTGACAGAACATACAAAGATCCAGGTCTATAGAGCCTGTATCCTGAGCATACGTACTGCAGTGAGTCTTGGCCCCTTCACGCGCGGCAGGAGAGAAAGCTGAACACATTTCATATGCGCTGTCTCCGACGTATTCTTAGCATCACTTGGCATGACAAAGTTTCAAATGGTGCGATCTTAGAACGTGCTGGTATCCCTAGCATGTACATGCTTCTGAAACAGCGACGTCTACGTTGGCTTGGACATGTTGTGAGAATGGCTGATGGTCAGATTCCAAAAGACCTCCTGTATGGAAAGCGTCCTAGAGGAAGACCACAGCTGCGATACAAGGATGTCTGCAAGAGGGATCTAAAGGCCATGGGAATGGACTTCAACAACTGGGAAACCCTGACCTCTGATCGTTCAGCGTGGATGCAAAAGACACAGCATGGCCTTCTTCAATTCGAAGAGACACTCATTCAGCAGGCTGAGACAAAGAGGCAGTCCCGGAAACAGCAAAATCTGCGGGCTGGGCAGGGGACTAACTGTATCTGCCCTCAGTGTGGAAGGGATTGCCACTCTCGAATTGGCCTGTTCAGTCATAAAAGACGCTGTTTTAGGACCTCTACTTCTGAGCATGATACCATAGTCTTTCGAGACTGAAGGATGCCAATGATGATATTGTGTAGGATAGGAGTGAGAAAACATTTTGGCAGGAGGGGCCGCATCAATGATGAGATTCAAAGTAATTAACAACTGGTTCTATGCCCATGTGTCAGCCACTTTTAAAAAGCTGTTTTTAAACTTTATATGTCCTATCTCTCATTAACAACCAGTTCTGTAGAGTAGGTGCAAACCTGCCGGAGCCCACCACTGGGCCATATTATTTTTTTGACACTGTGTCAGGGTTAGAAAAAAATTAAGTTACATTTCAAATATGAATAAATTTATATAAATGAATACATTAGAGGTGAATTTATCACTCCCTCCTGGAGATGGTTAAGCTCTGGAGTATTCTCAGAGTTTCTGGGTGCTTCTGGTGCTTGATGTTGTCTTCTCTTTGTAGAATAAATAAATGTATCTATTCTACAATAGGCGTTCTGTTGTACATATTGTCCCTGTCTTTTCCCTAGCACATTTGTACTCAATAAGTTGGGAAGAGGGAGAATTTTGGCAAGCATTCAAGTTTCTATGTTTGTGGCCACTCATGGGAACACTGACACTAAGGATGAGGCATAGGATTTAATAGTGGTAATATATTTACTTTTGCTACCTTCCTACCTTGCTAGTCAAAGTTTAGCAGCTTAATTTCTGAAAGAGAAGTTTTACTTCCTGGCTTTCATTTTGTCTACAAATCAAAGTCCCCATAAACTCTGCTATTCACTGGCCTATTTTAAACCTGAAAATGTTTCCTTTAATAGGCTGCTCTTCAAAATTGCACTTCATAAAGGATTTTCAGACTGCAGTGGCATACCTTGGGAGGCCTCAGGGACTCTGGGCTCCAGGTACCATTCTCAAGGGGATGACACACTGGGGTTGACAAAAATTGCTAAAAAGCAATGAGTTTTTGGAATAACCACATCATGCCGTATACCATTGGATGTGTATTTTTCAGCAGATCCAATGCACAAATCAGCTTTGAATTATCTCCTTCCTATCGGGGTGCCAAATGACCTGTCTGACTGTGAGCACATGATGTTTATAGTGCAATCCTTATAGTGCAAACACTAACTTGAGAATCAGTTCAATTGGACTTCCTTCTGACTTGCCATAGCTTCTACAAGATATTATTGAAGATTTATCAGGCGCTTGTAGATGGATAAATATCAGGCAGAATAATCAGCATACTTTACAATTAATAATGGAGCAGTGTCTACTTTATACTGATATGCTGCTTTAAATAAACCAATCATACACTGCAGGCAGGCAATTATAAATAATACTACATTTGTTTTGGGGTAGACAGATGTAATTTGTGTAGCATTCAAACAGTCTTTGAAAGATTTATAAGTTTTGATTATGTGCTGGCTCAGTCCACCACTCTCAGATTTCCAATCTTTTCTAAATACAGCAACTGTGAAATGTAATGATTGAAACATGTTGGCATAAAACACAGATTTGTCCTAAAACAATCTAATGGATATATACCGGTAGTTTGCCTGCCAGCAGTGCTTTCCCACTTTGCAACATTTAGGCTGAAATTCTAACCGCACTTTCCTGGGAGCAAGTACAATTGGGCACAATGGGACTTACATTTGAGAAAACATGGTTAGGATTGCACTGCCTTTGAATATTTTTTTTGATATATGAAGTCTGAACTGATAAATATCATAGTAAAAAGAAAGAAAAAAAAGTAAATTAGAAAAAAATAGTATAATCATTGAGGTCTTTTCCAGAGCATTTTCACAATAAGGAAACAATTTTATCATAGAATTTTTTATTGTTTTGATTTTGGTGGAAAAAAATTAAGTTTGTGCAAACCTTTTCTGTTGAAATTAGTGAGATTTACCTATGCTTAGTTTTGGCTGATTTGGTCCCTAAGTACATAGATTTTGCTTGCTTTTTCTCACTATTCTACCTACAGGATTTTGTTTCTTTCATAGGCTATAATCCTCAAGTACACTTAGGCTAGCCTATTTGGCACTTAGGCCAGGCTACCTGCACCAGAGAAGGCTTGGTCCTGCGTAAGTCCACTTAGGCTGGCCCAAGACAGATGGACTTGCACCAGTCTGACAGTGCCAGCTTATGCTGTTCAGGAGGGGTGTGTTGAGGGCAAGTTGAGCATGGCCAAGAACAGTGCAGTTAGGCTGTATCCAGAGCCTGTTTCAAGGGCAGACATGCACCCTCACAGCTCCTTATGACTTAGGCCACCTCAGGAGTAGGAATAAATCTGAGTGGATCCACAGGGGTCCATAACAAGCCAGAGTAAAAATGGAAGCAAAATCAAAAGTTCTAAATCATAAGCTCAGCCTAAGCACCACTCCTGCCTCTCAACCTCAGGATACAGCACCACTACAAGAGCCCATCTCTGATTATTGCACAACCCTCATAGCCCTGTGGATTTGGCCTGTCGGCTCAGGATATGGCCCACCTTAGACCAGCTTAGCTGGGCCATTCTCTGTGGCCTAAGTCAGGATTGCACCCTTTGTCTCCTAAACCAGAGTGTTTATTAGATTTGATAGCACATTATACTTGAGTAAATACGGTATTTTGGTTATAAGTATAGATCAGTATTTAACAGTTTACTATACTGTAATAAAAAGTAGCATAACCCGATGTTGTATAATGTAATGTAATTTGGTCAAAATATACCACAAACCCATTGACATTTCATTATTGTCATATAGCTAATTGTATGCAGTAATATTAAATTTTGCACCTCCTTTGCAGCTGTGCATTACAATTGCCAATGAACATTTTTTAATCTGAAACCTTTTAAAATCAAGGTGCGCTTTAGATTTGGTGGTGCATTAGATTCAAGTAAATACAGTACAGTGGTGCCTCACATAAAGAGATTAATTCATTCCAGAGACATGCTCTTTAAGGGAAACACTCTTTAAGTGAAGCAGACTTTCCCATAGGAAACAATGGAAACTCAGACGATTGGTTCTTCAACCCCCAAAATATTCATATAAAAATATTAACCATATGTAAAAATGATGACAAAACACTGGAATTGAATTCAAAACACTTATGATATAATACAGACCACAATTACTGTAATAATTAACTGTAATAATAAACACTGTAATATTCTGTACAGTAAAAAAGAAAAGAAAAACCTTTATGGCCAAGGGTGACTAATCTTCACTAAAAGAGTCACTGGTGTCTTTTGGAGCATCTTTAACAAGGAATCTCTCTCTGTGTGAGATCTAGCTATGCAAACTAGATAGGCAACAGCAGAGGCGCCAGATCCTATGTTGTCTACTAAGAACCAAGCTCCATTAAATCCACTGGGGCTTACTCACAGGAAAGGAAAAGTGCAGACAGAGTAGGTGGTGGGAGGAAAAGGGGTGGTTGTAGTGGGGTTCAGGCAGGGGGGCTTCCTTGGGGGGAAGGGGTCTGTTTGAGGGGAGCTCCAGAGGGGGTGCAGGAGGAGTTTTCCCTCCTACCTGATGAAGGCTGCAGAGCTTTGGGCTGGCCACATGGTTGCTGGCTGCAGGAGGCAGCCAACTTTGTTACTCGACTGAAGAGGCTCTTGAATTCCCTCTGCTGGCCTCTTCATGTACTGCAGGCAGGAGGAGAAAGTCCCACCTCATTCCTACAGCCTAGCCAATGCAGGGAGGAAGAGAGGGAGCCCAACCAATGGGCACTCATTATGTGAATCATGCTCATTATGAGAGGCAGAAGCCCACACAAATTTTAACTTGTTATGTGGAACATTCATTATTTGAGGCACTCGTTATGCGAGGTACCACTGTATTTTTTTAAATTTTATACAGTGGTGCCTCACATAAAGAGCTTAATTCATTTCGGAGGCCTGCTCTTTAAGTGAAGTGCTCTTTAAATGAAGCAGATTTTTTCATAGGAAATAATGGAAACTCAGACGATTGGTTCCACAAACCCCAAGATATGCATATAAAAATATTAACTGGATGTAAAAATGATGACAAAGCACTGCAATTGAATTCAAAACATGCATTCAGTGTGCATGATCCTACGAAGTCTACTTAGGCTGCAATCCTAAAGACACTTTCCTGGGAGTAAGCCCCATTTAACACAATGGAACTTACTTCTGAGTAGACATTGTTAGGAGACTGCAATCAAAGACACTTTTCTGGGAGGCTTCCCTGGGCTGCTGCTGGAGGTTCAAGGTGGTCAGTGGGGGAACTTGGGGGGAGTTAGGGGCACTACCAGGCAACTGCCCCCAGGTTGAGGACAGTTAGAGGCAGCAGCGCTGGCCAGCAGCCCTTTTAAAGAGCCTCCATGCGGAGTGTCAGGGCTGCATAGCACATATGCCCATAGCGCGCTTGCTTGTTAAGTGAAGTGGAACTTGTTATGTGAAGCAAGATTTCTTGGAAATTTTTGCTTGTTAAGTGAGGAACTTGTTAAGCGAGGTACCACCATATTTAATTTTTTTTGCCTTTGACAATGTGCCAGATATATGATGTGACCTTTAGGTTAAAATGTTTGGAGACCCTTGATCTGATAATGCTCACTGCTGGTAATTGCTATAGTATCCCTGACAGGGCCATCATCATGAAATCTTCTACGGTCTTATGCTGTAGAGAGCATTCTACTCTTCCAGAGCTGCTCCAATGCTGGAGAGCTCTTAAAGTAAGGAAATTTTTCCTCATGCCTAGTCTCCATTTCAGTAGTGTTTCACCATTTCTGTAATGCATCACTTCAAGGTTCAGCAGCTATCAGGGATCTCAATGATCATAAAATATTTAATGTTAAATAAAATGCTGCATAAAATGCTTCCATGGTCCACATCAGGACTGTTGACCTTATATGTATCATGTCTGGACGAGATAGCTCAGAAGGACCAACACTTTGTGGCATTCCAAGGGTCTGTGGTAGGTAAGAAAGTGTCAGCAAGCGCTCTGTCCTATTTACTCCATGTAAGCATTGAGCATTTACTCCATGTAAGTATAGACCTAGCTAACAGACTGTGGAGAAGAACATTTAAAAAATTCAGAAACAAACAAAAAAGGAATAATGGCAGATTCTCATGCATCTAGTTCAGATATAATCTCATGTAGCTTGGAATTCCAACCCAGGAGAGAATTCACATGGGGCAAAATGGTGAATTAATCATTCATTCAAATAAATAAATACAGTAAAACCTCTCAAAGTTGACCCCAAGGGACTGAAGGAAAGTGGTCAATATGAAGAACAACTATTCTGACATGTAGACATGCCACATTTTATTATACCTCAAAGTTTTTCAGTCAACTTGCATAGAGAAAAGGCAAAAAAGTTATTAAATCTGATTATTTCTCATATGACTGCTTCATAGTCATTTCTAAACATTGTTACACGATGACTGCAATCCTAATCTTCAGTTAGTATGGCGCAAGTTCAAGTATAAATCCTATGCTGATCTGGGGGTTCGGAACTTCTGCTTCACTCCTTGGGGGAGGGAGGGGTAAGGCTAGTGCTCCGGCATACAGTGTTATCCCCACACCATCCCCTGAAGATATGCCAACTGAATTAGGACAGCCTAAATTGGTTAGGATTGTGCCCTTTAAACTGTGTTTTCTTTCACAGTCCAAAATATTGTATTCTTTGATATCCCTCTTGAAAAAATTCATTGCTACTACTTCTGCATTTCATGTTTTCCTGTCCTGGGTCAAGTTATAGAGAGTAAATTATTATAGAACATAATTAGTACTGTATGTCAAGGTTCAGATGGTCAAGTTACCGCTTACAGAGGTGGTCAGTATAGAAAGATTTTGAGTACATATGGTGTTTTTCTAGTCTGTGAGACTAGTTCAACTGTGGTCAATGTAGGGAGGTGGTAAACTATGGAGGTTTTACTGTAAATCTGTGCTGCAGTATGCCTTGTATATATCTTAAGTGAAGAAAAATTTTCTTTACTCATGTTCCTGATGTAACAACTATTGTAGATTTCCCCAAATATAGATGAGGGAGTTCATATTTTGGAGCTGTCAATCACCCTGTCATTTTGCTTCCAAAATTCAATCTGTAACATTTTCCTGTTGGAGCTCAGAGGGATCGGTTTGGCTCCCCTGGCTTTCCTCTCTGCTATTGAATGAAAAGTAGTACTCTTACTGCCAATATCACATTTGTGTGTTGACAGGCAAGGAGGGATTGACAGAGGAACCCTTGGGAAAGATAGGAGCATATTCCTTCACAGTAAAGCTTCACTAGATTTATGGCAACCTAGCAAAATATGCACCTTTTAAAGTGGTGCCCTATTGTATTTAACAAGGAGAGAAAAATGTCCCACTTTACCACAGCATGGTGAATTTGCCAATGACTGTTGTTGGTATCTTTTTGTAATTTTTTTCCCTTTTTTAAGGTTGGGAAAGGGAACCATTTATTGATTTATTTTGCTATATAAACTGCGTTGTGAACCACTTTTGCTGAAAAGCTGTTTATGATATTCACCACTGTAAATAGATATTTAATGACCACTGTCATTAGATATTTTAGGGAAATTAAGAGGTTCAATGTATAGAAGTTATAGAATACATTCAAAACACAAATCCATTGAAGTCTACACACAAATATCTGAAAAGTGTGTCATTGGTGGACCAAATAAAACCCAAAAGGTTGTTTTCATACAGTCTCCAAAGGTTTGGTTTAATAGATAATAATAGCAAGAATGATTGCTTCAATAATTATTGTTATTGTGAATAGTCATTGTACTTTACATAATAATGGTACTCAGAGAGCAATCCTTAAAAACAACCACCCCGGGCTAGATCAGTGCAAGGGACTTGTGCCAACCTAAGTTTTCACAAACGTGCTATAAGGCACTCCTGTGCCATGGTCTCTAATCCTAATAGTTGTTAAACCGGAATGTTGGTGCTTAGGATGGGGCAAATTTGCCAACATCCCAGCATTACACTATTGAATGAGCTGCAGAGCACCTTATATGACTGTCACTGACTGCTTTATGACAGTCAGTGCCAGTGGAAGAGGCACTCCAATAATGGCGGCCCCTTTAGGATTGTGCCATGAATGTATGATTATGTTTTGTTTTTTTAAAAGAATTGCAAAGAAAACAGTGTTGCTATTTCAGTGAAGCCACTAATTGACCCTGAAGTACTTGGGCAGATTTGTAGAACAAAGCAAGACCAAGTCCACATCAAATGGCTGTGAGTAAACTGCACATTGATGCCAAGCAAAATCTGGAAATTGTTCTCCTCTGCCAACTGTACCCTCATTACTGATTGTGCAAAGTAATTTATCGGACATTTCTTAAAATAAACCCTCATTTAACCTAATAGGACTTGGCAGGGAGGAAAAATTGGCAGAACTTGAAGTTCATGGTGTTTTGCGTTTTAAGAACAAAAACTACAATAGTTCTAAGCATTTTAACAAAAACCGTTATTGGAGGCATGTGTGTAAGCTGAGTAAAATGGCAATAAATTGTGTAATATTCAATATAAGAGGATGGGACATAATTCCTGAGATAAGTTGACAAAGAATGCAGCTTGTCAGAATATTGGAATGCATTTCATCCTTCCATACTCAGTCATATTTGATATTAATAATGTATTCATAACTTTGGCTACAATCCAGAGTAACTACAGGACCTCTTACATTGATGTAGTTATGGGCCACCTATGGGAAATGCATAGAGCAAGCCAGAGTAAGTGCCACTTGCGTCAATGTCAGAGGTCCCATAGTTACTCTGTATTGTAGCCTGTGTGTCTCACTCTGACTTATTTTCTGTATAGCACCTAACTGAAATATCTCATTGTTTGTGCTTCCTTGTCATGTACAATTGTGATCACACCAGCATTTACACCCAAAACTATTCTCAGGGTGTCAATGGATTGGCGTCCCTCAGTCTTGAAAGACTGTGATATCGTGAGAAGCACGAAGACCTGGGTAGATTGATATGGAGGATAGGCTGTTACCCAAGCAGCAAGTCCCCCCTCTCCACGCCACTGAAATAGTCCAATGGAAAGGCAGAGCTGATACAATTGGTTCCAGCTACATCGCAGAGCTGGGCTAAGGACAGGAGCTCACCCTGTCTTGTGGAAATCCGAACCCTGGCCTTCGGGTTAACAGGCACAGTGTCTTAACCCCTTGTGCCACTGTGTTTATTAGCCTTGCATAGAATAATGTTATCGAGGATACCATCTAAGAACAAAGAATATAGATATTACTTTACAAATTCATTCTGGTTTTATACCACATTATCAAAGAATTAATATGAAAGTAATCTGATAAAAAGCTGATACTGAACTCATTGTGTTTTCTAACCACATATATAGAATAAAATATTTTAGTTGAAACCCAAAGGACTAAAATGTAGATTACTCCAAATGCTAATTCATAGGACAGGATACAGCAAATCACAGGCCACAGGATAGAGTGCTTTGGTTCATCCAATATGCCCTGACTTCTCGTTGTTATGTTTCTTCTCTAATGATTTAAAAATATGTGCAGGAAAGCAGCCAAAAAAGGTCAACATTTTTTAAAATGCAAGGGAAAAAATGTGATAGTGGTAAATAGGAGAAAATATTCTATTGTTTACAGAAGAGATTTTCAACTACAGTGCCATGGCACATCGGTGTGCCAAAGATGGTCTATAGGTGCACTGTGAGACTTTGGAGAAGATCATTAGTATGGGAAATGGTGGATTTGAGTCCCCCCATCCGCAACATCGTGCCCCTGTCAATGATAAAAAAAACTGATAGTGAGACTTGAACATTTTAGCACTTTGTCAGTGTTCCATGAGAGGAAAAAGTTGAAAATCACTGGATTAGAGTAAAAGTTGTGTAAGGTTTCCACTGACACAAACGTGTCATAAGTCACCATACTGAAGACAGGAAGTTGGAGATTTGGCTTAATGTCTCAAACTGACCCGTCTAAGAAGCCAGTGGTCTGAAGTGGCAGGTAGGGGAGGTGACAAACTGGTGATGGTACACCATACCTCATGCTTCCCACTACCTGCCCCAATAAATTGCTTTCCCAATTGTTCCCCATGTCTCTATCCTGTTCTCTTCTCCCTTGGAAAGCAAACAAAAAAAGACTTTATTGTCACTGCTGATGAATGAGTTGACAGAACCAGAGGAGGAGGAGGAGGAGGAAGGGGCAACTACTCTATTCTCAATTACTGTCTTTCCATGAGAAAGATCAGGAAGAGGATTGATGTTATTATCTCCCTTCACCTCTCCTTCTCTGTTCCTTCAAAATTGGCAGAGTGGGAAGGAATCCTCAGAAGATATTCTGCCTTAAAGGTCTTCTGTGCTTGTCAAGTGATGAAGAAGCAGAAGAAGGAACAAAGAAGGAGGTGGTGGCAGCAATGGGAGGGGCCAGGATGAATGCATGTCAAATAATGGAGGATGGAACTTAGATGCCACTTCAAGAGTCAACTTTTCTTCCTTCTTTGAATAGACAAATATCCAGAAACTCTGAACCAGATGAGAAGTAGCTTCATAGCAGCGCCCATTTCTTTCACATTTAGCACCTGCAATAACAAAGAGCAGAAAGCAAGAACTACAAGGTGGTACTGGGTGTCCATCTCATTGCAAGTAGCCTACACAAAGGCTTTGCTACTGTTTATCATAATATAAGGTAACTGAGTCCAACAGGCCACTGGAGATGCCTGTGCAGGTTCAGCCTTGCAGCTAAATCATAATCTTGACATTCAAATCCTATAACAGTCTTTTATACTATCACTGGTGCATCCTTGTACTAGTCTACACTAGTGACTGTGCTGATGATCTCATTGTTGCAGCTGCCTCAGTGCCGGGGAAGACTTTTGAGTACCGCACATAAGGAAGAATTATAGTTTTCCTCCCTTCTCCAAATCACACAATCACTAGGACTCTTGGACGAACAATATTTTAAAAAGCTGAAAGTGGCATGATAGGCACTGTTGTCCATGGAGTCAACTCATTTGTTTCATCTCACTCATTCTGGTTGGAATACATTTTTCTGTATCTGTTTGGGCACATTTTTCAGATTTTTTAGTATTATGAAAAAAAATTCTAAAACTATTCACCAGCAACAATTAGCGGGATGAATGTCCATTCCATGGACAGTTTTTGTTATCGCTTGCAGCTCTGAAAATAACAGCTATCTTAAAGCATAGTAGCTGACATAGGGCCCAATCCTGTCCTACCTTCCAGCTCTGGCACAGCCACAATACAACCTTGTGGTAAGGGAACACATGCCTAGAAAAGGCCCCAGTGACTATCCTGGCTCCACCACGGGATACGTCGCATACCCCACTTGTACCAATACTGCGCCAACACTGGAAAATAGGATAGGGTTGGGCTGACAGTGCTTACTGAAATGTATTGTGGAGAGTAAGTAAGGTGAGGTTAGACTAGGACTTAGGAGCAGGGGGAGGAGCGTAGCTAATGATCATATAGCCTGGTGCAAAGCTCAAAATGTTGCCCTGGAGGTGATGTCATCCCCAGGTATTTTTAAAAAGAAAATTGGGAAACACTTGCTGCCACCTCCTCCTCAGCAGTTCACCACCCATTTGGTCTGCCAGTGGCAGAGATAAAGAACTTATGTTCTATCTGGAGGCAAAGAAGATTTTGGTGCTCCCCCTTATAGCCCTTGTAGCAGTAAAGCTTGTAGCCTGGTGCAACTGCATCCCCCTATGCCACTTCTTAGGAGTTCTGGGTTTAAATATCCACTAAGCCATTATGTCCTCTGGGTGACTAACCTGTCTCATAGGATTGTTATGGGGATAAAATGGAGAAAGTTACCATGTACAGTACTTTAAGATCCTTGGAAAAAGAGTGAAAATAACAACCAAATGCATGTATGCTTTTAATAAAAGTATGATTTGCAAGCCTTCAGTGCTCAAATACAATTAAGGTGCCCATCCCTAACACCCCCTCTCCCATCTCTACCATTACTCTGCTCTGTCTAGAATTAAGTTAATGGAGCAGAACCCTCAATTGGGTGTCTCAGATAGTCCCTTTGTTCTTTCCCTCACTAGAGCAGGAGGTAGCAATGTAGGAGGGGGATAATGGTCAGAAAGGAGTGAGATTAAAAAAATTCAGCCAACTTCCAATTTGCTGGTTTGCTCATCTGAGTTCTGCTGTGAAGACAGGCTTGCAACATTGTTACTCTGAGCCATCTTTGTACATAATATTTCTCTTTTATTAGCTGCTTAATTATTGATAATTAATAGCTTTTTTTAAAGGCAAAGTTCCCTATGACAAATATCTTGGTGGGAACTTTAGGAAGTCTAGTACTGAAAAAAATGCACTGGGAACAACTGCAAATTAATTTGCAAATTGATATAGGATCTGATTTGCAAATTAGGATTTGTAAATTAGTAAGAAATCATGTGTACACAGGTGTATTTGCAATAGCGTTTAAGCTGTAATGAGACTAGAAGGCAGTGGTGGGCTTCAAGGGGTTCTCACAGGTTCTATAGAACCCTTTGCTAATGAGTGCCTGGTTCTGAGAACCAGTTACTAATGGGACATAGAACTTGTTGTTCTATGGATGTAGAATCTGTTGTTAATTTGAATCCCACCACTGCTAGAAGGTATCTCTTCCCCTCTATGCATGATGCATAGACAACATAGAGCTTGGAAATTGTCCCAGGAGATATTGAATGTCCTTTTTCCAATAGCCATAACTGCCTCTGTGTGAGTTAGGATCTGTGAGGGGCAGAAAGAATATCTCCCATTGCAACTAGAATCTTATTGTCACTACTATCAGCCCACCCAGTAAGTGTGGTTTAAAGAGAGGGAACTCCAGGGATCAGAGGATTCTAGGGATCAGGGTCAAAAGATATGAAGGAGGGTCTACTAATTTATGGATACCAGGTATGAGAGCTAGGATGAATTCAAGTTTATTCAAAAATATTAGGGCTCAGACATTAAGGGCTTCATTAAGTACACTTCTGGTACACAATCCACGCAGTCCCAATTAAATACAGTAGTTGCCATTTTATGTTTTAAAAGCCTTTTCAGAGGATAGCATAGACTGAACCAAGCCACTGTTTGGTAGGTAGGTGTGAGAACATGGCTGCACACATTTGTGCCCTCACAACTCTGGAATGGGGATGGGCTGTGCATCTCTTTCTGTTTGGAGCTGAGAACCAGCCTTCTCACTGCAGTCCTTAACACCAGATTTCAACCTTTCATATTTCTGTTTGATTACTTTGGGTGGTAATATTCATTACTTTTATTTGTAATCTGTTTGTGTTATCTGGATCCAGTGCAAGATGCCATTTTAGATTGTGTGGGAAGAGATTTTTAATGCTGGGAGGCATAAGATTGTCACTTTGCCTATGGTCCATTGCTGAAAAAACAATGTATTTTAAGATCATTTGTTGTGGTTATTCATTGTATCTTGTAGGAGCTGGACTTATAGGTGTACTTGAGGTGGAATAACATGTATTAAATGAGCAAGGGTTCCCCCCTTTACTTTTCTTGCTAAATGGCTCCTTAATGTGAGTTTGAAAACATAGCTTTTACCTTTTTTTTCCTTCTCAATTCAATCATTTTGGAAAAAGAAAACCTAATCTGTTTATGATTCTGTATGATGGTGGCAATGTTTTTCTTTTTTGTAATTCCCTCCCTTCTCCAAAGAATGTTTTTGAATGGCCTTGACATGTAGAAAATTACTGTTCTTCATTTTCTCCCAGCTGTAAACAATATGAATAAAAAAAGCTCTGTTATTTACTGGTCAAATAACATTAGAAATGATGAGAGCGTTTATATATATAAAAAGAGAGAGTTGAGAGAATTGTTCTCATTTGTTCCAGCTGAAACTTGACTGTTCACAAATTATAGAGTGAATGCACATATAAAAATCAGAAACCAAATGGTATATAAATATCTTTGTAAAAATATAATTTGAAAAGAGATCCTATGCTCTGCAGTACCAGTGGAGAAAAGTTAATCTGAAGTTAAACACTCAGAACTGGTATAAAGAAACTCTGATCTGGGAGCTAGACTTTTCCCTGATGCCAAAGTAGGGATGTAGTACCACATGTACACTTTGGGACTTACTTGAGTGAGAATCTGCAGGGTCTGAGATGGCCTAGAAAAGTGAATTACCCGAAACTCTTCATCCTTCAACTGAGGTGTGTAGGGAACTGTGGTGTAACAGCCTACCTTCTCATTGACAAGAACCCTTAACTCAAAGTCCTCTTTCTTGATTATGGTTCTACATGGTCCAGAGCAAGTATTACCATTAAAATTATAAATAGAGGTCCAGGTCCTTCGTGCCTTAAAATTACACCAGCCAAGAGATCTAGTGTGCTACATTGTTCTGATGGTAATTTTTAATACATTGGAAATAAGCACAAATATTTTAATATTCACCTATAAGGGGTTTTTAGTAGAATGCAAAAAAAGTTAATTTTGTATAAGTACTTCGTTGATGTATTAATTGTTTAAAATGCAGATGATTAAATATCCAAAACATAATTAAATGGGTGGCAGTTTTTGAAATGGGAGTTTTTGGAACTATATGTAGTGAAGGGAAAGTCCATAGATTTTAACAGCAATACTGAACATTCAACACCACTAAAAATCAAACCGCATTGATTTGCTTTGTTTAAGGTGGCAAATGAATTCTGTAAGAGAAATGGAAATAGGAACCAGATCTCCCATCATTCAGTCTTTCCCTGACTCTAATTACAAAGGGATGTAATTAGAAGAATGTCCAATGAATCCCTTGTAAACATTTGGGTTTTTTCTCATTCCGTTGCATTAAAACATCCCATACACACAAAAAGCAATTCTCTTATGATATATGAAACTCCTTACTCGTCATAAGATATTTGTGGTATTTGAGAAAAAGAGGAAATTGCTAGGGATTAGCTTTATTGCACTTGAACATGTCTCTGAAACGCTCCTCTGTAAAGACTGTTAAGAAAAGTCAATAAATAAATAAATAGAAAGTAACCCCAATGGGATTATGGAGTTTTGTATTATACAGGTTATTAAATTCATCAAGCTAATGCAGTGAGGGATTATGACAGCATATTTAATAATCTTAGGAAATCCTTGCATGAAGCATCTATCTCTGGTCTTCATCTTAAAAAGTGCGTTGGAAATCTTTTGTAGGAAATGAAGACAATATACCCGCTCTAGGAAGTCATTAGCTCCTTATGCTTGCTCGAAAACCCTCTTACATTTAAGTTTCTGGATGTTGCTTAATTTCATGTCAACACTAATACTTGACATTTTATTGAAAGAGGATTCTCATTTGTGTATAGATGGTTTTTTTTAACACTGGGAGCACCATCTTCAGTGTGACTCTATAGTACTAGATCACATCTAGCTTGAAACTATACAAACTCTGCTTACCTCCATTCCACCCTCCTTTTGCCTCTTCACCCCCACTGGCCTCTTCACCCCCACTGGCCTCGTCTGCCTCAGCAAGTTCCAGCTCATCTTCTCCAGGTCTGGATCCAGCTCTAGAAGGTTGGAGTATGTCCTTGTGCCAGTGCACCCAACTCTGGTAGCACACTCATGATACTTCTGAGCAGTAGTGGGATTCAAATAAATTATCAACAGGTTCTATGTCCTAATAACCTAAATTAACAACAGGTTCTATGTCCCATTAATGACCGGTTCTCAGAACCAGACACTCATTAGCAAAGGGTTCTATAGAACCTGTGAGAACCCCCTGAAGCACACCGCTGCTTCTGAGCCAAAGCTGTGGTCTTGTGCATGCCCAGGACTTTTTGTGGATTATCCTGTTAAGTCTTACTGAACACAACAGGCTTACTTCTGATTAATGTAAATAACTCCATTTTTGAACATCTCTACATAGGGAAGGGAAAGATCTCTTAGCTCACCTTTCCAGTTTGCACCCACTTCATTCATACAAGCTGCTAAATTGAAGAAATGCATTAGACCAAATTGCAAGCAGATTCAGGACTGCGCAATTTTATTTTTATGGGAAACTGCATGTGTTTTTTACTTGCACATCTTCTAACTTCCTTGTAAATAAAACTGTTGAATATTTATTTACATCATGATACCATCTCCGATCATTTTTCTACAATGTTTTCTATGGAAGAAATTTGAGCAAGTGGCTAATTCGCCTATTGAAATAACAGAACTCATACGTAAGTTTGGTTAGATCATGCCCAATGTTTCATTTCAGGGAAAATGTTCTTTCTATATACTTTTTACCACATGAATTAAAGCCGCATGCCCTATGACCTATGATATCATTCTGTCTTGTGATTTATTATGGTTAAACATGTAGCAAATGGAACAGCATGTGCTAAATACTCCAATGGGCAAATTTAATGCATCCCTATTAGTGATGTGTTATATTTTTCTTTTTTAAATATAAAGTTCTTAGATTTTGTGAAATACCATTCCTGAACCAACAGGACAGCTCAGCTGCCATTCTGCCTTAACATGAAATGAGGGGTATATACTGTATTTACTTGAAGAGAATCCACACCTTTTCCAGCCAAATTGCATTAAACTTGGGGGGCGCGTTAAATTTGTAGGTGCATTAGATTCTGGTAAATATGGTAAAAAGGCTGCCTGACAGGAAAAAAAGTGCAGTCTGCCTCCCAACCAGTGGCGATGTGAGGGTGCATGTCACTCGGTGCAGGAGTGAGCATGTCATCACCTCTGAGAGGTGCATCACCTCTCCTCTGCTCTCCTTCTTCTATGTCCCAGGGATAGCTGGGAGGAAGCAGGACACACAGAGAAAAGACCGGAGCGCAAAGGTGAAGTGAGGAGGCTCCATAGCCCAGCCGAGCACACAGTGGGGCTGCCTGCCTTCAGGGCTGCTGTCGGTGCTTTTGAGGGAGAGCCGCCCCGTGGGGGGGGATCTAGGCACCTGCCCTGGTTCCCTCCCAGCCTCCCTATCCCACCTCTATGGGGGGAGCCAGCAATGGTGCTTCCCCTGGTCTGCCTGAACCTGCCTCCCCTGAGGGAGGCTGCTGCCCCTTCCACATGAGGAGATCCATTTCTTCCCCCTTCCCTGTAAGCCTGCAATCCCTCTTACCCACCCAGGCTTACCACAAGGTGACCACACACCCGAATGACCATATAGAATGGGAGACAGAGTACCTGTACCTTTTACCGTTGTGTAGAAGAGGGAATTGAGGAAGGTGCTGCTTTATAAATCCTCCTATGATGAGATAAACCTGCTTCAATTTCTTCTTCTATGCAACGGTTAATGGTAAAGGCACTCTGTCCTCCATTCTATATGGAATTCTTAGGAAGCAGGCTGCACTTTTTCCTGTTGGCCAATCTTTTTATCATATATATGCACCCCCTTTTTCACAAAATTCATGCTAAAATAGATTCACAGGTGCATTAGATTTGAGTAAATACAATATTTCTATCACTGAACCACCAGCATGGTCTATTGGTCTACCAGCTATACTTCGGCAAATGTTTTTTTAGTATGAAGCCAGAACTTCAATTTGGACCATATGTTTTGCTCTTGATAACCATCAGACTAATCCTGATAGTAGATTAGAATACAGCATGTGACAGGTCTTCACATGATTTGAGTTTTAGCATGAGGTTTGATACTATTATTTTTTGAACGAAAATTGCAACTTCCTTGTTCATAGAAACTTTGCATTTTCTTGTTAGATTTGGGGCCTTGGTGATCAGTATCCTGCTTGGAAACTTTCCTATGGACGTTGGCTGGCCACTGGACAGATGCGTGTGTGAAATGGAATTGTATGAAAACAGAGTCTATAAGCATCAAAACACCCTAGTCTCCTACTCATCCAAAATGTTTTTTAATTTTTCATTTCGTAACAATATCTGTTTTCATCTTTTGCGTTGTTGGACTTCAAAACATCTACACAAAAACATGTTTTAGAAATTAAGCTGATATTATGTCTTCCAGTTCAATTCAGACTGTTCTGACACTTTTAAGGGTCACTTTTTGTTGAGCTTACTCAAGCTTGTTTTAAAGCACGTGAATTGCAGTACATGCAATAAATTATAGTTTGTTTTGTTAAAGTCATAGACAGGTCACACTGCAAAGAGCTGCATTTAGGCCGCAAAGAAGCCTGAACAAAGACAATGAGAATTGCATGTGCCTAAAATAATGGACTTATTTAACTTTTCACACTGTGTAATATAATTGGTTGGCCTATTTATTGTTTTAAAATATACCCGTGCTTTCCCTTCCAAAATGGAAGTGCTCAAGATATCTAGGAATAATATAAAACAAGAATAACAGTTAAAACAATAATAAAAACAAGTCACAGGTGGTACCAGAGAGATCTAGGCAGATGGATAGGGTATACATCCACTACTACTATAACTGGAGCTATTACTGAATAACTGGAAAATAAAATAAGGCTGCAATGCTAAGCACACTTATTTGAAAGTTCAAAGGATCAGTAGGGCTTCTTTCATAGAAAATGTGCCTGCAGTGGGATTATTAATGTAAAATATATGTAATATATATAATATATGAAAAATTATATATAAAATATGTATTTTGCATATATAAAATATATGCAAAATTATTTCTTTTTTCAGAAGTTGAATGTGTGCTTTGCCTTTTGCATGCCCAACTTACATACTGTATACAGGTATGTTTCTCTACTGAATCAAGCACAGTATTTTAAACAGTTTCTTAATGCAAAAGTTCACATGGTGACAGGAAATCCAGGAACATTGTGACTTGAGTCTGAGACGATGGGGACAATCCTAACCATGTCTACTCAAAAGTAAGATCCATTGTGTTCAGTGGGTCTTACTTCCAGGAAAGTGTCTTTAGGATTGCAGCCATAGCCCCATTACTTTCTATGTGCTGTGCATGTTCAGCTCAAGTGGTTTGTCACATTGACCTTTGTAGTAGAGTGGAAGCATGCATCCTCTGATATATGCACTGGGACCCTCACGGTCTAACTGTTCACAGAACACTACCCTCTTCTTGCAGACCTTCCTACATCAGCATCTCCAGTATTTAGCGCATGTCCTGAAAGAGTTGCACTGAAGCACAGAGATTTTCAAGTCTAGGTTTAGTTTCTTGAGACCAGTGGCATATCTAGGTCATTTGGCACCCAGGGCCCACAAATTTTTTTTTATAACCCCATATGTCAAAATTATTTATTATCAGTGTTAATTAATACAGTTAATTAGGTATTAATATTTTCATATTTTAAAAATCACCTTATCAATTAAGCCTCTGTTTTATTCTTTTTGGGGAGGCAGACCGCTGACTGCACTTGAGCTAAAAGCCCAGATTGAAAAAGAGAGGGCAGTTTGAGGGTTTTTCTTTCTAATCCAGCAGTGCTTCCTTAGCAGGCTGCTTTGGCAAGCAAAGGTTCTTCCTGTTCCCGCTTTTTCTTGGCTCCGTCAGGCGCAGCTGCGCTCATCCGTGCTGTTGAGAAGGCAGTGGCTTCCTCTACTGACAGCTGAACATCAGTTGCCAATGCAGCAGCTGCAAAGGGAGGGGGCAGGCAGGATGAACTTGCTTTCCAAGGAAAAGCAACCGGGGAAGGCCATCTACTTTATGCTCCACTTAAGAGCCTCCAGAGGCATCTGGCTGGCCACTGCTCAAAACAAAATGTTGGACTGGATGGTCCTTGGTTGATTTTCTTTGATTGCATAAGAACAACCAAGCCCAGTTGCTTGCCACTCCCTTGCCCCAGATGTAGTGAAGATATTTTTCCCCTTTAGAGATTTGCATCCAAATCTGGGCTTACCATGATGGATCTTGTTATCTGTCACCATGAGCTCCATTCCAGTAGAACAAAGTCACACTACATCATGCACTTTGGAGATGCTGTAGTAAATGGCTGGAGGCCCCGTGTGCCTGCCAATGGTTGCAAGACTCCTCGTTGGAGCAGATAACATGGCAGCGGAGGTGTTTGTTGTGGCAGGGAGGATGAGAATGGGTAACCAGGCCAAACTGGAGTTGGGAGGGTGAGGAGCAAAGTGGCAACAGCAAGAACCTTTGATTCTACCTTTTTCCAACCTGTTGCTCCCAATGCTCCTTCGACTGACACCAGCTATTTAGATGGCTTACATCCAAGGAAACCCATTGGTTGCCAGGCAGCCTGCAGAGAGGGAAGTTAAAAAAACAGTTTTAATCACTGTGCTCATTCTGTGCTCATTTTTAATCACTGTGCTCAGTGATTTGTGCTCATTCCCCTAAGCACATCATTTAGTGTGTGCTCTGCCAGCACTGCTGCAATCTATTGGCTGACAAGGAGAGGACTGGTCCATCACTTATGGAATGTCTCCTAATTCCATCCTTCTATTCATTTCTTTAGAAAGAATTGATTTTCTTTTTAGGTTCACTCTAAATAATTTGGTCTTTCTGAAAAAAATGTTTTTACTCAAAGAAAAAATTTTCCCCTTCTTTCCTTCCATCTGCCTTTTCATTTTTCCCCTTTGCTTCCCTTCAAAACCACTGAGTTCTGAAAACATCCAAATTCATACACAGGACATTAATTTTCCTAGATGCTTGGTCATAGTATCAGGTGTTGAGAGATATACCACCCCTGAACACCATGATCTGTACTCGGTGAGTTTGGTTAATCCTTTTGATAGCTATCTGTGGTAGTGGACATTGCCACATTATGCAGCAATTAATTCTATAAGATTTTCCCTTCCTTATAAAAAGTAAGGAAAATATTGGAAGTGGTATGTTAAAAAGAAAAAGACACAGGGAGGGGAGCCTTTATTGCTCTGTTTCAGTCAGCATTATATCATGGGCCTCTACTACCAATAGTTTCCACTCAGATTTTCAATCTTTTTTTTATCTCATGGCACACTGACAAGGCACTAAAATTGTCAAGGAATGTCATAAGTTCTTTTGCCAATTGACAATGCACACCACATTGCATTTGAGGTGCTCAGATCGTACTAATCAATGGCCTTCTCCCAAACTTCCACAGTACCACGGGCATTGCTAAGGTACTACAGGTGGTACAGTCCACACCGGCTGACGCACCAAGTGGGGATGACGTGCACTGGAGGACCTAAAAATTGCAATTTCGTGATAGTGAATCCAACCCCATCATGTCGTATACCATTGGATTCATACTGAAGAGCAGAAACTAATGCAGCAATTCGTTTTTGAAAATACTAACTTCCTACAAAAGTTATGGCCAAAAAACTAAAAAAAATTCATTGAATATGGAAAGTAAAAGTGACCCATATCGCAGCTTTACTTGTGATTAGGTATGCCATAGTTCATTGGAAGGGGAAGGCTGAGAAGAATCTAAGGACACCAGAATTGTCCTTATCCAATGAACGCAGCCCCCACAAATCACCCAAGAAGGAGGTCCCTGATAGATAAATTGAAATTCATTGAAAATGGATGTGAACTGTACCATTGTGTTTACTGGTGAGTAAGCAAGCATGCCTTTGCTAGTGTGGAAATTCAGTCCAAGCGAGTTCAAGACTTGCAAAATGGTCCAGGGCATTACTAGGATGTTAGAAAGGGGGCACATTTGAGGGGGTGGCACCCCTTGTAACTTAAATGGCTAAGATAACGGTTTGTAGAATTAATACCATCATGTTATACAACTTTGGATGTGTAATTTATGGCAGAATGCAGTGAAACAAACCACTTTGAAATATCTTTATTGTATTAAAATGTGTGGCTAAAAAACCCAGAGGGGGCAGGGCAATGGGGCAATATTGTTGCCCTGCCCAATGTATGGGGGTGTTGTGCTGGCCTCCCTCATCGGATGACGCAAACCCTAGTGATGCCTCTACGCAGTACTTCTGCAGATCATTTGCAGAACACCAATATGTCATGGCACACTGGTTGAAAATCACTGACTCAGATGTTTCTGAGAAATGTGGATGTGGAGAGTCAATTAAGTATCACATTTGATGTGAAGACAGTTGGTAGCTCACCTGTTCAAGCTGCAGAGGTCTTCCTTTCCCTTCTCTGCAGATTCTCCAGTTGCAGCAATGATGCTATGGTTGTCAGTTGTCTTGTGGCTCAATTGTCACAAGACAGTCTCCCGCAATCTCCAACAATCTCCAGTGCTTGTACTGTGGCCTGGCTACCCCATCCATGGGGAATTACTCCTTCACCTTATCTCCAAATCTTCATTATCTCTACTAGGTTAAAGCTGTAAACCAAACCAATTGCAAGCAAAAGTTCTGGCTTTATCGCTATATATCTCCAGACCCTTCAACACAAGGGGCCACTGCTGACAACAAACATTATCTGCCCTGGGGAATCTTCTACATTTCCACTACAAGAAGTAATAATAGGTACCTTTCCAATGTTATTTTTGAAGTCCTGGTTATTGCATTGTATAACTGAAGGGAGAAGAAATATCTTATTGAGAAAAAAGTATGAGGACACATAGGTCACAAAAGTGGTTTGTCTTTTATGTCCCTTGAAATATAGCTTTACCTCTTATTATTAATGTGGCTTTCCCTTTTTGGTCCCACAACTACCATCATTCCAATTCCCCTGCCAAATGCATTTACTACACAATAATTCACAATGTGCCTCTCTTTCAGTAGCAGCTGCCTTGTATAGTATGTATCTGGAATGTATTTTTCAGACTGAATGGTTAGAACAGAGAGAAGGAAAATGGAGTTAGGTCCTAATCATATGAGCTTCTAAGCATCCGGGAAGGTCTGGTGGGTGAGTGTTTGTTTGGTTTTTTAAAAATAGTGGCCTCAAATAGTGACCTGGAAATGGTTCTTCTGCTCAGACTTAGGCCACCTCCAAGACACCTTAGACCCTTTGGGGCTCCTACTGCCTCCCTGAAGTGAAGTGGACAAGCTTCCTATTTCTTGCGGTATCACAGTAGCTGTCCCTAAACTTGTGCTGAATACAGCATAGGTGTTCCAGCCTGCCTGTTCCAGCGCAACTTCAGATTGTGCTGCCATTGACATCTAGTACTCCTAAGTAATTTCCACTCTGTATATCCCCTGAAGGTTGTTGGCCCACCCCTGTATATAACTGGCCACATTCTGCCAGTGAAATACACATTCTGCTGGCATAATGTACATGGTGCTGTTGCAAACCTGAGACTGCTGGTGAACATGGCCTAGCTGTCACTGCAAGCAGCAAACTGCTACATCCAGTGGCGTAGCTAATGGTCATGTAGCCTGGTGCAAAGCTCAAAATGTTGCCTCAGAAGTGGTGTCACAACTGGAAGTGATATCATCCCCAGGTATTTTTAGAAAAAATATTGGAGAAAAACCTGCCACCTCCTCCACACCAGATCACCACCCATTTGCTCTGCTGGTGGCAAAGCTAAAGCATGTATTTGCTATCTGGAGTCAAAGAAGATTTTGTTGCCCCCCCCCCCCCCACAACAAACTCAAATTTAATTAATTAACAAATGCAAATTGTATCCCTTATTATTGGTTAGGGAAACTGCCTGGACAAAGAAGAATGCTTATTCTTCTTCTACTAAATATAAGAGGAGCCTTATAAGAAGTGCCTGTATAACCAGTTAGCATGGAGTAAATATTTTATGATACAGTGGTACCTCGCTTAACAAGTGACTCGCTTAACAAGCATTTCACATAACCAAAAATTTCCAAGAAATCTTGCTTCACATAACAAGTTCTGCTTCACTTAACAAGCAAGTGTGCTATGGGCATGCATGCTATGCAGCCCTTATACTCCGCACAGAGGCTCTTTAAAAGTGCTGCCGGCCAGCACTGCTGCCTCTAACTGCTCCCAACTTGGGGACAGTTGCCTGGAGGTGCCAGAGGCAGCTGCCTCCAAGTGCCGCCACCAACCACCTTGAACATCCAGAAGCAGCCCAGGTAAGCCTCCCAGTAAATGTCTTTGATTGCAGCCTCCTAACCATGTCTACCCAGAAGTAAGCCCCATTGTGTTAAATGGGGCTTACTCCCAGGAAAGTGTCTTTAGGCTTGCAGCCTAAGTAGACTTCATAGGATCATGCACATTAAATGCATGTTTTGAATTCAATTACAGTGTTTTGTCATCATTTTACATCCAGTTAATATTTTTATATGAATATTTTTGGGGTTGTGGAACCAATCATCTGAGTTTCCATTATTTTCTATGGAAAAATCTGCTTCACTTAAAGAGTGTTTCACTTAAAGACCATGTCTGGAACGAATTAATCTCTTTATGTGAGGCACCACTGTATATGTACTGTATAAGATATATATACAGAGAGTTGATTCATATTAACAGCTTATTAGTTACTAGCGAAAAGTTACATCTCCCCGTGCGCATCAACCCCATACGCATCAACCCCCATGTGCATCAACCCCTCCTGAGCATCATCCCCATGCGCAACATTGCCCATGTGCATAATTCCCCCATGCGCCACATCTCCCCATGTGCATCAACTCCCATGCGCATCAACCCCCATGCGCATCATCCCCCCATGCGCATCATCCCCCCATGCGCAACGTCAGCCATGCACATAGTTTCCCCATGTGCAACATCTTACCTTGCGCATCAACCCCCATGCACAACATCCCACATGCACATCAGTCCACCATGCACATGAACCCTCATTCGCATCAACCGCCATGCGCGACATCCCCCATGTGCATCAACCCCCATGCGCAACATCCCCCATGCACATAATTCCACCATGTGCAACATCCCCCATGCGCATCAAACCCCCATGCGCAATGTCCCTCATGCGCAACGTCCACCATGCGCATGAACCCCCATGCGTATCAACCGCCCATGGGCATCATCCCCCTGTGCAACATCGCCCATGCATAATTCATAATCCATGCACATTGCATAATTCCCCCATGTGCATCATCTCCCCATGCGCATCAACCCCCATGTGCAACATCCCCATGCACAACATCCCCCATGTGCATCAACCCCCATGCGCATCATCCCCATGCGCATCATCCCCCATGCGCAACATCTCTCCATGCACATCAACCCCCAGCGCATCAACCGCCCATGCCCATCAACCCCCCCATGGGCATCATCCCCATGTGCAACATCGCCCATGCGCAACATCTCCCC
This sequence comes from Cryptoblepharus egeriae, assembly GCA_030015325.1. NCBI lineage: Eukaryota > Metazoa > Chordata > Lepidosauria > Squamata > Scincidae > Cryptoblepharus > Cryptoblepharus egeriae. Next base: position 51,530,911 of record JAREYC010000004.1, read on the forward strand.
ATGCGCAACATCTCCTTATGCACAACATCCCCCCATGCGCATCAACCTCCCATGTGCAACATCTCCCATGCGCAGCATCCTCCCCAGTGCAACCTCTTTCTCCGAACAACATCCCCCAGTGCACCAGGCACCGAACACCAAATTGGCTGGATGTTGGTCAGTCTTCCATGTTAAGTATAGGACAAAAACACGTTGCCCCCCTTTTCAGCCCCTTAAGGGTTAAATTTCTCCACATGGGTTCTTGATGGGTGTTCATGTGACAGAAGAAACTCCCTCCCCGAATTTCATGCTTCTAGGTCCGGGGACTGGGGCGGAATGTTGATGAGTCATCAATTCTCCAGTGCAAAGTATAGGGAGGAAAATGCGTTGCACCCCTTTTCACCCCCTTCCGGTTGGAATTTCCGAAAACTGGTTCTTACTGCACCCCTCAGTCACGGAAGGAACACCCACCCCAAATTTCACTCTTCTAGGCCTAGCAGTTTTGGCAGGGCATTGATGAGTCAGTCAGTGAATGAGTAAGTTAGTCAGTCAGTCAGTGACTTTTCTCTTTTATTTATATAGATATGCAGTATCAGAATTACATCTTATTGGCTCTCAGAGCAATCAGTATCATGGGAAAGTTTTGAGTTAAGAAAATCCATTTTTTGTTCCATAGGCTTTTGTTTTCATTTTCTGGCTAATTGGCCATAACCTTTGAAAGAATATAGGTATTCCTATATTCTAAATGCAGTTTATTTCATTACATTCTGCATTAAATTACCTTCCAAATTATATATCACTTGATGGTATTTTCCTTCAATCAAACCCCATTTTTCACAATTATAGCTACTAATGTCAAGCTCAGCTTGTAGCCCCCCTAAAGCTTGTAGCTCATTGTAATTGCACCCCCTTAGCCATACCACTGGCTAAATCCATGCAAAGATGAACTATGCCGTGCTGCCAGAGCAGGTTGTACCACAAAGGGGTTGGGTGGAAGCAGGATGGAAGAATGACAGATTGGGCCGGGGAAGAAGATGGGTTCAGCAGTAGCCAACGTCTATCCTTGCCTGCTAATCCCCCTCCTGGGCCTGATCTGCCTTCACAGATCAAGGTAAACTTGCATTAACTATAGTACTGGCACAGGTCCAAGTTACCTATGACAGCTGCTGAACCTTATTCCAAGGAGGCACCAATATCTTGAAACTCCAATATGGAATACAGCAGAAATTCCATTGGTGGTGCTACATCACAGTGCAGGGTGTTAGAATTTGGCTGTTTGTCATCATTATCTGATGATACTTATATCTGTATGGGTTCAACACAGTTGGTTTGTCGGTTCGACCTTGTCAGTTCGACTCAGTTGGGCCTCTGCTTCAGCGGTTACACTGACTGCCCATTCGTTTCCAGGCTGAATTCAAAGTGCTGGTCATGACCTTTAAAGCCCTAAGCAGCTCGAGTCCAGGGTATTTGAGGGACCAGCTCCTTCCGTACAATCCAACCCGTCAGCTAAGGTCATCACATGGGGACCTACTGACTGTGCCGCCACCAAGGGAGGTAAGAGGTGTGGTGGCCAGGAATAGGGCCTTCTCAGTGGTGGCACCCTGGCTTTGGAACTCCTTCCCCCTGGAACTTAGGAAAGCTCCCTCCTTACAGAGCTTCAGGTGGAGCCTAAAAACCTTTTATTTTAAAAAAGCTTTTTACTGAGGCAGAGGTTGTGGGGTTATTGTTTTATGTATGTTTTAAATAATTTTAATTGTATGTTTTTAAAAGTGTTTTTTACCTGCAGCCCGAGAAAGGTGGGGTACAAATTTAATAAATAATAAATAAATAATTTTTTTTGCATTTTTCCTTTTCCTGCCACTGGATTCCTTTGGACTCTTTCACATGACTGTCTTTCGGTTTATATTTTAATCAACGCTGACATTATTTGTTAACTGCTTTCATTTTTCTGTCAGTACCTTGGGTGTCAAATATGTCATTGAACTGCCACATCTCAATAGCCATAGGAAATGACAGCAGTGTGAAAGTATTGTGTCCGTTTTCTCTCATTAAATCATTTTTAGAACAGTGTCGACAAAGCTACAAGAAGAATGGAACTGTTAGGAAAAAAACTGAACTGAACCTTCCTGGTAAATTTATGTATTTTAGCAAATAGTCCCACTGTCAGATTTTTTCTGAGATAAATTGCAATGCAGCTTTTTTAAGGCGAAAAATAACAGCTGGTTTTAAAATTATTTTTCAAGTGAACATTATCCTCAACAGGTACAGAATGTATATGTGAAATAATTCTTGGCATTCTTTGATTGATACAGTATCTGAAAGGTTAGGGGGAATACATTCATATCTAGGAATACAACCAAAAGCGTTTTATGATAGTTTCCCTGCAAGTGGATGAACAAGTGATATAAACATGCCCTCCACCTGTAGGATCCCGTTATATGGCAGGTAACCAGGGAATAGTCAGCGCATTAAAATGAGATCTGCACATTGAATCTTGTAGAAAACAGCTGTTGTAGAAATTAGCATGTGATTCAGAGCAATCTGGGGAAGGTATTTCAATTCACATTAAACATTTTTGTATGTTTGCTGGGTAGAAAAATGCCTCTAAACATTGCACATTTTTATATAGGTGTAAACTGGATTTTTTTCTCAACCTTCTGCTTAATGACATGATTCTCTGCAAACAGACACCCTGACTTTCTTCCATCATGGAACTCAAAACAGTGTACAGTACATATAAATTGCAAGCGATCCCATCAAGCAACAGACACCAGGGTGATCATATGAACAGAAATTTCTGGATTTATCCTCTTTTTTAGCCTTCTGTCCAGGTGTCTTCCAAAAGGGCTTCATTGTCTTCCATTCTGACTTCTTTTTGGAACTTTGCAATGATGTGCAGTACCCCATCATCTCATATGTCAATGGATTTGTATTGAATAGCAGAATCCAATGCAAAAATCAGTTTTGAAATTATCTCCTTCCTATCAAACGTTATGGCCAAAAACTAAAAATCAAAAATATGCATTGAGTTCTATGGGAGAGTAAAAGTGCCCAATATCGCAGCTTTACTGTGAGTAGGCAAACATGCCATTGTGTGCCAGCAAGGCCAAGCTGAGAGGAATCCAAGACCTTGTCCTCCTTTTGGGGGTTTGGGCATCTGGTCACCTGATCTACACCTCTTTATCAATAACTAAACCATCTATCTATCTATCTATCTATCTATCTATCTATCTATCTATCTATCTATCTATCTATCTATCTATCTATCTACAGTATTTATATACCGCTTTTCAACTAAGAAGTTCACAAAGCGGTTTACAAAGAAAATGGAAAAATAATAATAGCTAATTAAAAGCTAATGGGTCCATGTCCCAAAAGGGCTCACAATCTGAAATGCAAAAAAAAACAACAACAATGCATTCCCTTGCATTCCCTTAGGCTGCAATCCTAACCCACAGTTAGGCCGGCCCAAGGGCATGTCCCAAAATGCTGTATGGCACTTCTGTGCCACACCTGGGGATGGGTTAGTCCAGTGCACAGGCATGTCTTTGCCTCCCTACATCATTACAGGAACAGAAAGAAGTTTGCCAGTCTAAGTTAGGATTACACTCTTAGATAGTGAACTTGTTTGGTGGAGTATTTATGATATATAGTGGTGCCTCACATAAAGAGCTTAATTCGTTCCAGAGGCATGCTCTTTAAGTGAAACGCTCTTTAAGTGAAGCAGATTTTTCCATAGGAAATAATGGAAACTCAGACAATTGGTTCCACAACCCCCAAAATATTCATATAAAATATTAACTGGATGTAAAAATGAAGGCAAAACACTGTAATTGAATTCAAAACATGTTTTCAATGTGCATGATCCTATGAAGTCTACTTAGGCTGCAATGCTAAAGACACTTTCCTCGGAGTAAGCTCATTTAACACAGTGGGGCTAACTTCTGAGTAGACATGGTTAAGAGTCTGCAATCAAAGACACTTTCCTGGGAGTAAGCCCCTTTTTACATAATGGGGCTTAGTTTTGAGTAGACCTAGTTAGGAGACTGCAGTCAAAGACACTTTCCTGGGCTGCTGCTGGAGGTTCAAGGTGGTCGGTGGGGGCACTTGGGGGCTGTTAGGGACAGCTGCCTCTAGCACCTCCGGGCAACTACCCCCAAGTTGGGGCAGTTAGAGGCAGCAGTGCTGGCCGGTAGCCTTTTTAAAGAGCCTCTATGCAGAGCGTCAGGGCTGGATAGCACGTGTGCCCATAGCACGCTTGCTTGTTAAGTGAAGCGGAACTTGTTATGTGAAGCAAGATTTATTGGAAATTTTTGCTCTTTATGTGAAACGCTTGTTAAGCGAGGCACTTGTTAAGCGAGGTACCACTGTAATGTGTTGAGCTGAGTAACTGTCACTTCAGAAGTCCTGAATATTCTGGAAAATTCTTAGGTATGAAGAAATATGTTTATTTGTAAATAGAAAGAAAAAAAAGCCCTTTTAAAAAATTCTTCATATACTCAGAATGGCCCTTTTATGCCAGGATTTATGGAATCTGAAGACACAGAGATGAGAAAATATAAGGGCACAATCCAGAGTAACTACGGGAACACGTAAGATACATTCCCTACAATCCAGAGTAACTACGGGAACATGTAAGAGACATTATGTGTACCAGTAGTTACTGCACCACCTAGTGAAAACCTATGGGAAATTCATATTGCAATCTAGAGCAAATTGTTCTTACACTGGAGCAAGGACTACCCGTAGTTACTCTGGATTGCGCCCATTATGTGCACCCGTAGTTACTGCACCACCTACTGAAAACCTATGAGAAATTCATATTGCAATCCAGAGTAATTTATTCTTACTACTATGGAGCAAGGATTCCACGCAGTTACTCTGGATCTCACTCTTGCCCTACAATCCAGAGTAACTACGGGAGCACATAAGAGACCTTACGTGTACCCATAGTTACTGCATTACCTAGTGAAAACCTATGGGAAATTCATATTGCAATCCAGAGCAAATTGTTCTTACACCGGAGCAAGGACTCCCCATAGTTACTTTGGATTGCACCCATAGTCACGTTGTAGGGAAAGGGTGTTTCCAACCTTTGCTGCAACTTTTCATGTGGCCAACATAATTGGGGGTGCGTGGGATGTGGTAGCTTTGGGTAGCCAACTCTCAGATCTGGGTTGGAGGGTGGGGGGAGAAGGGATAACATGAAGTCTAAAGGGTCCAGTTAAGTAGACAATGAGTCCATCAACAAATGCTACAATCCCAGCATATACACTTAACTGGGAGAAAACCCCATTGAACTAGGGTTGCCATATGTCCTGAAAAACAGGGACAATCCTGATTTTAGGGGATTGTATTCACATACTGGCAAATGGGACAGAGGGTCGTGTCCCAATTTTGTGAAAGAGAATTATGGCAACCCTACACTGAACTCATCAGGTCTTCCTTCTGCATAGATGGATATGCATAGGATTGCACTATATGCATCTAAGATCTAGGGAAGTTAAGTCCAAGAACGCTGAATATGTCATTTGAGAGAGGGGATGTGGGGAATGGAAGGAAGGAAGGAAAGAAAGGGAATTAGAGATACACAAGCATCATTTTTCTTGCCTCTAATTAAGTGCTAATTTGTGTGTATTCCAAGTCTACACATACAGATTCATGAGACTTCCTGAGTGATCAGTGTGATCAAAGGTACTGTTCCCTATTGCCAGGAGGGCGGTTTATCCTGATCAGGAGTGTGGAATGTAGGGACGGAGAGACTAGCTCTCCATGTTCTCCCCTCTAGCATTTTTGAACAGCAAAAGAGGTGGTTTCAGTGATAAATAAGTGCAAAATCTGCTGTGCCCATCAAACTTTCATCTCCCTTGCAAGCACTGAACTGCATTATTAAGCCTTCTGACAGGACCTGAACATTGGACCACCCATTTGTATTATCTAATGAACTCAGAAATATGCTGCAGAATGTGTTCTTCACTCTTGAGACAGATCTCACTATTTACTTTATTTTTTAATCTTGGTTAAACTATTAGATGTAATATCCCAGCTATGCTATGCCAAGGGTGTAGCTTCACTGATAACTTACACATATGTGTTCTCTTATAAAAGCCACTGTGCTTGGAGCTACACATTATAGAACATTTGGCACTACTATCAGAAATAGCATCCCTGTGTCAGTTTCTTTCCTTTTATAATGGTTAATTGTCATACTATCACATTTAACATTTCCTCACCCTTCATTGTGTATCACTGATTGCTACTGGCAAGACCTGAAGCAATACAAAAGCCATGCTATCACAAGAAAGGATAATTGTCCCTACATACTATGGTGAGGATAGGAAAGATCATGACACTGGAATGCTATTTTCAGATCTAGCGAACAACAGAATTACAAATCACATGAGCCATTTATTTAAGCCATATTTAATGTTTTCAGTGTCAAGTCCTTGAAAATAGTGGATTCCAACCATTTTTACTATAATTTGCGTAGAAATAAAAGGCTAAATTCAACCATCATGACAAAAGGAAGATGCATTAGTGGTTAAGTTGAACACAAAGCAAGGGAAAAAGCACATTCTGGAAAGAAAGAAAAAAAATCAATAGTCAAATGGGAAACCCACAAGTACAAGTGGCAAAGGATCAAAGGTGATGGGGAGTGTGGGAGGAAGGTGCTGCTGATGCTCCCAGACACTGAACAATGGAAAAATCCCATTTAAACCCAGCACCTGCTGCTTACGATTAGAACCTGAATCGTAGCTAACCCAAGTAAGTTAAAGCACTTTACACAAGAGTTGAAGGGAATAAAAAAGGAACTAGTCCAAAGCAACAGGAGGTGGAAAAAGTCAAGGAGAGAGAATGGGGAATTGCTTTAATGAAACTGATCTGTGCACATTTGAGATGGAATATTGCTTATGCATGGCTGGTTCCAATCTGATTCTAATTTATACTCTCAAGCTTTTTAGTTGTCTTGTTGGATACAAAGTTCTCTCCCTCTCTAGTAAGGGGGGATAAGCAAAGGGGATTTTGGATAGCTTCCTAGCTTTATACTTCATTCCTCATCTTGGGTGTGTCTGGTTCTTACATTTCACTTTTTCAATCTTCCTATAGCAGTTATGGGTGAAGAAAGATGATTTCTGACTCTTTTATCCATCAATGAATTTGCTTGAGACGGGCAAATGTTTACAGCTGCAAGAAGATGGAGGGCCACTCCATTTTGCTAAGAGCACGATCCTAATCATGTGTACTCAAAAGTAAGTCCCGTTGTGTTCAGTGGGTCTTACTTCGAGGAAAGTGTCTTTAAGATTGCAGCCTAACACACGCATAGCCATGCAACTCAAAGCAAAGGCTTCCTAGTTTAAGTGCCCCATATTGCTTTGATATTTCCCTGCTTCGATGAGCTGAATATCACATGACAGGGATTGGCAACAGACAATGGAAAGCCAAAGCAATTGCTTGCCCTTCATACTGAGTTGGTATTGATCAAATTGTCAGCTCTAAATTCATCTGAATGGGGTCCAAATGTGGAATTTGCCCTTCCTTTACTCCCACCCAGATCCAAATGCTTAGTGTTATTTTAAGAATTTAAAATTAAAATGAAACAGATGATTACTTGGAAGAGGAGGCAGAAAAGAAATGCAAGAGCCTGACAGATGAGCAGTCTAGTTCCCTGATGGTGGTTCAGTTGCCAAAGAGTTGCAAAGAGAGGATTGCACCATGGCAGCTAAGAAGAAACCAGCTGGTGGACAAATAAGCAGCAGAAGTTCATACTTCACCGCCTGTGTGTTCAAGCATTGAAAGTAGATTGTTGGCTCTGTATGTGGTCATCTCAGACAGAAAATGCATGTAAGGAAAAACCAGAAGATATTTCATAGTTTTCATGAAATATTTGAAAATGACATTATAATTCAGACAACTATCCAACACACTGAAAATACAGGCACAGGTAAATGCATAAGGGAAAAAATGTCTTACATTTATTTGCGTCCGACATTCCAGTTATTACATAAAATAAGAAAATGTTGCTTTTTATTTCTAATGAAATTTCACCTTTATTTTCCTAATCAGCATGATATCTGAGAAAATGGGTTATAAATTCATAAAAAGCCTTAAGAAATCATTCTATATTTTGAGGAAAAATTATCTCCATCATAGGAAAAATAAAGAGAAATAGTATTCTGGCAACTTTCTAATCTTATGTGCATATGAAGGAAAAAAGCCAGGATTAACACAAATGTTTCCATGTAATCTTTGGGATAGACTGGGTCATGAATTTTTAAACCAAAATCCAATTCCTTCATTCCCAGAGTAGCATGGAGTCCTCTGGTCCGTTTCAAAGGTAGGCCTCTTGATTTCCCCCACCACCTGTGGTGTCCTCAGGAAGGTGTGGGGTGTGTGGCCTACAATGGGTGATGCACCCCGGAGGGTGACGCACCCAGCATGCACCCAGGAGGGGTAATGTGCTAAAATTGTAATGGTTAGGAGCCAGTGGTGGGCTTCAGGGGGTTCTCACAGGTTCTAAAGAACCCTTTGCTAATGAGCACCTTGGTTACTAATGGGACATAGAACCTGTTATTAATTTAGGTTATTAGGACAGAACCTGTTGTTAATTTATTTGAATCCCACCACTGGTTAGGACTAACCCTATCATGCTACAGTATACCATTGGATGCATATTTTATAGAAGAATGCAGTAAAAAACCTGGAGTGAAATATCTCCTTTTTATGTTATGGCCCCCAAATTAGAAAATAATAAAATACAGAAAGTGAAACTGAGTTGCATTGCATGTTTATTCACAAGTAAACTCACACACTAAAAAGCAAACTTGCCTTAGTCCTTTGGAAAAGATGGGCTAAGAGGGATCCAACAGCAGCAGAATGGTACCAATCTGATGAACACACCTCCCCAAAACACCCTAGAAAATACCCCCCAGCTGATAAATGTATTGAGCCCTAAGGAAAGCACACATATTCTAATTTTTGCATTTACTCATGAGTAGGCAAACATGCCTTGGTTTGTGTTCAGGTCTGGCAAAGGGGAATGCAAGGCCAACTGAACGATCCCATTTTTTGGTTGGGGGAGGGAAGGAGGTAGGATTGGCCTGAGCAGCATAGGATGTATACTAACTTCTCTTGCAGTTAACCTGGCAATACACTAGGCTGCTTGGACCTGCACAGATCCATGTAGCCCCATAGAGGTGGCTGCTGCTCTGTGTGTACAGGTGCAATATGTGCACAATGGGTAAGGAAAAATAAATCTCCTTATTCTAAGTTTTATAGCAGCCTTGTGCTGGATATGGCGCATGCCAGTTGGTCTGCCTATTCCAGCAGAGGATAGAATTGGGCTGTAATAATCCTTGCTAGCTTTTTATTTATCTGTTAACCCTTTTTGTTCTGAGAAAGTCAATAGATTTAATTTCGTGTATTTGTGTGCTTGTGTAAGTGTGGAACTAATCTGAGCAAGCCAGCATCTCTTGGTGTTTTGGAAATGGCTGGTACATGTTCCTGATTTTGCCTTTGTACTCTTTCATCTCAAAAATCTCTCATAAAAACTCCTGGACTGCTTAGCCTTTTAAAAAGAAAGAGCCTTTTAATCCTCTTGGGAACTCATGTAGCAAAATGATGCTTCCACTGTCTTATCTGTCTTTATATCTTATGTTTTAATGTGTTTTATGTGTCTTAACTTTATGGTTTTCTTTGGCGCCTGCGATGTTATGGCAGAGAGGCGCCAAATAAACAAAATTTATTATGATGATGTGGAGTTCAAGTACTAGCAAAGACTTTGAAACAATTTTGTATTATAACTGTGTTTATCTAAATGGCTGCTCTATGAAACCTTGATGATAAAGTAGCATTTGGAGCACATATCTTAGCAATTTGCCAGATAAAATACAAATATCGATATGTTTCACTTAAAAGTAAAATAAATGTTTCATTTTCAGTTGCAGAAAATGTAGAAATTCTGGTACTTTTTCCAGAAAATTATTCCAAAACCTAATACAAAATTAGTTTTTCAAGACATAGTCTGGTGAATAGATTAACTGATTGAAATGTAGGATTCTTAGGTTCAATCATACCACTGATGTGGATCATAGCGTGAAATAGATCAGGTGTGGGCTCAATCTGCCTGCCCAAAAGCAATTTATTTTTCCTTTTGCACAAGCCATAGATTGTAAAATCTGGACTGTGTATTGCTCCCTACCAAGAATTGTCAATGTTTCTGAGATTAAGAGCTTGATGCTTACGTCTTCATTTGTCGGAAGTGCACCATATTATATTCACTCAGCAGCTGAAAGAATCAGAGACAGGCATCAAAGGCCACATATTCTGCTTGCTTGTATCTTGCAAACCACACTATGGAAAAGCAAATAAGCAAGTTTAATTCCAGTCCTATATACTGCACAAATGAATTTGCAGTGACAGTGGGGATAATTCCAGAGATTGGCCCACTCTGTCCTGCTCACTGTGAGCCTTTTTGATAGTAAGGCCGATCTACTCCCTTACTATTTTTACTGTTATTTACCACTCTTTCATTTGTTTTTAAGTTTCTTAAGGTTTATTTGGTTTATTTCTTTATTGATTCCTTAAAGCCTAAACACCAGTAATGGCATTTGAGACCAGCAAAATAGGTATGTGAGGGCCAAGTGCTTCATTTTTTTTAACTTAATTTTTTTTATTAAAAAGAAGGATCTATTTAAAAAAAACTGTGCCTCTGTATCAATAAAATGTCCCCCCTCTCCTCTTGCAGAAAGTCCAAGGGCCCAAGTATCTGTGAGGGGTTTTTTTGGAACTAGTTCTAAAGTTGAACTTGTAGAACCTTTATTCATTACAGAGTATGAAGAAAAATACGTTTGGATAATATTCTGATACAAGTACAGATTTCAAGACTAGATGTTAGAAAATGGTCCATTCAATTAAGATCTGAAGATGTTGTGCCTGGGGTTTGTGAACAGATAAATTTCAAATTTAGTGTACAAAATGTCCTTCTGGAACTGCTGCTGGAAATAATGGACTTACACTTGTAAACACAAAAACCCACAAAATTGTTTCCACAGCCACATAGCTAGAGTTCACCAGCTCTGTTAGTGGTCCTAGTTTGGCAAATTCCTCAACTTGTTTGTGTATTGTGTAACAACTGACAAAAAGATATGGTATCTGTATATTGTACATAAATCCAGAAATGTTCAGTGAGCAAATTTTTAAAAGCATTTTGAGTATTTTAGTAAGTGCTGACTGAGGACTGCTTCTCATTTTATATTGTAAACACACAAGAGGATTCTTGTGTTTTAATTCCATGTCTGGACAAAGATAAAAATATCTAGTGGGAATGAAAACATGCAATTAAAGTACCTCATAAATTGAAGAGTTTCAATGGCTTCAGCATCCATCTAGTTGGGAGCTAATGCATGTATTGATCATCTGAACAAGAAACTTGGTTTTCTAAATACTCAGGAAAATAAACCTTATAAGAAAGATTATTTGTGTGTCCTCAGAGAAAAAGGTGAAGTATTTCTACACCTTCTTTAAATTGTTGATGGCTTGATTGAAACTAGCAGTGTAATCATTATACTTTGTGACTGATGGATGTAATTGTCCTCTGTGGAATCTGTGGAATTCCTTGCCACAGGACATGGTGATAGCATCTAGCCTCAATACCTTTAAGATGGGTTTGGACAGATTCCTGGAGGAGGGGACCATCACAGGCTATGAGCCATGATGTGTGTGTGTGCGTATGTGCATATGCATAGATAGATGTAGATGTGGGCAACCTCAAAATGCCAGATGGAGCAGACAGCACCAGGTTGCAGGTGTCTTGTGTGCTCCCTGAGGCATCTGGTGGACTGCTGTGAGAAACAGGAAGGTGGACTAGATGGACATTTGTTTTATGATTATGATTTACAAGTATGCAAACATTCCAAGCAGAATGCGTGCTTCAAGCATCATCTGTTGTGGTGGTCATTGACATTTGTTCTGATTGCACACAAAATTAACATGCCAATTATTTCATTTTCCTTTTTTTACAGGACAAGCAGTAAGGTACAGCCAATTTGAAGTGGCCAAACCAACACCACCTCCTCTTATCGGTCAACACACAGTTGATGTACTGAAGGGTACTCTGGGTTACAAAGATGATGTCATAGAGCAACTGCTCAGCTCTGGCGTAGTAGCGCAACATGACCTCCCATGAATCAAGTTGCTTTTCATCACTACTTCAGAATTACATCTTCTTGAAAGGCAACAAGAATCTCTTCAGTTTTCACAACTTCATATTGGAAATGTAAACAGATATACCGTAGATATAATTTTTGTAATTGAAAACATATCCTGTATTGAAAAACCAACCTGGTAATTCCTTTTAAAACAAAAAAATGATTTTATTTGAAAGGTACAACAATACAGTATATTTTTTGTAAATTTCAAATACCACGTCCCTATATGATGAATCAATTTCTAGATTAATTTTATAGGGAATGAATCTGTAATTGTAATCACCCCAAGTTATTATAAAAGTCAAAACATTAAGACACATGATAACTGCAGATAATGCTTTTACTGGTTTTTTAATAAGTTGTCTTTGATTTTCATTTATTTTTTAAAATGTCATTACAAAGGAAACAAAAACATGTCATGATTCATTTGGCAACTAGAGCAATAGTTCCCATCTTTAGGAGCCTCTGAACTGCTGAGGCAAAAGAATGAATAATTGTGGACAACATGCAATCCCATGATCCCCAACCCCTAAATACAAAAAATGCAATTAAATGTGTAATAAATAGAGATCTATAAAATATTTTATTAGAGATTTAGAGCACAATCCTAACCATGTCTACTCAAAAGAAAGCCCCATTGTGTTCAATGGTTCTTACTCCCAGGAAAGTGTCTTATTGCAGCCTTATTGGATTTATTATTTAGAAAGAAAATTTGTATGTAGCTGCTTTTTTGCTTGTTGGGGTGGTCTCTGGTGGTCCATTAAGAAGAGTTTCCTGAGTGAGCGCTCCCCATGGATTACCAGAGATGGCTAAGAATGGTCAACTCACATCTCCAGCCAGTGCTGCAGCAGTAGGAAGTATATTCTCCTGCTTCTTTGAAGCTCCTATTCAAAAAGACAGGAATGGTGTAGTGGATTGAAAGTTAAATATGAAAGATCCAGGTTCAAATCCCTGCTTAGCCATGAAGCTTCCTGGGTGATCTTGGACCAGACACTCAGGCTCAACTACCCCACAAGATTGTTGTGAGGAAAAAAGGAGGGGGAGGAACCATGTGCACCACCCTGAGCTCCTTGGAGGAAGCGCAGTATAAAAATGTGAAAAACAAAAAATATTTGTCCTCCAAATGATGTCTTCAGGTGTATGACCTCTAATGACTTATTTGACCTCTAATGACTTATTTGAATAATACAATACTAATAGCAGTAGATGTTTCCAAGCAAGCTAAATGCTTGCCAAGATACTTTGGTAATAAAATTCCCAATACTGTACTTTCCAGATCAGTTGATTGAACCAGAAAGTATTTGGAACAGCATGACACTCTGCAAGTTGGTACATATCTGGGTTTTCTATCAGCAATGGAAGCTTGTCCAGCCTAGTCTGTTGCACATGGACAGAAGCTAATTACCATACTGAGCCAAAGAATAATAAAAACTAAGCATTTCCAACCGACCAAAATACATGTAGGACACTGAAGGTCATTATCAATGTCAGACATTAATTTTGCCAGTTTGTAATGGATTTTGATTTGGGACCTTTGTCACAATGCTTACGCCATTCAGTGTCATCATTACTACTGCGGTCCCAAATAAAAATCCATCTTTCACTGCATTTTCAATAGTGCCTTTTTTCTGGAAACATACTGGTGAACTGCAGAAGGTCTAGCCATGATGCCAAGACCTACTAATTGCATGAGATACCCTACAATCCAGAGTAACTACGGGAGCACGTAAGAGACATTACGTGTACCCGTAGTTACTGCACCATCTAATGAAAACCTATGGGAAATTTATACTGCAATCCACAGCAAATTGTTCTTACACCGGCGCAAGGACTCCCCATAGTTACTCTGGATTGTGCCCTAAAGCTACTAGAATGTAGCCCATAATTAACAGCACGCGATACATGAAAGCAAAACCACTTTTGTATACAAAGCAACATGGCATTTCTTCAGGCATATTGGGAGCAGGGGGAAATCCAAAATCTTTCAATCTTTCAGACATATAATTTAGATCAAAAGTAAATTATGAACAAGAAGATTCAAAATGTTTTTTCCCTAAAGTGAAGCAATGCCCTCTGTTCCCTGAAACTAAATAAAACTAACCCAAACTGACACTTGACAAATAATGACCATATTTCACTGAAAGTATCGGAAACAGGCCTGGCACTATAAGTGGCCTGTCACTTTGTTTCCAGTTTAACAAACAACATCCTCCACGTCAGATTTGAACTTCACAGCTATACATTACTTTCAAAGGAGGAGAAAAAGAAAGAAAACCATTACATAATTTAAATTGAAATGGAACTGCACTGTGGTTGCTTATGTTTGAAGTTCTGCAGCAGGAGTTTCCTTTGTTAGCTTATTTTGTATATCTTTATGTGCTCCCATTTTAAGTACTCCTACTAATCTTTTTTCCTCTCTTGACTCACAAATACATAATGCTTGTCTGTGTATGTGTATGCGCGCACATGTGTTTGTGTACTTCTGAGTGCATGTCATCTTACTATATCAGTACCAAAGTCCTGTACTTTGTCCATGTGTTAAATACATCATGATATGTATATTGGATGGCAAGATGTTTCTAAGTATCAAGAAGTTTGGAAAAAGGGTGCCAGTGAAGATTATGTTGGATAAGAGTTCAGATTCAGGAAAGAGGATAGCATGAGGTAATTGCGTAATTCAGCCAAGATTAGTAAAAAAACAATGGCAAGTCAATTTTAGATAAAGTGGTTGGATCTTGAACTGAGTACTACATACTGTTCAAAGCTATGTCTTCCCAAAACATATTTCCAATTATACATGCTGTTTCTAGTTAGTGTGGGCCATTTCTTTTCCCTTTCCCAAGAAATGGAATACATTAATAAGATGCTGTGGGACGAGGCCCAACTGAGTTCAAGGGCGCGGAAAGGATCTTTTTCAATACTCTGCTGAGCGATGGAAGGAAGTGCCAAATAAATAAATAAACCACTCACGTGAATCAGAGTACCCAATTGGCTTAGTTGTTCATTCTATACATTGTTTATTCCAGTGCTGACATGCAAACACACACAAATATGAAGTCCATTTTTTTCTCAGTTAGGCCACAATTCTCTAATCATACACATACTATTTCCCCAGTATCTGACAAATATCATTGAAAAGTTTTCTTGAATATTTAGGGCTTTAAAGCTGGATGTGTTCCAAATATTGCAGTGGGTGTTTAAAAATGGTTGCAAAAAACCACAGCTGATTCAAAATAGCCACTGTAGATGCAGCAAGTAACAGGATTAATCATAACAATTAAGAAATCAAGTCAACAGGTAGCCCAGGGAAATAAATTGTTCCAGCATTGACTAGAGAAACTTAAACAAATAAATGGATTACAACTGCCTGGCTGCTCCCACATACTTTCATCATCGTGGATATGCTGTATCCTCAAAACTAATGCCATTTTTGGACTCTGCATCACCCAAATATCCTAAATTCATTTAAACATTCTGGGCAACTAAAAAAGGAAGATTGGTTTTGGAGGGCCAATGTAATAAATTTACAGACACATCCGATGTATTTCTTCTAAATGCAAGTTCCATTTTATTCAACTGAGTCCACTCAGTACTAAGGGCAAAATCCATAGCAGTTATGGGTCCATGAGTTACTTCACCCTCTAGTGTTATCTTATGGAAAGTCATCTTAACTGTTCCAGAGCAAGGGGCTTAATTTCACTTTAGGATATAGGTTCAATATAGGTCTTACTCCAAGTGAAGTGTGTTCTGGATAGCAGCATTTGTTGAAGGAAAGTGTGCATAGGATTGCAGCCTTAGGTACACCACCATCAAGATGCAACAACATCAAAGCAATGATGCTCCATTGTATCATGTCTTTTTGCTACTACAGGGTAAGACACTCAAAGTAAATTGTATGAGCTTACAATAACAAAAAGACATAGGGTGAAATCCAGAATAACTATGGGGAGTCCTTGCTTCAGAGTAAGAACAAGTTACTCTGGATTGCAATATGAATTTCCCATAGGTTTTCACTAGGTGGTGCAGTAACTACGGGTGCATGTAATGTCTCTTACGTGCTCCTGTAGTTACTCTGGATTGTGCCCACAGGCTCTTTACACCACAGGACCTTTTACACCAACGTACTTAACAGTGCCATCTATGGGAAACCTATGGGAAACGCATACAGCAGTCCAGAGTAAGTGCCTCTTATGTCTTCCCATAGTTACTCCGGATTGTAGGGATAATGCTATGTGTGATGTTTGGCTCCAGTTTTCATAGGTAGTAATGCTGTGGTTCTCAAATCCCTACAGAGGAATTGGGAACCAGGTGAGTATTCGTGTGGGAGGGAAGGAAGGCAACATCAGTGCTGCAGAGACAGCAGTGCCTTTGGTTCCAAAGGGAATGTTTTGTACCGAAGAAGCCCAGCTGGCCTCTGGCAGGTTCCTGGAGCCTTCCAGACCTCTGTGATGTTCTCCATGGCTCTGTAAGCAGCTATTTACTCTATTCAGCAGTTATTTCTGGTTTATGCACAAAAAACAAAGTAGCTGTTTAATAGAAATAAGGATTGCTTATTCAGCCACAGACGATATTGAAAGGGGTTATGAACCTACCCTGCATCTGGTTCCTGTGCTTGGTTGTGACCCATCTCTTTGGGAACCACTATAGTGAAATTTTGTTTCAGCTGAAAGATGGCACATTGTACATACCGCAAACAGATGGGCAGAATATTAAAGGAAAAGGTGGTTAATCAAACCTGGAGAGAGCAGTTGCTTTCTGACTAGTTAACTATAAATTAGAAACAAGGTGATTTATTCAGCAGCAGGATCACTAGAGACAGCATTATCCTGGAATGCTAGTTTCAACTGTTGTGTTTCTTCAATTTTAAGTAGGAAATCTATAGATGTTCAAACATCACTGGGGAATCTGATAACCAGTTTGTTAATAAATCTTGCACAAATTGGTTTTTGCCTTTTTTTAAGATCGCTCACAGAGACCTTGAAATGTGCTAGAGAGGATATGAGTGACCCATTTTACTATTTATTTTTTGCAAATATTGTCAGGCTCCAAGCTCTTTGCCAAGGGACTTCAGCCTAATTATAGACCTTGAAACCAGCCCGTTTGAGATCAAGTCGGCAGGAGGAAAGGCTCAACATGTAACTCAGCAGGAGGAAAGATACCACATGGTGCACAGTTGAGATTCCCAAACATCTGGAATGGCCTATGTGCACACTCTAGTTGAACTGTCAAAGTAAGCATCTGAAATATATGAAATAGCCTCCTTATGTTGTGATACTAAAGTTTCTATTTTTACATTTATATTATCCCTTTGGCATTACCATTAATGAATAGCATCAGGGTTTCTAAAATTGTTTCTTTCTTAATTGGAAATCTGATAAAAACATTTGACTTTCATCTTTTCAATTTTTTTCATCCATTGCAACTGGAAGATGCAGCCATCTAATCTCCAAAGCTCTCAAGTAGCTCCACTGAACAAGGCATGCAACATAAAATCAGATATATGAATCAGGTCAGTGTGAATCAGGTCAACTGAGGTCAGTGCATGTTTGAGGAAGTATTGTAAAAATGTGACTTCTTATATCATAAATCCAATATGTTAGATCCCAGAAGAGAGGACCAAGATTTGACTCTTCTTAAAAAGTGAAATATTACTGTAAATGCTGTTGAGAGTGGTTAAGACACTGTGCCTGTTGACCAGCAGGCCAGGGTTCGAGACCCAGGTTGGTCCCCACAAGACAGGGTGAGGTCCTGTCCTTAGCCCAGCTCTGCAATGCAGCTGGAACCAATTGTATTGGCTCTGCCTTTCCATTGGACTATTTCAGTGGTGTGGAGAGAGGGGATTTGCTGCTTGGGTAACAGCCTATCCTCCATATCAATCTAACCCAGGCCTTCGTGCTTTGCATACAGCGTATGCAGTGCCGAGCGTGATACCATAGTCTCTCAAGACTGATGGATGCCTGCTGTTGAGATCTTCAGTCTGTATAGAATAACACTGCACAGTTGACCACAAAGAGAGCATTATGTTATTTTTTTTCAAATTGGCATTGACACACAGATGTGAAGTATGCTCAAATTGCAAATTGTTGCCCAATATGTGCCTCGTCTAATTGTCTTGGTCCCAAAATGGCAGAAACCACAAATGTACTAAACCTTCCATTTACTGAAACTGAGTGCAATTTTCTCAGTTGCTGCATCATGAAAGACTTCCAGAAATGGTTTGGCTACAAATATTGCTAGCATCCCTACAGTGCTAAGATAGTTGTGATGCTGAATCCATCTACCTAATGTCGTATCACTGCAACATTACTCTCAAACATTTACATTTTGGGAGAATGTGGAAAACACCACATTTCCTGTTGGAATTATCCACACGCTTCCCAGCAGTGCTTTTTAAACAAAACATGCATGCACATACAGAGCAAAAAATATTGTGTACAGGGACAGTGCAGTCACCAGTGCACATCTATGCAATATGACAAAGGATGACAGGTGTCAGGAGTAAAGGTCCCTCCAAGTTTAGAGAAAAGGGCCCAAGAACTAAAAGTTTGAACTAGAACGCGGTATCTTAAAACACTCATTCTTAAATTATACAAGGTGATTCTGCCACTAAAAAGAAAACACGGAAAAGAGCTGGAAGAAGAAGACAGGAAGAAAGGAGCTGCTTAGAATAGGGAGAGCAAAGGAGAAAAACATGTATAGGAAAACATGTACTATACAGTTAGTTTGTATGCCCTTGCCAAGAAATATACACATGTGTGACATGGAGTGAAGTCAGGCTGCTGAATTTGTGACAACTATTGAGGGGTTGTAAATGTAGGCAGGTAGTCTCTAGTGCAGTGATTTTCAACCGCAAGTGGTCCACAGGTGTGTTGCTGGAGTTTGGACAATTTGCTTCTTAAATAAACTTCAATTTTTAATAGGTTTATTAAGGAATTGAACCTTCCACCAGCAGCATGGTGTGCCTTGTCAATGGTCCAAATATTGATGGTGTGCCTTGACAATTTTTTATGCCTGGTTGGTGTGCCATGACTCAAAAAAGGTTGAAAATCACTGCTCTGGTGTGATTTCATCACAACATCACAACTGAGAACAGAGCCTTAGCCTGATGGCTCATTAATGATTCATTGGTATTGGCTATGGATAGACAAGCTCCTTTCCCAATCTATATCTGTTCATTTGACAACATAATGGAGCCTCTGCACATGCAGCCCTTTTCTATGTGGTATTATTTGATATTATCACACAGAGGGCTCAATCTAAGCATTCAGGAATACTACTGAAATTTTTTTATTCAGTTTTCAAATGAATGCACATAAATTGGGCAGATCTCACCACTCCTGATCTATAAAAAAATAATACTGTAGCCAGGGGGAAAAAGAAAAAAGTTAGCCAGAAGGTCTAGGTAACTCTGTTGTTGCAGCACTGCTGTGAAGCTTACTAATAGGTGAAACTTTCCTAGAGGGAGATGAGTGTGTTTCAGATCAGCTCTACACAAGATCAGCTCTCTGTAAAAAGGATACTTCTCTTTTTCTAAGCAGGTATTGTATTGCCATATATCTGTATGTCTCAGGCAGCTTCTGACTTTGAAACTATTCATAATGATGGGATCTTCATAGCTTAGGGAGCTTTTGAACCCTGATGCTCTCAGCACTCTTCCTTCCTTTCTGGCTTTGTCCCTTCCCCCATTGGTATCACAGAGAAATGGCATTCAAGGCAACCAGGCCATCCATCAGGCCCCCAGTGAGCCATATTTTGGCTGCAGTGTGGCTTCTGCTTTTCCCGCCGGTCAGTGGCAACATGACTCTGCATGTCACCCTGTGCGGGGGCTCAGCGCATCACTCCTGGGATGTGCACACCCCCTTCTGGGACTGTGTAGGCACCAACTCTGATGCCTGCACAGTATTCTTTAGAAGCCAGTTGGCTTCAGAAGCAACTGTGCAGGAGCCAACTCTGATGCCTGCGCAGTATTCCTCTGAAGCCGAATAGCTTCAGTGGAGACTTTCTCCCCTCTAAGGAGGAGCAGCGGAGGAGAGTGGAGGAAGTCCACACCTCTGCCTGTATGTCTAGCTTGTGCTCTGTCTCCCAAGCAAGGCCAAATGGCTGGGCAAAGGCATGTAGTGTGCATGTCCATGCCTCTGGACATGTGCAGTGTGCATCTGTGCAGCCATTCAGCATCAATCTGGAGGTGGGGCAGCATGGGTGCGCAGAGGTGCACTGTGCATGTCCAGAGGCATGGACATGTGTAGTGCACCTCGGTTGGCTATTCGGGTCTGCTCTGAGGCGGAACAGCAGCTCCTGGCTGCTGCTCTGCCTTGGCGCAGGCTCAAATGGCCAGATGAGGCCCGGGGCTGGCCAGAGGAGTGTCAGATTCATCTGGTGCGTCATCCCCCAGTGGCTGCCGCTGGTACACTGACCCCATTAGCCATCCCCCCATAAGGCAGGTGCTTCTTCAAATAGCAAAGAAAAGCACAGCAGAGATTTACTAAATAAACTATAGTATTTGGGGGGGGGGTTGTCCTCTTTATCCAAGGATATTTCTGTAGGAGGGTTTGCGTGTATGTACCTTGTGTACCCACAGTGTACCCTGAGATTCCAAAGATAGGCTCCCCTGCTTCCCCAGGATCCCTGAAGTCCCAAGCTCTTCTGATGCAAGAGTGCCCCAAACTCATGGATCAAAGACCAGAACAAAGAATTTCAAATGAAACTTTGTGAGTGAATTTCACATAAACCACCCTACCAAGTCTCCTGCATAAAATACAAGTGTATTAATGCAGAAGCAGAAGGAAGCAAGCACAATTTCTAAAATGGTCATTTGCCTAGGGCCAGTTATTTGCATCAGTCCAGCCACAACCAGAAACAGGACTTGCGTAAATCCCCTGGTGAGCAAAACAATGTGAATTATGAATATTCTCAATTCATGTGTGATCCACAAACCAAAAATTATTTGCTGATTGTTCAAATAATTTAAAATAATGAATACATTGGAGAAGTCCACGATCTGGTCTCAATCAGTTCTCAAGCACTAATAATGTGAAACTTGCCAGATAAATATTATGTTACTAATTATCCACCGACCCCGGTTTTACACTTTCTGGGCTCTTACAGATAGTGTTTCAAATCCATTCACAAAGAATCCATTGCAAATGCTTCATGGGTTGATAAGTTCTATGGAAGTTGCATCAGGTGTTCAAAGGAGTACTGTGGAAACACATACTTAGGGCACAATCCTATCCAGGCCTACTCTGAAGTCAGTCCTATTGTGCTCTATAGGACTTACTCCCAGGAAAGTGTGGATAGGATTGCAGCATAAAGTGCTTAACAACAGCATCCTGTCTAAATTTCCATGTTGCAAAGCAGCAGCACTGGATGGTTCCCATGCCCACATGTGCCCACTGCTTCAGAGCAGCTGGTGCAGTGGCAGTTTTGTGAAGGGTAAAAATCTGTTGTGTGACAATGGCATCATTGTGTCATTGATGTTGGGGACAGGCATCAGACATGTGTCATTCCATCCCCCCACCTGGCAATAAGGGTAGATTTCTTTAAACCATTTTCAGTTGAGCAGCCTCGCTTTGGATCAACACTGTAGAGATATGTCAAATAGCAAGTTTCCATGGCCAGCAATAGTCCAGTATTTTAATATTTTCAGGGAATAAGGCCATGTTGATGGATGGTCCAAGTAAGGATCCAACGTTTCGTTCTGCACTTTTCAGAACATCGTTAGGGAAAATGAACCCATGACAGGGCACAATGTTATAGAAAGCTGAAATAATAGTTAACGGTTTAACTAATTGCTTTATTTGAAAAGGTTTCCTCCCCTTAGAGGTCAATCATGTCAAACAGCAAGTTTCCATCATCAGCAAAATACATCGACATGGTCTTAAAATATTAAAATATTGGACTGTTGCTAGCCTTGCAAACTTGCTATGTGACTTGTTATTTGTTCCAAAATGTTGGATCTTTTTAACAACTTGGACTCTTTATCAACATGGTCTTAGTCCCGAAATATATTAAAATGTTGGACTGTATAGATAGTTTGTATGCTGCAAAAAAATGTCTGCAAAGTGGGTCAACAGGTCTGGCTCCTGGAACCGCTGCGTGGTTGGGGGGGCTTTACCCCTCCAAGCAAACAAGGGGATGATGAGAATCCTTAGTCTGCCTAAGGGCTGGCAGCGGGTGGCAGATGGTGACTTGCAAATCTTCTTTGATGAGTGCCCACTGGTACTCACTGGTGTACTGGCACCTCATCTGGTGAGTATCGGCAGCTCTGTGGCCCCCAAGTAGATATGTCTATGATTATAATCATCTTAATGGTAGGTACCCCAACCCTTCATGGTGAATATCCCCACCTTTATTTCTAGAAAAAAAACACTGTCAGTGCCCAATCCAATCCCTTCTTCATTGCCCAAGGTGCTTTGTATTCAGACATGTCCTACTCCATCCCTGAGCCTAGATTTTGTACATCTTCCCACTGCTTTTCCCTTTGTTTGAAGTGCCAGCTATGCCAGTACTGGAAAGTTGCTTTTGATTGAGCCCACACTTGCTAGGGACATGGGCAAGTTGATACTCAGACTTCATTGGCATGGAATGGTTGAGGCTCTGCAGTTTCTTCTCTGGATGTGTTTTGGATACAGCTATCACTGTGATGGGGTCAGCATCCAAATAGGATTAGGCCTTTAGATGGAAAAGCCTTTTCTAATGGAAACAAGATTTAGGGTAGCCACAAAATCAGAATCTATACAGAACATTTCTGCCATGAAAAGAATTACAGCATCTTTGTAACAATAGTTGTTGTCGTCACCATGTTGCTGAAGCAGCAACCTATCTTTTCTTTTTATTTTCCATTGCAGAATCACTCTTGAAAATAAGTAAAACCAAGTGCAGGATAGGGCCCAGTATTATGATCTATGGGGAAGGTACAAAGGAATCAGTGAAAAGAAAAACAGTTAGGCTGCTTGGCCTGATATTTCAGTGCTTCCATCCCAGCCCAGATAATATTCAAGCCAATGGAATTTGTCATTCTGGAAATCAGTTTAAATCTTTAAACTTATACCTATTTTATACTTGTCCACTTTTGATATAAAACAATTCCATCCTGCAAAGCTTTGTTTTTTGAAATAAGAAATGTGATAATTGGGGAGACTTAGTGCTTGAACATACGGTATTTTATGGTTTTGTTCTTGTGATGAGTCCAATATAAACCACTTTAGAAAAACTCTTTTTTTCTGTAGCTTAAATACACATTATTGCTGTATGACTGAGAAGGTGAGTTTGTATCAAAGGATTCTCAGTTTTCTTGGATTCTCTGCATTGAATGCAGGGTGAAATCCAGAGTAACTATGGGGAGTGCTTGCTCTGGAGTAAGAACAAGTTATTCTGGATTGCAATATGAATTTCCCATAGGTTTTCACTAGGTGGTGCAGTCACTTGCATGTCTCTTATGTGCTCCCGTAGTTACTCTGGAATGTGCCCGTAGTCTGGCTGTTCCAATAGAATAGTTTCCAGAGGAAGATGAGGCAAGTGAATGGCTAGTGGGAGGACAGCTATGTTAAAAATTGTTGCTATACTAATGAAAGGCACTTCTTTTTATTCTTTTCCTTATATGAAATGGTGGCAGACTGAGAGATAATATAGCTTCCTGCTACAAATACAAAATTTGACTTAAGAGTCCATTAACTTATGGATTAGGCTTCTTTCACATCAACCATTTCAGTATGACTTTAGTACGTGCGTGTGTTTCTGGAGTTATGGTACAGTGACAAAATAACTTTGCATCCAAACATAATGCAAGTGCAATGGAATTTCTGCAGGTTTTCCTGTTTAGTGCCTCTCATAATATACCCCCATGTGCTCTTAAAAGCAGTAGTACATGGATTCATCTGCAGGGAACTACTGACCAGGAAACTGATGAAAAACTTCTGATGCACAGGAAGGACTGGATCACAGCCCAAATCTTTATAGGGTGCAAATTGACATAGGCTCATAGATTTCAGTGTAAAGTGAATCCACTTTACTACTCCAAGCTTCTAAGCTGCTTTTTATTTTTCCTCGTTGCACACTCAGTCCCCTGCGAGATGGTTTACTGCTACCTTGTACTGATGACATTGCATTCCCACTGTTTGCTTTCCTATGGTGATCTCTGAAGAATGCTGAGCAACCACTGGGGTGTTTGCCAGCTTGACAGTGCAAGGTTACCCTTAACCTCTCCTGCTTTGTTTGCAGGAGTTCCTCTGGCAGCAGCCATCCTCCGAATTAACTTTTCCTTCAGAAAGAGGGCATTTGTTTTCTGTAGCACTGCCATGACCAAATCCAAATACAAGCAACTGGGAATTTGACCAGAATTCCAGCTCCTCTGCATGAGAAATAAGGCTTCAAACACAACCCCGATTGTGCATTGACACTTGTTAAATTACCATGGTGCGGGAAAGAGGCCAAGACGTGGGGGATCCGTGACTCAGGAGGATGTTGCTGCAATCCTGGGGATCTGTCCCCATATCATAGAGTCACCATACATGAGGCTTCAGAAAAAGATAGGGTTGTTGCTAGTGACCCAGAAACAAGCAGGGCCAGTTCAGAAAGGCAGATCAGAAGTTGCACAAGTAACTGAATGGTTCAGCTGTTGCTCACAGAGCTTTTCATTTGCTCTATGAATAGCTGTTGCAAACAGCTCCCTTGGTGCTTTTTGTCAGCTGACTGGAGAGCTTCTTCTGTTTTCCAAATTATATTCTTATGTTCCTTTATCTTTAGTCCCTGACTAAAGTACCTATAAAAAAACAGCCACATAAAAGAGTTGCAAAGGTGGGCAAATGGGGTTTAGCCCTTCATGTTCCAGGAAATTTTTAACAGCCATTCAAATGTTAAGAAAAGGGTTTTCTGTCACAATAATTAGCAGGTTTCACTGAATCATTCTAAAGAAGGGCAATTCAGATGCTATTTTCAAATCTTCAACAAATCCTAGAATGGAACAAGCATCAAGGACTATGACACATCATTTGTGCATACACCATGAAGTCCCCAGATTCACTTCCTAGCAAAAAAAAGATTTGCAAATGCCAAGGCTGGGAAGGACTTCTGCCTGATGCCCAGGAGAACTGGTCTCCCACTTCGGGAATGCTTTCCTGAGAGATATTGAAATGGCTCTCTCTCTGCTGACTAGAAGATCTTTATGTTTAAAACATCTTTTTAACTCTCTTCTGCCTTGCTTTTTGTTTTGCATTTACAGTTTACTGTTTTTTGTTTATAGCAGTTTATATAAGCTGCTGCTTTTGGTAATTTCATGAAAATCAGGGTAGAAATGTTATAACTAAACAACTCAGGCAATATTGGACAATGGGGCTAACTTGAAATAAGGGAGATTCCTAAAATGTTTAGATCCCCTTTCCAATCAGTCTTTGGAATCTGGAGCCAGTATGTCTGGAGATTAATGCAAAAGGTTTCTGTGCAATCCTATCTAAAAAGCTTGCTGGCAGAACCTTGCATCCCATACCCCCATCATTTGGATCCTGTATCACCAAAAAGAATATATATCCCTAGCTAAGAATCCTGCTATGTCCAATTAGGTAAGGCAGCAAAGGAAGGAGAGAGGGATTAAGGCAGACAGAATAAAGAATTGCTGCAATCTTTCTTAACATAGCATATACTGATAACACAGAAAGTGAATTTTTAATGATTTCAGAGCATCTAATTCAATAATATTTCTTGATCTATAATATTTCTAATTTTGGATGAAAACAAAAATGTAATCCTAAACCAAGGGTGGTCAAACATTTTGGCAGGGCTATCTCTCAGATACTATTTTGGGGGCCAGGAAAAAGTAATTAATTTACATTTCAAACTTACAAATGAATACTTTAGAGATGAAAATTAAGCTATTAGAAATGAATACATTAGAGATGAATACATTAGAAATGGAACTTATATGAATGAATGCATTTTACAGAGCTCATTTATAATACATGGGGAATAAAGGCATGTAGAACAACATGGGAATTATGAACTGTTTACCACACATTTGTGGCACAGTGAAAACATACAAACCAAGCCACAAACTTATGGAGACATAAGTTGTTCAATGGTAATGCGGGGGAGGGGAAAATAACGCCTAGGGAAATGCAGTAAAGACACAAAGACATGATCTGATGCACTTGGGACAATTATGGATGTTGCAGCCAGCAGTTTCCCAGTATGGGCTCCAAAAGTCACCAATAGGCCAAAGGATTATTGGAAATTGGGGACTCCCTAGTGCCAAATTGAGGGTCCCCAAGGTCTACCAATGGTCCCCAGGCTGAGTTTTCCAATCCGTATTCTAAAGAAGATGTGGCCTATGATTCAGGCCTGCCCATGTTTTTGAGGTTTTGATTGGTTTCCTTGTCAACTCTCCCCACTGAATTGACATACTTCTTTTTAAACCAAAATATAGAGTGGCTCTTCATTTTGAAAGCTTTTAAACAGGGAAATCAGCAGAAGTTTAATTTTACCTGCACTATATTTTCATGATATAAAAAACTTCATTGAATGACATTCCCTACAATCCAGAGTAACTACGGGAGCACGTAAGAGACTTTACGTGCACCCGTAGTTACTGCATCACCTAGTGAAAACCTATGGAAAATTCATATTGCAATCCAGAACAAATTGTTCTTACACCAGAGCAAGGACTCCCCGTAGTTACTCTGGATTGCGCCCATCTTCATTTATTTTGACAGAAACTCGAGACCATTCAGAAGATCCCTTGCCTAGTGTAAACCAATGGGACTTACTTCTGAGTAGACATGCTTTTTCACTTTGTTGCTCTTTTTCACACCACACTAAACATTGGTTGTAGTACCATTAATCTGGCCTTCACTGTGGTCCTGACCATTAAGTCATGGAGAAAGCAGTGGGTTTTTTTAACCCAGTTCTACTAAATCAAAAACCAACTCTCCAAAAACCTGACCACACTGCCTTGTGCCTGTTGTAGATTTTTAAAAATCTATACAGTATGTAGTTGAAAAGATGCCCCTCTGCTGTGGACTGGAGCATCTTTTCCTAACAACTCACAGATTTAAGAATGTGGCATCTACCTTTTCATTTGCTTCATGTAACGGTGCATGATGTTGCATTGTGATCGCTAGCAAAAATAAAAATAAATCCCCAATACTTGGAACATCCTGCATTTATCCAGCATGTACTTTAATGTATGAGATCACAGCTGTTTCTGGTGACCTAACAATATACCTTTTTGAATCAGAGCTGATTCTCTACTTCTACCCCACTTCCCATTTGCTTTACAAACTAACAGAATTTTCAGGCTTTGGGGAGGGGGGAATAGTAGTGCTTTGTTAATGCCCAGCATTAGGATTCATCCTGCAAAATGGGGGCATGCAATCAAGTGGATATGCGGATACAGTGCATGGAATTAAAGGATTTGGCTGTTTCCTGACTCTACAACTGATGTTATTTAAAACTTCCCTTTCCCTTTAAACAAATGAAGACTCCATTTTGTAATTCTGAGTCATTGGTGGTGGGTTATTCCCCCTCTCTGCAAAACGTTGGTTATTATAGTTATTTAGTACCTTTAACAAATGCATAAATAACATCTGTTTTTAGAGGTCAGGCCATTTTGCCCATAACAGCATGACAATATATTACCCTTGCTCCTTTTTTTATTTCCTGTGAAATGTGCAGCTTGTACTACAGCACATCTATCTACTCAACTGCTTAAAGTATTAAGTAGTTTAAGCTATGACTAACTCCAGCTTTTTCAACAAATGTCAGCTCTGTCTTCCACAGGATCCCACAAATCTTTTTCTAACTGCATTTTGAAAAAAGTCCAGTTTTTCGTTTCTGTAGACATTTTTGGTGCCCATATATTTTTTAAAAATTCCTGAGATTTTTTTGTAGTATAATAGAGTTGTCAGAAAGCACTAGTTGTTATCCAAATCATTGAGCATTATTATCTGTTAAGCATACACTGTCATTCCATTAACAGTATGCTAATTAACAGTATGCTAAATCCAGTCATAACTTATACTGAAACATTCACATAAGTTGGCTAGTAGGTGGTTGGCAGCTTGGGATGAAGACATATGTTTTTCCCTATCCTGTATGAAGCACCAGTCACCCCTTTGAGACAACGCAGATCCATGTTAGATAATTCACTATAACAAGACTAAGAGCACAATCCAGAGTAACTACGGGGAGTCCTTGCTCTGGAGTAAGAACAAGTTACTCTGGATTGCAATATGAATTTCCCATAGGTTTTCACTAGGTGGTGCAGTAACTACGGGTGCATGTAATGTCTCTTACGTGCGCCCATAGTTACTCTGTAGTTACAATCCACAGTAACTACAGGCCCTTTTACACCAACGTAGTTACAGTGCCACCTATGGAAAACCTATGGGAAATGCATACAGCAACCCAAAGTAAGTGCCTCTTACACCTTCCCATAGTTACTCTGGATTGTAGGGTAAGTAGTCCATATAAGGTGAGGGCCAGCAGAAGATTAGACCTGGCCACAGAAAGTCCCACCTTGGCCCAATTTGCCTTCCAAACCTCTTTTGTCCACCCACAAATGCAATCTGAAAAACTCTTGTTCTGTCCTCTCCCATCCCATCTACCTGGGTCGGTGTGAACTTATCGTCTTTGGCCAGCAATGTCTTTGGCTAGTTCCTCCAGGAGCCAATGTCAGCCCCCTCATTGGTCCAGCCAATTTGGGGGCAAACATGCTTTACAGCACATTAACAAAACTTGGGAGCTGGCATAGATAGTCTGTACTCCTTGTCTAAACTATGCCTCTTTATCTCTCCCTGTCTCGGACCATCGAAAACTGTTTTGAATTTTAAAAATAATCTTACATCACTTTTAAAAGACAACAGAGTCAAGCTTAGCATGCCTTCAGAAGAACAATCCAAAAATGTAAGTTTACTTGGAGGAAAAGACTTCTGGGTTGTGGGGATATGACCTAGTATAGGGGTGTCCAATTTTTTTTTGCAAGAGAGCCACATCATCTCTCGGACACTGTGTCAGGGCCTGTAAAAATGATTTGTATTTCAAATTTGAATATGTTTACATAAATCTACATGTAAAAGTGTATTAGATATGGATCCAGAGGATTTCAGGCTTCCTCTACTGTGATCTATATGTAAAAGTGTATTAGATACAGATCCAGAGGATTACAGGCTTCCTCTACAAGTCTTGCCATGGGCTGCATCTGACCCCTGGACAGGGGTTTGGACACCCCTGATGTAGAGCATGTATACTCTGAAGTAAGCCCCATTATAGTCAATGGGACTTACTCCCAGGAAAGTGTGGATAGGATTGCAAAAGATTGCATAGTGTGTGGCCATGTGTCTTGAATTTGTAACATCAAAACTGAATGTTTGTAGCATTTACAATTTTTAACATCAGCAGCTCTTGAGGCACCTAAACCTCCTATCTTTTCAGGTTTAGGAAGAAGAGGAGTGAGAGCTGCATATTTTCTCCTTATAGGTGATAGGAAGGCTGGGAAGAAGAGGAGCTGTCAAATCAATAGCTCAAGGATATCTTAAGGATATTAACACACTGACAAGGTGCAACACACTGACAAGGTGCTTTTAAACCATTGACAAGGCACATCATGCTGCTGGTGGGGACTCAAATCTCCCAACTGCCATACTAATAGGAGTGCAGGCAAAGGTGGAAACAGAACAACACGCCAATCCTAACCAAATTTCCAGCACTGAGGCAGCTACAACACTGCTCCCAGGGAAGGTAACTAATGTTGCCTTACATGGAGAAGGCTAGCTCAATGTGCATGGCTGCAGTGGTGCAGGGAAGTTATTTAGGATTGGACTGCAAGTCAGCCAACTCGTGATACTGAATACCAAAGCAAGTTCTGGGGGAATAAGGGGTTGGTTGAGTGAGCTCCTTTGATGAACGTGGATCCTCAATCAATGACTGCCCTCAACTCCTGATACCACCCTTGTGTTAGATTACAGCCACTTGTAGAAGTAGGCTAAGAATTGCTTTATCAAAACCTTCCTTCCAAAATGAGTACAACTGCATTTCACAGGGGCTATGTTGGCAAGCGTTTCAAAGGAACTATGTAAAAAACACACTGAATGGAGTTTCCATTTCGTTTCCCAAACTAAAATAACAAACAGGCTTTTGTCTTTTTTTCCATGAAGGAATTGGGTATAAAGGAAGCCTGACCATCAGATATTCCTTCATTTTTTATTGTGTGTGGAGATTATATTGTTTCTTCATAGGAAAAATAATCTGCAGGTAAATGAATAGGTGTTTTCCAGTCTTGAAAGATTTGTAGACTGTTGTGTTGTTTGGTGTGCTGATGTACATATAGGCAGTTCTTCCCATATGCTGATTATAAAAATGAAATACTGTACATACATGCATTACTGAATATAGTGATTATATTTTAGGAAGTGTTTCAGCACTAATTTTCACTCTTGGCTAGTTTGTACTGTACTTTTTGAGTTTCAAAACCCACCAACCTAAACAGGGCATACTAGCCATGTAGGGTTCAAAACCACCTGGGTTTTGAAAAATCTGTTTTGCTGCCTGCCAAGCTAGGATTATGGAAACAGCCACTGCTAATGATGGGCAGCCCCATCTTCTGCTTCCCACAGCACCATGACTGCTGCGGTGCTAAAATGTCTACTGTGGTATTTTGAGCATTACAAGCCATTGCTCACCTCTCCACAGCCTGGTGGTCCATGTGGCTGTGGCTGGTACTAAACTAGTTCCAGCACCATACTGGTGGTCCCTCCAACATGCTTTATAACAGACTTATGACACCCACTGCCAACAGAGCACTGAGAGAACAAGCTACAATTGGACTTTGAGGCTGGAATCCTATCCACACTTGAGAGGTAGCCCATTGACTATAATGGTATGTATTTCTAAGTAGACGTGGATAAGATTGGACTCAGGCGGCTGTACTCAGTTTGGTATGTCCCTTCTGACCTCTTGAAAAACTGAGAGGAAACAGAAATCTATCAGAAAGGGAAACACACATGAAGAAGCAAAGGCCTCCC
The DNA here is from genome assembly GCA_030015325.1 of Cryptoblepharus egeriae. NCBI lineage: Eukaryota > Metazoa > Chordata > Lepidosauria > Squamata > Scincidae > Cryptoblepharus > Cryptoblepharus egeriae. The sequence goes on from JAREYC010000004.1 coordinate 51,562,106, forward strand.
ACAGAATAACTATAGTGCTTCAGGAGTTTTGTTTTAAGGAGGGGGAATTAAAACTGCAGCTGTTTCAACTTCTTCATCAAATGGCTTCCTTGGACTACAGAGCAAATGCTTCATTCTAAGGCATCCTCGGGCTGCAATCTTAACCACGCTTTCCTGGGAGTAAGTACTATTGAACACAATGGAACTTCTGAGTAGACTTGCTTAGGATTGCAGTGTTAGACTCCTGCATCACTGAAGACATATAAATGTGTATGTGGCAGTGGATACAGGCCCTGATTTCTCCCTTTTTAGACACTTTAATACTTTTATTTTTGCAAAGAAATTTACCCAAGAAGAAGCAAACAGATTACCTCCTTGTAATCTGTTTGCAACAAGAAGAAGTCAACAGATTACATACAGATTAATCACAGGCCCTTTTACAATAAGGAGGCAAAGGATAAGGAGGCAAACTAGAAGTTTGTTAACTGTTTATTAAAATATATTAATTATTAATGTTAATAATTAATATATTAATGCTCCCACCAATAATTAATATTTTCCTGCTCCATGCTCCCACCATTGTCTTTCCCAATAGCTACATGAAAGACGGTACAGTATCATTCTTATGTCTGTGACTGATTCATAGGGTGCAATCCTCAAGTGCACTTGGTCCGTGTAGCACTGAAGTCCACAGTCCGTGCAGCACTGGGACAGCCCAGCTGCATCAGAAAAGGCCTGAGGTCAACTTGGTGTAAGATTGATACTTATGTCTAATACTGATGCCTTATGTGATTGATTCTTGTGTCATGATTCTTATGTCCTTTGTGCACCCCTGTGAGTACTGAGAAGCAGTTCAGAATCCTCTTAAAGAATAAAATAATAAGTGATGGAGAAGTGTGAGTGTACATTGGTTACAATAACTTGGACTTGGAGGCCTCTGTAGAGGAAAGTTGGGGAAGCAGATGCTGCATCCAGTACACTTGATTACAGTGCTGTGCAGGAAGGATTCTGATAAGGCTCTTGGCAAATGTTAGCTATAAAATTGTCATAACACTCTGCTTAAAATGTATGGTAATACAAATTATGACTGTTATCCTGAGATAAAACCCTTATAGCAATTCAAAGAAAACTACAGCATTTGAATAAGATTACCTGCATGTGTTGTGGGGGCACTGGGACATCTCAACTGTAGCGAGAGGTAGAATTCCAACTCTCAACTGTGTGGCTGCAACTGGGCCTCTTGGGAATGGTTTGGAAGACAGAATAAATAGTAACTGTACACCAGCTGTGGAATGTGAAGAAAGCCTCCTGCGGTCATGGCAGGCAAGGGTTTACAGAGACCTTGTGGTACCTACATAATATTCAATGCCACTATGTGCGTGCACAGCGCAATTGCTGTTGCTCTGGCCTCAGTAGAGGCTGTCACAGTTGGTTAGAGTGAGACAAGCAATGCTTGTTGTTTTATTTCATTTAAGTGATATTGTGTTGGCTTTCCCCCGTAAGAACAGAGAATTTGGACCAGAGGCAAAGAGAAAAGCATATGAAAGCCAGAGAGATGGTATTCCCATCTTTGAAGCTGCAGTATGGCATCAGGCACCCTCCGGATCACAGCAGTGGTGTTACAATTCCCTGTGAAGATTGCATGAGGAATCCAAATGAACTCTTGATAGTTATCCTCCGGGGTTTAGTATATTTCACTCGAGTGCTGCAGTTTTTCTTTGAAAAATACATAAAGATGGGGAATTCAACAGGAGTCTGTTATAGAAATACTAGTCATACCATGCTTTAGTGAGGAAGAACTTCTTTTCAGGGATATTATTTAGCCAGTGTTTTCAATGGCTAGGAATCGTCCCACAATTCTGTATCACTCGTGCACAACATAGGATCATGACCATTTTACATGTATTTGTTGGAACTATTCCACATATCTGAAGTGATGCATCATTACTCCATTTACAACTTCTTGCAGTTTGCTTCAGAGTACCGTTGGATAAAATGGACTGATATTTGAGTCCTGTTACTTCAAGCAAAATGCTTTTTACTGTATACAGGACCTGTACTGCAGGTGTCATGTGTAACTCATTATGAGCTGAGGAAATACTTTATAGTGGATACTTTATCCATGGATTCAGGCTCCACAGATTCACTGCATCCTAGGACATTCAGGATGCAACCAGAAAACATTTTTGGTTCACATCGACAATTTCCAGTGGTATCTGGGAAATATTACAGGGGTCTCCAAACGTTTTGGCAGGAGGGCCACCTCATCTCTAACAATGTGTCAGGGGCCAAAAAAACTAATTTACATTTCAACTTTGAATAAATTTGTATAAATTTACATATAAGAATGTATTGGAGTGGATTACAGGGCTTGCCCAGGGTCTTGCTAGAGGGTTCTTGAGGCTTGCTGAGGGCTGCATCTGGCCCCAGGGCCTGGGTTTGGAAACCCCTCTAAAGTACAGGGAGGTCTGTGACCCACTTCAAAGGTCTCCCCGTACTTTAGAGCACTTCTGAGACATGGCTAGAAGACAAGGACATGAACCAAATGTGGTTTCCAGTTGTGCCCTGGAGACCTTCTGAAAAGGCAAAGAGGCAAATGGAATGGGTTTTGAATGCTCCAGTGCAGTAAAACCTTGGAGTGAGAGTAATTTGTACTGAGAGTGTTTTGCAAGACGAGCAAACATTTATAATTTTTAACTTTATATACAAGCAATGTTTTGATTAACAAGCTAAAAAATAGTTCTGGCTGGGATACGGCCATTTTTGCCATTTAGCCAGCCAGCGCCTGTTTAGCCTCTCCTAGAGATCAGCCTACGCATGTCTACTCTGAAGTAAGCCTATTACAGTCAATGGGGCTCACACTTTTGTAAGGGGGATAATAGAAAGGAACCTGAGTGATCTAGGATGCGATCCTAAGAAATTTAGGCCAGCCTAACTCACCTGGTGTAGGGAGGTTGATGTATGCCTGTGCACTGGCCTAACCAGGGGAGAGTGCAGAAGTTTCGTTCTGCACTTTAGTGACACCTCCAAGTCAGCATAAGTCGGGGCTTAGGCCAGCCTAAGTGGAGGTCAGGATTGCAGCCCTATCAGCAGTATCTGTTGGCTTCCTAGAACAGATCTCCTGCAGATATCAAGGGTCCGCTGTTCATGCATGAGTGAACTAGTTTTTAGAATTATATATAAAAAATACCAGAAATTTTCATAATTCATTTGCCGCCTAGGCAAATTAGAATGAATTATATTTAGAACACCTAAGTTCTAAATATATTTTTAAACTTCTGCCCTGCTACCTATATATAATGTTGTAATTTGGGATGATCCAGATCCAAAACCCAAATCAGCCAAGAAGCTTTCTGGGCCAGTCACTATCTCTCCACCTTCATGTACTTCATGTAGTTATCGTACGGATGGAAAGAAATGAGGAACCATGTAACCCACCTTGAGCTCCTGTACTATGAGGAACCATGTAACCCATCTATACTATGGCAGGATAGAGGCAGGATAGTATAAAAATGAATTTTAGCTTCCTGGAATATCAGAAATGGAATACATTATTATATACATTGAGTAGTTAAAATACTATCAAAAGATTGGCATAGTCCATTAAGATGTGTCTGAATAAGAGAAGCCCGTTAAGTGATGCGAAGAGATGTTTAAATATGTTGAAACACAATTCTTTGGGGGAAAAGGCAACCCCCTAACCTCCAGTGAGAAGTCCTTGTATTTTCAGTATTGCCTGCTAAAGCTCTAAATCTTCAAGACCTTGAAGTTTTAATTTTGTTATGCAGCCAGTCTCATTTTACATGGTGGTTATGATAGTGTTATTAGCCAAATTTCACAGATACAGAGGCTGGGAAATGAAAGGATTAAAGTGAAATACTCAAGGTCAGAAGCTGAATAAATTGCTGGAATTCATTGGTAATCATTCTGATGTCCAGTTCATTGTATGTCCTTTCTCTGCCTCCCATCTGTGGCTAGTGTTGCATTCTGATGCTGCAATCCTGTTGATCCTTACCTGTGAGTAAGCCCCACTCACTATAATAGGGCTTACTACTCAGAAGGCATGCATAAGATTGGGCTCTAAATTCATTGCTGTTTACTGTATTTTTTCACCGTTTGAATGTGATATTCCAGATCTAGTCATTGCTTTGTAGTTGGCATTTTTAAAAAGGAAAATAGCTTTCCTTCCCCTGCTTTTCTCTAGGCCAGTAGTTCTCAAACTGGTGGGACATGACCCACCAGATTCTTTAATGCTTCCCTTACTTTAGGCCAGAAAAATGCCCCTGCTAAACTGGCCTAAGCAGGCCATATCCTGAGCTGATAAGCCAAATCCTCAGGGATAGGAGGTCTCTGGCTGGCCCAACTGCTGCTAAAGAGGCAGTAGCACACAAGCAGCATACTCACTGGGCTGGTGTAGTTGTGCTGTATCCTGACATTGAGAGACTTTCTGCCATCGCTTCCAGTTTTACTCTGGTGTATCAAGGACCCTTTGGGGCCTACTCAGATTTATTCCTCTTCCTTAGATGGTCTAACTTTGAGGAGCTGTTTGAAGGAAGATGGAGGAAGAAACCTCTTGGTGCCAAAACTTCTGCCCATCTACTCAGAGGTAAGTCCCTAGGAACTTAATAGGGCTGTATTTTATCCTTAAGCGTATCCTTGGACCACCCCAACCCTCTGGCTCTCTACTCAGAAGTAAGTCTCAGGGGTGGTAAGAACTACATCCTTAGAGCCTAATCCTGTATTTCCCTACCCAGAAATAAATCCCTTTGGAGTTACAACCAGGAAATGGGGAAATGGTGTAAGGTGTGTATCCTTAGAACCGAAGGTGTCTCTCCATTCAGAAATAAACCCCTTTGGAAATGGGAGGACATGTCCTGCAAAAAAACAAACAAAAAAACTTTTGTCCTCCTTTTTCTTGTGAATATGCAGCATGGAATCTTCTTATAATTAATACATTATACAGTATATATAATAAAATAGGGCTGCAATCCTATTCCTGGGAGTAAGACCCATTGACTATAAAGGGACTTACTTCAGTGTAGACATGCATAAGATTGGGCTCTATTTGTAATAGTTTTAAATTTTCAATTTAATAATAATTTAGGCTGCAATCCTAAACACACTTTCTTGGGAGTAAGTCCCACTTACTCCACAATGAGTTACACTTACTTACACAATGAGGCTAGGATTGTGCTCATAGTGTTTCAGTTAACCAACTGAAAGCAATATATATATATGAGTTTTTTCACCTTTTGTTTGTCATGTCCTACGTTTTGTTTAGGTGTCCTACATTTTGGGGGTGCCTTGCCCTCTTTTTTGGTAATGACACATGGTCACCCTGGATAAAACAGAAATGAGGAAACCCCCTCTTTACCTTTACTACTGCTTGCTGCTGGTTCCTGCTCTTTTTTAAAGCATGCAGTCTGGCATAGCACGCTAAGAGAAGTCCTCCTTTGTTCCCAGCATGTTCTGCCCAACCTGTGTGTTTGAAGACACAGCCAAGAGGGAACTAGCAGGAGGCAAAACTAAAGGGCAGCACAGGAGAGCCCAGCTGAATTTACTTGCTTTAAATGTGCTGAGCTGATTGCTTTAAATGGCTGGGCAGTGAGGAGAGGAAGGTGGATCTGTGGTGTGCACACAAATGAAACAAAAGTTGGGAAAGAAAATGGAGGCTGCAATCCTAAGCTCCAGTTGGGCCAGCGTAAGCCCTGTGCTGACTTGGGGATGTCAAAAAAGTGCTACAACACACTTCTGCCCCACTCATGGGGGTTAGGCCATTGCATAGCATAGCATAGCATAGGCATTCATCAGTCTTGAAAGACTATGGTATTGTACTTGACGCTTTATGCAAAGCACAAAGGCCTGGGTAGATTAATATGAAGGATAGGCTGTTACCCAAGCAGCAAATCAGTCAGTCACCCCCATGCCACTGAAATAGTCCAATGGAACGGAAGAGCCAATACGATTGGTTCCAGCTGCGTTGCATTGCTGGGCTAAGGACAGGAGCTTACCCTGTCTTGTGGGGATCCGGGTCTCAAACCTTGGTCTTCTGGTTAACAGGCACAGTGTCTTGAACACTTGCACCACCCACAGTCCAGGCTATCTCCACATCGCCACAGGAAGATATGCCAGGTGAGTACAGTATATTGATTGATGATAATAAAAGTACTTGGAGCAAGGTTTCATGAATGGTGTGTCATGACCCACTTGGTGGGTTGTAGTGTTAGATGATAAGATGATAGCTAAGAAGGCAAATGCTGTGGAGAATTATGGAAAATAAAATGGAGCCATATCATGTGTTTACTTCTATGTGAACTTGTCTTAGTGCATTGTATTTCTCTCTACCTGCCCTTTTCAATGACACCAGAATGGTCCCGATCCAATAAACACCCAAAACACCAAAGATGTATGTCCCTCCCTCCAACCTGATGAATGCATTAAGTCTGACACTAAGCTTTTTTGCATTTACTCTGAGTAAACAAATGTGCCTTAGCTGGTAGTCAGATCAGGTAAAGACAAATGCCACCAGGATGGTCCTGATCTGATGAAAGCAGAGCTCAGCAAAGGCCGCAGAAGTCAGTACCTCCATCCCCATAACTTGTCCAGACCATTGTTTCATATAATCCGGTAATCGATCCGGTGGTGATGGTGGGGGAAATCTCCGATTGTAGACCAAGAGATCCTTCATAGTTAACTAGGAGAAAACTGCTTTAGATTAATGAAGCTTTATCTTCTGGTTTTAAGCTTCATTAATCTAAAGCAGTTTTCTCCTAGTTTTCTTTCTCATTTATAATGATTATTACAAGGCCTGGTTTATTTACCCTAAAGATATTATGAATTGAAGAAATGATCTCATCCCCACAGTGGCTGCCTCATTCAGATCAGAGATGGGGCACATTAAGAGAGGCTATCTTGGGGAAACATTTTACAGTTCCTACCCATGCTTTTACCTGTTTTGTGGAAAAACCAGAAGAATTCTGTCTCCAGGTCTGTCACTCTCGCACCTTTAAAAAAACACAGAAATTTACCTTTTAAAAAACGCCTGCTCCTATGTGGGTATGACAAAATTTTCTATAAATGGGTCTTAAGTACATAATTATATGACAGACCCAAACAGCTCCAAAAGAGTTGCTCCAGGCTATTGTGTAAGCAATACTCCTTTGAGAAACGTATAAATACATGTAATTCAGTACATAATACACATGTTTAAAAAACTGCCTAATTACGTAGTTTCCCAGGAGACTGAAAAGGCTCCAAAAGAGCTGTTCCAGTCTCTCCCATACACAATGTGTATTTTATAACCTTCCATGAATCTCTCCCATTCTCTTTTCTTTCAGGGTGGGGGGAGAGGAGAAAACAGCAAGGAAATTAAATACAAAACACCTACTGTATGATTATTTTAAAAGATAATGCACAATGTTGATATAACTTGTGTCCTGCAAACTTTGGAAAGCCAAGTCAATGCTAATGCTGTTTTGTCCAATCGTGTGTAGTTCTTCACTCTATGTTCTATTATGACATGGACTAAACCAAGTAGTTCAAATAAGGCTATGGGCGAAATCCAGAGTAACTACGGGGAGTCCCTGCTCCGGAATAAGAACAAGTTACTCTGGATTGCAATATGAATTTCCCATAGGTTTTCACTAGGAGATACAGTAACTATGGATGCATGTAATGTCTCTTATGTGCTCCCGTAATTACTCTGGATTGTGCTCTTTTGTCTAGTTGTTTTGACTATTATGGACATCCATCATTTTGACACTTACCCCCAAATCCAGAGTAACTACGGGAGCACATAAGAGACATTACGTTCACTCGTAGTTACTGCACCTCCTAGTGAAAACCTATGGGAAATTCATATTGCAATCCAGAGTAAATTGTTCTTACACCGGAGCAAGGACTCCCCGTGGTTACTCTGGATTTTGCCCATAAGCGATTCTTATACATTTTCAAACTGATGAATATATCATGACTCTTTCCTCCTTTCCAGTTACCAAGTTTACTAATGGAAGCTGACAAAATATAATGGATCTAGACCATGGTTTGAATTCAGAGATGTGCTTGGCGTGTCCTATGGCACATTAGATTTCTCCATAGGTTTGAAAAGCAGTTTATGTTTTGGCTAGAGGTGTTTGAAAACGGTGTTATCATTTTTACACATATTTGTGTCAATTTTACTCAGTATTGTGCAGCCCATTGTGTTCAGGAAAACGTGGACTGTAATCCTATCTTATGCACATGAAACACTCTGATTACGGTTTAGAGACCTGCTGCTGAAAAAGATGATGGTAAAGATTTCTCTGGGCATTCCAATCACAACTTTGGGTCTAAATTCACATGATTCTGTGATTCTCCTCTTGAAACCCTTCTCATTCACTTGTGCGTCCAACACAAACTCCGCCATTGGTGGTCCCAAGTCTGGCTGCAATGTGAGGGGGTGGTCACCCTGCTGCAGTGACCAGAACTGGGAAACCAGGGAAACATTTTCTTCTTTTTTAGTCCTTAGCTGGTGAATGGGGTGAGGGTCACTCTCGCAGCCAATATGCTGCTGTAGATGCCACTGGATTCCATGCATCATTCAGGATACACCTCCATTCTTTGCAATTGGTGTGAATGTTTTTTGTCTCATCAGTAGTCTGTCACTAGGTCCTTAGGTCCTCCTAAGGAAGTTTGAGACCAGTTTGAGACATGTCTTTTTCAGTGCTGCTCATTGAACTCTCCAGTGGACAGAAGAGCTTATTTGACAGCCAGTTGGTGTTCATTCTACAGACATGGCCAAACCATTTCAGTCTGCATTTTTGGATTAGTTCTTCAATTGAGGGTTGATGGTCACACCTTTCCTGTATTCTCATTATGTTAGTGCTCTATTAAATACACATTATGGAGCTCTGTATTTAAACTGAAACATGATTAATTTGTTTTGCTTGCTTGCTTGTTTATGTGATATAAAGAAAATTATGAACAACTTTCTGTACTGGTTGGAAAACAGTTCATTTGAATATATAAATACTATAACCTATAAAATAGATAATTCACTCTCTAGTGAATGTACATTCTGTGATGACCCTGTCTCTTTTGTACAAAAAAAGGCACTAGAGAAAAGGCTTAGTTAGGGGATTGCATTTATATAATCCTACAATCCAGAGTCAATACGGGAGCACATAAGAATCATTACATGCACCCGTATGTATTGCACCACCTAGTGAAAACCTATGGGAAATTCATATTGCAATCCAGAGTAAATTGTTCTTACACCGGAGCAAGGACTCCCCGTAGTTACTCTGGATTGTGCCCTTAGTTGCGCTGAACAACTTGCAATTTTACATTTCACAACAAGAGTTGATTTTCCAAAATACAGTGTCTTTCTCCCTCTGAAAAATGCAGACTCTCTCCTTTTCCAGCTCCAACATCTGTACTATTACAACTATGCAAAATTGTTGTAGTGGCAAACTGCACCTGCATGAAAGTGCAACAGGATTGTCCTTAAGTTGTGATGTATGGATGTTCTTAGGTTGAGAAGTATGTTGATGACAATTCAGTGGTTTTTTCAGACTTTTAGGGAGTTTCCAAGCAAGTCTTTGCAGGGGATAGGCAAGGGCAGGTTGCGACCCACCAGAGTGTGGGCAAACTGTGCAGGCACAGCCCTGTGCTCAGTTGTGCCTGGCATTTGGTGTTAGGCTGGGGCTGAGCAAAATCAGGGTTCCTGCCACTTGTCCAGGGCCCAGTGCCAGCAGGGTGCGGCCTGGTGGTGAAGGCACCACAGACCAACACTGGGCGGCAGTTGGGATGTTGAGAATCCCATCTGTAACAGCAACTGATGCCAGAAGATCAGTGATGATAAGCAGGCTCTAGGACTCTGTAGTGGGCTGAGCATGATCTTCTTTGCTCCCTTTTGGAAAGAGAGAGAAGCCAGCAGGATTAGTTCTCCCCCTTGTCATGCAAAAGGGGATTGCTGATGGCCCGTTGGCAATTCTTGACCTGACCTGATTGGACTAGACTGCCTGTAGGGAGGGATGAAACCAAAACCAAAACCGAGGACATCATTTGAAGAATGAGAGGCTGAGAAAACCAGGACAGGTCTGTGAAAAATGCTAGGAGGGGCAGGCTGCTGGCTCAAAGGGGGACAACACCCTTACTGGCACCTCCTCATCACAACACTGATTTGGGGTGCTGATTCTAAAAATGGAACCAGTTTTGCTCTGTCGCAAATAGTTTCAAAGATACAGAATAGCTTCATTAGTGAATGGGTTCAAGCCTACACCATGGCTTTCTCATGAGGAATCTTCTTGAACAATTCAGTAATTATGCTATGCCATATCTCTGAAAGTTCGTGTTTTGTGGCGGTTTCCTATAAAACCACAATGGATTTTTTTTACTCCCAATTTTGCAGGTGAGTGTAATGTGTAACATCCAGAGTGGTGTTCTGTATCCAGAAGCATGCTATGTAAATTAAATTAAAGGTCCCTGTAAATTAAAGGTAAATTAAAGGTCCCTCCAAGAACAGAAGAAACATTCCACCCCTTTCACTTGCACAGGGACTTTTTGCATGAGTGGAATGCTCTTTTACTTGGAGTGAGCTGATGCTTATGGAGTAAGCTTTTAGTAACAATGTTTATTTTGGATGCTACCCAAGGAATGAACACTTGTCTTTAAATTAAACAAAGCAGGCTGATTGTTTTGAGACTTTTCCTCCATTTTGCATTGGCTAATGAGTTTATCTTATGCCCTTATCTTACCAAAATTACTGACAAGAATTGCCAAAACACTGAGTAAAAGAATACTTGATCAGTGACAGCCATACCAAGAAAAAGTCCATGCCCCAACAGACAAACCAAGATGCCAGTGCAATGCGAAAAAAAATTATATGATGATATAAGTTGGATATCACTCAAATTCTGGCCCAGCTCCACCGGTGGAGAAGCCAAAATGGGAGGAGACTGAGGCACAATGAGCGAGAGAATTTGATGCATGACATATCCCAACTGCCCTTCAGATGATGGACACATTTCCAATGCTGGAAAATACCAGCTGTTGACAGAGCTGACATAACCCATAGGGGAAAATGGTGAACAGAAACAGCACCACTCAATACTCCCCTCACCACACTCAATCCAAAGTTTTCTGTTATGTATATGGCTATGTTGAATGTTGTTCTGGAAAATATGTGCTGGTACTCACTTGTGTGTGTCTGTGTCTGTGTGTACTGGTAGTCACACACAGAGGTACTGGTACTCACACTGAGGTACACCATATGGGTGCAGACCCCCTGAAAAGACCTCTGTCTATGTGTATACAGGTCTAACTTGGTTATATACTGATTTTTTATATGGTATGAATAGATATGCCTAGGAGTCTTTGTGGTGAGTACCTGCATATTTGGATATTGAAGGACTCTATATAATTGGGCATGAATAACAACAGCTAAAATAGCAATATCTTTCTACCAAAAAAGGAAGATTGCATCACTAATTTCAGAAAGGATAATGGAGCCAGGAACATTGTAGTTATGATTAAATTAACCTATGTAGTGTGGGTTAAATGAGAAAAAAATGATAGTGAAATCACCATTTTATAGTAAAACAGTTCCTATTGATAAGGTACTGAAGTATAAATTCCATTGTAATAAATGTCCACACATAGTTTTCTATAAGATGACATTTCTATGTTCTTTTAAAAAAATACTGGTGCCTTTTATTGCTCCTTTGTTCTTTTATGATTTGGAAGAGAAAATGTTAAATGCAAGTATTTAAAAATGCTGCAGCTGGCAGGCAAAAAGAATAAGAGATATTGTAACATTCTCCCTCCTTGGTTTCTCATTGGGTGGCTTTATTTGTGTGAGGCCTTTCCAGTTTTTCAGGTTGGAGGAATGTTGGCCTGCAGTTAGTTTAGGGAATGCTACTTGTACAAGGTCACCCAAAAATGTTTAATTCTGAGGCAGGAAGTTAACACATTGTTCGAATACTTGCCTAATGCACTGAAAGAGAGCCCAACCTATCCATTAAACACGGAACGCTTTGTACAGCAATGAAATTGAGAAATGGAGGCATGTATAAATAAAACAGTTTCAGGCCTTTCTTTGTCGTCTTCTTATTCTTCTTTAAACTGTCTCTTCTGTATAATTTCAAATGTGGCAGTAATCTTAACAGTATGGTCTTTCTTCTTTCTGATGCAGCAATGATGTCACACGTGGTTCAGCTACAGCATTTAATAAACAATTCCCATAACAAAATGACTCTGGGCTTACCCAGATGGGAAGGAAACAAGAACCTAGTTCATGATTTTAGTTGTCACCATGGAACAAAATGTGGAATCCATCTCTGGGTCCAACTGTGTTTGAAAAGTGTACATCATTGCCTTCTGACATTAAATAAGGACCCTACCATGTTAATTTCAAATGAGGTTTGGGCAGCTTTGATGCTGAATGTGGTACAGATGGCTTCTGACGTCATTTTGTTTCAGCTGAATATGTTATTAGGATGGTTTTTACATAAATCTTGAATCTAAGCAATATCAGAATTTATTGATTTTCCCCTCGTTTTAAGATTTGGAGATTACACATATCTTTAATTCTAATTTTAAAAACACAAATTGCAAGCATCTAAAAATTGTTGATTTAGGCTGCAATCCTGTTTAGATTGCCTATCTGTTGGGTACCTACCAGAAGTGATGTCATTAACCTGGAAATGTTGTCATGGCTAGAAATGACATCATCAAGTAGGAAATGCTTTCCTTAGAATGCAGCAACCACTGAAATAACTCATGGCCACTTCCCCTCAACCACCCACTATGGTAGTTTCAGACAAATCCCCCCCGGGCTGAAAGACTCTGAGTGCAATCCAGAGTAACTATGGGGAGTCCTTGCTCCCGTGTAAGAACAATTTACTCTGGATTGCAATATGAATTTCCCATAGGTTTTCACTAGGTGGTACAGTAACTACAGGTGCAAGTAATGTCTCTTATGTGCTCCTGCAGTTACTCTGGATTGTAGGGTCTGTCTGTTTTGTAAAGCGGCCCCAGATTCACTTTCCCATATTTTATTTAAGTGCCCTGTCCACTTCTCTCTCCGTTCTTGTTTCCTTGCCCCCTGGCTTCCTCTCTCTCCTTCCTTTCCTGATCCCCTCCTCTTGGTTTTTATGAAGGGAGAAAATATCCCCCTGACTTTAGCTGTGGCCAGTTACCTGCACGAGATCCTTCGTAAAACCCCACCACCTGGGACCTAACTTCATTTATGTTTTTTCTCCAGTACTTCTATGTGTTTTTATGTTTGTATTTTAAATTCTGGACTGATTTAATTTATTTCTTCATGCCAATAAAGGTTTAAGTTCAATTCAACCCATGGCAAGCTCCGAAACCTCCATTTTCCCTAGATAGGCTATAAAGAATTAAATTAATTAAAATGTATAATTAGACATAATTAAATTAAAGTGATACAAATAATTAAATAAGAGGAGATGTGATAGAGAAGCCAGCCCTATTCCATCAAATGCATTCTCCCCATTGCCTGCCTAAAAAAAAAAACACACAACACCCGCTTGGAAGGATGGGCTTCTTTCTTTCTGGTGGCATTTGATTCCTTGTGACCTGAGTGCACCAAAGGCATGGTTCCCTACTCATGAGTAAATGCAGTTTATCATTCTGTTTCACCTTCCACAGAGTTTGATGCATTTAACTTGTTTGGTGCAGGGTGACCACATGTCCTCTTTTTCCAGGGTATGTCCTGCATTTTAACCTCCTGTCCTGGAAAAAAAAAATCTTCAGTATCTTCCCTTTTCTTTGTGAATTGGCAGCATGTTGCCTTCTTGTAATTCATAACTTATATATGTAATAAATTGCATGTAATAGTTTTAAATTTAAAAATAACATAGCGTTTAAACATGAAAGCAACCTTGGGAGATGAAAGCAACCTTGGCACATGAAAGCAACCTTGGGAGAGTTTTCACTTTTATTTTGTCATGTCCTACATTTGGGGAGGGCTTGTCCTCTTTTTGTGATTATGACATACGGTCACCCTGGTCTGGTGTCTCTTGTAGCTTTGCGATCCATCCATAATCAGGTTGTAATCTATTGCTTGAGAAACTATGCTATATACTGGAAGTAAGCCCCATTGGGCTCAATGGGACACTTCTGAATAGACATGCATAGAATTGGGCTGTAAATTAACTCCTTTTGTCACAGGGCTGCTGGTAGGGGAATGAGGGTCCTATTCAGAAGTGGGCTCCAGCAGGTTTACACCTACTCTACAGAACTGGTTGTTAATGAGAGAGAGGACATATAAAGATAAAAAATAGACATTTTAAAGTGGCTGCCAGATGAGCATAGAACTGGTTGTTAATTTCTTTGAATCCCATTACTGGTCCTATTATAGTGTGTTTTATGTCTGTGCAGTGTATTGTTGCTTACAGGAATTCTGGAAATTTGAGCCTGTATAGTGATTAATCCATCTGTAATGTATTTAAATTTTACATTTAAAATATTTTATCCGGTTGACACTTTGCCAGATACTTGATGTGGCCTTTTGACCAAAAACTTTAGAGACCTTACAGTAGGCAAAAAAGAAAGAATGAAAGAAAGTTGCTATCCCTTTACATGCACCATCTGACAATGCTGGTGGATGATGCCACACATTGTGGTTGTTGTCCCATGTCCACTGACTGTGGTCCATCCATAAGACCTTGAGAGTCTGAAATGGCTACCACTTTATTCTGCCTAATGAGAATAATCAGCAGATGTAATCTACAACTAAATTCAAAGCAGTTTTTGGATTGTCTCTGCCAACAAATTATTTGAATTATATTTTAATCTGCATAAAAGCATGACCCCCAAATCCAGAGTAACTGCGGGAGCATGTAAGAGACTTTACGTGCACCCGTAGTTACTGCACAACCTAGTGAAAACCTATGGAAAATTCATATTGGAATCCAGAGTAAGTTGTTCTTACAGCGATGCACGGACTCCCTGTAGTTACTCTGTATTTTGCCCTTAAACTCTGTGTTTGCATGTGTGTTCACACCATCTGATGTCAAGGGTCAAGAAGAGTTCTAAATGCCAGACTGAGGGGAGACAACTGCTTCTGAGGGGAGAAAAGAGGCCAGGCTGAGGGGAGGCAAGAGACGGTTGGGAAAGGGTTGAGCAGTTTCCACCTTATCTTCCCTGAGTAATTCATTCTTTTCCTTTTCCCTGAGTCGATTAATGTTTATTAATAATAATTGTTATATTGTACCAACACAAATGAAAGCTGCAGGGTTTATTAGTATTGAATATTGAAAAAAAACTCCAAAACATTTTGCTAAGCTTAATAAAATTTCCAAGAGAATTTTGCATCTCTAATGAGATCTTCCTATTGGATCAACATGTTGGTGGAAATACCAACAATAAAGTTATGTTGATAGTCATAAAATAGCTCTCCAAGCTCAACATACTCTAGCCCTTACATCCACTAAACTTTGTTCTTTTTGTTTGTAATTTGGTTTTGGATTGTGCAGTTTGCCTGGCAAGTTAGTTCAGTAATTTCTTTAAAGAATAATCACAAGTTTGAAAGGAATTAGAAGAGGCTAGAAGGCCAATTCCAGTACATAGTTTCGAAGTTGGATTCTCCCACCCATAAATTTTCTCTCCACCCTGTAAATCAGACTATACTCACATACATGGCAAGGAAATAAAAGCAGAATGTGTGCTGAAGAATAGTTCTTTCCTAGATACTTGAAGTGAATGGTATCGAGCGTTCTAGAAGTGAATACAGTATGTCATAATTCCAAGGAAATAGTAGACGTTGATTTTCTCAAAGACATTGCTCTACCACCAGAATGAGTTCCTTCTGACTTTTGTCAAGTGATTTTTTCAAGTGCAGTGGACAGAATTCACCTGATTTCATTGGTGTGATATTATGATTTGTGCCAAAGTTGTTGCATACTTTAGATGGACTAATGATCTAATTAGTCTAACGATCAGACTTTAGATGACTAAAAAAGCAGGCCTCCGTCAGTCTTGGAAGACTATGTTATCGTGCTCGGCTCTGCATACGCTGCATGCGAAGCACAAAAGCCTGGGTTAGACTGTTATGGAGGATAGGCTGTTACCCAAGCAGCAAATCCCCCCTCTCCGCGCCACTGAATTAGTCCAATGGAAAGGCAGAGCCAATATGATTGGATCCAGCTGGTGTTGCAGAGCTGGGCTAAGGACAGGAGCTCACCCTGTCTTGTGGGGCCAACCTGGGTCTCGAACCCTGGCCTGCTGGTTAACAGGCACAGTGTCTTAGCCACTTGCGCCAACCACAGCCGTTAGATGACTAACTATACAGTATAAGTCCCCTTTGAATTTAAAAATGTGGAGTTTTTTTGGTATGAGGGGATTGAGGAAGGATCATAACTGAGTATAGGACCTGTTTTGCATTCAGAAAGATTCAGATTCCATTCCTGATATCTTCACATAGGATTGGGAAAGGTTCCTATCTCAGAAATCTGGTACCAGTCAATAAACACCAGTGGATCCTTTTATGTGCCATGACGTCAGTCAGTCAAAATATGAGACTGAGGACACACAGTACACCCCCCTCCAGCCTGAATCTAGTTTACTAACCCCTCCCTGCTTCTTCCCTCCCAACTCTTCTGTTTTGACAATAACTCTGTCAGGTAGGATTGCCATATGTCTTGCAAAGCAGGGACAATCCCAATTTGGGGGACTGTGTTCACATATTGGCAAATGGAACAGAGGGTTCTGTCCCAATTTTGTGGAAGAGAATTATGGCAACCCTATTGTGAAGTAGCATCCTGAGCAGAGCCGGTTTTACAATATTTGGGGCAAAACTTTGAGAGATGCTTTGTTTTCGATTATATTGAGAACACACTTTGAATAGCATTAATGGATTGGATTAAAGCTTGTACTTGCACAGGCATTTGTCAGTGATTCTCAAATTGGTGGGTGATGACATACCAGTTCATGTGAAACATCCCCCAACCCTTTAAGGGACAGGTGAAGAGGAGAGGCATGGATGTGACCCCAGGATCATATCATTAAGTGGGTTGGGACGGGTGCTTTGACTTACACTTATGTAGGGCTGCATCAGACGTCAAACAAAGGCTGAGATACATTTACTTGAGAGTAAGCCACATTGAATATAGTGGCACTTATTTCCAGATAAACATGTATAGTATTGCTGTGTAAGCCTGCCCTGCAACAGATGCTTATCAGGATAGGATGCCTCAGCGAGATTAGTAATGGAGGGAAAATCTTACTTGACTACTAGTTTGTCCACCACTATCAGTGGCACCGTGCAGCTACTGGGGAGAGGTATTTGGTTTGTTTTAAGGCAGTGATTCTCAAGAATTGTCCTCCACTGTCCCACTTCACATGGTCCTTCTATTCAAAGTACCACCAGAAGTAACAGGTGTTGATATTATTGCTAGTTACGTTTATGTTTTGTGTTCAAGGCCAGGTGTGATGAACAAACATTGGTAAGAGGCATTTAGGTAGATGTGAGAAGTGGGCGAAAAGGATTGAAAAGAATGCTTTGGAGGTTGGTCCACCAAACCAAGCCTCCTAAAGCTGTTTGTTGTGTCTCTCTCCTGGTCCTGAGGCTGGGTGGCAGGGATCCTGGGGTCATGCAAGTACCACCAGGCCTGGCCTCAAGTCTCCCTGGAGATATCTATTCCATTGGTTGAGAAACACTGTTCTAACCCCTTTACTACCTTCAGGGTCCCAGGGACCCTGTCGGAAGCAGTAAAAAGCCATAAGTTCTTATCAAATAATAATAAATTCCATTAAAAAAACCACAACAGGGTCCTACAGGGACAGTTCCTACAGGGTCCCATATTAAAACTTGATGCAACATTTATTCATTATATGTACCAAACTATAGTACAGGGTCCGCTGGACCCTGGAAGTAATTGGTGATAAAAAAAAATAAGTGTGTAGATTAAGTGCTAATGTTGTTCTAAGCTTATCATTAGTACTTGTGAATTGATGGTGATGAGCCGATGAGATTTGGCCAGCACCCCATGACAAACGTATGCAAGAGAACACTCCAGAATTATTTATAACATGTGGAAGTTGAATCGCAGACAAACTGATGTGAAAAAGTATCCCTCAAGGTATAAAATTTGAAAATAATTGTATGAAAATAATCTGGACTGTATCTCAGCTTTTCTATTGAGGGGGAAAGGGTCCTTGAGCCATAAACCAATCATTCACTACCAATGTGAAATTGTGTAAGATTTGTATAAGATCCACCAACAATCCTAATCCTTATGTAGTTCCTTGTTCACTCCAACAATGAAAAGGCTGTTCTGCATGAAACTGTCTGTTAGACCACATTGTTATTCAAGATCTGATTCCAAAGTAGCTGTGAGATATCTTGCTTTAATGATGAACAAATGTGTAGCTTTCTTGGTCATCCACTGGTCTTCATCTCCATTATTACTGGAATGTAACCCACAAACAGATTTTGTCTTTAAACATTTTATTCACTTACTTTCAAAGAGGCTTAAATGTCACGCTGCCCAGTGTGCTCTGATAGGATTATGATTCCCCAAGGCTTCTATTTATGAGGTGAGAAATGCCACGGACATAGGCCAAAACTTTTCATTTCAGTAGTTGTGCCTTATGTGCATGCGGGCAATGACAGTTCATGCATAGCTTATTGAGAATCTAGGAACCAAGACACACTTGGCTTGACCTCTTGCCAGCTTTTGTTTTCTGCCTTGATTTCCTCTCATTCCTCTGGAACAGTTGCCCCAGACAGATAGTATCCTGAGAAAGCGCATCAGAAATAATAATCCTCTTCTTTTCCTCCAGCTGAAATCAACAGCGTGTTTGAAACCAAAGATCTTATAAACACACACAAATATCTCAGCTATTGTAAATATTTTCCAACTGTTCCATGTGTCTAAGAAATGCCTGGGCCGCTGCTTTCCACACTGTCTGAACTTGAGACATTGGGTTCAGTCTAGAGAGTGTTAAGCGTGCATAAATTCTTTTGAAATCAATGAGACTTAGCATGCTTAAACATGGTGCCCTTGCCTATTAGTCTTGCCTTACTAGTGTAATTTCAATTTTTTTTTGTTTACTTTTGGACTATCATCTTTCAATATCTTGATTCAGTGCTGTAAAGAACCATACATTTTGATGTCGCAGCATTAATAGCCACAACCAAATGGGATTTAGCATGCCTAACACTGTGATACCTCCATTCCTGTACTAAGACAACTTTTAATTTATATCAAATATGCATTCAACACAACATTTTGATCTTTAACTTCATGTGAAGAGTGTAAATGTATTAATGATTTTTTTAAAAGAGAACTATTATTCAAAAGAACTATTATACATGAAAACTTTAACTTTGCTATTAATGTTATCATAGACTATCATATGTCTATTTAAATCTACACAATGTGTGATGGCTTTCTTCCTACTAGCCCTATTATAAATTAAGCTACAAAATCCAGGCCATACCAGGGGCATAGCCAATCAGCGTGCAGGCCCAGGCCAATGTGGTCACTTGCTGTCACCTAACCCCCCTCCCCATTATAATTGCAATGCCATGTTGATGCTGCCACACTTCTGGAATTCTTTGTTTCAAATATCACCCTCAGCTATAAACTCTAAGTTAGTCTTAAGCAATTATTCCATTCTTCAGGCAAAGGCAAGCAGTCCTATGAGTTTCTAACTGCTGATTGCGTCTCTACAACAGTAACAAAATATGTTGTTAAGCAATTGGAAAGGGTCACCCTTTTATTTTTTAACTGCTTTTATTTAACACTTTAAAAAAATCAGCAGGAAGTTCCAGATCAAATCCCTGCAATTATTGAGGCACAACCTTGCAGCCCAGTATTAGGAACAACTGAGGAGCAAGAAACCTGGAAGTGGATCTTTAAAGCTGTTTTTCCACTGGTTTTTTATGCATGGATTTTTTTTAAATCCATGGGAGATTATGGAACTTAAGATTCTGGAAAATTTTTTAATTTATGAGAGGTTCCAGAATGAATGAGGGACACCTGTATTTCTTCAGTAAAAGTTGGGAAGTTCTCATTTTTCCATTTGTTTCTTCCCGTGATCCTTTGTCTTTCCTTACACTGATTTTCTTGGTAGTGACTCTGAAAAAATTCAAGTTTCCCAAGACATGCAGCTGGGAGAAGCTTGGGAAGGTCTTTCTGGAAATTGTTCAGAAATTGTAATTGTTCAGTCACTCCAGAAGAATAACAATCATATTGATCAGAATTGGTATTTGTGTATATGCTTATCGGTTTTTTGTATATGTTTATAATGAGATTTCAAGGCATGTAACAAAGCCTAATTCCTTGAGTTGGTTTTGTGAAATAATAAAATGAATTGACATTGTATAATTGAAAGCACATGTGGAAATATGGAAAATTTACTGGTTATTCTATTCTCTATTTTTCCCTGTTTGTGCCAGAAATATTTTCATTTTGTTGTTTCCTAATTCATACCTACTGGGATGCTGTATTTAGAAGAGGGAATACTGAGTAGCTCCAATAGCTTTGCCAGCCCGGAGAGTTTTCTTCGCAGTGGAAAGCTTGGAGACAGTCAAAACCAAGAGGTGAGGTCTGGGAGGCATGGAAAGATCTCTCTATGTATTATTTCCCACTGGAGCATGTATGGTTCAAAACCATCTCTGAAGGAAATCTGATGACTGATTCAATGATAATTGTACAAAATTATAAACTTGTACCAATTATGGAACCCTCCAAAAGGGAACCCGGCTTGTGCTTTCACTTTCCCTACTGGGCAGAATTCTAGAAGGAGGTCATAAAGAAGTAAGGCTTTCCAAATGCATTTGTAAATCCTGCAGAAAAAAGGCTCATATATTTCATCCTTGTGAAATAATAAATTGTGGCAGTTATTTTGAGGGGTTGTTTGAAGAGAAAATAAAAATAGGGGCTGTTTCAATTGACTGTTATTTAAATTGTAGCAGATGACTTTGTTTGTGAATGACCTGTTTTTCCAGTTACGTCAAATGACTGGGAATACCATGTCAGGAGATATCATTGGCAGTGTGTGATCAACTGGACAACAAACTAATCCCATTCAGGAGCTGGCCAACACAGCTGTGCCAAGTCTGGGCGGAAACAGACTAAACTCTACTTTTCCTTCAAGGCAAACCACAAGAGGAATGAGCAGCGAAGGGTAGTAGCAACGTCTCAGGAACCACTGCAAAAAGGTCATTCATAAGATTAAAAAGGTGCAAAATCCTAGAGCTAGTTGACAGGGTTTGCTGAGCACAGTATATTGTGTCTAATACATCACAGTAGTTTTCCCTGGCTACCCCTGAAATAACCTTCACTGTGAAAACAAGGCAAAATGTTGAGTGCACCAGCTGGCATTTCAGCTAGAATGATTGAGGTGGAAAAAACTGCAAATGTAACTAACACTAATGAGAACTTTACATAATGCCTTTTTATATAATGTGAAATTACAAACAATGCCTCAGAAATATTCATACTGACTGTTGCTGGCTCCACTCCTGGATTTTCTGTTCAGCTTAAAAGCTTGAGCCATAATCACATGGAAGTTTGAGATCTTGAAGTTTAGGGGAGACCAAAGTTGTGGCTGTCAGCAAAAGCATCAGCTTACATTGTGCCGAACCGGGATATAACTAGAAGGCTGAGTTCGCTGCACACTGTAGCATTTTCTTAGTTTAAGAAAGGGATTTATGCCCAAAAATTTCATAAGAGCCTAGAAATTTTCTGAATATTTTTGTTTTTTTCCTGAAATACACAAACAGGAATTCCTTAAGCAGAAGCCAAGTAGACATTTTCTGTTAACTACTGTACATGCCCCTGAAGTTTCAAAAAAATTGCATATTTGGGGAGTAATAATACCATAATAATATTTGGGATATAATAATTGCCATGTCATCAAGATTCTGAGTCTGGAATTTGAGGAGCACAAAGCATATGGATGTGAATTAGGACAGGGGCTAGCATTTCTTGGGGAAGCCCTTACAGCTTTATTACTATCCAAAGCGTAGGACTTCTGGGTTGCTCTGATGGGTATCTTGTTTGCTACTTTAGTTTATTTGTGTAACCACCAGTCTTGGGGGAAGTGGTTTTGCCCGTTTCCTTCTATTTCCCAAGATTTGGATGAAAAATGTTTGAAGGGCCAGGACTCAGGACACATTGACAGAAGCCAAAATGGAATGGAAAGACTGGCTTGGCTTAGCTGTAGTTAAAACATTAAAGATGCTACAACCCTTTCAGGGGGAAAACACTTATGTTCTAATATATCTTTAGATTCAGTTAACGATTCCAAATGTGTCAAAGGTTTTTTTCAGTGACATTTAAAGGCCTCGCTGGCCAACAGCTGAATCAATCTCATTTATAGTTTGGTATCACTGGTGTTCATGATCTGCTGTCTTCAGTTTTTTACAAGTATATCACACAGAGTCAAATAAAGGGTTAAACATTAATTTGCACTGCAGTCCTAAGCATGTCTACTCATAAGTAAGTCCCATTGTGTTCAATAGTACTTAATCCCAGAAAAGTGTGGTTAGGATTTCAGCCTTACATAGCAATCCTAAACTCACTTTTCTGTGAGCAAGACCCATTGAACACAGTGGGGCTTACTTCTGAGTAAACATGCTTAGGATTGTGCTGTCTGTCTCTTAAAAAGTTTGGTAAATATAGTGCACAATCCTAACTATGTCTATTCAAAAGGAAGCCCCATTGTGTTCAGCAGGTCTTACACTGCAACCTGAAAGACACTTTCCTGGGAGTAAGTCTCATTGAACACAGTGGGGCTTGCTTTTGAGTAGACATGGTTATTGTGCTCCATGTTAATGATTAAAATTATTTTAAAACAATTTCCAGGGTTGGGAACCTGACGTGAATGACTCAGACCTGAGCTGTGAAACTGTGCATTTTTGCTGACTCAGCGAATCATGAATCACATGTGTGGAAAACATTCAAGTCAGGGTCCTTGCCTCTGCACTCATTCACACATATGCTAGCCCATGTTTACCTATGTTTGGAGGTACTTACTGTTTTTTACTGCATGGAATAACGTCTTGTGGCCATCCTTCAGACCAGGCAAGCAGCAGGGAGTTCCAGCCACAAGACAGGAAAGGTTTAATGCTTTCTTTCCAAGCCGAGGGCGAGGGAGGAAGGAGAAAGCTCTTTCATCCACTATTGATAGGAAGGAAAGGATGGGATCCAGTGCTGATAGGAAGGATGATTATTGGAGAAAAGATGGTTGTTGGATACTTTCTTTGGCTTCAACCCTTTGGCTCTAGATCCTAGCAGCAGTCCAGTCCTCCACTTAAAAAGTGGGCTTTTTAAAGGGATGGAACAATTCAGCTCAAGTCCTTTACAGTTGCTGTGATTTGGCGACTCAAAATGTGCCTTGGTGATAACATGTTTTTTAAGTCAAGCTGAAGGGGGACACTGACACTAAACTTTAGGCAAACCTTCCTGGATTTTCCCATCATTGTCAGTTTCTAATGGAACTGATGTGTTCATGATTTGCATAAACCCTTCTTCAGAATTACCTTTTTAAAGGAACTGGTGGTTGTTTGCATTTTTTCCATTTACTAGTGATATAAATAGAACCACTAACTCAAATACTTTTTCATTATGATGGAATATACAATAGTCCATATGCCGGCATTCTGGAATGCTGAAAGGCAGCCAGAGAAATGTTGTTAAGCTGATGCATACGAGACTGATGGTTCAAGGATTAGATAAATTTTCTGTAGTGGGAGATAGAACTGAAAGAGGCAACAGGGGTATAAATAGAATTCTTTTAATTAACAAATGACGGTACTCTTGAATTTCAGTGAATTGCATGAAAATGTAGAAGTCTTTCATTATGTGTGTGCCTGAGTAGCAGGACTCCGTCAGTCTTGAAAGACTATGGTATAGTGCTCAGCGCTGCATACGCTGCATGCGAAGCACGAAAACCTGGGATAGATTGTTATGGAGGATATGCTGTTACCCAAGCAGCAAATCCCCCCTCTCCACGCCACTGAATTAGTCCAATGGAAAGGCAGAGCCAATATGATTGGATCCAGCTGGCGTCGCAGAGCTGGGCTAAGGACAGGAGCTCACCCTGTCTTGTGGGGCCAACCTGGGTCTCGAACCCTGGCCTGCTGGTTAACAGGCACAGTGTCTTAGCCACTTGCGCCAACCACAGCCCATGGATGCCTGAGTAGAAAAACTGAAAATTTACAAAATGTGTGTTAAGGTATAGTTGTATCCACTCTTACCATGGGAGTAAGCCACATTTTAAAAAGTGGGACTTGCTTCTGAATAAATATTCACAGGATTGCATTGACAGTCTTTTAGGATATTATTGGGGTAGGAGTTAAAGCTAGTATTTTCCTGTAGGTCAGACATTCTCCCATGCCAAGCAATCTAGAGGTGCAATTCTAACCTAGATGCCAATACAACTCATTGGTCTTCCCATTCCCATGGTGTTATAGGGAGACAAGAATGTCTATACATTAGCCTACCCTTCCCCCAGGAGTGCTGCAGAAGTGCCTTACAGCACTTGTGTGACACCCCCAAGTCAGCCCAGAACTTGTACCGTAGTTTAGGCTGGCCTAACTGCAGATTAGGATTGCAGCCTATGGGTGCTGCTGCTTTGATGGAGCAATCCATTTGAATTTGGTTATACATTTTTCAGCCAGTTATCCACCAGTGAACACTGCTTTATTTGCCTTTTTGTCAATGTGATCTTTAAAATGGAACCGGCAGACCACAGTAGTTGGTTTTCCACCCCATGAATAGCATTGAAAGGGGAAGGCTAGCTTCTTTGCTCATAAGCTAGTGCCTCAGAATTGCTGTCACAACATTTGTGATGTTGTAAATACTGGGTTCCTGCTTCCATATGACTGGAACCATAGGGTTGCTCAAGCCAATCTTCACAATGAAAGCAGCATAGCTCTGAAAAGACCTATAGCAATAGAGGTGAGCAGGTAAAGGATACATGTGGCTCAAGACCACGGTGGAGCATCAGACCTTCAGTTTTCTCAGGTTGTCATGAGTAAATAAAGAATATATAGAACCACTTGCCATAATCCAGGCCCAACCCATTCTGGCTACAACATGGCACTGTTTATTGCAATAGCATTTGTTGGTCCCAAGGGCAAGATCCTCTGAGAGCCAACAGTGGATCTCAGGAAAAATGCCTGACTGCCCTCTTATTTACTTTGTAAATAAATTTGTTTAGCACAGTATTGTATGGTTTGTTTTGTCATGGGCTAGGCCCCCAGGCCACAAGTTGTTTTGTCCCCCACACAGGCCTGTCCATGATAGGTATATTAATTTTTTTTTAAGTTTGGAAAGGTATATGAATGCCTGCTACTGAAAACAGAAATTTGGACCAGGTTAACTTTGATATCTGATAATGAGGCTTATTCTGTCCCACAGTTTATCATTTTGTCATAGTCTCAGATAAAAGTAACAACGTTTTGATAACCTTACAGTCTGATTCTCTTCAGGAATGCTCTCATAAGT
Source organism: Cryptoblepharus egeriae (assembly GCA_030015325.1). Taxonomy (NCBI): domain Eukaryota; kingdom Metazoa; phylum Chordata; class Lepidosauria; order Squamata; family Scincidae; genus Cryptoblepharus; species Cryptoblepharus egeriae. The sequence continues at coordinate 51,587,554 of JAREYC010000004.1, forward strand.
GGCCATTTCCTGAATGCTACTGCACGATTTATCAGTGCTCCTACCCTATCAGTGGACTCTAATAATCCTGTGATTAAATGTTTTAAAGTAATAATCTATTCATAATACTTAAAACTATTGATTAGTTCTTATTTAACTTCCTTCCAACTTCTTCTGAAGTCCAAGAGCACAATCCTAACCATATCTACTCAGTATTAAGCCCCATTTTGTTCAATGGATCTTACTCCCAGGAAAGTGCCTTTAGCATTGCACCCCAAACTAGTCAAGATATAATCTAATTGATTTATGAGCTAATGGATGATTTATTATTTGTAGATCTTAATGTTCAAATCCGTAGTTACTTGAACTTAATGCGCCATGTAATCTGATGCTCACCCTATCCTTATAATCAAAATACTGTATTTACTCAAATCCAATTAAACATTGAATCTAATACACACCCTGATTTTGGAGACTGAATTTGGCTGAAAAAGGTGAGTGTCAGACTTGAGTAAATTCAGTAAGTAACAATTCATTATAACAGTGAAACATGGACTTGCCCCAACGTACCTATATCAGAATGTAGGTACCATTCCATATCTTTCACATACCATTCCATTCAATGAACTAGTTGTAATCATATCAGTTCTGTTCATCCCAATTCTCTCAAGAAATAATGTAAGAACAATCTGTTTTATTTGCACTAAGTGATCTGGCATCTCCATCTCTCATGGCTTTGTTTGGTAGCCCAATGTTGTTATTAAATGCCCTTGCTAAGTACTCACACTTTGCAAAAGCTCTTTGTGCACTGCAAGACTGTTCAGTTTGATGCTACCTTTGGTGTCTTAGGGCACAATCCAGAGTAACTACGGGGAGTCCTTGCTCCGGTGTAAGAACAATTTGCTGTGGATTGCAGTATGAATTTCCCATAGGTTTTCATTAGATGGTGCAGTAACTACGGGTACACGTAATGTCTCTTACGTGCTCCCGTAGTTACTCTGGATTGTAGGGTTAGCCTTCTAGGTTAGGACACTCCTTCCTACAGGTGGCCAGGTGAATGCTGTAGGTGGTAAAGGTAATTAGCTTCCCTCTGTGTTATTTTCAATGTGCCAATTAAAAAAATCAATTTTAATATCTTATCTACAGTATACAAATTGTAAGGTTCAGTTATCATAAAAGACCCTATTAGAGAATACTTCAAGGGAAGATTATTTATAGAGGCAGTGGATGGCACTGTTGGATCATAATTATAAAGCAATAAAAGATGCAAAGAAGGCAATTTTTCCACTATATTCTTAGCTATTTATTGAATATTGCATACAAGACCCAAGTGACACTTAAAAAGTAGTAAGGGGATGACCAAAAGTAGATTCCCTTGATGGATGCTTTACAAAAGCAAACTACTGATCAGATAATATTTTTAATGGCAATATTTTATCAATTCTTCTGCTATAACTAATCACTTTCCTGAACTGGCTAATACCTCAATTGCAATCTTTTAAAGCCCATGTAAAATAAAACTTCCATTTCTTAATATAGCCTATATATCTCTAAGGAATTGGAAATAGAGAAATTTCTGGAATTTTTGACATCTACTAATGACATGCCAGAGGTTCCTTACTTAGCATTACCTGCTCATTTTTAGGAAGCAGTGAGTAGATCAGCAGAAGTAGTCAATAGTGGGCTCGAGAGAGATGGTAGCAGTTTAGATGAGAACACTGAAAGTTGTATCTAACACACATGCACACGAACATGCACACACACAAACACACAGCTGCTGCAGCCATGCCACCACAGCATGTCTTGTATCCTGTGGAGGGGGGTAGTCCTGGATCTCTCCTTCAAGTAAGGAAACACTTGTTATATTGACCAGGGATAAGCCTTTGTTGCTCCCTGGGTCTACTTCAGTGGTGGGCAATCTTATTTGCACCCAGTGCCACCAGTGCCCAACATGCATGCCGGTGCCCACAGAACATATTCAGAAATCCAAGCATGGGCAGATGGGCAGTGGGCCAAGAATGCCCTGTACCCATTCTGTATGCCCTGGACATACTCTGGGCATGCACAGTGGGTCAGGAGTGTCTTGAGCCCATTGCACATGCCCAGAGCTGCTCCTCTTCACAGCCAAGTCAAAATGACAAGGCCGGTGCCTACCACTTGTGACTGGAACTTTGGGCATGTGCAGTTGGGGAGCTGGGGGCATGGGGGAGTGCTATGGCTGCATGCTGGCCAGAAGAGCTTGGAGTTCCCTCCCTGGCATGCATGCCATAGGTTCACCAGCACTGGTCTACTCAAACCTGTCTATGCAAACAATGGATCTACTCAAACATTGGGACTTACTTCCAGGCAGACTTTGGGGAGAATTGTCATCACATCCTGGTAAGTTTGACAGGGTGTCTCAGACAGAATTTTAAGTTTGAAAGGGGGTCCCAGGCAGAAATGCCCAAGTAGCACTGATTTATTGCATCGTTTGCATCCTCAGTGGCCAGTTCTGGTTGTGATGGGCCAGCCATTAGACTTGGATGTCTAGGGCAGTGATTTTCAACCAGTGTGCCATGGCACACTGGTATGCCGTGGATCATCCTTAGGTATGCCGCAAGAATTTGGGGATTGACATTCATTAATAGGAAAATTAGGGGATTTGAACAGTTGGGTGTGCCTTGTCAATGGTAAAAACGATTGTGTGCCTTGACAATTTCAGAACCTTGTTAAGTGGGCCATGAGATGAAAAAGGTTGAAAATCACTGGTTTAGGGATTCCTGTGAAGGTATTCCCTTTATCCTTACTCTCCATACCTTTGTAGGATGCTCCTCTTAAACATATCAAATATTACTTCATAAGGGATAGAGAGACTAAAAGGGAGCTGAAATACAGCATTGGCCTATTTTCTAAAGTGAAATTAAGTCCCTTGCTCCGGAGCACTTAAGATGACTTGCCATAAGATAATACTAGAGGGAGATGTAACTGCGTGGACCCTTAACTGCTATGGATTTTGCCCATAGAAGCATACTGTATAAAACTGCCTTCTGCTGTGCAACACTCTTGGTTCATTAAGATGAATATTGTCACTACATGATTCGTAGAAAGTGATCAAAAACCTGCAACGTTCTGCATGCAAACACGTTCTTTGCTACTGAGCCATGGCTCTTGAATATCAATCTGTGCCTTTCTATCCTGGCATAGCATGGCTTTTATACAGTACACAAAATATCCAGAATTTTCACAGGGGGAGTAATAGGAGGTGTAAGTGATAGATCCCTTCCTCTAAATAGCATGAACAATATACACATTCTAAATGAAGCACAGCAACGTATAGAAGGCATCTCACATGAGACACTTGAAATAAGTTCCGAAATAAACCAGCAGCAGAGCCAAAACTATGCTCAGTTCCATGGGTGTAAATAAGGACAGAATTCACTGAATCCAAGAATACTTCTCCATCTGTTGTTAGCAGCAATGAAAGGAGAATCTTCCTGGATCATTCCAGTTCCCTGTGTTAATTGGTCACAGCAAGTAGCTAAATATATTGCATGTAATTGTAGTTACAAACATGTATAATATAATATGGAAAAATTCTCGGAAATATATAAGCATATATTTTTGTAAATATAGGTATAGGTGTTGTGTTGTGAAAGTTGACCTGTTGTAATATGGTGTAATATGAAAGTTGTAATATGGTGATTACTGGATGCTGTTTATTTCCCCTCAATGGCACGTGGAGAGTGAGACTGGAAATTGGAAATGCATCTTTTGGTATCTGTGAACCAAATTTCTCCCATTTCCTTTACTGCAAAGCCAACTTTTCTTGAAGGGTTTTCCAAGAAGAGTAGAAAAGCTAAACTATTTACTTTGCTACAGTTTAGCCAGTTTGAGGACAGAATGGTAGTGAGGGTGAAGCAATGCAAGGACGAAGCAAGGAAAATGCATAACCATGTGACATCTGAAAGGAAGGTTTTACAACACATAATAAAGGATGATGGGTAGCTGTTGTTATGTGGCTGCCATATTTGGTGGCAGCCTTGTGTTTAAGTAAGGCTGCAATCCTATCATCTAGTTAGGCTGGGCTGAAACCTGGCTTAAGTACTGTGGTGACCCAAGGGTGTCACCAAAGTGCCATAAGACACTTCTGTGCCACTCCTGGGGTAACATTAGGCCAGTGCACAGACATTCTCTTGCTTCCCTACATCACTATGTGAATGGAAACATCAATGAGTTGCGCCAGCCAAGGTTATGATTCTAATAGAAAGAATGCTCCCATCTTGGTCACTGTGGCATATTTTACACATTGCTTCATAGAGCCTTAGGAACTCTAATGGTAGCATATGGAAAGGAAAGATGTGTTCGCCTTTTGTTCCTTCCCTGTATGGGTGAAGAACACCTGCAGATCATTGTCATTTAGTGTAGGGATCTCCATACGTTTTGGCCAAAGGGCTGCATCAAATCTCTGACACAGTGTCGAGGGCCGGAAATTTTTTTTAATATCAAATTGTGATAAATACATTAGAAAGGGAGCATAGATTAATGAAAAAACGGGCTCAAATTTCAAAGATTTCTGCAAGAACTAACACACAGCACAGAAATAAAGCCTACACTTAAATGATGCCCATTCTCCCACCTCCAGTCACATCTCCAGTCATATTTGGTCATCTGGGACAGAGCCTGTTAGGGGACCAGAGGTAAACTGCAAGCCAGTTTGAGACACTGCAGGCACATTTGTCCCCTGGGCTGGGGTTTGAACACCCCTGGTTCAATGCAAGCAACAAGAGCATGGAAAGTTATGGTGATAGCCTTTTCTCACTTTCTAATCCTACTAAACTTTTACTGCTTCCTTCGCCCATGCATCTTTCAGTGCTTTTCATAGAACTTTTCAGCATATTAAGCCTACACACAAGATATATAAAAAAAGACCTGGAAAATCCGTGCCACGCAAAGTTGTTAGTAATGTCTATATTAGTCACTTGACTTTCTAAAAGTTATATCATGCCAGTTGTTTGCAGTAACACTGGGGCATGCTTCTGCTTACTATACTTTCTCCTTTATTAATCTTAGTCACGGCTTAGTCAGACCACCCTCAACTGAAAACGTTCTGCCTCCAGCATTCTCATTTGTGTTTTATGCAACCTCCAGAATAAGCAGGTTTCGTTTATGTACCTTATAGCTCTTCATTAGTCAGAATCTTCAGAGAAATGTTATCTTTTCTTAATCCTGTAGAATAGCAGTAAACCTTTGGTAAACCTAAGGAGTGAAAAAAGGTGGCACCCTTGAAGGGTGGGGGGTTACATCAATGGTGACCAATATGGCCAAAATCATGGTTTGTAGGACCCACCATGTAATATACCATTGGATGTGTAATTTACAGCAGAATGCAATGAAACAAACCACCTTGAAATATTTTCCATCAAAATGTATGGCTAAAAAACCATTGGAGTATGTATGGCTGCACACATTGGAGTATGTATGGCTCCATCAAAATGTATGGCTAAAAAACCATAGGCCGATGGCACATAGCCACATCCACCACCCAGGTTGTTACCTCGCTCACTTACCTCACCCAGGTTGTTACCTCGCCCTCCTGCACCAAGTGATGTAAACCTTAGTGATGTTCCTGGCAGTATAAGCAGACATATCACTCAACGACAGTTTCAAACTGTTTCCAACAGCACAATCCTTACTTGAGCCGGAACAGGCTGCCTGGTGTGCCTGTATCCAGTACTACAATTCCAATGTGAATTCTCTCTCATGGAAAATGTGTTCCCTGAATGATCTCCTTCTCTCTTCTCTATTTGCACACTTAGACCCATATCCTAAAGTCAAATTAAGCCCTTTGCTCTAGAGCAGTTAAAGTGACTTTCCATAAGATAACACTGGAGGGTGACGTAACTGCATGGATTCGTAACTGCTCTGGATTTTGCCCTAAGACTTCTTTCCTCTCTTGTTTTTATTTCCTAAATAGTGTATATATTTGCTTAACTTTTACAGCCCCATCCCTTTGCTAAAAAAATGTAGTTATCCTTGTTTGAAACAATGATTCTTCACTCTGATGAAAGTGAAGTGTTTTATAAACCACACATTCTGTTAGCACATTTTAATATTTCTTTCTGCACCTACTACTCTTCCTTCTCATGAATGTAACCTTTAATTTGTGTTGTGCAACTAATAACACACAATAATGCATTGAGTTAATGAGAGCTACTTATGAGTAAATATAGTCAGAGGGTTATGCTGGACCTTCCTTAATAGTATTGGTAATGTAGCTGTAAAATTAAAAAAATACATTATAGCCAGTACAGTATAGTCTTTCCACATCCAATATTATTTGAAAAATGGACACAACAATTTAAGGTGGGAATTCTATATACATTTGTTTAGAAATTTTACAATGAATAACCTTTTTCCATAACAATTTGCTTGGGACTAGGCAGTAAGTATTGCTTGTGAAAATGAATTATATCATTGTTTCTGTGCAAGTGTGTGTTCCACTGGAGGGAACTAGTTTATACTCCCTTATGACAAAAGTGGAAGCTCATTAATGAAAATGTCATCACAGCAAACATTTGTAATTCTTTCTAAACCACAGAGAATAGCATTTTAAAAATTTACTGACAAGTTTCTTGCACGCTTGAACCTTCCAGCTGAGACACACTCCCAGTTGCATTCAGCAGCGTTACTAATGCAATGTTTCTTTTTTCTCACCACTCAATATGTTTAATTTATAATATTTTGCTTGAAATGTGACCATTCACAATGATCCCCATGCCCATTTGAAGTAGAGAGAACCCCTTTGCTATATCACAATAACAGAAGGCAGGCTGTGAATGCTTCTGTGTCCCTCACTTCCCCATGCACATTCTGTGCCAGGAAATTCAGCATTAGATTAAAAAGCTCAGTGCAGATGAAGTCATTTGTGCAGAAATTACTATTCATGCTATAATCCAAATATTAATCCAAATCCATCCTGACACAGCAAGATAATGATATGCATGTAAACGATGTTTGACGTACAGTTGAAGACACAGATATAGTAGTAGATGGAAACAAAGTTGGGTGACAAGTAGGTCTATTTACTACATGTAAGACTCAATTCTAACCAATTTAGATAAGCACATCTCACCTATCTCCCCAATCCCATAGTGGCGAGTGGAGTTGATGGGGGGTGGAGGCCAGCACATGTCTGGGCACTAAACCTCCAAGGAGAGGTGCTGTAGTGCCTTACAGCCCTATTGTGACACTTCTTAGCATGTGCTATATGCCAAGGCACACAGAACACTGTTCTTTTCCCACCAAGGTAGTACCTGTTTATCTACTTGCATTTACATGCTTTTGAACTGCTAGGCAGGAGCTGGGCTAAGGATGGGAGTTCACTCCATCTTGCAATACTCAGGTCTTGAACTCGGGTCTTGAATTGCTGACCAGCTGGAATTCCGGTCAAGCACATTCTACTGGATGTTCGAACCCCAGCAATCTTACCACTGAGCCACTGCAGCCCCTTAATACACCATAGGTGTGAGATATTGTTTATAGATTTGCTTACCAGTAGTTTGTGCACCCACAACTTTTTTAGAATCTAAAGATAACCTTCAATACTTGCTGAAGAGTTTTCTTCATTAAAAGCACAATACCCATATTGCTTAAAACTGTCATGTTATTTTCTCATCAGGCAGAATAAATCCATCTTCAAGGGCCTTTAATTTCTGCCCAAGTCAAATCAAGAAGGAAATGTTTCTCTGGTGGTTTATCTGTGTTTGTTAATAGTAACTGCTTGAAAGCCACTCAAGAGACTGGAATGTTAGAAAGAATGCTTATGGGTATAGTGGAGTAGGCAGAGGTCAAATGAGGAACTGAAAGGAGCAAGTTACATACAGTTTCTTACAGAGTCTGTCTGTCTGTCTGTCTATATAAATTATATTAAAAATTATATAAAAATTATATAAAAAATTTATTTTCTCACCCTCCATGGGCGGTGTGTGTATGTTATCCTCAGTCTGGGAGTTGGAGGGTTCTGCACAGTATCTCAGCTGTTCCTAGCATTGCTCTTTTCTGGATTGAGTGTTCTGCCGTACTTCCTGAATTTGTTGGAGCCATTCTTTCAGCTTGGGTGTCATAGCCCTAGTGCCACAGCCCTTGGGTGTCACAGCCCTAGACACCCACAGCTTGGGTGTCACAGCCCTTTACTTTCCACATCCAGCATCTTCTTCATGATTTGCATGGGATTGTAGAATACCTAAGTACTTATAGCTGGTCTCAATGTCTGTAATGTATCCTGTTGGTCGTTCTACTCCATCAGTCTTAACTACTTTTCCTCACTTGACTATCATACCACTGCACTTATCCATTCTGAATGACATCCCAATATCCTCTCTGTAGATCTTTGTTAGGTGTATCCATGTATCAGTCAGTATATAGCTTCCACATGGGAACAGTGCTGGTACAACCAGCTGGTAGTTTGGAGAAAAGCACCTTAGCATCCAGCCCATTGGAAGGGAGAGACTGTATGTAGAAAACAACACAGGTATTTATATACTGCCTATCTGGCTATTGGATTGATCCTTCTGGCTTTATTCAATGCCACTGCTGTGTATTATTCCCATGTTCTCTGGCCATTTGGAAAGTTGATATTTGGAGGTCTAACATTTGGGTACAAACTGCAAGAAAGGAGATTCCGGCTGGAAATCCAGAAAAAATTCCTGACGGTGAGGGCGGTTCGGCAGTGGAACAGATTGCCAAGGGAGGTGGTGGACTCTCCCTCACTGGGGATCTTCAAGCAGACGCTCGATGAGCACCTGTTGGAGATGCTCTAGGGGGAATTCCTTCTGCAGGCAGGGGGTTGGACTAGATGACCTACTAGGTCCCTTCCAACTCTATGATTCTATGATTCTATGATTTCACTATTCAGATTTGATTGAATCCTCAAAGGCAAAAAGACAGAAAGGAATAACAACAGCCAAATAGGAAGGTGGTTATTAAAGATGGTTTACATAAGCAAACAATTATAACTCATAAGAGTAATGCCTCAAAGTAGTAAAAGTAGATCAGTAATAGTAATAGTAGTAATAGTAGTAGAGCAGTAATGTAGGATTGCCATAAACCTCCAATACAAAGGGATTTCAAAGGGAACTTATTGTTGCCTTGTTTATTATGGTAACTAATTGACTGAATAATTTGAAAATATGTAATCATGTATCTGAAAACATGATACATATTTTGTTTCTGAGAACAAAATGTCACCATTGGTGAGGTTCAACCTGTGCTATTTTTTTCTGCCAATATGCTATAGAAAATTGTGGTGGTGGTGATGGACCTTTCTTGATTTCAAGTTCCTACTAACCATGACATTCACTGGGTTGCCTTGGGAGAAAACATCAATTTATAGCATTACAAGATTCTTGTATGGATCAAAATGTAAACCACTGTGGCTTGTAGACAGGAATTCAAATTATGTAGAACCATCCAGTTTCGGTTAAAGGAATAAACTATAAACAGACCGCAAAAAACAAACTTAAAAATAGTAAGCTAATGCAGAAAAGTGATCATGCTTGACCCTTATAAAGGATTCTGGTTCAGTCTTATTGGTTGAAGTAAGTCAAGGACTCTTATTAAACCTGGCAGGAAATCAGACCTACCAACTCTCTTATTTCACCCCAGCTTGAATATTGACTACCACTAAAAGATGTTGCACACAGGATAGAGAGATGCTCTTTTCCCTCTCATTCAACACCCAAATCTCAACAAAAATTGAGAGTTGGGAGAGTTAGGACAGACTAAAGGAATATTTCTTAACCCAGCATGTATTTAGTCTGTGGAACTCCTTGCTACAGGATGTGGTGATGGCATCTTCTTGTCTAGATACCTTTAAGAGAGGATTAGAATAATTTCTGGAGGAAAAGTCCATCATAGGTTTCAAGCTATGATGGATATGTGCGACTTTCTTATTTATGATGTATACTACAATACATGTAGGGATGTACATGTAGGGTTGGGCAGAAGGATACAGATCTCTGGTTGTCTTTTGTGCTCCCCTGAAGCATTTGGTTGTCCACAATGAGATACAGGAAGGTGGACTAGATGAGATTTGGCCTGATCTAGGAGGGTTTTTCTTTTATGACTTATAACCTGTTCACAATCTACCTCACCAGTCCCCTTTTAAAAGACATATAGGCCACATGCAATTAAAATATATTGTGGCAAGGAGTTCCACATATTGATTCACGCTGAGTAAATATTTTATTTATTCAGCTTTCCAACACTTTTTATCTGTACTAACATTCCTAGCAGTCAATTATAAAGGGTGACCCCTGGTTCTAGTGAAGGAGGAAATGAATTCTTGATATCCGTTCTAGTCACATTCATATTCATCACTTGATCAGCAAAGGTTGCTGTCATAATCAGTATGTGTAAACTTACCATCAAAGATCAAGCATATTGTGACAGCATTTTTTTTATCACCTGAAGCACAATATTTTTGGAACAACTGAGAGTGAGACATTAAGTCATAAGGCAGTAATATATGGTTGATTAACATACCGTGTATGCATGTGTGAATCATTCTTAAATACATCAACATGCATACCAGCAAATATTTGTGGTCTGAAGATATTTCTCACCATAGAATGCTAGCTACTTCTTTGGATGAAATGGTTACTGGATTCTTAATTGCCAAAAATGTTTGAATGAAGGGAATGTCAAAATTAATAAAATGTTTACAGATTGTCATGCATTAGGCATTTCTAATGTATACAAAATCTAGAATCATGATTTAGATACATTTTTGACAAAGCTGGACAGAGACCAGTGTGAATTCCATGTCCAGATAATTTACAACACACACTACTTGAATTTGTAAAAATATGTTATTTGTGACAAAGAAATGCACATTAGAAGAAAGTTGGCAGCAGACACTGAAAGTATGATGAAAAAAAATTTTCTAACCTGATAGTTGTTATAGAGTGAACTTGTGTTCCAAGCAGAGTAGTTGAATTTAAGCCATACAGCTTGTATTTGAATCTCCAAAAGTGAGCATTTTCTTATTTTTTTCTCTTTATTATAGCAAAAGGAAAAAAGAAAGAGGAATTAAACATACAGTAAATTAATTTAATATCAGCATGTGTGCCTAATTCTAAAGAATGCATTGTGTTTGTTTAACATTTTTTGCATGCATGTGTTTTTATAGTAATATAATAATAAATTGAGAAATGTGGTCTCTTAGCATTATGTCCCCAAATCCACCTGCCAGCAAGACTGTAAACATAATTCCACCCCCTTTGGAGTATTTCCTTTTTCTTCCCTTTTATTTCTTCTTGGAAATTAACACTTTATTTAAAGATGTAGTTTCATTCCAGTCTCCAAAGTAAATTGCAAGGGTATAAAAGACATGTACAGTAAAACCTTGGATTGAGAGTAACTTGGATTGAGAGTGTTTGACAAGACAAGCAAACATTTCTCATAATTTTTATCTTGCAATACAAGCAATGTCTTGATAAACAAGTGAATAAAATAGCTCCAACTGGATACACCCAGTTTTGGCACTCCACCAAGGCTACCACTCACCGCACCTCCACATCCCCAGTCTATACCTGTTTACTCTGAAGTAAGCCTCTTAAGTACAGTCAATAGGGCTCACTCCTGTGTAAGGGGAAGTACCAATGTTGGGGCACAGGGGTACAAAGGTCAGGAAAGGAGCCTGACAGACCTAGGGGAAAATCCAGAGTAACTATGGAGAGTCCTTTCTCCGGTGTAAGAACAACATACTCTGGATTCCAATAAGAATTTCCCATAGGTTTTTACTAGGTTGTGCAGTAACTACGAGTGCACATAAAGTCTCTTACGTGCTCCCATAGTTACTCTGGATTTGGGGGCTAGCCTTGCATGTCTACTCTGAAGTAAGCCCAAAGAACACACTCCTGTGTAAAGGGGCAATGGAAAGAAGCCTAGAGACCTAGCCTTGCATGTTTACCCTAAAGTAAGCCCTAGTATAATAAGTAGGGTTCTCTCCTGTGTAAGAGGGAGCAGATTGCAGCCTGCGAGACCCAAATTTTGTTTTAGTTTTCTTTATATTTTGTATTTTCTTTATTTTGTCTATTTATTACTTATTATCTATTTCAATATTTTTGGGTTGTGGAACAAATAACCTGAATTTCCATTATTTCTTATATAAATTTCCATTATTTCTTATATTCAGACAAATAATCTGAATTTCCATTATTTCTTATGAGAAAATTTGCTTTGGTATACAAGTGCTTTGGATTACAAGCATGTTTCCAGTACGTACAAAGATGGAAAAGATGGGATTTCTTGTACAAAGATGGAAAAGTTGGAATTTTTAAAAAAATCCTGAATAAATATAAAAATTTCATTTCATTTCAATGTTAAGTATAAGGAGGAAAATGCATGGCACCCCTTTTCACCTCCTTCCAGTTGGAATTTCAGGAAACTGGTTTTTAGGGGTTGCTTCCCTCACAGAAGGAATACCCTCCCTATATTTCACACTTCTAGGCCCAGTGGTTTTGGCTGGGTGTTGATGAATCAGTCAGTCAGTGAATGAGTAAATGAGTCAGTCAGTGACTTTTCATTTATATAAGGAGATTTTTTATTGGTCTTTGTATGGGTGCCCAAATCCTTCACCTTACATGGGCCCCTATGGATCTACTCTAACTTGCGCCTGCTTCTGAGGTGACACAAGTTGCAGAAGTTGTGAGGGGACATGTCTGCCCTTTGAATGAGGTCTGGATATGGCCTAACTGGCATAGGCCCTTTTCTGGTGCAGCAAAGCTGGCCCATCTGGCATTGCACTTGCACAGTGCCAGATAGGCTGGTGTAAGCACACTTCAGGATTGCAGCTTATATTGCGTATTACTAAATTTAAAACTACCTATTAAATATAATTTATTAATTACAAGAAGGCTATGTGCTGCCTGCTCACAAGGAAAAGGAGGACAATGAAGGTTTTTTCAGGACACAAGGCTAAAAAGGAGGACATGAGCTGGAAAAAGAGGCATACGGTCATCCTTTTAAAGTTTCACAGCCCAGAGTTAGCAGTCTGGAACATTACAACAGCTCAGTTTGTGAACCACTGAGATATGGGCTTGAACAATATATGTTCATTCCCATATTTTTCCCACTATTTTTCCAAATATTACACTTCTCAACACATGGACATGTGCTTACTTTAACAAAACAGCATGTTTTGATGTACTGAAGCAATTCCAGTACATCTTGGGCTGGATATAGTGCAGGTAACCCGTTCCAACACGTACTATAGGCCTGGGCCCAATTCTGTCCAACTTCCAGTACTGATGCCGTTTTGTAATGGAAAGTATGCTGCATCTTGTGTGAGTGTTGGTGGGGGGAGAGTCATATATTTAACTGCATACAGTCATGATATAAATACATGATAATGGGCCAGTGTTTTTATATCTAGAATATATTTGTCTATTTGCAGGATAACATTCATCATGGAACAGCTATAAATTACAATATCACCATTTCACTATGAGCTTTTGGAGAATCATGAATCTCTAGATGAGGCATTTCTGAAAGGTAAAAATGAAAATGATTGTTCTGATTATTTTACAGTGTGCAGCAGAAAATCAATGTTCGATAGCTAAGTGAATAAGCAGATTGATGGCAGAAATTGTAACTGAAAGGCCTGGTTCCTTTAAAGCTACACTTTTCTCTTACGGAGAGGCGAAGTCAGTTGTAGATTGATAGGTCAAATATTAGATATAGCAGACTGATATCAATTGCCAAACAGGTAAAAAAACAGGTAAAACAACACAAAGCTGAACTGCTTAATCCACACACAATTCTGCTTATGAGTGAACATGCTTAGGAGCGCATTGTAAATCTGCTTTTATGTTCAGTTCCCATCTGTTGTGTTTCGGCACTGTGTTGCTTTAATGTGACACTTACTGGACTACCTCTTTCAAATGTGCGCATGCTGCCAGCGTAGTACCTTATCCTTTGCATATTTATTCAGATGCTTTTCAAATACTCCATAAGTTCTTCTCTGCTGTTATGTTACTACAGAGTGAATTAGCTTTTTTGTCCTTGAAATGTTGAAAGATACCCACAATAGTTGTTTCGTTCATTTGAAAAATCCATTTATTAAGAATTTCAAAGTCACTTGCAGACCCCTTGACTTGACTTAAATGCCACTAGTTCTGCCATGCAGTGAGGCCTGGTGTTTGAGGCACCATATGACTTGTTATTACTGGGATGAATTTCAGCTGTTGCAGTCTGAGAATCTGGAGAAGATGCTTGGTCAGGTCAAGTGTGTCTCACCAACTGTTTGCTTGATCCTTGTATCACATGTTTATTAACATCTAGAATTTTTTTATTAATGTCTTCTTCCATGAGAGTGAAGCCCTGGTGCTTAGAAGGCACTAAGGCACTACTATGAAGGCACTGCAAAGGATTCTTATAACTACTATCAGGACTCAAACATCCCTTCTTTGATAAGCTACTCGTGCAGGTGATGGTGTGATAGTCAAGGGGAGAGGACACAGCTCCCTCTTTCTTCCCCTCAACTTGTTTTAGAATAAAATGGTAGTAATTAATGGTAATTAATGGTAGCCGCTACCAAAGCTAGAACTGTAGTGCCACCGTGGAGATCCTCCGTTCTAGACCCATTGTGGGAGCACCAGATTCCCAAGGGTTTTCCCCAATATGTCTGGGATAGCATAGCTTAATGGTCGTAGCATTTCAAATCTCAGCAGGAAAGTGAAAACAAAAACCTAATTCTACACATGCATAATATGTATACATACTATGTAAATAATTACAATGGAATCAAAATTTAAAAAATAATCTCTCATCCCAAGTAGAAACAATATATGAAGAACTGTGGCTGGAGATGGCCAAAAAATAGAAATTAGAGAGTTGAAAATAGAATGAGAATTTTTTTCCATGGTGTACATGCTCATTTGTTTTGTCTCTTGCCAGAAAGGTTTTGCAGGTTTCTGTGGCTTCACAGAGAAAACATGAATTAGTTGAGAATTAATTGCAGTGTGCAAGCACACACGCACACACACACGCACACGCACACACACACACATAAAGAGAGAGAGAGAGGGAGAGAGATTTTGTTTGCATATAGTGTTTGCTCCTATCTACTAAATGAATGTGGAATGGAGGGCAACACTAGAAAGAAAGATCCTTTTCACCTTTTCTTACAAAGGATTGAGAAAAGGTTATTGCTGGCTCTGTTCAAATGGGTTTTGAACAGCAGAACCCAAGCAGATACTTTAAAACTATTTTCAACTTTCAAAAACAAAACAAACTTACTGTTTTTTGACTGTAGTTGTTCATGACTTGTTTCTTCTTTTCCCTTCAAACCCCCTATCAAAATTAAAACTGTAAGCTCAGTGGGGCAGGAGCTTGCCTTTTTTGTTTGCATTACGTTACAAAGTACCATGCACATGATAACTTTGTTTATGATGCCCTATTAGTGATATCTCATTAACAGAAGGACATAGGACCATTGTTATGTAGTGTTATGTAGTCATGACTTGAACAGGTTGGCATCCTTTGAAACATGCAGCATGTAGCAGGGAGAATAATTTTGGCCAAAATATTCCTACTGATCAGAGAACAGCTGCATTTTCTCAAGACCACTGTTCTTGAGAACCGGAAAAGTCCTTTTGAGTCCTGGGCTGCTATATTGTACCATCTTTTGTGCAGCTGTAATTTTGACATGGAGAGCCAGCTTGAACTTCTGTAATCTTCAGCTCCAGACACCTCCAACGCCTGAGACTATGTGTTTTTTCCAAAGGTTTTTCAGCTGTTGAGAAACTCCATTCAAAGGGGAGGGGGAGTGAAAAGGGAAAAAAGGAAAAACATCTGTCTGACTTGGTCCAGGCAATTGTTTCTATAGCTGTAACACTTCTAAGAACATAGATTTAGATTATTTTTCCAAGATCGTCTGCTTGTACTGTTTTTCATTCCTTCTTCTGATGGACATTGTTTCCTGCCCTTCCCTTTTTATTAACCGCTAGGTAATTTTTATGGACATAAAAAAGAGAAACAAATTAATGAGGAAATCAATGGAAAGAAAACTACAAATTGCACAATGCTCTTAAGCGTTCCCAAGGAATGAGATTTTCAGAGGGAGCTGTTTTTATGAATGGGTATAACTGACATATGAAGCGCGTGGGATCTGTCTGAGTGCCTTGTCTGGGTCAGCTGGGACATCTGGCTGTTATGAGTTTGGCATAATGTGACTCATTAACACACAAATAGCACTCCTTGATAGTATCCACTTATGATTCCTTGTTGGTCTTGTCACAATGTCAAATGCCAATAAATGGCCTTTGCACTGAACTGCCTGCAGCTTTTTCCCGACTGTGGGCTTTCCTGTGCACAAAGGGGTTTTGTGTCATCAAGACTGATGTGCTTCAACCACACAGTCATGCAAGGTATGATGCAGAAATTGACTTGCCTAAACATGATGTCAACCAAGATGTTCTTTGCTTTGAGATGCCTGTATTTGTTGTATTAGAGTTCATACTTCCTTTTATTGTCTTTTTATCATTTACTTCTCTGCCCTATTCTGAGATTTCCAATATCACTACGAAGAATCTTTCCAACTGTTTGATTTGAATATTTAAAGTTGGATCTGAGTGTGAGATTTGAAGTGGAAACTTTATTAGCTGTATCTTCCGCTTAGGAATTTAGAGTGAATAAACAACTTTCATTCTGTTAATTCTCTTGAAAGAGGCTTGAGAACTGCATGCAGACCTCTAAAAAGCTCCAGCTGCCCTCCTTGTCAAACCAAAGGCTAAAGGGTCATAACACTGGCTGTGACAGTGGAGACCAGAACGCCTTTTGGAGATAGAGTGGAAGCTTATTTTACCAAATTCCTATCTCTTCAACATGACAGTACTCCCTCCCTAACCCCACTGCACACATGCTTGCCTATTTATGCTTGTCTTTTTATTACCTCTATGTTGTTCAGGAAATTTGGACATTTTTGGCACAAATATTATTTAGACCAGGGGTGTCCAAACCCTGGCCCCAGGGACCAGATGTAGCCTGCGGTGTGCCTGAATGCGGCTTGCAGTAAGACCTCTCCATCCGGCCCATGGCAAGCCTTGTAATCCTCCAGATATGTCTCTAAAAGCACTTATATTTAAATTAATTCCATCATCATAATTACCATTATTCATAAAATAATCCCAAACACAAAACTTTGTCCAAAAAGAACAGTCTCCCTTTGCTAAAAGGGAGAAAACTCCTGAAACTGTTGTACTGCAGAGAAAGCTGAATTAATACTGATAGAATCAGAATCTTAGCAAATGAAAAGTCAGTGATTAATAAAATGGTCTTTGATTTGGAACGTGGGTAGCTATTAACATTCTGTAGCTACAGTGATGGACACCCAATTCTTCATTCCTTCAAATGTACTATGCATTTCCCATAGGTGGCACCATAACTATGTCAGTGTAAAAGGACCATTTATTTATTTAACAAGGACCATGTAGCCTTAGGGCGCAATCCAGATTAACTACGGGGAGTCCTTGCTCCGGTGTAAGAACAATTTGCTCTGGATTGCAATATGAATTTCCCATAGGTTTTCACTAGGTGGTGCAGTAACTACGGGTACATGTAATGTCTCTTACATGCCACACATAGTTACTCTGGATTGTAGGGTTAATCTTCCTAGCATATTATCTTTGGGAATATGTAGGCTTTGTTTATGTACCACATGTGATCAAAATCTTAGTGCCAAAGTCCACATTATATATGTGCTGTGATTCTATTTTCTGAACATATTTTATTATTAAAATATTAAGCAGCATCCCTTCAAGGTGGCACAGAGGACTGGCCTGAATGAGAGGGAATATTCAGTTTGCCAGCCACTTGTTCTTTGAATCCTCCCAATAGATGCTATGAAGGCTCAACATTTAAGCTACCTGTAGCTGCCCTGAATTTTAAAAATAAAAATAAATGTATGATTCGTGCTTTATAATGTATAATAAGATTGTACAGTTTGGCCCATAACACACACACACCATTTCACAAATTTCTTGGACAAGCAAAAAGGAGAGCCAAAATGCTGGGGTGGCTAGCATTTTGGAGATCTGTTCAGAAATCACTATATGACTGAACCGATGGATTGCAGCTGATGCAAAATTTGCTCTTCACAGATTGGCTTTTAGCCCAACATTGAAACCAGAAGTTAATAGGTGTTTACAGTGACATGCTGAAAGCCAATCTGTCTGAACTTGTCTCGTGGTTGCACCATTGCAATCACAGTAACTCCCACCTCCTTAATGAGAGAACCAAGAGCTCACCATGATCTGAATACAGTATATTTTTCAGTATATGGTGGGCCTTCGTATCCACTGGGAATCAATCCCTAGACCTCCACATAAGCCAATTTCCTATAGATAATCAAATCTGAGGAACCTTAGAACTTAGAAGGGCACTCCATCAGCAGTACTGCGGGCTGGTGAGGGATAGAATATGTCCTAAGCTTACATTGACTACACTTGGTTTTCAGCAGCATTTAATTATCTGAAGCTCAGGACTGTTATGGAAAGACTGATATAAGGCTGGCTATATCTGTAGTAAAACCAAGAAAGAGGTCTCATAATAAATATGTTGTAGTTTAATCTCTCATAGGTAAGAACACATCTTAGGTAGGCTGCTACTTCAAAGTCTCATGCAATATTAAAGCAAATCCTAACTATGCCTTTGGCCAAACAAAAGGAGTGTCGCAATTGGTAACATCACAAGGGTTTGTGCAGTGATGGGATTTAAAGAAATTAACAACCGGTTCTATGCCCGCCTGGCAGCCACTTTTAATTGGCTATTTTTAAACTTTATATGTCCTATCTCTGGTTAACAACTGGTTCTTTAGGGTAGGTGTGAACCTGCTGGAGACCACCACTGGGTTTTTGTCACTTGCTACAGGAGGAGGGTGACCATTTAGAATGGAGGACAGATTGCCTGTACCTTTAACCATTAAATAAAAGGAAATTTAGGTAGGTGCTGCTTTTTAAACCATTCTATGTTGTGATAAACTTGCCTAAATTCCCTCTTTTATACAATGCTTAAAGGTACAGACACTGTGTCCTCCATTCTATATGGTCACAAGGCCAATGTGTCATCCCATGGTTGTCCTCCTTCTATGCAGTGGTCGGGGCAACAACCCAGAGGTAGATGTGGAGGTGTACCATTGCTTTGTTCCATTCTATGGTGTGGCCTCTGTGTATTTTATTTTTTTATGGGAGGGCTTCCTTCTGAAGCATTTGTCTGTTCTAGTGGCTTCTGCTGGTGTTCTTTTTTGCATTTTAGATTGTGAGCCATTTTGGGACAGGGACCCATTAGCTATTAATTAGCTATTAATATTTTCTTTAATATATTAGCTATTAATTTTCTTTGTAAGCTGCTTTGTGAACTTTTTAGTTGAAAAGCAATATATAAATATTGTAGATCAATAGTTTGATTGATTGGATCAGGCCATTCTAGTGGCCTTGCATTTTTCTTTGCCAGACCTGAACATAAACATAAGCATGACTGCTTATTCACAAGAAAATGTGAATGTGTAGCTTCCTTTCACTTTTCATAGAGCTTCATATGCTCTTTCCATGGAGCTCATCACCTTTGAGGAGAGACATCATCGCAGGTGTTTTGAGAGGCTGTGTTCATTGGTTCAGGACCATTCCACTCAGTGGAGGGCACCAGCAGGTTCGCACCTACTCTATAGAACCGGTTCTTAACAAGAGATAGGACATATAAAGTTTAAAAATAGCCATTTAAAAGTGGCTGCCAGATGGGCAGAGAACCGGTTGTTAATTTCTTTGAAGCCCATCACTGATTCCATCACTGGAATCACTGTTGTTGGGTTCCTCACAGCCTCCCTTTTCCAATGGACTACTCATGAGTAAATGCACAATAAAGCTCAGTTTCACTTTCCATACGGGTTCTGTGCATTTTTTGTTTTCTAGTTCTTTGTTGTTGCTGCTGTTTGCTATAATATTTGATACAACGGTGCATGGGTGTCCAAACATTCAACTTTAGGGCTCCTGGACCTTTGACAATTATGTAAAGGGGGAATTTCAGCAGAAGCAGCTTCTCATCTCCCAGATAACAAGCTACACCTGCTGAAATTCCTTCTTTTATTTAACAATTGTT
Source organism: Cryptoblepharus egeriae (assembly GCA_030015325.1). Classification (NCBI taxonomy): domain Eukaryota; kingdom Metazoa; phylum Chordata; class Lepidosauria; order Squamata; family Scincidae; genus Cryptoblepharus; species Cryptoblepharus egeriae. The sequence goes on from JAREYC010000004.1 coordinate 51,607,666, forward strand.
AAAGATGCAGTAGCCCTAATTTAGAAAGTTTGTACACCCCAGGTATATAGCATGATGGGGTTATTTCTAACCCTCCCAATTTCAATGCATCTCCTTTCCTGAGTGTTTCACCCTCCTAGATGCATCATTCAGTGTGGGTCACCCACACCACTCAGAGTGGGCCACCCACACCCCCAGCATCCCCTAGCAGCATCACTGGTTGGAATCATGCTGTAAAGCACATTTGTGCTCCCTTGAGAATTGGGGAGGCCGGAGCATAGACATTTGCCAATCCACTCCCTCCTCCTGCACTGGAGAAAGCCCTGGGACCAAAGATTCACACTGTCACAGACTCTGGGGACAGAAGGGAGAGGACAGAATGGAGGTATTCCAGGGGGGATGGATTCTGGGCCATGACCCAGTGGACTGCTAAGATCTGCAAGCCCCATTGGGGCTGCTGCCACATTACTTTGGCTAAGAGGAATCAATTCCCCTTACCCCAGGCTGAGACACAGCCGGTCTGTCCATTCCAGCACAGGTTAGGATTTGGCTGTAAGTCTTTAAGATGCCATTGAATTCTTTGTTGATTTTACTGTTTTAGTGAATCCCAAAAGCAAATGCTAACAGATGACTATCTCTTTATTTGACATCTGAGATGTAGCATGTTAAAGAGCAGGTGAATGATATATTTTAATATCAAAGGAAATCTGTTTGAAAAGCAATTTAATTTCCATCTTCTCACACAAAAATGTTTTAGACATCTGTGATGGAAAACTACTATGGTAAGTCACAAAGCAGCTTCTGGAAAGCTTAATGTGATTGTGCTGTTGCAGGTGCCTGAGCTCGTAGTCTTGTTACATCACTGCCACATATGCTTGGACCACTTTCCTTTCTCAAATCTGCTGTACGGAGAGATCAGATTTTGAGAACAGAATGAATCTAGAACGTAGGAGTGTTTGAATGACCTTGTGCCAAAGAAGTTTCCCTATGTCTCGCCCTTTTATCCTCACACGGGAGCATTAAAGAGCTAAACATCTCTTATTTCAACTTCCTTCCAACCCAAGTTTTTTTGGCTTATGAAATATATTTTTTTTTCTAGCAGCTGTTTTTTCAGCTGACATTTAAACACAGCTCACATCATTGCAGTTGGTTTTCTAATGTTCATTTGGAAAAAAAAGAACCCACCCTCAACCGTATTGAGTCTTGTGTTGAATCCCAATAACTTAAACCATATTGACATTACTGGTTTAGAAGCAGAGCTGGAATTACCAGCTCATATTTACATTGATTAGCACGTTGTCTCTGGAGGTTCTGGTGATGGAATATATAGCTTTCCATTCTTAATACATCAGTTCAAATACAACTTAAACCTGTAGCAGCCAAGCTTAGGCCACTGAACAGGTGTCTAGACAAAACATGAGAAAGAAGGGAGTTGTGGTTAAAAGAAACATTGAACTAGACCTTAGGACTGATTGGTTTTGTTCCCAGTTTGTCTTCAGAATTGTGTCATTTTTGGCAAAGAACTTGCAAATGGGGTAATAATACTTTACTACCTCCTTGGGATGTTTGGAGGATGAACTTGCTACTGTAATGAGAATCTTAGATTCTCTGGTAACTGGCCCACACAAATATCAATGTTCCAAATCTCCTCACATCACCACCACCATAAATTGTTGGTAGCATTTAATTGCACTTTCTGTTGACTTTGCCAAATATTATCCACTTTTATTTTGGTGAGCTGAAACTAGAAATTTTGAAGAGGTGGAAATCTCTCAAACACAGCAATTTTCAGCTTCTTTAATCTCATGTCACAATGATAAGGCATTGTTTGTTTGTTTGTTTGATATTTATTTATTTAATTATTTAAGGAATTTATACCCTGCCTTTCCCATTTCCAATGCAAATGTCCAAGGTGGCTTTCAAAATTTTAGTTCCTCCCTTTTTGCTGTCCTCACAACATGTCTTTCTAGAAATTCCCTTGAAGCATTCCCTGCCTCTATCCCATCTATGAGGCAAGTAGTGGCATTGCATATTCCCATCCCTTTTGCAACTGAAAATGTGGCTTGAAAACCAACTGCAGGATGACAAAGAAGCTCTGCCAAGAAAGCTTGAACAAAATGATGCAGGTGAAAGTGATGCATAAGTCATGCTACACAATTGCTTGCTTTGGGTGGTATGAAGGAATAAGGGGGTGAGGCATGGGAAGCTCCTTTTCTACCTTCCAAGAACAATCTCCATGCCCTACTTGTCCACACCTCCTTCAACTCTGAGTCGCCCGGATCTGGCCACGGTGATCCATGCCCTAGTGACATCGAGACTAGATTATTGTAATGCGCTCTACGTGGGGCTGCCTCTGAAGACGGTCCAGAAGCTGCAATTAGTCCAGAATGTGGTGGCCCGTGTGGTTGCTGGGGCTTGTTGGTTCGACTCTGTTGGGCCACTGCTTCAGCGACTACACTGACTGCCCATTCGTTTCCGGGCTGAATTCAAAGTGCTGGTCCTGACCTTTAAAGCCCTAAACAGCTCAGGTCCAGGGTATCTGAGGGACCGTCTTCTTCTATACAATCCGACCCATCACCTAAGGTCATCTGAGGGGGCCCTACTGACTGTGCCGCCACTTAGAGATGTGAGAGGTGTGGTGGCCAGAGATAGGGCCTTCTCGGTGGTGGCACCCCGGCTGTGGAAATCCCTCCCCTTTGAACTGAGAAAAGCTCCCTCAATACAAACCTTCAGGCAGAGCCTTGAAACCTTCTGTTTTAAAAAAGCATTTTAAATGGGGCAGAGGTGGGGGGGACAGTTGTTTTTATTGTTTTTACTGTTTTTTAACAAATAATTTTAATCTGCATGTTTTTATTCAATTTAATTGTATTTTAATTATATTTTAATGGTGTTTTAATCTTTATTTATGATCTATTTTAATGATGTTTTATTCCCTGATGTCAGCCGCCTTGAGCTCCCCCTTGCAGGGTAGGAAAGGCGGGATATTAATTAATTAATTAATTAACTAACTAACTAACTAACTAACTAACTAAATAAATAAATAAATAAATAAATAAATAAATAAACTCTCCTTCTGCTTGCTTGCAAAAGTTGAAAAAGCAAAGAACAGCCCACTTGACCCTATGCAGAAGAGCTTGCTCTGTCCTCCTTCCCCCTTCCTTCCCCCATGGATGTGCCCATCAGTCAATTGATACAACATGAGAACATTCTCTGGCCCATGGATGCAAAGGATGCAAGATACCACCAAGGCATATTGCTGTTTGAGCTCGTTGCCAAACAGAGGTAAAATTAATACATTTTGCCAAATGTGCAACAGGTGCTAGTGCCAATTTTGAAAACCTGCCAATTTTTTGGAGTGCAAACAAATAAGTCAACCCTTTCATGCCACCCCTTAGTCTCTCTCTGAGCATACCTTGCTGCTCTTGCTAACCTGTGCACACCAAAACAATTATTAGAAAAAAATTTAGTGAGGTGGAGTCGGTATGATGTTTTACCATTGTCGTGCACCTCAACTTGGCAATTCAAATATAAGACCCAATTAAGTGGGGCCCTGACTCGGGCATTTTTAAGTCTTCTATCTCCCCAACTCATGAGCCACTGAGTCCATGAAAAACGTGCCACTTTACTACTTGAGACCAAGTCACATGCCTCAAATTCCCATCTCTCCTATTTATCCCAATCCAACAATTGTTTTCAGCCACAAGAGTCTTAATGTTCTCTGCCTGCAAGAGATTCCTGTTAATTTCAGTCAATAACCTTATTTTTTATTCATGGATAGTGCATATGAATTTTAGTAATTCACTTTGGAGCATTTGGAAAGCTGAATCAAAGTACAGAATCCAGATCTGAAGGAGTTAGCCCCAAGATAAGCAAATAAATAATCTTTCACCTTGAGGAGGCTTTTGTGACTGCCCCCCCCCCCCATTGGCAAGGTTGGATAGAGCTGGGCTTTCAAACAGGTAAAATGAAGCTTAATTGGCAAATAAAAATATAGAAGCTTTCCCTAATTTTTTGACTGTAAGAGTTTAATTGAAATTCAAGTTTCCTTAAGGGTATGGTGGAAGGAGCACTGTTATTCTTGCATCCAGCAAAATCATTAAAACAAGCAAAACCCCTTGGAATGGAGAAATTTCTGACAATCCAGAGATTCCTGTGTCAAAGAGTTTCTAGTGTAACTACTATGCAGAAAAGGAAATGAATAGTAAAAAAAAATAAACAACAACAAAACCAACCATTTGATCCTTAGGGCTTCATTAATAGTACAATCCTCTGTATCTATATTCTTTCTTGGAGTAAATATGTTACTTGGAATCTTATTACATAACAAAAGTGGTGAAATCCCCGGTCTGTAGGATGTATTCCACGTGGGTATGTCTTGATGCACGTACTTATTCTCACTCTTGCTTTCTGTCTCTCCTTTTTCATTTCCATGCGCTGCACAGGTTGAGAGGCCTCACCCATTGACCCAATGATGACCTCAGTCCGAGGCCAAGCTGGGTGGGGGTGGGAAATCACACCACGGGCTGGCTCTTACGTTATTTATTTTCCTCTATAACTTAATGACTTTCCGGGGTCAACTCGCATCCAAAATATCAAGCGTGATCTATGCCAAAGATATAGAAAATAAATGAGAGCCAAGAAGTCATCCAAGAAGCATTACTAGACATAACAAAAATTCACTGGCTCTTAAATAGGCTATGGTAATGCAGGAAATATCTGTGTCCAGAAAGAAGGAAAACACAAAGGTATTCGTGCTTCATCTGGTCTGTTTAGCATATTCACAGGTGGCACATTGTATTTTAGACATTTTAACTTCCTATTTTTTCTATAGGTACAAAATTACATTTGTCCGACAGTTATATTTTTGTGTGTAATTTAGTGAAATTAATAAATATTTCATTGAAGATATTTTTATCTGTGATAATGGCTGAGTCTGTTCTGCTAATGTTTTAGCAGCTATTACTGTATTTTCCATTTGTTTAGAAGTCATGTAACCGACAGATCAGTCATAAAGGTGCTGCTGCTGCAGGGTGTATAAAAAGTCAGGACGTAAGCCTAACCAATTTAAACTGGCACAACTCACCTGCTCCCCTTTTCTATGGTAGTGTAGGGTGGCCAGCATATGTCTGTGCACTGGCCTAACCCCCTCCCACGAGTGGTGCAAAAGTGTCTTATGGCACTTTGTGACACCCCCAGGCCAGCATGGGCCTTGTGCTTGAACTTAGGCTGGCCTAACTGGTAGGATTGCAGTTACAGTATATAACAAGGTTGGACCTGTATCAGCCATGAAAGACTTAGGGAGCAATCCAGAATAACTACAGGGAGTCCTTGCTCCAGTGTAAGAACAATTTGCTCTGGATTGCAATATGAATTTCCCATAGGTTTTCACTAGGTGGTGCAGTAACTTCGGGTACACGTAACGTCTCTTACGTGCTCCCGTAGTTACTCTGGATTGTAGGATTAGATGGTATATAAATTTTTATTAATCCAAGGAGTCTCCTGTATCCTCAGAGCCTTTATCTGTGGATTGGGTCTGTAGCTGCCCCCCCCCCCCCCCCACCATCTGTAGCCATTTGTAGCCTCTGCTGTGCTTATACTGAGCCTGACAGGAAAAACTGTAACCCCAGAACCCCAGAAGACCTCCTAATACCTTATAACAGTGGTACTTAAAATGGGGGTCGAGACTCTCTTGGGGTCAAGGGCAGTGGTGGGATTCAAAGAAATTAACAACCGGTTCTATGCCCATCTGGCAGCCACTTTTACATGGCTGTTTTTAAACTTTATATGTCCTATTTCTCATTAACAACCTGTTCTATAGAGTAGGTGCAAACCTGCTGGAGTCCACCACTGGTCAAGTGGTTCACAAGTGGGTGGGATCTGTCATCTTGGAATCTGGCACTGGGCTTTCCTGGGAATAACACTACAATCCAGAGTAACTATGGGAAGACGTAAGAGGCACTTACTCTGGATTGCTCTATGCATTTCCCATAGGTGGCACCGTAACTACGTCAGTGTAAAAAGTCCTGACGTTACTCTGGATTGTAGCCTAAGGGCAGAATCCATAGCATTTACGGGTCCACGCAGTTATATCACCCTCTAGTGTTATTTTATGGAAAGTCATCTTAACTGCTCCAGAGCAAGGGACTTAATTTCACTTTAAGATATAGGCCAAAGTCTCATTCAACACAATGGGATTCAATACAGCATTAATATTAAAATATTATTAGTTATAACTGGAAGTAGGTTTTTTTATCTGCTGGACCTCCAGAAAGTGGGGAGGGGGTGTTCATCAGTATCCTTGGCTTCAGTTTACTGTGGGTGGTTCTGGAATGGAACCCCTATGGATACTGGAGCACACCTGTAATATAATATGAAGGATAGTTTCAAAATACAGTTCATAGAGCAAGAGCAGAATTTGGCACATCAGATACTGTAATCCTTGCCAATTCTGTGTTCATGAAAGAAACACTTCCAGTTGGAAACAATAATATTTTAATATTAATGTTGTATAATAATTTCAAAAGGTTAATATCTTTAACATGTCAAATCAAAGTATTAGACATGACATAATTATTATAAGTATTAGCACATGATTTTACAGTACCAATATGGTGTGTGTTGATTACGTTAAGTGCTGGCAGTTGAAAGATTGCAAAAAGTGAGGAAAGAATGATTGAAGAGGAAATTTCCCAAGAGACTCTGATATAGATTTTTAAAAGAAAAATATACAGTACTCTAAAAAATACCAGTAGTTAATTTTTATTGAACACTAAGCAACTGTTAATTGCTATACCAGACACAGAAGTAATATTGTTTCCACTATGATCAGAGATAATTTGTGAGTGGATTCACACATGCATGTTTATCACTCCACAATTGCAATATCAAATAATGCCTTGCTTATGTGAAATGGTCATCACAGTTAAAGAATGACAGGCTACATTACTGTCAGGTGATATTAAGCATCATGCTATAAGATCCTATTATATTTCTAGGACTAAAGTCCATGGTGCTCCGGTAATATACTCTGCAATTTAAACAAAATGTGACTTATGTGGCTGCATGCTATAATGCAGTATTACTCAGGTATTTCAGCTTGGACCCCCATTTCAGATTCAAAAATGTTTCTGGGAACCCTTGTCAAATTTACTGGGATGTTCTTCCATGTCTGCTTGGAAGTCAGTCCTGTTGTGTTCAATGAGACTTGCTTCCAGGAAAGCCCAGTGCCAGATTCCCACCCTCTCTTGACCCAACTGACCTGAGGTCACACTCCCAACAGGGTCCCAACACCCTTTGGAAGACAACTGCTATAAAGTGTCTGTGATGAGTCTGTTTCCAGACTTTCTACAGGTACCTAATTCCATGAATAATTAAATCTGAGATGGGTGAAGCATCTCTCCAAACCATGTCAGAGGCCTTCTGGGAGGCAGTGCACACCTCCCCACACTTCAGAACTTCTCCTGGACACAACTGGAATGCACATCTGGCCCTCCAAATGTGGGCTTGGCAACAATATTGAGTCAAATCCATGGGTGCTGAATATGTGGAATAAGGAAGGCCAACTGAACTGAAATTTCCATTTCCTAGGGGTAGCACAGATTGATGTCCAGAATGCCTAAATGTGGAAAGCTGGAAATCCCAAATCTGGAATGCGCTGAAGTTTTTATCACAGGGATATGTATTAAAACAACAACAACACAATTTTATTGTTTTGTGCACTGGACGAACCCAGCTAGCATGATGCAATGCATATAGGGGCATTATCTACTGTAACCAGTGGTGGGATTCAAATAAATTAACAACAGGTTCTATGTCCAATTAGTAACTGGTTCTCAGAACCAGGCGCACATAGAACCTGTGAGAAACCCATGAAGCCCACCACTGACTGTAACTGAAATCTGGATGTGGACACTTTTAAAACTGCTCTTCTTCTGGTTAATCTCTCCAACTAAAACAACTGCAGTGGTGGCACAGCCTAATTCTCCCTCCTTCCACAGGGTGGGGAGAGAGATGCAGTACCAGGCAAAGTTAGGAAAAGCAGCAGCCTGTAGGCATTAACCACAGTTTCTCTCTATACCAAGTAAGCTGGAGGTGTGGAAGCACAGGCAATATCAGCATCCCTCTGGGTTTTCCAGAATTGTTTGAGTTTTACAGACATGGTGCTATTATAATGTGTAGCTCTGCTGTTCCATTGCACTGAGCCAAATGCTGCCTTTGCAAAGTTTATTTATGCAAATGTTCCAAAAACTGGAAAAAAATTGAAATCTAGAACACTTCCAGTTCCAACTGTTCCAGATAAAGGATGGTTGTCAGCTCTTCTCACTAGTTTTCTTTTAAAAATAGAGATGTTACTAGAATGTCTTAGGATGGAATCAGATGATGCTCTGCTAATGCAAGCTCATTTCCATGTATTTAGTAGTGCAATAGTGGCAGAAATTCACTGAAGCTTCTAGAATAAACATAACTTGTTCAAGCCCTTATCCCAGTGGTTCACAAACTGGGCTGTCACGATGCTCCAGACTGCAACCTGTGGGCTATGAAACTTTAACTGGATGACCAGAGGTCCTCTTTTTTCAATTCATGTCCTCTTTTTTAGCCTTGTGTCCTGGAAAAAGTCTTCATTGTCTTCCTATTTCTTGTGAAAAGACAGCATGCAGCCTTCTTATATTAATACATTATATGTAATAAATTATATGTAATATTTTAAAATTTAAAAAATTGATATTGTGTTTAAATTAACCACAAATTAAATTAAACACATTATTGTGTTTGTCTGTGTGCTTAGCTTTTATTTTGTCATCTTACATTTTTCTTGGGTTCCCTACATTTGGGAGAGGGAGCTTGTTCTATTTTGTAGTTATAATATCTGATCACCCTGAACTTTATGGGGTGGAACGGGGAAGGATGAGACAGGATCCCCAGGATTGTCCAGAAAAGACCAAAAATGGGTTGCAATCACAGGTTTCACTCATTCCATGCTGCAGAAGCCCTGCAGAGTCCCCTTTGGTTCTTCCTACACTCCCTAAACCCTGCTCGTAGGTACGGCTTTCTATACTTGTAGCAATGTGATCTGGGGGAATCACATCACTTTCTCTACCACCTCCACACATACTGAGAGTGGCTCAAACACTCCCTGAGAGTTTTAAAACTGCTGCCATATCTTGTAGATTGTGTTTTTATTATTATTATTACCTTAAAAAGACCACTGGAAGGGAGCTCAGGATTTGACAGATCTAAGATTAATATTGCCATGTAGTTGGGCCTTGGCCAAACAAGAAAGCCAGTTCTTAGCATGCTGTCTCAGAGGACCTAACCTAGGACTGTCCGGTCTAAAACAGTCCTACCCCCATGAATGAGAATGAATGCTACTTTCTCCAGTAGAAGCAAACCAGATACAGTGCTACTGTAGCTACACAACAGGGGGCAGTGAATGGAAGCTAGGAGTGTGGAAGAAAGGGAGTGGGAGAATCCATGATTTCAACATCCTTTGCAGTTGTAAAGTTTTAAATCAACCAAGAAAGTTCTCCAAGATGGTGTCTGACAATCTTTTTTATTTGATACTTTTATTTCTTAGCGCTTGTGTTGCATAATCATTATAAAAGCAGTTGGTCACAGAGCTGGTCAATAGATGGGGCTCTTGCTCATAAGACATTGTGAGAGATTCTGTATTGAAGGGTCAAGTGGGGTGGATGTATTTGGCCTTTTCAATGACTCATGTTGATACAATATGTGCAATCATTAGCTTTACCCTAAATGGATTTTAGTCAGCTCATATATACCTCAGCAAAGTCTGAGTTAAATATGACTCAAGACTTTGGGATATTTATTATTGACATTTGACTGCATATCTTAAAACTTCTATTCAGACAAAGACTGGTATGTTTCAGTATGAGGTCAGGGTGTTCCTATAGTAGATACATCACAAGTTCACCTAGTAGATCAGTGATTCTCAAATTTTTAGTACTGGAACCCATGTTTTAGAATGATAGGAATTGACATTGTCAAGTGGGAAATTTTTTTAAAATCCTAAGCTTGCATACTTATCAAGGAGTAACTCCCATTGACTCGCATTTTTAAAAACACATAGTAACCTGTTAAAAGTTTAGATCTCCACCTTTCTCCACTCCGTAAATGGGCCAGAGGACCTTTACGTGAACTAGGGGGTCACGACCCGCATTTGAATACCATTGCACTGCAACACACTCAGTTCCTGTTCTTTTGAAACAGGAGCATCATAGAGTAGACTCATAGAGTCTACTCATAGTGTCAGTAGAGGAAGGAGGGCACACACCAAACTGCAGCTGAGAGAAAAGGAAGGGTGTCTTTTTTGACATGACCTCTTTTGAGACAGTGAGTCTTTAATTATTTCATTTTCTCTATAAACTGCTTTATGAACTTTTACTTGAAAAGTAGTATATAAATACTGTTGTTGACGTTGTTGTGTCATACTCCCTTAATGACAGGAGAGTGTTTGTGTACTCTCTTACTTATCCATTTACCTGCCCTCTCTCTGACAATGCAATCCTAAGCATGTCTATACAGAACTAAGTCCTATTGCAATCAATGGGGCCTACCCCCAGGTAAGAGTGTTTAGGATTGCAGCCTTTATCTACCAGTTGGCATGCGGGTGAATGCAGATCAAGGACAACAGAATTAGGATTACAGTAATTTGGAAGTACAGGCTGCCCCAGTGCATCTGCATATTAGTTTTGGAGTAGCAACTGCAGGAAGGGATAGTTTTTTCTTCCTGTATGTCCCACTTCTGAGATTTCAAGATGCATCTGGTTGGAAAACTACTGTATTTACTCAAAGATAATGCTCACCCTTTTCAGCCAAATTCAGTTTCCAAAATCATGGTGTGCATTAGATTCGCTGGTGCATTAGATTTGAGTAAATATGGTATATAATGTTATCTGGTAGGTCTCATGTGTTTTTATTGTGACAAAGCGAGTAGGTATTGCAGGATTTATGTACGCATAATGTTACTGTATTTTCCTTTTTTCATAGTTTTTGAAGACAACCTGAAAATATACTGCAGGCCACCATTTGCTCATGAATCATTCTAACTATTTTTCCTACGTGACTATCAATATTCTCTGTAAGGGGTCTGCACAGTTGTGTGGACTCTTTTGATTGCTGCATGATGGGGCTTTTGGATGTCTTCTGGCATTCTGCAGTGACATCATACAAACTTGCCAACTTCTGATTCAGCAAAACTTTGAGCTGTGCAGTTTGGTTTTGAACAGTGTAGCATTTTGGGAAGCAGCTTAAGAGGAACAATGCTTATAACCTTCTAAAGAATCTGTAGAGAAATGTATCCAGAATTAATCATGTTTTGCAGTGCTATTGGTCATTGCTAATATTTAGAGAAAAGAATATTTACATAATGTAGGCTGCAATCCTAAGCTCCAGTTAGGCTGCTGTAGTTGTGCCATATCTTGAGATTGAGAGGCAGGGATTGCAGAAACGCTGGCCAAGAACTCAGATTTTTTTGTCAACACTGCCATTCTTACTCCGCCTTGTCATGAATCCCTATGAGTCTACTCAGATTTATACCTGCTCCTGAGAAGGTCTGACTCTGAGGAGTTGGAAGAGGGAATTTCTGCATGGGAAGCAGGCTCTGGATACAGCATAACTGCACTGTTCTAAGCAATGCTGACCATGCCTTCAACATGCCTCTCCTGAACTGCCTAGGCTGGCACAACTAGGGCAGCCCCAATCCATTTGTCTTGGAGCAGCCTATGTTGACTTAGGCTGCCCCAAGCCTTTTCTGGCATAACTGGGCTGTCCCATCTTGGAACTGGGCCACTCCAGTGATAGATAGGGCAGCCCAAGTGCACTTCTGGATTGCAGCCTGAGACAAACACAGAGAGTTGAAGAGCTGAACACAGCTTTGTATTCCAGTATAACAAGGGATAAAGCAATATCAGAGGCAGTTCACATAGTCCAGCAGTCATACACAGATCAGAGTAGCAGAGTCCAAATCAGTATCCATAAGCCAGTGTCCAAAGCCCAGTCCAGGTTCCAGTTAAGTCCAACAGAATCTCTCCCGGCACTTTTTCCAGCAACCCACTACCAAGCCTTCTGTACAGCAGGAACATATAATGTCCATCAGCAAATCAAATACTGACACCTCAGGTTTCTCCTGCAGCATTCTGTTTCCACAGGATGGCCTGCTAATGACACGATGCTGGTAGCACATGACACACACAGCTACTGGAACTTTCTGGAATCTTTTGGCCATTCTAAAAGCTGTAATACACCAATTTACAGGCCTGACAACCTTTACAGGCCTGACAGTACTGACACCTGGGGGTGTCACAAAGTGCACTTCTGCACAACTCCTGGGGTAGAGTTAGGCCAGAGTTACAGACATGCCCTTGCCTCCCTACGTTACCGTGGGAAGACCGATTTGTTGTGCCAGACTAAGTTCGGATTGCACAACAGTAACTTTAAATAAACCTACCTCTGTGGTGCATCTGAGGCCATGAACTTGTTGATCCTAACAGGAAGCTGAGCCACTGCTCTTTACTTCATAGTTCTGGAACTCAGAAGGATATTATGATGAAGCTGTAATTTGGCAGAGCTGGAAATTTGGAGAAGAACTTAACGATTTGTTTACCTTTCTCTACAAAGACTGAAGAAGAAAAAAACCCACAGGTTAACTTTTATCAATCTGCTTCCTGCATACATCTGTAAAGCATGATGTAGCAAAAGACCAAATATAGTACATTTTCTTTCTCTGAAACACCAGTGAACATATTTGTCTTGTGGAATATGAGAGAACATACATCTGTGATGTTTTTAAAACAAGTAAGCCCACATTCCAGACAGTGCAGGTAGACTATGGGAGTGAGTAAGAGAGGGGAAACAGAAGGAAAGAAAGAGACATTCTTTCAAAATAAATAGAAGATTCAGTGTTTACAGCCTGGGTGTGCTACTTCGTACCTCTTTTTTGCACAAGCAGCAGCCAAGGGCTGTGATCAGCTGGCTAAACTCTTTCCATCCCCACCTTTGCCAGTGGTATCTATAGTTCCAGTAATTAGCTTTAAGCCTTTGATTGCTAAGATTTAAAATTACATTTGGCTTAACAAAAATGCTGTGAAACCACAATAAACTGTGTTCCTTGCAGATAATAATAGCTATATGGGATCGAACCAATAGGCTTTCAAGCCCAGTATCTTTTCTTTGACCATGGCAAGATTTAGCTGCTACTGGAAATGTAAACATGACAGGAAAACAATAAATTCTTTTTTCCTTGACATTCCAGTCTCTGTTTATACAACCAGGCATTTTTATACATGTATCTCCTAATTTTAAGTAGTTTGCTAAAATACAGCTATGCATTGTGTTGGCCAACACATAGCACTGAATGGTTTCTTTCAAGTAAAAAAAAAATCTACAGGGTGCAGATGCCTTATGCACTGAAGGAGTTTTGTTATTGTTAAGCCTGGGTTATGAGTAAGTTTCAGTGTTGAGGTAGCTGCCATCTATGAGATTACAACCACATTATTCCAGGTCTATAGATTCTATTCTATAGATGTGCTCTGAGCATAGAATATAAGCATTCATTATCTATATCCATAATAATATTTTTATTAATTGTTTTGGTCAATCAGTAATGATAATAATTAAATAATTTTGTCATGAGGGTGTCAAAAATATATGGGTCCCATGTGTCAAATAATCTAGCTATGCCACTTGGGAACAGAATTTCCTATCTTGAACCATTGTATAGAATAGGGGTGTTCAAACCCCAGCCCCAGAGGCCAGATGTGGCCCATGGCAAGACCCCCCAAAACTGCATTTGCAGTGTGCAGTTTCCAGAAGTGATTGACCAGTCACCAGTTATCACTGCTGGTCACTTCTGAGTTCAGAGACATTAAAGGCCATTAACTGACTGTAAAGTCCATTAACTGACTATAAAGTCCACTCAGGGAATGTAGGGGTCTTTTTCAGAGTGTAAAAACCACATAGAGGAGCTCAGTCACCCAAGCTGAGCCTCTTAATGGCCTCTGCAGTAGACTGCACAGCCTCACTGCCATTGCTACCAACAGTCACAGCTTGTCCCAAAAAGGGTCACCAGATAGAAAGGGGCAGAGATAGAATGCCTATATTTTTAAACATTATACAAAAGAGGGACTTGTGGCAGGTGCAGCTTTTAAAGTCCTTCCATGGTGAGTTGTACCTGTCAAAAATCCTTCTTCTATACCAGGGGTGTCCAAATATTTAGGCATAACAGTAGCCACATAATCTCTCTGACACTGTGTTGTGGGCAGGAAAAATGATTTGCAGTTCAAATTTGAATAAATTTACATGGGCCAGATGGGAGGTCCTGCTGTGGGATGCATTGAGGCTCAACCCTGGCCACTTCTGCCTCCTGGACTGGGTTTTGGACACTCCTGTCCTATACAATGTATAGAACTGTCTGTTTCCCTTTGTATCTGGTATTTCATCCTGAGCACAGTGGAACGTGAACTGGGACATCATGTCATACAGCTAGCCCCTTCCCCACAAAAACATAGTGAGGGAGTAAAGCTCCCTCAAAGTTTGAGATCTACTGCCACAGTGCATCACAAAGCACATTTTCAGAACTGCTGCCCTAATCCATAGTGTAGCAGTAAAGTTTAAGTGCAAGAGTATTGCACCTCCTAGCTACCCACATTCCCATAATCTGGCTATACCTCTGACTAATATACATGCAAAAACAACTTTAAATTTTGTTACTTCATGTGAGATTTGGATATGAAGCATCAGGTGGGGTGTCAATCATTCTTGGACTCTTGGTCTGATCCAATATGGAGATAGATTGTATAGTTGTTGGCAAAGTGTATAAAGTGGAGAGAAATTAGTAAAAGGTGTAACAGTTGGGATACTGAAATATAATACATCATATAGGCTGCAATCCAAAACACACTTTCCTGGGAGTAAGACCTATTGAACACAGTGGGGCTTACTTCTGAGTTGACATGCTTAGGATTGTTCTATAAAGCAACCAAGATCTCGAATTAAGTGTTGAATGTATTCTGGAGGTCTGTACAGGTCTTTCTTACTCATAGAAATGTTCTTTAAGATAGCAGAATTTAAGATTCTCTTTAAGATAACAGAATTTAAGAAAGGCAGAATTTGCCCAACAGTTTTTATTTTACCATGAGGTGAAAATTTTTAATCACTAAAGATTTTTTAATGGCTACTCTGGGTGTCATCTTGCCATGTTCAGAACAAGACGTGCATGTTCCCCAGGCTGCCTGTTCCTGTGCAGTAACATAATGTTTGAAACCTGACCTTTGCATGTCCTTGTTCAGGAGGTTCACAAGCGATCTCTTGAATCAGGAGTTTGCTCTGCTTCCATGCTCAGGCGATGTG
The DNA here is from genome assembly GCA_030015325.1 of Cryptoblepharus egeriae. Taxonomy (NCBI): domain Eukaryota; kingdom Metazoa; phylum Chordata; class Lepidosauria; order Squamata; family Scincidae; genus Cryptoblepharus; species Cryptoblepharus egeriae. Next base: position 51,623,011 of record JAREYC010000004.1, read on the forward strand.
AAATTGTGCATTTTCTATGTTCAAGAATATACTAATTGTTGTGAAGTTCTTCTTTCTATTCATAACAAGCTAACATATGCCCAGTGGCATATCTAGAGATGCAGGGATATAAAATGAACTGGGCGACAAGCTCGAACAGGGTGACAAGCTGAGCTTGATACAAGTGACCAAAATTGTGAAAAATTGGGTTATCTATGAATAATAACATCATGTTATATAGCATTGTAAAGGTACTTTAATACAGAATGCAATGAAATAACTGTATACTGGGATATGTATACTGGGATGTTTGTATTATATGAAACGTATGGCCAATTAACCAGAAAATGAAAATGCAATTGCCTTATGGATCAAAAAGTGGATTTTTAAAGCTCAAAATATAACTCAAAACAGACTAATTGTTCTGAGAGCCAACAAGATGTAATTATAATAAAGAATGGGACTAATAAGGTGTAATTTGAGTCAGCTACCTTTTCCATGTATACTTGCTAACTTGGTAAAGAAGCACTTCTTCAAGAGGTTCTCCTCTATTAGTAGCCAGAGAGTACCTATCTTTCTTTAGCCCTCTACAGTGCCTGTCACCAATAAGGAGCTCATTTTTCTTTATTACTTAAGGTGAATTTGGTGTGGAGAAAGAGTTTATAAAATCTTCTTTAATCCCAGGTAGAAAATAGATGTCTTAGCTATGCCACTTGCTGGGAGGTGGGAGGCAGCAAGGCAAGTGGGTAGTGAAATGCTGCGGAGAGATGTGTGTTTTTCCCCATTTCCCCCCTTGGTTATTACATCACTTATGGGCAACATTTTGGCTGCAATCCTAACCATGTCTACTCAGAAGTAAGCCCCATTGTGCACAATGGCTCTTATGCCCAGTAATGTGTGTTTAGGATTACATAGGGCTACATGATCATTAGCTATGCCACTACACATGCAGACATTCTTATCTTAAAAAGGATCAAACAACTTGCTTAATGTGGAGGTTCATTCCAAGCAATAGATGTGAGATTTATCAGTTGTATTGTGAAAGGTGAAGACAATTACATATAAAACTCTTCATAAGGTTCATTTTCACATGGGTCCCATCCAGTGATGGGCTTCAAAGAAATTAAGAACTGGTTCTCTGTCCATCTGGCAGCCACTTTTAAATGGCTATTTTTAAACTTTATATGTACTATCTCTATGTACTTATGAACCGTTCTATAGAGTAGGTGCGAACCTGCTGGTACCCACCACTGGTCCCATCCCATCATAATGTTTGAGGTAGTCCTCTTCCAATTTATGGAGACCCCATCTTTGTGAATATTCACTCACTGTAAAGGAAAATGTGCATACTGTTCCTGCTGTTTGTGGTAAGATGAGAGTTGCCACTTTTATTTTTTGACAGCATTTCTTGCCTTTAAAACCATCTCCATACATCTGTAGCTGTAGCTGAAACTTGAATTCAATCCCAAGTTCATAAACCATTAGAAAATAAAAATGGCAACTCACTTCCTACCAGGACAACCAACACCTTCCCAAGTGAATTGAGACCTGTCAGGTAAAACAACATAATAAAAGAAGTTTATTGAAATAATAAAAACACTGAAACAAGGAGGTGGAAAGTGAGAAGGCAAAAATAAGAATAAAGAAAAGGAAACAAAAGTTTACTGAATGGGGAGGGGGAAAATGTCATGGTGGTTAAAAAAACAAGCTGAAAGCAAACTACCAACACAACTTGTATTTTCCTGGTCCAACACCAGTTCCGGGCAAATGAGCAGATGGTGGTGTATGTCCATGCTTTTAACAACTTATCGCCATTAATCTGACTTCAGCGATGGTAGCAGCCTTCAAACCTTTTGGCTCCAGGGACCAGTTGCATGGAAGAAAAATTTTCTACAGACTGCCACAGGTGGTGGTGGGCCAATAGCTTAGTGTGGGTGGGGCAAGAGGTACCACATGTACCTCAAACATGTACTTCACTAACACAGCAGCCATGTTGCTTTGGGGAGCTGCTGCAACCTCCGGCGCAAGGCACAACAACACTTTCTTGCCAACCCGGTTGAGTCCACCTGCTGCTGGGATGCTGCCTGGTTTCAGTGTGCCCACTTGAGATTTGGCAGTAGTTCTCTTGCAGCTTCTCCACCCTCTGCTCGAGGTGCACACGCCAGTCTGCCTGGGTCCTACCGTGTGCTGCCCATGGCTTAGAGGTAGCCCATGGCTAAAGCAGTGGCAAGCAGAGGAGAGGCCATACTACTGCTGCATCAGGGAGCTGAGCTGTGGGCAAGAGAACAAGAGGACCCAGGCAGACTGGAGTGTGTGTGCTGCCTGTCCATGTCCTGGCAGCCCAGTTCCTGACTGGTACTGGTACTCAGCCAAAGGTTGAGGACCCCTGACCTATGGGATTGGATTTTGGTGTGGGAGGGGGGAAGGTAAGCTGAGCATGGCTTTACCACTCTTGAAAATCAGGTGGGTCCCATAGTCCAACGAGCTGGTTCAAAACCAAGTTCTTGGTTTACTGGTCTGAAAGTCAACAATACTGAAGGAACAACAGTGACACATCAGAGTAACTCAGAAATCTCTGGAGAGTGCTGATTCATTTTAAGAGCAGCTCCCCACTGCCATGTGATAAAAATGATACCCTGTGAGAATATTCAGGAAGAGGGTAAAAATCAAGGTTTTTATCACAAAAGCACCACTTGAATCCTGGTTCCTTGTGGTATGCCTAGTATATAACTCTTGTACTTTTGTTTTCTGTTATTATTTTAGTCAATACAATTGGAAGGAAAAATTATAAGTCTTACTCTAAACTGGAACTAGAATCTATTCATAACAATATCAACAAGATGTACAAATGGCAAATATAAATTCAATTTTTGTTGGCTGAAGCCAAAATATAAACACAACAGGAAAAGAATGCATTCTAGCTAAAACTAGGAATGCATTCTCTAATGATTCCAGGGAAGGTGACACAATTCATTCCAAGCTATTCATTAGATAAGTACAAGAATGTTTAATAACGTGTATTAATGTAAGTCTGGTTGTGAGAATTCAGAAATATAGTAAATAATACACTGTATACTGGATGTTTTGGGCAGCCTCTCCCTCCATAAGGTCTTCTATTCTTTCTGCATAAGGTCTTCTATTCTTTCTATTCTTCTATCTTATGGACATAGCAGCCCAGGTGGCAGGCTGCCTCTGTCAATGGAGGAGAGGGACATGTTGCTTTGGCACAAAATGATTCGCAGTTCTTTCCTAGCACATGTTTTGGAGGCCAAAAGTAACCAATGACTCCAAGCATCCCATCATAAGGAAGTCTGAATGTCAAGCAGGGTCAATTTGGATGAAAGTGCAGTCACTCAAGGGACAAAGCAGAGAAGCCACATGGAAGACATCTGCAAACAAGTCTTCCATAAGAAAAGAGTCTGTATGGTGGCCAGCTGGTGTCCAGCCTAGTCTGTGCTATCAGGCCAACCTTTCTGGGATGTTACAGGAGGCTGTCATTTCAGGAGGACTGGAAGTGTGCACTATTGATAAATCAGTTTCCAAGAGAGAAGGACCTTTCTCTTGAACTGCATGGGCTCTAGAAAGAGTTGTTGAACTTTTTTCAGCTGAGAGGGCAAGAGACCCCAGGGAATCTGTATCCCCTCCAGCTGGACCATGATGGCAGTGAGTGGATAAGTGCAGCCACTGCTGGAAAGCAACTATAAACTGAACACTAAGCAAGTCAGGGAATTAATCAGTTGTTGTAATGCAGTCAGTGACTGACTAGGGCTGCAACCCTAAATATACTTTCCTGGGAGTAAGACCCATTGAACACTATGTGGCATACATTTGAGTAGACATGATTAGGATTGTGCTCTAATTCTCTTCTGGTGACTACAATAACAAATAACTTACCTGCACTCTGCTTTGTAGCTTCCCACCTCTCACTATGAAGATGCCCCCCACCCAAACAGGGTGACCAGTTGCCCAAACCTCAAAAGGAGAACAAGGTCTTGGATTCCTCTCAACCTGGCCTTTCTGGCAGACAATGGCACATTTGCCTACTCACAAGTAAATTCACGATATTTGACAATTTCACTTTCCCATAGAGCTCAGTGCATATGTTTTATTTTTAGTTTTTTGGTCATAACTTTGAATAGGAAGGAGACACCACTATGCTTGATATTTATCCCATTTTCTTCCCCCCCTAATGTTCCCTTAATTTTTAAGAACAACAAAAAAAAAACCCAGAAAAAATCCATCAAAAAACTAGTCCACCTGGCTAGCCCCTCTGCAGCGATGTAGTCCTCCAACTACTGTACTTTCAGTATACTAGGATGCAGTCCAATGCACTGTTTCACAGGAGTAAACTACTGATCACAATGGAACTCACTTATGAATCAAGCAGGCCTCTGTCAGTCTTGAAAGACTATGGTATCGTGCTCAGCGCTGCATATGCTGCGTGCGAAGCACGAAAGCCTGGGTTAGACTATTATGGAGGATAGGCTGTTACCCAAGCAGCAAATCCCCCCTCTCCACACCACTGAATTAGGCCAATGGAAAGGCAAAGCCAATACGATTGGATCCAGCTGGCGTCGCAGAGCTGGGCTAAGGACAGGAGCTCACCCTGTCTTTTGGGGCCGATCTGGGTCTCGAACCCTGGCCTGCTGGTCAACAGGCATATTGTCTTAACCAGTTGTGCCACCCACAGCCCTCACTTCTGAATAGACATGCATATAATGCACTACAGAGTAAACAGGCATGAATATGTTCTCAGACTACTAGCCTTGACTAATAGTTCAGAGCTGTCAAAGATCTGTTTTCCTCCATTGTCTGGAAAGGTTCCCATTACTCTGCATCAGAATTCAAAGGTATATTTTCATGCCTTTTTAATGAGTAATACCATTGACATAATGACATCACAGTGTGGGAGGCTAAAACACAAGGTGGGACTTTCCAGCACTACAGGTACAGTTTGGGCAGATGAATTTTGGATGAAGGAAAAATTCCTTTCCAGATAAGGTTTCAGCCAACCTACGGGCCAGTTCCTATATTTACCACTGCTAGGTTCCCCCTCTTGGTTCTTCAATAGGGGACAGACACCCTTCACTCATGGAATAAGATGAATTTGAGAAGACAAATTTGATAGAGTCTGGGAACCCCAGATACTCTGGGAACCCCATTACAGAAATTCCAAAGCAAAGAGACACAGCACTCCCTCCCTCCAGTGAACACACCCTTCTCTGACTCTGAAAACTCTGAAGACAAGGCATGATTCAAGTCTTGGTTTGAATCATGCCAAAAAATTTCCCCTTTTTTCCCATGTGGGAGGTCGGTCTGCCAAGTAACCTGGAGACCTCCCCAGATCTCCCCAAACAGTCATGGGCTGATACTGGTTCGGACCGGATCTCCCAAACCGGAAGTTCTACTCAGCCCGATGCTGGCAAACCGGTACCTACCGTGGCTGGCCAAAACTGGCCGAACCGGTTCGGGGGGGGGGGGGCTGAGTAGAACTCGCGCGGTGCGTCCACCGCCTTCCGCCTCTCCCTGACTGGCTGGGGGGGCAAGCAACAGCTCGCGTGGCGCGTCCACCGCCTTCCGCCTCTCCCTGGTTGGCCGGGGGGGCCATCCTAAGCAGGTCTACTCAGAAGTAAGTGCCATGAAAGTCAATGAGACTTACTTCCAGGCCAGTGTGGAGAGGACTTCAGCCTCAGAGCACCATCCTATGCAGGTCTACTCAGAGGTAAGCCACATGATTATATTTTCAAATTTTTTCAAAAAATATTTATATTTTTCTCCCTGGCCCCACCCCTGGCCTCGCCCCTGACCTTGGCCCCGCCCCCTGACCTTGCCTGGCCCTGCCCACTTCCAGAGAACCGGTTGTTAGGGCCAGGCCTGCCCACCACTGTCCCCAAACCCTTCCACTGGTTGGTAGGACCCCTGGGGAGGTGGAAAATTGCACCCCCCTTTCCCTGCAGGGGCAGGATCCAAAGGACCATGTCACTACCCCAGCTCCTCCACTGCAAAGACTTAGAGAAAGAGTAAATCTCTCCCTAAGTTTGAGAAACTGCGCTCCTCTTGAAGTAAGAAAATCATGTCCAGAGTCAATGGCTGAAGAACAGGGCAATTTTTTAAAAAAACACCACCTCAAACAAAAAACAGCAAGCTCTTTGTAGGAAGGGGTGGCCTTAATTACCTCCTCAAGACACACTTGAGGATCTCCCCAAACTACTCCCAAACTACCCTGAGCATTCTTGAAATTTAACATGAAACGTGCACTAAGGAGGATGTACCACTGTGGGTCCTATTTCCCCCTCCCACTACTCAGTAACCTATGGAAGGCTGGTGACTCAGAAGCCATACTGGGTAGCTCTGTGGAGAACCTTCCTCCATCTACTGCTAAGAAACTCAGTCAGAAAGAATCAGTATCTTTCATGTCGCCAATGTGAATGGGAGGTTTCAGAGATCAGTTTCCATAACTTCATCCATCCAAGAGACATTCAGAGGACAGCAGAGGCCAATGGAGTAGGTTGTGGGATGGTGCGCCCTGGAAGAAGCCTCTGGGGACTCCAAGTAAGACTTTTGGGGGAAGCATTGACAATTGTGTCATGACCCATGATGATGCTTCATCGTGGGTCATGACACACATTGTAGGCAACAACACACAGATTGTAGGCAACAGTATTGATACTGTTATTGTATTGTATTGATAACACTTCTTGATAAGAATCCCTGGTGATAGTGAGAGGCAGATGCTATGAGAGGCAGATGCTATTTGGACTATGTTTGGACTCTTGCCTGACCAACTTCCATAGCTATCGGGCAGTATAGCCAAAGTCCATGTTCCTCAAGTGCCAGTTTTCAATTCCCAGATGTCCTGTTTCCTGGTGCTGTGTCCTGGGCATTTGGAAATCGCAAAACAGAAATAGAGAATGAAAAGGATGGTCTACTGTTGCCACCATGAATCATGAGAGCAGTACTGGCTCACCTCTTGCTGCCGTTAGTTGATTAACAACCTACATGCCTTCCTACCCTATATTTCACACCACAAGGAAGGACAGCCTACCACTTGTAATTCTGGCTCTAACGCTCTGCTGTTGTGTGTCTGTTATAGAAGTCACACAACAGATGTTTTAGGTGACAGATGGACACATCGCTGTGGAACAAGGTAGGCTGATCCCACCTGATGTCAGAATGGGTGTGTAGTCCATGAGCAAGGTGAGCATATAGAATGGAGGACAGATATTGTATAGAAGAGGGAATTTAGCAGGTTTAGCTCATCCTAGAAGGGTTTAAAAAGCAGCAACTCTCTAAATTCCCTTTTCCATGCAATGGTTAAAGGTATAGGCACTCTGTCCTCCATTCTATATGGTCACCCTGCCCATAAGTTTCTCCCTGGTTTTCCAGCCAGGCCAGTTATCCTCTGCCTAAGGAGGGAAGATTCAGTTCCTTTCTTCTTTATGAAGGGGCTTCCTAAAGCCTGTCAGTTTAGGGCTGCAATCCTAAAGACACTTTCCTGGGAGGAAGGCCCATTGAACACAATAGGGCTTACTTTTGAGTAGGTATGGTTAGGACTGAGCTCTAGGTTTCCAAACTTTCCAATCTATGCATCCTTATAAAATAAATCTCATAAAAACAAATAGATAGTTTGCTGGGTTGCATCGTAGTTCCCTCTCTCCCTGCCATGGCCAGAGGCATGGGGCACCATTTGTTGTGGCTGGACTTAGGGTCACAACACAAGGGAAGGGGTTAGCTCTGTGCATTGAGCCCTCCTTCTTGACAGGTAGAATGGAAGTGGGCACAGTGGGGGCCTGACTGATGTAATCTGCAGAATCCTTTTGTTCAAGCCTTTCTCCCTGTTATCCTTCTGCTGTTTATTCAGCTGCATTTTCAGTTGTAGAAGATGAAGTGGGCGCATTCATGCTGCTGCCTACCTGACAGGTGGGTTAGGGCAGGGGAATGTTTTACAGCAGTGGCTCTCAAACTGGGATGTTGTGATGCCCCAGACTGAGGGTCATTATATAAGGGATAAGGACCAAATATAAGGGATAGGGAAAGGGGAAAGGCAGTGACATAATCCCAAAGATCATGCCGCTTTGGAGAGGTGCAGATGCTGCAGCAGCAGCCTCCTGGAGGTTCAGGAAGCCTGTCCCCACCCTCTACAGCTCTCCTCATGCTGCGGAAATCCTCTTCATCACAATTGTGACCACTTTGGGTTTTGCAGATGTGAAACTGGAAATAGTCACAATTGCTTTGTTTACTTCCTCTTTAGCATTGGAGAAGGAGGTTGATATATTGCCTGCATGCCACGTTACCGTGCTAACAGGCTTTTTAAATCTAAAGATTTATCTTTTAATTTAGTAGGCCAACCTCATTTGTGTTGAGATAAAATGGCATGTGAAAAATCCACTGATTAGGTTATACCCAGTGGTGGGATTCAAATAAATTAACAACAGGTTCTATGTCCTAATACCCTGAATTAACAACAGGTTCTATGTCCCATTAGTAAACGGTTCTCAGAACCAGGCGCTCCTTAGCAAAGGGTTCTATAAAACCTTTCAGAACCCCCTGAAGCCCACCACTGGTTATACCTGTATATACTCCCTTAACCATGGACATGGCTATGTGAAGTGGTATTTTGGTGTATGCATCCAAGTATATATGCATGATTATCTGAGCAATAAACCACAAATGTTGAAAATTTCATTCATCATGTATGTGCTGCGAAGATGAACAGTGGTGGAGTAAAGAAAGTGTGATTGTTTGTTGAAGATTATGACAACTTACCCATATGGAACAAACAAATCTTTAGGGTCATTAGGAAAACAGAAGCCACTTCTTTTTTTAAGGTTTTATTTATTTATTTATTTATTTTAAAAAAGAAAACAGCAGTTGTTTTGTTTTTAGTGTGACTGGTTAGGGTTTTTTCTGTGCTTCACAAGGTAGGAAGGTCAAACTCAGACCTTTAAAACATGCTCTACTAAAAGGTTGTTTTGTTTTAGGTATGAATCTAAAGTTTGTGCTTCATACAAATTTTGTGCTTCATACAAATGGTCAATGGTTTGTGCTTCATACAAATGGTCAGTGGAATTAAAATCTGATCCGGTGTTGTGGTTTTAGCCCAAATGGACTTCACACTGATCTGGAAGAAATAATTAAAAAGAAATTATGATGTTGAAATATAGCTTTATCTGGCTAAAAATGGAATGTTTCTGTTTAGACTTGTATTTCCAAGGTGGATCATAATTACATCTTGATTCCCACCTTCTTCTGTGGCATAAACATATGATTAGACACATGTTTATTTCTTCCCTTCATTGAGAACATAGTGAAATATAGATGAAGGAATAGCTTTACATTTTCCTGAAAAATGAAAACATCTTTCCTTTCTTAGTTTTTTTCTCCTCCTTCAGTCTAACTTTCAATCCTATCTCCTTGCCAGCAGCATGAATGCAGCCATGCCTAAAGGGAACACTCTGTACCCAGCAGTGGGGGTGACAATCCAAAGACAAATGGAAAGTATAAAATATACTTACCTCCAGCAAAGCCCTGGGGTCATCTAAGGGCCTCCTCAAACGTACACTATTTCTTTTGGTGATGTATGTCCAACTATATTTCACTAGGTGATGATAAGGAAAATGTCTTTCAAATTAAAAACATGACATGGCTGATGAAGATATGGGTGGTGTTGATTGCTGAGCTATTTAACAGATTGCCTAAATACAGCATTCCTGCCTGAGTACCTGACTTGTGTCTCTAGTGATTGAAATCTGGTGTCTGATGATTTCATATATCTGGCCTGATTATTAAAATATAATTGTTATAATTATAACCTAATTACAATGATGTAATAATAATAATTATCTCATATTATGCTTTTATAGCTTTGTGTTTGATCACTCTATAAAACTTTCACTTACATGTCTATTCAGAACTAAGGCACACACACTGAATTCAGTGGAGCTAACTGTGCAAAGGTTTCCAATCTTAGGCTACAAATAAGCATGCTTTCCTTTAAGTCCCATTGAATAACTTATGACCCAATCCTACACTCTACTAGTGCTGGCTGAATGTGTGTTCTGCTATCTCTGGGTGCCATAAAATGTTCTCTGACAGCTTGTGGAGTTGCTGAGGAAGGTAAGGGGGAAGGGGGCAGCAAAGGCTGATACTGGAAAGGGTGAAGAATTGGGGAGATTGCAAGAATGGGTGGAACTGGCGGTGATGGCACACATTCGATCTTATCTTCCCTGGCAGCAGCCTCTCTGCCCTCCTTTTCTTCTCAGATTTGCACCAATAATGTTGCTGATGCAGGTCAGAAGAACGACGCATTGAAAGCCACCACAGTTTCTACATTGTTCTGTTGCACCTCTGCTGGTACCTTATATTGTTTGAGAAACTTACTTATGGTATATTTATTGCACAATGGGCAGTGTTTGGAACTTGACTCGAAAGACTCGGGTTTGAGTTATGAAAATTTCCATTGTATGGGAAGACCCTGAAAAAGGCTTACGTCAGAGCCCCACTGACGTGAATATCATATTCAGATCACCCAAACAAGTCTGCCTGTGTCTGAGGGATACTTGCCTGTGTCTGGGGGATACTTGTTTTTGCAGAGTGAAAAACCTTATCATTTAGACCAGATACGTAGCAGGATTTTCCAGCCACAAGGCAAGGAAGGGTATCCAAGGGAGGTGGGAAAAAGCTCTAGCTGGATTCTGATAGGAAGGCAGGAGCAGATGATCTTTGGACAAAGGATCAGAGTTCCAATATTTTCATTGGTTGAAAATGAAAAGGAGAAGGAGCCCAAGGAGTTTCTTGCCTTAGAATTGGCTTGAAAAGCTCAAGGGGTTGAGGCAGGGAAGTTCATAGTGATTTTGCTTTTCACCTCCCAGGCTGATGTGAAGAGGATCCCTCATTGAATGATCAGCTGCAGTGGGAGTACTTTTGAGTAGTCTGCCAGGTCTTGGATTGTCTTATTAAACCTCACATCTGCTGTTTATGACCCCCCTCCTCCCTCTTTCCATTGCGTTCTCTGCTCAACTGTAGTTCCACTCACCCTCACACTCTTAGTTACAGATGAGGGGAACAGCAGGAAAGTGTTTAAAGAGAGCTCCTATGCACATAGAGCCCAGCAGCAACCCTGTGCCTTTTTTCTGCAGCACGATTTTTAAAGGGTGACTCAATTCAAAGTCCTAAAAAAGGTGGAAAGGCAAGTGTCCCCATTATGACTCATTTTTTCCTTGAATTGGGGGGTGTCTATAGACTCAACTCAAGTCAAACCTAACAGGACTCTTCCCAACACTGGCAACGGGACATCAGCTGTATCTCATTTAGGCCTGTGAATGAATATGATTTGACTTGTGGGATACTGTAGATTCCAGGGGAATCTTCAGTCAAGTGCCTTGGTTGACACATCCAAGTCCTAGTGGGGTTTGCCTGAGAGGAAGCAGAGTGGCAGTGGTTTGAATCATGCTGTAATTAATTGAAATTACATTAATTTTAATTGCCACCTTGCATTGTTAGAAATATGGTGGCCAAAACACAGCTGCCATCAACTGCTCAGGACAGCTACCAATGCCCCATCACCTAGGTAATCCCAACTGGGGATTTACAGATACAGATACCCTTCCCAACCATAAATGGACTTCCTTCAGAGATCCCTGCATAATCTCAGGGACCTCTGGAAAAAGTCTATTTGTAGATGAAGTGGATGTCTGAAAAAGATGACAACAGAGCAAGTCATTCAGCTGAGTGACTCACTCTGTGCTTTGATTCTTCCTGTCCTCTGTGTCTGTGAATGTCAGACTTCCTCTAGAGGCCCCTGTGATGATGCAGTGGCTTCTGGAGAAAACCAAATCATAAGGGCAGGACAGGGCATTTGACAGAGCAACTAAATTAGTAGTACAATCTTAAGTGAGCCTGGCACATTACTTTGGAGTAGCATTAGGCTGCTCGGCTCTGATCAAGTGGTTTTGTCTGAATGCCACGGCACCTAAAACAAGGGGGAAGGGGTTTTTTGTCCCGCAGTAGTGTGACTGCAACCCCAAATTTACACAATATAATGCTAGCACACTGGTCTGCCTAACTTGCAGCTCAAGTTAGGATTGTGCAGTAAGTCATGCTGCTATAACAACTACATAAAGCCCTAGAGCAGTGGTTCTCAATCTTCCTAACGCCATGACCCCTTTATAAGTTCCTCATGTTGTGGGGACCCCCAACCATAAAATTATTTTCGTTGCTACTTTATAACTGTAATTTTGCTACTGTTATGAATCATAATGTAAATATCTGATATGCAGGATGTATTTTCATTGTTACAAATGAAATGTGTGTTCTATGCACACACTGAACACAATGGGATTTATTTCAGAGTATGCATGCATAGGATTGGGCCCTGAGGCTGTCAGACAGCCCCAGTGTATGTACAGCTACAGCCGGAGGTCTGGCAAGCCTGACCTGGCCCCCTGCACCAGGGGTCTTTAGGTGACCCCCAGGAAAACTCTAGGCGACTCCCAAAGGGGTCCCGACCCCCACTTTGAGAAACGCTGCCCTAGAGTGTCTAACCTCACCAAACCCTCATGTCATTCCTAAACATAGCTATGTAGCTATACACAGTATACATAGAATAAATGGAGGGAAATTCTTCAGTTGCTAGAAGTATTGATTAACCAATGAAACAAAGTAGTACAGTCAAACCTTGGATTGGAGTAACTTGGATTGCAAGTGTTTTGCAAGACAAGAAAACATTTCTAATAAATTTTGACTTCCAATACAAGAGATGCCTAGTGAAACAAGAAAAAAATCTCCACCAGGATACATCCAGTTTCAGTGCTTCGCCAACACCTGCTCAGCCTCTCCTAGAGACCAGCCTATGCATGTCTACTCTGAAGTAAGCATATTACAGTCAGTGGGGCTCACTCCTGTGTAAGGGGGGCAGATTACACAGATTAGTCCCTGACAGACTAAAGGCACAATCCAGAGTTAGGGCAGTGAGGAGAGCCCTAGCTGGGCTGCCCCAACTATTTTGAATCCAGAGGAGAAAGTTATGTTCCATCCAGAGTCAGAAAGCCTGGGCTTCCCTAGCTGCTTGAGAGAATGCTCAGTAGGCACCAAGTCAGTGACACCTGGGGAGGGCTTGCTCCTTAGGAGACCCACCCTCATATCACACTGAACAAGGAACAGCTGTGGTGCCTGCCTTATAAGGAAGCCCAGAATTTCCTGATAACATGAGACTCCAGTACAGCAGTACCTCTGGTGTAGGATGGATCCTTGGAGTGGCCTGTTCTATTCAAAGGTAAGTGGGCTGCCGCAGTTGTGCCATATCCTGAAGTTGAGAGGCAGAGGTTGCAGCTAGGCTGGCCAAGAACTCAGATTTTTTTTTGTCAACACTGTCATTCTTACTCTGCCTTATCATGGACTCCTATGGGTCTACTCATTACTATACCTGCTCCTGAGGTGGTGTAACTCTGAGGAGCTGGAAGAGGGCATTTCTGCCCTGGAAACAAGCTCTGGATACAGAGTAACTGTTCTGCCCTAGGCAGTGCTAAACATGCCTTCAACATGCCTCTCCTGAGCTGCCTACGCTGGCCCAGCTAAGGCACCCCAGCTCCATCTGTCAGCCTATATTGCCTTAGACTGCCCCAAGCCTTCTCTAACATAACTGGGATGCCCCATCTTGGAGCTAGACCACCCCAGACAAAGTGCACTTCTGAATGCAGCCTAGGAGCACAATCCTAACCAGAAAGCGTCTGTAGCCAAAGGCTACAATTCCTTAGAAAAAGGAAACGCTTAGGATTAGCATAAGGAAATGCTTAGGATTGCACCCTATGTGCAGGTTACGGTAATTTATTTTATTTTTCTTTATAGTTTGTATTTTCTTTATTATTTTGTATTATATTACAATACTAGCAAAAAGCATACCCACATTGCGGGAGCATCCCCACATGCGCATCGGTCCCCCCATATTGTCCCATGTGCAACTTCCCCATGCGCAACTTTCCCCCATGCGCAACTTTCCCCCATGCGCATCGGTCCCCCCATGTGCAACTTCCCCCCATGTGCAACTTCCCCCCATGCACAACTTCCCCCCATGCGCAGCATCCTCGCCAGTGCAACCAATTCCCCTTTTCACCCTCTTCCGGTTGGAATTTCCAAAAACCGGTTCTTAGTGCACCCCTCGGTCACAGAAGGAACACCCACCCCAAATTTCACGCTTCTAGGCCCAGTAGTTTTGGCAGGGTGGTGATGAGTGAGTGAGTCAGTGACTTTTCTCTTTTATATATATAGATTGTAATAATTTTTATATGAATATTTTTGGGTTGTGGAATGAATTGTCTGAATTGCCATCATTTCTTATAGGAAAATTTGCTTTGGTATACAAGTGTTTCAGATTACAAGCAAGCTTCCAAAATGAATTATGTTCGTAAACCAAGGTACTTAGATCAGAAGCAATCAAAAGAGATAATCACATTTTGTGACTTTAACAAGTACAGTGAACAAATACGTGTAGGATAGATTTAACGGTTATAGTAGTGGCTGTAGTAATCACCACATCATATTTCTGATCACCAGAACCTGAAAACATGGAACAGAGAATGGCTATCCTTTATCAACTTATATATTTATAATTTATAATTTATAGGCCTTCTCATAAGCACCTACAGTCATTACTGTTGGATGCTGAGGCAGAGGAAGTGTGCATCTTATTCTTTGGTTCAATTACATGTGGTACTCCATATCCATGTGATGTTTCGTTCTCTCCCCACGCCCTGTAGATTAGGAACTGTGGATCTAGTGGAACACTGACCCCACCTGCTCCCCAAGGAGACTATTACAAATACCTTTGTTTTATTTTGGGTGCTTTTTGCACAACAATCTTGTTGAACTGAAAAAATCCCAACAAGCAGACAACCAGCCTGTGCTTTATAGAGACTAACAATAAGCGAAAAAAAAAATAGTAATTGAGACCAGCATTTTCCAGTCCAGCACAATTTTTTGCATTCTTGACTTGCTTCCTTTTTTTACTTGACTATGGCATTTTGTAATTTGAATGGAAATATTTTTATAAATAATTTTTGAGGCTTTAAACCTAAAGAAATGATGAACATGCAGTTTATGATAACAACCATTTTGTATGCATGTTTGCACAGTTTTCAACTCCTGATCAAGTATCAATGATTAATTAACCTTTCCATACTTCAATGTCAGAGTTAGTTCAGGAATCAAGAATGCTGGAGTCAGGAATGAATGCATAATAGTCTAGACTTCTTTGGACAGAGTACCGGCACAGATAATGCACAAGGTTAACCTATTCTCCAAAAAGTCATTCAGTGTAGTCAAAATAAATTTGATTACTATCGAGGATTATGTTCATGTTTATCTTTTATTCATGCTTAAATAAATGTGTAGAGTATTAGATCCCAGATTAATCTGACTGTCCATAGTGTTCACTAAGCACTAGGGTCTGTGACATCCGAGCTTGAGGAATGGCTCCAACAGATTCCAGGAAGGACATCAGAACACTCGATCCAGAAAAGCGCATTGCTAGGAACAGCTAAGATACTGCGCAGAACCCTCAAACTCCCAGGCCTCTGGTAGAAGACCCGAGATTGAGGATAACATACATACACCACCCACGGAGGGTGAGAAAACAATTTATATATATATATGCATCCTTCAGCATACTGTCTGATGGTAATTCTTTGCTAAGTCTTGGTAATCTAACCCAAATGTTAATTGTGGCTAATTTGGACATGATCTTATTTCTCTTCATCAGCGGATATGAGAAATATATATATGTACAGATATATATGTATATATGTGAATATCTATACATATACATACATACATACATACATATATGTACAGATAGCAGAGAAATAACCTGATAGATCTTCTTGGACAGGGTATGTCCAAGTATAAGCAGTGGTTTAGAAAAAAAAGTGCCTTGCACCTCAGTTTAACTTATGACTGTAAAGGAGGAAAGACAGAGCATTGTTCCCCATCCCTCCTCAGTAAGCCAGGGCTGTGGGGATACATATCAGAGTATAGCGGGGAAAATAGCAGCCACAAACCATGGTCTCCTTTCCCCAGTGTCACATCACAGTTCCCAGATATTCAGTTCCACCAACACAGTGTTGGATGCCAACATGTCTAGGACTTTACAAATGCTTCTTGAGGAAGAATAAAGATGATATGCTGCTGCTTGCCATTATCACCAGGGTATACAATGTTCTCCTGTACTGCTGTGGCTGTAGTTGCAGAGAACAGCAAGAAGTAGTAGTTGTGTGCTGTCAATACCCAGGCATCATTATGAGAATAGCTGGCTTGTGCTCCATAAAATATATGTTGCAATAGATTAACATAAGACAGAGCATCTCAAACTGTGGGTCATGACCCACTTGGTGGGTCACAACCTGATGGTGTGTTGAAAAAAGTTAAGCTGAGAAGGCAAATCCATGGAGCCCTTTGGAAAGTGAAACAGAGCCATATTTACTTGTGAGTCGGCAAATGTTCCCTGGTTTGTTTCAAAAGGGCAGGACAAGAGGAATCCAGTGCCGCAAGAATGGTCCTGATCCAATGAATGCAGCCCCCCAACAACTGAAAAGGAAGTTCCTCCCTCTAAGCTAACAAATGAATTGAGTCCAATGGAAAGTGAAAATCAGACTGCCATCCTAACTTCCAGTTAGGCCAGCATGGCTTATGCTGACCTGTGGATGTCACAAAGGGGGCTGTAAGGCACTTCTGACCCACTCATGGGGGGGGGGGGGTTTAGGCCAGCGCACAGGAATACGCTGTGCACAGGCATACCACATCATCATGGGAAGATATGCCAAGTGCGTTAGTCTGGCCTAAATTGGTCAGGATTGCGCCCTAAATCAATTGCTCGTGAGTAAGCAAACTTGCTCAACAGGCGCTCCAGAAGGCAGCCTTCCCCCTCACATACACTGAAAAGTTCTTTTTTGACTTATAAAGCCAGGTGGATCCTGATACCCCAAACTCCTCTTGCCACCCTCCACCGCACAGCCTAATTCCTGTTCTCATCCCTATGGGATTTAAGTGCTTTGGGGAATTAATGCTTTTTAAAAAATATGTTGAAGATCAATCTAGCCCAAACAAAAATTATGCTGGATTTAATACTATTTCAGCCCAAATGACACTGAATTGGGCTTAAATTAAATTGGGCATTGGGTAGGACTAAAAATCTTAATGATTTTTTTTGGGGGGGGCGAAGTGGGTGGGGGGCTGAGATTATTGCAGGCAGGCTACCAAGGTTGGCTTCTCCATCTTATCCTCCCTTATGTTTTTTCTTTAATTATTTTAATTTGCTTGATGATGTCCCTTCCAGCCATGGGGTCACTTCAGGTGGGTCTTGGTGGGTCCCTTTCTAGCATATTCTAGGCAAAGTGGAAGTGTCACAATCACTTTTGTTTTTATTCTTTTACTCTTCTGTTTTTGCTCTTTTTGGAGGATTGAGAAACCCTGCAAAGTAGTTTTTAGGGCCTCCCGCACCTCCAGGACACCAGTGATGCCAGACTTAAAAAATTAATAATAACAAACCTTTTTGGCCCCAGAAACTATGAGTTTTTGGTGATCTCATTACTGCCTTTGTCAGAGAGACTTTCTATTTATGTAAATAAATAGAAAGTCAGTTGTCACTACCACAATTGTACTAACTACTGTATTGCTACAGGAAACTACTGATAATGTTCTGATGATTTCACTTGGGTATTTCTTACTTCCTGTGTGACAGAAGAATTAATCATGACATGATGCCATATTTTCACATTTTCTGTACACTTACTGTGGAGAAATGTCTAATCACTGCACTTCCTCATAATTCTTTTTGTTCCTTTGACCCCCTGGAAAGTTGTTTTTTTATCAAAAGTTATGAGAATCATAGAATCATAGAATTGTAGAGTTGGAAGGGACCCAATAGGTCATCTAGTCCAACCCCCTGCCTGTAGCAGGGAAATCCTCCTTCTAGAGCAGTGGTTCTCAAACTTCCTAATGCCGTGACCCCTTAATACAGTTCCTCATGTTGTGGGGACCCCCAACCATAAAATTATTTTCGTTGCTACTTCATAACTGTAATTTTGCTACTGTTATGAATATGTTATGCAAATATCTGATATGCAGGGTGTATTTTCATTGTTACAAATTGAACATAATTAAAGCATAGTGATTAATCATAAAAACAATACATAATGATAGATAGATAGATAGATAGATAGATAGATAGATAGATAGATAGATAGATAGATAGATAGATAGATAGATAGATAGATAGATGTGGCATAGCTAAGAGGGGGTGACTGGGAAAGAAAGAAAGAAAGAAAGAAAGAAAGAAAGAAAGAAAGAAAGAAAGAAAGAAAGAAAGAAAGAAAGGGAGGAATGGGACGGTAAGTACCTGGGTGAGAGGAGATCTCCATAGGATTATGATCTCAGGCAGCAGAGCCAGCCACTGTTTCCTGGGAGTAAGTCCCATTCACTATCATAAGACAGACTTCTGAGTAGACATACATAGAACTGGGCTTTAAAGCTGCAATCCTCCCCGCCCGCAGTGGCTCCAGTGTTTCTGCCAGGTCTTTCCACCTGGCCCCCTGCACTAAAAGTCTTTAGGCGACCTCCAGGAAAGCTCAGGCGACCCCCAAAGGGATCCCGACCCCCACTTTGAGAAACGCTGTTCTAGAGCATCTCCGAAAGGTGTTTGTCGTGCCTCTTCTTGAAGATTCCCAATGAGGGAGAGTCCACCATCACCCTCAACAATCTGTTCCACTGCCCTCATCGTCAGTAATTTTTTCCTGATATCCAACTGGAATCTCCTTTCTTGCAGTTTGTACCCATTGGTTCTAGTTCTGCTTTCAGAGGCAGCTAAGAAAACAGGAAGATGTGCTGTACATCCATTATGAAAAAAAACTTGTGAAATAAGACACATTTTTTGTTCTGGAGCAGAAGACATACTGTTATAAATTCAATTACAAATCTCTGTGATGAATTAGAGGGTTCTTAGTGTTGAGCAGCTACCGAAGATCCAATCAGGTATATTCCACATCTGTTGTAGTGAGCCAAAATGAACTTGTAACTAATATAGAATTTGGAAAGTTATGTCTGGGGTCTGGTGTTAGCCAACTGAGAGCACAGTTCTAACTTGTGCTGGAGCAGGCAGACTGGCTTGGCTTGCATCTAGCGCAAGATTGGAGCTGCTATACTATAGAGCAGGGGGTAACTTTTCCCCTGACCCCAGCTGGCACTTCAGCAGCCTCAATAGGTCTACTCAGATCTGAGCCACTTCAGGAGATGGCCCAGATCTGCACAGAGCAGCCTGGGGCTGTTTTGCCCTACTGGGGTAATGGTGCTTAGATCAAGCACAAGTGCTGGGTCCCAGCCCTGCCGATTGCTCCTCACCTGCCCACCCATTAACACCCCCCCCCACTTTGTCTCCACTGCTCTGAAATGCCTTCTCTTTCCCTTCTTCCTCTCCCTGAACCTTGTGCTGGCTGAGATGGGCTAGCGCAGGGACCCATGTTGATAGGAGCCAGTGCAATTCCCTGTGCTGGCATCCCTTACATAGCGGGTGTCCCCTACACAAAGACATGCTTTAAAGCACATTTGTGACATCCCTGGGCTGGTGCAAGTGACCTGCATCAGCCCAATTGGTCATCTTACCACGGTGACAATATGACAGGAAATTTTAGGATTTGTCCTCTTTTTTAGCCTCCTGGGCGGATGTCCTCCAAAAGGGCTTCACTGTCCTCCATTTTTGCTTCATTTTGGAACTTCATCATGTCACATGTCATTGGATTCGTACTGAAGAGCAGAATCCAATGCAAAAATTGGTTTTGAAATATCTCCTTCCTATCAAATGATATGATCAAAAAACTAAAAATCAAAAATATGCATTGAGCTCAATGGGAAAGTGAAAGTGCCCAATATCATGGCTTTACTCATGAGAAGGCAAACATGCCATTGTCCACCAGAAAGGCCAGGCTGAGAGGAATTCAAGACCTTGTCCTCCTTTTTAGGTTCAGGCATGTGGTCACCCTTTATCTTACCAACTGGTCAACTTAGCAGCCCAACTTACCAGCACTTTTAGACTGCAATCCTAAACACATTTTCTTGGAATTAAGTCCCATTCAACATAATGGGGTTAACTTCTCAGTAGAGATGGATATTGTGCTTTCTCTATTTCATAGCCCCATAGAAAGATATTATATAGGCCTTGGTTGCAGCTTTGCACCCTTGGTATAGTTTAACTTGGTATAGTTTAACTATAGGACAGGAGGCTCTTTCCACCCCATACCCACCCCATCTGGCTGACCAAATACCCACCCCATCTGGCTGACCAAACTTACATTAAGAACCCATTACAGTGCAACCTGTTATCTTCACTGAATGGTACTGCAATCCTAACCTAGGCCCACACATTGGTCATCCCATTCCTGTGGGGATGTAGGGATATATCTGTGCAGTGGCCTAACTCCAGGAGTGGCACAAGAATGGTGCAGAAGGCTTCAGCGCTTTTGTGACACTTATGCTGCTGTTTAGGCTGTCCTAACCTGGGGTTAGGATTGCAGTGTAAGGAACCAGTCCTAATAGGCTGCTTCACTGTTGGAACTTGCATTCTCTCAATACAGGGACCTTGGTGTTTCAGAATGCAACACATGAAAATGGTGAGTGAGTGGTGGTAACTATGTGACAGTGATATGCAAAGATTCACTGCTAAGGTGACACAGAGAAGGAGTAGATTGGGACAGGGAAGAATGGGGCAGGGATTAGTACATTTTCAACCAGTGTGCCATGGATAGTCCTCAGGTGTGCTGTGAGAATTTTGGGAGCATCATTAATTAATAGGAAAACTGGGGGATCTGAACTTGTCAATGGTAAAAATAACTAATGGTGTGACTTGACAGTTTCAGTGCCTTGTTAGTGTGCCATAAGATGAAAAAGGTTGAAAATCACTGGATTAGTATGAAGAACAGTTTTTTCAGGAGTAGAAAGGGGCAGTTATCAGTTTCTCAGCTCCGCTATCCTATTCCCCTTCCTTGCATCAAACCGTCTCTCCTGGTCAAGGTGATCATATGTCATATTGTATCTCAAACCATCTCCCCCTGATCAAGGTGATCATATGTCATGTTTTTGTAGGACATGTTCTCTTTTTCTAAGTCATGTCCTCTTTTTAGCTTGTGTCCTGGAAAAAACAAATCTTTGTTGTATTCCTTTTCCTTGTGAGCAGGTACCATGTAGTATTCTTATAAATAATGAAGTGGGTGTTCCTCTTTTATTTAACAGGGGGAGAGAAACTGGCCCTCCACACCCCAGCGATGTCTGTTCTAGTGGCTTCTGCTGGTGTTCTTTTTGCACTTTAGATTGTGAGCCCTTTTGGGACAGGGACCCATTAGCTATTAATTAGCTATAAATTTTTTCATTTTCTTGTAAACCACTTTGTGAACTTTTCAGTTGAAAAGCGGTATATAAACACTGTAGATGTAGTTATGAAATAGAGTAAAATTTAATAAGGTATAATATAGTGTTAAAATTAGCCACATGAACAATATATCCATGTTTTTAGCTTTTATTTTGTCATGACCTACATTTTTCTTGGGTGTACTAAGAAAATATGTGATCTACATTTTGGGGCGCATTGTCCTCTGTTGCAGTTATGTGATCTGATCACTCTGCCCCTAGTCCACTAGGAGTTAGCCGGTCAAAGAGTGGGTGTAGGTCTGAGTAGACTAGTCAAGGAAACTGTTACATACAATAAATTTTCAAAGCATTACACTGCCTTGGTTAGTCTTAGAAGATTTAGATTTAGGACTGGGCTGTTAGTAACTACATTGGAGATTCATAGGAGCTGTGGGTAGAAGGATAATGTAAGCTATCCTAAACATTTATAAAAGAGGAATGTCAGTTAATAATAATAAAGTTATTCATTTTTGCCCTCCACCAAATAGTTTTTTATTCTGTTAATTTTACTTTAAACAGTGTTTATATTCAATTATTGTAAGCCACCTTGGGCATCTGTTCTTTATAGAGGAAAGGCTGGATTTAAATCATTTAAATAAATAAATTTGAGATATGATTGTAATATCTGAAAGAAACTTTGCAGAAGCCAAACCGTCAAAATGTCATTATTCTTTTTATACCAAACTTCAGGACAAACAACTCACATGGTTTGTCAAAATCTAGAAGATTTTTCAGGAGAGATTATTTGTGGTGTCCATAGGGAAAAACAGAAATGTAAAGTCGATGAGAAGACCTGTCAAATCATCACAAGCATTAAACTTCATTAGTTACTAGAGTAGGTGTCTTTCTTGGGAGCTAACAATAGGAGAGAAATAAGGTGTGGGCTGTACATCATAGCATTATCAGATGAATCATTTGCAATTCCCTTTGCCTGCAGTATTTTGAACTTCCTTTTGGTTTGACATGGACAGATACTGAATGCTAAATTAACCTATCAGTTAATTTTCATCACCTTCAGGAAATTCAGGGGATGCCACCTTATACACATTTTAAAGTCATTCAAACAAAGATAAAGAAAATGGATTTATTAATGTCACTCATAATGAACCATTTTGCAGACTTTACCCTGAGCACCTTTCTCTACTCATTGGCTATTACTCATGTTTTGTTTAAAATTGAAGTACTTTGAATAATAAAGAAATGTGGTGCTTTGCTCAAACAAGGCATCTGTTCCAGCAAAATGTTATGTTTTGATCATTTAAAAAGTATAATTTTTTTTTAATGAAGCCATGTGGACGTGCGGGTGAGTCAACAGTTGGAGTGATTACTGTGTACAAAGTTATTTTGAATTGTGCCAAAATTAAAAATATATTGAAATATCTGAAATATATGTTACTATTTGTCTCAGTTTTATTTTTAATCTTCAGCTGACATTTATCTGTAAAGAAAAATAGAAAACTTTTACTGCCTAAGAAAACTGTATGATTCAGTATCATGGATTCATATTTTAGAAGGATTTCTGAATGGAGAGTAGACAAAAAATATGTTTTTCCCCTTTTTGTAAAATTAATATATTAGCAATCTGGTCTTAAATGTTTTCTCAGAAGAAAGCTCATTGAATAGCACTTATCTAGTATGTGTACATAAGATCACAGTTTCACAATTGTCAGCAGTTCTATCCTTAGCATTGTTACATACTGGTGATAAATCAGAATCATACAGATATGGGAGTTAGGGCATATGAGACAAATGACAGGAAAATATCCATTTCACTGGCCGAAGACAATACAATACAGGAGCATGTAAGAGACATTACGTGCACCCGTAGTTACTGCACGTCCAAGTGAAAACCCATAGGAATTTCATATTGCAATCCAGAATCAATTGTTCTTACACCGGAGCAAGGACTCCCTGTAGTTACTCTGGACTGCGCCCATGATTACATTACCAATGTTATAATAATGGAAATTAACACGCAATATTCCTTGTCCTTTTGACCAAGACTTCCCTTTCCCAACAGGGACTAGCCATCAGTTGCTTCCAAAAGTGGCTATGCCATACTTTCTGGCTAAGACATTTGTAGCATCTGACAACATCTCTAATTAAGAATAGGGATATCCACAGATTTAGTACTTGCAGTGATACAGGACACAGCATCACTGGATGTAGCAAATTTCCTGAACTTATCACTAATATTATTTGCTGAAATGGTTCATTCTTGTTGTGCCGGAAAAGAAGAATTTAAGGAGTTGTTATTGTTTTCGTCTTGTGGTGCTTACAAGGTTTTCTTGATTCTTTTGTATTCTTTGGTAACATCTGCATCCACAAGACAGGAATGTATGTAGAGTAATAAAAACATACCAAGACTTGATAAAATGCAATAGCATCTGTATCTGTCTGTCTGTCTGTCTGTCTGTCTGTCTGTCTGATTGTACTATAATTAAAGATATTCCTTCTTAGCATTGATGCTTTGGTTTCTGTTAAGAACTTTCCAATAAGGTAAAAAGGAGTAAAATTGGCACATGTTGATCATAACATTTTTGTAGAAATTCTGTGGTTCACCATGTGATGAAACAAAGCCTTTTTCCCCAAAAGAAATCATTACCTTTGATTCAAGGTGCATTAAAAAATTTAAGTAAGAAAGATCAACAGAACTAGGATGACTTGGGCTGCAATCCTAATCACACTTTCCAGGGAGTAAGTACTATTGAACACAATGGGACTTACTTCTGAGTAGACATGCTTAGGGATGCACTGTTTGTCAATGGTTGCAATCCTAAACACACACTTTCATGGAAGTAGAATGGAATGTCTTCTGTTCATTTGTTTCCTAAACAATTCAACTGCTGATATTGACCGTTGACTATGGTGAATATTACCGGTATATGGTAACTGTTGTCGTAGTGTTACCATAGGCTGAAAATCAGCCAGTCAGTGTAAAAGAATACCTTTCTGAGAAAACACCCCAACCTTTTTCTTTCCAGGCCACAATAATGTAATTGAAAAGCATGCCAGTTAGCTAAAGAGGAAATACAAATATTTGGAACATCACCCACAAGTCTGTGGAGCTGTCCAGACACGTTAGATATGCAGCATTTGGACTAGAAATGTCATGAGAACAGATTCTCTCTTGAGAAATTCCTGTTACTGGCTAAGCCATAAATACACCTATTATGTCATTGTATTTAGCGCACATTTTTGGAGCTAGGTTTGAACCAGGAAATCATAAGAATACTTACACTAGAAGGCAGCACATGGGGAAAAGTCTTACGGACTTTCTTAACTTCTAGAAATGTTTGGTACAGAAAAAACAAATGCTGTTGTTGTTAGAACCCCTAATATTTTTACTACACATGAATTATTGAAAAACAGGAATGATTCATTACTAAAAAGTAAAAGCCTTCTATATTGCTGGACTGTTAACATCCCCCTCCTCAAATATTAGTAAGGAAGTAGGTGTTTACTGGCATGTGGACAGTGAAATAGGAATCTGTAAATTTGTGTGGGTTCATATTATATATTGAGTTAATATATGAACTGGGATATTCTTTTCAACCCTGCAAAGTATGCGTGCTGTTTTTATTCATTAGCACCTTCAAAGGACTAATTGCCATCAGGCATGTAGGTGGCATTTCTGGCAGAGAGCAAGAAATGGAATAGGTTTGATGACAACCAATGATCTGCCAAAGCCTTGTCAGAAAAAGAACTCGATCTTGCTGTCACTCCCCCAGCCATTTAAATTCAGACGCAGATGCTTCCAGGGGGTGTGCATCATCCATCCAAGTTGACATTTGAAATATTACACACATTATGCTGTAAATACATGGTATTGCTGCTGCTGATGCTAAATATCTGGAACAAAACGAAAGCCTGCAGTAACAGATGACGCTAGCGGGGCATAATCCACTATAGACCTTGTTAAAACACTGACAACTTGTGAGACCCATTTGAGCCACCAAACATATGGCACATTGTCAGTGTTTCTTCAGCAATGGCCATCCACTGTTTTTGAGACCGCTGGAACTATAGCAAAAATGGCCCAAATATTTGTGTGTAATGTGACAAAATTTGAATGAATGTGGGATGGCATGCCATGCCTATGGGCATGGAAATTTATGTGAGCCATTTACAGTACAATCCTAACATGTGCCGGAGCAAGGAAGGCCAATTGACCTGTGCCATGTCCGCATTGGGTATGGGGCTGTTGCCATACTACCCCAGAGCAAGGGAAAACCCCAGCTAATGCAGCTAATTACCCCAGCTAATGCAGAAGCAGACCCAATGGGTCAACATGGATTTGTGCCATATCCAGAGTTGGAACACTCAAAAGAGTTTGAGAACCCACTGTACTATTATGTTAATTTTAGATTGGAAATAGACCAGCAGCTACTAGAAGTTTGTTGATATTGGTGACCTGTGAAAGGTTCCTTGGTGATGCATTCTTAACTAACTGTAGTTTCTGGACTGTCTTCAAGGGCAGTTCCTCACATAATGTATGATAATAATCTGGATTATTATTATCCAGAGGATATCAAAACCTGGGTTATTCAGGAGAGGTCATATATATCAAAAAGTCAAATTTGTGTACCACTGATGCTTCCAAGATTTCCAAAGACTATCTAGGAGTTAACTGCAAAGCCTTCTCTTTAGCTACATATTATTTTTCAGATACAATGAATCCTCATCCAGGATAGGTTGAACACCATTTCCCAATACAGAAAACGCTCATCCACAATCTCCACCTTCAGCATTGAAAGCAGTAAAATAATGCAACTGCAAATGTTGAGGTCTAAGTGCCCCAGTCAAATCTAACCTTTCTGTGCCAATGAAGCTGCAATGAAGTGTCCCTTACCTAAGATTCTCTGACAACCAATTCCCCCGGTTGGCATTAAGCATTCATAAGCGTAATTATTATTTTATTTAAAATATTTATACTTTGCTTTTCCGGCCTTGCCAACTCAAGATGGTTTACAATTGACCTGTTAATACAAATTAATTTAAAACATAAAAACTCATTATAAAGCAAAACAGTGGCAAAGCAACACACAACGAGCAGATCAACAACCCTAGTGTCTTCCTCCCACCTTTCAAAAAAGTGCCACTACCCAGATCTGCCACTCCATCCTTTTCTGAAATAATAATAAACAGCCAGGTTTTTACACAGCACCTGAAGGAGGGCCAGGTGGGTAATCAGGCCTCTGTTAAGAAGGCATTATATCCCTGGAATGTCACTGGTATTCAGAGAAAATTTAGCCATTTTGTATATATATGTAGTATAGAATTCCAGCAAACTGTCTTGTTCCAGCAAACTGAATTTTTGTACACAATTAAAATAAGTGCATAGTTCTAATTATTTGTTGTCCCACTAATAACTGTTGTGGGGATGATATGCCATTAGAAATGAAAGGTGAGGGAAGATGAATGGAAGAGGAGGTGGTTCACAATAATTTATCTGTATTAAACTGTGGCATGTGCTATAAAAAAACTAAGGCCTGCTGATTTATAGAATTGGTATAAGATAACCGCATCTGCATTTACACTCGCTAGGATTAAGTTACAAGTTCTATTAATCTTCATGCCTCGGGGCATAAGCTGCTTACCAGCTGGGGTCAGGAAAAACTTTATCCCGATTGCACAATCTATCACAATTAGGTACATTATGAGAGTTTTATGTCTTCCTCTGACTGAAGAACACAGTTCTTTCTTTCTCTGTATTATTCAGTGAAATCTCAGATGAAGGGAGGCTACCATATTAGATAGATCTCTATGTTGTGGTATGACAATTCCTCTACTTCTACAATTGTATCTTTCTCGCTATAGCCTTTACTAGACATCTCCCTCAACCTATTTTTCTTGGAACCTTTTAGGTAACTACAAGAATATTCACCTTAGATGCTATTAACTAGGAATTTGAACAATTTTTACAACCTTAGTTATTGCTGGTGGTTTAGTGATTTAAGTGATTTAAGGTGCTGTGCCTGCCAAAAATCAGCAGGTCAGCAGTTCGAGACCTGAGTACTGCAAGACAGAGTGAGCTCACATCCTTAGCCCAGCTCCTGCCAACCTAGCAGTTCAAAATATTTAAATGCAAGTAGATAAATAAGTACCTTGGTGTGACAGTAGCAGCATTCCATGCGCTTGTGGGCCACATGTCCATGGAGGTGTCTTCAGGCAATGCTGGCTCTATGGCACTAGAAATGGAGATGAGCACCTCTCCCCAGGGTTGGTCACAACTAGCAGGGCAACATGTGGGGGGACCTTTTACCAGTTATTGCTACTGAATTTTATCTGTAAAATTTTTATATAAATGTGGTATTTCATCCTTGAGAAAAACTTTTGGGAAATTCGGAAGGGAGAAAAAGGAATTTCAGTAAGACAAAGAAAATTCCTGGGGAAGGTGTTCCATACAATTGAGACCTCCATATCTGAAGGTGTATCACAGAGCTCTGAGTAGACCCATTGGCGCTGTTAGGGTTTGAATCTAATAATGAAACATGTTTGGTCAGGCAAGTTAATTCAGGGCTGATGCAATACTGCAGAAGGCTGATGCAATCTAGATGATGCAATCTGTAACTGCTCTTACAGCATGATTCAGCAGAATTGGAAGTGCTGAGTCACTGGTCACATGACTGCAATATCTCTAACTGATTGGCGTTTCACTATATTTAAGTGTGTATGAGATTATTGCAAAGTGTGGGTTACTGAGGAGGAGTATTATTACTGTTTGATACTCTGAAAGACTGGACTGTATCTGTGGACTGACTTGTGGACTGTTTAACTGGATTGCTGAGATTGGAATAACCCTGCAACTGGATGTATGTATATGACTGATCTACTGCTTTGACCTTGGATTGTGTTACTTGACTTATCTTCTGCCTGTCTTTTGAACAATATAGTTATCTTGAACTATAAACAGCTGTGTGTTTACTTTGTGCTGCTGCCCTCTCATCCTCTGCACAACTACTCTGCTTAGCCCTGCTAATCCTGCAGGGACTCACATTCCTAACAGGCGCTGTGCCTGAGTTACCCAAGGGAAGGGGAAAATTTTCCCCTTGCCCCACACTTGTGCAACAGCAGCTTTGAACTTGCTCTGAGTATGCCCAATGTCCTCCCTATACCAGCACAAGTTAGGATTGTACTGTTAAAACCAGCAGTGAGTAACCTACTAGGCAGCTTTTTATCAAATGTGTTGAAGCTGCAAGGCAAGAGACCAGGTGTTATTAGATTGGAGTTACAACATAAACCTGAGAATGAGAAGCTGTCTGGAGCAACAGTTGAGGAGCAAATCATGACTTGATAGAGCGAGAGCTTTTCGACTAGACTGGACCAAAATGGGGCTTAGCTCTATAGGTACATGAAATGAGCCTGTAATGGGTGGTTTGTGCCTGGAGTGCCCTGGAATTCTCTCTGTGTTTGAATACTGTCTCTGTGTGGTTTTAGAATTTACAATGTAAGCTGGCCTGGCCCGTGCCTATCCTAACTAGCCCCGGCAGAATGAGTACATTCACTGCCACAAACATGCCAGAAAGTATGTTGAAACAGTGCCAGCAATAAGGCTTGTGCTGCCACATTTGAATGGTACAACTGATGGAGAAGGTAAGCTCTAACCCAGTGGCAGTGGAGGGAATGAAAGTGGGAAGGGGGTTTAACAAGGCATATGGAGAAGGATGGGTTATTTTAATATCTATTTATTTAATTATAATGTGAGGGGGCTGGAATGGTGACAGGGGCTACAGCTGTATCCCTTCCTCCTTGACAGGCTAGGGGTTGCTCAGCATAGGGTTGCTCAGACATATAGGGCAGCAGGAGGTGGAGATGGGGTTCAGGTACATAATTTTGGAAACTATCAGCCCAATCCAGAGCAACTAATCTGTCCACATAAGAGCCCTTAGGTTGCCCTATCTAACACTAGGTTGGAGCAACTGCAAGATGCTCCAGCCCAGTTACTCTGAAGGAGGCTTAGGGCAGAGCAAGGCAAGATAGGGTGCCCTAAGAGAGGTGGACCTGTTCTGCCCTAACTGGGGCAGCCTAAGCAGCTCAGGAGAGGCAAGTTGAGGGCATGTTTAGCATTGCCTAGGGCAGAGCAGTTACTCTGTATCCAAAGCCTGTTTCCAAGGCAGAAATGCCCTCTTCCAGCCCTCAGAGTTATACCACCTCAGGAGCAGGTATAGTAATGAGTAGACCCATAGGGGTCCATGATAAGGCCTGAGTAAGAATGGCAGTGCTGACCAAAAATCTGAGTTCTTGGCCAGCCTAGCTGCAACCCCTTCCTCTCAACCTCAGGATATGGAACAAACTACGGCTGCCCACAAACCTCAGGATACAGCAGGCCACTCCAAGAAGCCCCTTGTATTCACTGTAGAATGTACTGGCATCTCATCAGGGACTCCTTATAAGGCAGGCACCCAGTGGCGTCACCAGACTGGTGCGGCCTGCATTGGGGATGCGCTCCGTATGGGGTGATGTGCCGGAAGAGTTTGACTGTCCTTTGGCAGGCCCCGGGCGTCAGCACCCCCATTCAGGCCTGCTCCAAGGTGGAGAATCAGCCAGAAGCTGCCACTTGTCTGAGGAGCTGGCCTGAACAGCCATCTGAGATGCACTGCGCAGAAACACACTGAGCATGCCGAACAGCTTCAGAGGAGACTTCCTTAGAGCAGAGAAAGTCCACGCCTCTGCACAGCCATTCGGCCTCACTCAGGAGGCGGAGTGGCAGCCGAATGGCTTCAGAAAGAGTACTGCACAGGCACCAACTCTGATGCCTGCACAGCCTCCCCCGAAGCCAAAAGGCTTCAGAAAAGTATTGCGCAGGTGTCAGAGATGGTGCCTGCGCAGTACTCTTTCTGAAGCCAGTTGGCTTCAGAAACAACTGCGCAGGCGCCAACTTTGGTGACTGTGCAGTCCGGGGGGGGGCGTATCCCAGGGATGACGCACAGACTTCCGCACCAGGTGATGTGCAGAGTCATGTCACCACTGTAGGCACCACAGCTGTTCCTTGTTCAGTGTGATCTGAGGGGTGTCTCCTCAGGAGCAAGTCTTCCCCTTGTGTCAATTACTTAGCATGCTCTGGAGCAGTTAGGGCAGCCCAGGCTTCCTGACTCTCTGGATTCAGCATAACTTTCTGCTCTGGATACAGAATAGTTAGGAGAGTGCAGTTAGGTCAGAGCAGGCTGAATTTGCTCTGGATTGCAGCCTATGTATACTACAGGCCATATTGTTCAGGAAAACTTGGGTGCTCTTGGGGTCGCAACATGTATACAGAATTCATGTTTGAGCCATCCCTGTTGCACAATAGAATATTACTAATTCCCCATGCAGTTTTGTGCTGGTATGAACCACCAACTATTTTATTCAACAGAGGAAAAATAAAGTTTTGTACTATGCTGGTAAGCTTGATTCATCAGGAGTTGCAGTGTATAAACAAATTAAAATTGTGCTGTCCATCTTGCCAGAACAAAACACTGTAATTAATTGCAAATTTAAACCATTTTTAGAATATATTGTAATAAAGTACGATGTGTGAAAATTCCAAATGTTAATTCAAATTCATGCGTAGAAAATCCTACTTTTGAAGTCCTCCTGAAAATAATCTTTGTGAGGTGTTCTTTCCATTAATACTAGAAATAAATTGGGGTGTTGAATATATTCTGGGAAATACTAATTGCATCTCATTCCCTCTCAAGCCAATACGTTGCAAAGCAGTGGGATCACTTGACAACTCTGTGGGCTGAACTGCTGTAAAATGTGTCCTTTACCAGAAACATTGGAATGTAAGAAAAATGTTGTTCTTTCACCACATAGGTGTCCGTGTTGTCAGTACTTGCAGAAAAAAACAAATGCATGTCTTTATAGCAGACCAGATCAAACCTAAACTGACTGTTGTCTTGAAGCATTGAGATCGGAATACAGTCCCTTTCAGGCTGTGGTTGCAAATACCTACTGTGGTTAGTAATATTGTGTCCTGACTGTAATCCCATTGAGGTGTGTATTCATTCACTTTCAGATTCATATATTCCACACCACACCTTTCTGTTTTCTCCTGCTCATTAATTTTTTTTAATTAATCACTTGGAATCTGTGCTCACTTCTTCATTCTGTACTTACTGTTCTTGGGTTTAGGAACAGTTTAGATTAAGACAATGCCCTTGTGTTTTGAAATTCAGTTCATTTTCCATCAATGTGGCTTCATCATGACATAACAAAAGGGTGGCCTTAAAAGAATGTTCAAAAGGCAAACCACTGGGAAAATGTCAGCATTCAGGCCTGACAGATATTTGTCTCATGGGTAAAAGAGACCTGATTTGACATTTTTCCACAGCATAATGAGATAATAGAGAGTACCTTTCTCAAAACATGGTACTACATTCCTAAAGTAATTAAACTCTGGAAATGGCCATCATTTCTGTTTTGTCAACGTCAATACCTATGTTTTAATGAGGGTTGGCAGTTTCCAATGTCAGGCAGTTTTTGCTGCTCCAAATGAAGCATCCAGGTTTTAAGGGAAGTAGAGATGTAAAATTTTCCAACTTTTTTTTCAGGGGAAAAAATGGGGAAACCCTGTTTTGTTTTTTCAACCCTGGTCAGTGATAATGTTTTCTTTATAGTGAAAATGTTTTCTTTGTAGTTTTCTTTGAAAATGTTTTCTTTCATAACCATTTATTATGGCCACAAACATCATTTGGCAGCTCAAAGATATACCATTTGGTAATCCAAATGGTGTATATTTGGAAAATCTGAGAACTATTTCAATCAATTATAAGGAGTGTTGGACTTTTGTATCTTCGCGATTACTTTATTGACTCCATACACATTGACATTTTGTATGACCTTCAGAAATCCATTTTAACTTCTTTCTAAATTGGGGATTTTAAAAATATATGGTGTGCATTAGGAGGTACTGATGGGGCCCTTGGTATCTGTGAGGAATTGGTTCTGCCGCTTGGCTGGAATGTCCCTGCTGCTTGCCTGGTCTGGATGATGGCTACACTAGGATGACCATATAGAATGGAGGACAGATTGCCTCTACTATTAACCATTGCATAGAAGAGGGAAATTAGGCAGGTGCTGCTTTTTAAACCTTTCTATGATGGTGTAAAGGTGTTCCCCGCATGTTGCTCTGCTAGTCGTGACTGACTCTTGGGTGTGGTGCTCATCCCTTGTTTCTAGAGCCATAGAGCCAGCATTGCACGAAGATGCCTTTGTGTATATGTGGCCCATTAGCACATGGAACGATGTTACCTTCCTACCAAGCTGGTACCTATTTATCTACTTACATTTGCATGTTTTTGAGGCTGGCAGGAGCTGGGCTAATGACAGGAGCTCGCTCCATCTTGCTGTACTCAGGTGTCGAACTGCTGACCTGCCGATTTTCAGATTGAGAGGCACTTGCCTCAGTTCTCTGCACCAGGTTTACATGCTGCAAAGAAAGTAAACAAGTATACCCGGACACAAACAAACTTGAGTCGACAAGCATGTGGACTAAGGGTGCAATCCTAACGAAGGCTGGCCCAACTCATTGGTCTTCTCATTCCCATAGTGATGTAGGGAGACAAGCACATGTCTGTGCACTGGCCTAACTGTCCCCCAGGAGTGGTACAGAAGTGCCTTACAGCACTTTTGTGATACCCCTAGCTTAGCGTGGGACTTGTGCTGAGCCTTAGGATGGCCTACCTGGGGATTATAATTGCAGTCAAAGTGCGAAGTCAGTGGCCTCAGATTCAAATCGTCAACATAGATGACTTGAGCCTCATGAGTCTTTGCGACTCAGATTCAAGTTATCTGACTCAAGTTTCCATCCCTGTTTTCTACTCTCTGGCTGTATTACTATGAATTATCCCTTGAGTTGAGGCCATCATTTTATGAATTTCCCAACCCATAATCTACAACACTGGCACTATGACACATTAGAAAGCTCAAAATAGGATTATCCAAGCTAGCACACAACAGGTTCTTAGCATCAATATGGAAAGGGAAGAGGGAATTACCAGAGATAATAATGAGTAGATCCTCAATATTTTTTTTCTAGTGGGAGTGGTAGCTAGTGTCTGCTAAGTTTTAGATGAAAACTTTTCTGTCTATATAAAAAAGCCACATGATGCCCATAGATTTCTTGCATAGTGTTGAAAAAGAATATAAAATAAAATCTATTAGTGTCCACATTAGAAGATTGTTAAGTGAATACATAGGAAGATATCATATGGCCTTCATAAGATTCCTATGTTTCTGTGCTCTAGTATGCATATTTGAATACAAAATGCACCAATGCATCAAATATAAATACACGTGAGCCACCATATATAGCTGTCTCTGAATTATAAAGCACAATCATTTGGTGGTCAGGTTGTTGTGATACTGAGGGTGCAATCCTAACCAATTTAGGCTGGTATAATTCACCTTCTCCCCATTCCTGTGATGGGGTGGGGATGTGAACTGGTCTAACACCTCCCAGGAATGACACAGAAGTGCCTTCGAGCACATTCCTAACCATGTATACTCAAGAGTAAGCCCCACTGTGTTCATTGAGTCTTACTCCCAAGAAAGTGTTTTGAGGATTGTAGCCATTTATCACTTTTGCGAAACCCCCACCCAGCACGGGACTTGCGCCAGAACTGATGACGACCTGGGGGTAGGATTGCAGTCTGAGTGTCTTCAGTGTATCTTGTAAATGTATGTTTTAATATTTGAACATGGTTAATTTGATGAGCGATTTGGACATTTGATGCCCAGATAGTCATGCCCCAATTTCTTTTAACAGCTAGAACTTCTAAGGCCCATATTGACCTTCTTCATAAACTCTTTCATGATGCAGAAAAATCTTCTAAAATATGAGCAATGCACACAGAGAATTAATAAACTAACAAAGATTTGAAGTTGATAGTCAGACAGACCATCAGGGAAACATAATAAAAGTGAGAAATCAATTGTTAAATAGAAAAAGGGAACAATCTTTAGAAATCCCCTTGCATCATGTCCACTAGAAAACAATTCTTTAATTGTATTTTACTCTACAACCTCTATTGTTTCTATTACATTTGGTATTATTGAAAATGAATATTATTCAGCTCCGGTTCTGACAAAGGTAACCATGGGGGTGGGCAGGTGTAGGCAGGTACATTAGAGATGTAGGTGCAGTTTCAGCATATCTTTCTAAAATGAATGTGGTTTTCCTTCCTCAGCCCAGAAGCAGATTGATTATGCACAGACTGAGTGGGAATCATTATCCAGACATTTACCACATGACTCAAACAAACTTCCAACCACAGTAGACATTCAGCTTCATACAAGACACTCCACATTCTTGCGAGATGAGTCACACAGATGGGATCTCATGCGCTTGGTGTGGTTTTTTTTTACCTTTAAAAAATCTGCTAGTAAAATCAATCAGTGTTTATATGACAACATAGAATAATTAAGTAAAACTTTCGTTCTGCTTCATTGAAAATCAAGGCAGCATGATCAACTCTTATCAGATCCTGGCCCTTTTTGTACTGATAATCAGATTTGAGGGAATATTTTCCACAAGTGATCAGAATGAACTCAGTATCTAATTTTCACTTTACTTAATTTATAGTTGGGTATTAGACATGTCTGTCATACACATCTATGGAATCCTTATTTTTAATTATAAGGGACTTTTTAAAAACACTAAAAGCCAGAAGGTAATGGCCACAATTGATATCTATATCAACCCAGTTAATTTTATTGTATTTACTTTTTAAGGGATTAATACCCTGCCTTGCAAATGCCAACGCAAACGCCAAGGTGGCTTCAAAGGTTTTTTGCCTAAAAACAACCGTGTGATGTAGGTGAAGCTGAGAGTGAGAGACTCACCCAATGTCACCCTGGAAGCTTCATGATAAATTTGAACCTGGCCACTTCGCTGAGATGGCAGAATTATCAAATTCCATCCACCCAGCAATCGTCTCAAGCAATCGTCACTTTGCCCTTGAGACGGGGAGAGGTAAAGCCTGTCACCGCCACCTCAGGCAGGCAGGAGGGGTGTTTCTCCTGCTCATCTGGGGGCAAAGTGTCAGACTGTCCTACCTGTCTCAGGGTGAAGCATGAATCATTGAATAAAATGCATATACTGATTTAAAAGGATTGAGATTATTTAACGTTTGGTAACTGAACAATAGCCACTCTTTCAAGAGGGTATTTCTCTTTAATTTAGCAGGACTTCTGCTGGTGTTCTTTTGCATCTTTTTAGAAATTGAACCCTTTTGGGACAGGGAGCCGTTAGCTATTAGTTATTTCATTTTCTCTGTAAACCAATTTGTGAAGTTTTTTTTGTTGAAAAGCAGTATGTATATCAATATTGTTGCTTGTTGTTTAAAAGCCTCTTACAATCATGGTATCCATTAGATTCAGTGGCACATTAGATTTAAAGAAATATGGTAATTTTGCAGTCTTTTCAAAACTATTTCATATGCTTAACATACAGTGTTACCTCTCATAACAAGTCATAAAAAGCATTTCACATAACAAGTATAAATTTCCAAGAAATCTTGCTTCACATAACAAGTTCCACTTCACTTAACAAGCAAGCGCACTATGGGCAAGCGTGCTGTGCAGCCCTGACACTCCACACGGAGGCTCTGTAAAAGGGCTGCCAGCCAGCGCTGCTGCCTCTAATGGCCCCCAATGTGGGGGCAGTTGCCTAAGGGTGTCAGAGGCAGCTGCCCCTAACTGCCCCCAAGTGCCTCCACTGGCCACCTTGAACCTCCAGCAGCAGCCCAGGTAAGCCTCCTAGGAAGTTTCTTTGATTGCAGCCTCCTAAACATGTCTACTCAGAAGTAAGCCCCATTGTGTTAAACGGGGCTTACTCCCAGGAAAGTGTCTTTAGGATTGCAGCCTAAGTAGACTTCCTAGGATCATGCACATTGATTGCATGTTTTGAATTCAAATCCACTGTTTTGTCATCATTTTTACATCCAGTTAATATTTTTATATGGATATTTTGGGGATTGTGGCACCAATCGTCTAAGTTTCTATTATTTCCTATGGGAAAATCTGCTTCAGTTAAAGAGCATTTCACTTAAAGAGCATGCCTCTGGAACAAATTAAGCTCTTTATGTGAGGCACCGACGTAATTATCTTTTTAATTACTTATTATGTTTTTAAATTCAAACCTTTTATGTGCTTTTATGTATGAGGTTGGCTGGATAGTTAACATACACACATTTTCACAATTAAATAGAAATCATCTATTAATTTACAAATTTAGAATATAATGCAATGTCCCTTATTTTCTTCTCATTATATAAACCTAAATGTTATTTTAAGTTGAAAATGTACTGTAGATAAATAAAATAATAATTGGCACAAGAAAATTGGGGAGAGGAAGGCAAGAATTGGGATTTTTTAAAAAGGGATATTGTAAAAGAGAAAAGCTTGAGAAATGGTAAGCATGGAAAATGGAGATGGGCTTGAGGGCACGTCAGTTGAAATGGTGACCCATACCTGGATTTCTGGTTGTGTTCATACCAACGGCTTTATGATCTATCCATTTAAGTTATGGAGATGGAAAGCCAATGACAATATACAGATTTGTCTATCATTAGATATTGAACAGCTCAAAGCTTGAAAGAGTGTTTTAGAGTCAAGAGTGATAAACTGGTTTATCTGATTTGTGGAAATGTTTGGAAGTTTTGAAGAAAAGTTTGACAGAATTGTTCGAGTTGTTGCCAAACGAAAATAGTTCACATTTTTCTTTTCATTATTCAGCCGGATCAACTAGCTTGTAAAGAGCCTTGGAGGAAATGTGTTATATAAAAGTAAAGTATAATTTATTAGTTCGTCTAGTCATCAAAACATAGTTTGAAAAGCCATTTGGATGCCATATGCTACAGTTGAAGTACATAATGCTTATGATCAGGCAATTCAAGTCTATGGTCTGAAATTGCTCAGTTCTTCTAGCAAAGGCTATACCAGTTGGCAGAAGTTAGCCTGTATTGCTCTGGTAGTAAACTGAATTACTACACTATATTTTCCAACTTCAAATGCACTATTTCAGAGTTCATACAGTTTTATACTATAAATATGTTTTAGCAATAAACCAAATTCCTTAAGGATCTGTTGCCTTTATATGATACATTATACAGTATTATATGAAGTTACAATTTAAATACCGGTAATTCTCTTTTGTTATAGACTGAAGATAAGCTTAAAACTGCCATACTATATTTTCTATATAGTAGAAAGTTACCCCTACTAACCGGGTAAGAGACTGCTTCTGCAATCCAGAGTAACTACGGGAGCACGTAAGAGACTTTACGTGCACCCGTAGTTACTGCACCACCAAGTGAAAACCTATGGGAAATTCATATTACAATCCAGAGAAAATTGTTCTTACACTGGAGCAAGGACCCCCCGTAGTTACTCTGGATTGCGCCCACTCTTTCAAGTGGTTGTTTCTCTTTTATTTAGCACAGGGAGAGTAACGGACCCTACACACCCCAGCAATGTCTGTTCTGGTGACTTCTGCTGGTGTTCTTTTTTGCATTTTAGATTGTGAGCCCTTTTGGGACAGGAATCAGTTAGCTATTAATTAGCTATTAATTTTTTCATTTTCTTGTAAACCGCTTTGTGAACTTTTCAGTTGAACAGCGGTATATAAATACTGTAGATAGCTAGATATACTTTCTCCCTTAGATGATCTTTTGTGTTCTAACTTCCACAGTGTACACTACAATAATTTAATTAGAGCTGCACTTGTAATAATTTCAAACTATTATAGAAGACCTACAAAGACAGGGCTAAATTTACATATTAGCAGAATGGCAGACCAATCCTGAATGCTTTGGTATCCCTGGTGCAATAGAACTTAATGGCACAGAGGCTAATGCCAGGGTCTCAATGGGGTAAGGGAGCATTGTTCATTTACTCCAAGTAATGCTGATGTGGCACCAAATGATCTCCTTGCTTTCAGTTTGAGTGGGTGCAGAACTGAGGAATCCCATGTCAGGTTGTCTGGCTCGGGAGAGGTTTCAGGATTCAGCCTCTGCCACCATTTCTATCCCATTCCTGGCCCGATCCTTCCTCTCTCCACCCTCCTTCTGCCCTCTTGTGCCTACTCCATGCCTATCATCATCAAGAAAATACTCACAACTGCCCAGTGTTGTATGAGTCCACGCAGTCCTGAGGCTCAGTGCCTACTACCAATGGTCCAATGCCTGCATTCACTCCTCCCCTTGTGTCATAAGCATGCCTTATTGCACACTCACAACAGAGTCACTTGGTTCATGCTTCAGAATTGGACCTTGAGTTCCCCACAGTAGCGGTAAATATTTGTAGAATGTACCTGCCAAGCCAGTTTCAAACAAGCTGGTCACAGAAGAACTGTTAGTGACACAGATTTTCTTTTGGAGGCAAAACCTTGAATTAGGCAAGGTTTCTGTGCTTCTCATATATCCAAATGATGTCGTGACTAGGCCTACATTTCAAATGTTGCTGTGTAACTTTCTCCTAATTGAAATTGAAATAAAATTACCAAAGAGTAAACTTGTAATATCAAAAGACTTGGTAGTTAAACCAACATATGCGAATATCAGTGTTGGTTGAAATGATTCCATAAGCCTTACATTGGACTTCACTGCTTTAGCTTATTAAATCTTGAATTTTTACATTGCAATCTTATACATGAGTTAACTCACTTGGCAAAATCCAGAGTAACTTCGGGGAGTCCTTGCTCCAGTGTAAGAACAACTTACTCTGGATTCCAATATGAATTTCCCATAGGTTTTCACTAGGTGGCGCAGTAACTACGGGTGCACGTAAAGTCTCTTTCTTGCTCCTGGAGTTACTCTGGATTTGGGGGTCAGTTAACTCCAAGACAAGTCTGTATAGGTTTGCAGTATTAGTAATTTCTGGCCTCCCATGTTTACCTTAAAGCCCCCCTCCAAAAGGAAAAAATAACATCAGTTGGACACCTTATTGAACCAAGTTTCTGTTTGGGGTGGAGTCCAATCTAATAAATAAATAAATATACAATAAATGAGGAATGGCATGGTTGGCCAATAGCTAGTCAGAAGTAAGTCCCATTGAGTTCAATGGAGTTTGCTCTGTATATAAGATGGCAGACTGAATTAACTATTTTCTCTCTGTACTACAACTCTGCCTAGCATACTTCACTGAGTTCAAAGTTACCACTGCTGCCTCAATACCCGTTTATAAATATTATTCAGTAAGTGCTGCTGATATTAACCATGTTTATTTGTATACATTTTTAATTTTTTATACATTGTATGGTGTTGGATACATTTTCTCAGCCCAAGTTTGTGCAAGATTGTGTGCTAAGCCTACAGAATGCCTAACTGCATGTGATTGAGCTGCTTGTTCTTTATCTAGAATGCAGAAGAGTTTTAAGAGCTGTTGCAAATTAAATAAAATTTTTACAAAGCCCTACTGCTTTTCTGCCAGGAATGTTGTTATTGGTTGGTGTTGAGGGTTGAACTTATTTATGACATTAATTAAGGTAATGTTCCCATTTTCAAAGTTGATCACAGGATTGACAGATGAATGTTCTGTCCTAATGCTTTTATAATAGCAAGAGATGCCAATTATAGCCCACCTCTTCCTGCATACTCATAAAATGAGCTGTTGTAACATGAAATTTCAGGATTTCATTCTCTCATCCCTAACAAAATCTCTGTAAGCTGTTCTATCACACTCATCCTAACTGTGGCATGATTTACTTTGTCTACACATCTCAGAAAGGAGCTGCACAGTGAAAGTTTCAGTTGTTTCCAGCATCATAATGCTAAATGCCAGCATCACAGGCCCGGACTTCTTAAATCCTTAAAGTTTATAATTGTTAACTCTATA
The DNA here is from genome assembly GCA_030015325.1 of Cryptoblepharus egeriae. Classification (NCBI taxonomy): domain Eukaryota; kingdom Metazoa; phylum Chordata; class Lepidosauria; order Squamata; family Scincidae; genus Cryptoblepharus; species Cryptoblepharus egeriae. The sequence continues at coordinate 51,663,253 of JAREYC010000004.1, forward strand.
CTAGAAAAGTGTTCACCAGTATTTACTGCGAGCTCAATCCTATGCATGTCTTCTCTGAAGCATGTCCCATTGCTATCTACACAGCTTGCTCTCAGGAAAGTGTGGATAGGATTGCAGCTGCATTCATATCCTTATATAGGGATCTAAGGTATCCTGCTGGTATTCATTTGACAAAAATGCCCAAATCATCTCAACCTGTGTTTTTGGATCTGTTCTTTGATCGGTTGTTGGTCACACTTTGTTCTTATGGCAGTGTTTGAAATGCGATCACATAGAGATATATCAAGAATTTGCCTTAATCAGTACGTTTGAAATACCTCAAGTGTTTTCCATGTTTGACTTGAGAATGCTCCAGGTTTCTGGTCCATATAGGAGTATCGGTAAAATTAGAGTTCTAAATAGTACATTTTAATTTTTGCAGTGATTTTAGAGCACAGTCCTAACCATGTCTACTCAAAAGTAAGCCCCATTGTGCTCAATAGGTCTTACTCCCAGGAAGGTATATTTAGGATTGCAGCCTTGGTCTTCTTCCACCATCCCCCCAAGGCACATCAACACCCCTTGCACAGCTTCCCCCCCCATGCACAACTTCCCCCATACGCAACTTCCCCCATGCACAATTTTCCCCATGTGCATCATCCCCCCATGTGCATCATCCCCCCATGTGCATCATCCCCCCATGCGCAATTTACTCCATGCGCAACTTACCCCCATGCGACCTTTCTCCCCGTGCGCAACTTCAGCCCCCGTGCGCAACTTCAGCCCCCGTGCGCAACTTGCCCCCGTGCGCAACTTCCTCCCATGCGCAGTATCCTCGCCAGTGCAACCTCTTCCTCCGAACAATATCCCCCCCCAGTGCACCAAGCACCGAATTGGCTGGATGTTGTTCAGTCTCCGATGTTAAGTATAGGACAAAAACACATTGCCCCCTTTTCAGCTCCTGAAGGGTTAAATTTCTCCAGATGGTTCTTGGTGGGTGTTCAGGTGACAGAAGGAACTCCCAGAATTCCATGCTTCAGGCCCAGCAGTTGGGGAGGAATGTTGATGAGTCAGCAATTTTCAATGCAAAGTATAGGGAGGAAAACGCGTTGCGCCCCTTTTCACCCCCTTCCGGTTGGAATTTCCGAAAACCGGTTCTTAGTGCACCCCTGCCTCACGGAAGGAACACCCACCCCAAATTTCATTCTTGGTATTGGCAGTGGTATTGGCAGGGTGGTGATGAGTCAGTGAGTGAGTGAGTCAGTGAGTCAGTGACTTTTCTCTTTCATATATATAGATGGAAAATGGATGATGCAGTGCACCTCTGTGTCTTCTCTGTAGAAAGTAATATTGCACAAATACCTCTTTAGATTTCTCTCAGTGACGTTAGGTCACTAACAGCCCAATACTAAGTTGCCCTGAGGTTGATAGGCCAGGATGCCTGCTCCACATCCAAGAAAGGGTTGGGGATAATTGTGGCTCAGCCAGGGGCAAGGGCAAAACCCTAATTCTCCCCATATCCTGGGTAAAGCTGCTTCAGTTCCAGTGGGATTTCTCACATCTGTACCACCTCAAGATACAAGCAGCCCAGAGTGGTCCATGCTGCATTGGCCCTACTTCCACTCACCTGCAGCTCACTCACCACCCATACTCATCCTGACCCAAAGCATCTCCTTCCTGCCCTCCCCACACACCCCAGGCCCCTGTGCTGGCGTGACTTGGCTTGAGCAGGCTTACCTTTGTCCTGGGCCAGTGGGACTTGGGCAACATTATTGGGCCACAAGTGACTTGTGTCACAAACATTTGTGTGTTACATTTGTGTAACATTTGTGTTACAAACATTTTTTTCCAGTGAATTCATGATGTCCAGGTCTATAAGAGACTTGCACACAAACCTCTTTAATTTCTCTCAGTGAGGTTAGGTCACTAACATCACTAACAGCCCAATACTAACTTGCCCTGAAGTAGACAGGTGAGTTTTCAATTTGTTTTAACTTGGAAAAACATTTCATGGGGTACTAAAGAAAAGCCAGCAACATTTCTGTACAGGAATGAATAAGCATATATTGTTCATTTGGCTTGTTTTTATCAGCTAACACAAAATATTTGCCCTAATTACTGGGGCATGAAAAAGAAACATGAATACGTGAAGATTTCATAAAAAGACAGAGGAGATGCTTTCCTCTTCTTTAATTCTCTTTGATGTTTCCTGAATTCTTTGGGGACTTGCCATGTTTTGGGTCAGGAAAAAACCCACAGCCAATCTCTTATTATTATTCCTTTTAATGAAGTTTTCCCAGTATATATCTGCTTTGCAGGCCACTGATTTGGAGCTGGTGAATTATGTCCTAGTTAAGGAAATGTGGATAAGAAGACAAAGCTGCTAAAATATTTTGGATATGGACTGTGTTTTTGTTTTGGGTTCTACTGGAAACACTAGATTAACCTTGCCTCAGGACATTAATTAAACCGGTCATTAATTGTTGGTAGCAGCAGATTTGTTCGGGGTCATTAAACTGCCTGGATTTTTAGGGAGACATGCTTCGAAGAGAATGCTGCTCTGTCAGATCCTTTTCTCTCTTTCTAGAGAAGAAACAATCTTAGCATAAATGAATGAAAAGGAGCTCAGTCCTCTTTATAATCTTGGACTTGGGAGGTTCCAAAACATCAAAGGATTCTTTGCATCAAAGAAACAGTTAGTGATGCGTTGCTGTAGCTTTTAAAAAAAAAATTCTCTTTTTTTTCTAACATGCCTGTAACTGGAAAAGCACCTCTCTAAAAATAAGCTCTAAGAAAGAATGATTTCATTCCTGCAGTTTTGAGTTTGTTGTGCCTTTGTATACATGGACAGCTCTGCTTATTCATAAGCAGTGGAATGAAGATATGATTGTGCAGTCTGGTAAAACCCCATATGGCCAGCCCAGTGTAGAACACATGGGAAGAAATGCTATTGGAAATAGAACTGGAATCCCAGATACTAGAGATAAAATCTCTAATAGTTTGTTTGGCTTGAAATGTAACTTTCTGAATATGTCATCAGACTTTCCTGGAGCTAGTTAAGCAGGAGAGATTAGAAACTGAGTAGATATCAGGGCTGTTTCAATGCCATGTGTACCAAGGGTGAGGGAAAGCTTTGCTTTCCAATTGTAACAGGGCTCTCCTCATCCCCCCTCCATTCTCCTCCTACTCCTCTTTCCTGGTTCTTCAGCCTTTAGTAAGGCAAGAAAAGCCTTGGTTTCTGCCTCATGTGCTACCTCAGCAAATGAAAATATTAAAATTCTGAAGTTTTGCCCAATGAACATTAATTCCTCCCTTCCTATCAGACTCAGGGTATAATCCTAACCAATTTAGGTAGGCCTAACTCACTTGGCATATCTTCCTGTGGTGGTGTGGGGAAGTGTATGTCCTTGCACTGACCTAACCCCCAGGAGTGGGACAGGAGTGCCTGTTGGAACTTTTGTGTTACCCCCAGGTAAGCATAGGACATATGCCAGGGTTTATGCCATCCTAACTGGAGATTAGGATTGCGTCAGCCAAAAGATCTTTCTTCTACTTACTTTGCCCAGATGGTACACATTAGCAATTCCCTGCCTTGTGGCTGCAACCAGTGTTGGGAACTTGACTCAAATGACTCGGATTAGAGTCATGAATATTTGCAACTTGCAAGTCACACATGTGGGAAGACTCTGAAAAACACCTAAGCCAGGGCCAGAGTGAGTTGAAACTTGTATTTAAGTCCCCAAATCTGTGTCCAAACTTTTTGGCAAGAGGGCCACATCACCTCTCTGACACTGTGTCAGGGGCCAGAAAAATTATTTACATTTGAAATTTGAATAAATTTTCATAAATTTACATCTCAGGGTGCATTAGAGACATTATAAGGCCAGATGGAGTGTCTTGCTATGGGCCACATTGAGGCTCGCTGTGAGCTGCATCTGGCCCCCGGTGCAGGGTTTGGACACCTCAGCCAAGGGGATCCTTGCTTCATATTTTTATGGCATGAAAAACCCAGGGGTCTGTCATTCAGGCTGGGCAAGAAGCAAGGAATTCCAGCCTAAGGAAAGGGTTAATATGTCCTCCAAGGAAGGCTGGAGAAAGCTTTTTAGCCAGATTCAGATAGGAAGGCAGGAATAGATGATCTTTGGACAAAGGATCGGAGTTTGTATGGTTTCATTGGTTGAGGGAGTGCAGGAGGAAGAGCCCAAAGGGGTTTCTTGCCTTACAATTGGCTTGAGAAGCCCAGGAGAAGAGAGAGAGAAGGAAGTGGGAGGCAGTTCATTGCAATCATGCTTTTCACCACATGGCTGGTGGGAGGAATTGAATGATTGGCTGCAGACGGACTACTTCTGAGTAGTCTGCCAATGCTTGGATTGTCCTAGTAAGCCAACACACACAGAGCTTGGCAACAACCCCCATTATTTCCCTGGATGGGCTTTTAAAAGGGAGCAGGCGAGGTTACTTGAGGACTCATAAAGTGCCCCTGTTACAACTTGTTTTTGAGCCAAGTCGGGGGGCGGTGAATCTAGACTCAATTAGAATCAAGCCTCTTCCCAACACTGCGATAATTTGCACTACATTTGAATTACTTGGAATAACTTTCTGACACACCTTTTGCTTATCAAGATTTTAAGCTAATGTTAAACAACCTTTTTAGCCTTGCAGACAGTAGTTCTCACCATACAGTATGTTGCTATTCTTGGGTATTTGCTATTCCTGGGTATTTGCCTGAAACCCTATTTGTCAGTAGGGTTTCAGAGCTCCTTACCCCAGAGATAATTATTTCAGAAGATGATATGAGGTCCTTCATCTCTTTTCAGATAGCAGATTGCTTTGCTATCTAAGGAGGAAATTATTTACCATGCAGCACTGTTTAATCAGATATTCCCATATTTTACTATACTGGACCAGGGTGACCATATGTCTCTTTTCCCTCAGGACATGCCCTGGATTTTAGCCTTGTGTCCTGAAAAACACACACATCAGTGTCCCCCTTTTTCTTGTAAGCAGGCAGCATATAGCCTTGTAATCAGTAAATTATATGTAATAAATTATAAGTGATAGTTTTAAATTTAATATTTAGTATAATGTGTAACCAAAGCATATGAAAGCAATATATATGAGTGTTTTTGCTTTTATTTTGTCATGTCTTACATTTTTGGGGTGTCCTATATTTGGGGGGCCTTATTCTCCTTTGCATTTATGACATCTGGCTGCCCTTCCCAGGGATGACCCCTTCCCCCTAAGTGCAATGCCAACCTTACGTTACCTTGTCCTTGGACGGGAGGCCTTGGAGAAATTCCACCACAATCTCACCAGTTACTGTCTTACTGTCAACCTGAGCCTTCACAGAGCACGTTCACTTTTTGAATACTGCCATGCAACTACTGTAGGTGATTTGTACATAAATATTATCTGATATCAGAAACACACTGAGGCTTTTCTTTGTGAGTGTGTTGGGGTTTTAATCCAGAGCATTCCAGTCTTCCTAATATCTTTTCCCTATGGATAAAAAATAACACCTGAAAGCTGCAGCCATTGAGACATGGTTTTTGTAAGTGACTCTGTAGCAGTGATAACATGGGCTCTAACTCATATGTTTCCATGAGACATTGTACATGATGTGAGCACTATAAGTTAGAATCAGGTCTCAACATGATCCATGTGAAAGGTATGTTATTGGAATGTTCTAATCTTGGGCAAACACTGTAGTTCTTAACTATTTTCATAGTGTTTGGTGAACTGAAAAAATACTCCCTAGACTACTAAGCATAGGCTCTTTGATTAAAATAATGAAGGCAATCATAGGAATTGTGGAAATGCTTTCATATTAAGGGAAGCATTTCTTCTGTGGAATGAATTAGCACCAGAATGATAAACTGAGGCATTGGGAGGAATGGCTGGAAAATTGCAAGATAACATTCCTCATGTCAGTCTGTGCTGCTTTTCTTCTTATCATTAACCAGCCATTAAAATGTTGTCATTGAGACCACCAGATTGCCATCCCAGTGGGTGGGAGTCTATTTATAGAGGTCAGCTTTAATGAACAAATACAGCAAACTCTGATTCCCAGACATTTCAGTGCAGAAAAAATGGGATTGAGTTACAGTAAAATGGGACTACTTGGTTAAACTAGAAAAGAAAAAAATATTTACAGCAAAGAATATCAAAATTATTTTTAGATTATCTGATTCATTAGTATTCTGCACAATATTGGTCTACACAGGCCTTTTAAAAACAGTATTCTATCTGATGTGTATTAACATGCTTTTGTTTACTTTATGGTACTTGGAGCTACAAACTAAAGGAAAAAGAGAGGTTTCTTATTTATTTGGTTAGTAATTGACAGCCAATTCCTATACAGCACAAGAGCAGTAGTGGAGTAGTGGTGCTTACTGGTCTCTGGGAGAGCGTGGATCTCCCTTGCAGTCATTGATGTCTCCCTGTTGGTGCGGCTTACTGCATGGTTATCACAAACATGCCTTATAACATGTTTATAAAGACCAGTGCTGGCAATTGGGCTGCAGCACCAGCACTCAAGCAGCATAGGATCAGGCTACCTAAAACATTGCTACCCAGAATGGATAAAAAGATACAAAAGAATATAAGAACAGAACTCTGAAAATGTTGGAAGAGAAAGTTGGGGAGAAAAATATTGAGGGTTTATGAGATCTTTCATTATGTAAATAGATACATATTTCCGGAATTTTACCTATCATCTTTTTATGTGCAGCATTGAATGCAACCATAACCAATTTAGGTCAGCACAACTCACCCATCTCTCTGTTCCTGTGGTGGTGTAGGCAGGCTGGTGCATGTCTGTGCCCAGACCCTCCCCCCAGAAATGATGCAGAAGTGTCTTAACAGCACTTTTGCAACATCCTGAGGCATGGAACTTGTGCCGGCTTAATCAGGGGTTAGGATTGTGCTGTCAGTTCTGTTTAGTTTCATCTGGTTAGTCTGTTACTATGTTCCATCATATAGCCCAATCCTATCCCTGACACTGCCACTGTATGGTGCCATCTGGCCACCATTGTTTCCAGAGCCTGCACTAAGACCGACGGAAATCTCCTTGGGGAAGAAGAGAAAGGACTAAACATTCATGACACACTTACTTCCTGAACAATGGAAGATGCCATTAGAGATACCATATTAGACACTGTATTATAGAACTAATATGGTGTTAGACAGAAGATTTTGTCTAGAGCAATGGTGGCAAACCTATGGCATGGATGCCAGGGAGGGCACTCAGAGCCCTCCTGGCTGGCAGAAGGCCATAGCGCTACCACCACACCTCCTGCCACACCCCCAGTCTGAATACACTGGTCCCATCAGATTAGCTTAAGGCATGCGCAACGGGCACCAGCTCACCCTCTCCGTTTGTTTCTGCTCCAGTGGGCCGGCAGTGTTCCAGGCATGCATAGCACCTGTTCACCACCACTGGTCGAGAGGGTTAAGCCACTGTAAATTGCCTGAAGTTAAGGTCTGAAAGTTGCTGGCTTGAAAACATCAAAAGCTGTGGGAGAAGAGACCTTGATTCTGAACTTTGAAATGTATGAAGATAATAAAGGCAGCTGTAGCTGAGTCTCTCACAAGGCAAAAGAGAAGCCAATAAAGTGAGATCAGACATTAATGGAACCATCTCAGAATGTAGGAAGTTCTTGACATAGAGAACCTCTGTCTATTATAAAAAACTTTCAAGGGTTAGAAAGCCTGCCCATTTAACTACCTTGAAATAAAGTCAGAGGATAAATTTGATGATCTGCAAGATGGTATATAAATACCTGTGTTTGTTTTCTTGACAGGTGATGGTGGGAGGGTCAGTTGCACTTTAACCCTTATCCTTCTCTGCCTAACAATCCCTTGGTGTTATTACCGACCTATGAACACAGCTATTTGTACAAAACTTCCTGATATTATCATGATTCCCTAGATTGTGGTCAATGTTTTATTAATGAAACAAAATTTCTTTAATTCTTAAAATGTTGTGCAAACCCTAGTACAGTAATCAAACTATAAAGAGAGAAATCACCAGTCTTTCCGCAACCTCCAGTTTTGTGTAAGAAAATGGTCACTGCCAATTCTGACAACACTGTTGTGAGGAAAATCTGTTATAGTTCTGGCTATATTTAGCAAGTTTCTTTAGAAGCTTGTTCTTATGTATAAATATAGTGATAACTCCAAATGGAAAGTAATAGAAAAAGAAAAACAAGAAAATATCCATTTTATAAAAGGAATTCAAGAGCTGAATATAGCCATCTTGACATCATCATAAAGGCTGACTCACAAAAACTGTTGAAACATTTAACTTGCACTGGAACAGGCGGACCAACTGATAGTATATAAAATTTAGAAATCATTAAGGAAACCCTTGTCAAGATATTAGCAATACAGATTGGACTGAGATAATAATACATGCACACCTCCTTTAATTGTGTCTCATGGTTATGAACGATGTAATTTTACATCCTGTTTGTGACCTGCACTACAGTAGGCTGGCCAAGTGGCTTGTACCATATCCAGCTTAGGTTAGGAAGTGAAAGGAGTTCAAGTCACAATAACCCCTTTGATCTGCCTGCCACCTGCTGTCTCCAAATGCCCTTTCCAACCCCCTACACTGGCATCCTCAGGCCAGGATGAACTTAACCCTGCCTGGCAAGGATAGGGTGCAGGGAGGCTGGCACAAGGATATGCACTGGCCTCCCATCCTCAGTAGTTGTGAACATGCTTTACTGCAGTGGTACTCAAACTGGGAGGGGGGATGTAACTAAGGTTTGCACCACCTGATCAGGGAGGCCTTCACATCATCCTATTTTGGACCTCTTCCTATGCAGTGGGCATGGCAGATGGTGGTCATGGTGAGGTACCATCTCCTAGCTTCCATGGGTTTTTTGGGCCATACCTGTTGTTCACCAGTCACTGTTTTTAAGAGGTTTGTTCCATTGCATTCTGCTGTAAATTACGCATCAAATGGTATATAACCTGAGGCATAGTGAGGGCTTCTGGCATCCACTGCAGTGCAGGCTCTGGTGCAATACCTGATGTCATGACATCCAACAGCACCATGACGTCATCAGTTTGCTCACACTCTGACTGCTTCCCAGTGGGAAAACTGGTGGAGCATGAGTACACACTTGGCAGCTCACCAGGAGATTTTACCTGAGCTGTCACTGACAGAGGTTATATGCTCCAACTTGTTATCAATGGAGATATAATCGAAGAGTGCCAATGGTTGAGCAAATTCAGCCAACTGGATGTTGAGAGGGCACATGTGCTCCAGGCAAAAGCAGTTAATGCAAATGTGACCACTCAGAATCCGATAAAGTGAAGTTACCCAACCAGCAGCCAGATAGGCACTTCTACCTGATTGAGTGCTGGGGGTGGTGGTGGTGCATGATTTAGCACTCACCCCCAATGGCACCTGTAGTAAGAGCTACATCATACCTCAGGAGTGGTGTTATGCCTCTATATATAACATAATTGTTTGTTATATATAGGAACAATTGTAGGTATTGTTCCTACAAATTGTAATTTTAGCAGTTTTGGTCAGTAGTGATGACACAGTCCTGGGTATCACCTGCCTAACACCTTATTGGTTCCATGCAGTGTCATAATACCTTCCCTTTTATTAACTCTTGAACAGTCAGTCTCACTGGTCCATTTTGAGTTAAGGAAATTTACTTTTTAGTAAAGTCAGTAAATAAGACAGTCACATTTTTGTTTTCTGATTTTTTTGGCAATAACTTTCAATAGAATAGAGATATTTTACCCTGTTTTTTTCATTGCATTATGCTGTAAATCTCATATCAAATGGTATATAACCAATTGTGATTTTAGTGATTTTGGTCACTAGTGGTGTCATCTCCCCTATGGGCATCACCCTGTGTGTGTCATACCTCCTGCACCCATTGTCTCCTCAAATGAACTGGTCCTGTCAAGCTTGACTGAAACTTTCAACTACCTAGGAAAGAGTGGTTTGCCAAAGGGAATATTAAAAGTCTGTAGCTGCAATCCTTTGCTTATTTCCCTGGAGGTGAACTGAACACAGTGGAACTTACTTCTGAGTAAACATGTAGGATTGCACTGTAAACTTGCTGTCAGTCTTGGAAATTGCACTGCACTAGAAAGCAAGCAACCAGTAAAGCTTTAAGGATTTGAAGGAATGTCTCAGATACAGGAGCACTCTGTTAATGGGCATTCATAGTCAATAGATATTTACTATAAATTGATATAGTATCAATTTATAGTATCGGTATAGTATCAGGCTTGTCAACCTGAAGGACCGCAGGTTGAAGGATCAAGATCTGAGTATTGCACAATGCTCCCATTACTTGCCCAGCTCCTTTCATCCTAGGAGTTTGAAAGCATGTAAATGCTAGTAGCTAGATACCACTTTGGTAGGAAGGTAACAGTGTTATGTGCATCTTTGGCATTTAGTCATATCATCAACATGACCACAGATACATCTTTGTACAACACTGGTACTTCAGCCTAGTAACGGGGATGAGCGTCACGCTTAGAGTCGGTCATGACTATTAGGACAACACCTTTACCTTTATAAATTGATGTATTGAAAAGAAAACAAAAAGCGTGGACTTTTTTGATTGTTTATAGCTATGTTCTGAGATCTACAGTATTAATCAGTCTTCTTTAGCTTCGCTCATCCTAACAATAGTGAGTATGAAGGAGTTGCTTTGTGGTTATGAAGAAGACTTTGTGGCTAAGAGAAAGAAGAACCCAGAGAACTTACTGTTCTAATAATGGAAGGGATGCTGATTTGTATGTGACCTTGTCCAACCAGCCTGACATCTCTCTGCCACCATGTACTCAATATAGATGACTGGGAAAGAAGTCAAGCTTCAGCAAAGATCGACTACTGTTAAATTTGGAACTGAGCAATTCTGAATAAGCAGAGGACAAGAAAGCCAGCTGAATTATCATACTATGACACAATGGCTATGTGACTGTAGTGTCAGCCAAATGGCATAATCAGTAGGCTCACTGTTGGATTGTACTGTCTGACTATAATTGATATATTCTACTGTTTGTTTTATATGTATTATTTAAGCGTTTCCCCTTTGAATCTTGTGTGGTCAAGGTCTATTCAATATTTTTTTTAATTTTATTTAACTGTATCAGATAGCTATCCCAACTTTTCACTGTACTGTCAAGATGGCTCAAATTTGCAAAAGGGACACACAGATGCCCCCCACACTACAGTTTCCTACCTCTTAATGGTGTGCTTTCTTCTAAATTCAGCATGACATTGCCCCTGTGCAGAGCAATTTCCTGCCTAGCTCCCAGAAATCCCAGCCTAAAACCAAAATGGTTAGATTAGGCTGCAAACATCTTGAGGGAAAGAATGCTTATAACACTTGCCCCTGCTTTATAGAAATCCAGAACAATCTCAGTTGGGTTGTGCTCCTATCACATCTGTTTGCACCCCAAGAGTACCATTTGTCAGATTTCCATTGTATGAACTTGATGACACATTCTTTTAGTAGGCATGAATGGCATCACCACATTGGTTTGGCTCCTGAAGAGCTCTCAACTTGCTTTCATTGTCAGTCAAGCTGTAATGAAGCAATGATCTGAAACCACAACGGGGTGGGTTATGTTCCTGTCACTGTTGAGAAATATCAAGAAAGTCCCTCATGCCTGCAGTGCTTGGTGGAAAGGGTCTACAAAGGACTGCTCCCACCATTTTTCCCTCAGTTTGTTAAAAAGACTTGAGCCTCTATATGTAACGTAGGAACAAATGGGTGGCTTGAGAGAAATGATGCAAAGCGTGACATCCTCCTGGACTCCATTCTGTTTCTATCATGATTTGGTGAAAGAGCTGCAGTTTGTCTGTTCAGTGTGCATTCAAGAAGGTTATTCAACAAAGACCTTTACTTTGCTCTTATTGCGATCCATGGCAGTTTAAGACTAAGCTATGGAACTGAACTTTCCTTGACAACGATGAAAAACAATGAAGAGCTTAGTCAGCAACCACAGTTGCCTGCTCCACAAAGAAGAGCCGTGTAGAATTCAAGCGAGCAAACCGCAGTCTTGGACACCTGATCATATGGGTCCGGGAAATGTAAAAATCAATGTTCCAAAACAGAAGAATCAAGCTGGGATCAATGGAGCAGTGTTTAAGCCTTGGCTCATGGCTTCTCATAGAACCCTATCTTAAAAACATTTCCCCTCAGCTTTGACGTTGAATATACGTTATGTATTTCAGAGAGGATCCAAGAGCATTTTTTTTGTTTCCTTCTCCGAAATAACAGTAACAGCCTCAGGAACAAATAGATATGCAGCTGGTTTGTGAGCTGTCAGAGTGGAGACTGCGTATGAAAGGCCGCTTATTTCTAAATTTTAGTTAGATTATAATATTTCACTAGTATAATCTCAATATGTTTTTTCTGTGTTTAGAATGGGTTTGTGATTTCAAGACTTGTGATATCTATATTGTATTGGCATCCATCAGTCTCGAAAGACTATGGTATCGTGCTCAACGCTGCATGTGAAGCACAAAGGCCTGGGTAGATTAATATGGAGGATAGGCTGTTACCAAGCTACCAAGCAGCAAATCCACCCTCTCCACGCCACTGAAATAGTCCAATGGAACGGCAGATTTGATACAATTGGTTCTAGCTGCATCACAGAGCTGGGCCAAGGACAGGAGCTCACCTTGTCTTGTGGGGACTCGGGTCTCGAACCCTGGCCTTCTGGTTAACAGGCACAGTGTCTTAACCATTTGCGACACCCGCAGCCCTAATCTATTTTTGTGATACATTGTGATATTCTCGTATTTTATAGATAACTGTTGTCATGTCTGTCTGGTTGAGTGGCTTAGAATTCAGACCAGTACACATGACATTTAAACCATATAATGGGTTAGATCATGTTGTTCTAGGACAGGCTTGTCCAACATTGGGCCCTGAGGGCCGCATCTATGGGCTTTCTAAGCCAAATGCGGCCCTCGAGCCTCATGTTGGACAAGCCTGTTCTAGGACTTTGGTCCATCTAAGGCTTGTCTTTAAATAAAACATGGAACTACACATGTAGCTTCTGGATTGTATACTGGAGAATTGGAGTATATGTGTCCTAGGGTGGTGTGAGATGGACTGGGACGCTTACCAGCGCTTCAACGTCGAACCTATGGGGGTGTATATGGGGGAAAGCCTCCGAGTATGGAGAAGACCCAATTACTCCCCCCCCTTGATATAAAAGACTTCCCTGATGCGGTGGAGGTTTGGACCATGAAGGACATGGTTGAGATGTCCTTCATGGACATGGCGGACAGGAGGAAGGGGGGCCCGAAGCAGAGAGGTATAACGGTGGGACCATCCACCAGATGGTACGCCCATGGGGGAGTACCCTCATTGGCGGGGACCTGGCGGGAAGAAATGGGCGGGGGAGTCGAGGATATAAGAGAGAGGGAGGGAGAAGTTGAGGAGGTTCTTTGGCGGGAAGAGGTGCCTTGGCGGGGGAGGAGCACCTACAAGCCGTGGTGCTTGAGAGAACCCTTTGAACCAGTCCCTGGAGACCCTAACCCTCGAGACGCAGGTGCCACAAAAGTTAGGATTTCAGTTAGGCCAGCATAAGCTCCAGCACAAGTCCTATGCTGGCCTAGGGGTGCCACAAAAGTTAGGATTTCAGTTAGGCCAGCATAAGCTCCAGCACAAGTCCTATGCTGGCCTAGGGGTGCCACGAAAGTGCAATAAGACACTTCTGTGCCACTCCTGGGGAAGTATTAGGCCAGTGCACAGACATGCACTAAGGATACCATTCTTCTAGGACTGGCTTCAATGTCTCAGAAGTCAGCAGATTACTGAAAGCAGTGCTAAAGATCTTAATAGTTTGGTATTCTGTAAAAATGTATGGGAAACATGGAGGACTTTCTCCAGGAATAACTCCAAAATTTGTTATCCTATTCTGCACTGGTATCATGTGAGGATTTTGTTCTTTATTGTTTTTGCATTGTTGCCTCATGCAGCCCCAATATGCAGACTGTTTGAAGTATAGTACTCATTCTGAGCATTGAGAATGATTGAAGCTACAAAGGTTACAGGAAAATCACTTTTAGGAATTTTGAAGCAATACAAAGAAACTTGTCTATGAGCACAAATCTAACCATGTTTATTCAAAAGGAAGCCTCGTTGTGCTCAATGGATCTTACTCTTCCTCCCAGGAAAGTATGTTGATTGCAGCCTATGAGCTGTGATACCTCAGGCGGCTGCATTTTCATATGACATTTTCAATGAATGTCTACAAAAAGATGAGACCATCTATTTTGATTAGATATGTACAGTATCTGTATGTTTTTGTATTTGTTGTGTAGTAAAATCATATATGGAAATTGGTATTGAGTATAGGGAATTAAAACAGTAGTTATGTAATGTTTCTGTGTGCTCAAAGTACTTTAGTCACTGGTATAATTTCATTAACTTCAGGATGTCTAACAGCCCAGTCCTAAATAAACCCTTTCCAGGGATGTGGAGAAGGCCATGGAGTTGTCATCAAGGTAAGGAAGCATTTGTTCCATTACCTCAGGATATGTCTCCACTACCCCAATGTGTCTCCTCAGATCTGTGCCAGCCATTTTTAAACTTAGAATTGAAGACAATAAAGGGGAAGGAAGAGGGATAGGATTCTGACTCATGCTGTTGTTGCTGGGATCAACTCTCTGTCCACAGCTCTCCTTTCTGTCTGCCCCTCTTTGCACAGACACCACCCTGTTCTTCCTACCACCTGCCACCCACCACCAACATGTCAACAGTGTCAGTGGATGTTCCACTGCCATTTGGGCTGATGGCCTCATCACATATGTTTGTTGTCACAGATGCACCCTTAGGAGGCTCTGGTGAAATGCCCTGTGTTCAATCCTAGAACATGCTCCAAGGTGAAGGGAAATGTGCACGTTGCTATAAGGTTATTGTGGAAAGTGTTCCCTGAGGTAAAACCATGCATGCATTTCTACAAATTCCCTGATAGTGAGACTGTTGCACCTGTTCTTATCCTCTTCAGTCAGAGAACTTAAGTTAGCAAAACTGTTTGTATTGAAGCATGATCTATCTAGAAACGCTACAAGGAAGTTAATGACTCACAAGGCTAAGACTATAATCTCCAACAATAATGGGGAAGCAAGGATGAGCATGCCATAGAACAGACAAGCCAAAGCAACATATGGTGGGTTTTTTATCACACAGCAGCATGTGTAATTACGGTTAGCCCGCTTCATCCTTAATATCCATGTCTAGAGCCTTGAGAGTATTAGGCAATTTTGAAAGTGGGCAGGAACAGACAGGTAAGGAGTGATGGAAAACATTTCAGAGTCTTAGAACAAACATTTCATCTGCATTAATCACTAACCCCAAATCCAGAGTACCTATGGGAGCACGTAAGAGACATTACATGCACCCGTAGTTACTGCACC
Organism: Cryptoblepharus egeriae; assembly: GCA_030015325.1. Lineage (NCBI taxonomy): Eukaryota > Metazoa > Chordata > Lepidosauria > Squamata > Scincidae > Cryptoblepharus > Cryptoblepharus egeriae. The sequence goes on from JAREYC010000004.1 coordinate 51,678,653, forward strand.
TCCTAAGAAAACCTATGGGAAATTCATATTGCAATCCAGAGTAAATTGTTCTTACACCAGAGCAAGACTCCCCATAGTTACTCTGGATTTTGCCCTGAGCTAACTATGGCAGGTCTGGCAAAACATATCACTTTTGTAAATATTATGGGCACAATCTAGTCACTGTTCAGCTGGTTTAAATTTATATCGATTTCAGTTATGCTTCTTAGCTGTATTTACTTTGGACTAGTTGATAGCTCTTTTGAGGTTGTAATTGAGGAAAGGTTGAAGGACCAGCAGCAAGGTTGACTCTGGCAACTACAGTTCCTGAGCACATGTAGTTGACAGGTTATAAAAAAGCCTGAGGGGTGGGGGTAGTGTTTAAGAGGTTATAAGAGGCAAAGCACTGTTGTCGGCTGCCTACATATGGGGAGGAGTTTAAGGAGCTATATGTGGAGCTATCTGAGGAGCTGTATAGTGGATACAATGAGGGCAACCTCATGTCTGCCTTCCCCATCCCATGAGTAGGAGTAGAAGCATCCCGAAAAGAGTGGGACAATCCTCTGCTGCTCCAAGCCATTTTTTTTATTTCTGCCAGATCCGAAGCAGTGGGTTCTTTTTTTCATCATCACGTTGATGAAAACTGGTTGATTCAGAGTGGTTGCTAGGTCTTTGTGGAATATCCAAAAGATCCTGAGAGAAAGTGACAGAGAGACACTGACTCAGGCGGCCCTGCTGTGCCCAGCAGTTCTTGTTTTGTTTCCACAGTGTTTCTCTTCTTTTTTCCACTTGAAATGAGAGAAAATGACTTTCTCTGTTAGTTGCCAACAGCCATTTGTTTTACATTCTGTTATTCACTCTATAACTAGTTCAAGCCATTGACTCTTGTGACGCTGCTGTTTTTCCTGACTTTTACACAGGTTATTAGAGGTTAAATGGATTTTTAAAAAGATATAAGGATTTGTTTTAAAGTAGTCACAGTTAAAATGAGCCATAATACATATATAATAAATTATAATGTATAAAATTATTTTAGGGTGGTAAGAATTAATACCAAATTAAGAGGGGAAGGAGTTGTTTCCAAAACCAATTGATGGCATTGATTTCTTAGGTCTTTGATTCACACCCACAGAAGTGAAGAATTTAGTTCTTTTGATATTTTTTAAGAACAAGAAGTACTCTTTGTTTGCAGGAAAAAAATGCACAATGGAAACATTCTTAGGCAGCCCAATCCTACCTAAACATCTCTGAGCTGATACTGTGGTGCCGGCACAGGTTATGCTTCATTTCATTGGGAGGTTTAGTGGTGAAAAGTCTCAGGATATGGGCCCCTTACCCTGGTCAACTTGAATGCATGCCAGTGATATTGCTGGTATCAGTTTCAGTTGATCCATGTTGGTGGATCAGGCCTGGGAACGGAATAGTATACAGTCCGCACCAGTGCTGTTCATTCCACACTTCTGTCAAGCCTGATGCTCTTGCCCGTCACCTTCATCCCTGTCCCATTATATCCCTGCCTCCCTGCACAACACTTATTTAAACTACTCTGGCAGATGCTGTTCCTTAATCTGATGCTCTGGCCTTCCCAGTGATTCTGCAAGCATGTGTGCTGTCCCTGCATGCTTCACTGCATGTTTATATCGGCACTGTCTGCAGAGGAGTATATGCTCTGCTGGTGTAGAGGCTAGATTGCGTCATTACTAGATTGCGTCATTACTGTGTCATAGATTGCGTTATTGAGATATTGCCTCTGAAGGGCTGAAGAGTATTTGTTTATTTGAAGTTTATTATGATGATGATTTAATTATTTAAAAATACACCTTTTCCACGAAACAAGGTGATTAGAGAAAGGTTTTCTCTGATCTATGGAGGATGGGTTTGTCACATTTAACATCATGTGGCTTTTGTCAGTGTGGCTGAGCTGTATATCTAGCTAGCATCTTCAACCAATGTGTGGACAATAATTGAAACCCTTTTTTTAATGAATTACCTTATCTTGAGGAGGCCTCCATGATTGCCCCTCAACTACACATTGCAGCACATGACTCATTGGCACAGCAATGCTGGTGCTGGAATTGGAAAGCTAGTTAGAATTGTGCCCTTTGTTGACCTTGAGGTAGATCTTCTGCTAAATTTTTATTGTTATATCTAGTCAATTTAAACCTTGGTTTATGCTGTTGTATTTTTAGTGTTCTTATCCCACCTTTTGTTTTGATATTTTTTTTACATTTTACTGTTTCTTTTATATTGTTGTCTTCTAATGCTTTTTACTTTCAAGATCATATAGAAATATTTAAGTAAATTCAAACATATGGAGCCTTCACATGTGGTAGGGTATGTTTAGAGACATATGAAGCCAGAAATACATATTAACCCTTTTCTCTCTGAAGATTAAATTTCCAAAATTTACTCCCCAACAATGACATTGGCTGACATCTTTCATGAATTATTTGAATTTATTTGTTTATTTAATATATAAACTTCTACCCACTTTATCACCCTGAAGCACACTCAAAATAACTTTTTTTTTTGCAAGTAATGTGTATTGTATCCCTCACCCCTAGCCTATAAGCAATATACAAAATTGGCAGGGTGGGAAGAAATGAGAGTCATCACCTAGGGATGGGACCTTTCAGAAATGCAACAGACTGGCAGATGAAACAGTGGAGCAACCTCAAGAAGGCTGCAGTGGTTCAGTGGTTAGAACGCTGGAGTTAGAACATATTGCAATCCAGAGTGCTTGCCTGGAATTTTGCTTAGCAGGTCAGCAGTTCAGGACTCGAGTACTGTGTGATCTCGAGTACTGTGTGATCGAGTACTGGTGTGATCTCCCATCCTTAGCCCAGCTCCTGCCAAACTAGCAGTTCGAAAGCATGCCAGTGCAAGCAGATAAATTAGGACCACTTCAGTGGGAAAGGCAATGTCTTCTGCGATAGGCCGGCCAGGTTTCCCCATGTTGTGTCCATCATGGATTGGAGGGAAACTCCAATCCATGACAAGCACACACTGTTTCACACACTACAAATGCTGAAGAATCATATAGCCTTTTTCCTAGACAATGACAAAGACTGATATGCAAGATCGTATAGTTTTACTGTGTGATGGGAAACTAATCTAGGTAGGCAAAGTCACTCCTGAGCCTAGGAGAGATTCATAGTTATGGAACATTGTGCCTCCAACTCTGATTTACCAGCCATACAAGGGAGAGTACTATCCTGAAGAGTCTCTGTTCTAGCCCTGTTGGTTCCATATCTTTTTTTAAAAAAATAAAAAACCTGGTTGCGTGGTATATAAGTTAGCATGGGAAAAGTTAGCAGAATAAAATTTACAACAAATACACCTTCCCATTTTCTTCAAGTCTAATATCTGTTGGATTTTTATTTTTTATTTTAATTAAAAATGCCATTAGAGTGTAGTAAAGAGGTTTTCTTCTCTTTTCTACTGTCCATTAACAATCTAAAAGAATAAACACTGTCTAACTCAATTATTTGTGATCTGGGTCTGTTTTAATTCAATTCTACAGTGGCAGAGAACCAACTGTTAGAAACCAATGAACCATTTATCCGCAATGAGAGAATAACCCTTGTGCAGTTATTAGTTAAAGATGGACAGGGGCCTGATTCCTCTTCCTTTGGCAAGTGGTGTTTCATGAATTTGATCTGACTTCATTAGATCCCTGGTGCTGGCAAACTAAGCTGCTGCCCACAGTGATTAAAATATATAGGCTCAATCTTACAACTTTTAAGCATACTTGATTTAACTCATATACTCAGCATTAAAAAAATTATCTGTACAACATCCTGGAGACAAAAGGCATTCCCACAGATGGTGGATATAAGATATGACAATATGTGATATTTCATTTATGCATAATGATTCACTACCAAATATGAATGGAATAACATTAGAAGAACTTCAGCATGCCAACAGTAATAAGATCACAATTTATTCCAACAGGATCTATTATTGAAATGAGAGTCCATGAATAAAAATGCAGTGAAGTAGGCCAAAGTACACTGGACATTTAACCATCTTTTAAACTGTGATTTGTAGGGTTCATTTATGTTAAGTCAAATATGTGTATAAAAAAATCAGTGTATAAAAAGGTTGGACCTGTAGAGCAAAGGAAGAGTGCAAGACTTCAGCCACACTTAACTTTAAAATCTCCAGACTCACCTAAGTGACAGATAGAGCTAAGGCAGAGAAGCTTAGGCTTGGAAATTTTTAAGGCCAAGCCTAGATATTTCCTCTAGTTCTTATTGAAGTGATCATGTGGAGTGCAGCAGAGTTCTGCAACCCTATTTTGCCTCATTTCACTGGCTTTTGCTCGAAGGGCAAAGTACTGTACTCTTCAGTTTGGACCCCTAAATGGCCCTGACCTGCTGCCCGCTGGTGGGGTGGAGGGAAGGTGGAGAGGAGACATTTTGGGACTAGGGTCCTGGGGCATACTGGGGGGAGGGAGCAGGGTGCAAGGGGGTGGAACTGGCAGAGCTCAGGTACTTTCAGGTAGATCTTCTGCCATATTTTTATTGTGATCTCTAGTCAATTTTAACCTTATTTTATGCTGTTGTGTTTTTTAGTGTTCTTATCCTGCCTTTTTGTTTTGATTTTTTTTTATGTTTTACTGTTTCTTTTATACTCTTGTCTTCTGATGCTTTTTACTTTCAAGATCATATAGAAATATTTAAGTAAATTCAAACATATGGAGCCTTCACATGTCAGGATGAGTAGCCCAACGCAGAACTCCTCAACTCTGTGCTAGGCAAATAGCCAGTGGAGAGTTGAGTAGCCACATAGTGGGTGATGTCCTTTACTCAGGGGAAGGAGAAGAAAGTCCCTTTGTCTGAGGAGACAGCAGCAGCTTCCTCAGGAGTGCTGGATGCCATCGTAGCCATTTTTGGTGCTGCAGAAGCCCCGCATGCCAGGCAGCTTAGGATTGGAATGCCTGTTCAATAACCATGTGAGTTGGCAAATGATAGAGCTAAGCCAGGAGATGGGCCAGCACAATCCTAACTTGCACTTAGACTGCACTGTATGCAGCACACGTTTTGGGACTGCTGCCTTGCTACTGCAGGAAAGGTTTTCCCTTTTTGGAACCCCAGTATATCTGCAGGAGCCTCCACCTCTGGAGGTGGCCTAAATCTGAGCAGATGGGAACAACCAGAGGCTGCTTCCATCTGCCTGGAATGAAGGCTTGGCTCCAGCATAACTGCTGGTCTGATCCTGGCCCCTTGCTGCCTGCCCCAGGAATGCTCTCCCCTAACCCCAGAACATTTGTTTCTGCCTATTCTCTTCTCTCCCGCTCTCTCCCAACTCTGCACTGGTCCAACTCACCCTGCACTCCTTTACCATGGTATGGTGGGGCTGCACAGGATGGCAAGCATACATCTCAGTATGCTTGCCCCATCTCAGTCCATAGTGGTACAGATGTGCCTTGCAACACTTTTGCGACACTTTCTGAAGCACCCAAGAGCACTTCAGGATTGCACTCTGATTGAAGTAGAATGGATTGGCATTCTATCAAGGGGTTCCCTGTACCCTGTGTCTGAATGCTGCTACTTGCCAGCTGAGAGTGAGCCTGAAGAGTAAGGTAGTCCACATGTTCCTCCATCACCACCAGCACTGTGAACAAAAGTCCCAACAATGGTGGAGCTACAAGTTGATCACTTCTACAATGGATCAGAACAGGAACATTCTGCCTCTTTTTGCTCTCTGCAAACAGACAGGCTGATCTGTGTGGAGCATGTTAGGTGTGTTGTTTTTACAGTATTTTTCAGCAGAGCCAGTGGGAACAACTGGTGGCAGACCTCAAAAAGAGGGTGAAGTGGGCAGGTCTCCAATCAGACTTCCCATCTCTGTTCTTGCCCATCTGGCTGCTTAGAGTAGAAGTCAAGGAAGTGACAGAAGTGGCACCAGTGGTGGAGCATATGTGCATTAATGCATTTGCAAATTTTTTTTTCCTCCCAGGATGTACTTTAGCAGAAGCAGATCCACTGCCCCAGTTCAGGTGATAGATCTGCTGGAATTGCCCCAGGATATGATTACTGCCTCAGGTTGCAGTCTTTAATTTTTTAATACTGAAACAGAACATCGGTACAACTGTATGAGGCAGTGCTCATCCTAAGTACATTCTGAACTCTTAAGGATATCTTAGGTCATTCTCTTGATTGAATATCAGAATTTCAGTGCTGTTGCTTCTGATAGTCTGCATTATGGGACCTGTAACCTTGTTGAAAAATAAATACTACTGGGAGTTGCTGCTAAAATATTTAATTCTTGAATATTCTCATCCAGCTCTAGAATGAAAAAGGATTGCAAGTTGTAGAATAGGTAACCCAATTCCACTGAGTTGGACACGGGACTGAGTTAGTGATTTTGTGGTTTGACTATGGTCCATCAATCATGGCAAAGTTCGTTCTCTTTCTGTCCAAGGAAAACCACTACTTCCCCACACAACATGTCATTACCATCACAATAGGATCTGCTTAGTAATAGCATTTGGAATAGATCTTTCACTTTAAAGCACTGTTTGAAATCAAAGTTTCCTTCCTGTTGCAACTTAACTTTAAAACAGACGTGTATATCTTTGGCATACAATCTTACCTTTTCTTTCTCTGCATTTTTGTTTCTGGTACTGTGCTTTAGAATCCAGAATTATTGTTATACTTTTTAATGTGTTCAGTAAGGAAACAGATTCTCCAATAATCTGACATAATTCTAAACAACAAATTTGAAACAAAGTTTTATTCCAAATTGAGTAATTTATTTCCAAGCCTATTGTTCACTCATATTAATTACAACCACCCCATAAACATTCTTATATTTTCTAGTCAAATGGTACTCAAACTGGGGTCACAACATGTCAGTGGGAGTCAGGAAAGGGGGAAAGTAGCACTGTGTTCCCCAGGATCACACCCTGCAGGAGAATGGGGAAGCTGTTTTTAACCTTCTCAGGGGTGCTGTCGAAGATTTGGTGGTCTGGAGAGCCCTGTAGGGTACTTGCAGAGTTTCCCACCGCTTGAAAACAGTGAAAGTTCCAGGAATGATGAAACTGGAAATCTGATGTCCAGCTTAGTTGTGGTTGAAACTTTCGCTCATTTCAAGTGTAACTCATCACCTGGAGCTATACTGGTTTAAAAAGTAGCCTTGATATGAAGGCTGTGGTAGGACATTGAATGTGTTTTTCTTTTTTTGTGAAAGTGCCCCTCTCTCTCTCTCTCTCTCTCTCTCTCTCTCTCTCTGTGTGTGTGTGGAATTACAGTAATTCACGCAGGGCAATATTTTTGTATGCCTGGGTTCTACAGGATCTGAAGTCAGTCTCTAAAGCCATGGAGGGAAACATTTTCATGTACTCAACATGCCTGTAAGCTTCCTTTTCTGTGGCTAATAGCAGTTTCTGGTTTTCATTGGATCACACCATCACCACCACATCCCCATCTAAACTGCCCTTCCCCAGCTGTCTGCCTTTTAAAAATAAGCTTCTCTGAGTAAAGGAGAACCTAGAGATGGCATGAATCAATTTCCTTTTCTTTCTCAAAAGGAAGTCTTTTGGTATCTCTAAATTATCTGTTATTTAACCCAGTGATTTTTTAAAATAAAGAACAGTAATGCATTTTAACTCAATTTTTATATTTTCTAGTTCTGTTTTGATGATTTGTCGTATTCTTCTGTATTGCCTTGTAAGTCTTATACATGAGGAAGGTGAAGAAGTGGAGGAATACATGTCTTCCTCTGACCTGGCATGCTAGCCAATTCCTCCTAGTTTTGTGGGAGTGTTTTGGAATAATAAAACAATTATTATTTTAAAATAATAGTCTTTAAAATAATAATTGTATACTATACTAAGAATAATAAAATATTCTTTAAAATAATTCTTCTTTAAAATAATATTTTATTATTTGTATGTGATTAGGCAATGGCAGGACAGTGTTATGCATGATATGCCCTGTATAATTTAGAGGGCTCATCATCCAACTGATCCAATATGTTTTGTTTCTTACTGACTTTCTTCAAAAAATAATCTGGTCATTTGCAGAAGGAGGTAAAATTGCATCAGTGATACGTTCATGTGTTTGTCCAGTCTTGTAGTCTTATTATATGACAAAATGGTGCTATAGATTTTATTATGACAAAGTACTGGATCATGGTTCAAATACGAGGAGAGGTAAAAACCTTTGTTTTCATGTATAACATCTATTCTCACACTTAAGATCACTACCTCTTTGCTTGCTGTTTCTTTATTAATTTTTCTCAATAACCTCTTCTGTATCAGTTTCTTAAGCCAATGTATTCATGAATCAGGTAAAACTGCAATCCTGGAGCATACAGTATGTACTTGGGAAAAACTATTTGTATTGAGCAGCTAAGGCTCCAATCCTATCCACACTTACCTGGATGAAACCCCTACTGACCCCTACTTGGGACATATTTCTAAGTATACATTCATAGAACTGGGCTCTAGATTTTCAGGACAAGCCTTTCTCCTAAGAATTTGTTCTGTTGCTAATCTTTGTTCTGATCATCCCTGTATTCTTTTAAGAGGATACTTAAAAGGGTGGCACTGACTTAAGAACTTGGGAGATGGGGGGACAGTATGTATACCACTCATACCATCAGAGTACTGATCTTGAGGGGGAACTGCAGACAATTGGACTTGAAGGGGTCTTCAATTTCAGGAGGCTGCAGTACCCGGTCAAGATTGGTTTTGCTATGGCAGTCAACAAGTCCCAGGGCAGTTGGTTAAAGTAGTAGGGGTTGACTTGAGGACTGCTTCTCACATGGTCAGATCTATGTGGTCTGCTCCAGAGTGAGCTCACCCAGCAGCCTAATGATCCTAGCACTTGAAGGTAGATGGTCTACAAACTAATATGGTCTACAAACAGGTCACTAACTAGAGAATCAATGGTCACAGATATTCTCATGAATTTTAAAATCTCCTTATTATGTCTTCATCAAATGTTATGTTTCAAATTTCACTTCATCATTTTTTAACATCAGCATGCTTTGCTTTATTCAAACTACAGTGGCGCCTCACGTAACAGAATTAATTCGTTCCGGAGGCAGTTTCCTTACATGAAACTTTCTTTACGTGACGCGGATTTTCCCATAGGAAATAATGGAAACTCAGATGATTGGTTCCACAACCCCAAAAATATTCATATAAAAATATTAAATGGATGTAAAAATGATGACAAAACACTGGAATTGAATTCAAAACATGCATTCAATGTGCATGATCTTATGAAGTCTACTTAGGCTGCAGTCCTAAAGACACTTTCCTGGGAGTAAGACCCATTTAACACAAAGGGGCTTACTTCTGGGTAGACATGGTTAGGAGGCTGCAATCCAAGACACCTTCAAAGTGTCTCCCCACTTTCTCCTTCTCTCCATCCTGAGCCTCTCTCTCTCCTGCTCCCTTCTGGCTAGCACTGAGCTGCTTCCCTCTTCTCCACTGCTCTTCTTTCCCTCTGCCCAGCGGACACCCAGCCACAGGAGGAACAGCATGGAAGTATTGCTTTCACTATGGGCAGGTGCTTTAGGCAGCCCTGACACTTTTAAAACAGGCTGCTGGCCAGCGCATCTGCCCCAACTGCCAACAAATGTTTTCTTTACGTGAAGCACTTTCTTTATGTGAAGCAGAATCCTGGAGAAATTTTTGTTTGTTACGTGAAACATACTTTACGTGAGGTGTTCTTTACGTGAGGCGCCACTGTACTTATATTTTTTTCTTAATTTGTTTTCCTTTTCTTTTGTCAATGCCTATACTGTAATATGCAATAATAGCGCAAAACCAATTCAAGATACAAAAACAACAATTCCTTATACAAAAATTTGGAACCATGACTTTCAATAATTGCAGGATGTTTCCAGACATGGCATAGTTGGGCTAAATTTCAACTGTTCATTGCAATTAAAGGAAAGTTGATCAGATTCAGAATGGATTAAAGTAGCTAAATACTGTAGCAAAGCACAGGTATCATGCTAGCTCTTAATAAAGAGGGGAGGTTGGAGCATATACATGATTTGCACCTGGATATACATCACCCAGTTGATTGATTATTGCTGTGTGGGTTCTAATTTGGCCAACAATCAAAAGATGAACTGCCATCAGTGGTAACAGGATAGAGATATAAATTGTTATGTTGTCATTCATATGTGGGCTGTGGGTGGCGCAAGTGGCTAAGACACTGTGCCTGTTAACCAGCAGGCCAGGGTTCGAGACCTGGGTCTGCCCCACAAGACAGGGTGAACTCCTGTCCTTAGCCCAGCTCTACGACGCCAGCTGGATCCAATCGTATTGGCTCTGCCTTTCCATTGGACTAATTCAGTGGTGTGGAGAGGGGGGATTTGCTGCTTGGGTAACAGCCTATCCTCCATAACAATCTAACCCAGGCTTTTGTGCTTTGCATGCAGCATATGCAGTGCTGAGCACGATACCATAGTCTTCCAAGACTGACGTAGGCCTGCATTCATATGTAGTGTTTAAGTGGGTAAGTTCTCTTTTGTTTAGCAGGGGAAGAGTAACTGGCCCTCCTCATCCCAGCAATGTCTTTTATAGTGTTCTGCTGGTGTTCTTTTTCCATCTTTTTGGATTGTGGGCCCTTTTGGGATTGGGACCCTTTAGCCTTTAGTTTTTTTTTCATTTTCTTTGTCAACTGCTTTGTGAACTTTTAAGTTGAAAAGCAATATATAAATACTGTAGATAGTTAGTAGTATCAGTTTTGGGAATGTTTGTATTTTTTGGCAGTACAGCAACCTGGGTGTGCCTCTGTTTTCAAAAACTTTGAATAAGGAATGGTTCCTGCTAACCTTGTTGCTTGTTCAAGACTTTATGACAGTTGGAAGCATTTATTTATTTATTTATTTGGTATCCTGCAAGTATGCCAAACAACAGAATGCTATTGCTTAATATCTGAGGTCTAAAATATAGGATTTGGTATTCTCAAATGATGTGAATCTTAGCTGAAAACACAATTGTTAGACAAGAGCTGCCTTCATTAATGTCTTCCTTACAGTGAACTGATGCGTATCTGATATAGACAGACACAAGAAAATGGATGATAGTGCAAATGTGTTTTAAATTATAGTGAGAGTTTGAGTTGGCTTTGAGTTTGAATGATATTCCATATAAATGATGAGAGGTTAAGGCATAGCCTGGAGCTGAACTCTGTTAAAGGAAGGAAAATCTGATATAATTCATATAGTGCAGTCAGATGGATTCATTCATAGTAAGCATTTAACAATACAATAACAATACTTAGTAAGCATTTACAAAAGCTCTCAGTATTGTAGGACCTGATTCTGCATCTATTAGAGATCAAATACCTTCTATCATAGACATCTGTCTAGCTCTTTGCCTTTACAAGAGAGAGATTGCACCTATGTGAAGATAGATATTTGGACTGTCTTCCAAATAAGGTCTGTCAGGTAATAAGTTTTAAATCTAACAATTGTTGATTAAGATTCCACTAATTACATGTGTTATTAACCCTTAGATGCCCGATGTGGTCCATTGGACATTTTCAGAAGTTAGTTTTGTGGTTTTTTAAAAATTGAATCTATTATTATTATTTGACAACAACCTATGACTTTTTACTGATGATTAGAGAGTTATAAATCCAAACGCGTGAATGTTTTGAATTTACAGGCTTTTCTGTAATTGAACCATCTAATCCCACATGGTACATTGGACTTTTCACTGATTATTCAATATAAAAAGGTCCATTGGCAGTCTTAGGTGATAAAAGAAAACCAGGATTCATAGGTTCAATATTTTGCTAGCTAAAATTATAATCAAAATTCATAATTTCAAAATATTTCAAATAATTTCAATAATATTTCAATAATTTAAAAATAAATATATGTACAGGATCATACAGGGTCCATTGGCCTCAAAGTCAGGGTCCACTGGCCTCAAAGTCAGTTGGACCTTGGTGGTCTTTTGTGATAAAAAAGCCAGGATTCTAATTAAAAGATAATTAATAGCATATACCTGTATTTTGAATTCAAAAAGATAATAGAATAACAGAGTTACTGACATATTGTGTGCAATGTGCCAGGATAGAAGGCACCAGTGGCACTAGAAAAATTTTTATAATTATATTTTTCACACAATCAGATGTTATTGACTGGCTTGTTTCAACCAGACATGGAATGCCTGGTTTTTGATGTTATAAATATTGTTGCAAGATTACTGTCCCCAGCAGAGCTGCTTTTTTAGTCTGAGCATGGTAATTTCTGTGGCCCCAGTGCTGTTCAGGTCCTGTTCCAGAAGTTTTGGAATAGCACCAAGTGTGTCAATCACTACTGCCACCACTGTGGTCTTCTTCACAGCTTTTCAATTTCCATTTGCAAATCTTTTATTTTGTTGTTTTTCCCTTTCCTTTTCTTTCTACTCCGCTGTTCCCTAGTATTGCTATATTAATCATTTTTACTGTTCTTTCTTTTCAACTACAGTTATAGCTGGTGTTTTGTGTAATAGATGTTAATTTTGTGCAACAGATGTAGGCAGAAATCCCATAATATTCTGGCATCATTCTCAACAACTTTTTTTAATTCTGTGGCCCCACCTCCTGTTGACTGCAGGTAGGCTGTATTTTTTTACAGGCGTCCCAGTATATGTTGATACCTTGTCATGACTTTGTAGTCTTTGACTGATCTTTCAACTCACTGTTTTATCTGCTACTTTGCAGAGATGGCACTTACTGTTATTCTTTCATTTTTGCTTTTATTGCATTTAGGTAGGTGGGTTTGGTCACATGCTCTTCTAACAAGAATGATGATTTCTTGATGATTTCTTGTTAGGGTGCCACTTTCATGCTTCTAGATCTGGGTTGACTGGGTGCCAGTTTCATGCTTCTAGATCTGAAATTGACTGGGTGCCAATTTCATGCTTCTTGATCTGTGGGTTTGGGCTGGGTGTTGATGAGTCAGCAATTCATCAATATTAAGTGTAGGGGCCAAAACATGTTGTACACCTTTTCACCCCTTCTGGTTTAAATTTCCAAAAATTGGTCCTTAATGCGTGTCTACATCACAGAAGGAATACTCTCCCCAAATTTCACACTTCCAGGTCTAGCTGTTTTGGCTGAATATGAGTGAGTGAGTGCACACACAATCCTAACCATGTCTACTTAAAAGTTCAATGGGGCTTATTCTCAGGAAAGTGTCTTTAGGATTTCAGCCTAACCCTACAATCCAGAGTAACTATGGGAGCATGTAAGAGACATTACGTGTACCCGTAGTTACTGCACCATCTAATGAAAACCTATGGGAAATTCATACTGCAATCCACAGCAAATTGTTCTTACACCTGAGCAAGGACTCCCCGTAGTTACTCTGGATTGTGCCCTTAGTGAGTCTTCTGTTTTATATACATAGATTGAGAACAGTGCTTTAAATTTATGTACTAAATGATCAATATGTAGTCCAAAGGTGCCTTGTAGCTATGCCATCACCTTGAGCAAACCTCCTTCCTCCCAGAACCAGAGTAATAGAAATGATAGTATATCATAAGATATATAAGTATATCTTAGTGGGACATCTTCTATGTCTAGTCAGATCGACTCTTATACACATACTTTAAATCTCTGTAAAACCATTTCAACTGGCTTTAACAATAAAAGAACTGCAGTTATGTAATTGCATGTAAATATCATAATTTGAAACAGGAAGACGGAAAGCACCATCCTATACATGTCTACGCAGAAATACCGGTGGGTCTCATTGTGTTCAGTGGTGCTAACTCCCCGGAACATGTACATAGGATTGCAGCTTTCGCGAGGAATCAACAGAAGAGGCACAGGATCCATTCTTCAATAGACCAATGCAATTTGTGGGAGACACACAATTCTAATTTTCATGTATACTGTGTTATCATATATTGCCATTCCAAGGGGAACTGTGGGAGAAAAATTGTGGCAGCGGAGAAAAAACTGGCAGATGAGTATGTAGTCATCATTACCTGCAATCATCAAGATGATTGAACAGTGACAGTGAAAAAGGTGAGTGGGTTTTATGAAAACTTTCATCCTTCTGTAGGGCAAAATTCTTCCAAAAAGCATTGTTATTAATGTACTTTGCCTGCTTCAGAAATTGGAGGGTCAAAGCAATTCCTCATGGATTGCCTATAGAAACAGCTCTTAGCATATGTTAGTTGTACAGTATATGTACTCTCTGGCCACAATTCAAGAAAGAGTTAAACATAACCCATCAATTTCAGTCTTGAAAAGCAACCAAGTCTATAAATAGGTCTGTAGTGTGTGCATAGTATAAATGGAATACTTTCTTGGTCCGTGTTTTGTCTTTATGCTCATAAAAACCTTAGTTGAAATTTTGGCATTATACAATATCATAATGAGTGACTGTTTTCTATGACTAGTTACCATAATTAATTATTCCTTTGAAAATGGAAGCATATACCATGCATTATTATCCATTTTGTTCAGCAATTAAGTTCTGAATGATCATCTGAGAGCTAACTTAATTGACCCTAAAACGGTTACAGATGCATATATCCAGACATGGTAAAAACCACCCATAAGTATTTACTGGTCCAGAGAGAAATTTGCACATGAATGGTGTCAAACAAGGAACTTTAATGCACTGCATGCATGGTCCATGATACATAATATGGGTAGGTGGGCTTGATGATGTGTATGAACTGTAAAGCCCATGAAACTCAGGACTCCAAGTTAATCTGCCAGGTTCTGCTGTGGAACTGCCTCCTGTGGTTCTGTTTCATGACTCAGACAGCCAGTACTTTTTAAATGAAAAGACAGTAACTGTAGCAATGTGCCCTTTACAGTGCAATGTGCTTTATAGGCAGAAATATAATAAGCAGCTTTCCTCAATATCAGGATATTGTGATAAGGAATGTTACATAGTTAAATGATTTTGGGCACAATTCAGAAGTGCACTGGGGGTTCCCTACCTATCACTGGGCTGACCCAACAGCAAGATGCTCCACCCTAGTTACTCTGGAAAAGGTGTGGGGCAGCCTAAGGCAATATAGGCTGCCCCAAGACAGGTGGATCTGGGATGCCCTAGCTGGGGCTGCCTAGGCAGTTCAGGAGAGGCATGTTGAGGGCGTTTTAGCATTGCCTAAAGCAGAGCAGTGACTGTTTCCAGAGCCTGTTTCCAGGGCAGAAATGCCCTCTTCCAGCTCCTCAGAGTTATACCACTTCAGGAGCAGGTATAACAATGAGTAAACCCATAGGGGTCCATGATAAGGCAGTGTAAGAATGGCAGTGTTGACAAAAAATCTGAGTTCTTAGGCAACCTAGCTGTAACCCCTGCCTCTCAACTTCAGGATATGGCACAACTACGACAGCCCACAAACCTGGGGATACAGCAGGCCAGTCTAAGAGCTTCAAGTACCATGAAATGTACTGCTGTACTGCATTCCCCTGCTGCAGCTATTACTGGTTATAAGGAACTCCTGGGCTTCCTTATAAGGCAGGCACCACAGTTGTTCTTTGATCAGTGTGATCTGTGGGGGGGTTTCCTCAGGAGCAAGCTCTTCCCATCTTACTTGATGCCTGCTGAGCATGCTTTGGAGCAGCTAGGGAAGCCCAGGCTTCCTGACTCTCTGGATCCAGCATAACTCTGCTCTGAATACAGAACAGTTGGGGTAGCCTAACAAGGGCTCCTCCTCACTGCCCTTACTCTGAATTGTGCTCTTTGCCTGCCAGGCAGTTGTTAAAGACATGCATGTGTAAGACATCCAGCAGAAAAAAGGTAAATCTGCTGTTTTGAGCAAACTACTATGGTGCATTGACCTGTCACAATTCAGTATTGAACCCTAATATTATTTGAATAACTAATTTGCTGTTATAGATGGAATGTTGTATTTCTGTCCTGATCATGATTTGCTGCACAAGACATCAATACCTTATGCCTCATCTACCCTCACAACTATAAACCAAATTTTCATTTAGCCATCTTAACTACTTATAAAATCCCCTTTCCTTCCCCAACTACAAAAGCTTACCCCTTCTTATTTTGTAAAAATTGTCAACAATAAGAATGTTAACTCATTCTTAACATAAAGAAGGTGCTGCTGGAAAGTTGACTGGATAAGTGATGGTCAGTGATGATTAACTGTAGTATTCACACTCTTTTCCAGCATCATAATAGGTAGATAATATCTTTGAATCCCAATGTCACACTATGGGCACAATCCAGAGCCAAGTTCAGCCTGCTCTGCCCTAACTGCTCTCTCCTAACTATTCTGTATCCAGAGCAGAAAGTTATGCTGCATCCAGAGAGTCAGGAAGCCTGGGCTGCCCTAACTGCTCCAGAGCATGCTAAGTAATTGACACATGGGGAGGATTTGCTCCTGAGGAGACACCCCTCAGATCACACTGAACAAGGAACAGCTGTGGTGCCTACCGTGATGACACAACTCTGCACATCACCCAGTGCAGAAGTCTGTCCATCACCCCTGGGAGGCGCGCACTCCCCTACCTGGACTGCGCAGCTGCCAAAGTTGGCGCCTGCACAGTTGTTTCTGAAGCCAACTGGCTTCAGGAAGAGTACTGCGCAGGCACCATCTCTGATACTTGCACAGTACATTTCTGAAGACTTTCGGCTTCAGAGGAGACTGTGCAGGCATCAGAGTTGGTGCCTGTGCAGTACTCTTTCTGAAACCATTTGGGTGCCGCTCCACCTCCTGAGCGAGGCAGCGCGGACTTCCTCCACGCTAAGGAAGTCTTCTCTGAAGCTGTTTGGCATGCTCAGTGTGTTTCTGCGCAGTGCACCTCAGCTGGCTGTTTGGGCCAGCTCCGAGAACAAGTGGCAGCTTCTGGCTGCTGCTCCGCCTGTCAAAGGACTGTCAAACTTCTCCGGCACATCACCCCATACGAAATGTGTCACCCAATGTGGCCCACACCAGCTGCACCAGTCTGGTGACGCCACTGAGTGTCTGCCTTATAAAGAGTCCCTGATGAGATGCCAGTACATTCTACAGTGAATACAAGGGGCTTCTTGGAGTGGCCTGCTGTATCCTGAGGTTTGTGGGCAGCCGTAGTTGTTCCATATCCTGAGGTTGAGAGGCAGGGGTTGCAGCTAGGCTGGCCAAGAACTCAGATTTTTGGTCAACACTGCCATTCTTACTCAGGCCTTATCATGGACCCCTATGGGTCTACTCATTACTATACCTGCTCCTGAGGTGGTATAACTCTGAGGGCTGGAAGAGGGCATTTCTGCCTTGGAAACAGGCCCTGGATTCAGAGTAACTGCTCTGCCCTAGGCAATGCTAAACATGCCCTCAACATGCATCTCCTGAGCTGCTTAGGCTGCCCCAGTTAGGGCAGAGCAGGTCCACCTCTCTTAGGGCACCCTATGTTGCCTTGCTCTGCCCTAAGCCTCTTCCAGAGTAACTGGGGTGGTAACTTGCAGTTGCTCCACCCTAGTGATAGATAGTGCAACCCAAGGGCTCTTATGTGGACAGATTAGTTGCTCTGGATTGTGCTGTAAGTTGTCACTTATGCCATCACCTGTTACAACTGTATATCATTCGATGAACAATTTCATGCAACATGCAATGAAACAAATCGTGTTTAATTATCTCTGTTTAAATTCTAAATTCTATTAAAGTTATAAGGAAAAAAAACAGCAGAAATGGAGCAATAGTGCATTACCATGTTCACTACTCACCAGGTTGCTCCACTCACTGCAAAGGATCATTGGGGTGACCTCCCACTATATGTGACACAAACCCAAGTGACACCACCTTATTTAAGGTTTGTAAGTTTTTCACTTCAAAATTGTGTTTGTGTATATGACTGAGTAACAGACCTTTGCGAGCAACTCTCTCAGTTCAAATTTCAGTATAAGTAAAAAAGGTAAACCCTGATAGCAGATGTCCAAACAAGGGAAGCTCATCAGTGTCATATCCTGGATGTGAGTTTCCTGCTGGCCACTGTTGGAAACAGGATACTGGACTAGATAGACCCTTGGTCAGATCCAGCAGAATTCATCTACTATTCTTAATTATTGGAAGGGAATAAATCTTGTGACTTCTCCACTTGCCAGATCGCCCCCTGCTGTGTTCTCACATGAAACTGATATCTCTCAAAGGGTTTAATTGCTTTTAGGGATGTAATCTTGCTGAAATTTCCATAACATGGTCTCATCACTAGTTTGCTGCTCTTGTTAAATCTAATGCATTTACTCATTCATTCAGAATATTGATATGTCACCTTTCTGCATGACAAGCTGTGTCATCAACTGGCTTCCCTCTTGAACTCTAAAGAACTGTTATTAGTGCTGTATCCAGTCTCTACAATGTCTGCCACATCACTGCTGTGCCAATTATTTCACCTGTATTCTTATACTATATACATAACTTTATAGGAAATGTTTCTGCTTAAAACCATTTTGTGTATTATAAACACTACTACTGTTTAACAGAAGTGGTTTTGTTTAACTCAAAAGTGTTCACTTTGTTACATATGGTCATTGTGTTTTCCTTTTCTGACTATTTGGCTATAACATTTGATAACACTGTTTCCTACATTCTACATGAAATTGTTCATAAAATTTTAAAAATTTTAGTCAGTAGTAGTGTCACTTCCCACATGCACAACACCCAGTGCACCCCACACTGCCACATCCCTGAGCAATACCACTGCTTAAATATTGCTTTGTAGCTACAGAAGCATTGCTGAGGACCAAGGAGGTTCTGAAATGGCTGGTGAAGATGTTAACAAGAGAGGGGAGGAAGGAGGACTTCTATATGTTGAACAAGCAAGCTACCCTGGTTGTGGGGCACAGCAATATAGACCCTAGACCTTTACTGAAAAAAGGGAGAAACCAATGAGCTTAAAGTGGACATAAGGCACACCATGGCTAGAGGAACTGAGCCATCGACATTGAATATAGACAACAGACTGGCAGACTGGCACATAAGTCAGGAAACTTGTTTGGCCCCATGAATTGTTTGCCAGAAACCTGTTTACCCCATGTCTAAACTAAGGATAGCACTACTGCTAATTCTAGCACCAAGATTCCCAATATCCTCCAGATGAAATGGCAAAAGCCATGGGCAGATTCAATGTCAGCTACCCCCCACGCTACCCCTGGTCACTACCCCCATGTCACAAGTGCTCCAGAAGAGCTACTTCCCTGACACCACCACAAAGAGCCCGAATGAAGTCCTAGGCTGTGCATAACTCAGGGTGGTCTCTATGGCTCTGCCCTCTTTGGCCTGCAGCAGCCAATGGGGTACTGCCATCTGCCTCTGCCTGCTCCCCAGCTGGGGAGGGGGCAGAACGGTCAGTGTGCGCCACTGTGCATCAGTGAGCGTGCGCCAACTACATTTCATTTGTACATTAAAAAGTCTCTTCGCCTTTTGAAATTACGAAAATGTCTGGCTGATTATTGTATTGTCACATATGCTGAAGTTATTTTAGGATAATGAGTCATTTCAAACTTGCTTAATAAAAGCTTTTCATGGGGCATTATAGGGGATCCTAAATCAATTTTTCTCCTTTGGAATTTATTCAAGGGTGTGCAAGTCATACAAACTAGCAGCTGAATATGAAAGTCAAAACTGCCATAGCCATGGACTTAATTAACTGGTAACTTTTTTCAAAATTCTGATTAAAAGGAAATAAAATGGTATTCTTTGACTCTTTTGTGCTGATTTGAAACAGGGCTGTGTGTGTTGAATCCATCATATATTTACAGGCCTTGGGCAGAGACCGGCTTTCATTTGTCTCTGACAATTTGGAACCATTTGAGTTATTGCACTCTATATAACAACAAAAGCGGTTTGGCATAATATATTATTTTAATTTTGTTTGGTGTTCATCTTGAAAGCAAAGAGGACTTGGCAACTTCCAGCAAAAGAAATTGAACAAAAGCAAACTTTAAAGCAAATAAAATACTGAGCATCATAACAAATTGGCTGTAAAGTTCAGAAGGAGCAGTGCACTTATCTAGTAACCACTTCTGTTCCATTCAGACTTCTGGAAATATTTCCATTCTACTATGTGGAGGAAGGAACAATTAACCACAGTGGAAGCAAACCTTGTCAAGGAGATATTGTATCAGTCTTAAGTTAGAGTCAGATGTGAAGGTTGTTGCAATAGACTATTTGGATACATGAATTTGTTCTATTCATTTTTACTCTCATCAATGGGCTGCAGTCAGGGTTACCATATACTGGTATCAGAACCAAAAAAGAGGACAAGTTTCCCCAAATGTAGGACACCCACAAAAATGTAGGACATGACAAAATATCTAAAAACAATTCTATATATGGCTTCCATATGGTTCTTTTAAAAGCTGTATGACTTATTAAATTCAAAATGATTACATAATTTATTACACATACCGTAATTCTTGAATTTCAAAAAGACTACATGATGCTCACTTACAAAGAAAAGGACAATGAAGATTTTTTTCCAGGACACAAGGCTAAAAAAAGAGGACATGTCCTGGAAAAAGAGGACATGTGGTCATTCTGGCTGCAGTGGTTCAGTGGTTAGAATGCTGAGCTTAGAACACCATGCTTGACTGAAAGGTCAGGAAGTCAACCGTTCAAGATTTAGTACCCAGAGTGTAGTTGGTTCCACAGAGTCTTTGGAACTCCCTGCCACGGGATGTGGTGATGGCATCTAGCCTCAAAACCTTTAAGAAGGAATTGGACAAATTCCTAGACGAAAAGATGATCATGGGTACAAGCCATGATGGATTTGTGTTTGTGTGTGAGTGCATGTGTGTGTGCATGGATAGATGCATAGATATATAGGTGATGCAGATTCAGCCTCCATGGGCTGCCATACCTTCACGTGCCTGTGCAGCTTGCTTCTGAGGATGTGCAGATATGCTTTACAGCCCATTTGCAACACTCCTGGGCTGTGGTTGTAGGATTGTGCTCTCAATCACTCAATATTTTCATTATTTTTCTTGTAACCTATCCAACAAACTGAAGTTCTCTGCCATTTTCTTTCTCTTGATATTTAACTAAAATCAGGGTGACCAGATGCCAAACTAGAAATTCCTGCACAGCAACCCCAAAATTCCTGCCAGAAGGCCAAAATTCCTCCCAGTCCATGCCAAAATTCCTAATAAAATTCCTACCCACTTAAAAAATTTGTACGACACCCCAAAAACGTAGGACAAAATGTAGGACATGTTGAAATGAAGCAAAAATGCTTGTATTGCTTTCCTGTACTTCATTCCAACACTTTTGAAATTTAAAACCTTTTAACATGCCTGATTCTTACCCAGACATGTAAGATGCCCTCAAAGCAATTTGCAGCAACATGTTACTTCCACGTATTTTACTTAACATATTTTACTCCAACATATTTTACATGTCAGACTTAAGACATGTAATTGTAAGACACTCTCAAAGCAATTTGCAGCAACACAAGGAATGTCAGTGACATGCACACCGTGCACTCTCACACATGCACATACACATCCATGCATTCTTACACACACACAAACACAAGCTCACCTCAATTTTGGGCTTGCTGTTCAGAAATTTGTGTTTGGCATCTGGTCACTCTTCCCAAGTCTATGCATGTCTACTCAGAAGTAAGGCCCATTAGAGTAAATGGGGCTTACTCCCAGGGAAGTGTGGATGAGAGGGTGGCCTTAATTGCCCTGCTCTCTGCTTTTCTACTCAGAAGTAAGTTCTTGCCAGCTGGGGCAGCCGCGGGAGAGCGGTGGGAGGTGTGTGCACCAGCCCCAAGTCCCCGCTGGCAGGGGAAGCCTCCTGAGAGCGGCGGGAGGTGTGCGTGCCAGCCCCAAGTCCCCGTCTTTTTAATTTAAAGGGCCAGCAGAAGCTGCCCAAATGCCAGAGCCCGGAAGGGCTCTCTCTTGCCCCGGACAATGGGGTGTTTTGCAGGAGACCTCCGGGGAATACCGGAGGTCTGGCAACCCTGACTAAAATAAGTTGATGTATTCGTTATCTGATTTTAATGCAAAGGATGCTCTTGTGCCACTCAGGGACTGGGATCTGTCGTTCTGTCATTGCAGGTGATCTCCTGCTCTGTTTTGTTTATAAACACATAAAACACACAGACATATAGCCCAATCCTAAGCCTCTCTACTCAGAAGCAAGTCCAATTTAAGTCAATAAGGCTTACTTTCAGGAAAGCATGAATAGGATTGCCCTAATCATAATTCCTTTTCACAGGAAATCATTTGCTTGGAATGCTTATCTATGTATTGTTTTAGCATCTACCTCCAATTTATGACCCATATCTACAGAAATTATGTTTAGTTATTTTCCTCCTTTGATTATCCATAAATTCAATTGTCTTTTACTTCTAGTTAAATTGTTGAATTCATTTTACAGATCCCGGCCTGTTTTTTATTGTATGTTTTTTTACTGAGAATTTTGTAGGTGCAGCTCAACATGGATGTTTTTAAAATGCTGCACCTGCCAGAATTCCCTGTTCTATGCAATGGCTAAAGGTATAAATAGTGCTTTGGGAATTTGCCTTTACACAGGAAATGGGGTAAACATTTAAAAAAAATAATCTATGAAATTTGATATTATTAGCAAGCATCTGCTGCATGTTGATATTCCTGTTCAGATCAGCTGGCAGGCAAAGAATGTGATTGGAAGCGACTGATTTCTAAGGTTTTCAACCAGTCCACTCTAGTCTCCTTGGGAAAAGGATAGGCAAGAGAACACATCACAACTGGCTTTGAGTGTGAGAAATGGCATTAATTATATATACTCAAGACTGCAGATTGATCTTGAGAAAGAATACTGTTAGATGTGCATATGTAGGCAACATGATGAAAGTGTAATTATTTGTTGACAGAGAAAATTATCCACATAGATGAGAATCATTAGAACTTCTCAGAACATCTTACTGGCAATGCTTTCACACAATTTAGAATTTGCATGTGGAACTTATTGTGGCATTGTTTAGTAAGATTCAAAATGTGCTAGTCATTAACATGGGAACTGATTATCAGCTTATAACAGTGATTTTTCAACTATGCTGCCGATATGGGGTGACACCCCATCCTTCCCCCAAGCTTCTGTAGCAGACCTGCAGACCATTCACAGTACACCAGTGTGCTATGGCATACTGGTTGAAAATTGCTAGCTTAGGGTAAGGTTTGGATAAGCAATGAATGGCCCAATCCCATCTGACTTTCCAACATTCAGTCATGCTAGTAAGGTGTGCATTGCATTCTATGGTGGTGGGGCAGTCACAAATGTCTCCTGAAGGTTAGGAAACATTTGTTTTCCTACCTTTGGGTTGCATTGCTGCTGCATATGTGCTGGAATTTTGATTAGGGCTGGGCTCAAAATCAATCCATATACGTTTTTAGATTATAATCCTGCTCTATTCCAAATCCCTATCCCAAAATCCCACATGCTTCTAGGTTTTAGTTCTAAAAGTATGCACGAAGGACAACCCCCTTTTTATTTCTTTTTTCATCTTATTTGCAGAGAAAGTATATTAAGGAAACCAGTCCTCCAAGTGTGCCATAGCACTTGTAACACCACATTGTACTACAAACATCCACACTTCAAGCTGTGGAAACCAGACATACCGTATATCTTGGTACTCCTTTACCTTTTATTGCCACACAAAGAAAATTGGACATCACGTCTTGATTTTATAGGCCTTTTCTACTGTTTCATTTCTCTTACCATGGGTCTGAAGTTATGTAAGCTGCAATCCTAAAGACACATTCCTGGGAGTAAAACACAATGGGGCTTACTTTTGAGTAGACATGGTTGAGTAGACCATGTCTACTCACAAGTAAGCCTCATTGTGTTCAGTAGGTCTTACTCCCAGGAAAGTGTCTTTAGGATTACAACCTATGCTTTTTTAACCATCAGGAAAGGAGAAAGAGCAGTGTGAGACACCTGTTTTTACAAAGCAGATAAAAGAAAGTGGTAGCATCTCAAGCTTTCTTAAATGCTCACAACACAGGCCTGTTTTTCTAACATTTCTTTCTTAACCATTCCTCATTTCTTTTCTTCCTTGAAAAAAGAAGAAACACTTTACTAGTAATACTCTGCAGTTCCCTATAGAATTTCAACATGAAATCCAAATGAAGACTGGATATGCCCCTTGTAAATCAGGTACAGCTGTTTCCTAAATTTTGTTTTCCTTTCATTTTTAATTTTTTTCCAGTAATTAGCTTGTCTTCCAGAAATACCAGATGCCCCTGTAGTACTCCTGAGTATAGTGAGACAGTGATTGCCTGCTTATGATCTATGAATTTTTACATCTTTCTTACATCCTAGGTAATTACTCTGGAAATCACCTTTTCCAAGATAATTAATATTACCACTGTTTGAAAGGAAGCCTTAAATGAACATCCTGGCCAGCAGTTCTCCAGTCTCTCTTGCAATCTGTCTTCTGAATTCAGAAAGATCTGTTTAGGACTCTAGAGTCCTGTCAGTTTTAATCTGAAACTCTGTAATTTCTTGATCACCTGTTCTGTGGTGATCATAATTTCTTTATGTCAGGTTCTTCCTCTCTTGAGAAATGTATGTCTGTTTCTGTCATCTAATGTGGACTCTCCTTTTTCCTAAACACGGAAGGAAAGCTTTAAAATCATGCGTTTAGCACTATCCCTCCCCCTCATGCAATAAATTGCCCTATCTCTGTTGAGTGTATACACACACACACAATCACAATCACACACACAAACACACACACAAAACCAATTTATGCAAAACAACTCTGTTTTACAGCTGGTCTATAATCTATTATGTACCATTTGGATACTTATAGCACAATCCAAACCTGTGGGCTGTGGGTGGCGCAAGCGATTAAGACACTGTGCCTGTTAACCAGCAGGCCAGGGTTCGAGACCCGGGTCGGCCCCACAAGACCGGGTGAGCTCCTGTCCTTAGCCCAGCTCTGCGATGCCAGCTGGATCCAATCGTATGGGCTCTGCCTTTCCATTGGACTAATTCAGTGGTGTGGAGAGGGGGGGGGATCTGCTGCTTGGGTAACAGCCTATCCTCCATAACAATCTAACCCAGGCTTTCGTGCTTCTCATGCAGCGTATGCAGCACCGAGCACGATACCATAGTCTTTCAAGACTGACAGAGGCCTGCTGCTTTAATCCTAACCATGCCTAATCATAAGTAAGCTCCATTGTGTTCATTGGGTCTTACTCCCAGGAAAGTTTCTTTAGGATTGCAGCATCAGTGTTTTCCCTGCTAATTGAGAAACTCTTTTAAAGGAGTACAATTCTGCAGTGTAGCAGATGAAAAGCATCTATTCCAGTGGTTTTCGGGACCAATCCTCTCCCCCCTTCCCCCCCCCCCCCAAAAAAAAAAACAATATGGCCAGGCCATCCTGGAAGTAATGTCATGGCCAGAAGTAACTGGGGGTTAGGACTGCAGCCTTAAATGATATTGGCAGCACATATATAGTTAAGAGGAGCCAACAGTAGATTGGAGAGTAGAAGATTGTTGCAGAAGTCAACATGATGAAAGATAAGAGCATAAGAAAGGTCAGAGGCGCATTCTGTCCAGCATCCCATTTCCTTTAGTGGCCCATCAACAACTGCCTCTTGAAGATGACAAGGGTTTGAGCTAATGTTTTTGCTGAGGTGACAGACAGGAAGACAAATGTTTTTGCAGTGTTATGGAGAGGTTGTATCTTATGTAATTTGTGGCATTTATTCTGGCTTACATGGAACAAAAAATGTCACATTATGTCATTTAGCTTGTCCATAGCAGCGGAGTGCCAGAAGAGCTAGTTCAACAGGTGAAGCCCATGACAAAAAGAAATGGCAACTCCAAACCAGAATAGCAGACCTCATACCCAGTGGTGGGCTCCAGCAGGTTCGCACCTACTCTATAGAACCGGTTCTTAACAAGAGATAGGACATATAAAGTTTAAAAATAGCCATTTAAAAGTGGCTGCCAGATGGGCAGAGAACCGGTTCTTAAATTTTTTGAAGCCCATCACTGCTCATACCCATATATAAACCCTGAAGAAAAATAACATATAACATATAAACAAACTTATAAATTGATTTATATTTATTCATACATAATTTTAATTGCAGGGAATTTGTTATACATTTTAACTTGAAAAAGAAAGCCCATCCTAAGTACAACTGCTTGATTTAGAGAGTTCTTGGTTACATTTCATGGAAAAACTTAAAACAGTAAATACAAATTTTATGACGGCCCAAGTGATTTCAATGTGGTTTGGCTCCTGCCTTAGAATATGAATGGAATAAAGTGAGCCAAACTATCTAGAAATCAATTTTAATGCTTGAGTTGCCATTCCCTCCTGGCAGATTATTTTTCCCCCTCTGTGTCGTGGTAACCAAATTCCCATGTGGGACTTTGGGTTAGAATGAAAGCAGAGTCCAAAGCTTGGCTAATCACCCTTTCCCAGACTGCAGAAAGCTGGCTCACAACATCATTTGGTATTTCCCTCAAGGTGAGCCAGAAGCTGATGTTACAAGTGCATGTTGTTTACTTATGTCTGGCCAGTTTTTCTGCTTCTGTATCACAGCAGAGACCACATTTTTCCTGGCATCCTAGTCCTAAATGCATTCACCTGGAAGGAAGTCCAGCTAATTTTAGTGGAACTCATCTCATTTGGTTAAAATATGGTCTTCCGGTGTGATCAAAGCATTGGCATCTATCAGTCTTGAAAGACTATGGTATTGTGCTTGATGCTGTATGCAAAGTATGAAGGCCTAGATAGCATAATATGAAGGATAGGCTGTTACCCAAGCAGCAAATCCCCCCTCTCCAAGGCCACTGAAATAGTCCAATGGAACGGCAGAGCTGATACGATTGGTTCCAGCTGCATCGCAGAGCTGGACAAAGGACAAGAACTCAGCCTGTCTTTTAAGGACCCAGGTCTTGAACCCTGGCTTTCTAGTTAACAGGCACAGTGTCTTAACCACTTGCGCCACCCACAGCCCCATACTTGAATTTCAGTATTCACAGAGTTGCTTTTGCTTACAAGCATGTGCTTGTTCAGCAACATCCTATGGTTAGCAAAGTGAGCTAACTCTACCCGCTATTCTTCCTGTCATCTGCATGAAAATTATTCTAAAATGCAACTGTGTTGGGATCTGTACATTTGTTTATGGGCATAGGTGGGTCAGTGACTCTCTCTTAGGAACATGTGAGCTTTTCTAGGAGCCAGCTAGGAGAAACAGATCTACATCTGCCAGTGATGACTAAAGCAGTGAAACCCACTATAAAGGATAGTGTACTAGATTTTGTGCCCAATAATATGGGTACTTCTGCCAACAGGACTGTTCAATCTCTGTTAGTGCTGTAAATGGAGTGATGAATAATAATAAATAATAAACTTTATTTATACTCTGCCTTTCTCCTGGAGGGACCCTAGGAAGCTTACAACAATCCATAAAAACATAACAATAAAAACTGAATTCATTAAAACATGTAAAACAGACATCTTAAAACAATAAATATAAAACATCTATGTTAAAACCACTGATTAAAAACCATAATAAAAATAGTTGTGCGATAGAAATAGCCAGGCTAAAAACCAACAGACTAAAAAGTTCAGAAGGCTGTTCTGAAGAGAAACTTTCTAGGCTACGCTGGAAAGTTTTGAGGGAGGGAGAGGTTTCTAGATCAAGAGGGAGGGAATTCCAAAGAGTTGGTGCCACTACTGAGAAGACCCTATTTCTTGCCGCCACCCCACATACCTCCCTAGGTGGTGGCAATTGTAAAAGGGCCTTCTCTGATCTCCTGAGAGAATGAGCTGGATCATTCCAGATATAGACAGTTAAATAGACAGTTCTTAAGATAACCTGGGCCCAGCCTGTTTAGTGTTTTTATAAATCAAAACATACACCTTCAGTTGGGCCTGGAAATGAAAAGGCAGCCAGTGCAATTGCTGGAGGAGTGGCCCGACAGAGTCAAATCATCTAGCTCCAGCAACCACATGAACTGCAGCATTTTGAATTAATGTACGTAGTTTGATTTTTAGTGTAGTTTGATTTTTGTAGCATTTCGAACTACAGTAGTCTAGTCTTGATGTCACTGTGGCGTGGACCACTGTGGCCAGGTCCACCTGTTCCAGGTATGGCTGCAATTGGCGCACCAAGTGAAGTTGGGCAAAGGCACCTCTGGCCACAGTCGCTACCTGGAAATCCAGGAGCAGCTGCGAGTCCAGAAGAACCCCTAAGCTCTGAACCTGCTCCTTCAGGGGGAGTGCAGCCCTGTTCAGAGTAAGTTGATAAGACCATCACATGCATCATGGATTTCCTAACCAAGAGGATCTCTGTCTTGTCCAGATTCTATCTCAGCTTATTTGTCCTCATCCAGGTTCCAACCATCTCCAGGGAGCACTCTAATGTCTCAACAGCCACCTTGGATTGAGGTGGAAAGGAGAGATAGAGCTGGATATCATCAGCATACTGGTGGCACCCTACTCCAAATCTCCGAATGACCTCTCCCAGCAGTTTCATGTAGCACACAACAGGACCACTATAACTGCTTGTATACAGCACACAGAGCACTCAGTCATTGCCAGAAGAGGTATGATGACCATTGGGGTGAACAATGAGAGGGAGTATTTGGGAATTTACTGTAATAGGAGGAACTGGGGTGTTGAACGGTGGGTCTGGTGGCAATTGTGCAGACTGACCTTGTCCACCACATTTGGCCCTCCTTGCCTTCTGTATTTCCTCGGTTCTAAACCAATTGCAGAGCTATCACAGATCTGAGGAGGCCTACAAGTCATCAGGAATGTTGATATCAGAATATGATATATCAGAATATGCAGATGTAACAAAAAAAGTTCCTTACCCTACAATCCAGAGTAACTACGGGAGCACGTAATAGACATTACGTGTACCCGTAGTTACTGCACCATCTAATGAAAACCTATGGGAAATTCATACTGCAATCCACAGCAAATTGTTCTTACACCGGAGTAAGGACTCCCCATAGTTACTCTGGATTGTGCCCTTAATCTCTTTAGTTGACCTCCTCTTCCGCATCATGCAGTGCATTCCATATCATGACATGGGTGCATTCTTCAGTGTGTCAGGGATTATCAGTTTGGATGGGTGACTGTGGGCATTACGATTTCTCAGCTTACCTATCTCACACAGTTATTGTGGGAGAAAAGCAGGGGAGAGCTTTCAGCAAAACTCTAACCTGAGTTTTTTTCAACACTCGGCCTTCCTTACAGTCCAACTCTCACCATCCTATATTACTATTGGGAAAAATCATAGCCTTAGTGATGACTATTGGGAAAATCATGACCTTAGTTGGCTGTCTTATGTGATGTCTCAACTTTTAACTAAGTTGTCTATGAGTGCCATAGCTTTCCTTCTAAGAAGTGAGGGCCTTTTAATTTCATTACTGCAGTAATAATCTGTAGTAATCTTACTGGCCCCTGGGTCCCACCAAAGAAACTCTGTCATGGAAAAACAGTTTTTCCATGTTTCAATAGTTTCCCCCCCCCCCTTTTGCTTCTGCCCCCTCAATGTTCCGTGTTCCTTTTCCTTCAGGAGAAAGGAGAGATCACTGTGGGCAAGATATACCCAGTTGAGGTTGGTGTGGGGCACCTGTATGGAAACTGCTTTGTTATCTATTATTGCTGCAAGGGATTATAAATATTCATCATCATCTTCATCATAGTAACAGTTATATAGTCTGGCACTGGACTCAGAATAGCATCACTCAGGATGTTGCTTTCCCATGTCTCATCATAAACACACTTTTTAAAATCATTAGTTTCTCATATTTTTTCAGTTGAAGACTGATGGCCAGGAAGCACAGAAATATGTTTCTATCTTTTCTGCACACCTTTTACCCTTAGCTCTTTCACACACACTGGCAAGAAGAAACTGTTTTATTGCTGTAAATTGTTCTGGGTCCTCACTGGGAAATAGTACCTGGAAAGACTCTCATTTAGAACCACTTCCACATTGAATCAAAACCAGCTGTTGCCTTAATTTAGCAAAATTATTTAAAGGTGGTTAGGGGAATACATTTAACACAACTTCACACATTTTTCCAAAAGATGTTGGAGTTCTACTGTGCAGTTAAACTGGATAGAAGGGATAGAGAGTTCAGCATTTGTACAACATATTCTATTTTATAACCATGTTGTGGTTTAGAAATGCAGTCCCACAGGTTTTGTTCATGGAAGTTGTTTTAAGCACCTTGTTACTGAGAAACAAAGTGGAATTCAAAAAGATCAGTTTTTATAAAGTCAGTTGTTATTGTCAGGTACTCCTTTACTTGCAAAGCAAAGGTTATTACCCTGTTTAGAAGTTTCATCTCTTGGGATACCAGCAAATAAAAATCCTATACACACTTTCCTAAGAATAAGTGCAGTAGAATACAATGGGACTTATCTCTGGGGAGACATGTTTAGGATTGCACCCTATGAAAATATGAAATACTGTTACTGTAATTTGGTACCACCTGACTCTGAATGTGACCAGTATGTTTGTGAAATAGTGATAAAGTTGACCAGCAGTTCAAAGGTTGCAAAATAAGTAAAATAACATTGACACTGCATACTTAAACTGAGTATCATTATCTATTTTTTTAATAGTGTGGACACTCTACTGAGATTGAAGCTGCAATCCTAATGCCCATTTAGACTGGCATAAGTCCCAGCACATGTCCGGTGCCTGTCAAGGGGTGTCAAAAAATTAAGTGGAACTTCGGTTCCACCTCAGGCAAAGGGTTAGACCAGTGCACAGGCATGTGCTTGCCTCCCGACATAGGAATCCAATACCAATGAGTTGTGCCGGCCTAAGTTAGGATTGCATCGTAAGTGACGGAGCCAGAAAATTGATTAAGGCTGCAATCCTAAAGACACTTTCCTGGGAGTTTAGACCCACTGAACACAATGGGGCTTACTTTTGAGTAGACACGGTTAGGATTGTGCTCTATATAAACTTGTAGTTGGTAGATAGCCCATGAGATTTCCCCCCAAAATAAAGCATTACATTTCTGGTTTATACCTTGTCAGAGATAGGAGGCAGAATGCCAGTTGCCCTGTCACTTATTAAATCACTTCAGTGAAGAAAACTTTGGCCAGTGGTATCACTAGGGTTTTGGGAGTGTATACCAGGTGATACCTTAACATCCCTACTAGCCAAAATAGTAAATATTGTTATATTTTCAAATAATACCATCACATTATATAACATTTGATGAGTAATTTAATGCAGAATGCCATGAAACAGTGTTGAAATATCTGTATTCTATCAAAATTAGAGCCAAATAACCAGAAAAGGAATACACAATGGCTTTATGTAACAAAAAGTGGTTCTCCATTGGTTCCTCCATGACAGGATCAGTCCTTGTGATCTGGGTAGCTTTTCTTATTAGGCAAGCAAATCCGGTTGAAAGACTTCCTAAGGGAAGGCAGATAGAGGGGAACTCCTTGAGTTGTTGCAAAGGAAGCTGGAAGATGTGTCAACTCTGCATTGACTAACATTTTTTTTCCTTAATTTTTTCAAGGTCAGTGAACCTATGGTCCCACCAGTGATATGCAGTGAATATGGTTTAGGTTGGTAACAAGAATAACCTTGGTCACTGTGTAAACTCCATGGCTGAGCAGTGAGTTGAATCTTGCTTTTCCTAGTCCAAATGTAAGACTGTACACTGGCTGTCATATAATGTCTAAAAGCCCTATAATTAGTCCCTTGATAACGTGACACTTATCCACAGATACAACAGGGAATGGCTGAAATATTTAGAGGTCTCTCATTAAATTTAAAATTGTGGCTGGAATATTTGTGTATATCTCAGGACAACATGTTACCAACCTACGCCATATTCACTACATATCACGGTGCCTGGAAAGAGATCAAGTATTCTAGTTATAGATCACGAATAAAACCATTCCAGATTGATTCATGTGCATTTCCAAAATGTGGACCTGTGTTGTGTCACTTTTAATGATAAAAATGCCAACTGTATTTGGTTTCTGTGGGTTGCCAGGCACTGAGTCATGTCATGTTTTGTATTCTGTATTTTGAGTTCCAAGATCTTGATTCTGCATTTGTTGTTCCAAGTCGTGAATTTGTGCATGCACAATCATATCTTCAGTATATTCTCCTAAAGATTCATTTAAAGTACCATATAGGCAGTGGTGGGCTTCAGGGCGTTCTCACAGGTTCTATAGAATCTTTTGCTAAGGAGCGCTTGGTTCTGAGAACCAGTTACTAATAGGACATAGAACCTGTTGTTAATTTAGATTATTAGGACATAGAACGTGTTGTTAATTTATTTGAATCCCACCAGTGTATATAGTGCTGCAGCGGCTCAGTGGTTTGAACACTGGAGTTAGAACCCTGCTTGACCGGAAATCCGTTCAACAGGCCGGCAGTTCAAGATCCGAGTTCTGCCAGGTGGGGTGATCTCCCATACTCATCCTAACTCCTGCCAACCTAGCAGTTCAAAAGCATGCAAATGCAAGTAGATCAATAGGGACCACTTCAGTGGGAAAGTCAACGTCCTGGCAACAGGTCCCTGCAACATGCCGGCCAGGTATCCCCATATCGTGTTCAACATGGATCGGAGGAAACTTCAATCCACAAGAAGCAGACACCATTTTATATGGTATAAATGCTGAAGAAATTGCCTTTTACCAGATAATTTTTCATGACAATGTTAAATGTTTTCATGAAAATGAAAATTATGAAGCATTTTTCATAATGAGATTATCCCCCAAATCCAGAGTAACTACGGGAGCACGTAAGAAACTTCATGTGCACCTGTAGTTACTGCAGCACCTAGTGAAAACCTATGGGAAATTCATATTGGAATCCAGAGTAAGTTGTTCTTACACGGGAGAAAGGACTCCCCATAGTTACTCTGGATTTTGCCCTAATTATATTGTATTGGTCCTACTAATGAAGGGCCAGTTTGTGCAAGAAAATACATTTTCTACCTATTCAGCATTCCTGCTTTTCTGAAGAAGTGATGGGCACAAGTTTCTTGCACTGGCCAAAGAGTGTTGGAAAAGCGCCATAAAGCTCCAGGGACATTGCGGGGGTGGGGGGTGATAGGTTTGCACTAGCTGATCTTGGGGAGGAGAAGGTAAGTGAGGGGTGATTTGGGGGTAGGGGAGCAGGAGTGGGGAGCCAACCCCTATTCCCAGGAGGTCCACACCAACTTCCAACTTTGATGCAGCTGCTATAGTATGTTAGTAAGGAAAAAAAATTCTTACCTTTGTGATTTTGTGACTTCTCTCTTTCCCCTCCTCCCCCAATAGGATAAGCATACATTATATTGGCATGGTTGCATCAATGCTAGAAAGTTGAATGAGACTAAACCTTTAGATTTCTCTTCTATTAATGTAATCTCATGTTCAGACAGCCTTAAGATCTATCATATTCCAAGAATGCAGTCTTTATCTGGTCTTTAGCTGTCATAAGTCCCTTGCGCAGGTCTAGGAGTATCAAAAATGTGCCATAAGACAGAGGTCCTCAACCCCCAGTCCGTGGCCCAGTGCTGGTTCGCAATGCCTTGGCCACTGGGCCACTCTGGCATTGGTCCCCAGACCAGAAGGAAGAGCCCTGGGGGCGCTTAGCCCCGGCCCAGCTCAGCCCAGTTTCTCCCCAGCTAGGGCCAGGGCAAACTGCACCTGCGTATCCTTCCTGGGCTGTGGGAAATTTTTTCCCCATGGTTCCGGGCTGTGTTGAGGACCACTGCCATAAGACATCTTTCCAATTATTTTGCTGGTCCATAACCAAGTTTATTCGGTATAGTGTGGTCGGGGAGGAGGTCCATCATGTGGGTGCTGCAATTAGTGCTCAAACCAGGTGACCCAAACCTTAGTGATAGAATTCCTCTGACTTCCATGTTGACTGTTGATGCAATTCAACTACATCATATGAAGGAGGCAACTTATATACTGCTGTGTAGGTTTTTGCTTTGCTTTACAAAACAAGAGGTGTTGACCACCCTTTGCAGTGGCTAGGCCATTACTTCGGATAAAGGGACATAAGTTCATTTACTTTGAGTTGCACTTCATTTACCTCCTAACCTGAGTTGGATATGGCACACTTCGGTTGACCTGCCTATTCCACCACCAAGACAATTACAGGCATATTCTAGTGTCTATAGATTTAGTATCAATCTTTAAAAAGAAAGGGAAAGTGAATACTAAAAAATAGCTCTGTTTACCATAGTGCAGCCTTGCAGCATTACACTGATCTTCTTGGATTTGCACCTGCTAAAAAGCTAATGCATATCAGAGGAGCCTCACAGGGTGGGCTGTGGATTTACCTGACATAAGGGGGAAAATATCCCCTTTGCTCTGAGTAAAATCAACTAACTTGAGTAGGATATAGTACATGCCATACATATAGCCTGGCTGCATTAGTGCAGGTTACGATTCGGCAGTAAGTTTAAAAAATAGAGCATAGACCTAGCAGAAGTATGTAGAAGTAGAATAGAAAGTGTCTAGAAACAGAATAGAAATACTTCTATTGAGTTGAATGAATAAAAGCTCAATCCTGTCTAACATTTCAGCACTGATGCTGCTGTCCTAACAGGGCATGCATAGCATCCTGTGGTGGTAGGGCTGTCACAGAGGCCTCCTCACGGTAAGGGGACATTTGTTCCTTTATTTGAGGCTACATTACATCTGCATTGGTGCTGCAAAGTTGGATAGGATTGGGTCCTACGTTTTCTAACCTATTTTATTCTATAGTAGATCTCTTCTATGTCAGATTTACCACTTTGGCCCTCAAGATAGAAGGTATATGAGAAGAAATATTAATCAGCAACTAGATTATCTAAAAATGTAATCTGGATGTGTAGGAAACATAATGGTGGATTAGATTTTCTTTGATTAGATCCCACAATGTAATTATATTATTATTTACCTCATAGACATACTACATTGCAAAGTTGCACAGAAATAATCAAAGTATCCTGAAACTGGGAATAACACATTCTTCCAATTATAATTTTTTTCTAGAACTACTTTTCCTGCAGATTTTATTTTGTATCCCAGGATTATAAGGAGTTACTTAAGACAGAGACAGGGAGAAACCAAAACACCATATTCATATAACTAAAACTCTTTCTCATCTACCAAGTGGCAGAGCAGACAAAAGACCTTTGATCACTTTCAGTCTCTTTTAACAAGAAGACTTGTTTTAATTATAGAATACCTCAGCTATTACTACACATTTGCCTGGCACAGTTGGCATATGACATCATTGCACAAAAGCTTGGTTTTTTCTTTAGAGCATTCCAGCCGTAGGCTGTTCTTCTTAGAACTAAAGAAGCAACGTTATTCCCAGCCAAATGAAGAAGGTGTCTTTAAATTAGAGCCAATAAAAATAAGATAGTAATCCGGAACCATTCCCAAGGAATGACCACAAAGGCAACAGCCACCTAATGAAGACGTGTTCCCATTCACTGCTCTGCACATTGATTTCCGGCAAACTCTGAACAATGCTTCAGATTTCCCCACTGCCTCTTAGAAATAAGAGGAGGGTTGAATTTCCAGTAATCCCAAGACCAACATTAATTTTACAAACTCGTATTCTTCTCTACAATAAATAGTTTGGGAATGTTTTTCTTTCTGAGCCACTGTGACATGCTGTACAGCAAATACACTACAGATTAAATACCAGATGAGGTCAGTGTAACATGAAAGGGAGTCTGCGAGAATCTCATAATCATGACTTTAAGTGTCATAGAGATGCAATATGATACACTATAAAACACTGCAGAGGACTGTATTAGTAATTAGTCTGAGAGATTTCTGTCAGCTTCTTTAATTTCATAAAAGAAATATCCTTGTACATGCATGTTAGATTGGAGATTATCTTGGTATAATGCAGGCGGCCTTATTAATTACATTATAAAAATATACCTCAATTTTTCCTTTTTAAAACCCTTCTATCTTTTTTACACCATCAACAATACAAACAAAACTGATACATTTTCATGTAACTAACGCTATTCACGAACTTTATATTCACATTTTCATATAAACAATGCTATTTAAGAATATAATTTGGTCAGATAATAAGAATAATTTCTCTAAGTCATATGTGTATTACATTCATTAAAGTTACCTTGATATGGAGTGGGCAAATTAAATAAAAGCAAATTTGTATTTAATCCTGATGATGCCAGAGATGTGATTATTTTACTAGTAAAAATAATCTGTTTTCAGCTAATACAACAGTACTGCTGTTGCCTCAGTATCCATGAGGGATCCATGGATCCCTTTGTGACCTGGTGGGACTGGTGGAGTTGCCCTTTCTCAAAAAGTGCTGCAGCTCGGTGCAGAAAAAAAGGGCTGCTGCCAGGTTGTGCACATGCTTAGAGGTGCACCGTCAACTCTCCCCATTTACCACAACAACCCCATTTTCCAGCAGGAATGTGGAAATTGCTGACCCCTTCCATTCCTTCGCACACACAATGCTACCCTAGCTGCCCCTTCACTCTACCAGCATAGGATTTTGGTACAGGCCATCCCAGCTTGGCCAGCCAGGAGGACACAGGGCGGGGGCTACATGAACTGAGCTAGCATGGAGAAGCATGCTGTGGCTCCACAGAAGGAAATGGGGATACACTGGGATAAATGACCTCATGTTCCCTTTAAGCTTTCCCCTGCTGTCACCCCTCCATCATACCTTTCAGGCAAGCAGTACGGAATTGGAAATGCAACTGGAAAACGTACAGGAGGATGACAGGAAAGCTCTGTCAAGAAAGGCAGTTACAAAAAAGTGGAGGTGATACAAAAGTCACGCCCCACGGACATGTGCCCATGTCCACGTCACCTGTCAGGCAGCAGCATGCAGTGTGTTGAGCTGACCCTTCCCTTCCTTCTGTAACTGAAAACCAGCAGCAGAATGACAGGAAAACTCTGCCAAGAGAAACTTGGACAGAAGGCTGGACACAACACTACTCAACTGCTTGCTTCAGCTGATGTGAAGGAATGAGGGGGTGGAGTGTGGGGAGCTCCTTGGTGAAGAGCTTCCCCATTCTGCTGCTTGCAAAACTTGCAAAAGCAAAGCAACTTGACCCTAGCTTACTCTGTCCCCCTCACCCTTTCCTCCTCCAAAGATAATTTCAGCCAATTGACACAGCGAGTGAGCCGCTTCTTGCTGATGGTTGCAGCAAAGAACAGTGGAGGTGACTTGCTGTATTGTTTAAGTGCAAAACTGAGGTAAAGTTGATGCATTAGAGCAGGTGCTTGTGTATAATGATAATTTGTGCAGAGCAAACTAATGAACCCAAGTCCATCTCTGAGCATAAGCGGCTGAATCTGCTCACCTGCATGTGACAAAATAATAATTAGGAAACGTGCACATGAACCTGGATGTGACAATAATTAGGAAACCACATGAACCTGTATGTGACAAAATAATAATTAGGAAAAAAAAAACAATTTTCAGGTGAGATGGAGGAGGCCATTTCTGTGAGACTTGACTGAGCGACTTGACTCAAACCCAAGTCCCTGTCTCAAATAATTTTCAGTTTTCCATGTGTGTGACTCACGAGTTGCCAAGTCAGTGAAAAATGTGTTTTTGCAACTCAAGTCTGAGTCACTTGACTTGAGTTCCCATCTTTAGCTATGTTAGAGCACAATCCTAACCATGTCTACTCAAAAATAAGTCCCATTGTTTCAATGGGTCTTGCTCCCAGGAAAGAGTCTTTAGGATTCCAGCCTTATAGCACAATCCTAACGATGTCTACTAAAAAGTAAGCCCCATTGTGTTCAAAAGGTCTTACTCCCAGGAAAGTGTCTTACAGCACAATCCTAACCAGGTCAACTCAAAAGTAAGCCCCATGGTGTTCAATGGGTCTTACTCCCAGGAAAGTGTCTTTAGGATTGCAGCTTAAGTTGACTTGAGTTTCCATCTTTTACATCTTTAGACATCTCCAGGAGCATGCAGGAATCGTGTCTTGGTGGGGACAAAGAACTAATCATATTTGTATAGTTCTCCGTTTCCTCATGGGAAAGATCCTCAGTGTCCCTTTTGCTGAGTGGAAATGATTGTAACAGGATTCATTTCCAGTGGGCATTCTCGGACTGGGACAACCAGTCTCAGTGCCTTCTGGTAGATAATACCAGTGTTGGATCCTGGAATCCTGCACTGTCTCTCTTCCCCATTCCTCAAAATAAGTTACTTCAAGAGGAAAAAAAAACCTGAGCAATGGCCATGCCCAAAGTAGCAAGAGCTCCAGCTTGTAAGTGTTCAAACTTTTGAAAATGCTTTTGATTCTTTGAAAGTATTAGAAACTACCACTCGCAAACGCTCGTGCTTTAGTGAGCAGTTGCTTAGAATATGCTCAAGAGCCATTTTGTATCAAACACTGAGATGTTTTTGCATCTCTGTCTGACAAATTGCTTTGTAATGTAAAACTGAAATCATTAAATAGCCTTTTTAGCAAATTTTGAGAATGCCAGAAGAATCTCTGGCTTTTCAGTGTTGAGTGCCAAGTTTTGTTACTTAGGAAAAAGCGGTATAGAAATCTTCAAATAAATAGCTTACTTCCAATGTAATCCTTAGAGCATTGGGAATCATTGCTATACTATACTATAATGTTCAAAATTCCACCATCGTTATGAACTTGTCTTGAGTTGTCAATTATAATTTATTGGAGATTTTCTGATACATCACATTACATGCTTAGACTTTCCAGTTGTACCCAGAGCATTAGGTCTGGAATTAGGAGTTCATAACTTATTAACTTTGGTAAGATTGGCTGCAATATGATATCATTTTAAATATGAGACTTTCAGCCTTCTATTTTCACAAGGCTGGAGGGAAGCTTGTTTCCTTAAGCTATGGATTTGCATGCCTCCAAGGCAATCATTTGGTTTTAGTAATATATTCCCTTGCTTGACGCATCTGCCAAGCAAAGTGAAACTGCAGTTTTCCAGTCGTCTTTATCTTGCTCATTTGCTTTTCAGAGATTGCTAAGAATCTATTCCAACATCTGATACCATCCAGTATATTTGATTCAACTAGTTCAAACAAGCATAAGAAAGGGCTGTGGGTGGCGCAGGCGGTTAAGACGCTGTGCCTGTTAACCAGCAGGCCAGGGTTTGAGACCCAGGTCGTCCCCACAAGACAGGGTAAGCTCCTGTCCTTAGCCCAGCTCTGCCAGCTGAATCCAATTGTATTGGCTCTGCCTTTCCATTGGACTAATTCAGTGGCGTGGAGAGGGGGGATTTGCTGCTTGGGTAACAGCCTGTCCTCCATAACTAACCCAGGCTTTCGTGCCAAGCACGATACCATAGTCTTTCAAGACTGACTGAGGCTTGCCTGCTAAGAAAGGGCCATAATTTTCTGATATCCTTAATGCAGTGAACATGATATGCCTATAAGTTGTTTTTAACTCAACTTTTTTTCTGCAAAATGTTTATAGCTGCAATCCTAAAGACACTTTCCTGAGAGTAAGACCCATTAAACACAATGGAGCTTACTTTTGAGTAAACATGCTTAGGATTGCACCCTATTGTCTGTTAGCCATTCAAAATGTTAGGGGCAGCACAATCCTGACTTGTACTGGAACAGACAGGCTGATGTTCCTGCGCTGTACCTAACACAAGTACAGAGGCTGCTTCCTTGCTACAGCTGGGAGGGGGAGGCTCATCCCCTTCCCAGGATTAAGACTGCAGCAGCCTATATGGGTGTACTCGGACTCGTATGTATGGGTCTACTCCAGTATAGGTCTATTTCAGAAGTGGCACAAGTCTGACCAGACAGGAGCACCTATGAGCTATTCATGTCTCCCCAGGAAGCAGATCAGGGTCTCACATAAGTGTTGGATTGTGGCTCCACTTTGCGTTCTCTTCACTACCACCCCTGCCTACCTCCTGCCTCAGAATGTCTCCTTTTGCCTCTTCCTTTTCCTCCCCCATTCCTCCCAGGTTGTGACACTGGCATAAGGAGGCCAGGACAATGACCATCCCCTGCCAGCTTCTGTCTTGGTGTGTCAATCAAACTTCTCCCCAGGTGGCGCAGAAG
Source organism: Cryptoblepharus egeriae (assembly GCA_030015325.1). Taxonomy (NCBI): domain Eukaryota; kingdom Metazoa; phylum Chordata; class Lepidosauria; order Squamata; family Scincidae; genus Cryptoblepharus; species Cryptoblepharus egeriae. The sequence continues at coordinate 51,718,574 of JAREYC010000004.1, forward strand.
TACTTTTACTACAAAGGAGTTGTATCAACCCAAGGGGGTGTGTGGATTGTACCCTCAGAATGTTAACCATTTTCTGTTTATTATTGATTTAGGTCATGAGGAGAGCTAACAATAGCTCTTTACATAAAATAGTATGGGTAACTTCATAGCATGGTTCTTCACACTTGGGGTCATGATCCCAATGGGATTTTGATGCCTTGCCGGTGGGGCAGTAACTCATAGATCCCTTCTCCTGTTCTGCTGCTTGCCACCAATACCATGGAATGGGTGAAGCATCTTCAAATCTACCTTAACAAGGTGATTGTGACATTGTGCAAATGCATGGAGCTAAAGTGGTACATCTTTTCTCAGAAAATTGTAGCACAGATCATCAGGCAAAAGCAACCTTAGCAGCCTATGAAAGGCAGCCATTCGTTTGACATTATAAAATTGATGTTTATGCCACTGCAGATAAAGGACACAATCCAGAGCAAATTCAGCCTGCTCTGACCTAACTGCACTCTCCTAACTATTCTGTATCCAGAGCAGAAAGTTATGCTGAATCCAGAGAGTCAGGAAGCCTGGGCTGCCCTAACTGCTCCAGAGCATGCTAAGTAATTGACACAAGGGGAAGACTTGCTCCTGAGGAGACACCCCTCAGATCACACTGAACAAGGAACAGCTGTGGTGCCTACAGTGGTGACATGACTCTGCACATCACCTGGTGCGGAAGTCTGTGTGTCATCCCTGGGATGTGCGCCCCCCCCCCCAACCTGGACTGCACAGTCACCAAAGTTGGCGCCTGCGCAGTTGTTTCTGAAGCCAACTGGCTTCAGAAAGAGTACTGCGCAGGCACCATCTCTGACACCTGCGCAGTACTTTTCTGAAGCCTTTTGGCTTCGGGGGAGACTGTGCAGGCGTCAGAGTTGGTGCCTGTGCAGTACTCTTTCTGAAGCCATTCGGCTGCCGCTCCGCCTCCTGAGTGAGGCCGAATGGCTGTGCAGAGGCGCGGACTTTCTCTGCTCTAAGGAAGTCTCCTCTGAAGCTGTTCGGCATGCTCAGTGTGTTTCTGTGCAGTGTACCTCAGATGGCCGTTCAGCCCAGCTCCTCAGACAAGTGGCAGCTTCTGGCTGATTCTCCGCCTTGAAGCAGGCCTGAATGGGGGTGCTGACGCCACTGGGTGCCTGCCTTATAAGGAGTCCCTGATAAGATGCCAGTACATTCTACAGTGAATACAAGGGGCTTCTTGGAGTGGCCTGCTGTATCCTGAGGTTTGTGGGCAGCCGTAGTTTGTTCCATATCCTGAGGTTGAGAGGAAGGGGTTGCACCTAGGATGGCTAAGAACTCAGATTTTGGGTCAACACTGCCATTCTTACTCTGGCCTTATCATGGACCCCTATGGGTCTACTCATTACTATACCTGCTCCTGAGGTGGTATAACTCTGAGGGCTGGAAGAGGGCATTTCTGCCTTGGAAACAGGCTCTGGATACCGAGTAACTGCTCTGCCCTAGGCAATGCTAAACATGCCCTCAATTTGCCTCTCCTGAGCTGCTTAGGCTGCCCCAGTTAGGGCAGAGCAGGTCCATCTCTCTTAGGGCACCCTATCTTGCCTTGCTCTGCCCTAAGCCTCCTTCAGAGTAACTGGGCTGGAGCATCTTGCAGTTGCTCCAACCTAGTGTTAGATAGGGCAACCTAAGGGCTCTTATGTGGACAGATTAGTTGCTCTGGATTGTCCTGAAAGTCTTTGTCAATGGAGTGTGGCAAAATCTTCTGGAAAAACAGAATTCTCCCGCCCAGCATGATGGGTGAATTCTCAGCTGCTGGGTTCACCCAGCAGAATTTTCCCACCCAGCTCTTAAACATCCCAAAGTAATTTCTTCTTCCCCGCAACTGAGAATATCAAATCCTGTACTATGAAATTTCATTCTTCTTGTGGTGTGAGTACAGTTAACCCTGTCTGAGTTATGAGACAAGATGGAGGAACTACTGGTAATTTGGGGAAATATTACTATTTATTTAATTATTATTAATTTAAAATTATTTAATTATTTAGCACTATCAGGGCAATATAAGGTATAGAATAATAAAAAAGGAAGATTCCTGTCCTTAGGAGAATCCAGTTTCAATTTTGGAAGAAATAAGAAACTGAGAAGCGTGGGAGAAAGAAGGGAAAGTATTTGAAAAGTAAGAGATACCAGAGTAACAGAGTTTTGTTTGTTCAATTGATGCAACAATATATTAATAGTCTCAATACATATTGTTATCCTCAATTTCTTCATTGTTGCTATTACGTTTTCTGCATTTTTGGCAACCTATTTCATATTTTACAAGTTAATAATTGTCCAAAAGTAAGTGAAGTACATTCTGTGAATTTGGTGAACTTTATTGCTTTTACATAACACACTGAAAACATTAATGACCAGATTGTGAAATCCTTAGTCATGCTTGTTTGTCAGTAGCTTATTTCATGAGCAGTCTCATTTCTATCACTAGCAGTTCATGCAGAGTTCTTTCTGTTCAGTGTGAAGGAATCACGTTTTGGCCTTAACCAATCATAGACATCCTCCTCCTTTAACCTATCTCTTCGCACATTTAGGTGGTGACATGATTCCAAAAGCAAAACAATATTACAGTTAACAAGAGGCTTAAATTGGAAGTTGTTCTTTAGACTGAGCTTATTTCAACTGCTCCAGTTCAAATGAAGCTGACGTCAGCTTGGTAAAAATATCAAGAGGAATTATGATTGACTGCTAAGTAAAGATGGGTAAATGTTGTCAGTTTCAATCTGATGGTACACAAAAGACTAGCTGTAACAGTACAGTTATCTCCTGTAATCCCCCCATGTCAATCCATGGGAGTAAGGGAACAAAATTTCAAGGAGGCCTCATGATGCTCTGTACCATAATTAGATGCAACTCATGGCTTGGCTGTATTAGTGTCATAGTGGTCCATAATAAGTCAAAGTAAAAATGGTAGTAATGGCAAAAAAATTCTGAGTCCTAGGCCAACCCCTGCCTCTCAACCTCAGGATATAACACAACAGCCAACCTCTACTATACAGGAAATGTCAAAACTACACCAGCCCAGTAAGCATGCTGCTCTTGTGCTGCTACCTCTTCAACAGCAATTAGGCCAGCCTAGAGGGCCTCCTAGCCCTGAGAATTTGGCCTAACTGTCAGCTCAGGTTATGACATACATAAACCAGCTTACCTGGACCTTTCTCTCTGGCCTAAAGTTGGGATTGCACCCATGTGCTAGTTACTTTGTTTTATTTTTTCTTTATATTTTGTAATTTCTTTTTTATATTATATTACAGTATTGTAATCATTTTTATATGAATATTTTTGGGTTATGGAACGAATTGTTTGTGTTTCCATTATTTCTTATGGGAAAATTCACTTTGATATACAAGCGTTTTGGATTACAAGCATGCTTCTGGAATGAATTATGCTCATAAACCAAGGTACCACTGTGTAAGCATTGTAGCCTAATGCTCTAAGCCTGTCTTCCATTGCTGACACTGATACTGCTAAATAAACCTACCGGTATATAGGATTGTACTGGAAATGCACAAAATATGACGCTTGATTTTGGAAAATTTCATCTCTTGCCTGAAATGTATTTCATTGCATCACCACCATGCAGTTTTGCTAAAAGCTGCCCTCCGTTCTTAGCCATTATCCTACTCACTTACTTAATGAATGTTTTGTTTGAAGATTCAAGTACCTTGTCTTAAAGGCTAGTTAGGATGCCACAGATGCTATCTGGTCTATTTATATCTGAAGAGTAATTACAATGGAATTTAAAGACCAGGTTTATAGACAAGCAAAAGATGTCCTGTGTATACTAAAAGAAGAATCCTTTCCAGACCACTGTTCATCTGGCTGGAGAGGAATTTGATGAAGTTTTTCAAGAGTATGCTGAAAGCTTTTACAGCAAGTCTTGGCATAATTTGTGGTCCTGATATCCATGTTTATTTTTAAAATTACATTAGTTTAGCCTTTCCACTGCTTTAGTTGTTTATGCATTTATGAACAAGTTATGAATTAACACACAAGCTTTTAAAAATAAAAAGATGAGACGTACCAGCTATACTGAGTGAGTGAGTGAATGAGTCAGTCAGTCAGTCAGTAAATCTGAACAGAAGCTTCCTATTTTTTTCTGTGATGGGTTCTATATGAACACAATCAGGTCTGTGAGAAATATATACTGGAGGAAGAATTTTTTCACTACTACACCTTATATTGGTCAGGTCACTGATTGCATTAACATTTAGGACTATTGTTGACAGAAAGAGCAATCCTCTACTTTGTGGATCAGACCATCTCAAATTGCAGAAGTGTGTGTGTGCTTGTGCATGTGTACACCCATAAAGTAGGACTGCAATCCTAAAGACACTTTCCAGAGAGTAATGGCGCAATCCAGAGTAACTACGGGAAGTCCTTGCTCCGGTGTAAGAACAATTTGCTCTGGATTGCAATATGAATTTCCCATAGGTTTTCACTAGGTGGTGCAGTAACTACGGGTGCACGTAATGTCTCTTGCGTGCTCCCGTAGTTACTCTGGATTGTAGGGTAAGTCCCATTGAACACAATTACTTCTGAGTAGACATGGTTAGGATTGTACTCAGAATCTGATAGGATACTGGAGTGCCTTTGACTGCACAGTATGTTTCTTTTCCACACTAACAGATTTTCAGTCAGAAAGTGTGTAGCTTCTAATAAACCCCAATCCCTCTCGTCTTTATCTCCAGGATCCTGCAGCATTTTGCATATTAAGCATTGAATTGAGATCACTGTAAAGTGACCTTTTCACAGACCTTTGCACTTCACAAACCACCTCAATAATTTCAACTCACTTTTTAGAAACCATGTAGAGTAATCGCAGTTGGAATCACAGCCAGACTGTAACTGGTGTGACCAATGCCTCTTGCATTGCTGGAAGCAGCAAACAGATCTGGCATACTTTTCACTTTACTCTTCCCTGTTCATGCCATGCCTCAGAAAGTCAGTTCATGTTGCTTTCAACACATTAAACATAGCATGTTATGTAATAATAATTATGATGTAATTATGATTATCGTACAAAGGCTAATTATAGACATCATAATAAATGTGATTTATATACTTTTTAAATTGCTAAGCTTTACTTTTTGGAATTTGACTTTACAACAGTTGTTGACATCTAACAGGAGCCTTCTAGCTCAGAAAAAGAAATGTTGATTATACTATCTGATCTATACAAAGTTATTTCTTAGGGATGCGCAAGCTTCCCTTGGCTCAACCCAAAAGGGACAAGAATGTGTATATGTTTAAAGTGAATGCGTGCAAATCTTGAGGGCTTACAGATTTAATAGACAACTTGCTTATTTCTTGCCAGAAAGCATCTGATCCACACTTTCTGTGGTGCTACTGATCAGAAGTTAGCCTTGGGATGGGAAGTGATAGTAGTGGAGGAAGAGAAACTTGGGTGCTCCATATCACCCAAAACCACCATTGCTTCCCCTTCTCCCAGCACCTGAATACTCACTGGTAGGTAGCTTGGAGCTTTTTCCTATGGCAATACCTATTCCAAAATGATAATCTGCATTCTGTTCCTTAGCAGAAATTTGTTTGTTTGTTTGTTTGTTTATGCCTTACTCCCTGTTCAATTACATTTAATTGTTATGATTTTTTGATAAAAGGAATACCCATATCTCAGGCTTGGTACTTTCTGACCTTGTTTCTTTGTCTCCCTTCCATCATTCAATACTCAGCAATCCTGCTCCCAGTAACTTTAGTGAGGCTGCGTAAATATTATTACATGTGTGCTGACAGGAGCTAGAAATGGCAACTCGGGTCAAAGGTTGCTTGTTAAATAAATAGTTATGGCCTCCCCACTCCAGTGTATTTAACTTTCTTGTTACTAGGCAAATACAAAATTGTTCTGAATCAGAAAACCCTATTCATAAAAGTCATTTAGCTGGGCAGGAAACTGAACCAGCAGATATAAAACCAGTCATGACTAAAACACATCAGAATCTCTGTGCAAAGTGTATTTTTTTTCCTACAGACAAATCAACGATCTGTCTCATCTGGTGCTTATTCTTTGATTATATAAAATTGCGCTCTCCAACTGGTTGTGCTCCCTCGTTATTATTTTATTTATTGTATTTATATAATGTGTATTTAATCTGAATTGTAAGCTGCCTTAAGCATTTGCTTTGGCATAGGAAAGATAGGATATAAATCTTTTAAATAAATTTTTAACACAGTTTTGTACCAATCGAATGGAAAGAGATTAAAACCGTAATGTCGTATTGAGGTTTTTTATATTTTAAGCCAATTTGGACCACAGTATACAGGGAAAATGGAATGAAATGTTTTAGAATTAATGCAGAATAGGCCAAGCATTAGCCCATGGGCCGGCTTCAGTGCATGGAAAAAAGTCATCTCCATCCTGTGCAGCATTTAACAGTCAGTGTTGCTGCCTCTTTTTTGCCAGCTGATCTTCTTAGAAAGTCTCATTTCTGTTGTTTGTCACCTCAGCAGGCTGTGCACCCTGATGGAGGGACAAAAGTTTGGAACAACTGTTTGGAACAACTTTCTGACAAGATCAGCTGGAAAGGCTGCAATACTAATAGTACATGGACATGGAAAGCTTTTCCTCTATGCAACAGTCTATCGCAGGGGTGTCCAAATTTTTTGGGGAGGAATGCCACATTATCTCTCTGTAACTGTCGGGGCTGGAAAAAAGAATTTACATAAATGAATCTATTAAAGGTGGAACTTTTACAAATGAACTAGCTGAATGTACCCATTCTTGGGGAGTAAAAATTATAGAATATTTGTGGACACTGGCGGGCATGTCTGGGCACCAGCAGACATTGCCCACTGAGCAGCAGGCACCACCAGGACCACTGCGAAGTGGGCAGAGGGCATCACCAGGTTTGGGTACCACCAGGCACTGTGCATCCCTACCAGACACCACTGGGCATCAGTGTGCAGCATGCATCCCTGGACACCACCAGCAGCAGGCACCAGTGGGCCCAACTAGCAACAGGCCCCACCAATAGCAGGCATCCCTCCCATGCACAAGGCAATGGGCACTGGGGAACATCAATACTGGGCAGCAGACACTGGCGGGCACTGGATACTTGCAGGCACTGGGTACTGACAACCACTATCAGTCAGTGGGCACTAGCAGGCACCAGTGGACATTGGGCATCAGTGGGTGGTGAGCACCTCCAAGTGTCACTGAGAACTCGGCATAACTGGGCACCACAGGACACCACCATGCACCACTGAGCAATGGGCAGCAGGCATCACCAGGCACCACATATCCCTATCAGGCATCCCTACCAGGCACCACTGGGCACTATTGGGCATCGGGAACCAAATTTCATGCTTCTAGGTCCAGGGGTTGGGGCTGGGCATTGATGAATCAGCAGTTCTTCAATAGGGACACAGCAGTTAAGTATAGGGACTTAAACATACAGAACCCCTTTCTACCCCCTTCTAGTTTGAATTTGTAAAAATTGGTTTTTAGTGTGTGCCTAGATCACAGAAGGAAAACCTTTCCCAAATTTCACACTTTTAGCCCAGCATGAAACATCTTCTATAAATCACAAAACGATTAGTCAAAAAAAAGGAAATATCTCACATACTGTATAATTCTTATAGGCAAAAAGAGTTTATATGCCTAATGAGGTGGTGCAAAAGTGTCCATTACCAGAACTGGCATTACAGTACGTTGCCATACTTGGTCTGCCTACTCTAGCCACCAACACTCTGTCCTGAGTCAGAAATCCCAGCAGAGCTCACAGTCTACAGCAGGGGTATGAGACTCATTTCATACAGCAGGCTGAATCATATTCATGGTGTTTGCCAGCTGCATAGCTGAAGGGGAGGTGGAGGTATGCAGTGCTTTGGGGCAGCACTAGTGGCATTTTGTGTGTTTGTGTTGGAGGGAATATGCAGCAACCAACAGGACTGTGACGTGCCTGTATGTTTGTGACCTGCCTACATGTTTGCTTCATGTATAAACCTCTTAAGATACTGTGGGCACTCAGAGCAGCCAAATGATTTTTCTGTTTTATTAAAAAAATCCTTTGACCTACGCTAGCTGTGTGGACCTACACTGTGTGGGATCAGGTCAGGAAAGGGAACTAGGATTCATTGGCAGTCACTGATGCCCAACATGCCCCTTTCCTAGACTTTATCCACCTTCTCCCAACCCCATCAGCACCTGTTCCCCTTCCGCATTGCTACTTTATTTCACCCTACTCATGTCCCCAAATATTGGACTGGTTGTTACAACTGCCATATTACTATAGGTGGAAATAAATGTTGTTATTCCTTTCAAGTCTCTTTTGTATGGTGGGTGGTTAAGTAGGCAGGCAGGGAGTTATTTAATTATTTGATTTATCTGCAAACCACTTTGCAAACTTTTATGTGTAATACTGTTCTTGTTGTTGTTGATGTTGTTGTTGTGGCTGTGGGTGGCGCAAGCGGTTAAGGCGCTGTGCCTGTTAACCAGCAGGCCAGGGTTCGAGACCCGGGTCGTCTCCACAAGACAGGGTGAGCTCCTGTCCTTAGCCCAGCTCTGCGACGCCAGCTGGATCCAATCGTATGGGCTCTGCCTTTCCATTGGACTAATTGAGTGGCGTGGAGAGGGGGGATTTGCTGCTTGGGTAACAGCCTATCCTCCATAACAATCCAACCCAGGCTTTCGTGCTTCGCATGCAGCATATGCAGCGCCGAGCACGATACCATAGTCTTTCAAGACTGACGGAGGCCTGCTTTATGCCAGAGGATTCTGGGGTGTAACACTTAGGGGTCATATGTTGGCATCTAGATGTTACCTAATTGCTCTGCTGGCGATGATCAAACTCTTGGGCATTTCTAAACCAAATGTCCATGTCCTGGCACCTTGAATACTTGAAAAATATTTTTATAAATGCTACATTTTATTCTTACTACATGGTCCCATATATACAAATTCTTTTTAACGCATACTGCATTTTGATGTGTTATTGCTTTTGATAAATCTGTTTATTCTGGCTGTTAAAAAAGAAATTTACAGCTGTATGCCAGGTTTATAGACGTATAAGGGTTAAGAAATCTGGAAAAGAAAAAGCACAATGAAATATTGTTTCAGTCTGATGAAGATTACCAGACCACCACAGAAAAGCCCCACAGCATCCTCCAAACTTTAGGGGGAAAATGCACTAAAATGTTACCATGGGAACAACCAATTAAATGATCCAATAAAAAAGACAACTATCTACACCTCAACCAGCAACACAAACAAACAATAAAACAAACCATAAATCAACTAAATTCCAAAATTCATCAGGAAGTGGAAAAACTAAAAAGGAAAAAAGAAAAGCATCCTTAATTCTGAAAAACCTTAGAGAAATAAGACAAAAACATAAATTTTAAAGATGACATTTATTGAAAACAAGAATATTACAGATTTCTCACAACTGCATACATTTTGGAAAATGTGCTATAAAAATGGAAAATGTTTAAATTAGCTAGTAAGCTTTATTGTTATATAATGCATAATGTAATGGCAACAATTTTCTAAAACCCTGGGTTAAATTTGTCACCAAGATTGTGGGCAGGATTGGGACTGATGGATCATTACTTGTGCAGGCCTTGGAATAATATCACCATTCTGTGACAAGTAAGCCTACTGGATAATTAGTGATGGCATACATTCCAAGATGTATTTTTAAAAGCATCTTTTGCTGCCTCTATAAACTTCTATGCTTCTTCTAGAAATATGTTTATTCTGACCAGTCATGTACATGACAACATATCTGTTCTTCAGTCCTAAGCAAGTAGCTAAAGTAGACTGTTTATTGAAAACTAAGTGGGCTTCTATATATGGCTGATAGGCTGGATTCTGTCTCTAGAATGAAAGTTTATGTCATATTAAAGTTCTCAGTGTTGTAATTTATAACACATGGGTGGTCACAGTTCATTCCGCAACATAAAGGAGGAAGTCTATTTCCATTATGTTAGGGCAGAGAATGAACCTGGGAAGTTTCTTCTATTTCTTCTCTGTGGTTAAAAATCACTGCCCTAAAGTGTTGCAATGCACACTTTAGAAACTCAGGGACTACAAAGAACCACTCCCCAGCCATAGTCTTTCATAGTAGTTGGAAGGTTAGGTAGCCTCCTCTTCTTCCTCACTAATTTCTGCAATCTTCCTCTCATTCTGCCATCCCCACAATCCTCTTAACTGTTATTGACATAGGCTGCAATCCTAAAGTCACTTTCCAGGGAGTAAGACCCATTTAACACAATGGGGCTTACTTTTGAGTAGACATGGTTAGGATTGTGCTCATAATCTGATTCCAAACCCTGAAGTCAGAGAATGCTGATGATACCTTTGCCTAATGATGCCTTTGAGAGGGGATTGGACAAATTTCTGCAGGAAAGGTCCATCACAGGTTACATATCATGATGGGTCTGTCCAACCTCTCTATTTTAGAAGTGGGCTGTCTCAGAATGCCAGATGCAGGGGAGAGCCCAGGATGCAGGTCTGCAGTTGACTTGTGTGCACCCTGAGACATTTGATGGGCGACTGAGATATAGCAAGCTGGACTAGATGGGCCTTTGGCTTGTACCAGCTGGGCGTATATTTTTATAACAGTGGTCCTCAACTTTGTAAGGGCCACAGCCCAGTACTGTGAGAAAAAAATTTTCCATAGCCTGGGCAGGATGTGCAGGTGCAGTTTGCCCTGGCCCAGGATGAACTGCATAGGCACTGCGCAGTTTGCTCTAGCCCCAGGACAAACTGCACAGGCGCAGCCCGGAGCCAAGTGGCAACTAGGCTGGGCAGGGCTGAACACCCCCATGATTACTGTCTCCAGTCTGGGGCAAAGTGCTGGTGCAGCCCTGTGGGCACGGTGCCATGCACTGGCACTGGGGTGACCATGGATTGAGGACTCCTGTTTTATAAAAATAAGATTCTGGGATCGGCTCCTGCTCACATCAGGGGCTTCTCAGGCACGAGGCATGCTATATGTATCTTGTCTCATCTCTCCCTTTAATGGAGCAGAATGGCTGGTTGTCCGGGCTTACCTTAGATATTGCTGTTCTTGCAAACCAAGAACAGTGCTCCCTTCCAACCTCTGCAAATCCTCTACTATTTCAGTCAATCAATCAATCAATCAATCAATCAATCAATCAATCAATCAATCAATATTTATCATATTTTTCTCTCCATAAGACACATTCCCCCAAAAAGGGGGTGGAAATGTCTGTGCATCTTATGGAGTGAAGGGGCCAAACCTGGAGCACCTTCTGCAGCTGTCCTCCGCTCCCCTGGGCAGGGCAAGCCTACAGGAAGGCGAGAACAAGCTGGGGAGAAGGGACAGAGGCTTCCGCACAAGCTCTTCCCCCAAAGAAATGAACAGAGCTGAAAGGATTGAGAGGAATAGCAGAGCATGGAGGCAGGGAGACAAAATTGGTAAGAAAAGGAGAGGAGGAAGCAGCCCAGCAGAGAGAGGTCCCTGCCGCTGTATGCCTCTGCCTTCCCTGGGTTGGGAGGAGACTTGCTCCTGAATAGACATGCACAGGATCTGATGCCTATGCATCCTTTCCAGGCATGGGAGGAGGCTTCCTCCTGAGTAGATGTGCACAGGATCTGGTCCCTAATGCTGCAGTCCTATGCATTCCTGCCTACCTGGATTCCTTCCCACTTATCTGCCTGCCTAGATCCCAACACCTCCCAAAAGAAACCTCCCTTTCTCTATATACCCAGATCCCTCACCCTTCCCTGCTTACCTAAATTGCCAAAAGAAATCCCCTCCCCCAAACTAACCTGCCTGCCTGGACCATTTGCAATGAGATTTGTGCAAAAGTCACAAATCAGTGACACTAGTGATGAGGAGTTCTTGGGGTTTCCAGAAAATTTGAAGAGTGTTTGAATCTTAAAGTCTTTCCTCATTTGTTAATGATAGTAGTGATGGTTCTTAATACCACTGTTGACTTTACATGGTTGAAATATTATTCTGCTATATATTATTAAATATATTAGTACACCATTTTGTTCAGAATATTTTTTTTCTTGTTTTGCTCCTCTAAACTTTGGTTAGGTGTGTCTTATGGAGCGGAAAATACAGTATATTTATTTTATGTAAATATACATATATTTATATTATCAAATATATTATATACAAGTATACATATACAAATATATACAAATATATCATATACAATAATCAAATATATACAACCAAGTATATATTTGGAGCCTACTGTTTATACAGGATTACTGAAGCCCAACTAAATGTGCAGTAGAACCATAGGAAATACTATCCATGATAGTGCAAAACAAAATTGTTGTGAAGCAGGCAGGCCTGTTGGCCTGCACTGCGTCCAATGCATGTTTGGAGCTGCCATGCTACTGCAGAGCAAGGGGAAATGTCTCCCTTTACTCCAGACAATGTGACAGCAGCCCAATGGGTCTACTCAATTCTGTGCTGCTTCTGGAGGTGGCATCAAGCCAAGAAGACATTGCATCCACCTGAGGAATGGGGTTGGGATCCTTCATATGTGTTAATCCCAGCCTCACCTTCCAATCCCTACTGGCCCACCCATGGGACTAACTTCTGCCCATCCTCCCCTGTCCTAAAGCACTGCCTCCTGCCTCTTCCCCACCCCTCTGACTTCAGTGTTTGCTGAACTTGTCCAGTGCAGAGATCCTTACATGTGCTGCTGTATAGGTTGGATGCAGTCTCAATGAGTGGAACATCTCCATGCACAGGATGGTTTACTGGGGGAAGCTGCAAATGTTCTTTATGGGACACCTGCAACTTTTCTGGGTTTGTGCAAGCATAGAACACTCTCATTATTATGTTCTGAGTCATATCTCTCAGTGTCAACTCATGGGATTTGCAAATATGCATTCATTCCAATTAGGGTTTATATGTGAAAAAAATCTCATCACAGTCCTCCTCTGACATGGTCAATCATCTTTCAGGTACGGTATCTTTCTGTGTCCTCAGGTAGCCCAGCAGCATGTGCCTCCTTAAAGGCATGGGAGTTTCCCCCTGAGGGTTTTCTGAGGCAATAGGCTTCCTAGCTCTGCAAACCTTCACCTTGAGCCAGTCTGGGTCATTCTCTCACCTCAACACCACCTATATCAGAAAACCATGTGAGTTTTCCAACCAGATGTTTAAAGCCCATATGGAATGCATAGATTAAGAAGTGAATAAGTACTTGGCTTATTCTAAAACCTCACTGATAAGGAAACCTATGTTAGTTTGCATCCAAACATGTACTACTTCTGTGAGAAATGTATTTTCCATGTGGGTTTGGACTTAAGTAGTGAAAACAGTAATTACGCAGGGCTGCGATAAAAAAATACAAGGGAAGCGATAGCTGAACTTTATGTATTTTTTGGTGCTAATTTCAAAAAAAATAATGAAGTTTCTATCACGTCACGTTTTCCTGTTTCTGCCATGTCCATGGTTATAAGTGCAAAAATCAAAAGCTAATCTCTTATCCTGATAACATTCCATTGGCCATACGCCTCGTTCCTTATGAAACTGATGTGCCAGTGTCTTTGCCTCCAACTGAATTGCCAGTCATCTCTTTAGAGTCTTCAGACTCAGAACATCTAGAAGTTCAAGGCTCCGATACCGAATATAAGCCCTTTGGAGGCGATTCACCTCAGACCTTCTCTCATCCTTCACTTAATGATCTGACTAGAGATCTGGGCCTTTCGAAAGAGGCAGATGAATTGTTCGGTTCCAGATTGGAAGAAAAAAATTTATTGGCTGAAGGAAACTCTTTTTATTGGTACAGGAATTGGGAAAAAGAATTTAAGTCCTTTGAAGAAGAGGAGAACCTGGTCTGTTGTTCTGATATTCCCGGATTGATGAGCAAATTTAATATCACCTACAATAAAGATGAATGGAGGCTTAAAGCTGTCCTTCATCATGGAAGCCAGTATGCATCTGTACCAGTTGGATACTCAGTGCATTTAAAAGAACGCTTTGAAAACCTGGCTCTCGTCCTCAACAAAATAAAATATGCCGACCACGGTTGGACAGTTTGCGGTGATTTGAAAGTTATCTCCATGCTTCTCGGTCAACAAGATGGCTACGCAAGGTACCCGTGTTTCATTTGTGAGTGGGACAGCCATGATAAAACTCAACATTGGGTCAAAAAAGAATGGCCGAAAAGACAAAATCTTGAACCAGGCACCAATAATGTGATCTAGAGCAGCTTAGTTGAGCCAAACATTGTTACCCCCTCTGCATATCAAATTAGGTTTAATGAAGCAGTTTGTCAAGGCTGTTTGTCAAGCTGGGAGCTGTGGGTGGCACTGGGTCAAGCTGGGAGCTGTTAACCAGCAGGCCAGGGTTCGAGACCCAGGTCGGCCCCACAAGACTTGGTGAGCTCCTGTTCTTAGCCCAGCTCTGCGACGCCAGCTGGATCCAATTGTATTGGCTCTGCCTTTCCATTGGACTAATTCAGTGGTGTGGAGAGGGGGGATTTGCTGCTTGGGTAACAGCCTATCCTCCATAACAATCTAACCCAGGCTTTCGTGCTTCGCTTGCAGCATATGCAGCGCCAAGCACGATAACATAGTCTTTCAAGACTGACAGAGGCCTGCTTTTCTTTGTCAAGGCTATTGCAAAAGATGGCGATTGTTTCAAATACCTCTGCCAAAAGTTTCCAGGTTTATCCAAAGCCAAATTGAAAGGGAATCTTTGTTGGTCCAGATATCCATACGCTTATGAAGGATAAAGAATTTGAGACTAACATGACAACAACAGAAAAAGAAGCTTGGACTGCCTTCAAAGATGTCGTCAGTAAATTTCTGGATAATTACAAGGATCCTGACTATAAACCAATTGTAATGAATATGCCGGACAAATTTCAAGTGTTGGGTTGCTCCATGAGTGTCAAAATACATTTCCTTCACTCAGATGTGGAGTTTCCCCCCAAAATTTAGGATCAGTCAATGAAGAACAGGGTGAAAGTTTCCATCAAGACATCAAAGATATGGAGCGCAAATATCAAGGAAGATGGGACAAGAACGACTACTGTTGGATATTAACACGAGATAGGCCAGAGGTTGAACATAAAAAAGAACATCAAAAAGAATATGTACTTAAATAGAAACTTTTTGTTTCATTTTGTTTTGTTTTTTGCTCAGTTTAAAATTTGTTTCAAACTTCCATGTACACATACAGTTTGCTCTTCTTGATCAATCGTCTATTTTATGTATGTTATCTCAATAAAAACAAATTAAAATTGTATGTTGGTGATTTTTTTCAAGCGATCTGGCAACAGTGGTTTTCATCTATATAAACCTATAAAAAGATAAATTTTACATTTATTTAAATGTATAAAAACCACTGTTGCCATAGTAAATGCATAATTGTTTGAGAGAATTCCTTTTCAAATAGGATTTTAGCAAAAAATATTTATATTGATTTTACAAAAAAATCCTGATGTGATGGAAAAAAAATGGAGGTCATTTTCAAAATCAGCACACCAAATAACATAAAAATCAGCAAAAACTTCTCTTGTATTTTTCAAAAAGTTCAGTTTCGCAGGCTTGTGTTATTAGCAAAAGAACAGGTGGTTATCCCATAGATCCAGGAAATGTAGATCAGCATAAAAAGTGATACAAAAATGGGTGACTTTCATAATGTTATTTCCATGAAATCTGTCATACACAAGATCATTACACACTATCTATCTACAGTATTTATATACCGCTTTTCAACTAAAAAGTTCACAAAGCTGTTTACAAAGAAAGTGAAAAAAATTTATAGCTAATTACCGGTAATAGCTAATGGGTCCCTGTCCCAAAAGGGCTCACAATCTAAAAATAATTGAGATAAAAATTAAGTGCACATCCCTATTATTATTGCCTTTTAGCCATATTATCTAAGTGGAACTTGCATGTTCAGAGGAGGTGCAAATAGTAGAGCAGGGTGTTGCCTTTGTGTGTTGCTTGTTGGCTTCCTAAAAACATCTGGCTGTCTGCTGATGAAAACAAAAGCTGCACTAGACTGACCCTTATTGCAGTCCAGTAAGGCTTTTCTTATATTCTTTTGTTTTGTCATTCTCTTATGCTTTAGTAGCTGCAAATGATATGACATACAGTAATTTTGTTCTATATTTGACTTAACATTAGTCTTAACAAATATTGGTATTAAATTAATTGTAGAATGGCTTGCAATTTCAAAGTGCAAACCTTTTCAAATAATTTTCAGTAACATGATGAGAAGGCATTTCATGTTTGTTAGTAAAAAAAATAATGTTCTGGAACATCTTCATTTGTTTACAGTTGTGGGACTCTGCTAATAAAAATTATATTGTTAATAATATTACCATATATTATACTGTTGGCAGCTGTTGATGAAAAGGAAAAAGAAAAAGGAATACTGTTAAAGGCATTGTCTCAATTTACAAACCTTGTAGAGCTGATTGACTTTATACAGAATCAGAATCCATTGCTAAGACCTTCAATGACCATATTTTAGAACAGATATACCATTACAGTGGTACCTTGGGTAACAAATGTCCTGGGTAATGTAAGTTCCAGGTAAAGAACATACCCCTGCTTACTGGGCAAGAGACACTCTTTCAAGTGGGTGTTTCTCTTTTATTTAGCAGGGGGAGAGTAACTGGCCCTCCATACCCCAGCAATGTCTGTTCTAGTGGCTTCTGCTGGTGTTCTTTTTGCACTTTAGATTGTGAGCCCTTTTGGGACAGGGACCCATTAGCTATTAATTAGCTATTAATTTTTTCATTTTCTTGTAAACCGCTTTGTGAACTTTTCAGTTGAAAAGCGGTATATAAATACTGTAGATAGGTAAATAGAACATACTGTTCCTCTGGGCTTCTGACTTGGGTAGTGAAGCTGATTTGGGTAACGAAGGCCAGCTGGCAGCTCTTTAAACTTAGCTGCCAGCCTGCACTTGTTACCTGAATGAACAGGTCAGGTAATGCAGGTCTCTTCCTCTGGGGGTGAGGGTGTGTGGAAAGGTGCTTGGAGGGACTGGGGGGTCTTCTGGGGGTGTGGATTCCAACCCTTCTGCATTCCAACCCCATGTTCCCTGCGAAGCTTTAGAAGAGGCTGGAGAGTGAGTGAGGGGATGCTCCTCCCTCCAGCCCGCTCTGCAGGAAGCCAGGCTTTTAAAGTGGCAGCCACTATTCGTGGCTTCCTATATCTCCCCCCCCCGCACTGTCCCCAAACACCCTCCCACACCCCCACTAGATCCCCAGTTCCCTCCCACACCCCCACCAGATCCCCAGTTCCCAGGAAAGTGTCTAGAATTGCAGATTCCTAACCATGCCTACTTAGAAGTAAGCCCCATTGTGTTCAACAGGTCTTACTCCCAGGAAAGTGTCTAGGATTGCTGATTCCTAACCATGCCTACTCAGAAGTAAGCCCCATTGTGTTCAATAGGTCTTACTCCTAGGAAAGTGTCTTAAGGATTGCAGCCTCCTAAGTGTCTTTAGGATTGTGCCTTTAGGATTGCAGCCTAAGTAGACTTCAGAAGATCATGCACACTGAATGCATGTTTTGAATTCAATTCCAGTGTTTTGTCATCATTTTGACATACAGTTAATATTTTTATATGAATATTTTTGGGGTTGCGGAACCAATCATCTGAGTTTCCATTATTTCCTATGGGAAAATCCGCTTCACGTAAAAAATGTTTCACATAACAAACATGCCTCCGGAACAGATTAAATTTGTTCCTTCCATGACTGTGGGGTACACTAAGAACCGGTTTTTGGAAATTCCAACCAGAAGGGGGTGAAAAGGGTCGCAATGCGTTTTCCTCCCTATACTTTGCATTGGAGAATTGATGACTCCTTAACATTCCACCCCAACTGCTGGGCCTGAAGCATGGAATTCTGGGAGTTCCTTCTGTCACCTGAAAACCCACCAAGAACCATCTGGAGAAATTTAACCCTTCAGGGGCTGAAAAGGGATCAACGTGTTTTTGTCCTATACTTAACATGGAAGACTGACCGACATCCAGCCAATTGGGTGCTCAGTGCCTGGTGCACTGGGGGGATGTTGTTAGGAGGAATAGGTTGCACTATGGAGGATGTTGCACATAGGAGGCTGGTGTGCATGGGGTGGTTGGTGCACATGGGGGAAGTTGGGCATGGGGGAAGTTGCGCATATGGGAAGTTGCGCATGGGGGATGCTGCGCATGGGGGAAAGTTGCGCATGGGGGAAGTTGCGCGTGGGGGAAGTTGCGCATGGGGGAAGTTGCACATGGGGAAATGTTACTCCCGCAACGTGGGTACACTTTTCGCTAGTTATATCAATAAAGACACTAATCAGTATCTTCTATGCAGTCCAGGTTGAACTTCAGCAATATCTATTCCCTGCTGCTTTCCTAGCAAAAAATGGTGAGAGCATATAATTTGGGCTATCCAGGCTGGGTTGCCTTAGGCTCAGAGTTGAACGCAGAAAGGCAGCCATATCCCTCTAATTGCCACTAGTATCATTATTTTGTTAGGAAATTGTTTTAGTAGACATACAGCTATCTTTCTAAACAAGTTTCTTCAAAATGTATTGGCACAGTGATACCTTATTCTCAGACACAAGCTAAGAACTATACCTATAAACTGACAATAACTTATTCCACAAAATGAAGGTAGGATTGGTGGAAATTAATACAGTAAAAGAAACACAAATATCAATATATATTGAAAGCAAAAAATTCATTTCAAAGATGGACATAGCACTGGTGGCCAAGGGTCAGCTCTTTTGAATGAAGATATTCAGTTGATCTAAGTGTGTTCTGGAATATGTTATTTGACCATGACAGTGTACTTACACCCACTGTGAATTTGATAGATATGGAGCATATGTCTCATAGGTATATATTTGGAATAGTTGTAAACAAACATTGCAGGAGTCCATGTGATATGTTCTCTAGTCATTGATTGTAATGTTGTCCAGCTCTTCTTCTCTGCTTAGTCTCAAGTTAGGATATCATATTCTATGCTATCAGGTGTCCTGTGTTTTGTCTGTCTCTATATCATGAGTTTCTATTTTGGTACATTCTTATAGGATCCCAAACTTCAGATCCAGAGTTTGTTACAGAACGATTGTGTCATGAACCAGCTTCCTCCTTATGTGAAAACATACAGTTCCTCTCACCACCCATTCTTATGCACATAATTGAATTACATTGAAAATTTAACTTAAGAAACATAACTGTCTCTTAATGGTTGCATTTTAATGCTGTATGCGTTTACTCTGTATATTTTATCCAAGGAGAAGGAGTAAATATTAGAGCATAGCCAGATTTATAGTTAGCTTTGATATTGCCATTCTCAGGATTAGCTTCTATTATCACTGTGATTTTCAAAAATAAAATCAAGCAGGCTTTTTCAGGATCTAGAACGGGGTCTCCAAACCCTGGCCTAGGGGCCAGATGTGGCCCTCGTCTAGCCTCAATGTGGACCCTATCCAGCCCTTGGGCAAGCCAGGTAATCCACTCCAATACATTTTCATATTTAAATTTATGTAAATATATTCAAATTTGAAAGATTATTTTGTTTTCTGGCCCCTGACACAGTGAGATGATGTGGCCCTCCTACCAAAAACTTTGGAGGCCCCCAATCTTGAATATTATAATAAATTACAGTCATGGTTCAGGATCTGCAGAGGTTTAGTTCTAGGACTCCATTTTGATGCCATAGAATGCATTAAATAAAAGCAGTTGGAAATTTTTTTAAAAGCATCCCTTTACAATTGTGATTAAAAACAACTTTTCTTATAATTGAAGAGAGAGAGAGAGAGTCAATTATCAATGCAAGTGACTCCTAGCCTTTGCCTGGCTCACTTATGTAATAGAATGCAAAAGTGTTTAATTACTTTCATATTCCATTTTTCATGGCAAAGGGAGAAAGATCACTTGCATTTCTACACAATCATAACAGTTTTTTAAACCGTTATTTTAAAAGGATGCCTTTTCCACTTTTCCAGGTATCCACATGTTTTTCTCATTTGCAGTGGCCATTTGTGTTCAGTCAAATCAGTGCATAAAAAAATAAGTGTATAACAAGGTTGGCCCTGTATAGAAATAGTGGCCATTTTGAGTTTAGTACCTTCAAATCTTACTCTCCCTTCCACTGGCAGGATGAGTGGAATGGGGCACTGACAGAGGCATAGAGGAGGATATATCAGGTCCAGAAAAGGAGCAGGTTCAGCAGCAGTACTGGCTGCAAAACAGTTTCCCTTCCTAGACCAGATCCCACACCCTTGGTCCATGTGGATCTGTACCATTGTTTTTGCTAATGCAAGAGTAAGGATACTCCTGTGTGCCATGGAAGCTCCTTTAACCATTGGGGCATCCTTCCACCTCTGCAGGCTACAGCACAAGTCATTGTTATGGAATCTTCGGTAGTTGGGGGACATAGGATTGGGCTGACTAAACTCCAGTGCATTTTATCATTAATGTGCTACTGTTATGTCTGCTTTAGTTTTTGTGCTACTAAGATTTTAGATTATGACTAGCGAAATGTACCCACATTGCGGGAGTAAAATACCCCCGTATGCCATCCCCCCATATCGCAACAGTCCCCATTGCGCAACACCATCACACTGCACAACATTCCTCATTTCATTGCACAACATCCCGATTACGCAACACCTCCATGGAACAACACTCATCCATTGTGCACCAACCCCCCATGCAACAACTTCCCCATGCACAACATGTGCATCATCAACACCCCATGCGCAACAATACCTCATGCGCAATATGCTCCCCATGCACAACATGCCCACACCCTGTTCAACATCCCCCCCACAACCATGGGCAGCCTACTGGGCAGGTGCAGGATTTGGGGCTGGACATTAATCAGTCTTGAATGTTAAGTATAGGCCAAAGATGTGTTGCAACCCTTTTCAGCCTCTTAGGGGTTAAATTTCTAGAAATTGGTTCTTGGTGGGTGGTGCCATCATGGAAGGAATAAGTTTCCCAAATTTTATGCTAGGTGAAGGGGTTGGGGCAGAGCATCCCTCAGTCAGGGATTCTTCAATGTAAAGTATAGGGAGGAAAATGCGCTGGGCCCTTTTTAACGCTTTCCAGTTGGAATTTACAAAAACTAGTAGTTCTTAGTGGGTACCTCTGTCACAGAAGGAACACCCTCCCCAAATTTCACGCTTCTAGATTCAGCGGTTTTGGCTGAAGATTGATGAGTCAGTGAGTGAGTTAGTGAGTGCATAAGCCAGTGACTTTTCAGTTAGATATAAGGAATATAATGGAATATAATACGTATAAGGCTAAGGAATAATGTTTGATCCCAGTTCCTGTCCCCTCTGGAGTTTTGATGGGGCATTTGAAATCCCCAAACGGACAGGGAGAATCTGGAAGTGGACATAGTGTTTAAGAAACCCAACTTTGATTTCATAAATAAATCAGCCTTAATAATTAAGTTTAGAGTAACCTTTTGCTAGAAATCAACAATTTACAACTGTGCAGGATGATTCTTAATTTTACACAAGTACGTGATGGAGGTATTAAAAATACAGTATTTCTTTACTTACCCTTCTCCAGGCTGTCCAATTTTCTCTGAGTATTCTTGCACCTACACTAGCCATTTTGCTCACATATGTCTGAAGAGAGACTGGGGCATTTGAGAGAGAAGTTTCAGGGACGGGATCCAGGTACAAGTTGCTGCCATTGATTCATCCCAGCCTGACACGCTTTCTCTTGTCGCATTGCATCCCTTACTTGCCCACTACTCATTACTTGCCCACTACTCATTCTTACCAACAGCATCAACAGAGATTGTCATGTGTGCTGCACCTCTTGCTATTTATAGCATTGACCCAGCAGTGCTCAACAGTAGCCCAACTTTGAGCTCAGTCCTAACCATGTCTACTCAAAAGTTAGCTCCATTATGTTCAACAGGTCTTACTCCCAGGAAAGTGTCTTTAGGATTGCAACCTTTCGCTCTTACATAAAACACCTTGCACTTCATAATGTTTGATAGGATTGGGGATACAATATCGCAAGGTTGAGTATCACTCACTAATATCTATCACTCACTTCAGCTATCAGCCAAATAGGTAGGAGCTATTGCAGTGTCCCTAATCTCAACAGTATAATCATTGACAGTATAATCACTGTTGTGGGCTGTGGGTGGCACAAGTGGTAAAGACGCTGTGCCTGTTAACCAGAAGGCCAGGGTTCAATTCCCGGGTCGGCCCCACAGGACAGGGTAAGCTCCTGTCCTTAGCCCAGCTCTGCGAAGCCAGCTGGATCCAATCGTATTGGCTCTGCCTTTCCATTGGATTAATTCAGTGGCGTGGAGAGGGGGGATTTGCTGCTTGGGTAACAGCATATCCTCCATAACAATCCAACGCAGGCTTTCGTGCTTCGCATGCAGCGTATGCAGCGCCAACCACGATACCATAAGCACGATACCATAGTCTTTCAAGACTAAGGGAGGCCTGCAGAAATAATCACTGTCACTGCAAAGTCCTGGATAATTATTTTTGTTGTTTAATTTGTGTTGTAAATTTTGGTCAGTAATTCAGATTATTTGATATACTGCTTTCAGTACTGTTTTGGTTAGCAGACAAAGCATGTGTCTTAAATAATATGTAAATGATAGTGCAATCCTAAGCATGTCTACTCAGAAGTAAGTCCCTTTGTGTTCAATAGTTTTTACTCCCAGGAACGTATGTTTGCCCAAATGTTGGTTTGCCCAAACACAAAATTTCCAAGATGTAAAGCTACAAATTTATTTTTTGATATTTTTGTATTTGTCATTATAAACTTTGTCAATAAAATCTCTCTCTCTTATCTTTTGCACATAAAACATTAGGCCAGTATCAATAAAATAATGATTTGAAATCTCATACCTTAGCCTTTGCTTAGACATTTTATTTAATGGGCTGATCTCTTGTAGAATATAGTTTATCATGATCTAAAACCTTTGTGGCACAGAAACTAAAGGAGTCACAACAGTAACACAATAATGATAAATTATCATGTAATGTAGTGGAGTTTTATCAGTGACAATGGTTATGTAGCTAATCTTCAAATTTCTTTAATATAAACAAAAGTTTATTTTATCTCTGGCATTTTCTGATCAGTCCTCTGTGTGATTGTTTATTATTCTCAAACCTTGTTGTGCCTAGTGTATTTTGATGCACAGCTATGATGATGAACTTCGGTATAAAAGAAAAACTCATGTCAAGGGAGCAACTGAACATGCTCCCACATTTGTAAGAGTGCACAGTGAAAAGCAGAATCTGGTTAGGGTGCAGAGTGCCTCTGTGATGACAATCAGGGCTTTTTCCTTCTTAGTCCTACTTATTTAGTCTAGAAGAAAGTAAGAGCACATGCACAGACAAACTGGCGTCCCATTGCATTCCTCCAGGGTAAATAGTTTATCAGGACTGAAGCTGATTAAGTGTAAATGAGAGGAGTGTCAGGAGTCCAGGTAACACACTGGCACGTGCTGCCGTTTCACCTCTGAAAGCTGTGGGTCACATGTCAGTCTTCAAGCTTCCTTTTAGAGAATACTTAATGGGCTTATTTGTTTGGCAACACAGATCTTTTTAGGGGTAAAAAATAGAGTCCTTCTATCTACAATATCACAGTACAGAGAGTTTCAGCTTGTGCTCTTATTAGGAGATAATTACACTGACTGAAAGCTTAATAGCCAGTTGATCATTTAGTCTACGAGAACCAGATTATGAATAAAGGTGTATCTCCTGCATGTTTACACAAATGCTGATATGCACCCAACCTCAGAGGCTTGCACCACGCCACAAGTCTGCTTCACACCATTTATATGTCACTGGTCCCTCAGTCGTAAGTTTGTCTTTGTTGATTGGCATGACTGTTATGTGGTGTCTAAAATGGTACTTTTCTAGGACAAGTCAGTGTTAGGAATAAAACACACCATGCTTGCACATCAGCACTCTTTTGGTAGGGTCAGAGCTGCTGAAGTCAGAAAGGAACAGTTAGATACTGTACTGCCTATTCCTGGATTGGCTACAGACAATGCAGTCCCAAAACTCATGTGTAATAATACATCTGTTGCCTGTCTTTCCTCACTAATCCAGAACTGTGCTTATCTCCAGGGTAGAACAAAAGAAGAAATAGTATGTGCTCAGTCAAGGAGTCCTTGGTAACTTCAGCCAGTTTGTCCCCTCCATAGTTTACTTTTTTGCTTGGAGAACAAAGAGTAGGGAGTTTGACCACGTTCTGCTTTGGTGCTCAGTTACTCCTTCCCTTGTATTTTGGGCCACTCTCAGTCAAACCATCCAGGGTGCCTTGGCCAAGTGGGGTCAAACTGGCCTCCTCCCCATGTATCCCCAACTTGAGTTGAGTCTAGAGTCCCTGGCGACATGAGTAAAAAAAGAATCATAATGGGGCTTGTCCTGATTGCAACAAGCCACCCCCTACAACACACTGCCACCACCTACAACACACTGAGCCTCATATGACATTCCTAGGCACTCCAAAGGTGACTTACTTTGAATGAAAAGCCACAATGAAAGTGAAAGTCTGACTTCCAGTTTAGTTGTGGTGGCTGGAACTTTCACTTTTTTCAAGCTGTAGAGAGTTCTTTCACTGCTCAGTATGGCTCCCCAGGACTCTCCAGACCCCCAAGACCCTGGCAAAACACTTGAGAAAGCTAAAGATAGCCCCCCATTTCCTCTTTGTGAGAGTGATCCTGGGAATTGCATCACAGTCAAAACCCTTCCCCTGCAAAGACTTAGGGAGATAGTAGAGCTCTCCCAAAATTTGAGAACCACTGAAAAAAGGAAACAGTAGATTCTTATGTTATGCTTATTCCATAATATGAACGTATTGAGCTGAATGGCCCACACTATGTAAACTAATACGAAAACTAAGGCTTCTGTGGCCACAGTTGACACCTAATGAAAAATTCATTGTTTGGATTTCAAGGGTACATTCATGAAGTGTAGATCGTAACCCGACATTTTGCCCTAAACTGTATAGAACCTTGTCAAGTTATAAAAAACCAAACTGACCCCTGAAAACCCTGATACCCACTAAAACCAAAAGTAACTAGCTCTATTGTAACAAAAGAAAAGGCAAATATCCTGCTGTTTCAGTTCAAAAGAACCTGGAGCAAACAGCAATTGCAACTACCCTACAACATCGTACTTCCATCTAAATGCCAGAACAAGAACAGGAATACAGCCAGGCTTTGCTGATGAACAGCTGCTGATCAAATCCTACCTCCAATCTATATACTGGGGTGAGTGTGCAAACGTAGGTATACAGTTATTATAGTCAACATCAACATCAAAATCTTTATTGACATCAAATAGATCAAGCTTATAGGAAGAACATACCAGCTAGGTCAAACGTACAAGTTAAAAGAGGATTTAAAGAGAGAAACTGCTTTAAAACTGCATATTAGGGCATACTACCCGTCGATGCATTCAGGTCAGACCCATAACCAGGAGAGGGGGATAACCCAAAATAGCGCAGGGAACAGACAGGGTTAAGGTTAAGAGTAAGTGATTGGATTTCAGCCTCCCATAGTCTTTTCCTCAAAGATGAGAACGCTTGGCTGTAGTCACTGTTGGAACAAGATTCCAAGCTAAGGCCAATAGAGTGGAGTTTGGCTTCAAAAAGCAAAAACCAGGTAAAGTTATAAGGGTCCTTTAAAAGTTCATCAAGTAAAGAGTCAGTACAGGTTTTGAAATGAAGGCGTAGCCAGAATTTAAAGGCTAGAGAACATTATAGTCAAGAATGTGTAAAAGCTGAAGGCCTGTAAAAGCTGAATGCCAGCAATTTGAGCACTTAATAGACTGTACTTGATGGCAAATTGTATAAGGATTTATTGTGATGTGGTTTTTCATAATTTAAAATAAACTGTATACCTACATTTCCACCACCTTTATGTAAAGTTGAAGAGTCACAGACTGACTGACTCACTCTCTCACTCACTCATCTATGCCCAGCCAAAACTGGTGGACCTGGAAGCATGAAATTTGGGGAGGGTCTTCTTTCCATGATGTAGGAAGCCACTAAGAACCTATTTTTACAAATTCAAACTGGTAGGGGGCGAAAGGGGGTGCAACATGTTTTTGTCCCTGTCCTTAACATTGAAGAATGGCTAACTCACCAAAGCCCACCCTAGGACCTAGAAGCATGGACCTAGAAGCATGAAATTGGGGAGGATAGTCCTTCTGTAATGGAGGCACCCACTAAGAACTGATTTTTAGAAATTTAACCCAGGGATTCAACATGTTTTCAACTCTATACTTAACTCTATACTTATTCTTAAAGGATGCAACATGTTTTCAACTCTATACTTAACACTGAAGATTGTCTGATCAACATGCAGTGTAACGTTTGGGGAACATATTCCTTCTGTGATATAACAACCCGCTAAGAACCAATGTTGTGCCTGATGATGCCTGCTGGCTGGTCTTTCCCCCTTCTGCCCTGTGCCTGATGCGTGGTGCTTGGCAGGGATGTCTGGTGCTCAGTAGGGATGCCTGGTCATGTCTGGTGGTGTTCCCTGCCAGCTGCTACTCAGTGGGTGCCATGTCCAGGCCTGGTAGGGATGCCTGCTGGTGCCCATTGCTGCCTGGTTCACTGTGCGGTGGTGCCCAGTGGTGGTTGCTGCCCACTGTTGCCCGGAGGTGCCCAGTAGGGATGGATGCCTGGTTCTCACTGGTGCCACAAATAAATATTTATGCATAGACATTTAATATTTAGAGAATATTTATTCTTTAAATTTTTACTCTTGCAACAACAGATTTCAGCTAGTTTAATAATAAGTCATATAGTGTTTAAATTAAACACATGAAAGCACTATAAATATTTTTACCTTTTATTTTTTCATGTCCTACATTTTTTGTTTGTCCCACATTTTGAGGGGTCTTGTCCTCTTTTGTGACATATGGTCACTGCTTATATATACCAAAAATGTCATCAACTTCTCTCACTCAGTCTAGTGAGTCATAGGTAGCTGTTCTCCATACATTATTTTTACTAGTCTTCCATATATATGTTGGCCACCAATGTGCTCAGTGGGCTGTCCATTTTTACTCCATCTGTTAGTAAACCTTCTGACTTCATGTAATAAGTGGAGTTCAGACAGGGCTGGAACAAAGTTCTCAAATTTGGTGAAAATAATTTAACTAGACACAGGCTGCTATTCTTCTTTCATCTTCTTTATATTTTAGATCCTTAAATAGAGGTTGCTCAGGAGGGTAACTCCAAGATTTGCTTTCTCCTAAAGAGGTGAGGTCAGACAGAGGAATTCAGGAGTCCTCCTTTCTCAGCAAGATGCAGTTGTCTGACCTGCTTTCCTGCAAGAGGAGCTTCCCTGGATGTGCCACTCTGACCTTGCCAGGAACCACTAAGAGGGGGAATTTATAAGGTAAGCTCAAACTTTCTCATTTTTTTCTTTAGAAATAGAAAATCAAAGTATTCATTGCATTTGTAGCAGTGATGAGCATCTGCAAGGAGAAAAAAAAATGATGCATGTGGTTAGGTCAATAGAAAACAAAAAGAATACAACAAGCCATTTACCTTGTCAATTTTGAAATGAAATGTGCAAAGCAAATACAGGCATTGTATTTGCATACGTCTGACCTATTTGTTAAAATAGTCAAATGTTGTTTTGTGTGGTGGGCTACTAAAAACACCATTGTGTCTGGAAGTCAATAAAAATTTTAACCACTGTGTTGCTTATAAAAGATATTAATTCAAGCTGTTCTCCTGAGATAGAGCATTGTCCATAATGAAACTTAAAAATAGATCCAAGGCCTACCTACTTCATCATGTTGGAATCTGTTTTAAATGGCAACATGTTATATCTGTTTATTCCTTTGTGTGATATGCAGTGATGACAGATCCAGCACAAAACAGGGAGTGGTTTTATCCAGGAGCCTGAGACTGAGTTCATAACTATTATGAAGTCTGGTGCTTGGGTATGCTGAACTATGGCAGCTTACTCTGACATAGTAATATGGTATCAGGACATGAAAAACCACAAGAAGTAGTTTGCTATTGCTACTTTGATTTGCTGATCTCAAACTTATACTCATTAAGTTATTTTGAAATTTTGCCAGTTACTGTTTTTATTCTTAGCTGCTTTTCAATTCTATGTCATTATTCAAAGGCTCCCGGGCAGTGAATTTCAACCAGTGTGCCATGGCATTCTGTTGTGCCGCACATAGTCCTCAGGTGTGCTGTGGGAATTTGAGGAGGGACATTTAGTAATAGGAAAATTTGCAGATTTGAACAGCATGGTGTGCCTTGCCAATGGTAAAAACAATTGATGGTGTGCCATGAGATGAAAAAGATTGAAAATCACTAGTCTAGGATGTCTATAGCCCTTTTGCAGCATTGATTATTTTAGCATTAAACAGCAATATTTTGATACTTGGTACTTGAAGTTGCATGGTTGGAACAATGAGTATTAGCACTGGCATCCTTCAGTCTCGAAAGACTATGGTATTGTGCTCTAAGTGTCCTCTCCAGAGCATGATGGCCAGGGTAGATTAATATGGAGGATAGACTGTTACCCAAGCAGCAAACCCCCCTCTCTCCACATCAATGAAACAGTCCAATGGAACAGCAGAGCTGATAAGATTGGTTCCAGCTGCGTCGCAGGAGTTACCAGAACGTGATTGTACACAGTCACAAACTGCTTCTGGGACTCCGGCTCTGGATTTTGCCTCGAGGTTGACTCCTGAAGCCTTTCCCATAGATGGATATAGCCACAAGGCAGTGGAGGTTTGAGGTCTAATACCATAACCTTTGATAAGAAGGATATATTTCAAAACCAATTTTTTGCATTGGATTCTGCTCTTCAATATGAATCCAATGACATATGATATGACTTTGCACACCATTGCAAAGTTCCAAAATGAAGCCAAAATGTAGGACAATGAAGCCCTTTTAGAGGACACCGGGACAGGAGTCTAAAAAAGAGGATGAATCCAGGAATATCTGGTCATATGGTCACCCTATTTGCATTCCATCCCATCTCCTTCCCACCCGCTGTGCTCACTTACCAGCTCCAATCTCTGGTCTGCTGCTGCCTCCAACCTCTAGGTGCCTCTGGTCTGCTGGCATGCAGACATACCTGTTCAAAGTGTGTTTGTGGGCTGGAATGCCACCAGAATATTTGTTTCAGTGGCATAATGAGGCTATAGGTCTGGACTGTTAGTGTAATCATTTCCTTACAAAGATAGGGTTTTCCTCAAATGCCAGTTGGTTGGATTCTAATTTTAATTAAAGCACATTGTTATTTAGGCTGCAATGGTCTATGCTATTGTAATACTATCTAATGCTAAGTTAAGACATCAGAAGAAAAATAACTCTGTTATTAAATAAACACAAGGAGTGTTGGCAGGGAGAGAAATCTATAGTTTGGAGCTAAGAGAATGTTCATAGTCATCCTCAGATAAGTTATTGCAGCAATTTATGCTGCTACTTATGACATACACTAGAGGAAGAGGAAAAACCCAGAACAAGTTTCTTTCTGGTGACATATATCAAAGAATGGCATTATATATGAACTCTAAAGGGAACGTGAAACCCAATTGGAAATAATACAAAGAAATGCCAAAGGCTGTACACTAGTCTTTGGAAGCATCTCAGCAGGATTAAATCAGAGACTGTGTGGGGTATGCAAACTATCATGAGCCACAGCTTCTTGGAGTGCTTCTCTGTCTAGACAAGGCCATGCCATTTACTAGGGGCAGTTTTAAATGGATATGGTATATTTTAAACATCCTTCCTTAACCTTTTATATGTTACACATTGTTGACACTCTGGCTTTGACCTTGATTGTAAATCACCACAGTATCTCGGAGGAGCTGGCCTCAGCTACACTATTGTCCTTCTCACTTCACTATGAGTCACATAAATTATTATTTAAAATTTTTTAAAAGGTTATTATCAGTCATATGTGCAGTTGCAAGGTTTGAAAAGTATTGATTTTAGTGCTACAAAAACAGAACCAAAACAGACCATCATCAACTAAAATCCTTTCCCTCTGAAACCTCCTGATCCAACCACCCACAGGCAGTCTTTCAAGTGGGTGGGGAGTGGGCGTGGGGATAGAATTGGGCTCAAAATTACACTGCATTGTAAAGTCATATAACAACAGAGAGCAAATAGTGATCACAATCTGAAATTGTGGTGAGATTGGGAATTTCTGTTAGCCTTCTAAAGATTTTTAGAGTAGGATCTTCTGCACATTTTGAAAGATCCCATTATAATTTTTTAAAATTTTTATTGTAATAATATTTTTAGCAGAGCATTAAGAAAGAACAGATGTGGGAAACATCTCTTTATCAGTCCTACCTTGTAGTGATGAGCCACCAATTTCAGAGGTAAAATGTATCCATATTGTGTGATAGGAATAGATCACTAGAGAGTTTAAAAGAGTTTCACAATGTGGTTAGGTACATGTATAATGTGCAGCCACATTGACAATGCATGTCAAACACTGCTTACATTTGTGAATTTCTCCTGCATTTGTTTGTGTTCTTTACTCCACCTGCAACAGAATGCGTCAACTTGGAGAGTGAGAACTGAGATGAGAAATTGCTGTTCCCAAAAAAAGGCTGCACATGTCCTTCCCCAAGAGGACTGAATGTCCATTTGTGTTTTGGATTGCAAATGTCCAAACAGTTCCAGTGCTAAATATGGCTAGATGATTGTGAAACTTCTATTCTAGCATCAAGACAATTGAAAGTTGTATTCCTGGATCTAAAAAAAAGAAAGATGCTCTCTCAGGGGTGAAATAACTTCCGTTTGCGTTTTCGTAACATCTGCATTTGTTATCATCTTCAGCTCATTCTCACCATATGTAGGAAGGCTTATAGTAAACAGAAGTGACAACCAGAGGGAGGGCAAATATGATATTTTGAAACCTGGCGTAAGTGCTCTTGGCTTCTTGAGTTTGCTGATGACATAACAGCTATCACCACGCTCTGTCCTGCTAGGGGAGTTTGGAAGAGTGCTGGAAAGAAGAGAATCTGTTCAGTATCTGGATGGAAGAATCATTTGTGTAACAATTCTTCTAAGCATTCATATAGACCGACCATACGGCATATACTATATAGCTTCCCAATAAAGTATGACAGAATATGACAAAGAACAGACTCCTCTGAACACATTAGCAACTACATTCAAAACAATAGTGCTATTTTTTTGTTACTGTTCAAGACCTTAGTGTTACTTTCTGGTTGTTCAGTTATTTACTGAGAAAGGTGTGAAGATATTGTTAGAATTCAGACACATCTTCTGAATTATGTAACTGTACCAAAACTTTTGTCGTTTCCTAATATCTAAAACATATAAATATTGAATGGATCTTGTAAGCTATATGTTGTACTTACACCAAATATACACCTAAAGCGACATTCCTAGCTTATTTGAAGAGAAATGTCTGAACTTAGCCTTTTGAGTAAAGTTAATGTAAAGGCTTTTGAGTAAAACCTTTTGAGTAAAAACCAATTTTTCAGCTCCAGGGTAAGAAAAATGCAAGTCTGAGGTAAGGGAACAAATATTGCCTTGACATGGCCTCCATGACTGCCTCCCCAACAGCAGGATGCAGTACGTGCCCCACTGGCACAGCTTTGCCAGTACTGCAAAGTTAGTTAGGATTACACCCTAAAAGAAGACAGCATGATCACAATTTTTCATGGTCAGCAAGAGATAAATATTTAATATATTTGGGTGAAATTAAAAACGCTTTGTGAACTTTTCAGTTGAATACTGTAAATACTGTAGAAAGATTTACAATCCATTTTGTTAAAAAGGTCCAACATTTTGCTCGTATAGGTGCACCTTAATTTTTATAATTAATTAATTATATTGCTCCCAAAAACGATAAATGATAATTGATAAATATGAAAAGAACTGATTGACATGTTTTTTTTATGAAGGCTGCAAGCCTATCCTCTGCAGGGTGACCATATGACCGGAAAACCTGGATTTGTCTGGATTTTTAGCCTCCTGTCCAAAAATTTGTTGCTCCTATAGATGAAAATTGCTCCCATAGGTGTAGTACCCTCGGGTGCATGTAATGTCTCTTACGTGCTCCCATAGTTACACTGGATTGTAGGGTTTGTCCGGGAAAATGAGGAAAGGACAGGAAGCCAGGTGCTGCTAATATGTAAATCCTCTCCTTTTCAGTTGAGATTTTGTGGATGTTTAAATATTTCTTTTGCTTCTCTGTACAGTCTTGGGAAATAAAATACGTTGTTAGAACTTGTGTTGATTTGAAATTGATTTGATGACCTGTTTTGACAGCATGTTGAGCTACTGTTGATTGTTCCAGGGGCAGTAAACGGCAGTGCTTCTTATGCTCAGGAAGTCTGGTTTAAAATAAATTTGGTGATGCCTGTATAGACACAATTAACACTCACAGGATGTCCAATACACACCAGATGTACCCAGCTGTTGTCTCCTATCCTTAGGATTTCCAGCATTGATGTAGCTGCAGTGCAGCACTGAGAGAAGGGACAAATGTATCCATATCTTGAGGATTCCTCTGTGACTGTGACTGTGACTGTGACTCTGTGGATGCAATATGACATGGTCTTTTGACATGGCTGCATCTGTGCTCTAAAGTTGGATAGGATTAGGTCCCTAACATACTGATAAGCTTATGCTCAACATTGACAATCATCAGTTAGAAATCTTTCTAGAATCTTTTAAACTACATTCCTAAACCACATACTTGGAAGGATGCCTCAATGACTACAGACTGAAACTTAACTTTTGAGTAAATATGCACCTTATTGCATTGTTTGCTTCTTTTGTTCACAATTCCAACAAAATATTTTCATATACCCTCTCACAATTTCCCATGTTCAATCTCAGGTTGGAGTCTATGTGTGTCTTCTTTGCTGAAATGCACAGCTTCCTAGTGTTTAAGAAGACATGCAGAAGGTTCTTGCTGTTCTATTACAGTAAGAATATTTTGTCCTTTAGTTCAGTTTGTGTAACCTTTATTGGCATATACATCAATGATAAAATATATAAATACATTAAAAACAAAAATATAAATCAGAACTACTGGCACTGTATATACAGAACCAGTTAGTCACAATACAAAAGGTCTGAAAGGTTTAAAAAAAAGTTGGAGTTAAGTAGGTGAATTTAGAGAACTGCAGAATTTACTAGAGCAAGTTTGGCTTGTATTTTGTCCTTTATTAACATAAAAGAAAGGGAGCTGCTGCTAGCACTGCCTCGGTAGGCACCTCTCTGTCTAATAATTACTGCATAATGTGCAGAAGTTCTGCAGGTGATGTTTCTGCATTACAATGTCAAGAAATTCTGCAATTGCTGAATTTTTCTCTGTCAATCTACATTTAAAGGTGCAGAAGCCAGGTGGCAACTGTGAATTATAAGAAAATTATTTGATTTCAAAGACTGAAAGCAACATCATGTTATTAGTGTAATAATCCCTGTATCTTTAGCTTCATTAAAAATTGAATATTCATAACTATAATCCTATGCTGTAGATTAGACTATCACATACTTCAGTCCAAGTTCCATTGATACTATGAGGGATATTGCTGGTTTGAATTATCATTGTTAGAAAGTAGTTTGTCAAGGAAAGGGGTATTTCTAAAAGCGGTTTTTAATTTTCTTGTAAACCGCTTTGTGAACTTTTCAGTTGAAAAGCGGTATATAAATACTGTAGATAGATAGATAGATAGATAGATAGATAGATAGATAGATAGATAGATAGATAGATAGATAGATAGATAGATAGATAGATAGATGCTTCTCTGTATAGAATAAAATGCACTACTATTGAACATCTTGTTAGAGAGATGAAACAGACCTGCTAGCAGTAATCATAATTCATAAGTCGGGATTTATAAAATTCTGTGTCGAGGCTTGTAAACAGTCCTAGATCTTATTTTGGCTCCTGTTTTTAGATTTTAGCCCTAAGCAACATTCTGAACCAGTATACAACTTAACCAGCTATTAAGGTAGCAAGAGGATATAACAGTACATAAACCAACTATTCCCTGAAGACTTGAAATCCTAAATTTTGCACTTTAAACTCTATAGTACAAGTGGGAATCTGTTATGAATGGTAACATCTGACAAAATATTGCAGTGTATCTCCAGCCCTCATTTCCACTTCCTAATAATACAGATCTTTAGCCACTCTGAAACTCAAGGCTTTAGCCACCGTAAAATAGGATCCTTATATTGCTGACGAGGTTCTATATTCCAAGTGAATGGCAAGGAGGTATTTCTCATCAACTGTAACCTTCCCTACAATTTTCTATACAGTGGTCCTCAAACTGATGATTTGCAACCCACTAGCAGAACTAGCTGTTCCCCTTAAGGGAATGACCACAAAAGTACTGAGCTGATGGCTCAGTGGCAATTGTGGTGCCACTGCGAAGAAAGGACTTTTAAATGTAGCAGGCAATAGTGGAGGCAATTTGGAGGGCTGGGGGGCTTGCAACCACTTCTGCAGTCTTCCCTGCTGTGTATAAAGGCTGTTTAAGTATAAGGTAACCCCCTTCTAGATTCAAAATTTCAGTCAGGAAATGTGTTATGATTGAAGATATCAGCCTTTCCATGCCCCATGGGGTATCCCAGAGAGGGTGCCATGAGCCCATTGGACCCTCCTGATTGCCAGCTATACCCCATGTACATTTGTACGTTTGTGGCATCACAACCACAAATTGGCACTGTGGTGCCAGTGCTCCCAAACCTGCAAAGACTTAACTGGCTTTCAAAGTCCAATTCAAAGAGCCACTGTTCTATTGTATTATGCTGCAATCTTACACTGACCTGGGAGTTAATCCAATTGTACTCTATATGACTTAATTCTGGTGTCCATGCATGCATAGGATTATGCTGTTAGTGTTTTAAGGATAATCTACTAGAATATTTGCTTGTGTGAGCCTTAGCAGTTTCCATTCGCAGTAAGCCAGAGTGTCACAAAGTTCCTTCCTTCTTTCTTCTTTACTCTCTCCCCGTCTCAAAACATAAACGTTCTCACAACCATCCATTTCTCACAATTTCTCACACCATCTCCAACACATCAATCACTGCTTATTCTGAGTTTCATCTTTGTGTACAAGGCAGGGAAGCAGCTGAGTGAAGACCCACAGGACATGCAGAACTTTATGTACATGGTCTTTTAGTACACAGAAAATGTGGTTCATTCGATATAACTCACAAGCACTGAGTTGGCCACTGAAAAGAAACCTTCAGTAATTAAATCATTTTAATATGGCCCAAAGGTAATGGGTTTTCAGTAAGTAAATTTATGCCTCAGCTGCAACACAGAAATGGTTTTATTTTCCATAAACAGTAATTCAGATCTCCCCCTTTTTTGCAATATGTTTGTCAGAATAATCTGTATGCTTTCCTTGACCTGACCCAAGTGAGAAACATTATGTTTTAAAATGATACGGTGACTAACTATTTTTGTATTTGGGACTCTGGCTGATGAGCTCTTGCATAATAGTTAATCTCCATGGACAAGATTTATAATCCATAATAAATCTATATATATAAAATTGAAAAGTCACTGACTGATTCACTGATTGGCTGACTGACTGACTGACTCATCAATGCCCCACTAAAACCACTGTACCTAGAAGCATGAAATTTGGGAATGGTGTTTCTTCTGTGATGGAGGCACCCACTGAGGACCAGTTTTCAGAAATGCCAAATAGAAGGTAGTGAAAAGGGGTGCAATATGTTTTCCTGCCTATTCTTTCCATTGGAGGATCCCTGACTGGTATGTTCTGCCCCAACTACCAAACCTAGAAGCATGAAATTTGGGGAGAGTCTTTCTCATCAACACCCCTAAGAACCAATACTGAGAAACATAACCCTTAAGGGGCAGAAAAGGGGTGCAATGTGTTTTTGTCCTATACTTAACATTGAAGACTGACTGATCAGCATCCAGCCCATTTGGTACCTGGTGCCTGATGCTCTGAAATGGTGGGTGCAGATGGTGGGAAATTGCAGATGGTGGGACATTGCGCATGGGGGGACATTGCTGATGGGTGTTTGATGCGCATGGGGTGTTGATACGTATGGGATTTTGATGCGCATGGGGGAATGTTGTGCATGTTGCACATGTGGATTGATGCTCATGGGGGTTGATGAGCATGGAGGGACGTTGCGCATGGAAGGGGAATCTTGCGCATACGGGGTTGATGAGCATTTATACCACATGGCACGGATGGCATTTCAGTTCTCCCCTGCGGGCAGACCCACTCACCCACCACCCTCTCCAATGATTTGGCCCACAGAATCTATGCCAACTTGCTGCCAAAGCAGCTTCCCATTGCCTCTACAGCAGTCACTTTCTCAGAGCTATAATATTCAGCAGAGCAGGGCCCTACCAGTCCCATCCTCTTTTGGGCTGATCTCTTCTCTCCCACACCCCAGAATGCTATCCCTGCCCCAAGGCCCTTAGCTCCATCTGGACCGCTTAACTTGCTCCAAGTGGTGTCCCTCCATCACTGAGCCCAGTGCTGAAGATTCATCTTCTTCATGGGTTGCAGATGTTATATATGGCATATTTGCAAGATCTAATGCCAGTGGTGGGCTCCAGCAGGTTCGCACCTACTCTACAGAACCGGTTGTTAATGAGAGATAGGACATATAAAGTTTAAAAATAGCCATTTAAAAGTGGCTGCCAGATGGGCATAGAACTGGTTGTTAATTTCTTTGAATCCCATCACTGTCTAGTGCCATCATGGGAGTTCAGTGCTGACACTCACGGCCCATAGGATTGGGTCCCAGAGTCATATTCAGGGCACAATCCAGAAATGCACTTGGGTTACTCTATCTATCACTGGGCTGACCCAACTGCAAGATGCTCCACTCTATTTACTCTGGAAAAGTCTTAGGATAGAGCAAGGCAACATAGGCTGCCCCAAGACACGTGGACCTGGGCTGCCCTAACTGGGGCAGCCTAAGCAGTTCAGGAGAGGCATGTTGAGGGCATGTTTAGCATTGCCTAGGGTAGAGCAGTTACTGTACCTGTTTCCAGGGCAGAAATGCCCTCTTCCAGCTCCTCAGAGTTATACCACCTCAGGAGCAGGTATCGCAATAAGTAGACCCATAGAGGTCCATGATAAACCAGAGTAAGAATGGCAGTGTTGACAAAAAGTCTGATCTCATTGCCAGCCTAGCTTAAACCCCTGCCTCTCAACCTGAGGATATAGAAGAATTACGACAGCCCACTAATCTGGGGATACAGAAGGCCATGCCAAGCATCCACGTTCCACTAGAGTTATTGCTGTACTGGAGATTCATGCTGCAGCTGTTACTGGTTGTCAGGAACTTCAGGGCTTCCTTATAAGGCAAGCACCACAGCTGTTCCTTGTTCAGTGTGAACTTAGTGGGGTCTCCTCTGGAGCAAGCCCTCCCCAGGCACCACTTACTTGATACCTACGTAGCCTGCTTTGGAGCAGCAGGGCAGTGCAACTTACTTGATACCTACTTAGCCTGCTTTGGAGCAGCAGGGCAGTGCAGGCTTCCTGAGTTTCTGGATCCAGCTTAACTCTCTGCTCTGGATACAGAATAGTTGGTGCAGGCCAGCTAGGGCTCTCCGCACTGCCCTTACTCTGGATTGTGCCCTAAATCAGCTTTTGGACCTGTTAATAATGATGCCTGCTGAAAAAGGGGCTTGAAAATGCCATTATTGCATCTGGCATAGGCATGGGATAGCTATAGACATGCCCCACAAACTTCCCGTGAGACAAACATGTCCATAGAAGAAAGCATGACTTCTATGTTGAGGGACAAAAGACACTGTATTTTGTTCTGTGTATCTGCAGGAGCATTGCTTGTGCGAAGTTAATAAATCAATTTTCTGTCCTTCTCTTATTGGTTTGTTCTTTGTCTCTATATGCTAAAAGAACCTTTGACCTTCTGGCAATACAGGCTCGACAATGCCTTTGGGGATGATACCTCTTGTTCTTCGGAAGATCTTGATTTGCCACTTTCCCATGATGGTGAAATAAGATTCAAGAATTTGCAACCTGTTCAGAATAATTAGACATAGTAGTAAATATGCCGTTTTTCCACTGGGAGTGGAAAACCATGGATATCCGGAGCAATATCATTCATAAAAGCTCCCCTGGAACTCTGGGGGAAATGATTCAATTTAAATAATTTTGTGCCGTAGGGTATATACTCTATGTGATGAGAGATGTGCCGGCATTACCTAACATAAAGACTTTACCCCTAAGCATTCTTATATTTGTCTGAATGTTGTTTAATTTATTTTGGACAATGTAATTGAATATAATGAACTGAAGAAATTACAACTGGTAGATGTAAGCAACATATTTCATGTTATGTAAAAGAAAGATGTATGTGACAAGGAGTTTTCACCTTTGATATACAGTCCTGGTAATTTCTTAGTAATGAGACAGATAGGATATCATCACCATGACATATAGGGCCCTAAGGCAACATTTAACTTCATATGAAACGTGAGACATTATTTCAAGCTGCCAGGAGTGTTTGTCTTCAAGCATTATCCTTTATATAGAAAGATAGCAAGGATTCAAAATGAAACTTCAAGTAACAACTCATGAGTGCAACTGTCATTGGCCAAACTACATGTGGCAATAAAAACATAATTGTGCAGTTACAAATGTACTCATTTTCTCATACAAAGTAACCTTGTGAAGCTGTGATTTGAATCAGCACATTAGTAGAGAAGTAGTGAGCATTTAGCTTTTCACCTCTGTGATGTTTTCCTGCTAAAAAATCACCTCTAAGGAGCTCCAGTTTAAACCTAAATATGACATAGTAAGAAAAAGTATTTTTAGGGTTAAAGTACAGTGATACCTTGGTTTAAGAGTGACTTGGATTAAGAGTATTTTGAATTAAGAGCAAAATTTCCTCAGAAATGTTGACTTGGTTTAAGAGCACTGTCTTGGAAGACAAGCACTTCTGAAGAAGTTTGGAACAGGCTTCCGTAGCCAGGGAACTCCCAGGGAGGAAGTACCTTGAGCTAGGGTGGAGCCTTGGGCACCATACTGAACAGACTTTCATGGCGTGGGAACTCATGGGAGGGGAACAACTTGAGCCAGGTGTGTATAGGATCTGTTTGGCAGTGTGAAAGGTATGTATGGTGTGTATGTGGGATCTGTATGTGACAGTGTGGAATGTGCCTTATCAGTGGTCCAGTCCTGCTCCCCATAGACTGTGGTGGCACAAGTGGTTTAGACTGTGCCTATTACCCATCAGGCCAAGGTTCGAGACCCAGGTCCCCACAAGATGGGGTGAGCTCCTGTCCTTAGCCCAGCTCCTGCCAACTTAGCAGTTTAAAAGCATGTAAATGCAAGCATGTAAATGCAAGTAGATAAACAGGTACCACCTTGGTGGGAAAGGTAACAGTGTTCCGTGTGCCTCAGCGTATAGTCATGCTGGTCCCATGATCATTGAAGTGTCTTTGGACAACGCTGGCTCTAAAGGCTTTTAAACAGGGATGAGCACCCCCACCCATATAGTTGGAAACGACTGGCAGCTAACCTGCTCCCCATCATCAGCATGAGAATGTTAAAGCTGCACGAAAGATTCAACTGAACCAAAGGATAGCAGTGACTCTGTTAGTGAGAGTGAAAGTCATCCTACAAAATCCCTCCTCTCTCTTATTCCCTCACACCAAACCTTAAGGTTTTCAAAGGTACAGTACAGTTCGGTACTGTACTCTACAGTATTTATTACAGTGGTTTGTATTATGTTTTGTAATCATTGTATATAAGTAAATATTTTTGGACTGTGGAACCAATCGTCTGAGTTTCCATTATTTCCTATGGGAAAATCCATTTTGGGTTTTCAAGCATTTTCAAGCATTTTGGAATACAAAGAACTTTGGTTTACAAGCATGCTTCTGGAATGAATTATGCATGTAAACCCAAGGCTTCACTGTTCTCAGTTGTAGTGGGGATTTTCACTGAGAAAACAGAGTAAAAAGTTACTCTGCTTCTGCAGTCTGACTCAAACTGCCACCCATGTAGCTACAACACACAAATAAGCACAACTCCATAACTATACAGTGATGCACATAGGGCACAATCTAGAGTAACTATGGGGAGTCCTTGCTCCAGTGTAAGAACAATTTACTCTGGATTGCAATATTAGGCTGCAATCCTAAAGACACTTTCCTGGGAGTAAGACCCTCTGAAAACAACAGGGCTTACATTTGAGTAGACCTGGTTAGGATTGGGCTCTTTATGTTCCATAGATTTTAACTAGGTGGTGCCATAACTACGGGTGCACATAATGTCTCTTACGTGCTCCCATTGTTACTCTGGATTGTAGGGATAGTGTAGTATGCATTTCCATGAATACCGTGATATACAGTGTACTTCTTTTTAACCTCTCCATATTGATGCTTGTAAAACAGTAATGTAGAATAATAGTTTGCCAGTGTTAAATTTAATAGGCTAGTCTCTTCTATATTTCTAATGTGGGAAACAGAAATAATTGAAATTTTGCT
Source organism: Cryptoblepharus egeriae (assembly GCA_030015325.1). NCBI lineage: Eukaryota > Metazoa > Chordata > Lepidosauria > Squamata > Scincidae > Cryptoblepharus > Cryptoblepharus egeriae. Next base: position 51,759,047 of record JAREYC010000004.1, read on the forward strand.
CAAATTGCAATTTCTGATCACTCTTCCAGAAAGGTCAAGGAATCTAGGAAAAGGAATACACATTTACATCACAGGCATTCATGTAAATCCCCTTTTGGATCAAGTCTATGAATAATAGACTTCTAGAAATGGGCCTGTTTTAGAGTTCTATTTGCTGGATTCCCTGAATTATGCATATGTTTCCATTAAAAAAAATATCAGGACAATGTACATAGCACCAAACCATTAATATGCTTTCTAAATTCTGAACATATTGATAACCATTAATATTGTTTCAGAAAGATTGGTGGATTGAATCTTGATCTGTAAGGATTGTACATCCAGTTCATGGTCAGTAGGGATTGTGCCAAGTTAGGGTGTGCTTGCTTACCTTTTATGGCATGTAAATGACTTCATGGCTGCCAGGATGCAATTAGGGACTGGATGATAGTCAATAAGCTAAAATCAAATCCTGAAAAATAGGTTCTTGTAATCAAGAAATTTTCAACCTGTAGTTAGGCTGGCCTAAGCCCTGATACAAGTCCTGTGCTGGCCAGGAATGTCACAAAAGTGCTACAAGGCACTTCTTCACCACTCCTGGTAGTGGGTTAGGCCACTGCACAGACATGCACTTGCCGCCCTACATCACTATGGGAATGGGAAGACCGATGAGTTATGCTGGCCTAGGTTAGGATTGCACCCTAAGTATTGTTATTGTCTTCCAATTCATTTTATAATCCAATTCCCTGTACTTCCCCCCCCCCTTTTTTTGTTTCCCCTTTCACCACCATTGTTTCTTTGAAGCCTCAGATTCACATTATCATATCTCAGGGTCTTTTGAGATCAAACTCTTGGAGGATTTTCTTGACGGTTGGCTACAGAGATTTTTGCAACGTGACAAGGCCAGCCAAAAGCCCTGAAAGACAAAAGCGTCGTTGAAGATGCAAAAGAATTCAAGAAGATAAATTCTTAAGCCCTGTTCTTTTTACTTATTAGCTACTTCAGTGAGGCAAGATGACTGGGTTCTTCTTTCACTAAATGTGCAAGCAAAGCTAGCCTGACCTTTGTAAGCTGTCTTAAATTTTAGTCTGCTGGGGACCTTAGTGGGGCAATGAACTTGGAGACAAAGAGAGTGAAATTGCAAATATTGGCCTTAGAAGGAAGCATTTATTCCTCTTACAATAGTCCTTTGTCTCTCCCCTGAATTTGGACAGGGTATCCAGTTTAGTGTTTGGATACATTAGCCACTAACACCTGACTTTCTCAAGGACAAAATTATATGAGACCCAATGGAGTATCTTAAACTTGGGTGTCATGAAACAGAAATTGCCATGATTGCCATTATTTCCAAATTCAGTGAAATCTATAGACTAAAGCATGAGTTAATCAAGATTCCTCTCACTTTATCTGCCTCCTGAATCCCATTGAAATAAGAATACTCCATATACTGTACTCTACCTTGATAATATACAGTAGCATGCAAGGCTGAATTCCAGGAACAAATGTATGAAAAGGAGCATTGTCTTTCAGAAGGGAGTAAAATGTTTGTGCTGACGTTTTGCAGTAATTGAAGGAGAGTGGAAGAGTGTTTGTGCGTTCATATAAAGAATGACCTTTTTCTGTTGTTGCCTTTTAATATTACTAAAATAAGTAACTGTGAATCAGTATTGATGAAAAACTAGCATGTCACTTATTTTCTAGAAATCATAGCTTGACAGTGAATATAGGGTTGTGTCCCCTGCCTCAAATAGGCATATTTCTGCACACGTCCGAAACTATCTTCCTGTGGAAAACTACCTGTGTACTTGGGGGTTGGAGAAACATGTTGATAATTTGTGAATAGATTTGTAGATATATCTTTTTAATATGCATATGGAAAATAAGGGAGGGAATGTGTACTTAAGAAAGGGAGAAAAGGAAACAAAAAAATTGTTTTAATGTACATTAAAACCTTAGTTTGAGAGTAACTTGGATTGAGTGTGTTTTGCAAGACAAGCAAACATTTCTAATAAATTTTGACATTCAGTACAAGAGATGTCTTGTATTATCCTGGCCATATCCTGGCCAAAACATTTTTTTGCTTGTTTTTGCTTGTTTTACAAGAGATTTACAAGAGATAAAGGTAGGACGGCCATGTTAAAGGTAGGAGTGGGTGGCTCTAGCAACAGTGATTTTTGCCAGATCGTATCTCTTATTTTCCAACCCTACATGCCCCTGACTTTCTTCAGATGTGTCCCAGCAAAATATTTGACTTTGGTCTGAAGATACCAATACATGATGTGGAAACCTACCATGAGATAAGTTAAAAATAGTTTTACTTACCTCTTGCATGCTGTCAAATTTCACTCCTTAGTATAGTATGCATCATGTGCTCTGTTGGTGCTTCTACAGTCTATAACATGATGGGGGATAGGACTGGATAGTTATATTTATCTCCCATTATACTTGCATGATGGGCCTCATGCAATACATGAAATTTTCAGGCAGTCACCCTTTCAGTAACCAATAAAACACCAATTCTAGTATTAGCACAGATACATGGAAATGAGAGGTGGTTCGTATTAACATCTTATTGGTTCACTGTTGCATCATAGTAATTCCTCATTTGTTCTCAGAATATTTTTCTGATTAATTGGCCATACATTTTATGGAATCAGATTATTCAACATTTTTTTTATTACAATCTGCATGAAATTACATTTCCAACTATATATGCCATGACAGTATTACTGTATAAATACAAATCTTCCAAAAGTTTGGCCAGTAGTGGTACTGCCACCATCCTGAGAACGTCACCTCTTGTGATCCACACATCTCTCATCCCCTAGTGATGCCTCTGAAACCACGCAAAACATAACTGAGGTATGATTACTTTCTTCACATCCCACACTTGGGCCCCATATTTTGTTGTTGTTTAGTTCAGTTGTATCCAACTCTTCGTGACCACATGGACCCCAGCCCGCCAGGCCACTTTCTTCTTCATTAGCTTCCTAATTCCAAGCGAGGTCATGTTCATTGCCTCTGTGACACTATTTAACCACCTCATCCTCGACCACACCTTCCTCATTTTGCCTTCAGTTTTTCTCAGGCTCTTTTCTAACGAGACATCCCTTCTCATGATGTGGCCAAAATATCTGAGCAGTGGATAAAATCTGGAACTTACCATATGGCTAGTTTTCATGAAGGTGATAATCACAGGAAATGATAATGTAGCTATCAACCTCCAGATCTAGTTGTGATGCTGTACTGTGCTTATGGGCAAAATCCAGAGTAACTATGGGGAGTCCTTGCTCTGGTGTAAGAACAACTTACTCTGGATTCCAATATGAATTTCCCATAGGTTTTCAGTAGGTGGTGCAGTAACTACGGGTGCACGTAAAGTCTCTTACGTGCTCCCGTAGTTACTCTGGATTTAGGGGCCTGTGCACTTCTAATTTGGTTAAAGTTGTATTCTATCAAATGATAACCACGTACCTCAATATGGCTGGCAAATTTAGATCAGACTTAGCATTCATAAATAACCATTTCATAAAAATGTCAGAAAGAATCAGTGTTCTTTCTAAATAACAATTTATCCTAATAAATGATATATGGGAAAGTTATTATAATACCATATGCTACTTGTAAAATAAATCCTATACTATTGTTAGTTTAAAACAGTTATATAAATATTATCATGGTATTTAATTGCAAAATTTATAGAAAGAAGCAAGAAACCTAATGATGAAAAAAATCTGTTGAAAGTGCTATCTTTTCAGCAATTATTCAATTTTCTGTATATCACATTACATTAATAACTTAGTTTAGAAAGCCAGTATAACATCCTGCAATTCAAATTATTTTCTTCAGTTTACTTTTTTGTAATGTCATAAAGGGATTTTTAGAAGGCAAAATAGATTGAATAACTTTGCCATGAAACAGGAAAAAATGTAGTGAGATCCTTTCCCTCCCCATCCTCTCTTCTAGTTTAGTTTCTTCAAAGCTGCCATCCTATGAAATTTCCATTACATCAATATGGCTGTTGTTACAGCAAATCACACATCATTCAGCCACTTCATAGAATTTGTTTGCATCAGGTTTTGAAAAAATAAGCAAGCTTACATGGAAAGAGTGAACATATACCCAGGAAATAGTTTGCTGATAACATAGGAGCCTTCAAGTCTGCTGGGTGTTGCTCAGAGTTTCCCTAACAAAGAACTAAGTGTTGGTTTTTCAAATAAAAATTACTTTTTAGACTCATGTAACAGTCTGAGAGTTTCCAATACTAAAAAGCTTGGCTTTTGGTTTATATTTATATGTATTTTTTAAAGAAGATTATAACTGGAATGGGATGTCCTTGACCATACCCCCCACATTGGTCTCCTTACTTTCTAAGGATTAGGGAACTATTGGAACCCTTTAACTTTGTAAATGCAATGCAAGAAGACAGAGTGGCTCTAAGAAGAGATTAAACCTTGAAATTACTCCTTTTCAACATCCAGTTACATCAGATTATCCACATAGAGTTGCTATTTAGCACAGGGTCAGTGTCATGAAATGTATTTGTTGAGTCTCTTTGGTGCCAAAGTTTTTGCCAGCAATCTGATTTACCTGATAGTACTATTTCAGATATATATTATCAGGAGAAAGCATGCCAGCATCTGTTTGCCCCACCCTGAAAGCAAGGGCAAGCCCCCTCCTTCCCCCCAAAAAATTAATCAATGCCTTTATAACAAATGTAGGTCAGGTTGTCTTTATCCAAGTACTGTACTAGCAACTGTTTTTTTTTATTTATTCCTGCAGACAACTGCATAGAGTTTGTGTTTCGGTAGTGATGCATTGACTATCTTGAATTTATAGTGTTTTGCACTTTGCAGATGAAATTGCTCACCTTGATCAAAACCTAGATTCCACACTATGTGGATTGGTGGCACTGGTTAGTCTCATTGAGATTCTTTTCAGCTTGTGTAGCCTGGGAATGTTGACAAGATATTCACAAGTGTGAAGCAATCTACTTGCCTGCTTGAGAATTGGACAACTTGGCTAATAGATCTGCCTGGAGAGACTGAATTGGGCTGTAATATTGTAATTTGGATTCCATAACAAAGGTGACAAATGATGGTATTCCCATTTCTAGTTCTGTTTGTTTATTTTTAAATTTAAATAGGGCTCAAGATTCTCAGTGAGAAAATGGTCGTGGCACCTCTAGTCACTATATAATACACAGAAGAGAAGAAAAACACACTTGATGTATGCAATAATACATCATTGTCAAATCAAGTAATGAAGACCAAAACTGTTGCTTAGTTCTATCCTATTTCCTTTTTATTTTGCACTTTCCCATTATAAATGCATTTTCTACTTTTGTTAAAGAACAATTATTGCTTCTTCCTCTAGGTACCTGTTTCCCAACAGTTCTGAACTGGTTTTCTCACCCTGCCTAGGCTAAGCATCACTTTGTCATTCTGTCCTAGGCATTGTCTGTGTGCCCTCTGTATGCCCCTGTTCATCTTTCGAGCAATAGTGCTTTAAAAATAGGCAGAATGAGATCACATGCCCTTAATTCTAACAAAGAAATGGAAAAGCATAATAAAATAATTGAAGAATGCCAGGACTGCAGACCTCCCTCAAGGGCTCACCAATTAGGGTCAAAGAACTATACAGTAATAAGTAAATACAAAAAGTCTATTAATATCATTCAGCAACAACCAGCCTCTCTGAAAAATAACCATGTAAAAAAGCTTTTGCAGTCAGGGAAATCTATAATTCATCATCATGATCATAAATAGAGTTCTTTAGAATCATAATCACTATATCAGACTCATAATAAATAGATCACTACTTTTTTATTTATACTGTGAGTCATTTGAAAAACTGGTGGCTATATATTCTGGTTTACTTCATATGACCCAAGCATTCTAATAAATAATTGATTCTATAGAGGGAATCGGTAACTAGCTCCTTTTAGTAGTCTTCATTGCAGAAAGGAGGGGGCTGTCTTATTTTAAAAGCACTTAAAAATAAACAAAGATAATTTTATTTTTGTATGGCACATACTGACTCAGGTTAGTAAGTTTTGAAGAAAAGAACACACAGTTCAAAACTCTTTGTTCTGCACAAGACAACCATAAAACGTTTTTTTAAAATCATTGCAATAGCCTAATTCTATTTGGATGCTGGACTGACAATATATGGGATTGGATGATGTTTTTCATATTCTAAGCTCATCCTGACCATGAAACATTGGTGGCACACTCAACGAAGGTGAAATCCCAAAACCTGTTCTGGCACATTCCCAGTGTCCATAGAAGCAATGATACAGCCTATTGTCCAGTTGTCCACCATGGCTCATAGAATGATGTGCTGACATCACATAATATCACCGTAACATCAGAGTACCTTATAACTTCTGTGGCACATCTTTCATTTGTCAACAACATGAAGTAGGCATGACATTCTTGTGTCACTGCTGTAATGTCTAATGAGCTGCATGTCATGAGCTTCTATGCTGGTAGCCAGAGAAGTGCTAACAGAGGGGGAGGGAGATGCAGGGCCAGTGTATTCAGTGAGTGCAGGGCCAATGCTGGGAGACACTCCCCCTGCCAGCCAATAGGAATGAATAACACACCACAGGCACCACCTCAAACATGGGAAAATGCCCCAAGGTCACCTCCCAGAAATGCATGCAAGGATATGACAGCATTCCTCCACTCCACAGAAGTCACAGTGGCATCAGCATCAAAGGGGAAAAGGGAGAGAACTGATTAGGACCCCTGAACTGTGTTCAAATCCCTCATCCCATCACTATAAACAAGTACGTACAGCCAAAGGAATACCATTTGAGCAGAGTATAAGTGGCACAGCTAGAGGGATGCTCTCCAGAAGTCAGCAGCCATGTGACATAAATATACAAGGCACTGAGTCTCCAAGAGGGCTTGAAAAGAGAGAGGAGAGTCCTGGCAAGGCAGTCACAGAGAAACCTATCTGGCATTAGTCATGCACAATCACAAACAGGCACGCATGACTGGGATGATGCAGCACATGTGACTATCAGAAGGAGCCCTGAATGGACCTGTCATTAGGGCTGGCAGGTGACACCAGCGATTCTCACAGTGGCTTCTGCAGGGGCCCACCAAGCTGACCAGACCTACATATATGACCCATGCCCTTTGTTGCATCTCTGGCTTCTGCTGTTGTGGCTGTTGGGATGTTGCCCTGCTATCCCATTATCCAACATATACTATGACAGCAGAGAACACAGTATCATGATTACTGAGGTACATCACTTCCAGTTCATTGGCGTATGTGGAGATAGAATGGCATATATTGAGGATAACACTGGATATTAATCCAGAGCTTCAATAAATATAAGTACGTGCAACTGAGCAGAAATTTTTTAATATGACATGTTTGTCTGAAAATTTGTCTCCTCAATATAGCACTGCTCCTATTTATTCATCTTTTTTCACAGCTGTTAGCCATTCATTAGATTCTGGTGGTGGCAGCAAATTGCAGTGTCCTTTTTTCCAAACTTCCTTTTACTTCCTTATTTTTTCCCCTTCACTCTGTTATCATCCTAAAGCAAAATCAGATATATTTTTTTCTACTTAAACCTGCCCATTAGTCTTAACTCTTTGTTGACTCCATCTTAGGGTTGTATACTTGGTTATAAAGTTAATGGTATAATTCAGTAAAGCTGTTGTGGGAGGGATTGCTCCTACAATGCAACTCATATCCCATACACAGTATAGTCATACATACTTTAGTCTTACCTTTCATAGTACAAGTATTTAGGAAATCAGACAGCAAGCTTTAGTTGCTGTTTTAGTTTTCAAGTTTAAAGGTAAATTGAAGTCACTATCAGTGAAAACACAATTAAATCAGTTTATTGGAGAACACAGTCCTGGTAGAGGTATTTTGTGTCCTGCAGCAGGGAGTTGGATAACTTGGTGATTCTGTGAATAATGAAATTCCACACAGTTCTTTAAAAACATGGGAAAAGGGCAATGAATTCATTTATTACTTAATATCACATTTTTCTCAAATAGGAGAAAGGAGAAAACATACCATCCTTTAGAATCTTGTCTCCATTTCAACCAGATAAAATGCCGTTTGAATCATTGTGTTTCCAGAGTCTAGAATATGAAAGAGGAGGGAACCCAGGAACAGGTGGCATCACTGACAATGCAAAGTTCTTTCCATTTAGAGTTGGAACCTAGCAAATGACAGTTTCTTGAATTGAAACACACGTTGGCTATGGTCAAAATTAACCATACACAAAAAAGTGCAGCTGTCTGTTGATAATTGATCATTTCATGTCTAAAGTTTCAACATACTTAACCGAGATTGGAACTTGTTTTGGCCAAAAGTAAGACACAGAGCAAACCAGGTTGTGAACCCATTAGTGTGCTCTCTAATGCTTAATGATTTATTGCTGCTGCTATTATTGTTAGTGTGTAGCTGTGAACCGAGCAACGTAGATTGGTTATGCAAAAAATATGGGTTACTACTGTACAACTTAGACAGGGCTCCTGTTGCAAAAGCCCTTTTTGCTCCAGGAATTCTTCCTCATAAAGACTGGCTAGACAAATGAGACTCAAGCACCAGCCAAATGTTCAGCATGGCATTCCTTTCCCAGTTCCCATCTCTTCAGACATCCCCTCAAGCTCAATCAATCATGCTATTGTTGTTTTGGGCTATGAGAGTAAAATGCTTGCTTCAGGATGATGCAAGATATAATGGCTGGAATTAAGCAAAGTTTGAAAATCTATTGAATCAATTTCCATTTTTAAATGAATTACTATACTGACAGCACAATCCTAACTTGGGCTAGAACAGGCAGGCTCTCCTACTCTTCACTGTATCAAGTGTAAGCAGTGGTGGGATTCAAATAAATTAACAACAGGTTCTATGTCCCATTTGTAACCGGTTCTCAGAACCAGGTGTTCATTAGCAAGGGGTTCTATAGAACCTGTGAGAATCCCCTGAAACCCACCACTGAAGTAAGTATTGGGACTGCTGCTGCATTGCTGTGGGAAAGGGAAAACTTGTCTGCTTCCCTTCAGTAGGGCTGTAACAGCCCCAATGGTTCTACCCTGGATCTGGTTGGATTTGGTATAACTGCCAGATCCAATACTAGATCCACTATGACTGCTTATTTCTTTTTACTGAGAAGGTGACAAAGGAAAGAAATGGAAATGGAGGATAAACAGAGAAATGAAAGGAGATAAGCTTGTAAAAATAGCACACTCTCCTGCTGGGCCAGTTGTTGAGACCTGAAAGCAGCACAGTCACACTCATCCATTTTGCCTATGTAGGTGCAAAGGAAAGAAAGTCTGAGCTTGAATGCAAGCTCTTGAATGCAAGCTCTGAAATAACAACTGAAATTGTTAAGAGGGAACAAATGGTCATTTACTATTGCTTCAGAAAGAGAAATAAGGGAACAGGACAGTGGAATAAGGGGACCAAAATCCAGACAGGACAAGGAGTATAGAGCAAACTTCACAAAGGCTCTGGGCCGGCCGAGCAGTGCCAGCCTAGGCAGTTAGGGAGAGGCATGTTGAGGGCATGTTCAGCATGGCCTAGAACCAGTTAGGCTGTAACCAGAGCCTATTTCCAGGACAGACATGCCCCCATAGTTCCTCAGAATTAGGCCACCAAAGGAGCACAAATAAATCTGAGTAGACCCATAGGGGTTCATGATAAGCCAGAGTAAAACTGGAAGTGATGGCAAAAAAATTCTGAGTCTTAGGCCAACCCCTTAGGCCAACCCTTGCCTCTCAACCTCATGATACAGCACAACTACACCAGCCGAGTGAATATGCTGCCCTTGTGCAGCTGCCTGTTCAGCAGCAGTTAGGTCAGCCAGAGGCCTTCTACCCTTTGGATCTAGCCTATCAGCTCAGGATATGGGCTTCTTAGGCCAGCTTAGCTGGGCCATTTTTCTGGCCTAAAGTCAGGATTGCATTGCCTGTTCATTTGTTATATGCTGTGACTGTAAGGATTTTAACATTAAATTTTGTCATTTGGTCTTAGTCTAAGCCTGCAAAGAAAATTAAAATGATTTTTTGTGTGTGTTCTGCCAAATCACATAAAAATATTGGTCAGGGACTGAAATGTAGTAATGACCGAATATAATCTGTATGAAAAAGTGGCTTCATAGCTAGTTGTAAAGCAGAATAGATCTGAAATCTGGGGTTCAGACTTTTTGCAACAGTAATGCAGCTCAGAAATAACTTCTTGCACCACCTAACCCACCAAAATCTCCTTCAACACTGACAGTATGTGCTAACTCAGGCTGTACTGTGGGAAATGTTCAGATGGCATGTGATTATATATGAAATGCACACGCAGGTATCCAGAGCCTTTGTGTAAGCTTTGAATGGGGTCTACCATACCAATTTTGCTACTGCTGCTGCAGTAATAAGGATGGCTCATTATGAACTACATAAGACACAGTCATGATAGCCCAGGATACTATTTCTAATCAGCTGTTTATGAAGAGTCATTCTCATATAGGCCTGAGGGTGCAATCCTAACAAATTTAGGCTGGCCTAACTCACCTGGCATATCTTCCTATGGTGGTATGAGGTCGGCATATGCCTGTGCCTAACCTCCCCTCACCTAGTAATGGGACAGAAGTGCCTTATGGCACTTTTGTGACACTCCCAGGTCAGCATGGGACTTGTGCTGGGACTAATGCCACCTAACTGGAGTGTAGGTTTGCAGCCTTAATGAAACAAACATGTCATTCAGTTCTTTTCATATTAGCCCAAATACAAGATTTAAAAAGCCTAAATTTCAAAATATCTTTTGTATTAATGATAAAAAATTGGTCATTCATTTGTTAATGTTAGACAGCCCAATTCCCCAACTCTCTGCAAGGTGGTGCCAGCATGGCTTCTACTGCATCCTGCAAGAGAATTTTGGCTGCTGGAGGTAAGAGGACATTTGCAGATGTCATGGCTTTACTTGGACTTATGCCAGCAATTGAACTTGCACAAGTTTGTGTTGATCCTTGAAGGTGGATCAGTCCTGGTAAGGAGACTGGGATTTATCTAATGCCAATAGATTATTCCATCTCTTGCTGTCCCACCCCTGTTGCGTTCTGTGCACTCCTACCCCTTTTGATCCTTACCTCTCTCCAACACTAGCTCAACACTACTGTCAGGAGTCTGGTGTCCACTCGCACATGGAGCTGGTTATCTGCTGCTTGCAGCCCAGTTGCACTGCTATGTTCTTCCGGCATAATCCTTCAGTAGGATTGGGCTGTCAAATTGAAAACCCATCAGCGGAGGTGAATAGGGAATAATCAGCACTTTGCTTTTCAACTGACTGTTTTGAAAATCACTGAGGTAAAATAACATGATTTCCTTCTCCTAGCTAAACGAAACGTTTACAGTGACTTTTTCAAAAGCTGAGCCCATTAATTATTCATCCTATTTTTTTAAATTCTATAAGTCAGGTGTAAGGTGAGACTGTGAAATTCATACAATTGGCACAATGCCACACCTTTGTTCTGGTTTGGTTATGGAATAGTCAGTAGTTTACCCTACAATTTCTCAGCTTGGATAAATGAAGGGAAACTACACAAAAGCAAGTCCAAACACTGAAATGTAGGAGGAAAAAAAATGATTTCCCTCCACAAACTCCTCTCCACTGTTATTGCTGGGTAACACATGGAAAACCGCCCAGCTATAATTTATTTGTATTCCTATAGAATTGGGTGGAGACAAATTAAAAAAATAAAAACACTGCTATTGTGGGATTTTAAAGATTTTAAACCTGCACAAGGAAAATGTTAAAACTTAATTTTGGGTGCCTTGGAAAGGTTTTCATTTTCTAATTTACTTTTGGTGTGTTTTTGACTACCGTATACTCTCGTGTATAAGCCAACCCGAGTATAATCCGAGGTACCTAATTTTACCACAAAGACCTGGGAAAACTTATTGACCCACGTATAAGCTGAGGGTGAGAAATGCAGCAGCTACTGGTACATTTCAAAATAACATAAAAATAGATACCAATAAAATAACATTTACAGAGTAAGCCCCATTGGCTCTAATAGGACTTACTTCTGGATAGACCTGCCTAGGACCAAGCTGTGAGGTTGCAATCCTATGCACACTTTCCTGGGAGTAAGCCCCATTGACTCCAGTAGGACTTACTTCTGAGGAGACCTGCCTAGGACCAAGCTGTGAGGCTGCAATCCTATGCACACTTTCCTGGGAGTAAGCCCCATTGACTCCAGTGGTTCTGAGGAGACCTGCCTAGGACAAGCTGTGAGGCTGCAATCCTATGCACATTTTCCTGGGAGTAAGCCCCATTGACTCCAGTGGGACTTATTTCTGAGGAGACCTGCCTAGGACCAAGCTGTGAGGCTGCAATCCTATGCACACTTTCCTGGGAGTAAGCCCCGTTGACTTCAGTGGGACTTACTTCTGAGGAGACCTGCCCAGGACCAAGCTGTAAGGCTGCAATCCTATGCACACTTTCGTGGGAGTAAGCCCCATTGACTCCAGTGGGACTTACTGTACTTCTGAGTAGACCTGCCTCGATGTGAGGCTGAGGAGGCGTGTGGGCAGGTGCTGGTTGTGGCGCCCGCCCGCGCACCTCTCCAGCTGGCCAGGGAGGCATGCGGGTGGGCGCTGGTGGTCATGGCCGCCCCCACGCCTCTTCGGTTGGCTAGAGGTGCTTCTGAGCACATCCAGCTGACCAAGAAGGCATGCGGGTGGCTGCGACCACTAGCGGCTGCCATTTTGGGCAAGCACCAGGCACTTGCCCCGCATATAAGCCGAGGGAGCTTTTTAAGCTCCCCCCACCAAAAAAATCTCGGCTTATACGTGAGTATATATGGTAAATAAAGCACAGACAGTGAAGCAAGAGCTGTTTCTCTCTTGTTAAATTCCAGAAGAATACCTCCAGAAGAAGAAAGATTCTACACTGAAGTCTGTTTTGATAAATCTACTTTATAAAGCAGAACATCAGCGTTCTGAGGAATCTGTCAAAGACTAGATTAGAATCCATAGTAGATGCCCATTATATCTAACCCTACAATCCAGAGTAACTATGGAAGCAAGTAAGAGACATTTACAGTAATGTAGTTACGGCACCACCTAGTGAAAACCTATAGGAAATTTCTATTGCAATCCAGAGTAAATTGTTCTTATGTCGGAGCAAGAACTCCCCGTAATGAATATATTTTAATGAATATATTTTATTAATATATTTTATTAATGGAATTAACCACATGTAAGCATTGTTGAAAAAGTTTGGTAACTTTGGCTGCAACCATATGCACACTTTCTTTAGAGGTGGGGTGTCAAAATTATCATTAATGATGTTTCCTGAGGGCTGGAGTCCAATCTTATGCAAGTCTACTTGGAAGTAAGTCCCATTATAAAGAGTGGGGCTTACTCCCAGGAAGGTATGGAGAGGTTCTTGGGGGCACACTTGAAATGGCGAGGTGGGCTGCATTTGTCTTGCAGGCCTTGTTTTTGACACCTGTCCTTTAGAGTAAGGACAATGGGAGTTCCTTCAGAGTAAACAGTATTAGGATTGTGCCCACATGCAGCTTTGATTCAATAATAACTCACTGTATAATGTTTAGTTAGTAATGTTTATTATTGAGAAGACATTTAATGAGATTTTCTTGTAAGTGCAAATAAGATTGCAATCTTGCAGTTCAATGTTACACTGGTGGAACAAATGTTCTTTGTGACACGTTGCTTTATGGCAGTCACAAATGCAGTTTTGCTGGCTTGATGGTCTGGCCATCACCAGAAGTGTCAAGCAGCTATATCCATGATTTGGACAGTTCTGTCAGATTGAGTGCCCACCAAAGCAAGGTAGGCTGTAGAGAGGATGAATGGGGCAGGTGAGGTGGGCGAGATGGAGAGTACAGTGATGGGGAAGTGGGTGGATTGGTCCTGGAAGGGGGTGAGCTCAGTAACAATGAGGTCCACTGAATTTTAACCCCATTGCTGAGTTCCAACTACTTGCATGGATCAACTCAGACTTGTGCCAAAGACATACACAGAATACGGCAGTATCTGTGTTGGCACAGCTGTATTGCCACATAGGGAGTCAGCTAAGATTAGGCTATTAGATGTTCTTCCTTCATGATTTTATTTCTCCCTAGATAGGACAGTGAATATCATATTAATATTATGTATTATTAAATGTTAGTGGTTTACCAATTATAATTGTTTTGTACAAGAAGTGGAACAAGAAGTAGGTCTAACAAACAATGTTGATTCATTTAATGGGCTTTCATCGTCTTGGCTTTAGGAATTATTACTCTTCAGTTTCCATGTGTTCTTTCCTACAATATTTCTTTTGCACTTGTTCTGTGTTCATCCTGTGATGGAAATGCTAATGGAAAGTACTATGTAATGTAAATAATATACACATGATTGTCTATTATTTTGTACAGTTATTAATCCCCGTGGAGATCAGAGCTTTCTGCTTTGACTTAATGCAAAATCCATAAGAATGTTCCCTCACTGAAAAGGAAAAAGAAGTGATCTTTTTTGGCGCAAGCATGTACAGTGGCGCCTCATGTAAAGTTTCACGTAACAAACAAAAATTTCTCTAGGATTTTGCTTCACGTAAAGTATGTGCTTCACGTAAAGAACACATTCATTGGCAGTTGGAGCAGATGTGTTGGCCGGCAGCCTGTTTAAAAAGTGTCAGGGCTGCCTTGTGCACCTGACCATAGTGAAAGCAACAGTTCCGCGCTGTTCCTCCTGTGGCCGGGGATCCGCTGGGCAGAGGGAGAGAAGAGCAGTGGAGAAGAGGGCAGCAGCTCAGGGTTAGCCAGAAGGGAGCAGGGGAGAGAGATGCTCAGGATGGAGAGAAGGAGAAAGTGGGGAGACACTTTGAAGGTGTCTTGGAATGCAGCCTTCTAACCATGTCTCCCAGAAGTAAGCCCCATTGTGTTAAATGGGTCTTACTCCCAGGAAAGTGTCTTTAGGACTTCAGCCTAAGTAGACTTCATAAGATCATGCACATTGAATGCATGTTTTGAATTCAATCCCAGTGTTCTGTCTTCATTTTTACATCCGGTTATTATTTTTATATGAATATTTTTGGGGTTGTGGAACCAATCGTCTGAGTTTACATTATTTCCTATGGGAAAATCTGCTTCATGTAAAGAACGTTTCACGTAACAAACATGCCTCCAGAACGAATTAAATTTCTTACGTGAGGCATCACTGTATTTTATAAAGACTGTGCAGGAACAACCACTAGTTATGTACCATTTTTAGCTGTCAGATGCAGATTTCTTGAAAGCTCTGTTGGGTGGCAGTTAAGTTAAAGCATGTCTTTAGTTATATTAAAGCATGTAAGTTTATCAATAACTTCTGTTTTGACCTTACCAAATAACTTCTTATTTGACCTTCACAATTTGACCTTACCAAAAGGACTCTTCCATATTTGATAAAATGGGGAAAGAGTCTTGTGAAACAGGGTTGTTTTTAACTTATCTTGTTCTATATTCCAAACATTATTAAATAATTTATTTCTCCATGTAACACCATGGCTTTCATTCAAATGACTTGTACAGAAAAGAAAGGAAACATTTGTCGCAGTCAGTGCCTAGAAAGCCAGTGCCTAGAAAGCCAGTGCTGACTCCCGGCCATCACAAATATACTGTAAAGCATGTTTGCAACAACTTGTTATCAGAATAGGTCAGGACAATGATGCCAACCCCACACCCCTAGAAGGTAGGTTTGTGCCAGCACTGGCAGGGGCATATTTGGTTATTTGGCACCCGAGCCCACAAATTTCTTGTCACCCCGTATGTCAAAATTATTTAATTAATTATTATCACTATTAATTAATACAATTAATTAGATATTATTTTTTTCATATTTAGAACTCGCCTTACCAATTAAACCTCTGTTTTATTTTGTGGTAGGAGGGGGGAGTGAGGTTACCTTCTGGAGCACTTGTTGATCTCCACTTTTAGTAAACTGGAACCATTTTGGTGGCATTGCATTCCTCTATGCCTATCCTGAACACAAGACAAGGCACCTTTGCTTACTCTTGGCTGTGTAGGTCTGTTCCACTTTGTGGCTTAATGCAATTTTAGGGACTTTCTTCTGGATTGATTTGTGGGGGCTGCACTCATTGGATCAGGACCATTCTGAGGTCATTGAATTCCTCTCAGTCTGCCCGTTCCAATGGACTAAGGCATGGGTAAAGGTGCAATATGGCTCCATTTTGCATTCCATAGTGCTCCGTGCATTTGTTTTTGCCTCTTCCTTTGGATTGGAAGAAGATATTTCAAAGCTGTTTTTTGTGTTGGATGTAACTGGAAAATATGCATCCAATGGTATATGACATGATGGAGGATTCTAGCAATTTTTGCAATTTTGCGATTTTGGTCATTCCCACTGTTTCTCCCCCCCCCCCCCAAGTGGTACCCGGGGCCCTGCTAGGAATGCCACTGAGCCCTGGGCAGGCTGGCACAGGAAATGAAAGAGGACAGTGGCAAGGAGGAACAGTGGTATGGATAGGACATTTCTGCACAAGGTAATGGTGGCTGGGGGTGGGTCAGATCTGGACTGGGAGGGAGATAGAACCACATGGCAATGTAGGTCAGATCTTAATTTCTAGCTACTCAGATTTGTACCCACTAAAATTGGCATAGATTCAAGAAGCCTCATAAAGCTGCCTAGGGCATTTCTCAGGGTAATGGGAAGGAAATTGTCTTACTCCAACTTGTGCTCCAGACTGAACATTAATGCTCTGAATACAGTGCAGGCCAGATGGTCTAGCTGCAGCCTGATTTGTTGTATATGTACCACCTGTGACCAACATTAAGGGCTTTTACAATAAAATCCCCTGCAGGTTATAATTCTAGTCATGACCTACTATAGGGTGCAGAGCTCTTCCCTATTTCTTAGCCTTAGAGCCAGCATTGTCCAAAGACACTTCCATGGTCATGGGATAGGATGACTGCCAAAGGCACATGGAACACTGTTTTCCCTCCCCACTGAGGTGGTGCCTATTTATCTACTTGCATTTCCATGCTTTCGAACTGCTAGGTTGGCAGGAGCTGGGCTAAGGATGGGAGCTCACCCCATCTTGTAGGACCCAGGTTTCAAACCCTTGCCTGCTGGTTTACAGGGACAGTGTCTTAACAGCTCACGCCACCACAGCCTATGGTTTTTACAATATACAGGTAGAAACTCCCATATCACAACATTTGGTTCCAAGGATCCCTGCGAATAGCTATTTTCACATTATACAAAAGCCATGGTAACTAATGAAACAAATAGTAATTCATTTCCTTATCCCTATTTTAAAACAACTCCATTTCAGGCTGTTCTTTATTCAGATGCAAATGGCAGGGAATTATCACTCCATGGAAAGGGAGGAGTCCTTTCAGCCTAGGGATCCTCGCTCTGAAACCTAAACTGGATCCACAGAGTGGAACATTTATTGCCTGCCTCTTTACTAAGGCAAACCAGCTGTTTCCAATCATTAACTGCTAAAGAGACATTATTTAAAGAGCCAACCTCATTTGCTTTGAGACAAAATTGCATATAAATAATTCGCATATAAATAGGTTACACCTGTACGCCTATACTCTGAGATCAAAATTGCTCTAGTTTGCTCCTAGGTTGCCCCCAGTGGACAAATAATTACACTCTAGACACTCTACACCAGATACTGAATCATTTCATTTCATGAGTTTCATTTCATCTTTTGTTGCCATACTATGTATGATAGTAAAACATTAAAATAAAGCTTGTTTATGAAAATGTGCTGCTAACATACCATGGTGAAATAGAAAGTACAAATTATTCCTGTATAGTCCTATTATAGCTAAATTTATAAAATCTAAACATTTTCTTTATGATATTGTGCTAACCTTTCGAACCAGAGAACTGCTAAAACTTAACAATATTTGCTTTGCGACGAGCAAGATTCTCTCTCAGCTCAGTCTTTCTCTCTTTTACCATATTGTCTGTATCTTGAGATAAATGAATTCTATCAAAAAAATTGAAATATTATGCACCTCTCAACATGTACATTTTGTCCATGTACAAAATTTTGTACATGAACTAAATACATGTAAATGCAGCTGCTTATAGGAAACTGCAGTATGATATCTTGTCTTGGAAGTTCACTGCTTTTGCTGCATTTACATGTATTTTGCTTGGAAAAGGCGGATGGGTTTTTTTAAAAAAGTATTTTAACATTTGCGGCAGAATTAACAGTTTTGGGTTAGAGTTGCCTACTGACTCCTCGAAGTTTACATATACATTGTTTCCAAATAGCCAGATACACTCTGGAAACAAATGCAACAGCATTTGTATATTAGTACTTCCCCTGGAATCTTGTAATTCAATTCTTAGCAACAAAAAAGATCCTGAGAATTACTTCTTTGGGGAATTGTTTTTTCCAGTTCTTCCTCCCTCTTCCCAATCCACTTTCCTTCACTTTTGCCACCATCTGGTAAATTAGAGATTTTGTTTCTTTCGTCCGACCACGCCTGCTTTCGCGTCTTTTTCATTCCCTCACTTTCCAGCTTCCAAACAATCTCATGCTCAGTGCTCTCTAGTGATCTTCCATGCAAGCTGGAATTTTCTTTTTGTTTTTAATTGGCTTGGTGAGCACACCACAGAGGATGTTTACTAAGGAAGGAAAGCCTGACGTGCATCTAATAGGAGCATGGAGGACTAGTCCCAGACTTTTAAGAGAGCCTAGAGGGGCTTCTATGCCAGAATTTCATCTCTGGTGAACAGCCTGCAGTGTTCAAATTGATTCCTGCACAGTGTCTTATACTTATGAAAAGGATGCATCCCTAAGAAACTGAATTATCAGATGAAACCATACATGTAAATGCAAAAATGGCCTTGGAATGATTTCAGCACGGTATAGATTTTGCCTCTGTTCCACATAGATCTCCAGTTGACTGTTTTACCAGACACCGGCTGAAATCCTAAAGATACTTTCCTGAGAGTAAAACCCATTGAACACAATAGGGTTTCCTTTTGAACAGATATGGTTGAGATTGTGCTCACCATCTCTTATAATAATCATAACATCAGTCAGCTACATCTTGATTAATATCCCTTTTACCACTTTAAGTTGAAACAATAGGTAACTAAAAAAATATAATCCACTACTTTTCTCAGAATATTTTTGCATCTCCACATTTAAGTTCTGCCAAAATGAAATTTATCATGTTTATTATGGCCTAGTCCAACTCTTAGGCTGGATCCTGAGATCATGGCTCTTGCCTGCCTAGAAACATCCTTCCCTGCCTCCCAGTCCCATTCTGTCCTCCCACCCTGCTGTCTAGAGATATCCTTACCCTAGCTGGCAAGCGTTGTAACAATGCAGGGTGACCATGTCATAACCAGGAAAGAGGACAAGGCCCCCTTGAAATGTAGAATACCCAAAACAAATGTAGGACATGACAAAAGCTAAAATTGCTACATATCGTTTCCATGTGGTTAAACACTAAATTACTTATTATTAAAACTATTACATAGAATTTATTAATTACAAGAAGCCTACATAGTGCCTTCTCACAAGGAAATAGAGGACAACAAAAAATTATCCCAGAACACAAGATTTAAAAAGAGGACATGTCCTGGAAAGAGGACATAGGGCTACTATGCCAGAGAAGGACTATCAGGACAGACCTCTCCAGCAGCATCTCCACATATTCAATGTTCTTTATGGCAAGTTTTGGATGTGACTGTCCCACTAGCCGATTTAGGTGACTGTAGGTGACTTTAGGGCTGTAGATTACTTTAGCCAGGCCACTCCATCCTTGATTGGGCTTCCCAGTGCAATATGGGAATAATAATACAGGTTGGTATAAGGACAACATCAGGTTGTGTCCTGTGAAGTGCCTCATTCAGAAAACTCAATACAAATGCTAAGTATTTTGCGATATACATCCCACTGTAAACAATTGAACAATGAAGTTAGACTTACAGGTGGGTCCTCTTTATCTGTGGACTCTGTATTCCTGGATCAAGCTCAATGCAGGTCCTTCACACCCATTCTGAGCTAGACTGGCCCAATCCGAGCCCTCCAGCTATTCTCTGGTGGCCGGCAGTGAGCTTTTTGAAGCCCATAGAGGTCAGACATGTCTACTTGCAGCCTCTTTGGGCTTTAGAATGACCATATTACCCCCCACTCACCCCCCCCCAGTTTCTAAAGGAAACCCCACAGAGGCTGCTAGCAGATGTGCTTGGCCTCTGCAAGCAGGGCCAGATTTAGGTTTAACAAGGCCCTAAGCTATTGAAAGTAATGGGGCCCTTTATATGTCCAGCTGTCCTTTGTCAACAACAAATTGTTGCTGTTTTTTGTGTTGAATATATGATATATGGTAAATTATGGACCTAATTTATGGACCTACACAATACAAAACTTTTGCTGTGTGTAGTTTTTATTTTATTTGTTTTTATCTTATATTTTGGAAATGTACATCCAGTTTTTTTTCCTTTAATTTTTTTTTTTTGGGGGGGGGGGGAGGGAAAGCTTTAGCTTATTAAGCTTCTATGTAAATATGGCACTGTCTGCAAGCTTCATAAAGCCTTCTGGAGGTGACCAAAGCAAAGCTCCATTCATTTCTGGAGGGCTTTAAGGGGCCAGAACCACAGATTTTGTTATTTTGTAATCCAGTTTTCAGTATGAGAGGTATAGTATCCATCCTCAACCCCCTTGCAGATACCAAGGCCCCAGCTGTATTCCATTGGTTTCAGTGGAACTAGAAGAGCAATCCTATGCATGTCTATTCAGAAGTAAGTCCTATTGAATTCAGTGGGTTATTCCCAGGAGTTTAGGAGATTTCAACCTTAGAGCCAAAACATTCGCATGTCTACTCAGAAGTAAATCCCACTATCATCAGTGGGTCTTACTCTCAGGTAAGTGTGGATAGGATTGTGGCCTAAAGCTGCAATTGTAAGCTCCATTTAGACCAGCCTAAGCTCCAGCACAAGTCATGTGCTAATCTGGTCCTTGGAGGTCTGGACTAGAGAGTCCACTAGAGAGCCTCCATTTACCTAAAGATAAGAGCTGAAGGTCGCTGGATCAAGATAACAGGAAGTCAGATCTGAAGCAAGACCTTGAAAAGCAGCTTCTGAAGCTGAGATTTTCCATCTGCTTTTCAGTGGGAGTGAAGAAGCTGTCTCAGCTGCCCTTCATGTGATTGCTGAAGTTTATCAGCAAGCATGTCAGACATTGGGGGCCAGTAATGAAAACTAGACTATGAATGTAACATCTTGAACGTAGTCAGTTCTTGAAATATAGAACCACTCTGTGTTTGTAAAAATCCCATCAGGGGTTTAGATCCACCTGCCTATGTAAACCGCTTTGAATAAAGTCTGAGGAGCAATCCAAAAGACAAGAAAAGTGGTATAGAAATGCCTGAATTATTATTATTATTATTATTATTATTATTATTATTATTATTATTATTATTATTATTATTATTATCCATAAATACACAGCGAACAATTTCGTGCTGGTTTCATTCACATCACCAGTCGGACCCTTCCCAAGAGTCTAGGACAGTGTGATGTAGCGGCATATAATTCATGCTGATCCCAGAAGAGCGGCTTTCTGCAGTTGGCAGAGTGATATTTTGTCAATGCCAATAGTTTTCAGGTGCCTGCCAAGGTCCTTTGGCACTGCACCCAGTGTGCCAATTATCACTGGAACCACCTGTGCTGGTTTACACCAGATACGCTGTAATTCGATTCTTAGATCTTGGTAGCGGGAGATCTTTTCCAGTTGCTTCTCCTCAATTCTGCTGTCACCTGGTATTATTATTATTATCATCATCATCATTATCATCATTATCATTATCATTATCATTATCTGGGTGTGTCATAAAAGTGCAGTAAGATACCTCTACCCCACTCCTGGGGGCCGGGAGTTAGGCCAATGCACAGGCATGTGCCAATCTCCTCACACCATCACAGAAAGATAGGCCAGGCACCCTAAATTTCTTAAAATTGCACACTTAGGCTGCAATCCTAAACACACTTTCCTGAGAGTAAGATCCACTGAAAACAGTGGGACTTACTTTTAAGTATACATGGTTAAAATTGTGCTCTTAGGCACAATAAACTTTAAATCAGGACCACTCATTAGGTCAGAATTACTTAAGAATATGAAATGTTCTTATTCAGCATTTTGCCTTTAAAGTTTCTTTACAGCATTTGCCCATAAAAAAATCTTAAATGTAATCCTCATTTCTATTTGGGCAGCCTACAAACTGAGGTAAGTATAATCATCATTATCGTAGTATGTCTGAGCCATGTCATAAATTTTGGTTTTCAATTTTTTAAAACTAATAACCATGAAACAAACCACTTCAGAGAGTCTCTTCTCTGCCAATCAAAATATCAAGCTGTTCTATTAAAGAAACCTCCATCCCATATCCCATATATACACATTTTCTTCAGATTTCTTCATTTATTGAATCACTTTCCTAAGAGATTTCTATCATAAGTCATTCCACTGACGTACTCTGCGTCATCAGCTTAAAAGTGTAATTTGAAAGGCTGTCGTGTTGGGATTTATGTTTCAGTTGTGCAAGGTCTAAAAGAAGACATACTCATTTTTGTTATGTCAAAGGAGAGAAATTTTTTAAAAACATATTTTCTGTTTTTACTTGCTGCAGCTGCAAACAAGGCAGATAACAGTAACTAATTTAATGGTGAAAATATCTGTCCCGTGAAAACTAACTTGATCCTGCTTACATGTCATGGAGGACATTAAACCTTTATCAGATTACAATGTAAAAGTACTACATGTCAAACTAGATAATATCCCTCTTGTGTAATTGGGGCTCTGTGCTTGATTTTCTTAACTAAACCGTATATGCAGAGTCTAACCCAGACTGGAACTGTGGACATGGAGGAGAATGGCAATCCTTTTACTTTCACTGCAGATCATTTCCCTGCCATCTGTCAGTCCCCCACAACTCATACACACTCAACCATTTAAAGAAAATAGCAGTGTGGTGTTTGTGTAATTCAGACTGGGGCATGCGTAGGGGGATCCCCAATAAAAGATTTAAGTAATACTGCTCTAAATTTGCAGAAACCATTCTTATCAATTTGTTACCCTTCAGTTTGTTACCCTTGAACTCTGGTGGACCTGGAGTTCATTTTTATTTGTCATGGCATGCAGCAATAACTATTGGCACATCCCTGCAGCAAAGAAACAAAACAAAAAAAATTAAATAATGATAGTGACCTAATTTTATTTGGAAATAAGTGCAATCTAAATCTCTTCCAAATTTATTATAAAACAGCATTCAATGATGATGAATGTTCAGGAACCATGCCTGAAATTCATATGTCTAAAATATGCCTAAAACATATGTCCCAGATAAATTCTCTTTGCCAGAATATTTATGCTCTGATAGATTATCACACCATTATTTGTACTGAAAACATTATTAATTTCTTTTCAGTGAAACAACATAATAGCATTATATAGCTTTTCTTTTACAGGTCAAAGTGTTTCACATATCTTGTAGATTTTCTAGCTCCCACAATAACAAATTCAAAATTTAATTAAAGTTAGGCTGCAATTCTAACCTCCAGTTAGCCCACCTAACCACCAGCATAAGTCCCATGCTGGCCTGGACGTGTCACAAAAGTGCTGTAAGGCACTTGTGCACCACTCCCGGGGAAATGTTAGACAAGTGCACTTGGACGTGTGTTAGACGTGCTTGCTGCCCTACATCATCACAGAAATGGGAAGATCAATGAGTTATACCTGCCTAGGTTAGGATTGCAAAATAAATAAATTAAAAACCTATCGCTTATTGATTAGAGGACTATGTGGAGAGGGATGGTTTTTCTTCCCCTGCAAAATATAAGAGCACCACTGCTTGTAAAAGTGCCTCTTTACCCAGTTAGCAGGGATTTGGCAATTACAATTGCAAGATCCTTTGTGAGGTCCAGCAACCGATAAGTGTAGACTGTTTATGCCCAAGGTGCATGCTTGTCTACATTATTCCATGAGCAGTTTGTAGAACTCTTTCCAGGTAAAATCCTTTACAGCATTGTCTTCATCACATCTGGCATCAGCGAATGCCATCAAGCCTTCCTCAAGAGTTTTCATTTTATGGTGAATTGGTGATAACCTTTGATAAAATATAGATATTCCTATGCAGTTAGTTTCATTGCATTCTGCATTAAATTACCTTTCCAAAGATATATAAATATTTTATTATTTGTACATATCCCATTTTCATAATTTTGGCCACAAGTGCCAAATGCAACTTGTTGTCCCCTTCTAGCTTGTTTTCAGGGGCAATTGCTACTCTCTGCACTCTCTTACCTATGCCAATGGGCTGAGGCCAAAATAAAAAGAAAGGCAACAGGATAATAAAAGATAAGAACAATAATAAAAGATAATAAATGTTAAAAAGATAAGCTAATAAGAACAAAAGAAGAGCCACAACTCGATCAGCTTCCTGTATCACACAGTGATCATAATTTGCTGTATGGCTATCACACTGTAAATCTGGGGCCTGACAACATTATTGGAAGAATTTGTACATGAGAGAACAAAATACATTATATGGATATTTTGGATTATATGGATTATATAGATATTTGGGAGTAATTGGATAGTGGAGCAAATGACCTCAAAATATCTCCAGTTAGGCTAATGGTAACCATGTGATAAATTTTTCCAAAAGAATATGAAATTTATTTAGAGAAACAAGGAAAGGGCAGTGTTCACTTGTAAGATTAATTGCACAGATATTTATTATAGAAACATAAGAACCCTGCTAGATCAGGCTAATGTGCCATTAAATCCTGCTTCCTGTATTTCACAGTGGTCCACCTGATTCTCAGGAAGCATACAAGACAACAAGATGCCTGCATCCTGTTGCCATTCACTTGCACCAGGCATTCTGAGGTGGCCTATTTCTAAAACCAGACTGAACTTGTTTATCACTCCCACTTCTTCTTAGAACTAGTTGGGTCATGATCCAAAGTCAGTATCACCTCTCCCCACCTCCCACATTGGCCCAAATAGAGTGAGGCCTCAGGCAGCCAAGCAAGGACTTCACCAGTTTGGGATCTCAGCTCTCAACCAGCACAGCCTTGTGATCCAAAGCAAGATTAAGAGAAGTCTGGAAAAGGTTCAGATGGGGAACCTGGATTTCCAGGACATTAAGTTTCTTTTTGGAGAACATTAAGTTTCTTTTTGGAGAACACTTTTTGGAGAACATGAGTGGTTTCTTAAAGGCCAGATTGTATTTGGTACCATAATTGAGAGACAGTGTCCTCACTTCATCACTAGAGGCTTCCTCCAAGAACTGGTCTAACTGGGATCCATTACACACACACACACAAACACACACACACCTACAGTAAATGGCTACTGACATCTTCCCCATGATATCCAAGTGGTACTGTGACCAATTAGTTTTGCTTTATTAATAATCCATAATGATTGTTAATAATAATTGGCCCAGAAGTTAATTACTAGCAAGTAGCAATTAATCCAGTATTGTTATTTTGACATATATATCAATTCAATGCAGTGGTGGGCTCCAGCAGGTTCACACTTACCCTATAGAACCGGTTGTTAATAAGAGATAGGACATTTCAAGTTTAAAAATAGCCATTTAAAAGTGGTTGCCAGGTGGGCATAGAACCGGTTGTTAATTTCTTTGAATCCCATCACTGATTCAGTGGCAGACACACCTAAACACACCTAGGAGTAAGCCCCATTGAATATAATGGGACTTACTTCTGAGTACACAGGTATAGAATTGCACCATAAATCCATTTACTACTTTAAGAAAAACCTTAATAATTGTTTATTACATAAAGCATCTGGAGTTGTTTTAGAATATATTCATTCTAAAAATTGGATTTCATTTTTCATCTGCTAAGCAGAAATAAATCAGAATGAAAATACAGTGAATATGTTCTGTCCCAAATTAAGGGATAAGTAACAGATAAAAATATCAGAGGTTTGTGAGAAATGTCAACGTTTTTCAGTGTACGTTTTGGAGATTGCTTTATATACATTTGAAAAAACAGACAACTAATGATCCTTTGTCAAGTTAATGATAAATACTGCTGTGCAATTTGATGTAATAGAACACAGTAAATGCAATTTCCTGTACATAGACCATCTTCAGTTTTGTAAGCCTCTGTTAATGTGACTGCTTTCTTGTGTGCTACAACTGTGTAGTGTTTATTCAACCTTTGTGTACTCACATGAGTTTGACACTAATCAACAGTAATGGCACAATTACAGATCTGTGCTGGAAAATAATATTCATTGACTTAGGAAATGTGCTCCTTGGTTTCTGCCTTCATTCTTGGAGAACCTAACCTTTCACAATACTATTGAATTTTGGCAATTCCCAAAATATATTAGTCATGAACTCATTAAAGATGCAACAGGCAACACAGTACATAAAACCCCATGCTTCCCTCAGCATTCCTAAATAATATCTTCCAGAATGCTTATCTTAAATTTTGTCTCATTATTTGTTTTAGTATATTTACATAAATTTACATCGACAAATAATCAGAAGTTACAGGAAACGTTTTCTTCATGTTATGTCACTGCATTCTAAATTTTATAAAGAAAATTTTATTTTCTTTTTTATAAGAAAAATGTTTGTAGACAAGTCAGAGCTCCCTTATCTGCCTGCTCACAGTCATGCATGAATGTATTAGAGGTAAACGTATTTGGCAATGGAACAAATTACCAAGAGATTCTCCCTCACTGGAGATCTTCAAGCAGAGACTTGATGATCTCAACATTGCTGGAGATGCGCCAGAAGGATTTTGTGCTACATGGAAGGGATTGGACTAGATGACCTTGCGGATACCTTCCAACTCCATGATTCTATGATACACCAGTTTATATCTTGGTCACACAAGATTACTGGTTTTTTGTGTCCTCCTCTCCTGCAGTGAGTGCACTGAATTGTAAGCCCAGTTTGGGGGGCAAGAACCTTATAGGAAGAGAATGTAATTTTTATCTGTGAATGAATATTTGCCTACTTAGTGATGATGAGATGAATGATGATGGATGGAGAAAACATATCAGATTCCCTAGGGTTCACTGTTGGAAGATTTTTTCTTGCTCTACAAGTCTTTTTGTATTTCATTTTTTTGTGGCTTAGTAGTAAGGATAATTTTGCTGCATGGGAAGAAATAGGAAGCTCAGCCTGCTCCTTCATGTGAAGGGAAAAGAAAATAGACAGACTGCACTAAATCAGTGGTGACAATCAAGGATCAGCCAGAGGAGGATTAGCAGTGAATTTTCTCTTCATTGTTGGTGTGAGCAACACTTCGTTGTGGTATGAGTAGTGGCATCATTAGGGATCACGTCACCCGGTGTGGGAAGCCAGGGCATTACCCCATGCAGTGGGCAGGCCAACGACTCCCCAACGGCTAGAGTTGCCATTCCCGGATCCCAGCCAAGTCATGACCTTGACTGGGTCATGACCCTTGAACCCAGACATGACCTGGATTTCTCAGGGGAATGGCAACCCTAGTTGGAGTTGACAGTCAGTACTAAAGTGGTGAACCAAAATGCTTATTTCATGTACGAGCTGATGAGCATGAGACCAAGAACTGTTTGGATACTTTCCCATGGCAAATCCCATTCCCACCCCACCCCCTTCCAAATAATTGATTTGAGTGGCATTTACTTTGGCTCACGATGGAGGAAATTTATATTCCCACACTTTTCTCCATCATGAGCTAATGCAAGGTAAAGATCCTGAGAACGTTTTACAAACACATTCAAACACATATTTTTGCATCTTTCTCTCCTACTCATCACAAGTAAGGAGGAGGATATGGCTACCCTTCAGAACTGAAAACAATAGTAGAAAGAGCTTCAATATTAATAGGAACTTGTAGAGAAAAGGAGCTTGTAAAAAACTAGAAGGCCAAGAAAAGTAATCTAGGTTGTCCACATCAATACACACCCTTCATGGCTTGTAACCTATGATGGTCCTTTCCTCTAGGAATTTGTCCAATCCCTTTTTAAGGCATTAAGGCTAGATGATATCACAACATTCTGTGGCAGGGAGTTCCACAGACTAGCCACACTCTGGGTAAAGAAATATTTTCTTTAGTTAGTCCAATGTTATTTTATTAAAATGAGGCATTTTGCATAATTGTATGAATTCTGAAAACCATCTGGAAGCATCAAGTGGTGAAAAATGCTGTTGCATTATGGTTTCTAGCATACAGCCTCTATTTTATTATTTGCACTGAATGCAATTTTCTATGTACAATCCAAGGTGCTGATTTGAACTTTGAAACTGTAAATAAATGCATATCCCATGCAACTGTCCCTCTGCAAGCCTGGTTCAAGCAGGTAGTTTACACTTCTTGTGCCATAGTTTGAACTAGAGGACAGGCCTCCATCAGTCTTGGAAGACTATGGTGTCGTGCTCAGTGCTGCATACGCTGCATGCGAAGCACAAAAGCCTGGGTTAGATTGTTATGGAGGATAGGCTGTTACCCAAGCAGCAAATCCCCCCTCTCCACGCCATTGAATTACTCCAATGGAAAGGCAGAGTCAATACAATTGGATCCAGCTGCGTTGCAGAACTGGGCTAAGGAAAGGAACTCACCCTGTCTTGTGGGGCTGACCCGGGTCTCGAACCCTGTCCTGCTGGTTAACAGGCACAGTGTCTTAACCACTTGCACCACCCACAGCCCCAAACCTTACAGAAAATTATGGATTTGGCATTCTTCCTGCTCTGAAGGTACATGGCATGTGTAGGATTGCAAGAAAGGGGCAGAATGCTCAACAAAGCTCTGGAAATTGCTGCAAATGCTCAGAACTCCACTACATAAGTCTGTGTAGTTAAGCACAGCACTCAAAGAACTGTAGTTACATATAAGCCACCTGTCCTTTCCATAGTTGGATCTTTATGAAAGATGGAAACTAGGAGGTTCCTTTTATGTGATTCCTCAGTTCTTTTGGCACTGTACTGAACAGCCAGAATCAGTAAAATGCTATCCCCAAAAGCCCTTTTAAAAATGTTGTTAATAATGGAGATTCTGCAATGACAAATAGTCTGGAAACTCGGAGATTATGATGAGTCATCAATCACTATCCGTGCCTCTCTAAATGCTTACTAACTGACGATGGCTGCATGGTAGGCAAAGATTAGCCATGAGTAACCCATGCCACTCATCATCAGATCTCTGAGAGCTCTCTGGAGATACCCACGTTGATGCTGAATACATCTTGTTTCTGGGGTGTGTGTTAATTCAAATGCTGTATGATTCATTGGCTCCTGCTGTTTCCTTGCAAATGTGGGCATGATACACTTACGTTTTCAGGCAATTAAAAAAAAATTGCTTCAGCTAGTGCCCACCCTTTGTTTTTATCAACATGTAAGCCTAATGCTCCATGGAAAGTGGCCCATGCTTCCAATATAAAGTTGGTTCTTCATCAAGCTGAAATATTGTATTTTCATTTGCCTTTATGCTTTTTTCTGATTATCTATTATGATTGAGACTGCTACCATCATCCATAATATCTCCAGATCTTTTAGTGGGGGGACGACTGCCTTATGGTGGAAGCATATATATAAGGGATGAAAGATATAAAAATTCTTTGATAGATGAGAAAAAAGATTCCATCAAATCCAACCTTGTTTCCAATTATATCCTGGCATCAAATAACCAGCAAATAAATATGCCCCTCATTATTCATTAAGGTTCCATTCCAGAACCTTCTGTGGTTTTAAAAAATTCATGGATAAAAAAACCAGTGGGAAAAATAGTTTTAAAGCCCCACTTCCGATTCTTGCTCCTCAATTGCTCCAAATTAAATAAGATTGGACCTCATTTCTGCAGGGCTTCGATTCAGCAACTTCCTGCTAATACAAAAAAATGTGTTAAATAGAAGCAGATAAAAAGTATGTTCCTTTAAAATAGTTTAAAAACAGATTTTCTTACTGCTGTAGCGAGACAGGCAGCAATTAAAAATGTAAATGACCTGGCTCAGCTGAAGAATGGAATTGAATGACTGCCATTCTATAACTGTAGAAAAGCAGTTTTTTAAACTGATTTACAGTGGCTGTGCATAAAAAGTCAAATCTGAGTATACAAAATCTGTGTTTAATAAGGTTTTGACCTGTAGATATGAATAATCATCAAATAGTTACTATACTTAAAGTAGTTACAGCACTTTAAAGTAGTTACAGCACAAATCCTGACTTGTGCTGGATCAGGCATGCTTCCCCAGGATAGGGCTGCAGTAGTCCCAATGGGTCTACTCAGATTTAGGCCACCACTAGAGGTGGTGTTGGTCTAAGCAGATGGGAGCAGACAGAAGTAGCTGTTCCAGCTACTCAGGAACAGAGGCTTGGATCCAACATTACTGCCAGACTCAAGTTCCACCTACCACTCTCCACCCACCCATACCCCTGCTCTGGTCAAATACTCACCTCCACTCTGTCCCTGTGGTTGCACAATGAGATATAAGGAGGCTTATGCATGTCTTTGTGCTGCCTTCAGTCCCCTCTAGGAGCAGTACAGAAATGTCTTTTGGCACTTGCAACACACAAAGGCCAGCACAAAGGACTTGTACTGGCCTTACCCCTGGTTAGGATTGCACCCCTAGAAAATGCTTTCTTTTGATGTAATGAATTCATATGCATTGGCTGTGGGTGGCGCAAGTGGCTAAGACACTGTGCCTGTTAACCAGCAGGCCAGGGTTCGATTCCCGGGTTAGTAGCAACTTTATAATTATTCTATTTACATGAGTCTAACACTCACCTTTTTCAGCCAAATTATTCTCCAAAATGAAGTTGCGCATTAGATCCAATGGTGCATTAGATTTGAGTAAATTCAGGTATTTTAATTGAGGCCCATATCCTAAAGTCAAAATAAGCCCTTGGTTTTGGAGCAGTTAAGGTGACTTTCCATAAGATTACACTAGACTAGAGGGTGTCATAATTGCGTGGATTTTGCCCTTTAAGTATAGGTCAGTTTACTATGTTGTAACTAAAAGGTAACATTAACCCTTAGTTGTATAAAGTAGTTCAATTAGGTAAAAAATTCATAACATAAACCCATTGCCATTTTATTATTATCATATAACTCATTATTATATGCAGTAAAATAAAATTTTATACCTCCTTTGCAACTGCACGTTACAATCACCAGTAAACATTTTTTTAAAATCTCAATCCTTTTAAAATAGGAGTCACATTAGTTCAGTAGTGTATTAGATTTTAGTAAATACAGGTATACTGAAGTTTCCAAATTTTAGACCTGACATTTAATACCAAATCCAGGATAGAGCCCTAGAGAGCAGTGAAACAAGTGATGCCCTCAGTTTACATATTCATGTTAAGGTCTGATCAACCTTATTTTTTAAAAAAACTATGAAATTCATTTGCCTAAGGCAGTAGTTCCAAACCTCAAACTTGGGGTACCTGTACCCCAGGATTCCTTGCCAGGACCTTTAGGGATACTTGAAAAAGAATTAGATAAATTGGCTAAAAAAGGCAAGTCTGTTTTAGAATGTCTTGAGGGGGTTGGCAAGACAGGTAGAAAGATGTCCTTGAAAGCACCACCAACTGCTAGTAATCAATTTGTGTATTATGAGATATGGATCAGTAGTTGAAAACATATGAGTTTGAAATAACGGCAATCATATTAATTACAAACAATTTATGAAAATGAGTTGCTAAGGGGTACACAAATGGAAAAAAAAATGGGAACCACTGTGCCTAAGGGACAATGAACAGAGAATGTATTACAGATGTATCATGAAGCCCAGTAGTAATTGTGCCATGAAAATAAAAATGTATCCCTGTATACTCTTTCTTGTTTACAGTGTGGTAACTTGTTTTTCACGCATGTTATTTCAAGCTGTGAATATGGTCCAGCCACTGTGATAATTAGATCCTTCCCTACACTATGCTGATTTACATATTTGACTGACCACATAAATAAATTGTACCGTGTGAGAAAATGGCCTTGTTTGTAAAACTGGTGGCTAACAATATCACAGTGACCTAAATCTTGCAAATGGAATGCAGATTTCCATCTCGGTGGTGGCATGCTTTGTTTTCTGAAAAATGAAAGTTAATATTATTTTAAAATGCATTATTCAAATGTACGTATTTGTTCCTCTGATATCTAGTCAAATGCATAGTCTAATATTTTCAGTCCAAACTGTGACAACTATAACAACTTGAACTATTTTAAAGCCAATTTTTAAAATTGCAGAATTTTATTGAAAGATTGGTCATAAAATGTTTGATACAGGTTTAATCCTCCTTCTCCAATTTATAAAGAATTAATTTCAAATACTGTATATAAATACCAAAGCTTCTTAATGATGTATTTCATGCATACACAATTCCATACACCTGTAATAGCTACTGGTTCTGACAACCAGCACTGGCATCTATATGTGGAGTACCTTTTGTCTTCCCACGTCCAGTGATCTTGGTAAAGAGAGAAAACAAACATGCCAGTTCACTGTCATGTTCATTTTCTTGCAGTATCACAAAAAGAACATGCCTATGCTAACATTCCTTTCTTGCTCTCTTTGATAATGTTTGCCTTTCTTCTTTCCCTGCAAGAACAGTTAACATCAGAGAAAACAAACAAAGGAACATATTATTTATGCTGTCTTGTGAGAGAAAGCAATGCTGTACAGTACATTTTAAATATTCAGAGTGAAATTTTGAAGGCTGCTGTTTGCATGAGATTGAATTTCATTGGAGACCACTGTAAGAAAAATGTTTGCATTTGCCACTGTTTTTTGCTGCTTTTCCCCCTTTTCAATCCCATCAGGTGGTACAACAATGTTGCTGAACTTTGCTGAGCAAAACTTACAATTCTTTGGCTCAGACAACTTTAATGTCACTTTAAAAGCAAGGATAAGCATTATAATTCTCCACCTATGCAGTTCTATTCTGGTTTGGAAAAACCCTGCCTCCCACTTACCTAGAACAGATACCTATAGGAGGAGAAACGTACGAAATTGTAAATCACCGCCTTGCCTAATCTCTGAATCACTCAGAGCAGAAGCTTCTAGAGCAGTGGCTCTTGAACATTTCAGCCTTGGTCCCCCTTCTGAAAATGACAATGTTTCTGGGAACCCCCTGAAAGTGATCTTGTGGCTGGAACAGGAAGTGTCGTCACTATTATGCCAGATCTCTCCCATGTATACTCCCATTGTGTTCAGTGAGACTAAGGGCACAATCCAGAGTAACTACGGGTGCACGTAAGAGACATTACGTGCACCCATAGTTACTGCACCACTTAGTGAAAACCTATGGGAAATTCATATTGCGATCTAGAGTAAATTGTTTTTACTTCGGATCAAGGACTCCCCATAGTTACTCTGGATTGCGCCCTTACTCCATGGTTCTGAAGAGAACAATGTGGTTCTGGAGAGAACAACACGGTTCTGGAGAGAACAATTATAGATAATTCTATAATTAGAATTTTTTGCAATTCTAGAACAATTCTATTGATGACAATCATCAATTCTATTGACAACACCTCCCTGGCAAGTCCCAGCCAATATTAACCTTTTCACCCTCCGGAAAAAAAGCAAACCAACTTTCTCAGATCTTTCCATTTTGTAAATGTTTAGCAGAGGTTTGGTTTTTAAAACACCAGGATGCAATCCTCTTTTCCATCTGAAGGAATGTCCCAGGCTACAATTCACTACACGTTTACTTAAGAATAACATCCACTGAGAGCAATAAGTCTAGTTCAGGCAGCAAAATCCCAACTTGCACTGGAACAGACAAACTGGAGCTGCTGCACTCTATCCAGTGCAAATATCCATGGTAAAGCAATAGCAGTCCAAATGTGGCCTGGGTAACTGCCTGGAAAGCAGGGTTTGTATCCAATATAGCTGTCAGATCTGTGCCCCACCTCACATTCTCCTCCCTTACACCCCATCTGGATTTTAATGACATGAGTTCCTGGGAACGCATGACATTTCTACGACAGTTCCTGGAAACTCATGACATTTCCATGCATGGAAAGAGCCTGAAAGAAGAAGGGGGAGGGAAATAATCTTTAACCTTCCTCCCCTTTTTGTTGCTGCTGATGAATTTTGTTGGAGCCTAACAGCTATGTTGGAAAAGTCAGAGAAAGCAGGGAGGGCTCAATGTGATCCCTGAACTGTGTGCTCGCTGTGCAATAACAGTGGGACAGCATGATGTTTTGGGTTGCAGTTTGGGCAGTCACAGGCTCAAGGTCCATGCCATGCAGAGGGCACTCTTGACTGGGCTGACCCCTAACGGCTCACTATAAGTAGCAGTGATAATACCCATTGCATTTTCAAGAGGTGGATGGGTACAACATTAGGCACCTGAGCAACCAGGTGCTCTTGATGATTGAAAAATTTGTCCTTGAAGAAGAAATTATTATCTAAAGTTATCCTAAAATAGCTGTATTTACAGGTATATGTACCATAAAAGTGTTTTCAGGTTACAATTTGTGTGTCTTCTGTCCAGTTCTTCAGATACACCTTAGCACTTGGAACACTTCAAAGAAAAATCCTCTATAAATAGTGTACATATGAAAGTTATTATAGCTCCCAGACAATTTTTTTTAAATACAGCCACATGCTTAACCAAAATAAAATGTACAAATGAGCAGTGGTCTTATATTCTGCAAGAAGCAACAGGCGTATTGTATAATGCTACATGAATTAAGCAACCTCAGCCGCAACTTCTTTCCGTCTTGCCAACATTAGACTTCCATTTTCAATAACCTTTATAGCTGAGATCCAGACACTTTGGGACATACAGGTGTAGAGCAGCTGCAGCTTATTCTGCCAGCTAAAATTGCCATAATTTGTGCATTTTATTGCCTCTTGCTCTCAGCACATTTTCCTTTGGAGGGAAAAATTTGTGTCAAAAGCCGGAACTGTTACAAAAATCATAAACAGTATGGGGAAAGGTATAGAAGACATGGACAGCTGATATGGAAGACAATGTAATATTATTCCAGTCATGGATGCTGGTGAACTGTAAGAACAGGGACATGTATATAGTTGCATAATCTACACTTCTACCAAATATTTTTACAGATTAGGCCACAAGGCAAACATGCTCTTGACCAGGTGCCTAAATGTAGCCTGCAGAACAGATGCATCCAGAGGTGAGTCTCCAGTGTGATCTATGGAAGCTCCCTCCCTGCATGTGGTCCATAATTACATGATTACAGGGTGAGACCTGTAATCCTTCAGAGGTGAGAGTTGCTCCGTTCCCCCAGGGATTCCATATGTGTCAAAAACAGGGACTGTATTCACATACTGGCATATACTGTGGAAGAGAATTATGGCAACCCTATTCCCCTAGCCTCAGTAGGGTATTCTGAGGGCTGGGTGGCAGTGCACAGCATCCCCAACCCTTAGATCACCTTCTAAGGCCTTTGAGAGGCCTTCTAAGATCAGTTCCAGTTTTGCAACAAAATCATGTTTTAAGGTTTTAAAGCCTTGTTTTAACACCTTGTCTTTAGAAGGCCAGAGTGATCTTCCCAGGCCTCCAATAGCCTTTTTAGGACTGTTATGCAAGATCTTCCCATTTCATTTTTTGAAAGTGCTTATTAACTTATCTGAAGAGTTAATCCCCTTTTCTATGTTTTGAAAGTGCTTATGAACTGTTTTGAAGATCCCTCCTTCTCTTGTGTTTTTAAAGTGCTTCTGAGCTGGTTCACCTACTCTCTATGCGTTTTGAAAGTTGGGAGTTATTTATACCCTTTCACTTTTTTGGTTTTGTCTGTACATATGTCTGGTGAAAGGACATCCATATTTGCCCCAAGTGAATCAGTTCAAGTCTCCATGTGTTTTCTACTTTTCCCTAGATGTAATTCTCCCATTGCCTCTGAACAACTTACATTTCTGAATATGTCTGGCGAATATGTTCCAAATATTGTTACCAAGAGAGCAGAAAAAATAGGGGGAATTAGCTTGTGCTTCTCTTTGGTTCAATACAGGATCTAGGCAGGACTCAAAACAGCGTCATGCAGAGGGGATACCCCTATTAGAAAGTGAAACACTAAGGAAAACTTATCACAAAGATGCAGATTTTATTGTCATAAAGCATAAACTAATATTACATACATTCAATAGCATGAGAGTGAAGTGTACTTGTTTCTTGTGTAGTGTGTACCAAGGAAGAGGGGAGGCAAAGGAAGGGGAAGAGAGGGAGAAACAATATCTACCTTCTTCAAGCCATGCCAGGATCCAGGTGGGAAGAGGATCCAGGAGGAAGAGAATGATCCAAGGGGGAAGAGAGAGAGAACAATAGGATACAGGGTTTTTTATACCCTAGGTCCAGGAAGGACATGCCCATCTAGGTGTGGTCACCTGGAAAAAGGGCAAGCCTGGGGAGGGGCTGTTTACCTTACAGGAAGGGGAAGGCTGGAAGACCACCACCTGAGGACCATCACCCAATCAGGACCAAAACAGAATAGGCATGTGTAGGTGTGGTCAAGATTTGAAAAGAGAAAGAATGGGGAAGAGACTATGTGACTGGTTTAGCCGTGGCAATGGAGAATAATAGAAGACCATGCTTCAGATGGACTTCCGCATTAGCATATAAATGGCAGGATGCAGAGTAGTTAACAAAGGAGAAAGGATTACAGGAATAGTTGTGTAAGCCACAAAGGTTGATTTAGAAATGAGAGAGGGGAAAGGGAAATGAGAGACTTTGAGCAACACATTTATAATATTAAATTAATAAAATGTATAATATTGTAAGAGAGCACTTCTCATAACAGTATGTCTGGCCAAATATGTCTGTATGTTTCCACTGAGCAAGAGTTGTGTGGCAGATAATTATAGTTCTCATGTGTTTCTATCTACATGACTATATTATAGTTTTTGTGTGTAAATGAGCTCCATAAAATCCATCTCTAATATATTCAGTTATGTAAACTTATTAAATTTTTAAATTTTTAAATTTTGATTGATTTTTCTCCTGGAGAGCTGTTGTGGCCTTCCTGACAAAATGTTTGGCCACCCTTGTTCGAGACTCAAAACACAATCCTAGGCACTCCTTTGGGCAGATGCAAATGACTTGTTCTGGCCCAGGGTGTTGCAAGCAGGCTGTGACACATGTCCGCACCATCCAGAGAGGTGGTAGGTCAATGCAGGGAGTTGCCCTCCTAGCACCAATCTCAGAGACACAAGGTAAGATGCTCTGGCCAGTGCAGGGGTTGGGATGGGTGGTGTGCTCCCGGACTTGGGCAGGCAGGGAACAGAAGGCAGGGTTGGGATACAATGATATGCCAGACCACCACCTGCTTTCCCAGGCAGCCCTGAGCAGTGAGAGGTTGTCGCTGTCTGCAGGATTTGTGTCATCTCCAGAAGCAGTGCAGATCCAATTATACCAATTGAGGCTGTTGCAGCCATACCCCAGAAAGGGGAAAAGGTTTCCCTTCCCCCTGGAAATGCAGCAGCAGCCCCAAATCTTGCCCTGGATACAGCTCAGGCTGAACTTTCCTGTTCCAGTGCAAGTGAGGATTGTACTGTATTTCACCTTATGACTATGTTCTAGAAATATGCTTGATCTTGTGTATCTTTGTCCTAATGTTTTCCATCATTGTTTTCTCTTGACCACAGTGATGCTTGGGCTGCGGGTGGCGCAAGCGGTTAAGATGCTGTGCCTGTTAACCAGCAGGCCAGGGTTCGAGACCCGGGTCGGCCCCACAAGACAGGGTGAGCTCTTGTCCTTAGCCCAGCTCTGCAACGCCAGCTGGATCCAATTGTATTGGCTCTGCCTTTCCATTGGACTAATTCAGTGGCGTGGAGAGGGGGGATTTGCTGCTTGGGTAACAGCCTATCCTCCATAACAATCTAACCCAGGCTTTCGAGCTTCATATGCAGTGTATGCAGCACAGAGCACAATACCATAGTCTTTCAAGACTGACGGAGGCCTGATTCACTTTTCACAGTGATGCTTAAGGGCTCAGGAGAACATTTACTGGCTGATGGAAAGAAAGAAAAATAATTGCTAAGGGGTCTAAACTTGTGTGACAGCACCTTCTCTTCCTTCCCACTCTCCCTCTGGATAATAGGAACATCCCTTAGGAACCTTGCAATGATCCAAGGGCATCTTGAGTTGTAAATCCATGAGCAGATAAGGGGTGCTGAATGACAATCACTAACAATGTGAGGCCTAAATCCTAACCAGTTTCCCTGCACTGAATCAGCCTTGCCCTTGGGGCGCATGTTGCACCTTGCAGTGAGGGGGCGCTCACCAAGATAAGGGAATGTTTACACCCTTACTTCAGAGTTGCAGAGCCCTTGCCTCTGTGCCTGAATGTTGGTTAGGATTGTATCATGACTCTCTCAACTAGTTCATATCACTACTGCCACTTCAAACGGTTTGGAGGTGGAAGACATGAGCCATCAAGTGAGCACTGGAGAGTGAAAGTCATTGTGCCTGTATTTCACATGGCCCATTTGTGAGACTCAGAGCACAATCCTAAATATGTTTACTCAGAAGTAAGCACCATTGTGTTCAATGGGTCTTACTCCCAGGAAAGTATCTTTAGGCCCTCACTTAGGCCAGCTCAGCATAAGTCCAGACACAAATCCTGTACTGGCCTTGGGGCAGGGTGACCAGATGCCAAACTCAAAATTCCCTCCCAAGTTCCCCAAAATTCCTGTTCTCCAAGCAGAAATTCCTACCCAGTTAAAAAAGTTTAGGAAACCCCCAAAAATGTAGGACAAATGTAGGACATTAAAATAAAGCTAAAAACACTCATATTGCATTCCCATACTTAATTTTTGCACAAATCTCATTGCAGTAGACCAGACACCAAACAAAAAGGCACATTTTTAAGTGATCCAAGCAGCCAGCCTTTCTTTCTCAGGCAGGCATGCACAGGCTTAGTCTTTTGGCTTCCTTTCCTTTCCCCCTTACTCAATAAGTTCCATTGACTATCATGCTTTTGAATGGACACAACTGGGCTTGGAGGCTTAAAACTTAAGAAGCCAGGAGTTATCCCACCATCCCTAACTTGAGCAGGTTGCCAACTTTACACCCAGTCCTGCTCCTCTCCTTTGACAAGAGCTGGATGAAAGGTCCCAAACCTGAACAACTCAAGCCCTTGTTGAGAATTACATGCTTTTTTGTGCAAAGTATACATTGGTGGATCCATCTACAGAGGAATAGGAGCAGAAGAGCCTGGGGTTTCTCTGGTCAGTTGACAATCTGGCGCGATGCATGCTGAGAGATGTAGTTCTTCCACTGATGGCTTGGAAAAGTGCAATAGCATGAGGAGGGGAAGAGGGGGAAAACTACAATTCCCTTCCCTCCCTTAAAGGCCTAAAACCCCAGGAAAATCCCTAAAAGCCCCCCAAAGTTCCAGGGCCTCATTTCCAGTTCTGTCAGGGAAATTCCTGTCATCTCATCAGCCTGCCTTGGGATGTCACAAAAGTGCCGTAAAGCACCATTCTTGCACTGAGGTTAGGCCAGTGCACAGACATGTGCCAGCCTCCTCACACTACCACTGCAATGGGAGACAGGTGTAGTTATGCTGGCTTAAATTGGTTAGGATTGCGCCCTCACTCTGCTCCCCCACTTGGCTCAATTCCCCAAATGCTGTTTGAATAATAAAATGAAGATGTGATCTGACTTTCAATATCTACATTAAATAACCTGATTAATTTCAACACATCATCTACTGACGAAGAACCCATGAATCAATATTGTTACCTAAATACATTTTAATGCACCAGTAGTTGGTATTTCCCGCCCCCGCCCCACACACAATGCAGTTTTCATACCAATATTTTTAATCTTCTTTGTCTGAGTCATTTTTAATTGGTCTTATATAGATGTGACACCAAATGTAACGAAAAAGAGAAGGAGGAAGAAGCTGTTGAGATAACTGAATTTAATAAGGAATATTTTTAGCCTCAGTAGGAAGGTTGTAATACCTGTTGTTATACTTGCTTCTTTAAAAATAGTCTTTGTGATGATTCACTTAAAAGTAAGTCCTCATCACATTCTTCAGAAATCACTTCAGATTCTGTACGAGGGTAAATATTCCCTAAAATCTAATGTGAAGAGCAAGCAATTTAAAAATCAGTTGTTCAATGTATTATAGAAATGTAGGGTGCAGCTACAAAGGGAAAAAAATCTTAGTGCTTTCAGGCTGATACATTTGTGGTGTCACAAATGGGCAGTTAAAATCTGTTTCACTGGATGATGTGCTTCCATTTCAGATATATCAGACTGCAATGCATCATTGGTGAGGCAGTGTCGTACTTTGTTTCCCAAGTAAGTGTCGACAGTTCTGCTGACCTCAAAGTGATGACTGCACAAGTCAAGCATGATTTTGACTTTCTTTGTCACAAGGACCCCCCCCCCCCCCCGGGTTGAAGCAAATTTCAGGCAGTTTGTGCTGGAGTGAAGACAAGAAGGGAGTACTTAACCCTCCTCTGCCCACTTCTTTTCGGTTGCACTCATCCAGTCCAATGTTTCCCTCCCACCACATTGTGGGGTTTCAAATCCCTGTACGGGCACAGATACCTTGAATTCTGCATGGCAGAGCAGTTCTTTTTCCCAGCTTGTTGCTCCAGTTGTTCTTCCAGGTTCTGTTGTAGTGGTTTGTGTTTTAGTTCTGCACTGTATGTGGACATTAAAGATATCCACAGTGTACAAAACTGAAATTATTAATTTCCCAGGCAACTTGAGACTGTCTGGAAAAAGGGCTAGGATCTGGCTCAAGTGCCAGGTTCTGGATTCTGCCATCAACTCCCCACAACCTTCCCTAGAGAATGTCCATCATCCCCCACCTCTGAATGCCTCCCTCCTCCTCATCGTTCCTGTGCCTCCCTAACCCCTGCTGTTGCCTATCTGCATTCCAAGTGGCACAGGATTGCCTTAAGGCACTTTTAGAACACTCCAGGACCACTACAAGGGACATGTGCAGGCCAGGAGGCCAGCACAATTTAGGATTGTACCCTATTTGTCATCATTCAGAATAATTTAAAAACTTTGCTAATAGGAAGAAATATAGTATATTCAGAGCACAATCCTAACCATGTCTACTCAAAAGTTAGTCCCATTGTGTTCAGTGGGTCTTACTCCCAGGAAAGTGTCTTTAGGATTGCAGCCATAGAATCATAGAATCATGGAAGGAACCCAGGAGGTCATCTAACCCCCTGCCTGTAGCAGGAAATCCTCTTAGAGCATCTCCGACAGGTGCTCGTCGAGCCTTTGTTGAAGATCCCCACTGAGGGAGAGTCCACCACCTCCCTTGGCAATCTGGTCCACTGCCGAACCGCCTTCACTGTTAGGAATTTTTTTCTGATATCTAACCAGAATCTCCTTCCTTGCAGTTAGTACCATTGGTTTAAATTATAATTTCATTCAAAAACTTGTTAAACAGACCTTTCTACTTCAGTTAGGACCCATTTATTTTGAATGTAAAATTGTTGTTTTAGAAAATATGTCACTTTAATTCAGAGGTTAAACAGAATACAAATAAATAAATATTTTCCAATTCACATATCACAAGTCCTAAAGCATAGAAATAAATTCTCCTTGTGAGTCATCTCATTGCATGCATCTCATTGCATTCAGTTATAGTGGCGCCTCATGTAACAAACACCTCACGTAAAGTATGTTTCACGTAACAAACAAGAATTTCTGTAGGATTTTGCTTCATGTAACAAACAAACTCGTTGGCATTTGGGGCAGACGCGCTGGCTGGCAGCCCTTTTAAAAAGCATCAAGGCTGCCTAGTGCACCTGCCCATAATGAAAGCAACGCTTCCATGCTGTTCGTCCTGTGGCCGGGTGTAAGGTGGGCAGAGGGAGAGAAGAGCAGTGGAGAAAAGGGAAGCAGCTCAGGGCTAACCAGAAGAGAGCAGGGGAGAGACAGGGTCAGGATGAAAAGGAGGAGAAAGTGGGGAGACACCTTGAAAGTGTCTTTGACTGCAGAAGAAAGTGTGTTCAGTGGGGGCTTGTGTTCAATGGGGCTTACTCCCAGAAAAGTGTCTTTAGAATTGCAGCCTAAGTTGACTTCATAGGATCATGCATTTGAATGCATGTTTTGAATTCAATTCCAGTGTTTTGTCGTTGTTTTTACATCCAGTTAATATTTTATATGAATATATTTTTGGTTGTGGAACCAATCATCTGAGTTTCCATTATTTCCTATGGGAAAATCCGCTTCACGTAAAGAAGGTTTCATGTAACAAACATGCCTCCGGAACAAATTAAATTTGCTACGTGATGCGCCACTGTATATGAAATTAATGAGATACATGGATACCCATTTGTACAGTATCGTATATAATTTAGGATGCAATCCTAACCAGCTCTTGCGCCAGTGCAGGTCCCTTGCGCTGGCCCAATACTATCACAAATGCACCAGATCCATCCTGGACAGGGTACATGGGTCTAAGGTTGTGTGAGGGTAGGAGGAGGTGGGTGGGAGGCATTCTGGTTTGGGGTAAGGGCCCAAATCTTTTAGGGTAGCAAAAAATAATACATATCAGTACATATATATTGGTGCTTTTGCTTTTTGCACAGGACAACATGGGTTTTTGTGCAGGACAGAAGATTTTAGAACCCATAAAATATGGCAGCAGGAACTGAGAAAAATAAATAAGAGCTGTTGTGGTGAAAATGGTCAAGACACTGTACCTGTTAACCAGCAGGCCAGGGTTCAAGACCCAGGTCCTACAAGAAGAGGTGAACTCCTTTCCTTAGCCCAGCTACTGCCAACCTAGCAGTTCGAAAGCATGCTAATGCGAGTAGATAAATAGGTATCACTTTGGTTGGAAGGTATCAGCATTCCATGCACATGTAAGCCACATGTTGCACAATGCTGGCTCTATGGTTCTAGAAACAAGGATGAGCACTGCACCTTATAGTCAGTCATGACTAGCAGTATAATCTGCCGGAGACACCTTTACCTTTTTTAACCAAGAAAATAATTTCTTGAGAGCAAGTACGTGGGGAATCAAAGTTGCTATTATCAGCTTTGAAGGGCTGGTACACACATGCAAGTTCATCAGTTCATGATTGTAACTTCAAGCACTAACTTGCATGTGTGAACCGATTGTCACATATAGAATTAATTTTCACATCACCTCATCCCACAGTGCTTTGGAGTGGAAACAGTCCAAGCATTCAGTTGCCAATGTAGATAAATCAAGTGATGTGCATATAACACCTCATAGTCACCCTCTAAATAATGTCTTTCTCAGTCATTAAATCCTAAACTGGATGCTGTTTATGACTTTTGGCAGCTATTTCTCATGGCTCACATTCTTAGTCATTATGTGATACGGATTTCACCCATACTTACTGCAAATCTCAGTGATGCTTCCTGTAAAAATTTGGAGTCCAATGACATCACTGTAGTTTTCTAAGATAATATAAAATTTCATTTTATGTTAAATAAACAATATGAATAAATATTAAATAATATTATTTAATTAATAAATAAATTTATAAGTACTTGACTATTCTGTTGAGTACCAACTTAAATGTTTTACTTTTCTAAGGGAACAATTCTGAAGCTCCCTTGTACTGGCACTTGGCACAAGTGCACTGCACAAGGCACTTCCACTGACTAAGTGGTGGCGCAAAAGTACCATAAGGCACACTGTG
This sequence comes from Cryptoblepharus egeriae, assembly GCA_030015325.1. Lineage (NCBI taxonomy): Eukaryota > Metazoa > Chordata > Lepidosauria > Squamata > Scincidae > Cryptoblepharus > Cryptoblepharus egeriae. The sequence continues at coordinate 51,802,640 of JAREYC010000004.1, forward strand.
CCACTTAGGCCAGCACATCAGCATACACCATTCAAAGACACCCAGCCTTTGCCAGCTGCAGAGGCTTGCTGCATTGGTTCGGCTGAGCTGACTGGGCAGAGGGAGGGAGGAAAGCAGGGGGGTAGGATCAAGAGCTGATATATGTTGGATCCTGACCTCATCCCGAGGATAGGCTGGAGCAGCCCATCACCACTCTTGCCTCCTCAAACTTGGGCCACCTTCAAAGGTGGCCTAAGTCCGAGAAGACTAATAGAGGCTTTTGCGGCCTCCCTGAGGTAGAGCAGCAGCAGCCCCTACACACTGTGCTGGATGCCCATCTGCCTGCTCCAGCACAAGTGAGAATTGCACTGTAAGTTATTTGCAAACCAATGTTTGGTTATTCTTTTCTGTACAATTTACAAAAATATGATGATTTTCTCAGGGCAACCTACAAATGCTGAATACAGTTTCTAGTGTATTATATGGCTTTTCATAGTGATGGGCAGGAAATGCCCCTCTGCTCAGTTTGGAATCATCCCAGTAATTACAAGTTTACTTGGTGAACACTCAGAAAAAGAAACACATTTTCTGAAAGATTTCTTGGTGCATGTTGGTGCCTGTGTGCTTATATGCATCACATAAATATATCACACAAGTGTGCCTTAGGTTGGAACTTGCAAGTAAACTAGTATAGGATGTGCAATTTGTGCATTGTTCCTTGGGATTTATATTTCCCAGCACCTGCAATGGTGGAGCATCAACTCAAAAATCAGCTGTCCTTGCTTCCCAATTGAACATATCTATGAGCAAGAGAGGTCTTTAGATAACACTGGGGTACAGTCACGTAAAATGTTCTCAGTAGACACAAATCAAGTCACTGGTGCCAGCCCAGGAGTGTTGCCAGCATGCTATAAAGCACATTTGCACCACCTGGAGGCTGGTGCAAGGAGTTGGTTTGGTCTTCCTGTAGTGGATTGAGGCCTGGTGAGGTTAGATTGTACCAGCTAATTTTGGTTGACGCAGATGTCAGGAGGTGTGGGGGGTGTGTTTGGAGAGGAGATGAGAGGGAGGCAGGGCAGGGAGAGGGTAGGCATTCCTGGGACGGATGGGTTGGGACCTGGAGGAGAGGCCCTGACCAGGTAATTATGCCAGATCCTAGCCCTAGTATTGGGCAGCGCAGAGCAGCGTTAGGCTGCTCTGTTCTGATTAGATTTGTGTCACCTCTGGAAATGGCAGTTATCCTAGTAGACCTATTAGGATCTCTGTTGCTCTCCCAGGGGTAAGGGGGAAAGTTCCCCTTTGCCTCGGGCTGCATCACTGTCAACCCCAAAATTGCACTGGATACAACACAAGCACACAGAGGCCTGCCTGTTCCAGAGCAGGTTAGAATTGTTCTGTAAATGAATTAATCATTTACAGATCAAAACAAGATCTATGTATATTAGGATATATTCATGTAATGGCTGACTAGGCCTGAAGTACGGAGTTACATGCAATAAGATCACACCTGAAAGTCACCAAGAATGCAGCAATGCAAGGCAGTAATGACTTATCTCACCTATTTCTCCACTGTCTTGTGTAATGAACATAAACAGCAGGCAGTGTTTATGATATTGAAAATGGAGGGAGCAATGGAGAAAAGTGCTCAATTTTAAATTTAACAAATAATCTAAAGCCACAGTTTTATATTGAGAACTCTTGATTGCAGCCAAGAAAAAGAGAACAACCATAGCAGAAATGGAGTAGAAGTTAGCGATTCAGAAAACTGATCAAGTTGCTGGCCTCACTGTTGTAACATGCACTGCATCTAATGATGTGGGGGTGTTTGTGTGATTGGGGAGCCAGCAGGAGGTACATAAAAAAATTTTTTTAAGTTCAGTAGGTTGCTCAATTCCCTGTGGTTCTGCTTGGACTTACAATAACCATTTTGCTGTCATAGGTCTGATGGAAGAAAATGAGTAAGGTGGCTGAGAAAGAAAAGCTAGGATCTGGTGCATGCTGAAACCAATGAAATTCACTTGCTCACCCGCATGGCCCCCTGCCTTCCAGCTGACCTCCTTGCCCAAGTAACACACTGCAAACTTACCAGTGCTGATGGAGCCTTTGGGAGCTGCTTCTGTTCAATTCATTTGATTACTATAGAGTAGGGATGTTCAAACTTTTTGGCAGGAGAGCCACTGTGTCACTGTGACACTGTGTCAGGGGCTGAAAGAAAAAAAAGAATTGCTTTACCTTTCAAATTTGAATAAATTTACATAAATGAACATATTAAAGATGGAACTTATGAATGATTGGTTCAAATCAGTTCATAAACACCTTCTAACACAGAAAGAGGGAGTGATGTTCAAACCAGATCATAAGCACTTTCATTCCCAGAGAGGGGAGATGTGTGCTGCCTCCCCAGCCCTCAGAATACCCTCTGGAGGTTCAGATAGCAGAGTTTCCATTACTTTCAGGGGATTACAGAATTGGATGGAAAGGTCTTGCCGTGGGCCTCATTTGGCTATAGGGCCAAGGTTTGGACAGCCCCTGCTACAGAGACATGGAAGCGTGTGATTTTGGAGTGGCAGATTTCAAGCCAATTGGACCTAGGAAAAGAGGAAAGCCTGTTCAGCAGCAGTGCTTCACTTGCCACACTCCTCTCATAATGCCACAGCATGGAAGATTCAGTTGAAGAGCATCTGCTGTGGAATGACTGTAAGCACTCAGTTCACAGCACTAGAGTGAGGATCCTTCAGGTCTGAAACCAATTTTGTCCAAATTGCTCTACGGCCAGCCCTACTAGCACCAATATTGCAGTGCTACTGCTAGCTATATCCATCGTAATTGTGAGTTCCACCCAACATCCTGTGCTTCTCAGTAAGAAATTGGCATCTGGTTTTTCTAACCAAACCATCTTCCATCCATTGCTTCTCAGACTCAGAAATGCCACATGAGTCTGCCAGAGCAGCTCATGTGATACTTAGCATGATAATCCTCTTACTGTTTCTGGTTATCTTTGTAAAGCAAACAGCTGCCAAATGCTGTTAAATTTTCCAGACGGGGAAAAAAATACATCCTCACTCCAGATTTCATATTCACTGAAACCTTTCATGTGATCGACTCTTTGTATGTTCTCAAGCTCTTGTGACATCTGCTGGGTGACTGCAGCTTTTTGTTGGTAACTCCCACCCATTAATCATCATAAAATAAATGTACCATTTTATAAATTAATTTCAGGCCTCCTGAGTAGTGGCACCAATAAAACTTCTTTGAAAAGTCTGATGGAGCGAACCAAGGGATTGACACGTGCCAAACTATATAGAAATTACAAAACCCATGCACACAGTGTAACTTATTTTGCCAGTGTTTTCTGTTTTAGGGACAAAGAATAGTTGAGAAAAACAATCATTTCTGAATGTAAAATGAGCTGAGCAGCAGGGGTGGGAGAACCTTTCTGCTTTCACTATGTTTGTATAGTCCGTGGAGAGCAAATTAATTTCTTCCTTAAGCATATGTTTCTCCAGCCAATACAGATTCAGTTCATATTTTTACTTGTGACAACTAGTGTAGAACCTTTTTACTTATGAGAACTTTAGTCTAGGTTCCATTTAAACTAATTTACAAGCCATGTCCTTCTACATATAGCATTAATTCTATGTTATGAAGGACATAGCACTGTTCCTTGCATGGTAGAAGAGACAGCCTTCGCTTCTTTTCCATTAGAATTAAAGTGAATCAGCAATGGTATATCCAGTGATCAAAAGGTTGCCCTGGAAGTGATGTCACAACCAGAAGAGGCATTATGCCCAGGATTTTAAAAAAAGAAAATTGTGGGGAAACCCACTTCTCCCTCCCCAGCAGCTCACCACCCATTTGGTAGTGGCATAGCGTAGGCATCAATCTGTTATCTGGGAGGTCAAAGAACATTATGTAGCAATCAAAACACCCCCCTAACAAAATCAAATTTAATTAAGTAACCAAATAAAAATGTGCCCCTTCTTAGTTAAAGATAATGTGCCAAGGCAAAGAGGATGATTATACCTCTACTGCTAAAGATAAGTGTTGCAACACAAAGAAATGCCTCTTTGGGGCTCTCGTTTTCCCAAAATTTCTGTGGCAGCCATCTTGTCCAGTCTCAGCTTCAGCGACACAGTGAGTTATACTGGAGCTCTGACTCTTCTCATTATCAGGACCTAGTTACGTATTAAAGCATCCTTCCTCAGGGAGGCAGTTGACGATGCGATGTCTGCATGTATGCCCTCTCTTATTAAGAAGGCATTAAAGGAAGCTACCAAACTTAAATCTAAGCCCAAGGTTAAGAGGCCACGGTCCCCCAGCCCTCTCAGTTCCTTTCTCTCGGCTTCTGACAACTTAACTCCATCACCACACAAAAAGAAATACAAGACTAAGCATGTCATCATTCCAGACACAGCCATGGCAAGACTTCTAAGAAACACAAGTCTCAAGCCCTTCGTCGTCTAGCTCCTCATCTTCCTTGCCATCCTCAGACACAGAGGATGGGAAATTGTCTAGGAACTATACCGAGGATACCAGCCACAAGCACAACTGGCTGTTTCCTTCATAACTTCTAGCCGTGATGGTGGACAAGTCATCACCCTGCCTTCACCTCCAGCAGGCCATTGAGATGGATTCAGATTCTGACCGTGACAGGGCTGAAGCCTTCCCTTACAGTTCCTCCAAGCCAACTACTTTCCCATTCCCCAAGGCTTTTCATGGCATCTTTTCATAAGAATGGCAGTCTCAGTCCAAGGGTCTGAGTGCTAAGATGATTGACAAGTTCTGTTCATTATCGGAGAAGCAAATGTCAACCATCAAGGTTCCCGTGTGGATGCTCTGGTAGCATCCTTGGCATCCTCCTCTATTCCAGTTGATGGGGACTGTTGGCCCAGGGACTCCACAGATAAGAAGATAAGAGTCCTCGCTCAGACATAACTTTGAGCTTTCCTCTTATTCTTTCTGGACAGCATCAGCAAATTCGGTCATGGCAAGGGCAGCCTACATCTGGGCAGAGGAAGAGGCCAAAATCAAGGGGCTGCCAATATCAGCCAAGGGTCTCCTCAAGAAGGTTGCCTAGGCTTTGGCCTTCGCTGCTTATTCTTCTCTGGACTCTGTGCACCTCATAGCACATGCTAAGTCATCTAATGTTGCTGCCAGAAGGGCTTTAAGGCTATGCTCAGGGGACGCTAGCTCCCATACATGCTATCTCATTAATCTTCCCTTCAAAGGTGGCAAGCTGTTTGGGAAATCCTTAGATCCCATTCTCGTGGAGAGCAAGGACAAACGGAAGGTCCTTCCCCCAGGGGAAAAGGACACAGTTAAACAAGGAAAAGGTTAAACAGTCTTCCTTTCATTCTTTCAGACCAAAATAAAGGGGGAAAACAGGATTCCAGTTCAAGTCCAGGTGGACCAATCCCAGGGTCTTCCCTCGCACTGGACCTTCCAACAACTATCCCCAGAATGCCAGAAAGCAAAGGATGCAAGATTCACATGACGTCAGGTACTCAGACAAACCTACATGTATAGGGGCTCATCTTCTTGGTTTTGCTCCTTGTTGGCAGGAATCTACTTCAGACGCTTGGGTGTTAAAGACTGTCTCCTTCGGCTACACCCCCGAGTTCATCTAGAAGCCTTCCAGTCATTTCTGGAAGGTTCCAATTTCCAGGGACCCTGTGAGGCATCTACAGAAACTCATGAAGTTGTCCTGATCCTTCTTTCCTGATCTCAAGTTCTTCATTCTCTGATTCCATGCAGTTCAGCATCTCTCCAGCTTTTCCACTTGGAGGGAGTTCCTTTAGTCTATCAACATATTACAGGGTGTTAAGGGTAAATTCACAGGAATTCATGCCAGGAGAGATCATTACAATCATACAGGTCCTGTAATTTGTTCCTATGAAGGAATCACTTAGCACATGAGTGAGTTTGCTTTCTCGAAAATGTGTATGCAGCTGATTCTGACCTAGGGCACGAATACATTCGCAGGCTCTTGTTTATTTCCTTAGCTTCCATCAGTATCTGCTGATCAGCACTGGTTGTATCAGCACCACTCTCATTCCTGGCTAAATCTGCTAAAGAGAAGTTGCCATGAAGTTTTCCTTCTCTACGCAGGATAATTTGAAAGCAAGCATGGGAATACGAGAAAATGGAGTTTGCAAACATTTGCCTGCAGGCACTGCCCATCTAAATCATCCGAATAACATCCTCAGCTCAGTTCACTTGAATTTCCTATAGGCCTCAACCTGAACCTGCTGTTTGCTATCCTCCAACACTCTTAACTCTGCTTTTCTGTTTAAGTGGTCAAATAACTTCCCATTATATATTTCAAAGAAAGTCACATATACTTCTAGACCTAAACCCTTGTAAAGTGGTTGGTTCTGAAGGAGGAAGACGTCTTGTGATGCAAAAGCATAAATTCCTTTGGAGGCTTTCTCTGCACCAGAGAAGTCTCCCCCCATATGAGTTTTTCCACTGCCAGTCTGTCCATAGGTAAAACATGTTGCCTGACCTCCCTCAAAGACAGTCTGCACAAGTGGTCTAGCAGTGAACCATAAGTGGTCTAGCAGTAAACCAATAAAACATTTCATTGGAAGCTTTTTCATCAAATGAGAAGTCAAATGGAAAATGCTGGTTTTTCAAGATATTTTGTCAGATCCACCCTCACCTTTGGTTCAGTACTTGGTTCACCTTTGGAACAGTACTAGGATACTGTTCTTGTGGACAACAGTGATTATATCACATTAATTTTTTGTTAGCTCTTGCTCATTTAAAGGTCATTTTCTCATGCAGGCACAAATTCTATTTTCTTCAGTTGGCTCATTCATAGGTAATGGCTGGCACGTAATACTGGCTTTATAGTCTTTAACCATACGTGCAAATCCCTTGTTTGGACAACTTCTGTCAAATCCCTTAGCTTGCTTATTTCTTATGTTGGAGAATTTGGCTTTTATCTCTTCCCTCTTGGTTTTCATTTTTTCCATCTGTTTCAGAATATTGGATTTCTTCCATGCTTGATTTGCAGAAGTAATAATTCTAAGAGGTACTTCTGTCATTTCATTGCCATTTGATTGTATGCTGATTGAGCTTGATAGAGAGAGTCTTGATTGAGATATTGAAAAAGGAATTTTTGAGAATTATGTTGTACACTTTAGTCTCTGTGCAGTTACTTTCTCTGGATAGGAAAGCTCACTTTACCATCAATTACTGAAGTTGTGGACAGTTTCTGGATTATTTTTCAGATCAACTTTTTATAGGCCACTATGTTTCAATGCGGATATGCTACGACTTTTATTACGCGGCACCAATAAAGATCTCACCATCTCAGTAGCTCTATTTCTAAATCTTATCCTTCAGTGGCGTAAATCCTTTTCTCTTACGTACCTACTGGAGGTACCAATAACCAATTTACCCAGTTCCTTTATTTAGTTTTAGCCATCTGGTATATGTTATCTTTATTTTTATTCCATGAATTGTATGTAATGTTATTACGTTGATTTTCTCTTGAGATGCAATTTCCTTTTTCCTAGGATCTTTTAGATAATTTTACCCTTTTAATCTTTTCTGGCTTTTAGATATTTAACTTCCCTTATTTGTTTTTACCTATTTGTATGCTTACTATTCTGATGTTTACTATGCCAATAAAATTTTTGAAATTGATCTACAGAAACTGCATGTCATCCAACACTTCCTGGGCATGGAGGCAATCAAGATGGTTCCATCATCAGAGTGAAGCAAGGTATATTGTGAAACCATATATTCGGTCTTCTTCCTGGTCCCAAAGAAGAACAGAGATATGAGAACTATATTGGATCTCAAATGGTTGAACAGGATTCTCATCTGGAGGAAATTCAAAATGGAAACCTGGAGATCAGTCATGACAGCTCTGGAATGGGGACTTTCTAGTGTCAATAGACCTCTCAGAAGCTTACCTTCATGTGCCTGTTCCTCGCCACAGGAAATATCTACACTTCACCTACAGGACCAAGAATTTTCAATACAGGGCCCTTCCCTTTGGTCTTTGAGCAGCTCCAAGGGTCTTCACCAAGGTCCTGAGAGCCTTGGTAGCCCTCCTGAGGCAACAGGGGGTCCGAATCTTCCCCTACCTCAATGATCTCTAAATTGCTGCTTCATACAGGCAGCAAGCCTCCAAGGATCTTCTTTTCAGCATGTTTACAGTGGGACGACATGGGTTTATGATTATCATGGCAAAGAGCTTGCTCATCTCTTGTCAGTATCTTGTCCGCCTGGGCCTCCCAGTGGGCACTGGTTCATTTCAGCTGTTCCTTTCACATGATTGTTGGAACAAGATGAGAGATCTCCTTCTCCATGTCAAGGAGTCTCTGGCTTCTCTCCTGAGTCTCATGGTCTCATTTCAGGATGTCATCCGGTGGTCTCGGTTTCATCTTCATCCTCTGCAGGCTTTTCTAAGTTCATACTTGCATCTTACAGAGCAAAGGAGAGCAAAGGAGATAGATAGACCTGAATCATTCCCTGAACTGGTGGCTCCAGCCAGGATGCTTGGATGATGGGAATCAGCCTGGAGCCCTCACACAGGCTGATTCTAACCACCAATGCCAGCCAATAGGGATGGGGTACTCGTCTCCAGAAATTAATGGCTCAAGGGAGAAGGTCATTGGAGGAGCAATGTCACTCCATCAACACACTGGAGCTCAGAGCGGTCTGGCTAGCCCTCCTTTTCTCCAACAACATTTGTCACACATATTTTAGTGCAGACAGACAATATCTTATCAAAGGCCTTCATCATCATCAGGGCAGAACCAGGTCCAGGGGCATGAAGGAGGAGGCAATACCACACTTCCAATGGGCGGAGTCCCATCTGCAGTCAATCAAAGCTGAACATCTTCCAGGGTGGACAGTCTGGAGGCTGACTGGCTCAGTTGCAGGAAGCTTGACAAGGGAGAATGGAGCCTTCATCTAGAGGTGTTCAAGCTCATAATGCAGGCCTTAGGTTAATCAGAGGCCTTTGGTCAATCTTTTTGCCTTTCAGGAGAATGCTTAAGTTCCATACTTCTTATCTCGGACGCTGAATCCTCTGGCTCTGGGCACCAACGTTCTATTCTTCCTATGGCTGCGTGCTCTTCTGTATGCCTTTCCACCCTTTTCCTTGATCCAGACAGAGTCTCCAAGCTCAGGTGATCCTGGTAGCTCCATATTGGCCTCATCGACCCTAGAACCCGGCAATAATCAACCTAGCAGTGTGTCCACCTCTCAAGCTCCCAAACAGAGCTCTCTTGTTTCAGGGGCCATTGTTGCATCCCAACATGGGTCTCTTTTGCTTGACAGCCTGGCTTTTGAACGGCAAGGGCTAGTGAAGGGCTAGTGAAGAAGGGTTATTCAGATAAAGTCCTTTCCACTCTTTTGGCCTCCAGACAACTATTGACTAACAAGAGCTACACTTGTACATGGAGAAAATTCCACTTTTGGTGTGAAACAAAAAGCGTATCATTTTCCAAACCTAAAATTAAATACGTTTTGGATTTCCTCCAACAGGGCATTGACAAGGGTCTGAGCACCAACACCATTAGGTGTCAGGTGGCAACCATCAGGTGGCAACCGTCAGCAGTGTCTCGGGTCCAAGAAAGTCAGGACCCATGTCAGCACACCTGAACATCAAATGTTTCATCAGGAGATTAGCCTTACTGAATCCTCCACCTGTACACAGGTTTCCCACATGGGACCTTCACCTGATTAAGGCCCTAATGGGCTCTCCCTTTGAACTATTGTCTCAGTGTTTGTCAGGTTTGTGACCCTGAAAACCATTTTCCTGATAGCTGTCACTTCAGCGAGATGGGTGTCCGAGATGGGTTCCCTATCAATCCCAATCTCTGCATCTTTCATGAAGACAAAGTCGTTCTCAGGTTGGATCCCTCATTCCTCCCAAAAGTTAATTCCTTTTTTCCATAGAGCGCAGGAATTGATATTACCCACATTGTGTCCTAAACCTAGTTCTTTCAAGGAAGACACATGGCACTCCATGGATGTTAAAAGAGTTCTTAGTTTTTACATTGATCGTACCAGGGAATTCAGGAGGTCAGAGGCTTTATTTGTCCTGTTTGGGGGTCCTTCAAGGGCTAGAAAGCTTCTCTTTTGCTGGTTATGACTAGCTATAGCTGAGGCTTACATGGCGGTGGGAAGGGAACTTCCTGTGGGGGTAACGGCTCATTCTACAGTGGGGCTGCCACTTCCGCAGTGTTTGATGGGGCTGCTTCCTTGGAGTTGATCTCTAGGGTGGCTACTTGGATGTCTCCTAATACCTCATCCTCCATTACAAGATTGATCAGGGAGCCTCAGCAGAGGCTGCCTTTGGGCATAGAGTCCTTCAGAAGGTAGTCTCATAGTGAAGTTAGCCGCGGCTCTCCCACCCTGAAAGTGAGGCTGTGGTATATCCCAGTCATTATTGAATGCCCCCTTTTCCTCCTCCAGAGAAGGCAGGAATTTCCCTTACCTGAAAATGTCCTTTTATTGGAGGAGAGGAAAAGGGGCATTCAGCCCACCTCTACAGAGTCGCAACACAATTTTACTCATAAGATTCCTTTTCTGGTTCTGTTCCACTAATTCTGTTCCCTTTTTCCTCTTGGTTGGAGGGGTGTTAGACTTATTTTTATAAGCTTTTCTATGGTTGCCTTGGCTACTGTTCTCTCCAGTTTCTGTCCTTCAGCTATCTATCTCCTAGAAATTGGAGGCACATCTTGGTCTTACCTTTGATGGAGTGGCTCTTCTTGGGCTCCGGTATCTGGCCTGGGAGGGGCTGCCCCACATCAGAAAGGAGACAAGACAATGTCTGGCCCTGTCTCATTTGGGGAGCGGGGCAAACCCAGTCATTGTTGAATGCCCCTTTTCTTCTCCTCCAAGAAAAGGACATTTTCAGGTAAGGGAAATTCCTGCCTTTTGTTCCATAGGTAGTTGTTGTTTCCATTTTCTGGTTAATTGGCTATAACGTTTGATAGAATAGATATTCCAGTGTAGTTTGATTCATTGCATTCTTAATTAAATTAGATGTGGACAATCCAGATGCAGGGGAGGGCACATGGATTCAGGTGTCTTGTGTGCTCCCTGAGGGATCTAGTGGGTCTCTGGACAGGAAGCTGGACTAGATGGGCCTTTGGTCTTATCCAGTGGAGGTTGTTCTTATTTTCTTATGATGGTATTATTCTTATACATACTCTGTTCTGCTGGTGTGAAACTCAGCTTATTGCTTCCCTATGGCTTGCTACCCAGTGCAACTGCTACTCCTTCCACCCCCTTAGCTGCATCACTATGTGTCAGCATTTCAACTGATCTGTTGGAGGCCCAGTTATTCCTAGTTTATTCCTCCCTTTTCCAGGAGATGGAGAATAGTCACATGAGCTGGATTGCTCATTATTATTGTTATAGGGGATATAGCTCTCACTCACTCTAAACTTATGAATGAAGATAGAGGTGGCAGTGCTGTGATACATTTGTCTTCTGTGAGAAGAATTCATAATTGAACCATTAGTTCCTAGCATAATAAAGAGCATTTTCCTTTGCACATTACAGAGCTTCTTTTGTCACGCTACCTATTGTCATATACTGTATGTCAGTTGCTTACTTTTACATCTTTATTTCATCCTTTTTGCATCCTTGATCCTCCTGAGTGGAAATTACCATTAATCAGATTATTTGGATGGTTTACATCAGGGATGGACAAACATTTTGGCAGGAGGGCCACATCATCTCTGATACTGAGGGTGCAATCCTAACCTGTTCAGTCTGGCATAACTCACTTGCTCCCTGTTTCTCTGGTGATGTGGGTAAGCCAGCACATATCTGCACTGGCCTGTTAAAATGCTGCCCAGGGAAAAGCAAGAAACATGGATTCATGAATTGATGCAGTTGGGAAAATTATGGGTGTCACAAGTAGTCATGGACCAGTGTGGGCTCCAATAATCACTGATGGGCCAGAGGCTCATTGGAGATGTGTAGCTTCCATTAAGACCAAATTGGTAGGGCCACAAAGGGCCCCCATGCCAGGGTTTGCCCACCCCTCATTTACATGAAATGAACTACACTTTTTCATTTCACTTGTGCAACTCAACACATTTGAAGCTAGTTGCATTATCTTTCCTCACTGTTGTTTTGAACAGTAGCTTCAGGAATCTAACTTGACCAGTGACCTACAAACTGTTAACTGGTCTGTGGCATTCCAGATTTATCATTCTGGGCATAATGGTGCAAATCTGACTGTTTCACCCCACAACCATAATTTCTCCTGCCTGATCATCGGGGACCTTGTTTTGGGTGGCCGATTCTGCTGCAGGTCACCCCAGAAGGCTCTGCATCCCAATTTCCTGGGAGAAGCAGCTGCCCACCACAACGCTGTGCAAAAATCAGGCATGAACAGTGGCAAGGGGTATGAATATTCCAGCATACCAGATCCACAGGCTGGGGTTTTGAGACCACTGAACTAGACCATTCCTCTGTAGACATAAAAACTGCTTTATAATTTACTGTATAATAATTTGAATTACTCTGAAGAATATTTTCCCTTACCTTTTCTGTATCTAAATTAAAACATTTTCCATCCTTTTGCATTGAGAACCATCAAGGATGTCGGCTAGATTTTTTAAAAAATTACCTTTCAGGTCGAGTAAATCAAAACCACATACAGTAGTGATAGGCTTACTCTGAGGTGGGGATACAATCAGAGGTTGGCCCGGCCTGGCCTGGGCCCGGCCTGGAACCATCCTGTTTGCCGGAAGTGGGCAGAGCCAGGTCAGGGGCAGGGTCAGGGGGCAGGGGCGGGTCTGGGCCAGGGAGGGCACGCCACCCACCCCAGCGTACTTCAGGTGCAGGTGGGCGGGGCAAGGGGCGGGCTTCAACCCCGGCACACTGCGCATGTGCTAAGGTTGGCGCACACACAGTGCTGTCCTGAAGGTGGGCAATCAGCTGATTGCCCAGCCTCAGGGCAGCACTGCGCATGTGCCAACGTTAGCAGATGTGCAGTGCTAGCTGATCGCCCAGCCTCAGGGCAGCACTGAAGTTGATCGCCCAGCTTCAACTAATCGCCCAGCTTCAGGTCAGCACTGCGCGTGTGGCAACCTTGGCGCACGCAGTGTGGCCAGCCGAACTGGTACGGCTGGTTTTCTGCCCCCCTGTGGCTACCGGGTCAGTAGTGAGGGGGCAGAACGGACAACCGGTCCGGGCGATCCGGTCCAAACCGGTCTGTGCCCACCACTGGATACAATCTTTACTGGACCAGTATCCAAAGATACAATGTGCCCACCACTGGATACAATCTTTATTGGACCAGTATCCAAAGATTTGTGCAAGGAGTCACTTTTACTTAGGCAATGCCTGTGGAAGGACTCACTGAACCTGTGTTTCTCAAAGACCACAAGTTATTCACGTTGCACATTAAATTAATTTTGAACTGAGGAGAGCCTTAAAAACATTTTGGGATGTGGCATGAGAGCCTGCTGTTCAGAGAAAATGAAAGCTAAAATCACACTGGGCTTGGATCCTTGCCGTTGAACTGGATCCAATGCCTGTTTTATTTTTATTTTTTTTTTGTCCTTAGCAAATACTATTTATCTATAAAGGCTTTCCACTATTTTGGGTCTTTTATGTTCATCAGTTAATTATTTATCACTCTAATTATCACTTTTCGAGGTTCTTATATCTAAACATGTGCACAAGGGATTAATACCATCCATGCAGTGATGCAAAGAGGATAGCTATAAACATTCTTAATCCTCCTGTTGGAAATAGCTGCACAGTTAATTAATAAAAGGGAGGAAGCCACTGCTGCTTTGCATGAGAATTTGTGGGATGGATGCCCATTGTTAAATTAAGATCATCCCATTCACTTCAGAGCATTTTTTCACTAAAGCTCTTGCTTTGGCTTTTGCTGATGGATGTCAGCCAGTTTAAAGATTTAGTCTTCAAAAATCGCTTTTACCAACATGTGGTTTGTGTAAAGGTGTTTGGTGGTGTTTAAGAGATTTAGAAGTAAATACTGTCTTCTGTGCAACTTCATTTCTCACTATTCCTCTTCTCCAGCCTTAATTTGGCTATGGACTTGGCTTTGTTCTTTCATGACTAACATTGCCATCTGTGACCATTACATATTGACATAGCAATGTAACATATTAAGCACAGGAAAACCCGGAATGCTTGAGCTCATCCAAGCATTTGTTGTTCAAAGCTCTAGTCCTCTTTGCAACCACCTGAAGTCCTCCCAGACTTCCTCAGGTTCTTAATATGCTGCAATTAATCAGCATGTTTCTATACTGCTGTGTACTTGAACTGCATGGCCTCCTTTGCATATTCAGGGAAAAAAATATCCCAGCGGCTTTGCTTAAATAGTTGTAGTTTTATTCATCACCATGGGCTCATAAAAAGAGGGTTCACATTTATGACATTAGTATAACTCAAACTAGGATCAGATCCCTTTGGGAATTGCCCAAATCCTTTCTTTCAGTTGAGATCTCGTGGATGACACTAACTGCACCACTCCCACATCTGACCTACGACAGCTGTCTGTAGGAACTGAAGTCCAGTCCAGCAGAAATTGAACAGCCAGACAACATTATAAACAAGTACCGGTCTGTAGCCATGTCCGTGCTTTAGGAACATTGGGGGAAGGGTAGCAGGTGCAGAAAGAAATTTTCTGACTAAAAACATCTTGAAGCTGATGTGATGTGAGGTGCAGCTTAGAATCCCAACAGAGATTTCAAATACTTCCATTTTCCACAAGACAAAGCCAAAACTCTTTGACTAACAATTAAGAGTTGTAACCCCTAATGTTGGAAGTGCTGATGAAAATTTGCCTCTTGTTGATTATATAAATATGATACATTATGGAATATTTTCTTTTATCAACACATTCCATTATTCCCAGCTGATCTACTTAAAAGTCAAGTAGCAGAAATTTGAGTTGCTTTAGGGTTACTTGTATATGCATGAGGTGATTCCCCTAATGGGTTCACTGCAGTGCCAGTTGGATCTTGAAAAAAGACTGTTACTCCTCCACACTGGCCAACTGGAACCTGAGAGGCAATGATACAAGGAACTTGAGGAACCCATCAGTACATATTAATTTCTTGCCCTGTTCTAAATCACTACTTTAGATGGGCAGCCCAATCAAATATAACACCTTCCTCTACCAATGCAGCTATATTATGGGCAGCTATATCCCCCTATTTGAATCCTGGAATCTTCCTCGTGGTTATTTGTTCTCTTGCCGCTGGGCATACCTTCACCTTGGATCTGCAGCAGCTGTTTTGCTGACACATGCACATGTTGGGGAGTAAGGCTACAATCCAGAATAACTACAGGACCTTTTACACTGATGTAGTTACAGTGCCACTTATGGGAAACCTAT
Organism: Cryptoblepharus egeriae; assembly: GCA_030015325.1. Taxonomy (NCBI): domain Eukaryota; kingdom Metazoa; phylum Chordata; class Lepidosauria; order Squamata; family Scincidae; genus Cryptoblepharus; species Cryptoblepharus egeriae. The sequence goes on from JAREYC010000004.1 coordinate 51,817,980, forward strand.
GGGAAATGCATTTAGCATCCCATATGTAAGTACCTCTTACGTAGTTACTCTGGATTGTAGGGTTGCACTGAATGCAGTCACCAAACATAATCTTCTATGAGCTTACCAAACAAATTATGACAGTACTTCCCAAACTGTGGGTCATTAACCACCAGTGGGTCACAATCTATTTGTATGTCATAAAACAGACAAGCGGATAGCTAACAAGGAAAATGTATTGAGCCATAAGGGAAATGAAATGGAGTAACACACACATATTTACTCACTAGCAAAGACATACATGCGTTGCGGGAGTAAAATTCCCCCTGTCCGCCATTCCCCCACTGTGCAACAACCCCCCATACGCAACAACCCCCATGTGCATCATCCCCATGCACAGTACCCTATGTACAACATCCCTCCATGTGCACCCCTCCCATGCGCACTATCCCCCCATGCGCACCATCCCCCCATGCGCACCATCCCGCCATGCGCAACAATCCTCCATGTGCAACAATCCCCATGCGCATCATCACCCCATGCACAACATCCCCTGTTCAACATCCCCCTATGTGCACCACCACCCCATGTGAACTATCCCCCATGTGAACTGTCCCCCATGTGCACCATTCCCCCTTGTGCACTATCCCCCATACGCACCAAACCCCCCATATGCATCACACCCCATGCACATCCCCCATGTACTTCAACCTGCCATACGCAACTTCCTCATGCGCAACATGCTCTCATGCACATCATCCCTCCATGCACGCCATCCTCCTTGAGCATCTTCCTTTCCTTAAGCATCCTCCTTTCCAGTGCATCAGGCACCAGGCACCAAATTGCTGGATGTTAATCTTTAGTGTTAAGTATAGGACGAAAACACTTTGCCCCCCTTTTCAGACCCTTAAGGGTTAAATTTCTCAACACTGGTTTTTGGTGAGTGTCACAGAAGGAACAATCTCCCTGAATTTCATGTTTCTAGGTCTGGGGATTGGGGCAGTGCAGTGATTAGTCAGGGATTCTTCAGTGGAAAGTATAGGGAGGAAAATGTGTTGCACCTCATTTCACCCCCTTCCAGCTGGAATTTCTGAAAACTGGTTCTTAGTTGGTACCTCCATCACGGAAGCGGTTTTGGCGGAGCGTTGATGAATGAGTGAGTCAGTCAGTCAGTCAGTCAGTGACTTTTCAGTTTTATATACTGTATATAGATGAGAAGACAGCTTTGCCTTCTCCACAGTCCACTTCAAAGGGCATCCCAAGAGGAGTGCAGTGTCACAAGAACAGTCTTGATTTGATGCATGTGGAGCTCATCAAATCTATCTATCTACTGGGTAATGGGTATTAGCATATTACTAATGCTTCAGCAGGTATCACCCCAAGAGTAAAATGGCTAAAAACGTGAGCAGCTGGTACAGTGAAACTCTTTCTTTAGAGCCCAATTCATGTTTACTCAGAAGTAAGTTCCATTATAGTCAATGGAGCTAACTCCCAGGAAAGTATGGATAGGATTGCAGCTTGATCTCATAAAGCTAGGTGGGTCCCAACAAAGCTTTAAAAAGTGGATCCCAGTGCTAAAACATTTCAGAAACACTAGACTAGAGCTTTCAGAATGAATGTCAGTCTAAAAAAGAGCAGTTTTCAGTATCAGGGGTTTCCACCAATTTTAAATAAGAGCTGCTATATTATCTGGGGAAAAAAACAAGTGAATAGATAATGTTTTACACATTTCTATATCTGAACATTTTGCATTCCATTTTCTTTCTTAATTAAAACAATAAACCATAAATGAGGACAAACTGAATGCTTCAACAGACAATTTTTGTTTCCTGTTTAATGTTGAAAAAAATGTGGTGCACATATATGAATGAATGTTTCCAAGTATCTTTCACAAAACATTTAATGTTTGTTTTAGGGAAAACAACTGTGAAAAAGTTAGCTTTAGGTCATAAAAGCAGATGTGCCTATTTGTTCCCTTCTAGCAGAGCTAGACATAAGAACTGATGGTCTGCGACTTTGAGTCCTCAGTACCCCTACCAGACTATTGCCCCTACCAGACTAAACAAATTGCCCATGGTAGGTCAAAGAAAGAGAATTGTCAATGGCTGTGACTTTATGCCACAGTATAAATGTCTCTTTCCCATTGCAGTGAATTTGTCTAGGACTGTTGTGAAAGCAAAATAGTGCTATGGAATGTGGTCGTGTTATGATGATAAATTGTTCTGGATGCTATATATTGGTGGGATCTATTTGAGTACTTATTCATTCCTCTTAGGTTGATGATTGGCTATATAGGGAAGGGGAATACTACACAGTGGTGCCTTGTAAGACTTAATTTGTTCCAGAAGCATGTTTGTTTTACAAAGCATTCTTTATACAAAGCGGATTTTCCTATAGAAAATAATGGAAACTCAGACGGTTGGTTCCACAACCCAAAAATATTCATATAAAAATATTAACTGTATGTAAAAATGATGACAAAACACTATAATCAAATTCAAAAAATTCTGTAATATAATACAGAACACAATTACTATAATATTAATAAAAAAACACTGTAATATACTGTATAGTAAAACAGAAAAGAAAAATCTTTTTCTTTTTTCCAAGGATGACTAATTTTCACTCTCTGGTGTCTTTTTGAGCAACTTTAACAAGGAAGCTCTCTAATGACACTTGCTTTTGTCTCCTTTTGAGGATTTCACTGAAATGTGGCATTGCATTGTCATTAAACAGATTTATCACTCGCACTGCTACAGCCTTTTTGGGTGGTGCTTCCTACAAAATTTTGCAGTTTCTCAATGTTTACAAATGTCCTTAATCTCATTTGATGTGAGGAATTCCTCCTCCTTATTCTCCTCCTCCTTGGCAGATGAGATCCTCTCCATAACCTCTTGCTGTTGCTCATGAGGCAGAGCCATCAATTCGTTAGTTTTCATTGTAAAACAGTTTGTCTTACAAGGCACTGTTTATCTTAAAAAGCAGAATTCCTTAGAAATTTTTGTTTGTCTTACAAAGCATTCTTCTTACAAGTTATTTGTCTTACAAGGTTCCACTGTACTTTCATAGTCAGTACAGGTGGGACCTTGGTTTCCACTGCTTTAACTCATCACTGATACCAATATTTACCTTTAAATGCCTTGTAACAATGTAAAAGTACCAAAAACCAATTTCCCACCTTCATACTATTAAATTATTATATTTTCATTCCACTTGATTCCATTATTCACCCCATCTAGTGGCAGAAATACATATAAAGTCTATACCAATGAATTCTGAGATTACATTGGAGGAGTAACATACCTGGAAGTGAGTCTTTTAAGCTATTTTTTCCACTGATTTGGTATCCACTGATTTTTTTTATTTACTGGGTTTTCCAGAATGGAAGCCCAGTGAATAATAAAGTACGATCTATACTTGTGATGTCACCTAATTAACTTCCTTTTAATGTTCTGTGTAAATTTTTTATCTGTGTATGTGCTTCTGACATGAATAAAGAAAGTCATTATAGCTTAGATTATACTTTATCTGTATCAGGATACCAATGATACATTTATCTGTATCAATGACCAATACTGGTATCTCCATTTTCATAGTTTGCTATTCTATGACTACCACTTCTTCAGATAATGGCTATCTTTTTATAACAAGAAAGTCCTTTATTGCACAATGGTAATTCTTTTATGTGAAATAGTGGAGAGAACATTTTTGCCTCTGTTTTGCAGACATTTTTGCTGAGTCAAAATATGGAAACACATTTAGAGCACAATCCTAACCATGTCTACTCAAAAGTAAGCCTCATAGTGTTGAATGGGTCTTACTGCCAGGAAAGTGTCTTTAGGATTTTTGATCCTTCCAAAATGTGCCCCTTGCTTTTTGGCAGATTTTGCACCCGTTTGGGAAAGACTGCAAAACTGTTCACAAAGGGACAGCTATTGAAGAGAAGAATCTGTTTAAGTTGCCAATACAATTGATCCAATGATTTTTAGCTTTCATCCAACTAAGCATAGTTGATTAGTTAGATCAGACTGTAAATGGGAATTCACCAGAGGATATGGATCCAGATGCACATGGCCATTCCATATTCTGACTCAAATATAAGTTGACTCTCAGCATCCAGAAGGGTTCGGTTCCAGAAATCTTCTTAGATGCTGATTTTTGTGTTAAACAAAAGCAATTAAAAGATTAGGCAGCCATTTAAAAATAGCCTGCAGGCAGGCAAAATAATGCAAATCACTTCCTAACTGCTTTGCATTCTGTTTCTAACTCCAGGCAGGAGAAGGAAGGGTCCAAGGTCCAGAGGGCGATTGATTGTTCTCCTGATAGCCCCCTTCTCATAGTATGCAGGCTTTAAGTAAAACTAAAGGGACATTTATCTTTCGATTTAAAGATATAAAAGAGATTTGTATTGAGATAAAATTGTAGGTGAAAAATTCACTGGTAATTAGGTTATACCTGTAGTTATGTATAAATACATGTAACTAGAGTGAGATTGTGGCAGAAGGCTTTCTACATAGCACTGTTGGGGAATGAAATTTGCTAGAACAGGACATCAGACCAGGGAGTGGTTGTCAGGGCAATGGGGATGTAATCCTTCAGTAATAAAAAAATTATTTCTTAAGTGCCTAAAAATAAGGCACTGTACATGAATAAAATCAACAATGACAACTCTTTGTCTACAAGTGTACCATTTAAATAGACAAACTTGTGAGGAAAGAGTGAGGTCAGCGAGAGGGCTTGCTTGCCATCACTGATTCATCTGCGTCTGTTAAATTACTTTCCACTGTGACACCATTATTCCCTTCTTTACTGGGAACAGGGTCACCTGCTAGGCAGTTAATTGTTTATATTTAGCCAGGATAGAGAATTTGTCTTTTCATCTCAGCAGATGTTCCAGTGGCTGTTGCTGGTATCTCTCTTGTTTCGCAAGGATGAGCGAGCCCAGCATGGCTTGACTTGAGTCAAGTCACAAGTCTCTGTCTCTCTATTCAGTTAGCCTTCTTCCTCCCAAGGAACAACAGAGCCCATAAGCAATGAGTTTGGAAAGTGTGATTGCTAAAAACTTCCTCTTCCCCCGGATTCTCTATCTCCTACTTCCTCCTCACCGGACTTCTCCAGCCAAATCTAAGTCAAGAAACCTGTTGTGTTTCTCATTCTGCTGTACGTCTTCCAAAGGGGGAAAAAACAAACTGCCCATCCTTCATCCAGTTATATTTGGTTCCTTCAGAAATGGACAAGAGTTCCCAATCCTGCCTCCACCCTCTGCTTGAGGCAAAAGCAAAACATTAACTCTTCTCTGCCTCCTGGCTGAAAGTTCCCTGCTGCTCATCTGGTGTGTATGATCTGGTAGCTCATCTGGTCTACAAAGTCTTTCATGCTACAAGAAAAGTAAGCAAGCAAACAATGACACAGATAGACTCGAGTCTGCACAACTGGGGAATCAGTGCCTACCCAGTGGCCCCAGACTCGAGTCAATGCTAGAGTTACTGATGCAAATGACTTTACACAAGTCGGTGAAAAACACATTTTTGTGACTCAAACTTGAGTAACTGGACTCGGATTCCCATCTCTGCTGTTTCATTACAGATTGTGAGCCCTTTGGTAAAGGAAGTAACTTTTTTTTCCAATGTACTGTGCTTTGTGAATTCTTTTGGTTGAAATTCACTGTAAAAATATTTTAAATAAATTACATTCACTACATGGCACCAGATTTGCTGGAATTGCACAATTTTGAAAAAAACCATTTGAAGTGAAAGATATAATACTGAAATAGTAAAAGATAGTGGGGGAAATAGGCTTGAGTTGATAATTTAAAAAGTGCTCATGACAGAGGAAGATGGAGATTTTTCACGGACTTTCCCATCAAAAATCAAGCCTTACTGAAAATTTGGCACAACACTAGTCATTAACCAAGCAAGTTACATTCAGATATGGATATGTCTGCATGTCAGGGTACTCAGAATGTGGAGAACAAGTGCTCCATAGTTAAAACTAACGTAGTTTCCCATAGTTAAAACTAAGAAAGGCCAATTGTATATGTTGACCAACTCTACTGGATTGAAGCCATCATCTTCACGTTTATTTGGAAAGCATTCCTATTAAAGTTAGACCTGCAATTACTGAGGAACCTACCTTTTAAATTACTTCCCAGGGTGGAAGACCACAAGTCTTTCCACATTTGTCTCAAGAAGATTCTGGGACTGTTATATGCCCAAATAGCTCTGACAGATGTACTCACCCTGAAGATGGATGGAAAGATTTTCAACAAATACAGTCAGATTTCATTTTTAGCCTTAAGACAATCCTTCATCTTGAAATATTGGCATTTGGCTGTGCTAGTTCTTTGGAACAAGATCATAGGTGTGGACTGGGAAAATTCAGCTAAATTCAAAACTACACAATAACTGTACTCTGAGAAACAAATATTTCATGACAAGTCCTGTGATACCTAAAATATTAAACAGAAATGAAAGTATTCACCATGTACAATAAGTGGAGAAATTACATGAGTAAAGACTAAACTCTGGAGAGTTTCATAAGACGTTAGCATATAAATTGTTGTTCATCAGAACTGTGTGTGTGCATAGTGAATACTCAAGAGTATTTCTTGAGTATTTTGTTTCTAAGCAAGGGTGGCCAAATTTGCTTACATATGCCACATATGCACTTAAGCACAATCTTGTGCTGTAACAGGCAAGCTAGGTCTGTGCTGTACCCAATGCAGGTTTGATCCTGGCTGGGGCTCGGTTCAAGGCAGGGGAAAAATTACCCCTGAGAGTCATAGCAATCCCAATTGATCTGCTCATGCCTGTGAAACCTGATCTACTGCCTCATTTCCCACTAACCCACCTGCTTATCTCTCCATGGGACTTCCCTGCCTTAAAACACCTTGCCCCACCTTCGCCCCTGAACCCTGTGCTTACTCTCAACAATTCCCCAAAACACCCAGCCATCCACCCTCCCCTACTCAGAAGCATCTCCTTCCTGCATTCCCCCAGTCCCTGTGCCAACCACCATTGACTGGTGTGAACTCACCTTCCACATCCACAGCAGAGACTGGAACTGGTGTCTGAGGCCAGTGCAACTCCATCTGCTAGCATTGCTATGTTCTAGGAGGCAAAAGCATACTTTGCAGCAAATTTATGATACTCCCAGGCTATGCGCAACCCCCCCATGTGCAGCATCCTCCCCAGTGCAACCCCTCCCTCCGAACAACATCCCCCCATTGCACTGGGCACTGAGTACCAAATTGGTTGGAGGTTGGTCAGCCTTCCATGTTAAGTATAGGACAAAAACACATTGCACCCCTTATCAGCCCCTTAAGGGTTAAATTTCTTCACATGGGCTTTTGGTGGGTGTTCATGTGACAGAACTCCCCAAATTTCATGCTTCTAGATCCAGGGGTTGGGGCAGAGCATCCCTCAGTCATCGATTCTTCAATGCAAAGTATAGGGAGGAAAACGCGTTGCGCCCTTTTCACCCCCTTCCCGTTGGAATTTCCGAAAACTGGTTCTTAGTGCACCCCTCCGTCATGGAAAGAACACCCACCCCAAATTTCATGCTTCTTGGCCCAGCGGTTTTGGCAGGGCATTCATAAGTGTGTCAGTGACTTTTCTCTTTTATATATAGAGAAGAGAAGATGATGTTGCAGTAAGGAGTTCACCCAACATATCTCTGGGCCACACATTATATGTCAAAGAGCTCCATGAGGTTCATAATTCACACTTCAGTAAATTTAAGCCACATTTTGGTCACCCGTTTCTATAAAGTGCATTATTTTTGTTACATTTATATCTCACCTTTCTTCCACCATGAAACTCATGGCTGCTTTCATGAAACCAGTAGGTGAATATCATCCAGAAACACTGACTTCACCTGCTTAGCTCTACCAAAGTGGCTGTCATGTTCCTTCAGATCAAAATTCAGGGAAATAAAAAAAATTTTCTACTGGGATCATTTGTAAACTAGTGGCATGTAAACAAATTTTATACAAATTTGTATCCTAGATTTTAAAAAAAATTCTGACCCTTAATTTTACAGGCTTGCGCTCTAGAGAACAAAGCTTATTAACGGTTTCAACGTTCAGTGCTTGATAAGGGTGAGCAATTCTTGAAGTGTGAGCAATTCTTCAGGTGATGATAGGAAAGCTCAAGTTTATCTAGAGTATCAAAAACATTTAATGAAAAATTAATATATTTTGTTTTGTAATGAATATGTATGTGTTGCTTCTTAAAAAAATGAACAGTCACAAAGCCAAGAAAGACTCAAAGGTTCAGTGTGTGTTATATTATGGCTACGTTCCTCACATTTTGCTGAAGTGCTGTTAGTTTGGGTTAGTAGGATGTGTGTTGAAAGATGAATTGGCCCATCAGCCAAGCAACATAATAAATCTGTTTGAGCGGGTTTGTTACACCCAAGCACTCCCTTTCCTTTCTTAGCATAGAATAGGGCCTAATGCAGCACAACAGCAGGAAAAAGGTGCAGAATCTGTAGAAAATTATTTATGTCCACTGGTTCAGGACTACTACAATTAAGAAGGTGAGATTGAGGGTCCAAACAAGCAATTATTCATGAAATACAGGAATCTGTGAAACGTTCCAACTCAAAGTGAAGTGCTCCCTGGGTATCCTTTTGTAAGTCTGATCTAATCACACAAATAATTGGTGGTGATAGTTGTGGGCATTCAAAACTGACTAGATGACATAGCTGCTTATTTTGAGATGACAGAGAAAATAAATTAAAGTCTCCGCATGTTGTAACTGCAAAGATCCTTGTTAAGTTTTATACAAATGCAACAACTAGACAGAAAACAATGAACAACATTAATAGGTGCTATTGGATTGTTGACAAATGTGCTTAACAGAACAGCTACACACAACTGGTAGATTAAAGAACATAAACTAAAATGTCTTAGGGTGCAATCCAGAGCAAGTTCAGCCTGCTCTGCCCTAACTGCTCTCTCCTAACTATTCTGTATCCAGAACATAAAGTTATGCTGCATCCAGAGAGTCAGGAAGCCTGGGCTGCCCTAACTGCTCCAGAGCATACTAAGTAATTGACACATGGGGAGGACTTGCTCCTGAGGAGACTCCTCTCAGATCACACTGAACAAGGAACAGCTGTGGTGTCTGCCTTATAAGAAAGCCCAGAAGTTCCTGACAACCAGTTACAGCTGCAGTTCCTCTAGTGGAGGGTGGATGTTTGGAGTGGCCTGCTGTATCCTGAGGTTTGTGGGCAGCCGTAGTTGTTCCATATCCTGAGGTTGAGAGGCAGGGGTTGCGGCTAGGCTGGCCAAGAACTCAGATTTTTGGTCAACACTGCCATTCTTACTCAGGCCTTATCATGGACCCCTATGAGTCTACTCATTATTATACCTGCTCCTGAGGTGGTATAACTCTGAGGGCTGGAAGAGGGCATTTCTGCCTTGGAAACAGGCTCTGGATACAGAGTAACTGCTCTGCCCTAGGCAATGCTAAACATGCCCTCAACTTGCCTCTCCTGAGCTGCTTAGGCTGCCCCAGTTAGGGCAGAGCAGGTCCACCTCTCTTAGGGCACCCTATCTTGCCTTGCTCTGCCCTAAGCCTCTTCCAGAGTAACTGGGCTGGAGCATCTTGCAGTTGCTCCAGCCTAGTGATAGATAGGGCAACCCAAGAGCTCTTATGTGGACAGATTAGTTGCTCTGGATTGTGCTGCCTGTCTCAAGTCTTAATTTTGTGACCACAGACTTTTGTTTCTGTTTCTTGCTGATATCAGGATGCTAGAATAACTTTCAGTGGGCCTTGTGATCATGAAATAGAGAAAACATCTGACATTGTGTTGTTGAAGTATCTTTTAAAATTTTTCAGTTTATATAATTATGGATAGTTGAGTATAATTCACTTGGTAGTGTACAAGAAGGCGGATCCAGCAGCAATGGTGTACACCTAACTTATCCCCTCTATCACGAACCTCCAATCTCTGTCTTGGACTTGTGCATCTTTGTAAGTATGGGATGCTTATGAAGAGGTGTCAGAGTTTAAATCTCCCCTCTGAAGCCGCCTGATCCATCCACCTCTGCTAGTTAGTGCAGGGGAAGGGAGGAGATAGCATTGGGCCCTTCATTTCTATCTACCATCTTTTTAAAAAAATGTACGGTATATCCCATTTTATCCTTGTCAAAAACAATCTCAAGGCATCTGGCATAAATAACAACCAGTGCATTCATGAGCAACAGAGGGAGGGGATATAAAGGATGTGTGCAAATGTACTTAAAAAACCCACTTGAGTTTATGGTTATTCATGTAGATTGAGTCAGGCAACCTCGCAACATTTATTTTTGTTTGCCTTTCTCTTTTTAAATTCCCGGATTAGAATGGTCATTGTAGATCAAAGCAGAAAACTTTGTATCCCCAAATCTACATACCTTTTAGAAGGCTCCAAGTTTAATAAACCAAAAGACCATAGAGAATGGAAGACAGCTCTGTGGTCAGTTTTCCATTTAGTTGACCCCTTTTATCTTTATTCAAAAAATTAAAAAACAAAACTCTTTTCTAACAAGCAATTCTAAATTGGGACTGAAATATAGAACTGCTTAACAAACACTAAACTATGCTAACAATTTGTGAAATTGCTCAAACAAGAAATTGCTCAGAAATATGATGAAAATAGCTAGAGAAGGTCTTTGCAGCCAAGAATATCTCTGCTGTTTCTGCAGTGATGGTGTCTCAAACTCATGGAGTATCTGGGATTTACCAGCGAAGAGTCCAAAGGATGCAGAGGTGCAATCGAGTTTTTGATACATGAACCCAGCAAGCACTAGGCAGTAACCTAGCCTCTGCTTGGAGATAGAAGCAAGGCAGGATACCTATGGACACTTTCCCGCGTAGGTTCAGGAAAGTTTTGCTGGACAACTCAGTAAATGCTGAGCCATGGTTTTGGAACAGGAATTATTTGTTGGGGGCAGAACAAAGTGGAAAGAAACACCGAGAAAGTAGTAATCTATCCCGTATTGCTGATGAGATGGGAATGCTTAATGCAACAGATGTGGATTTCCTTCCAAATATGCACTAAAGCTGCAATCCTAAAGACAGTTTCCTGGGAGTAAGACCCACTGAACACAATGGGGCTTACTTTTGAGTAGACATGGTTAGGTTTGCTCCCTAAGTGAAATGAAAGAGAATGTGTAATCTATCTGTTTCTGGCCATTACTGTAAGAAAGGAATAGTAGCACAGATGGCATATTGCTGGTGCCGGTGTAGTCTTTCATGGCATCCAGAGCAGGGAAGACCTCCAACAGGCAGTAGAGAGGTGGGGGGAAGGAAAGAAAGAGGTGTAAGGGAGAGGACAAGTGAAGGAGATCAAGCTTGGAGAGGGGTAGTGATTGGTGATGTATATGGTGCATGCCATACGGTATGCCATATTGTTTTCCCCTTTACAGGCCAGGTTCTTGATTCAGGACTGTGAATTAGCAGGTGAGGTCTGGGTAGACCTGTCGCAGCAGCTGGACTTTCTTTGAGATAATGACAAATGTCTTTTCATCTTGAAAGATTTCCAGAGTTCAAAATTTCATCACAGGGTACAGAACAAGCCACACTGGCCTGGCTTCATCACCCTAAGGGAATTTCAATAGGCTGCCTGGAGATCAGCTGCCAGTCAGAGTGGATAATAATAACATAATTTAAAATAACTCATTTTGTCTATATGAGATGCAAGCCATTCTGAGATCCATGTGGAATTGTTTCATTAGTTGATTGCAACACATAGGGTGCAATCCTAACCTAGGCCAGCACAACTCATCAGTCTTCCTGTTCATGTGGTGAAGTAGGGAGGCAAGCGCATGTCTGTGCACCGGAATAACTCTCCCCCAGGAGTGGCGCACAAGTTTCTTATGGCACTTTTGTGACAACCCCCAGGTCAGCACAGGACTTATGCCGAGGCTTAGACCTGCCTAAGTGCATGTTAGGATTGCAGCCTTAGGTGGATTGTGGGCAATCAGGAGCTCAACAAAACTAAAAAAAATCATGTTTATGAATTATTAGCCCAGGAGAGGAGGGATTTGCTGCTTGGGTAACAGCCTATTCTCCATATAAATCTACCCAGGCCTTCGGGCCTCACAGTGTCGAGCACGATACCATAGTCTTTCAAGACTGATGGATGCCAAGTTTTTTAAACAAATGTAACTATGGCCCCATAGTTCCATCCAAATTGAAACACAGGATGGTAGGAAACAGCCATGTGAATCCAACCTGAATGTACTTTGGTGAATACTGTAATGGATAAGTCCCATTTTCTGATCTGATTTTAACATTTAGATCCTCAGGAAATTCCACTCTTCCTTTTTAATTTTCTATGTAATAATCATTTATGTTCTATCATCCCCCCTTACCCATCAGGGATATACATAAAGGGACAATTACACAACTGCTAGGTGAAACTCCCTTTATTTTTAGACTTGTGGATGTTTGCTGCTATTGTTTTAGAAAAGAGCCATGCAACCAAGAAAAAAATGAAGTTGTTGCTGACTGAAACACTTGAACATATCAAATTTACTCACAATTCAGAGTCTCCAGTATTACTGTCATTTTGCCATTTATATTATGGAGGCAGATGCACAGAATTAATTTCCTGACCCTTTCTGCCTTTTCCATTGTGCCATGTAGACTCTCAGTGGAGCAAACTCATTCCTGTGCTAGCTTTGCTTAGATGGTTAGCTAATTTGAACCAGGGAAAAATTTGGAATCCTTTTTCATTTAAATACAATATGAATTTATTGGTCTGACAATAAATGCATGGAATTACTCCTGTCAAACCAGTAAAATAAATAAATAAAGTTCATAAAGAAATCCCAAACATCTCTTTTATTTATTTAAGAAACTACCGGGAGCTGATGAAAACTTTTTGCTAACTGTACAAAGTATAGATCGCATGCCTTCCAGGTATAAAATATCAGATGGAATGCTATGAAAATAAATAACTTCTAACACAAACAAGGAGAACATATCAAACTGTTACTTCTTAAAACATACTGTAAATAATAAAAAATTACCAGTCCTTCTACACAATAAATATTAAGAAAACAATGACATTGTTGAAATGTACTCATATAAATTAACAACTTTAATTACATTAGCCAAATGGACATTGGTTAAAGCACTGCATGTAGTATGCAAACAAAAACAAAACAAAAAAATCCAATTATAACAACAAAACACTTTTAAAATGTCATATCTTGACTTCATACATGTATGATATATATACACATACATACATATGTATCACATATATATGTGCTGTGTGCAAGGTTTTTCCCATCTCCTGTCACAAACACATAATCAGCATTATCTGTTCTGACACAAGTGAGATCTTGTTAAGAGACACTGAAAAAGTGACTACCAGTGCAATCCTAAACATGTCTACTCAGAAGTAAGCCCCAATGTGTTCAATAGTACTTACTCCCAGGAAAATGTGGTTAGGACCGCAACCTTAATTTAAATCTCCTGCTCAGATGTTAAATTGTGCATATTCCTGAGATGTGCCCCTCTGGTGTTTGAATATAGGTTCTTTTCCCCCTCACAATATCCCCTACGTATCCAGAATCAGATGCAGAGGGGCAATCTACACACATAAACATGTTCCACTCAGAAAGCCCTTGTTGGATTGGGCCTAATGTATACATATATATGTACATTTATATATACTGTATATATGTATCTTCAGTCCATCTGCTTTCAAAGAGTTTAAATACAAAACTAAACCATTGCAAATTAACAAAAACTCACTGAATAAAAAAAATAAATAATGAGATATGCTAGAAATGTTGATTGCTTCTGCTTATAGAAACATATTGATCAGAAAGTGTTTCTGGCCTTGATCCCCTTGTATACTTGAATAGCATATTTAAAAAGTTGATCAGTTGCCAAGATTCAGTGTAGGTAAGATAATCAGAATCTGGTTGATAATTCTTTTTATAATCTACATGGTAGATTTGCTGAAATTTTTTAATTTATGTTACTGTACATTGATTTCAGTGGGGCAAGAACCAAAATAAATGACTATGGGTGCAATCCTAACCTAGGCCTGCACAACTCATTGGTCTTCCCATTCCTCTGGTGATGCAGGGAGGCAAGTGCACATCTGAGCACTGGCCTAGCCCTCTCCCTGGAGTGGCATAAAAGTGTCTTTTGTGACTCTCCCAGGCCACAAGGCCAGAAACACTTGTGCTAGGGCTTAGGCCAGCCTAACTGGTTAGGATTGAAGCCTATGAGAGTTACCTTTAGATAACAAAACATTGATTTTGTACAAACGTTTTGCAAGTATCTCCAGCAATGACAGGAAGCCCAGTTTTTTTTTGTTGTTTTTTCAGTTTTGTGATGGATATTTAAATTATTTCAGTGACTGGAATCCTGATGGAATTAGAATATACTTGTTGGGTTCCAATACAATTAAAATTTTGTTTCAGTGCTGTAATGAAAGAATTGCTACGGGACTGCATCTCTTGAAGTCTAGAACTAGACACCCTCTCATTTTGTAAAGTTCAGGAGTGGACCATTCATACAACTAAGACCACAGAAATCTTCTGCAAGATTTTCTCCTTTGGCTTGGAGTTGTTCTAACTGCCTCATCTCCTACCCATAGCTGGACATTGGTAGTGCCCAGAGTCTTAATGTCTCTGCACCAGATACTTTGCTACCAAACAGTTGTGTGGCATTCACTTGGTTTTGTATAAAAGGTTGGTGTAGATATAACATTCTAGACCAAAGGAAGAAAGGTGTGCGCACATGAGACAAAGGAGGGATACGTGTGAGAAAGTGGACAACATTATATCTGCACCAAGCCATTGTAAACCACATAGACCAATATGTTCATATTTCATATCAATCTATTGGGCGATATTGCACACTATCAAATTCTGAAGGAGTTTTAATATCTATCTACCTGTCATGTTTCTCAGTATGTCTGGACACTGTACTTAGGATGGCATGAAATATATTTGAGAAAGGCTAGCAACAGACACTGAACATATGTATTACTACATATGTGTTCCATGTTTTAGGGACCAAACTTATACATGTCTACTCAGAAGTAAGTCCTATTTAGTTCAAAGTTGTTTACATCTAGGGTAAACAACTCATTACTGCCTCATTCTCCTTTTTTCTGCTATGGTGAAATGGATATTTGCCAAGTCTTTATGCCTTTAAGAAATTATCAAATATGAGTGACAAAAACTCTATTTTGAAGACATATCATTTGGTTAAAACAAATATCTGGTGTAATTGTTTGGAGGGGGGGTGTTGGAACCAGTCAGCCCAATTTCATATTTTAATTATCAGTATGTTTTTTTATCTCCCTCTGCTTTAAATAACTACAAATCAAAAGCAGAAAATAAGGAGCAAGAGAGAAAGCTCTATATAGTTGGAAACAGACTATACATATGTATTAAAGCTACTGGATAAGGATGAAAAATACTTGCTTATTAATTTAAATACCTCCCACTCTTTCCAATATGCATATCATAACATAACCAGCCACATCTAAACTATTATTTTTGCATTCATTTGAAAATTATAGTAGAAGGAATGGTTTGAAGAGCCGAGACATATTTATCCGGTTCTCAAGCTAGTTAGTGTTTATGACAGAAAAAAGAATTGGTTGCATTCAGCTGCAGCAGAATTAGATTGTACCCAATACTGTTTTAGCAAAACTAATATAAATATGATCATTGCTAGCACGAATTTGCCAATGCTGTTGTCCACGACAAGGAGGCAGTAATAATCATGTGATTAACTAGTAAAGGTTTGTTAGTACTGGATGTGGCCTTGTTTATGGATATTATTGATAATTATTTCTAAAATAATTTACACTTAATTGAACTTTACAACTCCCACATGAGTTGGGTTAGGCTTAGCCTCAGTGACTTGCTCAAGGCAAGGTGGTAAAGAGTTGAACAAATCTAACACACAAATCTAACACATTAGTTAGATTTTCCCCACCAATCTAACACATTAGCCATCGCAAATTGTATCACAATGGCAAATGTCTCCAGCCTCTTTCCCCCATTCCAGCTTTCTAAATGAAAACCGGCTTTGTTACTCATAGATATATCAAGTCGCTTTAAAGACTTTGGAGCTACTCATGAGTTGGAACTTCTAAGGATTCCAGGTCTAGTCCCTGACTTTCTGACCGCAACAGGAGAAATACTGTATTTACTCGAATCTAACACTCACATCTTCTGGCCCAATTTAGTCTCCAAAATCAGGGTACACATTAGATTTGATGGTTAATTAAATTTGAGTGAGTGTGGTGTTTTGATTATAAGTATAGGGTGTGCATTAGATTCGATGGCACATTAGATTCAAGTGAATGCTGTGATTCTACCTGACATGGCCTCTTCTGTCACTACAGCTCTGTGATAATGAACATATGTGCTGAAACTCTCCCTTGTGTTTCTCCCTAAGCATTCTTGAAGATGCTTAGGTTATCTTAGGACCTTGATCTGTCAGCCTTGATTTCTAAACATATAACATAAGGATCAGATCAAAATATAATGAAGTTAATTGATTGCTTCCATTGACATAAATATTTCAGTTCAGTCACCTCAATTTCAAGGTTCTTTTAGCCAAGAAAATCTAGCAAGTACTCATGCACAAGCAAGTATTATCACGGTACAATCCAATGCATGTCTACTTAAAAATAAGCCCAATTGTATCCAGTGGGGCTTTTTCACAAGTAAATGTCATTGGATTGCAGTGTTATTAGTTAAAAACAAGACAAAGTACATCTTAAGTTTTAGAACACTATTTGCATCCATTTGCCATTAATATTTATTATCACCTATTTTAATTTTAAAAATCTGCAATGTACAATTTAAATTTGATATCCTTGATATGGAATATATTTTATGTGGTCCAATTACAACACTTTTGTAAAGTTTTGGGGAGGGATTTGTTTGTTTTGCAGATTGGTTAATGGTGTGGAATTTTTTAAAAAAATCCCTGATATAGATTACATATTAATCTATATTAATTTATAGATATAAATTTATCTATAAATTTATAGATATATAAATTATTAACTGTACTATGCAGACTAAACATGGTGTAATAAATTCTATAGCAAGTGTTTTGACATTTGACCCAAAATGGAATACATACTTTCATTTTTTTCTTGAGACATACAAGCGTGTGGGTAGACTTGTACACACCCAGTAACATGCCACACACAGACCCTGAATGAGGGAATCACAAGTGCATCTTAAGGTTGCTCACTTGCATTCATAGATCTGCTTTCACCAGCTACAGTGATCCCCTAATGGGGAGCCCTTATTGGAGCCTTACTTACACAGGGCTGTGGGTGGCGTGAGCGGTTAAAACGCTGTGCCTGTTAACCAGCAGGCCAGGGTTCGAGACCCGGATCGGCCCCACAAGACAGGGTGAGCGCCTGTCTTTAACCCAGCTCTGCAAAGCCAGCTGGATCCAATCGTATCGGCCTTGCCTTTCCATTGGAGTAATTCAGTGGCGTGGAGAGGGGGGATCTGCTTCTTGGGTAACAGCCGATCCTCCATAACAATCCAACCCAGGCTTTCGTGCTTAGCATGCAGCGTATGCAGCGCCGAGCACGATACCATAGTCTTTCAAGACTGACAGAGGCCTGTTTTTTTTTTTTTTTACTGGCAAAAGGGTTGGCATAAGGGGATTTGCTTTTCTTTCCCTGATCTATACATAAAAGGTGATTCTTTCATGAGTGACCATGGCTATCATTTGTTAAGCATGGCTACCACCTGGGATTATTACATGTTAGTTGCAAGACTCTAAGCTCCTCATCCATCCCAGCTAGCTAAGATACTGATACTGTTGCCAATTTATGGGCAGAAAGAGATTTCTAACTGTATACTTTATCTTCTTTGGATCATGGTGACTGAATTTTGGCCAACAGGGCTCTGACAACAATTCTTTACCACCCTTCTTGCCCTTAAGGTGCTAAAATGCTTTTCCCATCAATGTAGATAAGGCATTAACATAAAATCAATTTATTTAACTACTCCAAAAAACAGGGAAAATATTAGTGCTTAGCTAACCTAATGGTTTAAAACCCTAGCAAAACCTGTTAACATGACAGTGCTGCTGTTATACGTCTTTTTTGTAAGTAAAGCTACTGAAATAGAATTAACTAAAAGGAAGTGATTTTTGTACTTATAGTGTTGTTTATTATTTGAAGCTTTTGGCTCTTAAGGTATATTCTTTACTATCACTGAAATAAATTTGAATTGTGACCTGGACATCATCAGGATGAGAATTTTCTGCACAGTTCTTGTTAACAACAAAATGTCTCCCTTTTGTTTTAGAACGTTAAACTGAGATAGTGTCTATTCTTTTAAAAATAAGAATTGCTGTACATGTTGCTGTACTGTAAGTTGATTGGTGAATATGCATATATAACAGTGATTGTGCATAATCACATGAAGGCATGAAGAACATGCACACATCGACAACACGAATTAATTATTTCATACATTACCCAATCAATATAGTTCATCAACCATGAATAGTGAAGAATGTAAAATAATCAGAGATTCTGCCCAGGAATATGCTTACATATTAATGATGTACATTGCCTGGGCACTGTTCATTTCTTCACATTCAAAATGATTTCTCCAAAATCATTTGGAAACTCTGCATGTTGATTAAGCAATATGCAAAAATCATCTGTTCATGCAATCAATTTGGGCACATTCTCCAGAGCTTCAAATAAATTTGCATAATTAACAGTTTATGCACATTCTTCATTCAGCTCACATTAACTATGCAACATTTATATGTTTTTAAAGCTTCCCAAGATTTACTATAGTGATACTGGAACACAGGACCAAAGAAGGGTGCAAAGCTGGATTTACATCAGACCTCTCTACATTTATGCTGGAGATTTTATTCCTTTTTTTAAAGAGTGGTATGGTCTTAAATAGATTTCTTCCATTGGGGGAAAAATATACATATATATTTAATATACTGTGCTTGGCACACAAACATTCATTGTTTATAAGAACATTAAAAGTGTAGCCTGAAGTGCTTAAACTGTATATATACACACATATACAAATATAGATTCCCCCTTTTAAGTTGTTTTCCAACAGTGTACAGCTGCTGTACATAAGAAGGATTCACAACTGAACTATTGGTGGGCTTGAAACAGAACCTTGATTTTAAAAATTAGGTTTATCCAAAGAAAGTTACAGCCCAATCCTACACTTAGGATTCTGTGCATAATGTGCTTTCTGGCTGTTGCAAATGTGACATGCCAGAAACATGCCTTGGCTGATGTCAGAAGCAGCAAGTGGCCAGGTTCATATGGCAAAAGAGCAGGGATGTTTGCACTCCAGGTAAAACTGCACCTGATGTGGATGGGCAGAGTCAGGAGACAACAGGAGTGAGGAGGGCAGGAAGGATCAGGAAGGAAACAGGTTTAGGGGCATTTACCAAATCCAAACCCCCTTCCAAGACCCAGTTCACGTCTATGGGTACACACAGGCTTGTGCCAGATATATCTCTGGCACAGATCCACATGGACCTATAGAGGCAGTGAGGGCTTATGTGAAGGGAAGGAAAAATGTTCTCTCCTGTCAGGGAATCTTCTGTAGATCAAAACTGCTCTGCAGGATATGGTGGATGCCACTGCTTTGCTGTATAGTGAGTTAGCTAGGATTGGGCTGTTAGTCATGGCTAAGCACCATTGAAATCAATGAGAGAAGTTACAGCGCAATCCTGTGTGTGTCTACTCAGAAGTAAGCCCCCCTGTGTTTAATAGGATTTACTCCCAAGTAAGAGTGCATAGGATTTAGGAGTTAATCAGGAATAATTAAATAATTTCATTAGGACTTAGTCATTGACTTTCTTTGGAAATGACACATTGATAGTTGAGGGGTGTCTGAGATGCACAGCCAAATGTGGACAAATCTGGAGTTTTCATGTCACGAAACAGGTTCATCTAGGAACTATCTATGTCATTCTAAATGTAAGCAGCCTCACTGATAATCCTTTAAGCCAGATTCTAACCTATAAATGACGCTAGTTAAAACAGACTGTTTAGAGGCTCACATAAGTGTCTTTGGTGTACACATCTATTCTTTAAGGTATAAAATAATAATCATCATAATAAAAATAACTATTTTTGTGTGCTGTAGCAGTTATTGTGTGCTATAGCTCACAATAAGTGCAGCTCTTGACTCCCTTCCAACCCTAACCACATTCCCTTCCCACCCTCCCCACCCATAATTGTTAAATAAGGATTAGACAGGTTGAACATTGTTGTAGTGCAAATAGTAGACAATTTAAAATTTTTTCTCTTTTTTTCTTTTTTATAAAATATAGAAATGTTTGGCTCCAGTAACTGGAGAAACATGTTCCTTTCAAGTATCTCTCATTGAAGAACAAAATTAAACATGTTACTTCCATTTTTTTTAAGTCTGGGTATTTTTTTCTTTCTTTCTCAGGTAAACAGTTTCAAACCAACTTGGTTGCATAGTTCTAATGTCATAAGCACCTTTACGAATGTAACTTTGTATTTTCTTTCTTTCTTTATACTTTTTTAAACTTTTTTTTTGCAAAAATAGTGCAGAAGATAAAGGTGAGTACACCTGCGCATTATTGTCCCCTGTACCAATATATATATATATACACACACACATACACAAGTGTGCTCTCTGTATGTGTATGCTGTAAGAAACCTGCCCACACACATCTGTGCACACTTACTGTGTCCTTGGTAAACGGATGGGAATAAAAAGTGCCAGTGAATGTACTGTTCATACACATGGCTTTTCTAGAAATGTTAATACCATTTGGAATTTGTATCCAAATTTATGCCGTTTAGAAGAGCTGCTGTCAGGGCTTGAATGCATAGGTAACGTAGAGGAGGGAAACACCTCCCTGTGTTGATGATAAGTGTGAAAATACTATGTAATAAAATATGGAGCATATAAGATAGGAAATGCCCTTGCCCACACCATCTGAATGTATCTCATCCAAGCCCTGGTGAACAATACCATTCTTCCTTCCTTTGTCTTTAAGTCATATTTTGAACATTTTTTTTCTTTTTTATAGAAATAGGTTTGTTTAGAAAGGATGAACCCACTGGGTATTTCCTCTTTCGTGTTATACTTAAATAGTCTTCTTGAAATTGGTAGAGAGTTTGTCCCAAGCACATATGCAGGAGTGCAGCATGCATGCCCACCTATGAGCAACCACATTCCTCCACAATCATGTTCTGAATGTCCTTTTTGATTATGTTCTGCCCATCATCATAATAGAGCATAGACATGGGCCGCAGCTTGGTGGGTACACAACATGATTTGAGGTTGGAAAAAGGACTGTGGCCTCTCATGCGGTAGTGGTTGATAACAGTGGAGTGGAAAGAGAGAGTTGAGCCAGATGTGCCTGCAATGTGACTGGGGCAGTCTCCTTCACAGTAGTTGGCATGGTAGCCTGGTGGGGCAATGATCCAGTCATTCCAGCCAATGTCTTTGAAGCTAACAAAGAAGTGCTTCTTGCAGCAAATATTGACTTTACCATCACACTCGAGACCCCGTCTCCGCCGTCTGTGCTGACGATCCTCTGAATGTCTGGCAAGCATCATCAGGAAGGGCCTGTGTGATTGCTCCTTCTCTTCTTCTCCCGTGCTTTCATTACCTTCCTTCTCTTTTCCTTCTACATCTTCTTCCTTTTTTTTCCTCTTGCCCAACAACACTAGGCTAGCTCCAGTTTCTTGACACTGATCACAAGCGATTCGCACATCCATGGCATTTTTACCCTGATCCAGTAGGCGCTGAACACTGCTGGAGACTGGGAAAATGTGCCAAGTACTTTTGCGAGTGTCCACTGTTTTTTCCGAGATGAGAACTTCACTTTTGTCTCCTTTTGGCCCTCCATCCTCTTCTGCACCAGGAGAGTTGCGTCTTGGCAATTTCTGCTGCTGATATAGCCGGATGGTTACTTTTGTCCTGCTCCTATTGGCTTTTGAGACCTTTAGGAACAGCCACACATCAGCTTGGGCCACCACTGATAATTCACTGCCTTCCTTGGAAATTTCAAAATGCAGCATTTTCTTGGCAGGACCTACAATGTATAAAATATGAAAAACAAATCATTTCAGATCATTTATATTTGTGAAATTTAAGTGACACTGTTGCGAAAGCATTGCCTCAGTGACAGGTGTGATTCTCTCCTCTGAGATAATTTTTTTCCTGACACTTACTAGGAGTGCAAATATATGGGCCAAGTAAAATAATTTTGGGGATGGGGGAGATCACTTATCAATGTGGTAGCCTGGAATTTAAATAATTAGACAACACATTGGAGATAATATGGATACATTGTGGACGTTACTTGTCCATCTCCCCCCCCCCCCCCATTTTAAAAAAAGTAGCTTCTCAATATAAGTTGAGGGAAATAACGTGGTAAGAGCTATGGAGACACACAGTCTTGGAGGCTTGGGTTGCTGCTTTGGGGGAATTTGAGGAAGGGGATATTTACAGGGATGAATATTCACTTTCATTAGCCATCCAGAGGGTCTTTCATTTGGTGGTCCTAATTGAGGAAGGGGGTTGTCCAGGGATTAGAAATAGCAGAACCTGGAAGGTGAACATGCTAGCTTCAGAATCCGTGAAATGTCTGCCTGCCTATGGTTTTGACGCTTTATCCTTGCTATGTTGTTGTTTTCCTTCTCTTCCACCACCTCTTTTCTCTCCCTCCAAAGTATCTTTCTTTCCCTTCTCCTCCTCTGCATATCCTCAGTCCTCCTGTCCCACATCAAGGCATCTCTAATATCTTTTCTTCTTCTGCTAAAAGTTACCTCATGGTAATAATGGGATAATTGGTCCCATCGCATGGGAGGAGGGACATGTCGCATAACTCTTTTTCTGCACTCTAGTACTGCTGTTAGCTGCAGATAAAATACATAAGGGCCCAATACAGTACCTCGGGTACTAATATCAACACATGGGAAATTAATTTGTATTAAGGAGCTATTGTCAGTTACTGGGAAGATACACAAACACACAGCTGCTTTCAGCAAACAAATCCTGTGATGATAGAAATATACCCTCTTTAGTTGAATCTAATGCTCATTTTTTTCTGTAATAAGTCAGTATTAACAGTTTACTATATTGTAATAAAAATGTAACAAAATTTTGTATTTTAATATAAAATATAATTGTATGGATTTTATTATCTAGTGCAGCTAGGTAAAAAAGATAACATAAACCCACTGTCATACCATTGTCATAAAACTAGTGGTGGTCTTCAGGGGGTTCTCACAAGTTCTCTAGAACACTTTGCTAATGAGTGCCTGGTTCTGAGAACCAGTTACTAATGGGTCTTAGAACTTGTTGTTAATTTAGGTTATTATGACATAGAACCTGTTTTTAATTTATTTGAATCCCACCATTGCATATAACTCATTGTTAAAAGCAATAAAATTAAATTTTGCACCTGCTTTGGAGCTGCACATTACCATCACCAATAAACTTTTTTTCCTCAAGATTTCTAAAATTTGAGTGCACATTAGATTCAATGGCACATTAGATTTGTGTATTTGGGGCAGTCATCTACCTCCATCCTTTTATCTATTTTAGCCTTATATAAAGGATTCTCAATCCATGCATCGTCTCAACATGCACTGTATGAACCTTAGTTCATACCTTAGTTCATACCAAAACTTAATACCAAAGTTCATACTTTGAACCTTAGTTCTGGATCATACTTTAAATATTTAGAATTTTTTGAACAAAATACTAGACAGCATGGAATTTTCCAGGATAATACAAAGTCATGTGTTCAGGATGTCTTCAGGGCTTATAAAGGGCCAAAATATAAGCATGTAAAATATCCATTTCAGTTCTAACACTCATAGCACAATCCTAATCTTGTCTTCAGCAATGGAACCTGCATTGACACCTGGGGCACAAGCAGCATTCGCACAGAGGTCATTGGTACCCTGCTGACCTTGCATTCAGAGGATGAGCTGCTGGTGGAGGTGAGTGAAACTCCATTCCACACTGGAACAGAGGTAGGAAAATGGGTATTTCTGGCTGAGGGGAGGGCAAAACTGGAATAGATTAGATACGGGGGGAGTGTATCCTCCACCATATCATATCCTCCACCATATCATATCCTCCTTCCTGGATCTCAACCCAGGCTGATTGGACTTATGGACTTGTGGATATGTGGCTGATTGGACTCGGCATCATTGAATTAGATGGCAGAAGTCCCATTTGTAAGGCTTTAACATTATATGGGGTAAGGAGAAAAATAGCTCCTTGCCCTGAGAAGATCTCCCAATAAGCACTGGATATAGCAGTGGCTATGTGGTCCTGCTGCACCAGTGTTCATCAGGACTGGGCTATCCAGTATTTAAAGTGACATTAGAGACAAAACAGAGAAGCATTGTTCAGCATACCAACGAATACGTTACAAAGACTGCAGCATTTTTTCTCTAATTTAGTTTAATCAATTTCTGCTCTTGTAACCCACATGTGTACTATATTTGTATTTGTAAAACTGAGCAGAAATGGTTTAAAGTAATACCGTAATTTTTCATGCTTCCAAAGCTCCAAAGCTTTAATTCCAACCACTGTGATATTCTTCTGCATATCAATCATCAGCACTGTCATGTCAAATACTCGTACTATTGCATGTTAGATATAAAATCTTATCAGCTATCAACTACGAAATCCCATGCTGAATTGAAATATACTGTAGATTTTGATATGAAGATTTTGAGAATATTTACCAGATGTATTATCAGCAAGAGAATATCTGGAAAATAACCCATTTTAATGGAAAGGAACATTTTGAGGATAATTTGTTTCAGCTCTAAATACGTTTCAGCTCTTTTTCTTCACACGTTACATTTAAGATAAAAGGTAAAGGTGACACCACAGGTTGTCCTGATAGTCGTAACTGACTCTATCGCATTACAAGGTCAAATATCCAGGGTTGTCCAAAGACATCTCCATGGTCATGTGGCTAGCATGAATAAGCACCAAAGGGGCATGGAACTCCACTACCTTCCCATCAAAGTGATATCTATTAACCTATTTGCATTTGCATACTTTCAAACTACTAGGTTGGCAGAAGGGGAGCAAGAGACAGGAGGTCACTCCGTTGTGCAGTACTCAGTTCACAAGCTACTGCCCTGCCAGTCTTCAGGTTGACAAGCATAGCATCTTTAATAACCAATGAGCCCACCCAACAACCCAAGAATCCTTTCACTTGAAATAGTTCCTCAATCTATTATGTGACTTTGGCACCTTTCTCAGAATTGTAGATAGACTAGTGGAGTTTACCATCATTGTGGGAGTGAAATTTCCAAGAATATTTGTGTGCCCTGGGCATGGCTGGTCACTGGCAGGCACCACTGGACACTGTGCACTGGCACCAGCGGCAGGCACCAGGCAGCAGGCCCAATGCACAGCTGGATTTGACAGCCACCACAGGGTACCAGGGGACACTGATAGGTAAAAGCAGGCACTGGGCAGCAAAACACTACTAGGCACCACGGTGCAGTGGGCAACAGGCAGCAGGCATCCGTACTGGGCGCTAGGCATACCTACCAGGAACAATTGGGCAGTGGGCACCACTGGGCACCAGTGGTCACAAAGCATCCCTACCAGGCACTGGGCATCCCTTCTGGGCACAACCACAAAGTGGGCAGCAGGCACTACTGGACCCCACTGGGCATCCCTAATAGGCACCACCACAAAGTGGGGAGTGGGCACTACTTGGCCCCACTGGGCATCCCCATCAGGCACCATCGGGTGTCAAATCAGTTTTGACTGCACAGTGCCAGAAGGACTTTCATAACTGTTGTAAGACAGCACTGGCATAATGGTAGTTCTGTCACTGCTGAGAACCCATAGGATTCTCCTTAGTGCTGGAATTTCAGAATCTACCAGTAAAAACAGAATACCTTATGGTAAAAAATTTCTCAAAAGCTTGAAATTACACAATCAGAACTATTCCCCCCTTTTACTACCACACACACACACACACACACACACACACACACACACACACACACACACACACACACACACACACACACACACACATACATACACACACACACACAAATGTTGCAGGATGGATTAATTCCAGTTATCATGTCCACTGTGAGCTTGAAGTGTAATGTTTAAACCAAACCATACTTTCTGAACATATGTGAAAGAACATATGTGAATGTTCACGTTAAAAGCAAAAATATTTCTATGAATTTCTCAGTGAAAAATGAAAATTTTATCTCTATTTCCTAGCAAGTCACTCATCTGATAAAATGTATTGTTCATTTTTCAGTCATTTGTTTTTCCTGTCTAAATTTTATTTTTTAAAAACCAACTAACTGCTTGTGATCTCTGTCTGCAAAAGCAAAGGCCACAGCTGGGCCCTACAGCTTGCTTTATGGCATGAAATGAGAACAGCTTGCCTTATTTTTTTGAGGGGGGGGGGGGGAGAGAGAGAAAGCATTCACTTACAGTGTGAAATACTGCAGAACAATAGAACAAATTAAACAGGAATAGATAATGGAAATTTAAAGTAGCAGGGCTCTCTTCGACTGAATGGCTTCTTCCTTGGCAAATTTAGTATGCATAGATTTTTTTAAGGCTGTACCATACTAATGGGAAACAAACAGCTTTCATGGGGGACTGTTGTTTAAATGTATCTGCTATTCTTTCATGGTTGTCTAATTTATAACTTACAATTGTCTGAGCTATTTAAAATAACCATGGCAGAAAAGAATGAATAAATATATGAAAGGAAACAGAATTCAACAAAGTACAAAACATAGCATCTAGAATTGGACCATACCTTCATGCTTACAATGTTTCCTGTGAGCTTTAGGAATAGGAGTAAGTGTTCAGTGATCAGCCCCATTAAACATTTATTAATTGTACATACATTGGATTGGATTGGCTAAATATCCGACTGGCTGGCTGGATGGCTAACTAAATAACAGGCTGCAATCCAGAAGTGCACTTTGGCCAGCCTACCTGGCACTTGATTTGGCCTAATGCCAGATAGGCAAGACTAGCTGCACCAGAAAAGGTCTGGACCAGTGTTAGTTCACTTAGGCTGGCCCAAGACACATGGACCTGCACTGGCTTAGCAGCGCTCACCAAGACAGCTCAGCAGGGGTATGTTGAGGGCATGTGGGGTATGGCCTAGAACTGCCTAGTTTGGCCATATCCAAAGTCTGTTTCCAGGTTAGACACACTCCTTCCCAGCACCTCTGACTTAGGCCATCTCAGGAGCAGGCATAAATCTGAGTAGACCCATTGGGGGTCATGATAAACCAGAATAAAAATGGAAGGAAAAGAAAAAGTTCTAAATTTTAGGCCTTCCTAAGCACTACTCCTGCCTTTCAACCTCAGGATATGGCACAACTACAACAGCCCACTCCAGCACGCATTCCCCTTGCACCCACCCTACATGACAGGTATTGCTGTACTGAGTGTCATATTGCAGCTGCTACTGGTTGCCAGGGTCTCCTGGACTTCCTTATATGGCAGGTACCACAGCTGTTCCTTGTTCTATATGATCTTAGTCAGGACTCCTCAGCAAGCCCTCTCCAGATGCCACTGACTTGGTCCTCAGCAGTAGTTAGGCCAGCCTTAGAGGCTTCCCTAACCCTGTGGACTTGGCCTAAGTGTCAGCTCAGGATATGGCCTACTTAGGCTAGCTTTTAGCTGGGCCATTCTCTCTGACCTAAAGTCAGGATAGCACAATGAATGAATGAATGAATGAATGAATGAATGAATGAATGAATGTGGTATACAGTACTTCAGGATTAAATAGCAAGAGGAAAATTACAGTATCGTGAACAATTTACTCATTTTTGTAATATTCACATAAGCAGAGCCTTTTGCACATTGTTTCAACACATCTGGTTGTGGGAATAGAACCCGTGTCTGGCTCATGGTTGCATGTAACGTGATAAATGAATGGAGGAAATGACATCCCGTTTCTATTGGGCTTCTTATGACAGTGGAATATAGTTCTGTTATTTTAACAGGTTATACATCAGTGGACCCCACATGCCACCAGTTGCTCTTAAAGCCACTTTTGCAAACTTTCTGGGAAGAATTTTGAAAGAGCCCCACATGTAATGCCAGATATCTAACATACATCATATCTAACATAGATATCTATCATACATCTGAGAAGAGATCATTTTCCTCCCTTTGGTGACAGGCAGGTGGGTTTTAGCCCCATGATAAGGGTGTGCATATCTGCAGCAATTATGATTTTGCTCACAAGAACATAGCAGCCATTCCATTATTTAGGAAATGATAAATATGCACTTGATTCTTTAATCAGCTATTCTGACTCCAGTAACTAGTTTGGGGAAGGATGGGTTTTCTCAGTTTCATTTGCTAATTCATATATAGGTATAACTTAATTCTCAGGCCAGCTTCGACTGAACTAAGGTTAGTTCTCAGACCAGTTTCAACTGACCACATCAGACAAATTTCAGTATTTTTTGTTTTATTTGCTTAATAAATGAGGTTTAAATTAATAAATGAAGTTTTTGAATCAGATTTTGAATATTCTCTCTTTGTACGTCCTAATGAACATCACCGAACACTTTAAGAGCATTAGAATAGGTGCTAATGACAGTTTTCTAACAGTGGCCAGTTAGCTTCACTTCAGAGTCGACTGACGAAGCGTTTCATTTATCAGCAATTTTTTCTCAATATGAATGAGGTTGGTTCTTTAAATTAAAATATAAACATCCCTTAAGTAGCAGTTAGTGGCTGAAAAACAGCCAATTTAACATGGTAATGTGGCAGGCAATTAAGCTTGCCTCCAAAAGAGTTCATAAAGGGTTTAGTCTGGTTCAGCTTGGAGGGAGACTCCCTCCCTTCCCCCATATACTTATCACATGAATACAGAATGATAATCACTCTGTAAGGGGAAGCTTCTGCCTCTGAGCTAAAACTCAGCTGTTTTAACCCACTTGAAAGGGAAATTGATTCATATTGATTCATCACCTGCCTTGTTAACATGATAAACAATTGCTTTTGTATAATGCAAAAATGGGTATCCACAGAGGTTCCCAGAACAAAACAATGTGTTAGGCAAGGTTCAACCTGTACTTTGATCCACAGAACACAACATAATCAACTGAAAACCAGGCCCCATCCCTTCCATTCATAATCTTGTCCTACCTTAGTTCAATTTCGGTGTCATACTAGAGTGTGACAAAGTGAAAGCATATTAGGAACTGGATATTATACATACAGCTGGTGAAATATCTATAAACTTGTATTAATAAGCTCGTATTATTTTATTCCTGCTTTTTTGATGGGTTAGATGTATCTCTGTGATGCAAATTGCAAGGGTCAATTTTTTTTATTTTATAAATTGTTATTAGAAAACACAGATATCTGACTAGACACCGGGTTCTTTTATAGTGTGCATGTTTGTGAAGAAACATAAAACAAATGAAGCAAACTCAAGCAATTTCTTGAACTCAAGCAATTTCTAGGA
The DNA here is from genome assembly GCA_030015325.1 of Cryptoblepharus egeriae. NCBI lineage: Eukaryota > Metazoa > Chordata > Lepidosauria > Squamata > Scincidae > Cryptoblepharus > Cryptoblepharus egeriae. The sequence continues at coordinate 51,847,472 of JAREYC010000004.1, forward strand.
ATTAACAGTTAATATTTCATTTATTACACAGGATTATAGAGAATCTATGTGCCCACAAACTAGAGTAACTAACAAATAAATTTATTCTCTCAAATGGCTCAAAATATTCAGCAGCAGCTCATAAATGAAGTCTAAATTGATAGTAGTATAATGGCAAAACAGAGAACATAGGAACCTAGGCTGAACATATTCTGTGGTTCTCACACTTCTGACTCATATGTCATGATTGCAACTTTGCAAAACAGCAGATACATAGCACAAGCCCTTTCACTTCCCATCCACCCCATCTGTCTTACCCCTGAACATTTTGCAGTACATATTCTAAATGTTGCTCCTACTCTTTCCTTGCCTTGTGAAAAGGAACCAAATCCTCAGGTCATCACTGCTGTGAATTTTAAAGGAGACCACAGCAGGAAGTCAAATGAGTATACTATTCACCACTCTGAAAACTCTAAATAACTGCATGACAGCCTTTGGCTGTCACCCTATTTTGTGTTTTGTACATGACAGTGATTAAAGCACAGGCCACTTCCTTCAGTAGAGAAGTAGACTTTTAACTCTAAGTTAGAAAAATCAGTGCAAAAGTTAAAACTGATGAGACTTAGGGCCTAATCCTGTCCAACTTTCTGATACCAGTGCAGCCCTGTGGAAAGGGAACAAACATTCCCTTGAGAAGGCCACTGTGACTGCGCCCCCCCCACAGGATGCTGCGTATACCCCATTGGCATAGCTGCATCAGAGCTGGAAAGCTAGTTGCAACTACCTTGATAGTGGTTGAACATGAATAACGACATCCCAATTTCTGTACTTTGTTTTTGTCCTTTGAAATTTTAACATCCGATTGGATGACACTAATTCCAGTAATAGCATTGTGTGCAAATCTCATCTGAGCGAAACACCTTCCTAGTCTATATGCAGTGATCAGGTGGAATTAATTTGCCAACAGTGAAGCAAAATCCCTTAACTGAATTCCTGAAATATAACATTGCTTTTCTTACACAACTCTAAAATCCATCATTGCTTTCATATAACTGCATTGGCATGCTCACACATTTATGGCTATACAGATATGCACGTACACCGTCAGTTGCATGCATATTCTTTGATGGGTACTTACATAGTGCTCGCACATACACTCACACAGCATCTCCCAATATTTTTCTAGCTTCTCTCTCTCTCTCTCAAATTTAAAAAGCAACCATTTCTGTAGCACTCTCAAGTTATGTTTTAAGTGTATTAATCAAGCATTCCTTTCTTTACCTAAATTTGAAATTTTTGATTAAAAAAATTTAAGATGAAAAGTAAATAAGGCTGATTTTGTAAAACAAAAACCAATCAATAATATCTATAAACACACATATTTCCCGGTGACTTTAAAAGAAAAATAACCAGGTTTCACCTTAAGAGGTGTCTAATATTTTAGCCTCTATTCATCAGCTTTATCCTTTCCCTTCGTTTCTTCTTTGCTTTGTTTCTTAACAAATTCTTCCTTCCGTTCATATCAGTAAATTTCTGCCAGTTATGCCAGAAGAGGGGAAATAAGACTGTCAAAGGAACTACAGAGAAGCACTACAATCTTTGTGCTTCAAAGCCAATTGGGTAAAAAAGAAACTTGTAACAAGCAAGGTTAACTTGCAAAAACAGAGGGGAAAAAGCCTTTGGAGTCTGCCCTCTAGTGGTTTTTCTCCTCTATATTCAGTATGGGTATCCCTAGAATCTCGGTTTTTTAAAAGCATTGAATGAAATCATTTTAAAGATTTCATTTAAGACATTTCAACCATTCTCTTTTTTTTCTCCTTTCACTATTACATTGTTAATTTATTCTTAAAAGACAGACCCGTACCTACTTTTCTTTCTTTTTTGTTGATAAGTGTTAATTAAGCAAAAGAGTTATGGAATAATGACAGTACATAGATTTTATATGGGACTGAGCCCCACCAAAATCAGTGGAACTTGTTTGAACAGCTACTGCTGGCTGTAACTGATATAGGCTGTAATCTTAACTTCCAGTTAGGCTGGCATAAACCCTGGCATAAGTCCTGTGCTGACCTCCGAGTGTCACAATAGTGCTATTAGGCAATTCTGTCCTAATCGTGTGGATGTTATGCCAGTGCAGGGGCATACACCAACTTCCCCACAGCACCACCGGAAGATATGCCAAGTTAAACCAACTAAAATTGGTTGGGATTACACCCTTAAGCTTTGATCAGAATTTTCCCTTTGAGGATACAGTGATCATAATCTCTAGAATATCAATATTGTCATCTCATTACTAATTTCTTCTCATTATTGTGTTGCATTAACAAAACTTTTTTGTTCTTTGCATTGTCTGTATCCTCATGCAGACCCAACAATGTCCAAAGGAATCACTTTAGTATTTGTGTATGGTTCCATTGAATATTTCACAGCTACTCAATTGTTTCCAATGGCTAATAAGCTCCGTAGACATTTTTCTAAAAGCGGCCAACAAAATGAATACATTTACAAACAAAATGAAAACATTTATTTTATCAGTAAGTAATTATTACAAGGAATATTCCTTCTCTCTTTCCCCACCCCACCCCAGGGCACTTCAATATAAAATTTTTGGGCAGATGTACCTTCATTGCAAAATTGAACTTGAGCATGTCTCTTGACCTTATGAATAAGAAATGGTAAAAATTATTAAATCATATTTTGGGAATTGTTATAAAGAATGTATTTTAATGGCTTTTTAAAAAATGGCATTTTCTTTTATATTAAAATTCTCTTATCCATGTGAGTGTCTAAAAGGTTTGCCTGGAATTCTTACAGCACCTGCCAAGAATTTGCCAGAGCACTTGTCCTTGGGGATGGATTCAGTATAATAGCATTCAGGCTTCTTTTATCACTGTCTGCTCCCTGTATCTTTTAGAAAGTTGCAGTCTGGTTTTTTTACCTCTGTCAGTCCAAAATGCAGAACTGAAGTTCTGAACAGACATGCTTTCCACTGATCATGTCTATGCATACAACATCTTAGAAGACATACCCATACAAAAAGGGAATATTAGTGAGTGCAGTAGCTGCAGAATTACAAACAGCAATAGACAGTTACATTAACAATTAAATCAATGCCCTTCCCTGTACGTAAAAAAACTAAAATGATTGTTTCTTTTTCATCAGTATTCAGCTGACAAACCTTAAGATCCTATTTCCATTCATTTGATTTATTCTCTACTGCCTCCCCTTTAGATGATGGCTGCTTTGAGTAACAGCAATTCTCTCTCTCTGCTGGAGAAAATGTTTCATATACCATACTGTTTTACTTCACAATATATTCCATATACTGGAATACAGTATGTCAATATGAGTTGATTTTGGCTGCTCAAGACCTTCCATGGGTCTCAGCCTTTTGAAGACTTCCCCCTTGAAGTTAGGTGATAATGCTAGATTTCCTGTCACTTCAGTGGGAGTGATAAAAGCTTGACATACTATTTTAGAATCTGACACCCATCTTTGGCAAGCAAAAACATATGACTAGAAAACTATGTGGGAACTGTGAATGGAGGCAGAGAAAGAGAAGACATCTGTAGAATCACATTGTAGAATATTAAAGAATAAGAAATATCAGCAGTGATCCAAAGCTGCTTGTCCTTTGACCTATAAAACCATTACATGTCTTAGTAATGAAGAGCACTGTTGGTGGGATTCAAATAAATTAACAACAGGCTCTATGTCCCATTAGTAACTGGTTCTAAAAACCAGACGCTTATTAGCAAAGGGTTCTGTAGAACCTATGGGAACCCCCTGAAGCCCACCACTGGATCTGACATATACTTTGGGTTGGGTTTTCAGAAGAACTCAAGATACATCTGTGTGGCAGAAAAGGCAGTGTTCTCTACTGAGAAGAGGATATTAAATTAATGTAGTTGCCAGAACTCATGTTTCTAACATATGCAAACAGAGGTTGTATGAACATTTGGTAGCTTGTAGCTGAAAAAAATGAGTAGCTGGACTATTGGCCACTTTCTGGGCAATGGCACAGCTAATATTAATCATGTGACCCTGTCAGCCAATTGGACTGAGTGTCACGGTTTAAGCATGTCACAATTGCTTTTGGAGCTGGTTCATGCAGACACATTACTTACTGCTAGAACTCACACAGTGTCTAGAAACCACAGTTCATTCCATGTGTCTTAAGAAAGAGTGCTGTGGTAAACTGACTACAATGTCTGCCCATCAGATGGTAGTGTTATCTCTATACTTCTGAAAATTCATTCCTTACATGATTGCCATCCTCATAGACATAGAGTTCTGAACCTCATAGACACTGGGACATTCTACTCACTCTTTGAAATGAAGCGCTTGATTTATTTACAATGACCCCTTTCCCATTATGAGGAATAAATTGATAAGGACACTGACCACATCAGAGGTTCTTATACAGTAAGAGCACATAGCAGCAAAAATGTCTGCTCTTAAAGTCGTGCACACTTCACTGCATGTCTTTTTCTGCAAACAGAACATTTGAGTCAACAGGTTTTCAGGATTGGAAACTCTGGGAGTTGTCTTAATTGTTTATATTGCTGCAGCAAACTTTCAAACAAAAATGCTCAGTGTGCCTGTGCATACTTTGCCTACCATATGCTGTACTGAGCAAAACAATGAAATTCTTTGCAAGCTGTCTTGGCAACAGCAACATGCTTTAACTAGGCAATAATTAATTTCAACAAAGTTTTTCAGTGGCTGCTCTGAATCCATACAAATTATAATGTAGCTAAAGGTATGACCAGGTAAACTTGAATGTACGTACATACATATATACGTGCATGGTACACACTAGTGCTCAATACTAAACACAATGCACATACAAATTCTTGAGATGGATCTCTTGAAAGCAAATGCACAGCTTTGGGCATCCCGTTACATTTATGAATTGTTACTGCGTAATGATGTATATGATAATGACTTTTATAAAAGAATAATCAATTTGTTCAAAACACACACTCTCAAAGCTACATTCTTTGGCACGCAGTTCTTGGGACACCATCTTTCTCTTTTTTTCCTGTGTGCAAAAGTCAGCATTACAATTTGGATTGCCTACAACTATTTGTCCCAGTTACTACTGAGGTTTTCTGACAGTAGCTGTTAACACTTTTATTGCCCTGAAAATTCAGTGTAAATGAATAACTACTATTTAGGAAGATAAATTTTCAACTTGGCATACCAGCTAACAAGATTTATAGTAGGTTGGTTCAGAAATTAATTTCAGTCATTTTTCTTTGCCCAGAGTATTTCTAACAGCTTTCTCTTTTTCACTGTTTCAGTTTCTTCTTAACAAAATCACCTTCAAAAATCCAGCATTTATTACTAACATCACTGCTTTCTTTTCATACATGTTTTAGAAAGAAGTACCCTGTTACTCAAAATTTCAGCCCAAGGTTGATTTATAGTTCCCCATTCCTTGACTGCTGGGTTGAGTAAGTTTAAGCAACTCATCTGTAACCAAGGGTAAATTCTAGAGACCCAAATTCCTTCATGCTTCACTCTCTCCTTTCTCTCAACCTGTAACCTCACAGAGAGTATTTCTGTTGCAAAGAAAGCCAAAGTTAATTGCAATTGTTATAGAGACTCATTCCAGTTGAATTGCCACCCTCCTTAGTACCCACCTGATTCTGCAAACGTTATGATCTCTGAAGTTTGTTCCACAAGTTCATTCATTTCTGTTCTTCTTCCAATGTCATCCTCTATTTCCACATAACCATCCTCTCTCACTTTTCCCACATGGAGTTTCTTAATAGCATTTAAAAGTGCAGCTTTGGGCACCGGCTGAGTGATGTTGGGTCTGTCTCTCAAGTGCAACATATTCAGTATGTGCTTCTTGACTGCTTCTACCATCTCAGGCTGGGAGCTGGGCACATCCTTTGAGAGCGTCGCAAGGGCACATGATGGACAGTCAGTGACTGGACTGTGCCCCTCAGATCCTGGGGTTGGGGAACTCCTCACTGTAATCCAGCAAAGCACCAACAGAAATCCACTCTTCAGAAGCAAAGGCATCCTGGCAGGAAAAGTTGTTGTGATTCCTTCTTTAAAAGGCACTGCTTTTTTCCCCCTTCTACGACTTCACACGCAGATTTTTCTTCTTTTCTCCTCTTCAGCAGATTCTCTGGAACAAGAACAAAAAGTTTTCTGTGAAGTTTTGTTTGCAGGTTTCCTCTCTCAATTCAGTAAGTGCTATAGATGTTTGTGACTGTCAGTGAGAGGAGTTCTGACTCTGTCTCAGAGTGGGAGAGACACACACTGAGAAAAATAGAGAGAGAGGGGGAGAGAGAGGAGGACGGATTGGCCTAAAGTGAGTGAGTGAATGAGAGAGGGAGGGAGTTTTGTCTGTGAGTAAAAGCTATGATTAGGAAGGGGGAGGAACAGCCCATATTCTGACAGGCTGCCTTCCTTATGTTCACTGCACTCTTAACACACACCTCTCATTTAAATATCACCACTCATGCTTTCTGCCCTCTCTACCTTCTCTTTAAATCTTTCTCTTTCTTTTGTACCATTCATCCTCTTCTTTTCTTTCCGGCCTCAACATCTTAGCCCTGTTTCTATTTTTCCATTTCTTCAAAGTGCCTCAGGTTAACAGAAGAAGGGTGAGAATGAAACGAAAGGAAAGACAGACCTTTAAAACACCTTCCCATGAGTTACGAGCTATGCCAAGCAAACTCCGAGGAAATGCTGTGTAGTGTGACCTGAGCAGGGGGAGAGCATGAGGGGAAATATCTGACTGTGTTCTCAATGCAGCAGAGAAGAGATCTCATCTGTCTGGTCTTTTTAAGATGCTCTGAGTTATCAACACTGGCAGGAGATCTGAAGAAGGGGAAACAAAACTTCTGTTTAGGGCCTATAATATGCCTCCAATTTTGTAGCTGCAGAAAACAGAGGCGAACTGAAAAGCCCAAGTGGAACTTATTTGTGTCCTGTTCTCAAGTTCTTGTGCTTCAGTTCTTTGCAAAAGTTGCCAACAAATACATTGAGAATTAGGCAGGACTGCCAAATCTACACACAGCTGCCAAACGTTAAAGTCCTTCCTCAGTTTTAAAGTCTGGAGGCAAATTCATGATCATTGCTACAGAGAATTTTGCCCTCAGTAAAAACTGAGTAAAAGTTTGCTAAGGTCACATGCCTCAGCCATTCACTCCACTCTCATTTCTTTCAAAAGCGACTCCTGATTTAATGGAAGCTGGTTTTTTTAAAAAGCAGCATTCATTGTATTTCTGTGATATAAGAAAAATATTAGTACAAGTCAAATCTCTTGAAAAACTGGATACATAAATTTCTGTTGTTGTATGAGATAGAGGTCCTGGTCTGATATTCCCAATATGCTTGTTACACACATTATACTTTTCCCAAATAAAACAGTGCATTTGGTGCTTAGACATCTTAAAACTCAACTTAATAAATTTTAAATTATGTTTTTAAGACTTTCAGTTATAAACTATTATAAACCCATCTCTTTTCCACTTCAACAGTTTATTATATTACAACCAAATAACTCAGTTTAATTGAAGCCTGTAATTATAAACATAACAAGCTATACATTTTCAGAAATCAGCTTGAAAAAAATAATAAAATTTATTTGTATAGAAATATATACATATATTTCTAATAATATTAAAAATTTATATTTCTAATAATAATTTAGCAAGGAAGGTGAGTTTTACAAACTGTATATTATCCTTTCACTGTTTATGCAATTGATGCTTTTGACAAGGAAGATAAAATAGGGGACTTTCCTTTGTATATCCCTCATCCTGTTCCTATCCTTTCCCAGGAATTGATGCTGTGGCACCCAAGGAACTTTACGTCTTCAAAGTTTAAACAATGAAGTAGAAATACTTCTTGAAGTACTCTCTACATTTCTTCTTAAATAAATATATTTTGCAACAGTTTGCTATATTGCTATTTCATTAAATAGCCCCAATTAGTTGTAATTGCTATATATGTTGCTGATGGGACTGGTATAAACTTCTGAGTGTCTCCAGGTTGTAACTGCTGATATAATACATAGTTAATCCCAGATACTTGGTGTAAATTAAAAGACTTAAGATGCAGTCCTGTGCCTGCCTACCCAAAAGTATGGCTGCCATCCTACCGACACTTTCCTAGGAGTAAGACCCATTTAACACAATGGGGCTTACTTTTGAGTAGACATGGTTAGGATTGTGCTCCAAATATCATTATATTAAATGAGGCTTACTCTCAGGGAAATGTGTTTAGGATTTCAACGTTTCTCATTCTATATTTATTCTTATAGGTATAAATTATATATTTATACCTATAGATATAAATTTAGCACATAATGGACGTTGTTTGCATAATTTACCTAACAATGATATAAAAAATCCTTAAATTATATAAAGATTGTTTTAAATACAGTTAGAACATTCCACAAAATATAAAATACAATGCGTATGAACTTACAAAACAAAATTTTAAAATGTTAAAAGACAGAATAGAAAGAAATGTTATCTATCTGAGCCTAAATATCTCTAGAAGCCTTTCTCATGATCCTTTCAGAACACTTTAAATTCTCCATAGTGGGATTCAGTGTATAGAGTTTTACACTGTACTTTCCCATGTGTACCCTGACTTACACATTCTTTCATTCCATGATGTGGGTTGGAATGGATGCACTGGATTGGCTAGTTCCTTATTACATCAATATATGAGTGTTTTTTCCCCTTGTGAGACATATCTTTAACCATTTCTAATGGAAAGACCTATTTATGTGAATGACATAAAACATTCTGTATTCATCTAAGGCTGAATTCCTATACTCATTTACTTGGGTCCTTATTCTACTGAACCTCATGGCTCTTACTTTTGATTAAATTTCTGTTGGGCTGAGATGCACATAAATTCCTTCCAAAAATACATTTTAGAAAAAGAATGTGAGGTCAAAATATGGACAGACAGACAGAGGGCATAATCCAGAGTAACTACGAGAGCACATAAGAGACATTACGTGCACCCATAGTTACTTCACCACCTAGTGAAAACCTATGGGAAATTCATATTGCAATCCAGAGTAACTTGTTCTTCCTCCAGACTCCCCATAGTTACTCTGGATTTTACCCAAAGTGTTTTTATCTAAAACAACATAAACATTTTGAAAACAGCTTTATTAAGTAATTTTACTTCTGATTTGACTTCATTTTTTACTCAGTTATATTGGATCAGTCATTTAATTAGAGAATAATTCTGTATACAAATTTCAGATAAGTCTCTGGAGAGTCTGCCTGAAACCATGTAAAATTAAGAAAGAAGCTTTCCTGATTCATTCTGCCCAGAACAATCTGATCTTGGGAATGTTTTTACAAGCTATTTTCCCCCTTCAAACTAGTTGTAGTAGAAGGTAGTTGAAAACAGGAGGGCTGGAAATGATGGAAGCAGCACAAGAGAATAATAGCACTCATCACATTATATTTAAAAGCTTAAACATCTGTAGTATAATTAAACATATACTGTATATTTCTTTATAAAATGGGAATTGGTTTCATCTATTAGTTCAACAGCAACTCTAGAAAAGTTAATGAAGTTGAGGTACAGGCTGATTCCACGATGTTCTCACTGAAAACCACTGAGTTTGATGGGGATATGGTTGCATAGGACTACAGCCTGAAACTGCTGTGTTTAATGTACATGCTGCCTTTTAATGTGTTATTATTGACGTTGCCTCCAGCAACATAAATGCTTAAAAGAAATAGAAAAGAGGAAAATCTAAAAAAAAATGGATATTCAATAATGATTGAGGTAGATAGATCTTGGCTTATTTGGAAACATTACTTTTGACAAAGGGCCAAACCTTGCAATCAGTTTTCATTTGGTCTAACCATTGAATTCAAGGCAAGATCTCCTCCCCAATGGACCTCTTGCTTCCGGCCAGAATTCCTGAATTTCACCAATTTTCTGGAGGGCTTAAATGTAGGAATGAGTTATTTTTAAAACAGGAAAGAATTGAAATAATATGAAAAATCTTCACATGGCCTCAGTACAAAAGGAATGCTTACAGCATCATAGACTCCTGTCTGAAGAGAGCCAGGCGGGGAGGGGGAAATGAATCATGAACCAGTTTTTCATGACAACTTTGTATAATGAGCAAAATTTGAGAGGTAATGAGAAACACATGACTAGATAGGTTGTCTTGTTTTCAGTGTTTAATATGCATATAACAAGAATCTGAAGGCATTGTGCACTTTATACAGAACAATTGAGTGTCTTCAAGTAGGAATGAAAAGATTCATTTTTTTAAAAATTGAAGTCATTAGTGAAGGGCATTAGTAAATATTTTTATTTCTTCACACCTGTGATCTAATTCTTGAGACAAATTATTATCAATCTCACATTTATATACTGCTTTTCATCAAAAAAGTAGTTCACAAATGGTTCATAAAGCAAAATCAATCAATGGTCCCCGTCCCCAAAGGGTGGACTGTCTAAAGAGAGATGCAGAAGGACAGCAGAACCAGGCTCTTAAAAGATGCCATACTGGGGGTTAGCTCTTCCCACTAAAAATAAGAGGACCCCATTTTAAAAGATGCCTTTTTGCCCGAATAGCTGGATTAAATTCTTAATCTCTAAAAATTTAAAATGAAAGAACTTTTCAAGACCAGAATTATATTTTTCTTTAGAAGAGCCTACAGGTTTTGGTCTGTGATTTTCACACATTCAGACAGTAATTCTCAAACTTTTGGGACTGTGTCTTGGTGAATGGAGAGTGGGAAGTGGACTGGGACTCAGCATTTGTGCCAGATCCGAGCCCCATTCCCATGCATTTCACAGCAATCTTGTCTGATGGGATCTGTACCACTGTTAGATATGGCACAGACCCAAATACAGTAGACCCATTTGGAAATACAGATTTTTATTTTAAAAACTTTCATAATATTGTTGCTGCTTTACCCTGGGTAAGGGGAGAAGTTTCCCCTTGCCAGGGCTGGTGCAGCAACAGCTCCAATCATGCCAGACTGCCTGATCCATTACAAATTAGAAATAGGATTGTGAATAGGATTAAGATTAGAAGTGTGTTCTAGGTCATACAGAGTTCACACAGAATATTAATAATTGGGCTTCATCATTACTGTTCATTAATTGAGCATACCAGTGGTGGGCTTCAGGGGGTTCTCACAGGTTCCCTTTGCTAATGAGCACCTGGTTCTGAGAACCAGTTATTAATGGGACATAGAACCTGTTGTTCTATGGACATAGAACCTGGTCTTAATTTGTTTGAATGAATTCTACCACTGCATGTGCTCCTACCACGATGCCCATGTAGCTATGACTTGCAGGGAAAGATTAGTAGTAAAGGCAACCTGTCTCTTAGGGAAGCTTAATTTATGTTGCTCATCTTCTAATTGAGGATCCTAAGTAGCTTTCAAGGAACCTAAGGGAACACACTTTGAAAGGCATTAAAGTTCTTGAATCCAGAGTTCACTGTAGTAATTAGTATGAGCCCAATCCTGAGCTTGTTGCACTAGGATGCATTGCAACCATTTTCAAGTTGACTTTAGTTTTTGCTGTCTGTTGCTTTCTTTTGTGCAGAGCAGTTCACTTGCTTGAGACATCTAGTATTCTTTACTGGACCAAGCATCTTCTAGAGAAGTACAGATGTAGTCTAATTATATGCGATTTTGTCTCAGAGCGAATGAGGTTGGCTCTTTAAATTGAAATATAAGCAGTTAATGGCTTAAAGACAGTTTGCTTACCATAGCAATGTGGCAGGCAGTTAAGATTGTCTTAAAATTCATGTACTTTTTTCTGAAGAGCTTCTCCCTTCCCCCACTAGTGAATTGCTCTGATTCAAAACCGCTTCCAAATTGTAAGAATTTAGCTCTTTGCAGGGCAATTAGAAACCACTTTAAAAGGAACTTGATTACCAAGGTAACTAATTGACTTTGTATAAAATGAATATAGTTTATCACACAGGTTCTTGGAACCAAGTGTTGCAAATGGGGAGGTTTAACCTACATTGTAGTGGACTAGAGCAAGGTTGTCCAAACTCTGGCCCGGGGCCATAAGTGGTCTGTGGTCTCTAATACAGTGGTCTTCAAAGTGGGGGGTCAGGACTTCAAGTCAGGGGGGTTGGGAGAGGATGGGATCCATCATCTTTGAATCTGGCATTGGACTTTCCTGGAAGTAAGTCTCATTGAACACTTCCAAGAAGAAATGGAAGCGCATCTTGATAAGTTTGACAGAGGGTCTCAGTCTGGATTTTTTTAAGGGTGGCCTAGGCTAAAATGCCTGAATTCCACAGCTCTAATACAGTAAATTTATTATTTACTTACTTACATGTAAATTTTACATGTAATTACTTACATGTAAATTACTTACATGTAAATTTATTCAAATTTGAAATGCAAATCATTTTTCCACCCCCAATACAGTGTCCGAGAGATGATGTAGCCCTTCTACCAAAACATTTGGATACTCCAGGACTAAACTAAAATTCCTGAATCACCGCATAGCATGCACACCCACTCCTCTAAACTAACTTGCAATTTCACAAATAGCAGTTTCTCCCTCTCTGTTAGGTATAGGGCAGCTTCTTTTGTTTTCCCCATGGGCAAACAGGAAAATCTTTTGCTTCAATAACTGGAGAGTTTCTGGAGGACACTCTTAGAGGACAAACTGCAGGTTAATTTGTTTTATTTTTCTTTATATTTTGAATTTACTTTTTTGTATTATATTACAATATTGTAATAATTTTTATATGAATATTTTTGGGTTGTGGAATGAATTGTCTGAGTTTTCGTTATTTCTTATGGGAAAATTTGCTTTGATTTACAAGCATTTTGGATTACAAGCATTCTTCCGGAACGAATTGTGCTTGTAAATCAAGGTACCACTGTATTAATAAAGTACAGTATTTGATGGACCACACGTGATCTTTGTTCTTTTTAGGCATTGAACTTGGCAATACAGTGGAACCTTGGTTTACAAGCATAATGCATTCCAGAAGCATTCATGGAGCATAATTCATTCTGGATTGCAGTTGAAGGGAGAGGCAGGGAAGGGAAAGATTGAGTTGGAGGGAGATTGCAGCTGGAGCAAGAGGCAAGGGAGGGAAAGACTCCCACAACTGCAAAGGTGCCAAGACAATTCACTCCACAACCCTTCAGCGCATGCTGAATGAATAATCTGTGTTCCTATTATTTCTTATGGGAAAGCTTGGTTTGATATGCAAGCATTTTGATTCATGAGCATGCTTCCAGATTATGCTCATAAACCAAGGTACCACTGCATTTATGTTTCACTGTGAATTGTCAAATTTTACTGTACATACGGCACTGTATTCTCTTTTACACCTTTCTGCCTCCCTTGAGAAAAGGTAATGGAATCAAACTAATGTTCAGAGCATAATCCAGCACTATGTTGGTTGCAGCACTGACAATAAAGCACATCTGCACTGTCCTGGATGCAAGCCATGTTGGAGATGCAACAGCCTGCAGAGGCTTCCATCCTCCACGGTATATAGCATCTGTACCGGGTGAGCTTGGCCATCATGGAGGTCTGCAAAGTCCAGGAGGAGGTGTTCTGGGTAGGAAAGGGCAGGAGAAGGGTGATTCAGGGGGTGGCAGGAAGCAGGAGGTGGGGCTGCAACCCAGCAGTATGTTGGATCCCAACACAAGTCCCTGAGTTGCCCAGAGCATCCTTTGGATGCCCATGCCCAAAGGTGGTACACAACCTAGTGGGCAGCTGCAGCCATACTCAGGGCAAGGGAAAAAGTTGCCCCTTGACCCACAGAAACACAGCAGCAGCCCCATCCAAGCACTAGATGCAGAACAGGCTTATTAGCCTGCTCCAATACAGTTTAGGATTGCAGTGTCATACTTGAAACAGAATGTTTTCCTCTCTCCAGGGTGACCAGATTATTCCTGAACCCCAGGGCCAAAATTCCTAACCCCAAGCCAAAATTCCTACCCGCTTAAAAAAATTGCCAAAAATGTATTTTTTTGTTTTTGTTTTTCGGTTTTTTGACCATAACGTTTGATAAGAAGGAGATATCTTCAAAATGATTTTTGCCTTGGATTCTGCTCTTCAATATGAAACCAATGACATATGGCATGATGGGGTACTGTGCACTATCACAAAGTTTCAAAATGAAGCCAAAATGTAGGACAATGAAGCCAAAATGTAGGACACCTGGACAGGAGGCTAAAAATCCGGACAAATCCAGGTTTTTCTGGTCATATGGTCACCCTGCCTCTCCCTCCCTCCCTCCCTCCCTCTCTCTCTCTCTCTCTCTCTCTCTCTCTCTCTCTCGATAGACAGAGAGAGACAGACAGACAGACAGACTAATAAAATGCAATGGAATATCTTCCTTGAAAACATAAACTCTAAAAGTAAAGTGTATATATATAAAATAAAAATCCATGGATTAAGAAAAAGTGGGAAAATAGATTTAAAGACCCCAAGAAGTAATCCCCTTCATAGTCCTTCCCCAGCTGGCACAATCCCCTCCCCCAAGACCTGCCAGCCAGAGGAGCAGCCAAGCAAGGCTCCTGCCATCAGGATAGTCTCTGGGGAAAGCGCACACTGTAGGGCTGCCTGCGGTGCAGAACCATTCCACTGGTCCTCGGTCCCAGGTGGGTTATGACCTTGGCTGGGTAATGACCCAGGAAATATGGGGAAATGATAACCCTAGGTAGGAGGATTATTAATCTGGTTAGTCCTTTGATAACTTCAATACTATTGCTAGATTTTGTAATTGGGGGGGGGGCAATCCCAAGACAACTTATAACATATATGACTTTTGGGGGGGGGGGAAGATTATTGATGGTGATTATTATTTATTTTAAAGCATGCTCTTCATCTTGCCAGAGAGTTGGAATACAGCTTTTCCAAATGCCTAATGAGTGCTAAATCTGATGACTAATTTTTTTATCATCACTTCTCTCCTTCTCTTCGAGGTTTTTTTTTTTTAACCGCCCCCAATCCTCAGTTGAATTTTTTTCCTCATGGACTTAATGTCTTCTGTACCTACAGCAGCACCTGCTGGCAGTGAGCCGGAAAGACCAATTTAAAAAACCTTCCATGTCTGCTGCCATTAAACTCTGCCAAGCAATCTAACAAGCTGCCCCTTTTTTTCCTCTCTCCACCAGAAAGGTGACTACTTTTGGGTCTGATATATGATGGATGTTTATTTGGCAACCCAGGAATCCAGAGAATCACTATTCATTTAGCATGGTTGAGACTTTTTATTCAAACACCATTATCCAAATATTGAAAAACCATATATAAACATATAGCTAAATGGCCCAAGATGTAGCTTTCAGGTACGCTCTTGTACAAATACTGTATGTTCACAGAACAGAAATGGAGACATACCAACAAATGATTATGGCTGCAATCCTGAAGGTACTTTCCTGGGAGTAAGACCCATTGAACACAGTGGAGCTTACTTCTAAGTAGACATGGTTAGGATTGTGCTCTTCATCTCAATTTTGATAAGTTGATTTTAATCTTTCATGTCCAAAAGCAAAATGATTTGTTGTCATTATAGTAATCATCCAGCAGGGGTTGTATGTATCTACAATACAATACAATAAACCTTTATTAGGCATATATGAAAACTACATGGTGAACATCAATGCAATTAAATTATCTTACTTATCTTTTCCACGATACAGCTGGAATTTGAAATATATTATCTCCCTGTATAATGGTGGATTGTCTGCGACCTTGGAAGCATCTGTTACCGGGAATCTGACCTGTTTAGGTATTTGGGTTCTATATATCTTTGGGAACCCAGAATTGAAATGGACATGAAAGTGTATGTATGTATGTATGTCTCCGTTTTTATTTTGATGAGTGCTCACTAAAAAAATACATTGGCAAGGATCTTGTGGAGATCAGCTGGAAAGTTGCAATGTTGTACCTTTTAAAAAAACTAATTACGATGAACAAGACGCATCAGGAATATAATGACAGTTATGTTTTTTCATTGCTATGTAAATTTACCTATTTATGGCTTGTGATACAGATAATTCTGAAGCATGGTGCTTTCAGCAATAATAGGCAACTGCTGGGGAAAAAAGTCCATTTGGGGATAAAGCCTCAACTCAGAGTGAATGGTAAAAGCAATTTTTTAGTTCTGTTTGAAACATGTAAACAAGACCAAGCTGGCTGTCCCTTTCCTTCAGTAACTTCTTTCTGTTTGATTATTGAAAATGAAAGAAAGCTAAGATGCAAATTTAGAATTAAGTTGCTTGAGGGGCTTGTGCTTTTGCTTATGTTCAGTGCTATTTTATGGACAAAAGGTGCCGATACTCACCATGTAGAACTGTTTCCCAATCCTAGGCATGCCTATTTAGGAGTAAGTACCTTTGCAGGTTTACTCCAGCCTGGCAAGTTTGGCTAGGGTTGCAGCTGTAGCCACCTCCCCCATCCACTGCATGTGCCCTATCTTGAGGTCCACCACTTACTCTGCAGAAGCCCACAGGAGGAAAAGGAGGAGCAGCAGCAGTGCCTGGGGTTTTTGCTGGTCATAGACTCCACTGGGAGTCTATGCTTTTGCTGGTCATAGACTCCACTGGGGTTGATGGTGGGTTCAGGTATCCCTCTCCAGCCAGGCCCAGCTAAGTCTCTGGGTGTCCTTCACCCAGTGCTGCTGGCTATTGTCTGGCAGACAAAACGTTTCCAGTCGTGTGTACCGTCACATACTGCAAAAAAAATTGTTACTTGTTTGTAACAACAATCCTACTGCCTATTTATGACAAAGGATGTCACGATCCACTGCCAAAAGTGCTGTTGTAGAACTATAGCACTATAATGTTCATTGGAGCTTCTAGCGCAAATAGCAGGAGGCTCTGCATGCCCACTAGAGTGCACAGATTCACACAGATCAGATAAGGTGCTGATGGGGTCAGGATGTGGGCGGTTCAAGGGAATATCTTGACAGCATCAGCGTCAATCCCTATCTGTTTTTCTGTGCCTCCTGCCTCTCCTTGGGCTTAGGCCAAAAAGATAGTTTAGGTTCAAGATACCCACTGATGGGCCAAACCATTTACAGAAAAAATCAAGAAAAAAATGTGCAAAAAAAAAAATATTCCTTTTTCCAGGCTGCCCATTCCCCACCCATCTCCAAGGAATACAGCAGGGGAGTCCAAATGTAGGCCTGGAGACCAGATGCAGCCCACAATGAGCCACAACATGGCCTGCAGCAAGATCCCTCCTTCTGCCCCATGCGCAAGTCTTGTAATCCTCCAGTTCTCTCTCTAATATACTTTGGGCACAATCCAGAGTAAGGGCAGTGAGGAAACCCCTAGCTGGGCTGCCCCAACTATTCTGTATCCAGAGCAGAGAGAATGCTCGATCCAGAGAGTCAGGAAGCCTGGGCTGCCCTAGCTGCTCTACGGCAGGCTAAGTAGGCACCAAGTAAGTAGTGACTGGGGAGGGCTTGCACCTGAGGAGACCCCTCCTCTGTTCACACTGATCAAGGAACAGCTGTGATGCCGGCCTTATAAAGAAGCCCAGAAGTTCCTGACAACCAGTAACAGCTGCAGCATGAGAATGCAAAACAGCAGGATCTCTAGTGGAGGGTGGATGCTTGGAGTGGCCTGCTGTATCCCCAGGTTAGTGGGCTGCTGTAGTTGTTTCACATCCTGAGGTTGAGAGGCAGGCGTTGCAGATAGGCGGCCAAGAACTCAGATTTTTTTTGTCAACACTGCCATTCTTACTCTGGCTTATCTTGGACCCCTATACCTGCTCCTGAGGTGGTATAACTCTGAGGAGCTGGAAGAAGGCATTTCTGCCCTGGAAACAGGCTGTGGATACAGAGTAACTGCTCTGCCCTAGGCATTGCTAAACATTCCCTCATCATGCCTCTCCTGAATTGCCTCAGCTGCCCCAGTTAGGGCAGAGCAGGTCCACCTGTCTGGGGGCACCCTTAGGCTGCCCCAAGCCTTTTCCCAGGGTGACCAGATGCCAAACCCAAAATTCCTGAACACCAAAGCCAAAATTCCTACCCGCTTAATAAAATTGCCAAAAAATTTTTTGTTTAGATTTTTGAATTTTTGGCCATAACTTTTGATAGGAAGGAGATACCTCAAAACTGGTTTTTGCATTGGATTATGCTCTTCAGTACAAATCAAACGATATATGATATGATGGTGTACCATACACCATCGTGAAGTTCAATAATGAAGCCAAAATGTAGGACAATGAAACCAAAATGTAACCAACCTGGACAGGAGCCTAAAAATCTGGATAAACCTGGGTTTTTCCAGTCATATGATCACCCCCTTTTCCAGAGTAACTAAGGTGGAGCATCTTGCAGTTGGGTCAGCCCTGTGATAGATAGGGTAACCCAAGTGCACTTCTGGATTGTGCCCTTATATGTAAATTTATTCAAATTTGAAATGTAAATCATTTTCCAACAGTATTCGAGAGATACTGTGACCCTCCTGCCAAAATGTTTGAGGCTGCAGGTGTACTACTGGATCATACTAATCACAGGCTATAGTTATCAAATAACATTTTTCTGTGTCTAGCTTGTATATCATTGTTATTCAGTAAGAAAAGATAATGAAAACAATTTGAATGCATAAGGCAGGTAACACATTCTGTTTAGATGAAGGCTGAAATCCTAAAGGCACTTTCCTGGGAGTAAAACACATTGAACACAATGGGACTTACTTTTGAGTAGACATGATTAGGATTGCACCTGAAGTGACACAAATGTGATCTACAGCCATAGTGCTTAGATGTCCCAGGGGGAAAGTTGAAAACTCTTTTCAAAGCGTCTTTTGTTTTAGATGATAATGGGTATGGAATTGTGTATGAATCATGGGTAGGATGTAAAGAACTTAAAGTGTTCACATTAAATGTTTTGTTCTCATAAAAGGAAAATAAATTACAGTACTCTGCTTGCTGTTTTCCCTTGAAAAGCCATCAGAGAATAGAAAATGATCAAATTAACATTCAGTTCAAAATTGCCCGGAGACCATGACTAATGGTCGCATTGAATTGGTGAAATGTGCCAATTCCCTAGGAAAGTGTCATCTTCCAGATCATGATAGTTACAACTTTGGCACAAAATCTATTTTTGGAGACTGTGGCTGCAGTCCTACACACTCTTTCATGGGAGTAAGCCCCATTGAATATAATGGGACTAACTTCTGAGAAGTCAGTCAAAGGATTGCACCCTAAAGCCTCATTTATATTACAATTTTTATATAATATGAAACCTTTCTACATGCTTTGGAAAAAGCGTAGGGTACAAATGGTACCGGCTCCACTCAGAATCTAACCATGTCACCAGTAAAGTGACGCCTTTTGATATGACTCTTTGGCCAAAAAGTTTAGAGACCCCTGTTCCAATCTAGTCCAATTCAGCTAGAACAGTGGCTCTCAAATGGGTGGGTTGCAACCAGTGGTTGGATTCAAATAAATTAACAACAGGTTCTATGTCCTAATAATCTAAATTAACAACCGGTTCTATGTCCATTAAACAACATGTTCTATGTCCCATTAGTAACTTGTTCTCAGAACCAGGCGCTCATTAGCAAAGGGTTCTATGGAACCTGTGAGAACCCCCTGAGGCCCACCACTGGTTGCAACCCACAACCATGGAAAGTAATTGTCCCAGCCCCTTTAAGAGGTGGGGAGGGGAAATGCAGCAACACATATCTCAGGATCACTCTGCTACTGGGAATTGGAAGTGTTTTTGTTTCTTTTTAATTACCGGTAGCCAGTGCTGCAGTTTTGGAGGATCCACGGAGACCTTCACAGGGCTCCCCATACCTATTTCTCAAAAAAAGAAAAGGTGGAACAGCTCTGGTTTTCTTGAAGAAACCAGAAGTACCCATTTCTTTTTTAAAAATATGAAAAAATGGAGATCCCTGTGGACAGCTCCTTGGACTCTCCAGTGCTTGCTGCAGGCAAATTTATAAATCCTCTCCCAACCCAGGCAGCAGATTTCCCCTGACCTCCGTAGGCACACGCCTCCAATTAGGAAGTGAAAGTGCTGGCGGAGGTCAGGGGAAATCTCCGCCCTCTCAGACGCCTTCTAGGAATCCTTTCCTAACCAATGATCAGCTGCGTGCAGTCGATTTTAAAAAAATATTTCAAAAATATATTGCTTCTAATGTTCCCCCAGTGCCGCCAATCACCCTCCCACCCACCCCCAGAAGGCCTTATCAGACAAGGAAAGTTAAAAATTTTATTTTTAAAACATAGGACAAAATGTAGGACATCCTACATTTTGTCCTATACTTATTTTTTTTTAAAAAATAAAGATTTTCATGTGAAAATCTGGACCTTTGAGTGACCAGGTGAGGAATTTTGAATTTAGGTTCTGGTCTCCCTGCTTGCTGCCTTTTTTCTTTGCCCACACACAGTGGTCCCAATTCCTCTGTAGCAGTTTGAGAACAATTAAGCTACGTCATTCTCTAGGTTACACCCTGAAATCTCCTCTACAACCTGAGTCTTATCACACTTTTTTATACTTACCTAATCTTGAGGGTGTCACCCAACTGAACAACACTTTTTTCTTTACCACCAGTGTTTGCTGAGCCAGTTTTTCTGAACATCTAATGTTGCTTATCCAATGTCTATATTTTTTCCTCATTCTGTTTATTTTGTTTTCTTCTCCATACTATGTTTCAGTTTCAGTCATTTGAGTTTTCACAACTACTGTCTCCTGTTGCATTGCTTATAAAGGAACTGGACGCCTCTAAGTACATTATGGAAAAAACATTGCTTCCTTTTTTTGGCTCTTGCTTCTCTTCTCTTTTCCAGTCCAACCCATTTGCCAAAATTATGTCTCTGTTGAAGTTAATGACAACTTTGAAGCTTGTGGCAGGTGGAAGGACAAACTTTGATAGGAACTCAATTTTATTCATAGTGATTTGGGAAAGTATTTTTGGAAGTCCTGAGCACTTGGCTAATTTTGCTGCGGCTGGAACATGTATTAAAACTTCTTTATGCTACAATTCCAGCAAGCGTATGAGCTTTTTTCAATCATTCAGTGGATTCCTGGAAAGACAGGAATAAAAATTGTATCTGCTGTATCTACTCACAACCTTCATATAATCAGCCAAAATTCCCAATAGAGCAATTTACTATACAGGTTATATGTGATGAGCTCTTTCTACATGATCAAGAATCCTACAAAAGCCACTTCCTCTAAATGCAAATATATGCACATTTATTTATTTTCTCCTTCCACTCTCTATTTCAGTTTCAGTCATTTGAGTTTTTATAACCACTGTTGCATTGCTTATTGCTTCAGATAAACACATGCAGACCAAGAGAGGGTATAGCAGATACAATTCCCACCTTTGAGTTTATTTAATGTATCAGACAGGTGAGGTTTCTGAGGCTAGAGTAAAATGAATAATTAATTGTGGTATGCAAGAGTTTGACTCCAGAGTCCCTTCACCAAAAGCAGA
Source organism: Cryptoblepharus egeriae (assembly GCA_030015325.1). Lineage (NCBI taxonomy): Eukaryota > Metazoa > Chordata > Lepidosauria > Squamata > Scincidae > Cryptoblepharus > Cryptoblepharus egeriae. The sequence goes on from JAREYC010000004.1 coordinate 51,868,879, forward strand.
ATACAGCAACATACTTTAGCATCTGGCTCTGGAATCCTCATTTTGGCCCAAAAAGACCAATTTGACTGAATGTACACAATGGAATTTACTCAGTTAGGGAAAGAATGCTAAGAGGATTTCTAGGAGAAAGAAAGGGATCTGAAAATGTTAGCAAAAATGTATTTTTGTGCTGTGTGTCCCTGCAGCCTCATTAACAGGAACCAGAGAGGACTTGTGAGCTGCAGATCTGAATGCAGAACCAAATTCCTCTAGAGTTCAGGAATGTTTAGACCCAGGTGTTTTGCACTACCCGTTACATATATAAGGGACAGCTGCAAAGCTCAGTTCCAGATCTGCATATGAACTTTCCCAGTCCAAAGGTATTTGACTATGTGTTTGGCATTTGTCCATCTTCTATTATTTTCTGAAGAAACTCCATATATTGTGGGTGTCATTTACTCATACTTATCATTAACAGTGAAAATGATAGCATTTCAATAACTTTCTAGCAAAAAACCTATTAGCTTACTGAAGTTCTCAGAAGTGAATACAACAGAATATTTTGGCTTCAGTGCACAAGTTGTTGATCAGGTGGGTCTATTTATGCTTAAAAAAAAGAGTTATTTCCAAATGTTCATTTTTATTATAAAAATGATCTAAAATGCATTTAGTATAAAATGCAGATGCAGCCTATTTGCAGGTACAAAACATATGCCTGCTAATTGGCAGGGAGATGAAACATTTAAAGTTTTCCTAGATAAATGGAGGGTGGCTTTGTAGCCATACCAGTCACTTTCATAGTATATCAGTTCCTCTTGAATAACTTTTGTGCTCCACACATGAACTTAACAAACAGTTATTTTCTTTATTCATTGTCTGCTTATTGGTGTCATGCCCTCAGGATGACTCCTGGGGTGGCCTGCTAAGAGGGGTGATATAAGGTAGCTCAGAATAAAGTTTTTGTGTGTACTCATCAGTGTGTCCATGCACACATCTTTTAATTGCTCCTTTGAAACTGCCCATGCAGGGACAGTGACCAAGAATCTAGGAAGTACAGTATCTCTTGCATGGAAAGAATTCAGCAAAGCAATTTTCAGAGGTTCTTTACAAAGCAGAATTTCCTTGACTAATGGCTCAATCCTATGCAGTTGTTGCGCTGGCGCAAAAATGCTTTAAAGCATTTTGCAATAGTGCAGGGAGCTGGTGTGCTGGCAGGAAGGCTGTGACTTTCTCCTGGGTGCCAGCGGAGTAAAGGATGCCCAATTAAGTAGGCAAGGCCAGCGCAGGGGTGGAGGGAGGGGGAAGAACAGAGTCAGGGAGGTGACCAAAGGAATGAGGGGTGGGTCAATACTGCTTGGAAGGATTTGGAATCATCAGCATCAGTGCATGTAGGATTGACTTAATTCTCTCCAATAAAATCGGGGCAGGACCCTCTGTCCCATTTGTCAGTATGTGAACACAATCCCCCAAAATCGGGACTGTCCCTGTTTTTCAGAACATATGGCAACCCTAAGTGCATGCTGTATCCAGACCCTCTTCTCTGGTCTAATCTATTTTCACAAACCAGCACAGACTTGGACCAGGAAAAGAGCTAGCACACGTCTGAATTGACTTATAATGGCTGCTGGAGCTTACACTTGGACTAGAGGACAAGTATATTCCATGAGGAGACTTCCAGTAGCCAAAAATCCCCTATGAGATGCAGTGTAGCCCACACCATTGGGGCTCTCCTGGGTAATAGAGAGACCCTACAATGGGCATCTCCATATTCAGCTGGCAGAGAGTAAAACGGCTCCATGTCATGCTGGGAGGCAATACTGCAAAATAGCTGTCTTAAGCATCCCCATAGTGGGAGCCACAGCTTAACTCAGGAAAAGAGAATGAAAATCCCTTTCCCCCAAGGAGACTTCCAGAAGCCTCCCTGGCCCACTGGATACAGCAGTAGCCATTTTGGTGCCACCATACCCAGTGCTGCCAAGGGTGATAGATTGGGCTATAATTCAGTTGCCATGTAAATAAATTTGATATGTCAGTTCAGGGTTAAGTCATATTAAATGTACACAGGATACCTTCCTTTCCCCACATTTGAGTGAATAAGAATTAACTTTGTTCACACATTGCTAATTCAGTTTCCTGACAGATCTAATAAAGTTCCCAATTATGGCTTCATAATTTGGATACCTGCTCATTGCTAGTAATATGGTGATTCAGCTTGCATAAGTCACCAATAAATTGTCATAGATATATGCATTTTAGTTACTCTTGACCCTACATGGATTTGAACTGTGATTTTAGATGTGGCCAAAGTTCATAGACTGTAGTCCATTACTAATCTCCACCATCAGCGAATCATTCTTGATTAACGCTTTGAAGATTAAAAAGCTTTGTCAGTTGTGACTACTGATGTTGTTACTATTGATCAGAAACAACTTTGATCACAGACAACTGGAAACATTTCTTCAATCATTTTTTAAAATTGTACATCAAACTCCAAATAAGATGAAAAGTTAAGAAGAGATCTTTTGAGGGAGGCATCAGCATTTGAGACTGCTTTGTCATAATATCTGAGAAATAGCTCATCCTCCAGGGCCACTCATGTAAGAAGTGGCTCATCCTCTAGACTTCATAGGAACAGATAAAGGGAAACTTAATCATTTACTTTCTGGGAAAGAGTGTGCATTATATGTTGGAAAGAAGTTGGTATTTGCATTTATTTGTTTTTTTTGTCTGCTTGTTGCTTGTTTGCGTACTTACTTACTTACTTACTTACTTACAGTAGAATAGTGTAATCTAGCAGCTGGAATGTAACGCTGACAGAACGGCGGCTGGCACCAAACCTTGCTGCTGCCAGGGCAGCCGCTTAGAAGGCAAGGGCACCCCACCCTCCCCCCATAACAACCTGACCTTGTCCTGCCTAGATCCCCCCAAATCTTCTCTACCCCCTGGATCCCCCCAACTCTTCCCTGTCCCCTGGATTCCCCCCAACTCTTCCCTGTCCCCTGGATTCCCCCAACTCTTCCCTGTCCCCTGGATTCCCCCCAACATTTCCCTGCCCCCTGGATCCCTCAACACTTCCCTGCCTCCCTAAATCCCCCCTTCCTTGCCTTTCTGGATCCCCCTAGCCACCCACTTACCTATCTCTCCCCCATCCACTTTCCTATCTACCCACCCTGCTACTCACCTCTCTGCTTTGAGCTGCTTCACATGTGCATTGTTGGTGAAAACAGCTCTTGCAAAGATGTTTTCAATTTAAAAAGTACTATAACGTTGAAATTAATTACAGGAAAGCAATATGAATGTTTTTAGCTTTATTTTAACATGTCCTACATTTTTCCTACATTTTTGGGATGTCCTTCATTTTTTTAAAACCTGGGGTGGAATTTTGACTTAGATGACAAGAATTTTGAGGAATTTGGTCAGAATTTTGGGTTCAGCATCTGGTCACCCTGAGAGTCGTCTTCTCCATGAAGCAAACACATCAAAATTCATTCATTCGTTCATTCATTAGATTTATATCCCTCCTTTCACATTTGAAAATGCTGTCTATGGTTGCAGGATGAAGTGCTACCTAATGGTTCTAGAGTGCCCTCTACAAAGCACAGAGAAATAGAAGTCACAGTACATTTTCCTATCTTCTTTTTTCTATTTGTCTTTTATTTCCTAAGAAGTGTTTCTACAATATTTATATTATTGCAGCATAACCAGTGCTTGATTAGATGCTAGGATCGCAAGGATGGATGCTGTATTTTGTTTTAAATGTGTTTGCCAATAATTTTAGATGAAATGTCACTTGACTTTTTACTCCAATGGAAGTAGTGCTGTGATGCTAAGGAATAAGGCAATGGAGATTCACAAGATTTGATCAAATAACTGATAGTTTAAAAATATGTAATGATTTCTACAGGCCACCTGTTTATCCATTGGTTTTTTTTCTTTAGCCTTTCCCCTCTTTTTTTACTTGCTTCATTTTAAAGACAGTTGTAAAATGTTGTTCAACCCTTTTCCCCTTTCAACTACTTTTAGTTGCCAAATTTATTTACTTGGCAAAGGTTGCCAAAACAAAGTAGGGCTGTGGGTGGTGCAAGCGGTTAAGACGCTGTGCCTGTTAACCAGCAGGGCAAAGTTCGAGATCCAGGTCGGCCCCACAAGACAGGGTAAGCTCCTGTCCTTAAACCAGCTACAGCTGGATCCAGTCGTATTGGCTCTGCCTTTCCATTGGACTAATCCAGTGGCGTGGAGAGGGGGGATTTGCTGCTTAGGTAACAGCCTATCCTCCATAACAATCCAACCCAGGCTTTTGTGCTTCGCATGCAGCGTATCACCAAGCACGATACCATAGTCTTTCAAAACTGACAGAGGCCTGCTTATGTGTGAATTTTTGTAATTTGATTCAGCTTTCTTTTTGGGCAGCAAAATTTTCATTGTTCAAAATCTGCCAGGTGGGTCTGCTTCATTCTGTTCTGAATGATTCTGAATTAACATTAAGGCTGCAATCCTAATCTCTAGTTAAGTTGGACTCACCCCCGGCACAAATCCTGTGCTAACCTGAGGATATCACAATAGTGCTTTGACACTTCTGCACCACTACTGGGGATGGTTAGGCCAGTGCCCAGATATGCTCTTACCTCCCTACATCACCATGGGAATAGGAAAACCAATGAGTTGTGCTCACCTAGGTTAAGATTGCACTCTAAGTTCCAGTTGCCACTGAATTTCATCTTTAGAAAAACCTAATACATGCAGCTCAGTACATCTGTGGATCCAGTATCTATGGATTCTGTTAAACACAGTTCTGTACCCCATATCCCCTGTGCCTATTAGCATTGTTTAAAAATGCTCTGGAGTGAGTTTTTTTTACTGATCACTTTAAATATATAAATTTATAACACATGTAAGCAGGTTGCTGGTAACCTGAATGCTTGAAGAGACTCCAAGATTAACAGGAAGCAGGAACTACAATGTAGTCTCTTGAAGCATTCACATTAGTGTTGTGATGATTAGGGTCACAATACAAACCAGTTTAGGCTGGCCTGGAATTTGGTGTATGCTTGTGCAGTGCACTCCCCTTGGAGTGTGGCAGAATCACCTTGCAGTACTTTTGTGACACCCCCACGTTAGCACAGGACTTATGCCAAGGCTTAGACCAGCCTAACTGCAGGTCAGGATTGCAGGATAAGGGTCAAATATCCTTTCTCCCCACACAATTTTTGTGATGAAATCACACTCCTCTCACAGCTGCTTCCCCCCCACCCCCAAAAGGATAGCTGTGTAAATCTCAGTATTACTGATGAAGTGAAACTCATGAATCGGGAGCAGCAATTTGCTCAGGTGAAAGTGAATCACATGAACAAATTGCACAGAAATTTGGAAAGTTTCCTATAAGGTCACAAATGGAAGGTGGGGGTTTCTACACATCTCTAGTAGCATACTTTAATCCAGCAAGAAATGTTAAGATTAAGTCTCAGCACTACCAGACTATTGCGTAAATCCAAGGACATTAGTCATGCGTTGTCCCACTGGAATCAGTGAGACAAGTTAGTTATGACTAATATAAGTCTCATGGAAATTTAACTACAGGCTAAGTGTGGATGACTTTCTCTAGATTTAGGAATATCCCATCTTTCATGGCATCTCACTTAAATCTTTATGATTCAAATAGATTGATGAAGATGGGAAACATTTTAAATTTAATTCATAAATGCTGTTTTGGTCATTACAGCAGGGGTCTTCAAACATTTCAGTATTACAGGCAGCACAATCCAGCGCAACTAATCTGTCTACATAAGAGCCCTTGGGTTGCCCTATCTATCACTAGGGTGGAGCTACTGCAAGATGCTCCAGCCCAGTTACTCTGGAAGAGGCTTAGGGCAGAGCAAGGCAAGATAGGGTGCCCTAAGAGAGGTGGACCTGCTCTGCCCTAACTGGGGCAGCCTAAGCAGCTCAGGAGAGGCAAGTTGAGGGCATGTTTAGCATTGCCTAGGGCAGAGCAGTTACTCTGTATCCAGAGCCTGTTTCAAGGCAGAAATGCCCTCTTCCAGTTCCTCACAGATATACCACCTCAGGAGCAGGTATAGTAATGAGTAGACCCATTGGGGTCCATGTTAAGGCCTGAGTAAGAATGGTAGTGTTGACCAAAAATGTGAGTTCTTGGCCAGCCTAGCTGCAATCCCTGCCTCTCAACCTCAGGATATGGCACAACTATGGCAGCCCACTAACCTCAGGATACAGCAGGCCACTCCAAGCATCCATCTTGCACTAGAAGAACTGCAGCTGTAACTGGTTGTCAGGAACTGCTGGGCTTCCTTATAATGTAGGCACCACAGCTGATCCTTCTTCAGTGTGATCTGCGGGGGGTCTACTCAGGAGCAAGCCCTCCCCAGCGGTCACTGACTTAGTATGCTCTGGAGCAGTTAGGGCAGCCCAGGCTTCCTGACTCTCTGGATGCAGCATAACTTTCTGCTCTGGATACAGAATAGTTAGGAGAGAGCAGTTAGGGCAGAGCAGGTTGAACTTGCTCTGGATTGTGCCCTTAGACACAATATGTATTTTGTACATTTTCATACTGCCTTACCGAAAAATCAGTTTTATAAATGAATGAAATTTAAATAAGTGAATAAGGCTGCAATCCTAACTACACTTTCTTGGGAGTAAGTAGTATTGAACATAATGGGACTTAGTTCTGAGGAGACGTGCATGGGATTGCAGTTGAAGTTTTCATAGATCATTTTGTAATCAGCATGGTATGATTTCAGAACCAAAAAAATGTGACAGTGAAGTAATGCAGTGCTTAAACTGATAAAAGATGTACTGTATAATGAGTAAAAATGTGAAACATTAGCAAATGCTCTGACAAAAAAGACAAGTTGCTGAGAACAAAATAAAATTTTGTAGCAGACCCCCACACCCATCCAGGTAATTATAATCAGGCCATTATGCTTTTAAATACCTGGTGTGCTATTCAATTCAATTCACCTTTATTGCAGTCTCAGACCAGAATAAAAGTAATTCTGGTTCACACAAAGGGTTTTAGTAAATGGTTCTGTGTCAACCTGGAGGTCGGTTTCAAGTGGGGTACCCCAAGGCTCTGTCTTGGGCCTGGTTCTCTTTAACATTTACATTATTGACTTGGAGGAAAGGATATGGGGGAGCCTGATCAAATTTGCGGATGACACCAAGCTGGGAGGAGTAGCAACCACATCAGAAGACAGGAGAAGCCTCTAGGAGGATCTGGATAAACTACAATACTTGGTTGTAACAAATAGAATGAATTTCAACAGGGAGAAGTGCAAGGTTCTGCACTTAGAAAATAAAAACCAAAAATACAGGTATAAAATGGGGGATACTTGGCTTGGCAGCACAACATGTGAGAGGGATCTTGGAGTTGCCGTGGATCACAAGCTGAACATGAGTCAGCAGTGTGATGTGTCTGCATTAGGCTGCATTAAGAGGACTGTAGCTTCCAAGTCGCGAGAAGTTCTAGTTCCTCTTTATTCAGCATTGGTGAGACTCACCTTGAGTACTGTGTTCAGTTCTGGGCACCTCACTTTAAGAAAGATGCAGCCAAACAGGAGCAAGTCCAGAGGAGAGCGACAAGAATGATCAGTGGGATGGAAGGAAAGCCCTACGAGGAAAGGTTGGGGGAACGTGGGATGTTCATCCTGGAGAAGAGGAGGCTGAGAGGAGACGTGATTGCCCTCTTCAGATACCTGAAGGGCTGTCATAGGGAGGAAGGGGCTCATTTGTTCATAGCTGCTACTTAAAGCAGAACTAGAACCAATGGGTACAAACTGCAAGAAAGGAGATTCCGGTTGGATATCCGGAAAAAATTCCTGACGGTGAGGGCGGTTCGGCAGTGGAACTGATTGCCAAGGGAGGTGGTGGACTCTCCCTCACTGGGGATCTTCAAGCAGAGGCTCGACAAGCATCTGTCAGGGATGCTCTAGGGGGAGTTCCTGCTGCAGGGGGTTGGACTAGATGACCTACTAGGTCCCTTCCAACTCTATGATTATATGATTCTAATGGCCCAGGCTTACAAGCACATATCAATACATTTTGAGTATTTAAATTAATACTTCAATTAATATACTCAATTTACTTCAATTAATATACTCAATATACTTCAGTTATTATACTCCACATACTTCAGTTAATATGATTAAAGTAGATCAGTTTCCCTTTTCTGCCTCTTACCATCAAGATTTATAGTTAAATTAAAAGCTACTATTTACTGAATAGTATTACATGAATTACATGAATTAATAAATTCCTATTAAATTTTTTAAAATCAAATATAAAAGTTAATTGATAATAATGATAATCCAGATCCTTGGAAAGCTCCAATATTAAGAAGAAATTTCACCTTTAATCTTCTTTCTACAGGTGTTTATTGTAGCCAGAAAATTTTTTGCAGCCATAGGTGTAATGGTTGGGTTGGAATCTGATAACAATAAAAATATATAATGTTGACAAATATATCCTGGTAGCAGGGAAATAAACTTGAACTAAAATAAACTTAAACTATTGAACTAAATTCAATAGCGGGGAAATAAATTTGGCACCTATTTCTTTATAATAAATATAGACAGCAAAATAAATATGGATAGCAAAACATGTCCATTGGACTCAGTTTGTTTGGCCCCACAAGGACATAGCTGCTCTGTTAATGGAACTTTTTTATAATGGCTCTGTCACATTTAAAATTACCCTCAACAGGTATTAAAATACTAATTAAATACTATTTTAATAGTATTTTGAGAGTATTAAAATACTATTTGCATTATTTTGGCATACATTAATTAACCATTCTTCTGTTAATACTGGGCAGGATTGCTAATAATATCCTATAGTGGTCTTTGGCTCCTGAAATGCATTTCATCTCCAGTCCATGATAACATATCTGAATGTGAATTTCCAGATTCCAGCCAGCTAGCAATAAGAGGGCTTTGACCTTAAAATTAAAATATTATTTAGCATAGAATCATAGAATCATAGAGTTGGAAGGGACCGAGTATGTCATCTAGTCCAACCCCCTGCCTGCAGCAGGAATTCCCCCTAGAGCTATAACTATGATAGTTTCATTCCTCTTTCTATTTCTGTCAAAAATTCTAGCAGACTGCAATAGTCAGTTTAGTTTAGGGAACTATTATGAAATATGTTTCAATAACAGATTTACATTCATTTATTTAAGCCTCTAGAATGTTGAAACTTAGAATGTCCTCAACAACACATCAAAACATGGATCGGACAATTCCAGACCAGAATAGCAGACACTGCCATATGGGTCAAGCACTGAAAAGATTCCTTTTTATCAATACTGCATTTCATTGTTCATGTTAGTGAAAGGAAAAAAAAATCCTATGAACACAATGGCAGTCCTGTTTCTTGGCAGGGCTGAACATTCACCTAATGCTAGCAGTGCTTCCATAAATGCATTTTAGTTCAATTGGTAAATACTTCCAGGTGGCCAGCTCTCATTTTTGGGAGGTCAAGTTTGCAAAGATTAAATAGCAAGCAGGATTTCTGTAAGGTGCTATCAGATTGGAAAAAGAAAATGTAATTAAAACCAGCATTCTTCTGGAGATTAACTGAATCATTCTGCACTAATATTTTTTGGTAGTTATAATAATAATGGCTGTGGGTGGTGCAAGTGGCTAAGACACTGTGCCTGTTAACCAGCAGGCCAGGGTTCGAGACCCAGGTCGGCCCCACAAGACAGGATGAGCTCCTGTCCTTAGCCCAGCTCTGCGACGCCAGCTGGATCCAATTGTATGGGCTCTGCCTTTCCATTGGACTAATTCAGAGGTATGGAGAGGGGGGATTTGCTGCTTGGGTAACAGCCTATCCTCCATAACAATCCAACCCAGGCTTTCATGCTTTGCATGCAGCGTATGCAGCGCCAAGCACGATACCATAGTCTTTCAAGACTGAAGGAGGCCTGCTTTTTTTATAATAATCCACACTCCAAAGATACATTCAGTCCTTCTGGTAAAGATAAACAGGAATTAGCAATAGAATTTAAAAAAAGCAAACGAGAAGGGATTAATAGGTAAACCCAATAATATATCAGAAAAGGATGCAAGATACTTTTTGAGCCATTTTTCTAATAAATGGGGGATGCGAAAACATCCCATGGTCAACCAAAATATCATTTGATGGTAAAATTAAGCAGAAGATTTAAGATAGTGATTCCTATTCCAAAAATGGTCCTCCCAGTTTCAAGGGCCCTTTGTTTTGTCAAATGCTGCTAGTCTCTTGTTAGTCATCGCTGAAGAAAAAAAATCTAATGTACATATACACAACCAAACCCTGTTAGTTTGCTCAGCTGTTGTTGATGTCACTCTTGCCCACTAAGGGTAAGTTCCTGCAATAATCCCCTATTTTTTATTAACAGTGATTTGAAGGAAGCAGAAATGGGTGACATCATTATTCAAGAGAATTGCCTAACTTCAGCTTTAGTCAGCTTTGTAAAAACATTTCTCATATGTCATATGCAAGTGATTACTACTTCACTCTTTGACTGTCCAACCAATCACTCGTTTTTCCCATATATAGACCTACAAGATTCCCCTTGGGTCAAAAACACATCACAGGACTGATCTGTCCAAGAAAGAGATGCCTTAATCTACAGTAGTGACAGTTAGTGTAATCATCTTATTATGAAGCCCTCATATATGAAAACATTGATGGAAATTTGATTAATACTCTGGATTATATTAAATGTGTAAACTAATTTCGCTATCAGATACAATTTTCATTTTGTAAACCAATATCTAATGTTTGTGTTATGTGATAAATGCTAATTACTTAAATAAAAAAGAACTAGTGGAATATAAGATACTTAAATATAAGATAACTAGTTTACCTGTCATTGTGGGAATAAAATTTCAAGGATATTTGTGGGCCCTGGGCATAACTGGGCACTGCTGTATACCAGGCAGTGGTACTGGGCACCAACAAGGACCGGGGACTAGATGGTACCAGGTGGCAGTGGTGGGCAGTAGCGGGCAACAACAGACATCAAGTATCTCTAGCAGGCACCACCAGACTGCACCTGGCGCTGGGCATCCGTGGTCACTAAACATTGGGCATGAGCACCACTGGGAACTGTACCAAATTACAAAGTATTTAAAAATGGGCCCTATTAGAGCTAGTGAGTCAAATTAGTGGATAACGAGGCATGATCTGTATGATCATGTTGTTATCCATTGATTCAATCAAGGTATGAATATTTGTGATCCCCCCATTCTGTAGGCAGTCCAGGTATTGTGACATTGTGGCCTGCCAAAGTGGTACCCTCCTCATTACCCAAAAACAGAGAAGAGCATAAGAACACAAGAACCACCTCCACTGGATCAGGCCAAAGGCCCATCTAATCCAGCTTCCTGTATCATGCAGCAGCCCACCAGATACCAGGGGAGCATATATGACATCTGCATCCAGTTGCCATCCCCTGCATCTGGCATTTTCAAGCTTTTTTGTTTTTTCAACAAACTATTTGCTGGGTCACAAGTTGTGCAATATTTCTTGAAACTTGTGTGTGTGTGTGTGTGTGTGTGTGAGAGAGAGAGAGAGAGAGAGAGAGAGAGAGAGAGAGAGAGCTTAAAATGGGAAAATACACATATCCTTAATATACATATACATATGTATATACATATATAAATATACATAGCCAGCATTGCTTCAAGAAGCCCCAATAAGCAGGCTGGGACTTAAGGAAACAAATGTCATCTTACTCCAAGGAAACCTCCAGCCTGCTCAAATCTAGTACAAATGCAGCACTAACTGCTGCCACTGCCTCTGTAGCAGGTAGGATTAGTCTGTTAGGCAGCCTAGCAGGGTATAGTTTTACCTCTTTGGCTATCTTAAAATTGTTACAATTTCTTTAAGTGAAAGTGAACATCTTTTAAACTTCTCAGAATTTCCCCCTTAGGAAGACTAGATGATATTCCAGAAGAATATGCAGTCCAATTTTTTGACAAAAGGATCAGTATTTTTAGAAGCATTTTAATTTCTTTGGTACTTGATCATGTTTTCTACATATATTGTTCATTTTATATTGTACATGTAGAAGAGCATAGCTGGCTAGTCAGGCCTTAACTTGTAGTATTTTCAGAGGGCAAGAGAAGATGCAGATAAGCTGTATAGGATGAAAAGGCTGGAAGATGAGATATTAAGGAAGTGATTCATCTGTAATGAGAAATGAGAATGATGTAGTGACTGGCAGGTAGACAGGATATCATGAATGACCTAATACTCGCATAATCAAAGAGAAACAAAAAGTCCATTAATAGTTATGTGGGTTTTAGAAAGAGGATGCGATTAACAAAACAGGACAGACATAATTCAGGAAACCAAAGCACTCGGTTTGGCAAATGATTATTTGTTTGTTTGTTCCCAATATCTATCCTGCTTTTCCATGGAAAAATATCAAAAAAACTCACAGTAAAATGAAAATGTTACTTTCTGTTTCCTAAGTTTTCTTTGATTGAACTCAGAAATATTTTGACCTCACAACCCTGTAAAGTTAGGCTGACAGACAAAAGCTTTCTTGAGGCCAATTAAGCGTCATTATTTAATGACATTATTTGAACATTGGAGAGTCTGTTCCACAGATGCTTATGAGATTGTTCCATTAAGAAAAAATATAAGAAGGCTGTCCTAAACACATAAGAGACTCAGGCTGCAATCCAGAGCAAATTCAGTCTGCTCTGACTTAACTGCACTCTCCTAACTATTCTGTATCCAGAGCAGAAAGTTATGCTGAATCCAGAGAGTCAGGAAGCCTGGGCTGCCCTAACTGCTCCAGAGTATGCTAAGTAATTGACACAAGGGGAAGACTTGCTCCTGAGGAGACACCCCTCAGATCACACTGAACAAGGAACAGCTGTGGTGCCTACAGTGGTGACATGACTCTGCACATCACGTGGTGCGGAAGTCTGTGTGTCATCCCTGGGATGCGCCCCCCCCCCCACCTGGACTGCACAGTCACCAAAGTTGGCGCCTGCGCAGTTGTTTCTGAAGACAACTGGCTTCAGAAAGAGTACTGTGCAAGCACCATCTCTGATACCTGCGCAGTACTTTTCTGAAGCCTTTTGGCTTTGGGGGAGACTGTGCAGGCGTCAGAGTTGGTGCCTGTGCAGTACTCTTTCTGAAGCCATTCGGCTGCCACTCTGCCTCCTGAGTGAGGCCAAATGGCTGTGCAGAGGCGTGGACTTTCTCTGCTCTAAGGAAGTCTCCTCTGAAGCTGTTCGGCATGCTCAGTGTGTTTCTGCGCAGTGCACCTCAGATGGCCGTTCAGGCCAGCTCTGAGGACAAGTGGCAGCTTCTGGCTGATTCTCCGCCTTGGAGCAGGCCTGAATGGGGGTGCTGACGCCCGGGGCCTGCCAAAGGACAGTCAAACTCCTCCGGCACATCACCCCATACGGAGCGCATCCCCAAGGCAGCCCACACCAGCCGCACAGTCAAACTCCTCCGGCACATCACCCCATACGGAGCGCATCCCCAAGGCAGCCCACACCAGCCGCACCAGTCTGGTGACGCCACTGGGTGCCTGCCTTATAAGGAGTCCCTGATGAGATGCCAGTACATTCTACAGTGAATACAAGGGGCTTCCTGGAGTGGCCTGCTGTATCCTGAGGTTTGTGGGCAGCCGTAGTTTGTTCCATATCCTGAGGTTGAGAGGAAGGGGTTGCAGCTAGGCTGGCTAAGAACTCAGATTTTTGGTCAGCACTGCCATTCTTACTCGGGCCTTATCATGGATCCCTAAGGGTCTACTCATTACTATACCTGCTCCTGAGGTGGTATAACTCTGAGGGCTGGAAGAGGGCATTTCTGCCTTGGAAACAGGCTCTGGATACAGAGTAACTGCTCTGCCCTAGGCAATGCTAAACATGCCCTCAACTTGCCTCTCCTGAGCTGCTTAGGCTGCCCCAGTTAGGGCAGAGCAGGTCCACCTCTCTTAGGGCACCCTATCTTGCCTTGCTCTGCCCTAAGCCTCCTTCAGAGTAACTGGGCTGGAGCATCTTGCAGTTGCTCCAACCTAGTGTTAGATAGGGCAACCTAAGGGCTCTTATGTGGACAGATTAGTTGCTCTGGATTGGGCTGTCAGAGTGCAATCCTAACCAATTTAGGCGGACATAACCCACCTTTCTTCCCATTCCCATGGTGGTGTGGGAAGGACAGCACATGCCTGTGCACTGGCCTAATTCTACATGAGTGCCTTATGGCCCAGTGGCACTGAAGTGTCCCAGGACAGCATGGGACTTGTGCCAGGACTTATGCTGGCCTATCTGAGGATTAGAATTGCAGTAGGAGCCCAATCCTACACTCAGAAATCCCATTATAGTCAAGGGGACTTTCTCCCAGGTAAGTATGGAAAGGATTGCACCCTGAGGCTGCAATCCTAGCCCTCAGTTAGTCCAACATAAGTCCTGGCACAAGTCCTGTGCTGTGGCCTGGGGGTTTCGCAAAAGTGCCATAAGGCATTTCAGTCCCACTCCTGGAGCATCAGGCCAGTACACAGGCATGTGCCAGCCTCCGCATACCACTTATGTTGAGGATTAGGATCGCAGACTCAGTCTTCGGACAATGCAGGCTCTTTGGCCTTGTAATAGCACAGCCTTTATCGTTGGTCAGAACTAGCAGGGCAACCTATGGGGGACACCATACTAGAAGTTAGAAACATACTAGAGTGCCACTGGAAAGAAAGGGCAAGGCCTCCACTCTGCTATTCTGATGCACTCTGAGGTGGCACAAATATTTTGCAAAGAACTGTTGTTTTTTGAGAGACTGTTGTGAAGAAAATAATTTAAAGGGCATGCACTTCACCTTTCTTTTTCCTGAACCACTATTTCCCAAACCTACTACTCTTACGGCACAATATTACAGCATTTCCTCAGAGGTTCTCAAGGAGCCCTTATCATTTGTCTTAACTGCTATTTAAGTTACCACTGCATCATTTGTGCTCAACTGAGCCAATCATACTCTGGGCAGTAATTTAGCATTATTTCTTGACCTTTGCAAAAGTTATTCAGTATCAGAGATGTGCTGTATTTGGCAGCTGGGGGGGGGGGGGGGTGATGGAATTGATTCTCATGTGTGTTCACTGAGGGAGAACCTTATGTCGTACAGCTGAGAAAAATGGAAGTTCTCTGGTTTTCATCCAGGTTTTGAACACTGGTATGTGTAAAAATTCACCAAAGATGATTTTTAAGGCTCTGGGGCCTTAAAATTCCCCTAAGTTTTGGTAACAAACATGTATAATCATGAACTTGTCTAGCTGAGCTTGGTGATATGATCTAACCTCAGTGACTGTTTGGTATTGTATTATTGTATGAATTTTGTAATAGTGAGACTGAGATTGCAATCCTATCCACATTTATTTGAGAGTAAAGCAATGTTGGGAATTCATCTCAAATTATTTAGACTTGAGTTGTGATTTGTATTTTTTGCTGACTCGCAAGACACACCTGAGAAACACTTGTGTCAGGGACCTGGTGACTTGACATAAAATCAAGTCTTCCTATATCGGGGCGGGGGTGTGTGTGTGTGTGCTTGCTTACTGCTCTTGTGATGTGAAAAACCTTATAAGGGGACCATCATTCAAACCAGGCAACCAGCAGGGAATTCCAGCCACAAGGCAGGGAAGGATTAATGTGTCCTTTGGGATTAATGTGTCCTCCAAAACAATGCTCTGATTGCAATGTGACATCATTTAAAAAATCATACAATATCTTTCATCAATTTTATTTAACTTACCCTACAATCCAGAGTAACTACAGGAGCACATAAGAGACTTTACGTGCATACGTAGTTACTGCACCACCTAGTGAAAACCTATGGGAGATTCATATTGCAATCCAGAGTAAATTGTTCTTACACTGGAGCAAGGACTCCCCATAGTTACTCTGGATTGCCCCCTAAGGCTGCAATCCTAAAGACTCCTTCCTGGGAGTAAGACCCACTGAACACAATGGGGCTTACTTTTGAGTAGGCATGGGTAGGATTTTACTCAGATTTTTAACTAACAAGTTTTATTTTTTAATCACAGAACAGTTTTAGGTAGATTATTTCAGAATGCCATTCCTTAGACAGTTGAAAACCTGGTTCTGATCAGTTACCTAAATTTATGAATCCACAGCTTATATCCATATGTTCTTGTACCCATGTTCTTTAAGATTTAAGTCTGATGTAATCCCTTTGATATATATATAGTTGCAGGACTAGGCCAAATGAGCCCAGTCAGCTTTTCTAGCCTCATGAGACTGGTTCTAAAATCCTTTGATCACTCTAGAATTTAGAATTCTTTGTACTCTGTACCACCAATATAAATTCATCAGTTGACCCAAATCAGTGAGACAAATCCAAACTTCCTTATTTTTTTGAGTAAAAATGTACCTATTTAGTATAATAATCAATGTAATATATCAAGAAAAATAGGATGTTTTACTGTACCCTTTCCTCTACTATATGCTTGATATTTTTTTTGGGGGGGGGGGAACATGGGAGAAAATAAATTTCCAAAAAAATAAACTGCTGTGTGAAACAGCATAAATAGGAGTCATTGCTAAAGATAAGGCTGAATGGTCTCATGCTTCCCAGAATGCACGACTCCCTCTGGCTAATATAACTGTCAATCATGCCAGGACAAAGAGTGCTGTTGTCTGACATGCAATTCAATTTTCTGACATTAAAAATTCTATCAAATAAAAATTTTAAACATTCCCTTCAATAAATGTTATTCCATAGGTTTCAGTATTACATGGTTACTGAGAACACGTTTTAACTGTGAGGATACATTCTTCTTCTTTAGATATGTGTGTATGACTAATGCAAAGTGTCTTAACCTGCTGCTGAAGTTTAAATAAGCCTCCTCCAACTGGCAAGGAGGGCAGAATCAACTAGCAGAATCCTTTGGGTGCAATCCTTGCACTTTGACTGCAATCCTAAGCACGTTTATTGTGTTTTATGGGACTTACCCTACAATCCAAAGTAACTACGGGTGCACGTAAGAGACATTACATGTACCCACAGTTAATGCATCAACTAGTGAAAACCTATGGGAAATTCATTTTGCAATCCTGAGCAAATTGTTCTTACACCAGAGCAAGGACTCCCCATAGTTACTCTGGATTGCGCCCTTAGTCTTAGGAAAGTGTTTATATGATTGCAGCCTTTGTGGTACAAGACACGCCACTGAGCACTTGGTGTCTGGAAAGCATGACACATTTTTGCACCAGATTTCTTACTGGATTGTTAAGTTGCAAGGCTGTCTTCAGCTTCCTCCTGCTCACTGTGTATCTTACTCTCACCAGATCTGCCCTTATATATCCAATAAAATTTACAGGTGCAGTAGTGTTGAATAGTACTGTTGAATCATCCCTATGGCCCCCAAAGGCAGAGATTTACACCCCAACCCTCACTAAACTCAACCAGCCTGCTGATGCAAAACATTTGTTGAGATTAGGAAATAACCAAGGAAACTGCATCAAACTGTTGCATCTCTTTAGCCCAGTTACCTTTCCCAGTTCCACCACTATGCTCAGTGGCTTCTTTGCTTCCCCCCAATTTATAACAGGACTTCAACAACTGTATTTCATGGCTCCTGGAGCCATTGAGCATGCTCAATTTGTATCAGGCTGTTTAATTTACAAATGAATTTACGTATGCATATCTCTGAGGATGAACAAAAGTCTGTGAGTATCCTCATTTCATGTACAAACCTGATCACCTGAATTTGCCACTGGTACATTGACACTATATCTGCAAAGAGTTCTTACCATTCAGCATAAGAACATAAGAAGAGCCATGATGGATCAGACCAAAAGTCCATCTAGTCCAGCTTCCTGTATCTCACAGTGGCCCACCAGATGCCACATGACACCTGCATCCTGGTGCCCTCCACTGCACTTGGCATCTAAAATAAGGTGGTAGCACATACCTGTCATAGCTTGTAACCTGTGATGGACTTTTCCTCCAGAAATTTGTCCAGTCACCTCTTAAAGACTTCTAGATTCCATCACCACATGTTATGATCAAGAGCTCCACAGATGAATTATGTGGTGGGTAAAGAAATTCTTTTGCCTGACCTAAATTTCCCAGCAAATAGTTCCCCTAGTTCTGGTGTTGAGTGAGAGTATTATGTATTCTATACTTAATACTGTGTAGTAACTATATTCCATAGTGAAAGGCTCTGATTGGAACTCTGCTATGTTGAGTAAATTAAATCTGTTCAATTCCAGCAGAATATCTATATTTGACATTCTTACCTATTTAGTGTCTCATCTTGAGCTGCAGTGGCAATTACCTGTTTAATTTTTTTACTTGTACTGTGTAGAGGCAGTGCTTATGTTAATTCAGATTGACATTTAAAATGTTCTTGTTTTATTGCTGGTACCATAACTACTTCTGGTTTATCACTGTACAGAAGCTAGGTTGCACTAAGTGTTCACTGTACTTAAAGCCACTAATTATATATTGTTTACACAATATAGTAAATCAAAGCTTCTCCCACAGACCCCTTGGAAAATAAATCTCTTGTAGTCTGATCCCTAGAAGAAAGGCCCATTAATTGTTCTGTAGCCTACAGCAGTAGTGGTTCAGCAGTTAAGACACCAGCTGTCAACCAGCAGGCTGGGTTTTGAGTCTTGGGTGCTACAAGATGGAGTGAGCTCCTGTCCCTTTACCAGCTCTTGCCAAAATAGTTTGAAAACATGGAAATGCAAATAGACAAATAGCTACCACCCAGTGGTGGGCTCCAGCAGGTTCGCACCTACTCTACAGAACCGGTTGTTAACAGAGATAGGACATATAAAGTTTAAAAATAGCCATTTAAAAGTGGCTGCCAGATGGGCAGAGAACCAGTTGTTAATTTCTTTGAAGCCCATCACTGGTACCACCTTAGTGGGAAGGTAAATAGCATTCCATGTGATGGGTACCCATTTGTGGGTAATCATGCCAGCCTCATGACCACAGAAGCACCTTTGGACAATGCTGGCTCTTCTGCTTAGAAAAAGGGATAAGCAACATACTCTATTGTACACAACTGATAGTACAACTATAGTACATGACTATCAGTACAACTTGCAAGGGACACCTTTAGCTTTAGCCTACAGCTTTGGTATTCTAGCCCATTTAGCATTAGTAAATTTCCTCTGATTTTATTCTCAGTTAAATAATTCCTTTGCTTCTGTTCAAATGTCAACCAGGACCCTGCAGATTAATATAGCACATCCTAATGAACAGTCATCTTTGAATGAAAGAATCAGGGGTGTTTACTTATAGTCCTCCTAGAATATGGTTCTTTGGCAAATAATGTTGTTATCCAGAATACTGAGAGAATGATTTCTTGAAAATTTCCCAGCCTCACATGTGTGCATCTCAAAGCTCTTCTCCATGGTAGCATTTACATGGACTAGTCATGTTCAAAAAATATTTCACAAACTACACAGAGGCAGACCCAGGTTCTTCTAGTCTAACATCTACTGAATATTCAAAATAAATATTCATAGGAAAATATTCAATATAAAGAGGAGAATTTGGGGTATTAAATTCACTTCACTCAGTGGCTCCCCCCTCTATATTTCCCTACAGAAAACAACACTGAGTGAGTCTAGGAGGAGAGGGAAAGAGATAACCAAGTTACAAATCTCCTGACTTGTATCAGAAACACAAAGACAATCCAGAATAAAATCTTTCCACTGATTTTGTATATTGTAGCTAACCTAAAACTGATGAACTCTTTCTTTTTTAAAAAGTTCATGCTGTAAGCAATATGAACTAATAACTTAGCTTTCCCTGAATACTCTCTGAAATAGGAATTCTTAGATAAGTGGATGACCTTAGAAAAATATCAGTAAAAGCTTTTGTGTGTATGTCTCTGTCATAGTTGATAAATGGCTCCCTCAAGATTCTGGATATTTATGAAATACCTTCCATTAGCAATAACATCATTTGTTGTTCTCCTTTAACTCACACAACTTAATTACAGACAAACAATATGTGACCATGGATTCCTTTTTACCTTCCCTTCACATCAAGAGTGTTTTGTTTTGTTGTTTAGTAACTACTGAAATTAAAATGGTAGAAATGCTTTATGACACTGACCCCTAAATACTTTTTCCATCATAATGTTTCTTCTGATTTTTGTCTCAAAATGATTTCTCTGCTCCAAGCATCTCTTTCTGTATCTTCACATACTAGGAAGGAAACTACTTTCAGACCAACAATTACAGTCAGTGTCTATCTGTAGCATTCTATCGGCTCAGAATTGGTGCAACAGGCTGTATTTTATTTGTTCTGATTGATTTTACCTCGCTTATAAATAGTTCTTTAAAGCATTCAAAGCATTTCATATATAGTATCTCTGTACTCCTTCCAACATAGTATCATCTTCATCTTGGAGGATATATATAAGGGGCGTTTCCCATTTGCATTGCAGCCATATGGCTTTGTTTGCTCCCTGCGACTGGAATGGCTCTGGAGAGGACAGGCCCTTTGCACAACCCATCGAAGAATGACTGCTCTCCCCCCTTCAGCTACACCACTGATCATTATCATGCTCATTTTCAGTTGAGGGACAGTAAGGTTGCCAACTCCTGGATGATAAAGTTTTGATTTTTAGATGGAACTAAAAGTGCAATATAGCGCAGGTCCCCTGAGACACTTTGTGGTGTTATACCTCTGCTGGTGTAATGAAGTCCTGTTCTTCTTAGGGAACAGGGGTTGGCCTGGTAGGCCACTTTCCCTGCTGCATTTCAGCTAATTGCACTGCCTCCTCCAAGGTCAATGGCTCATGGAACAACATCCAATTCTTTTTTCAAGGGTGCAGCACAGTCACAAACTGCTCAGTCATGATGAGTTTGAATGGCTCCTCTTTGGTCTGGTCTGTGGGTTATAGCTGCCTTAGGCCATTTTCCTGTACCTTTTGCCAGGAGACATGGGCATCATCACTGATCTCCAGGTCCCTCAGCCTTCAGCAGTATATCTCTTTTGTGATATTTAATGTCCACAGAATTGTGGCCTTCACCTGGTTGTAATCATTAGCATCCCTCGGAGACTGGGTGTCCACTGCTTTTTGTGCAGTCCTGTTTAGGGATGGGGTCAGGATTTTGGCCCATTGTTGATAAGGCCACCTGGCCACAATAGCTACCCACTCAAATGGGTGGCCACAATAGCTACCCACTCATCTTCTTTTATCATTTTTGGCACCTTAAAAAGCATGGACCACATTTCACTCCTTGTGGTTCCTCTGGATATTTGCCCCACCAGCTGTCCCAGAATGGCTTTCTGTTGCCCAACAAGCATGTTGAATGTTTGCTGCTGCTCACACTCCATCATCTCATCCATCATGAGGAGGCATTCATCACTGCTCTCCTCCCCTTGGGCCCCGTACACCATTATCATGATCCCTGCTGGTCCTCCGCCTCCTATCTTTCCTCTTCTGGCGAACTATCCTGTAGCCAACGGGGGCAGGGGGAGAACATCAACATGTTCCCTAGGATCGTGGTCCTGCAGGGAAAGGGAGCTATGTTTTCATTAAACAAAGGTGCTGCCCACCGCTTCTAAATAGTGAAAGTTGCAATTGAGACAAAATCACAAGTTGCACTTCTGGTTTGACACAGTCAAACTTTCACCCTTTGGAAGCCCTTGACGTACTCTGCAGAACTCCCCACCTCTAGTCCCCCTTTCTCAGCAGGGGGACAATCCTGGGGATGGCGTTGCTGCACTAGTCCCTTCCCTGAAAAAGATTTGCTTAGGGAGTAAATCTCCCCAAACATTTGCGTGCCACTGCCTTAAGATATGTTTGCACCACTGAGTGAGGAGGGAGGCTGGTGCACAGATGTGTGCCAGCCTCTGTAAGCTGACTCAAGCCTTGCAAGGTTGGCCAGTGGGTGCAAAACTAAAAATCATCTCAGCACCAAGGAAAGGGCAATGCATCTCCAGTGTAAAGGAACAAACATTGCCTTACTTTGAGGAGACCTCTCACAACTGCAAGAAGCACCATTGAAATGGCTATACCAGTGCTGGAAAGTTAGTTAGGACTGCACCCAACAGTGTCTTAATAAATGGACAGTGTAATCCAAACTTACCACTGGAACAGATAGGCTGGTTTATCCAGTGCAAGTTTTGAGACTGCTGTCATGCTGCTGTGGGAAGGGGAGGCATGTCCCCTTCACCTTTACCTTTGGAGGTGGCCTATGTCTGAGCAGACTGGAGCAGCCAGAGGGCAGCATAAGGGCCGGTCCAAGGCCCACCTCCCATTTCCTCTCCTGCCTGGCCATGATCCCTTGTACTGGCCTAAATTGTTCCTGAGGTTGCACTCTTTATTCTATTTTCAGTTTGAAGATGTACTGTAGGGTGGATGTGAGAGGAAAAATGTTCTACAGTCTCAGAAGAAGACAAGTCTGTAACCAAAGCTAGCATTAACCTTGTAATTTATCAACTGTAACAAATTACAAATCAGGCCAGTATCTCGGAGCTTCAGGAAGAAAGTTAAACAGCAAGCCATTTGCCTTCTTATACTTCAACAATACAAGAGGCATTTACACTATTAAGACAAACATGACTTCTTTTCTAAATAACAGTAAAACACTGGGCCAGATTTCATCTTTCATACTGAAGCACATTAAAATTCCAAAATGGGTAAATTTTTGTCAACTATATAGAGTACTTGTTTGCTGCTCTCTATCAGAGCTCAGGACTCCAAGGCTTTTTTTATTACTGATAAATCAAGGTACAGTTTCAGTCTTCTTTGAAAGGCTTCTTTCTTTTGTTCTTTTTTCTTCACAGATTTCCTCCTCTTGGCATAATTCCTTATCCTTAAATAGCAAGGTGGTTAAAGTGACCTTGGCAATTCCCCCACTTTACTTGCCTTGTTCTGAGTGCGAAGATGACCTTAATTACTGTACTGCCTGTGATGGCTTGTTCATATTTATAATATTTGAAAAGCAGCATTTATCTTGTAGATTTACAATTCAGACTAGTTTAGAATAGAATTAACTATTACAGGTAGTGCTGTGAGTAGAATTTATTTCAGGTGCCACTGCAAAGTATCATCACATTGCCATATGATGAATGGTTGTTAAGCTACATGGCTTTCAAAAAGGATAGGAGAAATAAATTGAGAGTAGTTCTATCAATTGGGCTGCAGTGGCTTACTGGTTAAAGGCGCTGTTCCCGTCAATCTGAAGATCAGCAAGTCAGCAGTTTGAAATCCAAGTACTGCAAGATGGGGGAAACTCTTGTCTTTAGCCCAGTTCCTACCTAGCAGTTTGAAATCATGTAAATGTAAGTAGATAAATAGGTACTACCTCAGTGGGAAAGTAACAGTGTTATGTGTGCATGCAAGCCACATGTCCACAGAGGTGTCTTTGGACAAAGCTGGCTCTGGCTTAAGAAACGGATGAGCACCACTCTCTAAAGTCAGTCACGACTAGCAGGGCAACCTGCAGTGGACATTTTAACCTTTACCTTCGTCCTATCAATGCCTCTTAGTAAAGGTGTTTGGAAATTGCTTTAATTATGTTATTCAAAAGTAAGCCATTGTGTTTAGCAGGATTTAGACTATAGTCCTATCTGATAGCCCAATCCTATGGTTTCCTACCAATGAGGACAACAGTGCCCCCAATATGACAAATGCTGCATCCTCTGGGGCCAGGAATTCAGCACCAGGTATCCTCAGAGTAAGGGAGCAAACATTCCTTAACCCCACCCATGGCGTCTAAATAGTGAAAGTTGCAATTGTGATTAAATCTGAACTGTGGATTCCCCAGTGGATCTCAGATCTGCACCTGCAGGCATAGTACCAAGGAGACACATGTCATGTTCCCCCACCTGGGAGTGGTGTTAGGCTATGGTAGCAGAGCTTGCCACCATCTCCACCCCCTTTCAGCCCTTTCTGTACCACCTTGCTGGTGTTGAATCCCACCCGACAACCACTAGAGCAGATAAATGTGGGGGGAAGGTGGCAGGAGGGCAGAATGGAGGCAGGGAGGGGTTTATTCAAGGCAGCAAAAGAAGGAATGGATGAAGGGCCTCTGCAATATCCTAACCTGAATCCTGGACCTTAAAGCCCTACGGGTCTTTCATCTACTCAGTCTTGTTCCAGTGATTGGCACAGATCCAAATAATTCCTTTAGGCAGGCTGGGTGCTCAAACCTCTCACATTTACTTGGGAGTAAGCTCCACTGGATAGGATTGGGCTCTAGACTCAATATAGGGTAAAGGAACAAATATTTTCTTTTGCTGAGGAAATTTCTGGCCTGCCCAATTTGGCAAGATCTGTGCAGCCACATTGTGCTGGTGCAGAATAGGATTTGCCCATGTGTATTTATAATCCTATGGGCATCAATGTTTAGATTACATTTCTAGTTTTTGCTTTTTCACACAACAAACTTCAAGATCAAAGCCCTCACTTAGAATGGTGTCTTTATATGTGAAATTGACAGCTTTATTTCTTACTTCATTCTTAATTATTTCTTTCTTATTATTTCTTTCTTAATTGTGTGCTATATAGTTTTTTTCTTTCAGGGGACATTTGGGTGTAAGCTTGATATGTAGTGGGGAAGACAAGTTTCTGATTCCTAAAATTTTTTTTTAACTTTCATAATTGATAAAGGACAAACACAAAATGATGAGAGTTGTTAAAATCAGAAACTTTAATTAAGAAGAAATGCTGATTAATATAACAAGTTGTTTAACTTAATGTTTGAGCTCCCTCTACTGGAATAGAGTGAAAGATCCAGTTGTCAGAAGTTCCCATGCAATGTTCATTTTCTATCAAATGTGACTTTTGTTTCATTTTGAATTCAGTTAGTAAACATGATTTTGCCAATCCATGTCAGCAGAGATTCCAGATCTGGCCTTCACAGGCTGTGTCCTTGCATCAGCTTAGTCAACTCACAAAAGAGGTGCAAATGTACCTAATGGCACTTTGAAACATTCCTGGGCCAGTTCAAGCAACTTTCACTGGCCTAAGTGTGAGACAGGATTGCACTCTTAATTACAGTATCCTCTCATATCCATGGGTCCCATATTTCTGGTGTCACTTATCTATGGTTCACACATGTCCCCTATCACACCAGTATACAGTACGTATTTTTGTGGATTATAGGTATACCCACAGGGCATACCACAGGGTTCCATTAGTGGAAACTTTGCAGATACCAAATTCCATCTGAAATCAAATCACATGGATTTTGGGATCTCGAGTCACATCCATACATTTGTGCTGCAGACCTGACACTGCTGAGCAGAGTAGAAGCTTGACAAACATGAAGTGTTTTGATATCACATGACATGCTGATAATCAGATAATCATATCAGATAATCATCAGATAATCATATCAGATAATCATCAGATATCAGACATCAGATAAACATATCATGTCACCATCAGTACTTCACAGAGCTCCACAGTGAAGATGGGTCATGGGGTGGGAGAGTTCAAGAATCACAGCCTTAGATTCAATGAACTTGATTTTATTCTGTTGAGATTTGGAATATTTTGTTTCCAGTTGCCAGCTATTTGAATATTAAGACTTGCTTTGTGATTTCCAGTTCTTATCGTTCTTCAAGGTTTTCATATCCTGAATATATGTGAGCTTAACTGTATCTAATGAAACAAAGACTCTATTATTATGCTATACCTGTACTAATATTTATCAGATCTGTAAAACAAAATATAGCTATAAATAAATATTGTTTCAATTTTCAACATTATAATTTACAATGTCTCTTTATACTGTGGTCATAAAAAAAGAAAAAATAATCATCTTGCATCTTGGCTGCAATCCTAATCTCCAGTGGCCAGCCTAAGCCCTGGCATAAATCCTGTGCTGACCTGGGGATATCATAAAAGTGCTGTAAATTGCTTCTGTGCCAATTCTGGAGAGAGGTTAGGCAAATGCACAGAAATACACTTGCCTCCCTACTTCACCATGGGAATGGGAAGATCGATGAATTGTGCTGACCTAGGTTGCACCCCTCAGGGGCAATACTAACCAATTTAGATATGGCTTTACCCACCTGCCGTATCTTCCCATGGTGGTGCAGGGAGGATGGTGTATGCTAGTGCTCAGGCTTAACCTTCCCCCAGTAAGAGGGAAGAAGTGCCTTAAAGCCTATGGTAGGCTTCAGGGGGTTCTCACAGGTTCTGAAGAGCCCTTTGCTAATGAGCGCCTGGTTCTGAGAACCGGTTACTAATGGGACATAGAACCTATTGTTAATTTAGGTTATTCGGACATAGAACCTGTTGTTAATTTTGCTTATTAGGACATGGAACTTGTTAATTTATTTGAATTCCACCACTGCTTACAGCACTTTTGTGACACCCCCAGGTCAGTGCAGGACTTATGCTGGGACTTGCCTAATTGGAGGTTAGGACTGCAGCCTGTATGTCTTTTAAGTGTTTCAATAGCTCAGATTGGACATTACTTCTTCCCAGTACTGCCCATGTAGAGAGGAGAAGATGCTTATCTATTAAGTGCATTACAGCACTTAATGAGGAAATTACATGAGGAACTTGCAGGGAAGAAAAGATTATCAACTGCTCTATTCTTCCTGTTGTCTGGAGTTTACACAGATATGTCTAGTGGCGTAGCTAATGATCATGTAGCATGGTGCAAAGCTCCAAATGTAGCTCTGGAAGTGGTCACAACCAGAAGTGATATGTATTTTAAAAAAGAAAATTGGGGAAAAACCTGATTCCTCCGTAGCAGTTCACCACCCATTTGCTCTACTAGTGGCATAGCTAAAGCACTTGTTTGCTATCTGGAGTCAAAGAAGATTTTGCTTCCCCTTCTCCCCACAACAACAAAATCAAATTTAAATAAGTAAAAAATGAAAATTCTGTCCCTTATTGCTTAGGGAAACTGCGTTGGAACAAAGATGAATGGTTGTTCTTTCCCTGCTAAATAGAAGGGGAGCATCACTTAGAAGTGATTGTAATACCCAGTTAGTATGGGGTAACTGTTTTATGATATATGTACTATATATGATATATGTACTGAGAACCGATTCATATTAACACCTTATTAGTTCCATATAGTACCATAATTACATCTCATTGGCTCTCACAGCCATATTGGGAAGTTTGAGTTAAGAAAATCCACTTTTGTTCCAGTGGCTTTTGTGTTTTCATTTTCTGGTTAATTGGTCATAACTTTTGATAGACTATAGATATTCCAATGTTTCATTGTATTCCGCATAAAATTACCTTTCCAACGATATATAACATGATGGTATTACAAGTCATACATACCCCATTTTTCACAATTTTAGTCACTTATGTCAAGCTCGGCTTGTAGCTGAGTGCAACTGCTTGTAGCGCAGTGCAACTGCACCCCCTTCACTCCCCAAAGCTACGCCACTGGATATGTCATATTCAAATTTTATATTGCTGAAGCAATATAATAGTATTTCAAAGGTGAAGCAGATGTGCAGGTGGAGAGTGAGGGAATGTGAACCCTCACTCTTCTTCTCCATCCACATTGGGCCATATTAGAGAAATATCACATCTAGTCCAGGGGGACTTTAACCATTAAGCCACTGCAGTCCAATTGATAGCAGAGGGAGTGTAACTGGTCCTTCCCACCCCAGCAATGTCTGTTCTACTGGCTTCTGCTGGTGTTCTTTTGCATTATAGATTGTGAACCCTTTTGGGACAGGGTTAGCTATTAATTAGGAAATAATTAATTAGCTATTAATTAGGAATTTTCTTATTTCCTTTGTAAATCACTGTGTGAACTTTTTAGTTGAAAAGCAGTATATAAACACTATAGATAGGTAGTCCAATCATGAAGAATGGTGGTTGCTGAGCAGCATTCAGGTCACTGGTGCTACCCCAGCTTAGGATCAGGCCTTAAGTATATAAGCATAAGCAAGTGTATAAGCATGAGATGATAATCTTATAACTAGCAAAAATGTACCCACGTTGCGGGAGTAAGATTCCCCCGTATGTCATCCCCCCACTAAGTATCAACTCGCCATGCACATCAACCCCCCCATGCACATCAACCCACCATGCTCATAAACCCCCCATGTGCAACAACATCCTGTGCACAATATCCCCCATGCGCAACATTCCCCATAGTTATCCACTCCCATGCGCATCATCCACCCCATGTACATCATTCGGCCATGCGCATCATCTGGCCATGTGCTTGTGTCCCTCATGCTAATCTGTTCTCTGTGTACATCATAACCCCATGAGCAACATTCCCCCATGCGCATCAACCCCCCATGCGCAAGATCCCTCCATGCGCAACAATCCTCCATGCACAACATCCCTCCATGTGCATCATCTCCCCAATGAGCATCACCCCTCAATGAGCATCATGTGCAACATCCCCTCATGCGTATCCACCCCTCATGCGCATTGGTCCCCCATGGCTGATGCACATCAACCCACTATGCTCACAAACCTCCATGCGCAACATCCCTCATGCGCAACATCTATGCATGTGCATCAACCCCCCATGTGTATCAATCCCCCATGCGCAACATCCCTCCATGTGCATCATCCCCCATGTGCATCACCTCTCATGCGCATCCACCCCCATTTGCATCAGTCCCCCATGCGCATCATCTGCCCATGTGCAGCATCCACACATGCACATCACCTCTCCATGTGCATCACCTCCACATATGCAACAGCCCCCCCATACGCATCATCTTCCCCAGTGCAACACCTTCCCCCAGTGCATCAGGCACCAAATCAAATGGATATTGGATAGTCTTCCATGTTAAGTATAGGACAAAAATACATTGCACCCCTTTTCAGCCCCGTAAGGATTAAATTTCTCCACATCCGTTCTGGTTGAGTGTTCATGTGACAGAAGGAATACCCTCTCCAAATTTCACACTTTTAGGTCCAGGAGTTGGGGCAGAGCATCCATCAGTCACTGAGTCTTCAATACAAAGTATTGGGAAGAAAACATGTTGCACCCCATTTCACCCCCTTCCGGTTGGAATTTCCGAAAACTGGTTCTAAGTGACTCCCTCCATCACAGAAGGAACACAGAAGAAACTCCCCAAATTTCACACTTCTAGGCCTGGCAGTTTTGGCAGGGCATTGATGAGTCAGTAATGACGATGAAGATTAGTTTTATAAAATGCATTGCGCCCCTTTTCTTCCACTTCTGGTTTGAATTTCCATAAACTGGTTCTTAGTGGACCCCTCCATCATGGAAGGAACACCCACATCAAATTTCACACTTATGGGCCCATCGGTTTTGGCTGGGTGTTGATGAGTCAGTGATGATGATGAAGATGCCTTTTATATATATAGATTGAGAATCCCAGAATCACAGTTTTTTGGGGGGAAATATACCATATTTACTCAAACCTATCACTTGCCTTTTTCAGCTGAATTTAGTCTCCAAATCATGTTACACATTAGATTTAATGGCACATTTGATTCGAGTAAATATGGTATTTTGATTATAAGTATAGTTCAGTATTTAGTTTAACAGTTTATTATTTTGTTATTAAAAATGTAACTTTGAGTGCAATCCTAACCATGTCTACTCAAAAGTAAGCTTCATTGAGTTCAATGGGTCTTACTCCCAGGAAAGTGTCTTTAGGATTGCAGCCATAAACCCACTGTTGTATAAAGTAATGCACTTAGGTAAAAATCATAACATTAACCCCATTGGCTTATTATTATCATATCACTCAATGTCGTATGCAGTAAAATAACATTTTGCACCTGCTTTGCAGCTGTGCATGACGATAACTAGTAAACACTTTTTTAAAATCTTAAGCCTTTTAAAATAGGGGTGCACATTAGATTTGACGGCACATTAGAGTTGAGTAAATACAGGTATTTATAGTGTCTCCATATTTAGAAGTAACCTAAGAAATTTAGTGTTGCAGGGAGTAATGGTTGGGCTCACACTTATTCAAACATGCCAGACTTATGTGCAAAAAGGTGGTGGTGGTGTTTTCATTAATGAGTGACCATTCAGTGATGCAAACCCCTGCTGGCTGTCAGAAGTGGCACAGGAAAAGCTGCACTTTGTGATTCTGTTTACCTAGCAGGGATTGGCTGACTTACAGAATGAAACTGTAATAGATATTCTATGCACAGTGTCCTACGTGCTCTGGTGTAAAAAAATGTGTCCCAGGCAGGATTAGTTGTAAGCAGTTTCTGAAATCTACACATGCCAAATACCAAACTCTGTCTCAAAAAAAACAAATTCATGTCCAAAGCTAGAGGTGTCTGAGAGTAATGGAAGCTTCTCTTTGCATGTTCAAGATTCCCCGACAGCATCTGGAAGACTGAGATTATGGGCGCAATCCAGAGTAACTACAGGGAGTCCTTACTCCTACAATTTGCTCTGGATTGCAATATGAATTTCCCATAGGTTTTCACTAGGTGGTGCAGTAACTACGGGTGCACGTTATGTCTCTTACATGCTCCCATAGTTACTCTGGATTGTAGGGTGAGGGTGCAATCCAGAGTAACTACGGGGAGTCCTTGCTCTGGTGTAAGAACAATTTGCTCTGGATTGCAATATGACTTTCCCATAGGTTTTCACTAGGTGGTGTAGTAACTACGGGTGCATGTAATGTCTCTTGGTGTTCCTGTAGTTACTCTGGATTGTACTCAATGACTTGGTCCAAATGTCACTTCTCCCAAAAATAACTGCAGCATTTATTAAGTATGTGAGAAGTTTGTTGTTAAAGTGAAACCTTTTAGTCCTAAGGTGTTCACATTGATTTCCTTCTAACTGTATTTTTATTGGTTCATTTCTAATAAAAATATTTAGTACATATCACATTTACAGTCTATCAAGACACCCTGATAGCATGGGAGTTAAGCATGTTAACTTAAGAATTTAAGTAAGAATTTAATGTTGGTCATGTACATTTACCTCCACCTTCACCATGGGAGGAAGATTTGTTTGTCTTATGTGACCTATGTGGAATTATTTATTTGGCAGGGGTAACTTCCAAGGAGCATCCGCAAATTGTTTGTGGAACACTGTGGTCTTGATGCATGAGTTAATGGAGGCACTGGACAATATGCAACTGAGCAAGTGTGGCAGAATGTGATTTCTACTAGAGTTGAAAGTGGTTTGCTGGGGCAGTAACACGTAAGGAGTGATCCAGAGCCATTATCTGCAGAATGTGTCCCAGACACCACTATGAGAATGTTACACCTATAAGGGAAACGGATAAAACAAAGTATTAAATAATACTTTTCAAGCAGCAGCATGGAGGGGGACATGACTGAGCCAAACTCAGTTTGGGGGGCAACTATGTCATTATAGATATGTTTGAACCAGTGGTGGGCCTAGCCTGGCCCAACAACTGGATCGCTGGAAGTGGGCGGGCCGGGCTGGGGTTAGGGGGCGGGGCCGGGGAGGACACGCCACCCATCCCAGCACGGTGCGGGTGGGCAGGGCAAGGACGGGGTGAGGAGCGGGGCCAAACCCCAGTGCACTGTGCGTGCGCCAAGGTCGGCGCACATGCAGTGCATGTCCTGAAGCGTCCAAGCCGCTTTGAAGGGGGCAGCGCTGGACTGCCCTCCCTCTCAGGGCAGCCAATAGCGGCCAAGTTTCAGGCTTCCTGAAGCTGGCTTCAGGAGATGCACTGTGTGTCTAAGCTTGTGTGATGCACTGTGTGTCAAGCTAAGCTTGACGCACACGCAGTGTAGGGCTTCCCGGGCGCGCCGAACCAATGCGACAGGTTTTCTGGCCCCACTAGCTACCGGATCGGTAGCGGGGGGTCAGAAATAGGAAGCAGTTCAGACGATCCGGCCCAAACCGGCTTCAGCCCACCACTGGTTGGAACTGACTGTGCATCAAAGTTCAGTGAAGTGAACCACTTGAAATAGTAGTGCAGAACAATGTGTATTGGACTCATTGAGTTAAGAAAATGTATTATGCTGGCCACAGCATTCCTTTTGTTTGTTTGTTTTCCGTTTGCCCATTTTTGCCCTCATAACAGGGAGGCTTACAATAATGGCATTGTAATATAAAGCAGTAAACATGGCAATATAGAATCAAAATATTTACTGCACTCATAGACATTGGCATAACATCACAACACAAATCTCACCAAAATGATTCAGAATAGATTGTATTCCCTTCTTTGTTTGCTTGTTTCAGAACTGGACTAAATGCAATGAAAAGTGAGGGTAATAATGAAAAAGGAGATTAATTTTTTTCTTCAACTGTACTTCCCTTTCAGTGTTTCACCATTGCTGTCTTTTATTTCCTTTTCTTCCTTTCTGTGTACCTGATTAGCCTTGAAATGGCCACATCTGCTCTCCATCACACTGTATACATAAGAGAATAATCAGTTCCCAGGTATCCTGACACCCAACACCCTGCTATAGTCACCAAACAGCACAATAAAATGAACATCTTGATATGTGGTATAATGACGGTGCTTTGTGAAAGATCATTGCATGGAGGAAAACTCCAGAAAATATTCTTGTGGATAAAGGTCATGTAGAAAGCCTAGTAATAACATAAAAATACTTACGTCCTCCATTAAATCTCATGGTGCGGGGCTAAGCAAATAACACCTGTACACTTTAGGGAAACATGGAGGATTTTCATACTTTTATAAATAGATGCAAACGTTGTTTAATAAAAAACAGAACTGGCCTAGTGATGAGGTGAGGTGGGCTGGCTTGAGCATGTAATGATGAGTGCATGTAATATCCTGTTGCCATTGGTCACCAGTCAGCTGCCTCAACTAACTACCATTCCCTTAGCCCACCTTCATTGTAGTGGCTGAGGGGGACTGGGGTAAATATATGAGTAAATCTTCATACGTTTCTTGCAGCTGTGCCAACAAAAATGCATTCTATGGGGGGGGGGCAGTCAAAGAGATCAAGGGAGCTTTCGATCCCTTACCCTGAATCATGCCTCTGCTGCACAACGGAGATGTTGCACATTGCAGCACTGACTCACTTTACCATTCTGCAGACTGCAGCAGAGCCTGGGCAAAATGCATTGCAGCCATTGGCTGCTGAAGGGCCTGGGGGGTGGAGTCCGGCTGTTACCGGGCTTGTTCTGTCTGGGGAAAATCAGTCGGGCTCCCGCAAGTGTCCCCCACCCTCCCTCCCTGTAGTGCAGCTTAGGATTAGCTGGTCGCTTCGGGACCGGGTAGGAATTTTTTGGATACCACCTAATTGGCTTTTGGTGGCATTCTTTTTTGCCTACCCTGAGCTGTATGGGGGAGAGAGTTAACTCTAATTGGCTTTTAAGCCCAGTCATTTTTGGCAGGAGTCGTGCGGAGTAGGCAGGATAGGCCATCGGTGTGCAGCCTTAGGTAGCAAGGGTTTGGGGGTGAGGAAGCTCCCTGTGATGCTTTTCCTGCTCCGGGGGTAAGTCTGACGAACCCCCTTACCTGGATGGGAAACCTAGGCTCAGTGTCTGGCTGGACAGCCGGCGGCTGTGCATCCGGCTACCTTGACCTTTGGGTTGGCAAAGACGGGCATCCTTGAACTCTGTTCAAGGAATGCCCTGAGCCAAGCTGGGAACGCCCTTAACCAACTTTAACATTTGCATGGGAAACTATGCAGAGAGCCGCATCCCCTTAGACCGCACGACTATTCTAGAGCAGTCCCTGTTTAATTTTAATATGTTAAATAGTTAATAAAAGTGGCCCTCAATCCAGCACTTTTGTCCAGCTCTTTATTTGCGTCTGTCTGGGGTAAATGGGTCTCTTCAGTTCTTAGCCATTTTGCTGACACAGAACTAAAGAGAATAAGGGGAAGGAAAGAGGAGAGGAAACGACAACAGGGTCTTGGAGTATACCAGTGCTGCTGAGTTTCACCCTACCTTCCTCCATCACACCTCCTGTCCAACTTCCTCCCTGCCCAGGCACTACTCTGTTCCATCTTTCCCTACCCTGTTCCTTCTAGTGCTAACATCAACTTACCTGTGGGTATCCAGCTGTGGCAGCAGGTCACTAACACCACCACTGTTTGTGGTTGCAGTTTTAAAATTGATGTCAGTGCAGGTTGCCATATAGTCATTTACAGTAGTGAAGATTTTGCTGTCAGAAAGCTTAATGAAGATTTTGTCATTATGTTGCAATCCTGTATACTTTCACTTGAGAGTAATCCCGTTTGGTTACTCTATGGGACTTACTTTTACCAGATAAATTATCTTACTGAAAAATACCTTTTGTGAGATTTTAATGATATTGTAATATGCAGGGTGACCATATAGAATGGAGGACAGAGTGCCTCTACCTTTAAGCATTGCACAGAAGAAGGAATTTAGGTTTAGCTTAACACAGAAGGGTCACACTGTATAATATAAGGGTCACATATGCTCACACTGTATAATTATGAAACGGAAAACAAACACAAAAATAGCATTTTTTATGTTAGGTTGGAGGGACAACATTAGTCACCAAGTTATTGTATTTATTCAGTTTTTCAGTCCTGAACCTTCCTGTACTTTGATGTCAGGGACTAACTGGGCACTTATCAGCACTATAAACTGAGGTTTTCGTAGCGATGTAACGTGAGTCTGGTAGACCTTGTGATATTGACCAGAAACTTGGATGTCCTTGAGTGTTGTAAGGGGAAGCTGAATGGAGAAATATTTAGTGAGAAATTTAGAGCAGTAGCCAATTTTACATTATGTAAGACTTGTATAATGTTAGGAATAAAATTGCTTTATTTTGTTATTTGTATACATAGTTTTATAAGGTTTGCAACTTTTGCAACATGCAGTAAATGCATTTTTGCAACATACAATAAATGTTACAACACACCCATCTATACTTTTTCATAATCTTTTCATATTTGATAATATGCAAGTAAAGCTAAATAGTTTTTTTTCCTGTGACTT
Organism: Cryptoblepharus egeriae; assembly: GCA_030015325.1. Classification (NCBI taxonomy): domain Eukaryota; kingdom Metazoa; phylum Chordata; class Lepidosauria; order Squamata; family Scincidae; genus Cryptoblepharus; species Cryptoblepharus egeriae. The sequence goes on from JAREYC010000004.1 coordinate 51,903,681, forward strand.
CCCTGGCTGTTGCCATATCTACCTGTCAATGCATTATGCTCACCAGCAAATTTGAATTCGGGTCAAAGAAAGACCACTGATTTTCTTCCCATTTTCTTGTACTGAAGTCATATATGGCCATGTCAAACCCCGGCAGTGCAACTGTTTTTTCCTATTTACACATGTTACTAAGAAACATCAGCTAAGGATATGTTATTGCAAGTTTGGGAATGACCTATTCTTGGCAATGTCCCAAGGCAAACATTTTATTTCACTTAAAAAAACAAAATGTGATATAGTCAGTAGTTATAATTATGATTGGCAAGCAGATGAGGCAAAAGTGCTACTATTCAGTGTAGGGAAGAAACATTCAGATACAGGTTAACATCAATTATTGCTAAGCACCAACAATAATGCTATTAGGCTGCAATCCTTTCCTGGGAGTAAGACCCATTCAACACAAAGGGGCTTACTTTTCAGTAGACGTGGTTAGGATTGTTCTCTTAATTCCATTAATAGAACTACAGGAAAATAAGCTTTATTCTGTTTTCCAAGTAGTTTGACTTGGAAGGGTGAAAAAGATTGGAAGTGTGAAAAAGATTAATGGTTGATTGAACAAGACAATTTGATGTGATAATTTGTTAAAAATTGTAATGGCAAATTTGCACAGTAGTCATCTATGAATATGATGATGATGATGTACTATTTCACAGTTGCCAGGTGTTTGACTGGAATTTGTTCTATTGTGATTCGGTTCCTATCCAAGGAACTTGGAATCACAAAGATATTGTCTCAATTTGTGTGAATATGCCAGGAGTGCTGCTTTTTGTAACTGGGCAGTAGTGATCTTCTGGAGGCCCAATAAGTTTGGATGTTCCTGGAGACTTAAGGCACAATCCTGAACAGTTATGGGCATCCAGAAGAGATCCGTCGGAGCAAAGTGAATTTGCGTCAATAGTGTTACGGCACCATCTAGTGTTAATTTATGGAAAATCATTTTGCGATCAATAGTAAATTGTTTGTTGGAGCAAGGACTCTCCATAGTTACTCTACATTGTGGCATTTGTGCAGTCGCTCCAAGAGCACCTATTATTATTGGAATCACAGTGGCTTTCTTTTCCCAGATTCTATCTGTATGTCTTTATAACACATGGTCTTCTCATGTTCTATCTCTTGAAGCCAATGACCTCTGGGTATTACAGTGTCAATTATCGAGACCTGTTTTTCCTCAACCACGGTGATACCTGGTGTATTATATTCCAAGTGGTGGTCGGTTTGAATACGGAAGTCCCACAGATTTTTGGCCTGTTAATTCTGGACTATCTTTTCTGGTATGTGGTCCCAGCAGTTCTTGGTTGTGACTAGGTTGTACTTTTGGCACAGATTCCAACTTATCATGGTGGCCACTTTGCTGTTTCTTTCTAAATAGTCCATTTGTGTGATCTTTCTGTAGCCACATTTGATGTGTTCCACTGTTTCTTCAGCATCCTTGCATAGCCAGCACTTGCAGTGTTTCTTGCAGTTGTCTATTTTGACCTTTATTGCATTTGTTTGCAGTGCTTGTTCTTGGGATGCTAGTACCAGGCCTTCTGTTTCTTTAAGTGTTTAAATAATGGTCATTATTTTTCAGGTTTTCCTATCCAAGCTGCTGCTGCTGCTGCTGCTATTGCTTCTTCTTCTTCTTCTTCTTCTTCTTCTTCTTCTTCTTCTTCTTCTTCTTCTTCTTCTTCTTCTCATTATTATTATTATTATTATTATTATTATTATTATTATTATTATTATTATTATTATTATTAATTTGATTTATATACTGCATTTCTTCCTAAAAATTATACCCAAAGCGGCTTTTATTATATAAATGTGATTTAATCAATATTTACTTAGAACTTAAGAGGAAATAATGGTGCCAGACATGCAGTCTGGAATTAAACTGAAATAGTTGAGATAAACATTGTTCAGAAGCAATATACAGAAATTATTCCAATTAACATACCTATTTTGTATTGTACCATTGTCTGTGTTTTGCCCTTATTAGATGAAGGTACAGTATTAACATTCAGTTGTTGGTGTAATTTGGGACTTCCATGTATAACCATTAAATCAGATGGGCTGGGTCTGAACAGGGAATGGAAGGGTCAGGGGGGCCTGGGGTGGTTCCCAGACCCCATCCCCAGTACAAAGTGGCCCCAAACATCCCTTTTACATCTACTAAAAATCTACAGTTTAAATGACTCACAAAAAAAGCAGGCCTCCGTCAGTCTTGAGAGACTATGGTATCATGCTTGGCAATACACTGCATGCGAAGCACGAAAGCCTGGATTGGATTGTTATGGAGGATAGGCTTTTACCCAAGCAGCAAATTCCCCCTCTCCACACCACTGGATTAGTCCAATGGAAAGGCAGAGCCAATACAATCGGATCCAGACTGGCGTCACAGAGCTGGGCTAAGGATAGGAGCTCACCCTGTCTTGTGGGGCCGACCCGGGTCTCGAACCCTGGCCTGCTGGTTAACAGGCACAGCGTCTTAATCACTTGCGCCACCCACAGCCACAATGACTCACAACAGGCAGCTGAATAGTTGCTTGACTTGGGGAGAATTTTATTCCTGTGAGAGAATTGAGAATTATGGCTTGCATTTACATAAGAGCAGCTAAAATCTAAATAATACATACATAGGTTATACATATGTATAACATATGTTACCATATGTATACATCATATAATATGCATATGTTAACATACATAAATACATAAGAACAGCTAAAATCTTCAAAATACTCCTTTACAACCATCTTTATGAATTTTAGTATCATTCATGCATGTATACTTTGTTTGAGGATGATGTTGAACATACCATTTTGTCTTCAATAGTGTCTTTATCAATACATGTGAAATGATAAACAGTGTTTAATAGCGAAATTCACCCTAAGAAATGGACAATTATGGCTAAATAGCATAATTGACAACTAATAGACAATAAATATGACAACTATGAAATAGTGAACTCTTTTCTCTCTAAACAATATGTTAGTTTGAATGCTAAGGATTTTGGCATTGCTATCACAGAGGCATCAGATTTGTTCCTGGTGTCCCCACTTGTTCTGATCAACTTTCAGGGCTGTCAGAGACTCAAGTGCAAACTGCTTCTTATAGAGATTTATAACCCAGCTGTAAAAGTTCTCTCCAAGCTAAAATTTGCACTTCTTTCAAGTTTTATGCCACACATGCAGAAAAAAATAAGTTTATTTTCTCATGGAATATATTTCATTGCAAGACATGAAGATTTATGCTCACAACTCATGAATGCTTAGAAGTGTTAAACTTCTAATTCAGTCTAATAAAGTCTGCATGCCATCATCTGGTAAAGGTTATGTATTGTAGCTGACAACAAAGTATGTAGTAGTGCTAGAGAAAGTGCTAGAGACAACTGCTAGAGACAAATCTAAACCTGTCTATGTCTATGGGCTGTGGGTGGCTCAAGGGATTAAGACACTGTGCCTGTTAACCAGCAGGCCAGGGTTCGAGACCCGGGTCGGCCCCACAGGACAGGGTGAGCACCTGTCCTTAGCCCAGCTCTGCGATGCCAGCTGGATCCAATCGAATTGGCTCTACCTTTCCATTGGACTAATTCAGTGGTGTGGAGGGGGGGATTTGCTGCTTGGGTAATAGCCTATCCTCCATAAATATCTAACCCAGGCTTTCGTGCTTCGCATGCAGCATATGCAGCACCAAGTACGATACTTTAGTCTTTCAGGACTGACAGAGGCCTGCTATGGAAAAGTAAATTCCCTTTGAGATCAATGGGGCTTACTCCAAGAGTGTAAGTCTGTATAGAATTGCAGCCTGAGGGCGCAATCTTAACCAATTTAGATCAGCACAACTCACTCATCTCCCATTGGCATGAGGAGGCATTGACCTAAAGCCTCCCCAGAAGTGCTTTACAGCACTTTTTTTTTTTACACCCCCAGACCAGCACAGGACTTGTGCTGGCCAAACTGGGGATTTGGGGATTAGGATTGGACAACAGTTCTCCAAACAACATTACAAGCATTTATGTACATTTATAATTTCTTAACATGTTACCATCTTAATATTTGAATGGTATAAATATTTTTAAATTGGGAACATGGTTGTGGCAACATGAAGATACCATACCAGCGATTTTCAATCAGTGCCATGGTACATGAGTGTACATCATAAATGGTTGGCAGATGTGCTGCTGGAGTTTTGGGATGATAATTTATGAATAGGGACATTGGGGATGTGAGCCATGTGCTGGAAGTGCAACTCACCTTGTCAGTTGTTAAAAAAATCCTACTAATGTGTGGCCTTAAAATTTTAGCACCTTGTCAGTGTGCCATGAGATGAAAAAGGATGAAAAGCACTGCATTAATACATTAGCTACTGCTGTTAATCATGACAGAGAAGTTGCAGAACAAGGGACTTCTCCAACCGAGTCCTTCCATTTTGTGATCAGTGGCAGAATGCCAGGTTCAGGAAAAAAATGGAGGAAGAAAGAGTTTCCTTCCTTCCTTTCTTCCTTTCTTTCAAATTATGGCACTGGGCTACTTTTCCACTGAAGCTTTTATAAAGGTAAAGGTAAAGGTGTCCTCCATAGGATGTACTGCTAGTCATGACCAACTGTAGGGTGTAGTGCTCATTCCCATTTCTAAGCCGTTAGAGCCAGCATTGTCTGAAGACATTTCCATAGTCCAAGGCCCAGCATGACAATACGCCACAGGCACACAGAACACAGTTTTTACTTTCCCATTGAAGTGGTATCTATTTATCTACTTGCATTTGCATGCTTTTGAATTGCTAGGTTGGCAGGAGCTGGGCTAACTTTGTCTTGTAGGACCCAGGTCTCAAACCCTGGCCTGCCGATTAACAGGCACAGTTGTGTCACTTGTGTCACTACAACCCTGTTGAAACATTTAAACAGGAGTGAAAAACCATTTGGGGAACTTGAACCTATAAGAATTTCTGCATTGGAAATTAAGGATTTTGCCCCTGGGCTGCTGCAACTTCTTGATGTAAAAATATTACCAATGCTGTTCCTTTAACTATGTCTGACAACTGCCCCTAAATACATACATTCCTCACAGCATCATGTTCTTGTCAGCCATTCCAGTTCCTTCCTGTGTTTGCCAGTAGCAAGTTACAAGATATGAGGGCAGCAAGCAGACACACAGCAGAATCCTAACTTGCACTGGATTAGGCAAGATTGCTTGCCTGAGCTGAATCCAGCACAAATTTTTGAATCTGCTTCTGTGCTACCATGGGGAAGGGGATCCTTGTCCCCTTCCCTGCTTTAGGGCTGCTGCAGCCTCAATAGATCTACTCAGATTTAGGCCACTTCTGGGGGATGGCCTAAGTCTAAGCAGACGAGAGCAGCTAGAGGCTGCCAGAGTCCATAACTGCCAGATCGGAGCCCCACCTCCAGCTCATTCATCTCCCAACCCAAGGACCACATTCCGCCTCCCCCTGCTCCAGAATACTCCCCCATCTCCTCCCCACCTTCTCCCATCCTCTACTAACCCCTGTGCTGGTTTGCAAAGGTCAGCATAATTCACCCTTCATCTGTGTCCTGCGAAGATTCAGGCCAGTGGAGGAAGGTCAGCATGTCCCTGTTCCAACCTAGCCTTCCCGACTGTGCATCTTTATGGCACATTTTCAGTACTCTTAGGTTGGGATTGCATCCACAGATAAGTAATCTGTATAATGGGGAGAGGGATTTCAAACTGTTTTTTATGGATAATCTTTATCCATGGTTTCCAGTATCCATGGGGAGATGTATTCCCCATGGATACTGGGGGATGCCTGTATTTCATATGTGGTGCCTGTGGTTTTGAGAGTTACACATAAACTATTTCTCTTGCTTAACTTTGTCAGTTGTGCAATTAATAATTATTTTACAGCAACATCTTGGAAATTAACAATTTCAAGACTCATGCTTCATTATTGTGTGGAATATTTTCAGTGACATCTCAAACCACTAGAATCTGGCTTGGTTTTAATTATACATTCTCGACACATATCAAGTTAGATGAACTGTTTATGAGGTTGTGCCAGCCTTAAGAGTCAGAGAAGTGAAGTAAGTGTTGTCTGTTCCTTGCTAGCCTACAAGGCGCTTGAATAAGGGTTCTTCTTCTGCCATCAGGGAAGTAACTGCTTTGTTGTCATCTCCCTGTGTCTAGGAAGGAAAAAAGGACATGACAAATGAGGGGAGTTTATTCCTCCATACCCCACCTCCATCTTTTTCTGTATAATTAGTGTCCTGGGAAATATCCATATTTCTGGTTATTATGAGGTATAAAAGACATAAAAACAAACAAACTACACAAACCACTAAAATAACAAGAGGAAAAAAAGTCCAAAGATTCTGCAGAAGACTGTTATTATTTTTAGAGAAAAGGCCTAAGATTTTTGGGCTTTGCAACACTTTATAAAGAGTATTTTCCTTTTTTCAGACCTCTCCAGGAAAAAAATAGACTTGCATTCTTACTTTTTTACTATCTAAAAAGCAACCTAAAAAATGTTCTGAAAATACTAGGGGTACTTCTTGTTTCTTCTTCGTTCTTCATGAATTGTTAAGTCTTTAAAACTGCAATACAAACAGAAAGGCAACAGCTGCAACTTTTCTCTTTATAGCAAAGCAGTGACGGGAAAAGCCCGTTCAATTACTTTTAATGCCAGTTGTGTTTTTAAAGAACAAAAATGCTTGCCTGCAAAAAGGTGGTGAAATGTCTCCCACCCCACTGAAACAGGACCTCTGAAAGAGATTGGTTGGTGTTAGTGTAGGAAGCAATATTATAGGAGTGAGCGTCTGTGTGTTTCCATGTCCGTAGTGTGGGCCCTTGATATCTTTGGATTTCAAACCCACTGATCTGGAACTACCTGAACTCACCAAACTAGACAAGGGCAGTGTTTCATTCAGATACAGAGGGTGATCTGAACCACACATGGCTACTCCAGGTCTCTGAATGCCTTTTAAAGGCATTAAATCATCACATCTGGTTTCCCTTTTTACATTCCCCCCCCCCCCCCAAATGGACATTCTGAGGGTCAACCAGACCTGATTGGGTTCATATGTTTTGTGGTATCCAAGTCCACAGATTTTAACATCCATAGATTTTGGTGTCTGCAGGGGTTCCATAATTTATACAGGTAAAGGACTAATTTTATGCTAGCTGCTAAGGTCAGGAGTGCTGTCTTCCAATTTTTATAGAGGGCAGACAAAATTGGTAGCATCTAATTAGAAAGTGAAGTTTTCCGTGTAATGCTGTGAACATGTTTTCTTAATTTGATTGGTGCTTATTTTCCAACTTTGGAGTTGAAGCACTAGCTTGTCCTTATAAAGCCTAGCAGAATGTCAGAACTCATGTCTTGCCTGCAGAATATTCAAGTTCGTTTCCCACTAGTTTCAAGTGGACCAATCTTCTGGGAAATACCACATCTTGGATGAAAGGCAAGATCCATCAGCAAGAATACCATCAAGGCTTGCCCTTAGTTTCCTGATTGGCCCTTACTGGTTGGCAGGCTGCTAGGCTCCAGCAATACTCATATCCAACTTATACACCATTTCAACTATTATAATAATTTGTTTTCTGTTTATGCTTAAGATTTTAGTATGAAGAGTAAGATGTAATTCCAAGGTATAAAGTGGTTCAGTTAATCTTTGTTTTAAAATGAAAATAAAGTAAGGGCTCAGCACAAATATCTCAAAATGCCAAATGTCAACTGTGTCTGCCATCTAGTATGCAGTGGGATTGAGAGAGATGCTTTTCCGTGTATCACTCTTCTTTCTTCCCAAGTTTAATTCTGTGTTTCATAGGTAAGAGATTGCATTAATTTTATTAGGTCTGGAGTTATTTCCCACCAGAAGGCATTATGGCTTATTACTTGAAAAGTTATGTTACTTCTGCAAATTTTTAGGCTTGCCATTCAGCATATATATCAAGGGTCTCCAAACCCTGGAGATATGGCCCGCAGCAAGCTGCTATATGGTCCACAGCTAGCCTTTAGTCCACTGAGAACTACTGGCCCACTTAACAGAATATGGCTGCAATCCTGAAGTGCAGTTAGGCTAGCCTATCTTCTCTGGGCTGGCCTAATTCCAAAATAGCAGACAGATCTTTTCTCTGTTTGCAACCAGAAGGTGTTCTGAGGGCCTGAGTATTAAAGTTCCATCTCTAATGTATTTATTTAAATTTCATATTTAAACATTTTCAGCCCTCTACAACGTGCCAGGTATATGATATGACCCTTTGACCAAAATGCTTAGATATCCCTGGTGTAGATCAACAACCTGGAAATTTGTCCAAATATTCACTATGCACAACCACATCAACAAATTTGTATCCTCTGATATAGCCTTTGAGCGCAATCCAACTACAGGGAGTCCTTGCTCCAGAGTAAGAACAAGTTACTCTGGATTGCAATATGAATTTCCCATAGGTTTTCACTAGGTGGTGCAGTAACTACGGATGCACGTAATATCTCTTGCGTGCTCCCATAGTTACTCTGTATTGTAGGGTTTGACATGTCATCCAGAGGTTATTCTAGAAATGAAAACATAATCCCACCCTTGAAATGCAGAGCTTTTCAACGTGAAGACATTTGGCACTGCTTATTTCAGTCAAGCAGCACACCCACAGCGGTTATCAGGTATTCATGGTACTCTATCAGTTCTACAAAGAAATATAGTAAGCACAATTTCCCTGTCTGAAGAACTGCTCAACAACACAAAATATTGAATCCTTTTAGTATCTGTTCTTAGTTGTCTTAGTAGTCTTATGAATAAAAGCTAATGAATATGGCTGCAATCCTGAAGTGCAGTTAGGCTAACCTATCTTAACTAGGTTAGCCTAATTCCATGATAGGCAAGCCTAGCTATACCAGAGAAGGCTTGGGCTGGTGTAGGTCTACTTAGGCTGGCCTGAAACAGATGGATCTGGGCCAGCCTAACAGTTCCAGCCTAGGCAGTTAAGGAGAGGCTTGTTAAGGGCTTGAGCATGGCCTAGAACAGTGCAGTTGAGCTGTATCCAGACCTTGTTTCCAGGGCAGAAATGCCCCCTCCTAGTTCCTCTGACTTAGGCCACCTCAGGAACAGTCATAAATTTGAGTAGACCCATAGGGGTTCATGATAAGCCAGAGTAAAAATGGAAGCAAAAGAAAAAAGTTCTATGTTTTAGGCTGGCCTAATTACCACTCCTGCCTCTCAACCTCAGATATGGCACAACTACATCAGCCTACCTCAGTTTATGGCAAAATTACACCACCCCAGTGAGTATGCTGCCTTTGTGCTGCAGCAGTTAGGCCAGCCTGGAGGCCTCCTAACCCCGTGGATTTGGCCTAACTCATCAGCTCAGAATATAGCTTATGTAGACCAGCTTAGCTGGGCCATTCTTTCTAGCCTAAGTCAGGATCACACCCTTTGTGAATATAAGCTCTTAAGTTAAATTTTGTATTAAGGTAAAGGTTGTCTCACAAGTTGAAAACTGGTGTGTCACAACCAATGGCCAGTACTCTTTTAAGGGATATTGTTGCCCCTTTAAAGGGGTGAGAGAGGGGGAGCAATGTGATCCCCAGGATTGTGCTGCTGCTGAGAACCAGCAATACAATTCTGGGGCATACAAGGGGAACCTGGTCTGCAAAAGCATTTAAAAAATGAAGAAAAAAATTAGCACTTCTGGTTTTTTGCAGTGAAATTGGAAGAAACTAATTTCTCTTTTTTAAATATTTTTATAGGACACCACCCCTGGACCACTAAGACTGATGTGTTGGCTGCAAGTAAGTAGAAAATCACCTCTTGTCCCCAGGAGCAGCATGATCTTCGGATTTGCTGCTTTCCTCTTTGACCTGCAACATCTTACAGTACCCCAAATCCCTTGTAGGAGTTTGGAAAACACTGTTCTAAACTTATGTTCACAGTAACAATTTTTATAACATGCACACATGCAAGAAGCAAAGATTCATAGGCTGAGAGCTGACTTATTCAGTTGTAATTAAAATTCTGTTGTCTTTAGTATGCTATTCAGTATATCTTCCATTTTTAGCTATTTATCATATGAGTCTTTACACTGAATTGTTGCTAAGGGAATTGCTTTAATTATATCAGTATGGTGATTTATGCAAAACAGTACTCAGAACTACACTAAATGCCAATAGAATGAGTTCTTCACCAATAGTATGTGGCTTTCCAGATAGTGATCAACAATGAAATGTATGATGCATGCAAACCATAAGAGTTTTGCTGTGAATCATTGCAAAACATGCTCAGCAGTATTGGCTTTTTGAAGTTTGTCACGAAATAATTTTTAAAAGTGAACTTCTCGTCTAGTCTGACAGGATGTGTCTTCTTCAAGTTCGCAATCAGCTTGGACATCTTCACTGCTGCATTAGACCTTTTCGTGTATTAGGTTCATTGACAGCTGTGGTTTTTTGGTGTTTGCATAAATCCACATTTCCGATGTTCCATATATTGTCTGTGTTTTCCTCCAGCAGCCAGAAATGAATTTGAATGGAACGAAGGGGAGCACAATGAGGCACCATATAAAACTTAGAGCACAATCCTAACCATGTATACACACAAGTAAGTCCTGTTGTGTTCAATGGGTCTTACTCCCAGAAAAGTGTGTTTAGGATTTGTGCTTTGCTTCTGCTGTAGCTAAGCCACTGTAAATGCATACCCCTTATAGTATCCTCTGTCCATAGACCAATTTGGGCTGCTGTACATTCAATCTTGTTCAACCATTTCTACCTGAATTGATTTTAATAGCCAAAGTCTATTTTCTTTGTGTGGAAAAATATTTGATTTAGGACATTGAAGGGAAATGGATGAAATTGCCCATCCCTGACAACATCTGAATGAAGTATCCTGTTTTGCTAGAACACGGGCAGCAAATTAACATACAGCTAGCTAGGCTCTGTATGTGAACTACAGCATGAAGGTATGCTTTCCTCAGTTAAACAAAGAAGGAGATATGTATTGAATTAGAAACAGTTTATCCTTTTGAATTCAGTATGAGGTTTCTCTGCTTGAGTTTGGTCAAGCAGACTTACCCTTCAATCCAGAGTAACTATAGGAGCACATAAGAGACATTACATGCACCACCTAGTTACTGCACCACCATAGTTACTGCACCACCTAGTGAAAACCTATGGGAAATTCATATTGCAATTCAGAGCAAATTGTTCTTACACCGGAACAAGGTCTCCCCGTAGTTACTCTGGATTGCAGCCAAAATTTGATTCTGGCCTGAGTGCCAGGGCAGTCTGCCATTGTGCATGATAGAGCACCTCAAAGATAATAGGGTACATGTATCTTTCCTTGTAATATGATTCCTTCCTCCCTATTTACTGGTAAATCACAGGACACAAACTAGGCTGAGTGAAAAGAAATAGCAGCTACTGCAGCAACATTATAAAATTGCAAAATTTTACCAAATTGTAAAATTCTTTGTGCCATCACTGCAGCCATAGTATGAAGGAAACTTCCCTTAATCTCATTCCAGAACTGGACAGCACTGGCAGAGAAGAGTTCTTCAGTGTGCTGCTCCAGTGCTACTTCTGTAGTGAGCCAGTGGCTCCTCAGGGGGAAACCTTACAGGATCCTTACAGAAAAACTGGCTTTCCTATACAATAGCTTTGTTCATTTTTAAGATAAGAGAATTTGTGGCAGTGATGTTTCCAGCATGCTGCTGGTATGGTTCCAGCATGTTGAATTTAAAATCAATAAAATTGCATCGCCTCCTTGAAATTCATTTTATGGAAGTTGCTATGTAGTAATTGTCACCATCAATTCTGACTGGATTTTGTTTATATCAAATCCTATCAAATCTTTCCTAAGGGCCTAGGATAGATAGCTGTTTTTTATATATATTCATGCTACTGAGTTAAAAATATTGCCTGATCATATCTGCTATTCCCATTAAGGTAGCCTTTTCTGGTTGAGTGATGGTTGAGTGATGGTTCTTCTTGTGTTCATCCTGAAGGTGTTGAAGTCTTTAGGATTGCACCCATGGCTTCTATGGCTATTGTATTACCCCTGCTTTCTTGAGCCACAGGCTTTCAATTTCAATTTGTATATCTTTATATTTGGTTATTTTCAGCTGTTCTTTTTTCAACCCTACTATCACCAGGTATTGCAAAGTTTATTATCCAGGTTTTCTTAGCCTTCTTATAAATGATAATTATGAGCACAATCCTAACCATGTCTACTCAGATGTAAGCCCCATTGTGTACAATGGGTCTTACTCCCAGGAAAGTGTCTTTAGGATTGCAGCCAAAGTCTGTTGTGTGGCAGATGTTTGTTGTTTTGTATTCAAAATTCCTAGAGCACTTTGACTTCTTCATTCTCTACTACTTTTTCAGTTTTATGGATTTTACTACCACTTTTATCTACTACGTTTTCAGTTTTGTGGCTCTACCAATTATAACTTGCAGGGAATTAATACATTTTACACAAGTTCACATGAATTATTGTTGCAACTCTGCATGCCTTTCTTTGTAGTCAGTCTTGCAGCAGCTGACCAGATGGTCCTCTTTCATCAGCATCTTAACACAGGTGCCATTTGCTGTCCACAGATATTTTCTCAATTTTGGCTGTGATGAATGGCTTGGCATTCATCCTCAGTGCCTGGTCTTGGCACTTCCTTCTGACTCCTTCTTTAATCCACCTGTGCCAGGTTTTGTTATCAACCTTTCCTGCAGTTCCTTTTATCTGTTTAACATGGAGTGCTTTGTTTTGCCATTTTTCTTTCCTAATATTTATTTCCTAATATTCATCAAAAGTAGTAAATTAAAATTCTTATAAGATATTGGACCTATACCTTTTAAAACTTCTGGGTGGTATAGTTCTGAACTACAGAAATTTGGCAGCACAAAATTACCATGTGGCTTAGATCAAGAAGAGCAGGGTCACACTCCAAAAGAATATATATTTACCCACTTGGCATGCCTTTGAAGTTGTCTGCCTGAACTTAACATTTAAGGTTTTAGATACTGTTAATCTCTTTACAATAGAAAGTGGCAGCATTTGACTGGAATTTTGGCACTCCATTAATTACATGATTTATTAGCCAGTACTGGACTATCTCTTGAGTAGCCAAATTCAGGATAAAAAAATGTGTTTTTCTTTTCTTTAGTATCAAGACTGGGAACAGAGCAAATGTAAGTCAGACATATTTCTGTTTGTGAAGGAGTCTGATTTCACTTCTACACTGATGTATTATTAATTCAGTGGAACTGCTTCTTGACCATTGATATTGACTCACAGTTAACTGTATATAAACATATACGAAACTGGAAGGGACATAAAAGAGACATTAAAAACAAATTAGAGTATAATATGTCTTTAAGCAATATTAGTTGTAGTTTTGACAGACATAAGGAGGCAAACATCAATAACTGACAGATTTTTTTCTTTTCATTTGAACTAAATTGAGGTTTCAGAATTTCACTATGTCATCATTTAAAAAATAGCTGATGCAGGAATTTAATTACCGGTAGTTTGCTTGTTGTAGAAATTGTAACATGATTATCCAAACTCAGTACTTCAAAATTTTTATTTGGCATTTGTTCAGGGCATGTTTTCTAATGAATAGGGTTCCCCTCCCTCCAAAAATAAGGATTTTGGTTCACTGAATGACCACAACATCAGGTGGTGACATGTATATATTCAGAAAGTCTCACCAAACAATACAGAGAGATATTTCATATGACTGCAACACAACACAGTGCTTATCAACAAAGCTGAGTTACACAGCTTCAAGTGTAGATAAGAAATGTGGTTATCATTTCTTAAAGGCAGGAATTTGTGCCTGACTCCATTTCAAGAGGGTCTTGTGACTCTATTTCAAGAGGGTCTCCATTTCAAGAGGGTCTTGTGTGTTTAAAGAGGGTCTTGGGTGGGGGTGTTGTTGGGGGGGTTTGTCAGGGCTGGTCTCTGGATGTCTTATGAATTTCGTTGTATGTCTATACAATGACAATAAATTATTATTATTATATTATTATTCAGACTGTTAGCCCATTCATAGAATATTCGGGGAAAGACCAAGGAAATGATTATATATGTATGCTATTATCCTCTCTGTTTGGGGAAGGGTTAACCGTAAAGTGAAACAATATGGAAACTAGCACTTTCTATCTGAAATCCATCCAAAATTAGGAGAATACCTTTTGCCTAGTTACATGGGTCTTGTCTAAGTTTCTGCTCTTGATCCACCTCTAAAAACAGTTTAACTCTTTTATATTGTGGTATTTTCAGAAAACACTAGTATAGACATCCCCTATTTTACATATGATTGACTTGCACATACTCCCCCCAGAGAGAGAGAGAGAGTTAAAGAGTTTAAGCAGTGTAAATTGTGCAGGTGATTCCACCTGTGGTTCAACTTACTCTATGCAAGGGAATTAGCTTGAAATGAGAGAATAAGCTGCTGCTATCTCAGTTCCCACATGTCCATTGTACTATTATTTTAGTACTTAAAGAGACATTATGCTTTTTTTAAAAAATGAGCAGGTTTCAACTACATGGGATTTTGGCTATATTCACTAACCTCAAGAGTGTGACTCTTGCATAAGATGCAGGATGATTGTACATTCTATGGCATATATTTGACTGAGTCCAGACATATTTCCATTACTGCATGATAATGCACTTTTACACAATAGTTTAATTTTGTGACATGCCATTATAGATCAGCTGCCATGTGAACATATAGGCAGTAATTAAAAATGCAGATTTTTAAAGATTTACACAGATTGTGTAAAGCGGCATCCAGTTCTTGAGTCTAATTCTAGTGATTTGTATGAATGTATTGGCTATCTTAGCAAAGTATGATGAAAATTAAAAGTGTTATTTTGAAAGGATGGCCTGACGTCAGTATAACCTCTCTTGTAAGATAGATGAACTGTGATACATCTACAGTAAATGTAGTGTTGTTATGATAGTGTTGTTATGATCTACAGTAAATGTAGTGTTACGATACTGTATGATACATATACAGTAAATGTACAGTAAATATAGTGTTATTTATTTTACTCAGAAATAAGTCCATTGTGTTCAATAAGGCTTACCCCCAAATCCAGAGTAACTACAGGAGCACGTAAGAGACATTACTTGCACCTATAGTTACTGCACCTCCTAGTGAAAACCTATGGGAAATTCATTTTGGAATCCACAGTAAATTGTTCTTACACCGGAGCAAGGACTGGATTTTACTCCGGATTTTACTCTGGATTTTACTGGATTACTCTGGATTTTGTCCTTTGCCTGTAAATCTATCTGTACTCACTGGAAACAAACACTTGTAGCACACATGTTATTTGGGTTTTAGCCCCCTTCTCGGTTTTTGAATGTGAGTGGAAGTAGTTAGTTAAATGTGAGAATGAGTGGAAAAGATGGCTCTACAATTTAATTTCAGGTTTTTATTGTGTTTTTTGTAAATTGCACTGGGTATTTTAACACCAGAAAAGTGGTATATCAATGTTAATAATAACTACTATTGAATGTGCATGAAACTACATGTACATGAACACAACATGCCAGTATACACTTTTGTTATTCTGCAACTGCTTGTCTAAATAGTAAATCTTGCTGAATGTGTTTAGTAGTAAATCTTGATGCAAGAATAAAGCTGCAATCCTAACCATGTCTACTCAGAAGTAAGCTCCATTGTTCTCAATGGATCTTACTCCCAGGAAAGTGTGTTTAGGATTGCAGCTTAAGGCTCTCACAAGTATAGAGCACATCCATATTTTCATTGTGAAATGTTCTGCAGTCTGTTCTGAGACCTGTTCTAAAACTAACTGGGTATTATTTAAGTTACACTGCCTCATTCTTTTTATATAACTATATGTAACATAGAGCATAACTAGCATAACAAGACTCTTTGTATTTTATATTTGCTATTATATTGAGGTAATGGCACCATGTTTGGGCTTGGTTATCAGCATGTACTGTATTTACTCGAATCTAGTGCACCATCAAAACTAATGCACTCCCTATACTTATAATCAAAATACCACATTTGCTCAAATGTAATTAACCACAAATCTAATGGGCACCCTGACTTTGGAGGCTAAATTCAGTTGGAAAAGGTGAGTGTTACATTCGAGTAAATATGATACATGGGAGGTTTTTAACTAATTATAGAAATGTTTACATAAATTATAGGGAGGTTTCTGCTCAACCACAGTGAGAGGTGGGTCCCATTTGCAGAGTTTTGGAGCATATTAATAAAAGCTACTTTTAAAATATCTTTACTCTCAAGTTTTTCCGCTTATACTACTTGTAATTCTACTTATTCTAGAGTAGTAATTCAATGTGTTTCACACTTCAGTGAAATATTTTTAGGATTACAACTGCACCTTTTATTTTTGACCCCACTTATTTTGTGAACATTTTGGTATGGATTCATCCAATCTCAGGCTGAAACATTTTCTGCCCTTTTTAGTGAAAAACAAATCAAAGACCCCAAGGAGGGGGCTTTCTGTTGATACATTCCAAAGAGGTGCTTTTTTGTGTGTTTTGACCTTCATCACTATGCTTCCATGGTAAACTCAGCCTGGCAGAAGCCATTTTCAATGGGTTTCTCTGAAACATCAATTACAATTCAGCATATCTCTTAGAGCCAGCTAAATGTCTTGCATTCTCCAAACTGTAAAAACCTGAGCTCTAATTGTATATACAGTGGCTTAACTTGTATTTTTTAAGTAGATCACTACCATCACCAATGCACTTTATTATTATAAATATGTATTCAAAAACTACGTATGCCAATCCTCATGGAAATGATTGAAATTTTACACTATTTTAATTTTCTTTATATAAGAATATATTCGCATCATTTTTTGGTTTAAAGGAAGATTAATTTTATCTGTCTTTAAATGTGGTGGAATTCTCTGGTAAAGTAACCATTTCAAACTTTATCATAGGATTGAGAATTCAAGCTGGCCAAGAGTGCAAGTCCCCAATTCTTATCAGGAAATTTTGGTTATTAACTTTCATTTCAGAGCCAGACGAAACTTGACTAGGCCTGTTTTCCTTTTTCTCATTATATTCTCCAGAACAGTAGACATTCAAAATCTTGTGACCCAGGGAAGATAGATATTTAAATTCCACTTCCACTTTGCCCACTCCAAGAAATTTTTTATTTTTATTAAATATTAAATTTGGCTGCAATATATATAGTTTGGCTGCAATCCTGAAGTGCACTTGGGCTAGCCTATCTATCACTGGGGTGGCCCAATTCCAAGATAGGCCAGCCTAGTTATAGTGGAAAGACTTGGGCCAGTGTATAGGACAGATGGACAGATGGACCTGGAGTGGCCTTGCTGTGCCAACATAGACTGGCTCAAGACAGATGGACCTGGAGTGGCCTTGCTGTGCCAGCCTAGGCAGTTCAGGAGAGGCATGTTGAGGGCATGTTCAGCATGGCGTAGAACAGTGCAGTTAGTATGCAGAACCTGTCTCCACGGCAAACAAGCCCCCTCACAACTCCTCAAAGTTAGGCCACCTAAAGAGCAGGAATAAATCTGAGTAGACCCAAAGGGGCCCATGATAAGCCAGAGCAAAATTGGAAGTGATGGCAAAAAATTCTGAGTCCTGAGCCGTCTGCTCTGGTATTGTTTATTCAGGCAGGAGGTCGCCAGAGATGTCCTCTCCAGCCCAGCTAACTTGATATTCTTTCACTAGAGATGCCACAGTCAGAACCTAAATAGTGTTAACATTAAAAGAGATAGAACAGTGCAGAGTAAACTGAGCTGTTTAAGTAGGTAGGTAGGTGGTGACTGGTTACAAATTAAAACATTAGTTGCAAATCTCTAGTCTGAGAAGTTAGTGTCTGATTGGTATAAAAAAATTGTAGCCCTCAGTGTTGTAAGGATAAAACTGAATATGTGTTGACAAAATCATTGACATTGTCATCATCATCTTATGTGGTTTTCTGTACAGAATTAATTTTCCATCCAACTTCTAAAAAATTCTGCAACTGACTTGCAGTCTCCACTGGATATATTACAGAACTTTCACATTTCTCCCTCAAGAGTTGTGGTTACTGTTAGCAACCCAGCTCTGACAAAAACAGTGTGGTAGAACTAACTGTGGAAGGAAAGTTGAAGTCCTTCAAACCTCTCTTAATGTATTTTTCTAACCAGAATCTTTCCCATGGTGTGAAATTTAAAAGAAACCTCTTATAATGCTTGAACTGCTAGCAAAAGCTCAAACAACCACAACTTGTACTTATTCTTATCATGCGATGTGTGGTTTGGCTGTCCGCTCTTGAATTTTTACAGATATGTTTTTTAATTTCACTGATGGCTCTCCTATGCCAGAAAAACCATTGGTGAATCTTGTTTTATTGTTTTATGTCAATAAAGGTTTTGAAATGGAATGGACCATTGGTGAATGAAAAATATCTGTGTAAGATTTTGAAAATATGTCCTGTTTGCTTTTTCCTAACACGCACACACATATGCCAGTACACGCAACCAAAAACACACTCATAGAGCTTTATTTGTACAATTCCTGAAGCCACTGGGAAATGTTTCAGTGTTGCTATCGAATATTTTGCCTTAACATGTGGTCCTCCAGTTTCAAAAGAGATATGAAAATAATGAATTCACCTCAGACATGAATTCAGGACAGACATGGCTAGACAAGACTGATAAAGAGGTGAAGTCATGACTCCATTGAAAGAATAGTTGACATTCTCGTTGGCTTTAGAAGGGCTGAGATTTTTTAGTTCTTTTCTCATTTCTGTTTTCTTGGCATTTTCTCATTTCCTGACATTTTCTTGGCAGAAAATTGGTCCTTAGAAAAAGACTAGGGGCGCAATCCAGAGTAACTACGGGGAGTCCTTGCTCCGGTGTAAAAACAATTTGCTCTGGATTGCAATATGAATTTCCCATAGGTTTTCACTAGGTGGTGCAATAACTACAGGTATACATAATGTCTCATATGTGCTCCTGTAGTTACTCTGGATTGTAGGGTGAGTCACTAACAGCTCAATCCTCATCTTACCTCGCTACCAAAGGCAACTTCTTCAGGAACTGTACCATGTGTCCGCTTGTTGTGGATTGGAGTTTTCCTTCAATCCATGATGGACACAACACGGGGAAACCTCGCAGGGAACTTTCGCCAGAATGTTGACTTTCCCACTGAAGTAGTCCCTGTTTATCTACTTACATTTCCATGCTTTCGAACTGCTAGGTTGGCAGGAGCTGTGCTAAGGATGGGACCTCACCCCATCTGGCAGTCCTTCGGGTCTTGAACCACTGGCCTGCTGAGCGGAATTCCAGTCAAGCAGAGTTCTAACCCAAGCGTTCTAACCACTGAGCCACTGCAGCCCTATCCTCCCTGGCTACCACAACACCAAAATAGCCACTGCCGTATCTCTTGGGTCTGAGAGAGCCATAGGAGGTTTCATTGGGGAAAGGAAGCATTTGCCTTAGCCCAGGTAATGGCACCACAACTCCAATGGGTTTCCTTGGATCTGCACTCTCTGTTGAATGGATGCTGGCTTGAAGAGACTCAGGTTGGGCTGCTCAGTCAGGGAGGGGGGAATAGGATATGTTGGCAGACTCTGCCATTAATTATGCCCAAATATCAGGCATGATCCTTCACTCCCCCTCTCTACTTCTGCCCTTCTCCTCACCCTCCCTCCACCCTGGGAAGGCTCACTGCATCTTGGCATTTCATCAGAGATGTCTACCTTGTACTGAAGACCAGCACCAACATTTCCTCCTGAGGAAGTACTGAGGTACCAGTACTAAGTGCTGATACTAAGATCCAGTGCCAACATACCTAAATGATGGGAATGGCATTTCCACAGTAGTACTTCCATGAGACTCCTTCCATAAACCCTCTTTTCTTGTCCCCACAACAAGGATAGGTAGATAATTGTTCTACAGGCAGCTCATAGAACTCTTCTCTCCTAAGTGGAATCCTTCATGGCACGGTCATCACATCTGGTATCAGGAACTGCCTTGCAAGCTTCCAGCAGGAGTTTTCAGGTCATTCAAGATGTAAGCAGTGATTCCTTCTAGCTCTGATGACTCATGATAGCTTTATCAGCTTGCAGTGTCCCATCCAGGAGCTGTCCAGTTCCTTCCCCGCTTAGCTATCTTCAGCAGCCGTTCATTCAGCCACCAGACCACACCTGCTGCCATTGGCATGATGCCTCTATATCATTGGTGTGATGCTAAATGTATCATCAATGTTGCATACATGCATCATTGGTATGATATCCAAGGAGCCAATCACTGCACCCACCCAGCACCAATACCAATGGCCAAAGAAATGTCATCAGAATGCAGAAGCAGGTGCAGTGCCAATGAGAAGCTAATGGTGGTGATTTCCCCCCAGCCAGTTATCAAAAATGATTAGCACAGCAACAGACACATCCAATATCAATGGGTAGCTATCCCAAGGATAACAAACCACCTCCACCACCTCAGGTGTTACAGCACAAAAGATACAGTACAGAAATTGGATGCAAAAGATCTTGTTCACTGTATTAATGTTGCTTATCCCTGACCTGGAGTTTAAACATTTCATCTGCAGAGGAGTTTCAATGTCTGTATTTTGGATGTGGCAAAATTGTAAATGACAGGAAGTGTGGGAACTTACACATCCTTTTCCTGTTTAGGAAAGATTATGTTAGAAGTCACTCTGATTTAGAGGCCTACTTTTATTTGATTTGCATTATCCAGAGGAGAACCAGAGTGATAGAAGAGCTCAGAGACTCAGCAGACAGGACATTCGCCAGCTACAATGCCAATTAACATACCAGGATTCTCTCACTAGCACATGTTGTGTTGTTTTCATAGTAGCACAAAACAGTTGCATTCAGCTGCTCCCTTACATGGAAAACCCATCTTCAAAAGAGTGGTTGGGAGAGACCCAATTTTTCTATTTTGTTTCCTGTTGCTACCATGGTATGTGTATTGGACACACAATACACTGTGGAAAATTACTTTCGTCTCTAGAACATCTGTTCTGGGCTACTGTAGAAAAGGATGGTAAAGTTGCTAGTGGAAAAAGAATATTACATTGGCTGAAAAGTGTTAAGTGAGGGTTCAGAAATCAGGTAAAATGAAATATATTAGAACTGTGGATTGGGTGCTCTTGTTTTCAAAAGTTACACAACTTATTTTCATTGAAAGAGTTCATACTCAAGGAAATCAGGCTTTTGGGGAGCCATTAAGTTACCGGTTTAAAACTTTCCTCAATCAAACAACCAAATGTTAGGCCAGAGGCAAGTGATTGTGCCTTAGAGCACAATGTGTTCAGTGTGTCTTACTCCCAGGAAAGTGTCTTTAAGATTGCAACCTTCGTCTTAAGACTCCTCTGCATTTGCAAAATGATAGTGATATTGAAGTATATTAAAGTGATATTGAAGGATATTGAAGACAGGATTTATTATCTTTGTATGAATAAAGACAGACTTATATACAATGTTCTTTCATCCCTCAGCATAGTTGTAGTACTTTCTTCCACTGATACTTTCCTCTCATGGGCACACTGTAGCTGTCCCACCATGTCATCAGCAAACACATGAGTAATGGTATTTCCAAATCCCTTTTATACATCTTGGAAGGTGGGTATTATAATGCAATCCCATGACATGTGACCTCATTTTCTTGCAACCTTGACTTTGTGCCCAGAACATCTCCAGGTGTGATAATGCAAGGGCTGCATCCTTACTAACTGATGTGAAACTAGCTAAGCATGATTGTCCACTTTTAGAAAGATTCAGGTAGAATCAGTTGACCATCAGGAAGAATTGTACAGATCCTAAATCACTTAAAAGCACAGGGCCTCCTAGATCAGTGGTTCTCAATTTTCCTAATGCTGTGACTCCTTTATAAGTCCCTCATGTTGTGGGGACCCCCAACCATAAAATTAATTTTGTTGTTACTTTATAACTGTAATTTTGCTACTGTTATGAATCTTAATGTAAATATCGGATATGCAGGATGTATTTTCATTGTTACAAATGAAATGTGTGTTCTATGTACACATTGAACACAATGGGATTTATTTCAGAGTAGGCATGCATAGGATTGGGCCCTGAGGCTGTCAGTCAGCCCCAGTGCATGTGCAGCTACAGCTGGAGGTCTGGCAAGCCTGACCTGACCCCCTGCACCAGGGGTCTTTAGATGACCCCCAGGAAAGCTCTAGGTGACACCCAAAGGGGTCCCAACCAGTGACGGGCTTCAAAGAAATTAACAACCGGTTCTCTGCCCATCTGGCAGCCACTTTTAAATGGCTATTTTTAAACTTTATATGTCCTATCTCTTGTTAACAACTGGTTCTATAGAGTAGGTGTGAACCTGCTGGAGCCCACCACTGGTCCCAACCCCCACTTTGAGAAACGCTGTCCTAGATGATCAAGTGACAGTTTATTTGCCTACAGTCCCTGTGTGCTTCTCCTCATGCACACTGAACTAGCAATCACTATTGACCATTTCCACTACTGTGAATGCTGGATTTAAAGGATGGTTCCCAAATCCATTTGGATACAGCAGGTAGCTTGCTTCTCTGTGTTATACTTGGCAGGGGTTCCCAAACCAAGACCTTAATTTTCTTAAGGGGATTCCCATATCATCCCATATAGTGAGCTATCTCTAAACCATTCCCCCTTTCTCAGCCGCACAAGACAGTCCTTGTTTCTGCATCCATCCATCCACTGAAACACATGGAGCTGGGATGCATTGGGTTCCATATTGCATCATAATATCATAGACTCAGAGTTGTAACAGATTTGCATGATAATTTAATTCAGTCCCTTGACAATTCTGGCAATCTGAAGTCTATGACCTATGTACAAGAACCAGCCAGGATAATGTATTCACCCTCTCAGAAAAGTGGGCTCATGATTGGAAGTCCTAGCTCCATATACTGCTTGTCTAAATCCAGGAATGAATAGGGGTGGCTGTCATAGAAAAAAGTTCATCTTATAACAACCAAACTGTTTCTGCTAAATTCATGACTAAGTGATGTTAAGATACTTGGCTAGAATGGTCACCCTAGTCAGCTACATCTGAAGAGTAACCCCTGTGTAAATGCTTAATCCAGAGACCCAGTTGGTCCAACTCCTGATGATCTTCCTTTTGCAAGTGCACCTGCCAGCTGTCTCATTGGGCAGAGGGCCCCCCTCTAGCAGGCGAGTCAGGGATGTCAGGGACCATAGCATGGATCTGCTGGCACCTCCTTATCTCTCTCTCTCTGCTCTCCTGGAGCCACTCTCCTCCCACCAGTTTTGTGTCCCCTTCCTTATGGCAGCTACCAGGTAACTGGTTGCTAATGTGTAGTTGGAGTGCCCAGTCACACCGTTTTTGCTACCCACACATTATCACTTCAAAATTAAACTCAAGAATAACAATATCTCATGTTTGAAATAAACAGTAGATGGTTGTGTTAATAGCCCAGAATATGGGCGCAATCCAGAGTAACTACGTGGAGTCCTTGCTCCGGTGTAAGAACAATTTACTCAGGATTGCAAAATGAATTTCCCATAGGTTTTCACTAGGTGGTCCAGTAACTACAGGTGCACGTAATGTCTCTTACGTGCACCCGTAGTTACTCTGGATTGTGGGGTATGTTGTTTGATCTCTTACCAAGAGAAGTTTGATGATAGGAGACAGTTTTCCAATAGCTGTTGATTTGTGCACTTGAAGACTATACTCAAGGCAATACCCACCTCCTTAGGGCAGGGGTCCTCAACCCCTGGTTTGTGGCCCATTTCCAGTCCACAGCGCCTTGGAGGCTGGGCTGAACTGGGACTGGAGTCCTGGACTGAAGGCCAGAACCCTGCTGTCCCCGGCCCCAGAACAGACCTGGCATGCACATCCCAGTTGTGGGGCTGCGCATGTCCTGCTCTCCCTGGCCCCAGAGCAAACTAGACACCCATGGCCCAGTCACTGGCTGCACATGCCCAGCTCACTCCAGCCCCAGAGCAAACTTAGCACGTCTGGATCAGCTGCTGGACTGCACATGCGTAGCTCACTCCAGCCCCAGAGTGAAGTGTACATGAGTAGACCAGACTGGCTGTAAATGCGCATGTGAAGCCCAGCCAGACTGTAGAAATTTTTTCCCATGGTCCTGGGCCATCATCCTCAAAAGGTTGAGATTTGAATAAAGAAAGCAAAGTGGTGGTTTGAAGCAAGCAGAGAAAAAGGAGTTCAGTATTGTGGAGCAGATGTTGAGGGTTCACTGCTCTCAGCAGGACCAACCACGATTTCTGTGACCACCTCTGTGTAAATACCCTAGATGGAGCAACTTTCTTGGGAACTCACCCAAGATGGAGGGGGCCATGGAGGGCAGTTTGTCAAAGGCTCATGAAAGTCTGAAACTGACCTTAACTTCATCCAACTCACAGCTGTCTCTTACTACCTTCTCCAAACTGGAGACTGCTGTTTCTTCATGGACAGTACTTCCATAAGAGATTCATTACAAAGCATGAAAATCCAGATTTTGACTTCAGTTCCAGTGACGTTGATTGTGGGAAGAAAAGTGTGATTGACAGATCATTAAAGACAACTAATCTGCACTCACAGATCTTAAGAATGTATCTTACATATGTCTGGAGTTTTGACTCTGATTTGGGTCTTAGAAACATTAACATAATATCCTCCTTTCCTGGTAAAGTATTTTCCTATGTTTATATGCAGGGACGTCATTTTTATGCGTATTCTTAAATGTCATTTGATCAGAAATAGAAATGCACTCTCTCAATATTTGACACTATTAACTCATCTGTTTACTTTTGTAGCATTGTTTGCTTATTATATCTTATGAAAGAAGTCTAAGGTTGGGTAGATTATTGGAAGAGCTGACTAGCCCCGACTGTAAGAGTATATTGTTTATTTAATCCTATGACTGTGTGCGGATATGATTCACAATCAGTCCACATATTAGCAATGGGAAAACTTTCATGAAATAATATATCTGTTAAACTCAAATCTCTTGTGCAGCTGCTGATGCTACTGGAAAAAGATGATTCCTTCACTGTGCATTACTGTTCAGAGTGCAGAGATACAAACATCCTTTTCAATTCTTGAAGGAATTCTGAGGATGGAATAATCGTTAATCCAAGAGATAAGTAAGGGGTATCTCTTAACAATCTGACTTTTGTTACCAACATAATATGTAAGCTTGCAAGTTAACTGTGCTGTCTGGCAGAATAGAAGGGTGGCAAAGCAAATGTACTTAGAAACGGTTTTCTAATACAGCACAAATATGCTGAATTACACAACAAACCAGTTCAATGAAAAGTTCTCCTCCACAGGTCCCGTTGAAGTGAACTGGAGCTGTTCTTGTCAATGGGAATCACACAAGTAAAGTTCCTGTTGAAGAATGCCTTTTATTTTCAGCATTACATATGTAAACAGAACACAAAAGTCAGTTTTAGGTAACTTTGCCTTGAACTATTCTTAACGTGCTTTCTGTATAGTATATAAAACATTTCACCAATTATATTTGAAGACATCAGGTACAATCCTAACCAAGTTTGGCCAGCCTTAGTCAGCCGGCATATCTTTCCATTGTGTTGTAGGGAGTTTGGCATGTGCCTGTGCTTTGGCCTAAACCCCCCACCCCAAGAGTAGGGCAGAAGTGTCTTATGGCACTTTTCTGACACCCTCAGGTCAGCACAGGACTTATGCTAGGGCTTATTCTGGCCTCACTGAAGTTTGGATTGGGCACTCAAAACTCAAAATTATTTGAACCTGTAGAAAATTTTCAAAAGAGTATATTCTTGTTACTAGTAATTTCACCAGAACTTGTTATTTCCTACTCAAAAAGTCAAATTTCAACAGGACATGCTTGCCTTAGATATTGAGCTAGCTTTTAAAGTCTTAAATCTCTTATATTTAGTAGCGGTGGGTCTCTTGTTAGTCTCTCCATAATGTCATTCACAGTGGAAATTGCTGATGACTCCCTTGCATTTCTTTTAAGATTGTGTGCTGTGGTGGGAACAGGGAACTATCATCTATTTATTTTGCCATGTGAATCACTTTGAAAACATTTTTGTTGAAAAGCAGTATATAAACATTTTAAATTATGGCTCCCAAAGTTATTTTCTGCACTGGATTTTAGTCCAAACTGAAGTCTCTATCAAATTTCCTTCCAGAGACTTAGGTGGTTTCTTGCTTGGTGCGAAAATGGAGGTGTTTTCTATTCCTGCTGGTGCCAGCATGCTGGTACAGTAGGAAGTCAGAAGCTCTTGGAAATACTATTTTTCCAGTATGCCTGGCAACTAACTCACAGCCAGAGTAGCATACTAAACATACGTTTCTCACTTCCAACATCTGAGCAAAAAGCTTAGCTGAATTGGATGGGCAGGAATGGTGTGGAGACTCACTGTGAGATTTGGAGGAGGGACAATCATATCTGTAATGTTATCCTTATGGTTTCCAGAGGTTTCCAGTGTACATTACAATTGGACTCAGAAAGTAAAGGGAAACAGTTGAGTTTTTGGAGCCAAATTCTAACTCAATTTTCGTATGCATGTTTTTGAGACAAAACTCCTAACTCAATTTTTGTACAAACTTTTTTGAAACCAAACTACAAATAAAATCTTCAGTTGTCGTTTAAGCAGCCATTCAGAACTGCTGAAAGTTGTTGAACAATTTGTACTCTGGAAGAGTTAGAACAAAAAAATTGATTTCCAGCCCAATACTATCCAATTTTCCAGCACTGGAGCAGCCATGCCAATGAAGTGCGTTCTGTATTCTGTGGTGGGGGTGAAGTCATGAAAGTCTCCGCAAAGTAAGGGAACATTTGTTTCCTTACTTAGGGGCCGCATTGCTGCAGCTGCATTGTTGCTGGAAAGTGGGATCGGGTTGGGTCCCAAAATACTACTGAAGGTATAGAAAATAGCACTTTGCTCTCTCAAGTTTTATCCTAATAATTGCTATACTGCCCTATTCCAAGAACTCTGAACAAGGTTCAATACTGCAATTAATATATTATTAATCATTTACATCCTCGCTTTCCACCATATGATCCCAGAGAAACTCATATTATAAAAACAATAAACCATGTCCACATCAATGCACACAGCAATGAGGCATCAATCATCATCATCATCATCATCTAAAAACCAGTAGAATAAGGTTAAAGATGGGGAGGAGGGTAGCTCATCAACATTTCTTGATGAGTTTGGATATCGGGAACAAATTCCTGGAGTTGAGGGTGGCTTGGCAGTGGAACAGATTGCCAAGGGAGGTGGTGGACTCTCCCTTACTGAGAATCTTCAAGCAGAGGTGCGATGAGCACCTGTCAGAGTCGAACTAGAGTTGGGTCCCTTCCAATTCCAGGATTCTATGATTCTTGTGGTAGAGTGTTTCAAGCTCGAGGGACACTGCAGAGATTTCCCTTTTGCTGCTTGCAAAGCAGTCATACCTCTTTATCTCATTGTATGTTTTTGAGAATTGTGGGATGAAAGTTAAGGCTGATACCACATTTCAGAATTCAGCTGTGACACCTTGAATTTTGAATGTCCTCCAATTTGCTTTTCTGATGAGACTTTGACAAATTGATTTAACAGCTAAGGGTGCAATCCTAACCAATTTCAGCCAGCACAACTCACCCCCCTCCCTGTTCCCTCTGTGGCATGGAGAGGCTGGTGCATGTATGTGCACTGGTCTAATCCCCTCCCCCCAGGAGTGGAAAGCAGAAGTACCTTATGGCATGTTTGTTACAACCTCAGGCCAGCACAGGTGCTTTCTTAACCAGGAGTTAAAATTCCATTGTAACATATTAAAATTATATACATGCACCTTTTTCTAAGATGCCTATATCTCAAAGCATCTGAACTGCTATTCACTTGTTATTATTCCATGGAGAGCATCAGTCCACAATGGACTACCACCATTCTATCTTCTATATCTGAACCACCATGATTAATACAATGGTTCCTGATCATTTTAGCATTGGGACCTATAATTTAAAAGGTTTTTTTTCTTTACCAGCTGCTCAAACCTATATAATTATAATGGTGATTGTGGAGCACTGCTTCCCTAGTAGCGGGTTATGTAAACTTTGATGCACACTGCCTAATGTGCCTTGTCAGTTTCATGATCCACTAAGTATTGTGGGTGGTGCAAGCGGTTAAGGCGCTCTGCCTGTTAACCAGCAGACCAGGGTTCGATTCCCGGGTCGGCCCCACAAGACATGGTGAGCTCCTGTCCTTAGCCCAGCTCTGCGACACCAGCTGGATCCAATCGTTTCAGCTCTGCCTTTCTATTGGACTAATTCAGTGGTGTGGAGAGGGGGGATTTGCTGCTTGGTAACAGCATATCCTCCATAACAATCCAACCCAGGCTTTCATGCTTCACATACAGCGTATGCAGCACTGAGCACGATACCATAGTCTTTCAAGACTGACGGAGGCCTGCTTTTTTGCTTTAAGTATTGTGTCATGACCCACTAGTGAGTCACATAACCCAGTTTGGGAACACTTGATCTAACCCAATTAGGTTCATAGACAAAGATCACCATGAACTACACAGTTTATTAATACAGAAATTTATGAGAATGTGGGCACAAACATGGAACATTTGAACAGTTTATAATATGTAACTACTAGTTTAAAAAGCATAAGAGAACTGAAATTTTGATTTTTACAAAGAACATTGGCCTCTGTTGGGACCTAATAGTTTCCTTCCAGATCTAGATCCTCTATACTTATGTCCACACAGAAATAAAGTCAAATTCTAATCCAGTGAAATGGAGCAATATTTTGCTCAGGTATATATTACTTTCATTCTGATCAATAGTGGTTGATGTAACGTGTAACTTATTAGATACTATTTTTAGTTCCACTAAATTACTACTGGAAAAGAATTCTCAACAAATTGGCTTAAGGAATAACACAAAAAACACTTCTTTCTTTCAAATAAATTACAATGTCCTTCCCCCTCTCCCCCTCCAGAAAAAAAGAATGGAAAGCAGAAGAATACTACCTATTATGCCAATAATTATGTGCTACATGATTTTTATTGCTGTGCAATGTCTTATGAATGTTTTTGTGGGTGGTACCAAGCATTTGAGCAGGTTTCTGAGTCCACTTGAAATTTATTAAATATTGGTGATTGCTATTGCAGGTTTGCATTTTCTGATCCCTCAGCTGATTTATTTGTATGAAGAGCAAAAGGAAACATCTTGTTACACTTTTCAGTGTTGCTATTGTGCTAAGTGTTTCATAACATTATCCTGCAAACCACCTCTTAAAAACTTCTTAGTCTTTGATGAAAGAAAGAGGGTGGGAGAAGGAGCAGGCTAGGGAGGAGTCAAAACATCTGATTAAAAAATATATAATCCGCAAGGGCTAAAGAAAATCAGAATTTTCCAGACAGGTTGCCAAAAGCTATACATCCTCATAAAAATTCCTAGGAGCCCAATCTTAAGCATGTCTACTCAGAAGTAAGGGCACAATCCTAACCAATTTTCCAGCTCCGGAGTAAGGGCAATGCAACTCCGAGGTAAGGGAACAAACAAACAGGTATACCACCTTTTCTGGTCATCGGATTTCTCCTCTGACTTTATTTCAAGACAATCTGCATGGGCAGGCTTTCTAACCCTCAAGAGGGTTTTACAATTGACAGAGAGGTTCTACGTTGCAAGAACTTTCTTCATTCTGTGGTGCTTCCTTTAACATCTGATCTTGCTTCTCTGTCTTCAGTTTTGCCTCATGGAGCCAACTCAGCTGAGGCTCGCTTTCTTATTTACACACACATTCCACATCCCAGTATTAAGTTTTCTCCTCACATGGCTTCCAGTATTTTCAAGCTGGCGACATTCAGATGTTAACTTTGGGCAATTAAAGCCGCTCAATCCTCTAGACCAGACATCATTGCTTTATCTTGAGGAGGCATCTATGATTGCTCCCCAAATGCAGGATGCAGCACATGCCCCACTAGCACAGCTAAGCCAGTACTGGAAGGTTGGTTAGAATTGTACCCTAAGTCCCATAATAATCAATAAGACTTAATCCCAGGTAAGTGTAGATAGGAGTGTGCTTAGCTGCCCAGTCCTATCCCCAGCAGTTCCATCAAGTGTAGTGACACCAAAGTAGAAACTCCTGCATCCAGCAGCACCACTGGGGTCTCCAGGTCTCTTCAGGAAAGGGAATTTCACCCTCTTCCTTGTAGAAAGCCCCACAGTGGGGCTTTCTCAAGTCTATTCTCACTAATTTGCCAGGACAGATTTGAGAGCCTGCATGAGACGCTTTACAGCCTGACATGGAGGATAGTATTGTTCTGCAGTCCCCCCAGGCCATTTCCTTCCCCCAACCTCATAGACATTACTGCTGCCCAAAACATTTCCCTTGTTCTGGGTGGTGCTAGGCCCAGAGCTGATTGAAGCTGAGCCAGTGTTAGCGCTGCCTGTATGGGAGGGATTTTTAATAAATGAAAAAATGTTTTAAATGAAAATCATTAAATAACAAATGACAATTCCAAAAACAAATCCCCTATGCACCCTTGTGTGCCTATTTTTTCAGAATCATGTTGCAGTACTTTTAAAATTCATTACATTGCATGAATGGACCCAGTAGATTAGTTTCTAGTCATTAAAAAAAACACATACTCCTTCATCTTCAATGAAGATATATATAGGACTGTTGCATAAAGATTACTGGTATATGATTGAGTCATATATTCACTGATTATTCAGATAATCTCAGAATGATTCAATTTCTTGATTAATTCTGTTTCTTCCACAGTAAGATTTCTTTTCCAGCATTTTTCAAGGAATGAATAGTACAGATGGAGCAATACGTAGATCTTGCATCACTGACAAGGGGGGAAATCCTCTGTACTGCAATATGCCCTTTGTGGTTGCCAAGTGCTGTCATCAAGGAGGTTTTCAGGGGCTGGGAAGGAAGTAGAGTACGTTGCAGCCATAGTGCTTGTGCAATCCAAATTTTGAAGAACATGGAGAAAACATTTGTCATGTAAACAGTGAACTCTCTATAGAAAGGAAAGATATGTGTAGTGACAGGAATATGAGAATTAAAAGTCACTATGCAGTAAAAAAATGAAAAAATTCACAGGATCAGATGTTGTCTTCAGTTTGCCTGGTCTCAGAAGGGCCAGACTCTACTTTAAACAAAGAATATGCAACAGAGTGCTAAAATGTTTTCATTGGCATGAATTTAGGATAGTAGTTATATTCCTAAGAGGAAATGTAGATGAACAGCTTTCCTACTAAATATACTGAAAATCCCCAATACACTGAAAATCCCCAGTATATATATATATATATATATATATATATATATATATATATATATATATATATATATATAGGATTTGTTTAATGTATAACTCTTTCATTGTCACTGTAAACATCTGCTTGGATTTCTTTGTGCAAAGGATTTTAGGCAAGTGATAAGTCATTAAATTTTCATCTAAAGCTACACTGAATGTCCTTGCTAAATCAAAACTGAAAATTTTTTCAGGAAAAAAGAATTACCGTCTATACTCGAGTATAAGCCGAGTTTTTTTGGGCCCCAAAAATGGGCCCAAAAGGCCCCCTCGGCTTATATTCGGGTGAACTGAAAAGTGGCGGGATCAAACCCCATCATGTCATATACTGTTGGATTTGTATTGAAGAGCAGAATCCAATGCAAAAATCAGTTTTGAGATATCTCCTTCCTATCAAAAGTTATGGCCAAAAAATTAAAAAACAAAAACTATAAAAATAAAAAAAATACATTTTTGACAATTTTTTTAAGCAGGTAGGAATTTTGGCCTTAGGGTTCAGGAATTTTGGGATCACCCTGTCCTATGCATGTCTACTCTGAAGTAAGCCCCACTAAGTTCAGTGAGGCTTACTCCCAGGAAAGTGTGCTTAGGATTGCAGCCTATGAGTTCCAAGAAGGCTACAAGGAAAAGGACCAGTACCAGTACCTGCTGCATTTCCCACCCTAGGCTTATACTCGTCAATAAGTTTTCCCAGTTTTCTGTGGTAAAATTAGGTGCCTCCGCTTATACTCGGGTCGACTTGTACTCGAGTATATACGGTAACAAAACTAATGAAATTTCTCAGAAGTCTGGTGATCCCCAAATTACCTTTGAATTTTGTCTATTACAAAATATTAGGTTGATTTGGAGATTTCTGAGCAGCGGAACATCTAAGGAATAATACTGAGTTATGTAAATCAGATTTACCTGAAGTTTTAATCAGATTACCAGAATTTATCAGATGTGTTCTGCACATTCATAGTTACAATACATGCTTGAGCTACGGCACAATCCAGAAGTGCACTTGGGTTACCCTATAAATCACTTGACTGACCCAACTGCAAGATGGGCCACCCTAGTTATTCTGGAAAAGGCTTGAGGCAGCCTAAGGCAACATAGGCTGACCCAAGACAGGTGGACCTGGACTGCCATACCCTAGCTGGGGCAGCCTAGGCAGTTCAGGAGAGGCATGTTGAGGGCACATTTAGCATTGCCTAGGGCAGAGCAGTTACTCTGTATCCAGAGCCTGTTTCCAGAGCAGAAATGCCCTCTTCCAGCTCCTCAGAGTTATACCACCTCAGGGGCAGGAACAACAATGAGTAGACCCATAGGAGTCCATAAGACAGAGAAAGAATGGCAGTGTTGACCAAAAATCTGAATTCTTGGCCAGCCTAGCTGCCACCCCTGCCTCTCAATCACAGGATATGGCACAACTACGGCACCCACTAACCTGTGGAGACAGCAGGCCACTCCAAGGAAGCCCCTTGTATTCACTGTAGACTGTACTGGCAGTCTCATTAGGGACTCCTTATTAGGCAGGCACCACAGCTGTTCCTTGTTCAGTGTGATATCAGGAGCAAGTCCTCCCCAAATGTAACTGACATGGTGCCTACTTAGCATGCTCTGGAGCAACTAGGGCAGCCCAGGCTTCCTGATTTCTGGATGCAGCATAACATTCTGCTCTGGATTGTGCCCACAGGTGGGCTGAAGCCAGTTCTCACTGGATCTGTAGAACGGTTGTTAATTGTTAATTTGGGGCTGACGTTAGTGAACCAGTTGTTAAGAAGGGGCCATCATCTTTGAATTGCATGCAAGTGTGTTTGAATTTCTCTTAAAGGGCCTCTGGGTCTGTCTTCCCAGAGGTTCAGCTCCACTCCCTCCTCCCCTTCTGAACCTCCCTCCCCTTCTGAGTGCTGTGAGAATGAACTCCTCCAGGGCTTTTGGTGGGGGCCATGCCTGCCTGCCTCCCCAGGTGCCATTGCAGCCCAGTACTAGGCATGGAGAACTACTCAGTACTACCCAGTACTACTCAGGAGTAAGCCCCACTGTATAGTACCCTGTGGCCACACTCCTCCCAGGAAATTTCCTGGGAGCCACAATTTCCTAGCCACAATTTCCTGGGAGCAATTCCCATTGACTATCATGGGATTTCCTTCTGAGTAGCATAGGATTAGGATTTGAGGCTACTTTCCCATCCACACTTTCCTGAGAGTAAGCCCACTGACTATAATGGGACTTACTTCTGAGGAGATTGGCAGAGGATTGGATTTCTCCCTCCAGCCCTGTTCCTCCAGCCCTGTCTACTTTCCTGAGAGTAAGCCCACTGTCGATAATGGGACTTTCTGCTGAGTAGACATGGTTAGGATTGGGCTCAGGCTGCAATCCTATCCACGCTGTAGTCCTTTTGCCCACCCCCAGAGATCTCCCCACCTCATCCTGCCCCTCTGAGAAATGTCTCCATCTGAGATTGTTGGGTGGCAGTATGAGGGGCACCTGAAGAAATAGCCCCAGTTCCCATCCTGCCCCCCCAGGAGCCCAGTCCACTGCCTAGTCTGAAGTAAATCCTATTAAAGTCAGCAGGTTTTACTCCCCTGTGAGGATAAGAGCGTAGCCTCAAAGCCCAATCATCTGTCTACTCAGAAGTAAGTTCCATTATAATAGTGAAGCTTACTCCCTGGAAAGAAGCTGGTTTCTAAGAGCTTGTAATCCTATGCCTGACTACTCAAAAGTTAATCCCATTTCAATCTATGAAGCTTACTCCCAGGAAAGTGTGCAGAGGAGCGCAGCATTAGAGCCCAATCCTATTCTTGGCTACTCAGAAGTAAGTCCCTTACTTCTGAGAATTAGAGTCTGTGGAGCTTACTCTCAGGAAAGTGAATAGGACTGCAGCCAAAGGATGGTTACTAAGAGCTCAGTCCTTTGCTTGACTACTCAGAAGTCCTATTATATTCAATGAAGTTTACTTACAGGAAAGTGTGGACAGGATTGTAGCCTTAAGTCGTGGCTTAGAAGCAAACCTCAGCCTGCAGAGGGGACACCACAGACTCTGGTCCTAAACTGTAGATCAGTGTTTCTCAACCAGTGGTATGAGTACCACCAGTGAAACTTGTGGTATGTCTGCTGGTACTTAGGCACCTGGATGCAAGTGTCATATGTGCTCCCTGAGGCAGCTGGTGGGCTGCTGTGTGATTCAGGAAGCTGGACTAGATGGGTCTTTGGTGCGATCCAGTGGAGGCTTTTCTTATGCTTTTATGTTCTTATTTGTGGCACACGTTCCCCCTGAGAGCACAACAAGGCATAATGCATAGGAATAAATTATATTGAACTCAGGGGCTTAATACTGATTGATGCCGTCACAAGTGATACAATTTTTTTGGTAAACTAAGGGTTAAGGTGGTGTGCCCTCTCCCGCCCCGCCCCGATCCCACCCCCTGACCCAGCCTGGCCCCGCCCACTTCCAGAGAACCAGTTGTTGGGGCAGGCTGGGCCCACCACTGATTATGCCCTAAGCCTCACAACCAACAAACTGGAATGGGCTGGCTGAGATCTAATTCTAAATAAGAAAGCCAACATGTCTTGGCCACTTGGTTATAATTTCCTTTTACATTAAGAGGTAATGAGCTGCATCAGATAGGATTATTGTTACATGGCAATGGGAGTGGGAAGTTCAGCCCAATTATACTGGTACTTAACTGCAGAGATCTGCTTGTTGTCGATTCTTCCTTTGTGATGGCTATTTTAAAAAGAGCTCCTTTAGCATGCCACTTGGCAAGCTTGGGAGTCTGCCTATACGAAGGTCTATACCTTTCCATTCCTATCATCCATAGTTCTCCCATTCCACAGAGGTAAGATGCTAGGAGGTGGGGAGGGGTGCAATTGCAGGGGAGGGCAATTCTATACACATTTTCCTAGCAAGCCTTATAGACAGAGGTGTTTGAAAATGTTATTTACCTTGAAGTAAGCTCATTGTGCTCAGTAACATTTGAAGATAAATCCTAACCAATACTGGCACAGCAGGGCCCATTCTGAATCCAGTGTTGGATTCAAGCAAATGGGAGATCTCTTCAGGCGAAGAGAACATTTGTTCCCTTATCCCATGTAACACCCAAACCTCTTCAGATGGGCTACCTGGATCAGCAGTTTAGCTCTGTGTAATGAGCCATGAGTAGCTGTGTGTAATGCTGCTGTGTAATACTCTAACACAGAAATACCCTCTCCTAACTCTGGAATACCCTCCTGACACCCTCTTTACCTCACCATACTGCCTGGTGCAAACCATATCAACCCTGGTGGCCGTCTAGTGGTAATGTGTCATCTGTGGGATGGCAAAGGCCTTCCTGTTGGCACCACTTACTTGCTGGAAAAATGCTTAAAATATGCAGCACTGGCACTTGCAGCCATCAGATTGGGTTCGTAAGCCGTATTCTTATGTTACTCACTGGGGAAAAAATGACGACTCCACTATCTATTGAATTGAAGGGACTTAATTCTGAATAGGTTTGGGTTTTAATGCATTCTTTAATGCATAGGATGGGTCTTTAATGCATTCTCTCCATCCCCTTATGATTCTCTGGATCCATGGTTTTATACTGTGATGAAAACATAAAATCTGTTTTTCATAACCCACTCTAATATAACCATTTTCATCTGTATTTTCTCTCACTGTGTTAGCAGGGTATCAGATCTTTTATTAAAGCAGTTAGTTAATTTTTTCACAATGAAGAAGACAAACTGAAAAATAGAAATTATTTTTGTAACCAATTCAGGGACCTTCTGTCTAGAAAACCAAGACACTTTCCCACCACAACTTTCTTTCCATTATTAGGAACTTACACCAAGTTGTGTTTGGTTTGGTGTTTGGCCAAATAAGCTCCCTGGGTCTCTGTAGTATAGGACTTGACAGAAAACATAACACTGAAAAAGGTCTATATTAAGCCTCTACCCCTTTTCTCCATTTTCCCATCAGAAAATTTAAAACCAAAATATTGCTAATATAAATTGTACTGTGTTCCAGTTTTCACTGGTTATATATGTGCTTTAAATATGAACTACATAGTGAAGTCCAAAGACAGTAAATTCACACAGATGTTCCTTGAAGTGTTTTGAGCGATGTGATGCTGGCAGATCTGTTCCTTATTTCAAATAGCTTGAAAAATGCATAAGATATAAATGAATGTTGTTGCTATTGTTACTATTAGTTTTCTTACTACCTGATCCATTTGGGCACTTCTCTGGCTGAAGAACTGTTCCACTTACAATAACTGCCTTATGGCATTTCCAGCAGTGTATAAAATCATGCATTGACAGAGTACTGATGGGGAGGCCACATCAACAGTGGCTCAGCACTAGCCTACCAATCCAGGTATATTGGCAGGGGAGGAGGAATAGGACAAAAAAGAGCATGGAGGGCAGAACAAGGCATGGTTAGGGGAGGAGAAGAAGGTGAATTAGATCTGGGAAGGGGCAGGCATTGTGGCAGAAGTGGCCACTGAATACAAACCCTCTTCTTGAACACAATCTTGCAGCCTGAGTTCATGCAGAGCAGTGCCAGCAATTTCACTGATAAAGATCCAAGTAGAATCATCTGCACCACAAAGGTTTACTCTCAGTAGTATGATGGTGTAGAGGATGAGGACGCTGCCAGATTGATCCATAGGTGATGGCATGCAATGAATCGATTCCCTCATTTTCCACCTCTTTTCCCCCTGGGCTTGCACCCTGCTATAGTGCTTGCATAGATCCAAGGAGACCCATTGGGAGGATTGTGAAAAGATAAGGGAAGTAATTCCCCTTTCCTCAGTCCAAGCTTCCCAAGCCACTCCCTCTCCCCTCTGGATACAGCATGCTACTTTTTCGGAAGCTTTTGCACTGGAGGGGGAGAATACATTTGTTTCTGGCAGGGCAATCATAACTTGCCCTGGAACTTGAGCTATATCCAATGCAAGTTTTGGGACTGCTGCTCCACTACTACAGGGATGGAAAAGCTTTTCCTCTTCCCTGGGACTAGGCAAAGGCCGCCTGGACAGATCTACTTGGATTTAGATCACCTCTGGAGTTCTCCAGCACAAATCACCTGAGGTGGCAGCACTTCTCTGGCTCTCAGAATTGAGGCTGGGTAGATGCAGTGATTGCCTTTTTAGATGTTGGACAAATTGCGCACTGGTGTTTGGATGCTGGTCAGAGGTGTGTTGGAGTTTCCAAGGACCTGTGCCAGGGCCTGTGCCAGTTTAATGTTAACTGGTCTCTGAGTGGCTCAGAACATATAATGGGTTTAGGATATGATGGTTGTTGCTGGTATGCTGTTCGCATGAGTCTGAATCAGGCTGTTGATTTGGTGGTGCTAGCAAGCCCTCTGTGATGGGAGAAGTCAGTGGGTCTACTCAATCCACACTTGTTTAAAATGTATCTATCTGTCTGTCTGTCTACAGTCTTTCAACGAGAAAGTTCTCAAAGCAGTTTCCAAAGGAAATGAAAAAATTAATAGCTCATTAATAGCTAACGGATCCCTGTCCCAAAAGGGCTCACAATCTAAAATGCAAAAGAACACCAGCAGAAGCCACTTGGACAGACATTGCTGGTGTGTGTAGGGCCAGTTGCTTTCCCCCTGCTAAATAAAAGAGGAACACCCACTTGAAAGAGTTCCTCTTGCCCAGTTAGCTTGGGGCAAGATGAACAACTCAGATTTATTTCTGCTTGCCTTTCTACTTAAATAGAAAGAAAATTTTAATATTAAAGAAAAAATGCAAAAAGGTCAAAGGAACAATCCATCAGCAACTTCTCCAGTATAAACCACACTGAAATGATTTAGTGTGAATTAACTCAATGCAACAAGTGAATGCTCAATGCCCAGACCCCACTGATTAAAAGATACTGTTTTGTTTTCTTGTGAAATCTCTGTTTGTTTCACTAGGGTTTGCCCAAAAGAATGTCTCAGTGGATAGTGTCCCACATGTGGTGTTGTTTTTTTTTTTTCTCAGAACACAGAGCCATGAGTCAGCATTCAGTTTAGCTTACACAATTCTTTCTGGTTTGTTCATTTGACCACCAGATAATTGCTTCTGGTGATCAAGCAGCTCTGGAGAAATGTTAGAAATGTTTGAAGAAATTAGAAGCTTGCTTTGAGTCTGTTGAAATCACAGGAGCTACATCAGGAATTAATTTAGTCCAGAGTTGCTGCCAGGATCAGAGAAAATGGCAAAACCCTAGTCTTTATTCTTCTGCATATGGAAATCCATTAGTGATGGTTGGATTCCCCCAACCTCATTTGGTACAAGGGGGGCTGGGAAAGGGGTTAAGAATAGCAGGCAATGTGTAACATGCTTCCAAAATTAAAGTCAGGAAAAACAGTCTTAGGGTGCAGTCCTAACCAATTTTACAGCTCTGGGGTAAGGGCAATGCAATACCAAGGTAAGGAATTAAGGACTCCCTTTCCTTGAGAAGGCCTCCATGACTGTTACCTAACTGGAGGAGGCAGCATATGCCCCACTGGCACACCTATGCCAGTGCTTGAAAGTTGGTTAGTATTGCACCCATTGTGACTATGGGCACAATCTAGAGTAACTACGGGGAGTCCTTGCTCCGGTGTAAGCACAATTTGCTGTGGATTGCAGTATGAATTTCCCATCGGTTTTCATTAGATGGTGCAGTAACTACGGGTACAAGTAATGTCTCTTACATGCTCCCGTAGTTACTCTGGATTGTAGGGTATGACTTGGTGGGCAACTACTCAGGAGATTGCCTTAGAGGCTAGAAAAGAGATTGGATTGCTTGAAAAGTAAAATGATTCCAAAACAGCAATTCAGAAGAAGTCTGCCCTAGAAAGAGGCTCTGGATACAGCCTGGCAGCACAATCCAGAGCAACTAATCTGTCCACATAAGAGCCCTTGGGTTGCCCTATCTATCACTAGGGTGGAGCCACTGCAAGATGCTCCACCTCAGTTACTCTGGAAAAGGCTTAGGGCAGAGCAAGGCAAGATAGGGTGCCCTAAGAGAGGTGGACCTGCTCTGCCCTAACTGGGGCAGCCTAGGCAGTTCAGGAGAGGCATGTTGAGGGCATGTTTAGCATTGCCTAGGGCAGAGCAGTTACTCTGTATCCAGAGCCTTTTTCCAAGGCAGAAATGCCCTCTTCCAGCCCTCAGAGTTATACCACCTCAGGAGCAGATATAGTAATGAGTAGACCCATAGGGGTCCATGATAAGGCCCGAGTAAGAATGGCAGTGTTGACCAAAAATCTGAGTTCTTGGCCAGCCTAGCCGCAACCCCTGCCTCTCAACCTCAGGATATGGAACAAACTACGGCTGTGCACAAACCTCAGGATACAGCAGGCCACTCCAAGAAGCCCCTTGTATTCACTGTAGAATGTACTGGCATCTCATCAGGGACTCCTTATAAGGCAGACACTCAGTGGAGTCACCAGACTGGTGCAGCTGGTGTGGGCCACACTGGGTGATGTGCTCCGTATGGGGTGATGTGCTGGAGGAGTTTGACTGTCCTTTGGCAGGCCCCGGGCGTCAGCACACCCATTCACCCCTGCTCCAAGGTGGAGCAGCAGCCAGAAGCTTCCACTCGTCCTCTGAGCTGGCCCAAATGGCCAGCTGAGATGCACTGCTCAGAAACACACTGAGCATGCTGAACAGCTTCAGAGGAAACTTCCTTAGAGCGGAGGAAGTTCGCGCCTCTGCACGGCCATTCGGCCTCGCTCAGGAGGCAGAGCGGCAGCCGAATGGCTCCAGAAGAGTACTGCACAGGCACCAACTCTGAAGCCTGCACAGTCTCCTCCGAAGCCGAAAGGCTTCAGAAAAGTACTGTGCAAGTGTCAGGCGCCAACTTTGGTGACTGTGCAGTCCAGGTAGGGGGTGTGCGCATCCCAGGGGTGACGCACAGACTTCTGCACCAGGTGACGTGCAGAATTGTGTCACCACTGTAGGCACCACAGCTGTTCCTTGTTCAATGTGATCTGAGGGGTGTCTCCTCAGGAGCAAGTCCTTCCCATGTGTCAATTACGTAGCGTGCTCTGGAGCAGTTAGGGTAGCCTAGGCTTCCTGACTCTCTGGATGCAGCATAACTTTCTGCTCTGGATACGGAATAGTTAGGAGAGAGCAGTTAGGGCAGAGCAGGCTGAACTTGCTCTGGATTGTGCCCTAAGTGTACTGTTCTAGGCCATGCTGAACATGTTCTCAACATGCCTCTCCTGAACTGCCTAGGCTGGCATAGCTACGCCAGCTCAGAGCCATCTGTCTTGGGGCAGCTTATGTTGACTTATGCTGGCCCAAGCCTTTCTGGTGTAAC
Source organism: Cryptoblepharus egeriae (assembly GCA_030015325.1). NCBI lineage: Eukaryota > Metazoa > Chordata > Lepidosauria > Squamata > Scincidae > Cryptoblepharus > Cryptoblepharus egeriae. Next base: position 51,944,208 of record JAREYC010000004.1, read on the forward strand.
TGGGCTGCCCCATCTTGGAATTGGACCACCCCACTGATAAATAGGGTAGCCCAAGTACACTTCAGGATTGCAGCCATAGGGCAAAATCCAGAGTAACTATGGGGAGTCCTTGCTCCGGTGTAAGAACAACTTACTCTGGATTCCAATATGAATTTCCCATAGGTTTTCACTAGGTGTTGCAGTAACTACAGGTGCACATAAAGTCTCTTACATGCTCCCATAGTTACTCTGGATTTGGGGTTAATCTCTCCTAAATCATAGAGCAAAGTTCTAATAAATAAATCTGACTGAGGCATGAATTAGATTATCCTTTCAACTCCTTCACTGAATAGAAGCATTTTGTAATAACTGCTACAAATGAAATTCTGGTTCATTTTTGTGGTTCTCATTTTTAGCATTGGGACACTCTTTTTAGAATGTTTATCTATTAGAACCCACAAAAAGTGTTTCATTAACCTGGAAGTGATATTATGGCTGAAGTGACCATCATCAATTTAGGAATCAAATTTAAGCTGTAATTGTGCGCCAAAGGTCCTATTACACATTATGGTCTGGCCGTTATTTTGTATAGATTGAAATTCAAACATTCCAGCTTGGAAGTCACACACACAGATACACACAGGGGGACACACAAACACATACACACACACACACACCAGGAGTGCGCCCTGCTCAGCAGCTCTGTATCAGTTCTGCATTTTCAGTGGCATGGGATTTAGGTGCTACATGACCCACAATGTATGAGGAAGGGGTGAGAGAGAGCAAACACATGACAGATAAATAGGTTTCATAATGCAAGCTGCAATAAGTCAAAGGAAGGCTTTCTTTTATTACTGGCCAGTTTCCAAATATATTAAAGGCGGACACTGGTCATCTTTTACACCTCTTGTCAGTGTAGAATGGCTCCCTACAGTCTGCTTTATCCAGTTTTAATGGATCAGGAGATCTTCCACCACACTGCTAACATTCAACTTCATTATAATAGGTCATTGGACTATGAGAAAACATTTCCTAAATCCCTGCATATGTTGTTCTGTAGATTTTTTTCCTCTCTGATCATACTTTCACCTCTTCCCCAGGATCTCCTTAAACTATTCCTTTTGCTTTTAGGTGTTTATTTCTATCAATGTTCACTGGGATTTGCCATAGTCCACATTTTCTTCTGTCAGCCAAGCAATATGTAATTCATTCTCTCCATTTTTCTTCATCCCTTCACCAATCCTTTAATCATTTCTGCTGTCTGAAGTCTCTCCAACTTGCTGTCAGTTCAAACCACTTACAATGCAATGGTAAGTATCACAGCAATAGCATCACAGTTAGATTTCCTGAGCCTCATCAATCCTCAGCACTGCAGTTTCCCAACCTCATCACATGCATATTATTTACAATTAGTTTAACAGCGTGTCATGTTCCTCATTTGAATCACTGAATTTCCATAAGGGTATAATGCAGATCTTAATCGTCGTCGCACATCACACGCTATTATCCTCTGTTAGTTTAACCACATATCAGGTTGCAAAACCATTTGGCTTTTTCCTCCATGGTTCTAATGATAATCAGCTTTTTTGCCTGCACCTTGCACACAACACCAGATACGGTTTTTGCATCAAAAGAAGAAAATCACATATCTTCATGGTATGCTTTCAATCTATTATGAGAAGTCTCTTAGAACAGTGGTTCCCAAACATTTAAGCACCAGGATCCACTTTAAAAAAATTTAGCATTATGGGACCCGCTTAATTTTATGAGACTAAAAAAATTTTATTTTGCCACCTACTCAAGCTTCTGTTTTTATCATTTTTACTATGGTAGGGCAAAGGTGCCATGGGGACTCTTTCTTAAGCTCCATGTTTCCATTGGATCAGGACAATTCTGATGGCCTTTGCCTTCAATACATTCACCTACATTAATCTACTCACAAGTAAACAAACATGCGGCTGTTTCACTTTCCATAAGGCTCAATACATTTTCCTTTTCCACTAACAGCCTGTCAGTTTTGTGATGCGCCAAAAATCAGGACAAGACCTTTGATGACTCATGACCCACAGTTTGGGAACCAACAAACATTTTTGTAACTTTATCTTAAGAAAACCTGTAAATTACTTTCTATCTGCGTTATTAATTGACAATATGAGCATGACTGTTTAATGGTATAGCCGTATCTACTAACAAGTTATAACCAGAAGAATTTGTATAGTGCTATTTTCTGTATTATCATGACCATATTGAAATATTTCCAGTGGTCTTTGATGTACATACACAATTGAATGGCAAAGAATATTTTTTTTTAATCTTTATATATTGTGACGTGTTCCGTTCTACAATTAACACATACCAAAATCCCTATTTTTTTTTAAAAAACTATCTAAAGGAATCCTGTTTGTTTTTTGCATAGTAGACTTTTGCATTTAGCTGAAAGTACAGTGGTTGCTGAAGAGCCTTTTTTTTAGGTTTACTGGTTTCACCATTGCACTTTGACATTTTTGTCCCATTGACAAAAGGCATGCTATTGTTGATACCAAATTTATTCATAATAAAGTTTAGTTTAAAAATGAGCTTTTTACATGTCCCCCAATTGGGCCAGTGCTTCTGTGCTCTCCGTTGGTGCCTCAAACTTTCACAACATTATGCACAATGGCCTAATATTGGCTCATGGGAGGAGGAAACCTGGACCACCATGTGTTTTGCAGCTGTATAAAGCCTGCTCTGTTTACAGGTTTTTTCCTTATGACTGTAAAACCTGTACTGTATCATAGTCTCCTGGTGATTGCCCTACAAGCTTAGTTTGTGGACCTTCCAGAAGGTTGCATTTTACCTCAGAAGGCAAACAGACATGAGGTGAAGCCAGAAAGGATTACAACATAATCCAATTCACAAGGACAGGTCATTTCTAAAATGAACACTCTTTTTTCTGATTTGTAGCCAAAAATAAATAAATGTAAGAATATTGTAATGTTTTTAGAAGGGATGGTCATGGAAAAAGAAGGTTTATTTCTATATTAGTGATCTGAAGAAAGAAAAGTGAATTAGCCTTTGACAGGTGAGCAAACCACCTAGATTGCTTTGCTCTTTTAGGAAAAGATTTGAAGTTATTATGGTTACAATCAGTGGTGGGCACCAGCAGGTTCGCACCTACTCTATAGAACCGGTTCTTAACAAGAGATAGGACGTATAAAGTTTAAAAATAGCCATTTAAAAGTGGCTGCCACATGGGCAGAGAACCGGTTTTTAAATTTTTTGAAGCCCATCACTGGTTACAATCATATTTTTCACAAGAAAATTGTTTAATTTTTCCAGGTAAATGAGGGTGAAAACATAAAAAATGCACCTTCAATAACAGAGTAAGGGAAATTACAGTGCAATCCTAAGCATGTCTGCTTAGAAGTAAGTTACTTTTCAAAGGGTTGCACTAGGCAACCCAGTCATCTGCAAATCCTCCACTTGCCAATGCATCTGCACCAACAGTGCACTGGCTGTATTCCTGGAATGGGGCAATTTGAATGTTTTCTCAGTTTACCCTAGGAAAAGCCTCCACCATTGCACTCCTTGGACTCCTTGGATCTATGCCTGGTAAACAGGCATTTAGCAGAAGTAAATCTGACACATGAAACAGCAGATGTAAGGCAGATGGGGCTGAGATATTAGAACATATGAGTGCTGCTATCTCTCCCTAGTGTACCTACCTCCTCACCCTTGTTCCATACCTACCCCATCTTGTTCACCACAGGCACTGTCCCCCTTTTGGTAGAGCCAGTGGAAACTTAGTGCTGCCATTCAGTAAAGCAGAACTAAAATGGCCATCATTTTATGATAGCTGTTATAAAACCCTCCATAAAACCAAGATACGATAAGGATACGATAAGGACTGTTCCATACCTGCCCCATCTTGTTCACCACAGGCATCGTTGTCCCCATTTTGGTAGAGCCAGTGGAAATCTAGTGCTGCCACTCAATGAGGCAGAACTAAAATGGCCATCATTTTATGATAACTGATATAAAGCCCTCCCTATATAGACCCAATCCAAGGTACAATAAGGACTGGATGATAAGATTCATAGGATTTAGGTAAGGTAAACCCTATCAGAGTGTCTGGCCATAAGGTGCTGCGCTCATCTCCCTAACTGTGGCCAAAGAGCCAATGTAGTTCGAAGACGTCTCTGTGGCATGTGGCCAGCCTGGCACATGGAATGCTGCTCACATTCCCATCAAAGTGATACCTGTTTATCTACTTGCATTTACCTACCGTCAAACTGCTGGGGTGGCAGGCACTGGACTAAGAACAGGAGCTCATCCCTTCTTGCAGTAGTTGGGTCTCGAATTGCTGACCTGCTGATTGGAATTCTAATTACAAGGAGTGTTCTAACCCCAGCATTCCAACCACTGAGCTACTGCAGGCTTTTATTCATAGGATTGCAGCCTAAGACATCTCAGTATAAGTTTTAGCCTCATTATTTAAAAAAAAGCTAACACTGCAATGCAGTCCTATAGAGGTTTACTTAGAAGCAAGTCCCACTGTGTTCAGTGGGAAGGCTTACTTCAAGATTAGTGTTGAATTTAAGCCCCGGTCTCATTCTTTTAAGAACATAAAAAGAGCCTCCACTGGATCAGGCCACAGGCCCATTTAGTCCAGCTTCCTCTATCACATAGTGGTCCACTAGAAGCCTCAGGGGGTGGATATGACACCTGTATCCAGGTGCCTCCCTCTACATCTGGCATTTTGGGGTTGTCCACCTCACATCCCTCATGGGTTGTAACATGTGATGGTCCTTTTCTCTAGAAATTTGTCCAACCCCTTCTTAAAGGCCTTGGGGCTAGATGCCATCACCACATCCTGTGGCGGGGAGTTGATGGGGTCCAATTAAGGCATGATCTAGACATATTTAGGCATGTTGTCTACTTATTTCAGTGAGAGAGTAAAATATGAACTTATTTTTCACACCAAAAGTGAATGAAATTCTGGGCCAGATCTTCTATTATAGACATAGTGCAAGAGCTGCTTTCCCTTAGTCCAGTTCCACATGGTTTGAGTTTGTACAGAGACCCTACATGGTTTGCCTAAAGGAAAGGTATCCTTAAATTTCCCTTAAGTGTTTCTCCTCCCAGCAGGCTTCTCATGCTAGTCTTTGGAGGACATCACTGTGTGACCTTCTGTACTTCTGTACCTTTGATAATTAAATTATCAAAGTGGCATGGAATCCCACCAGAGGAAAATAATTCCTGAGTAGCTCTATAATTAGTGACTTGGGGCTAAGAGTATGCGTAGCTGTGGCTTTATTTTTAAATAGGAAGTGTGTACTGCATCAATTGTTTCTGTTAACGAAGCATCTGTCTCTGACTGGATGTTTCATGGAGAACATATGAGAAGCCATGGAGATTTAGCTACAAAAGCTACTGTAGCTTAGCGGCTAAGCTCCAGAATGCTTGTTACAAGGGACCTCTATGATTGGATTACCTGAAATCCTTTTCTTTTGCTTAAACATGGCTAGTGGGTCTGAAGCCTATTTCCTTCAGGGGCAAAGTGAGGAAAGGGGTTTTACCTTATCCTTACAGCAGCTCACACACTCGTAAGCTGTTTTTCTTTATTTTTTGAATGGATCTATGGATCCCACTCTTAAGGGGAGTTTACAATGTGAAGTAGAAACCTAATAAAAACATAGATAAGAACTACCTGAACTCCTTTCAGATGATCTTCATCAAGCATTACATGGGCATTACATGGGCCTGGGGTAGTGCATCCATGCTGGTGCATCCATGCTGGTTTCAGCAGCCTTTGACACCATCAATCACTATTTCCTCCTAGATTGGCTGGCAGAACTGGACCTAGGGGTGTCCCAAAAGTGCCTTAAAGCACCTCTGACCGACTCCTGGAGTTAGGCATGTGCACCGACATGCACCAGCTTCCCACACCACCATGGGAAGATATGCCAGGTGAGTAAGGCTGGCCTAAATTGATTAGGTTTGCACCGTAAGTGCCGTTTTTGTGTTGTTTTTGTTCTTTCATCAGACAGCCAGAGCTTGAATGTTTTGTGACCCACAAGACTTAAAAAGGTCCCAGAGTAATTAGTGTGATTAAAGACCCAGCATGATTTTAGTACTGAAAATTGAAACCATAAATTGCCAAGTATTGCATAGGTTGCAAAATAATACAATTTTTTTTTGTTTTGGTTTAATAGTTTCTGAACTATTACTCTAAGTTTGGGGTTTGGGGCTATAATAAATTGCTAGTTCTCGTTGTAACTGAAAATCATTATAGATACACATCCATTGCAAGAGTCACCTTGATGGACTTGATTCTAAAACCACTGATTAAATCTAGTGTTTATCTTGGGAGAGCACAAGCGAGGTCGGTTCTTTTAAAACGTACAGCTATTTGTCTTATATTCCTCTCATGTTGTAGTTCTTGTGCATTTCTAATCTTTTATTTACAATGGTCTTACTCCTCATAACCCTGATATAAATTAAATTACAATATCAGACGGCTAAATTAGGCTGTCAGGAGATCTGAGGTTGTACTGGAGGCACTGGGGGTAAGGTAAAAATAGAAGGACAGGAACAGATTAAGGCCATTGAACTGGAGGGATTAGCTGTTCACCACATGCTGTTTTCCTCTTCTTCATTATCATTCTCAAACTATGAGCTATTTAATGGGGAAATACATTAATGGGTGGTCTGTGTCTGCAGAGAACTTTTCTGAGCTGTTTCAGAATCTTCTCCATCTGATTCCTCAGGAGAGAGGACAAGTTGGTTGCCCTTTGGGTTTGGTTTAATAAAGTTGTTACTTCCCAGATAAAATAACTTGTATCTGCCATGTGTTAAATTCCACATCGCCTATTTTGGTTAATGCCACCACTCTACCTGTTGGTCTTATTATTCAACATTATTTCCAGCATATACAGCCTGAGGATACGGACAGGATCCTTGAGCATGTTACACCATCTGCATGCCTATTTGACCCTTGCCCATTTTGAGTTTTCAAATCTGCCTGAATGGACAGATAGCATGTTAATGGAACAAGTGAGGATGCTGGTGATATTAAAACAGACTGTGATACCCCCTATTCTGAAGAAATGCTCCCTGAATCCCATTGTGTTGCAGAATTTTTGGTCAGTCTCCAACCTCCTGCTTCAAATCAAGTTAATTGAATGAGTGATGGCATCTCAACTTCAGAAGCTTTTGGATGAAACTTATTATCTGGATCATTTTCGATCTGGCTATGAGTCAGGCTTCTGGACTAAAACTGGTCCGGCTGCCATGTCAGATAATCTACACCAGAAATGTGTTAGGGGAATGTATCCCTGTTTTCCTGCTTGTCATTCAACACTGGTGACCATTGTGTCATTCTGAATTATTATGTGTCTGGGGGGATACCCTTTTGAAATGATTCTGGTCCTTTGTGTCTGGCAGGTCCCAGAGAGTGTTACTGGGAAACTCCTGTTTGACACATGTGGCATGTTTGTAGAATGTTTTTTGGGGGGGGACACGCCACACCAGCTCACTTGCTTATTCTCACCCACAGATTGGTTCCTTCAGACTTCTCCACTGCCCAATCAGTATATAGAGCAGGCAACAGACACATCCTTCTTGCAATCCAGCATGAACTTCAAAGCAGAAGGTTCCACTTTACGAAGTGCAAGTGCAGGCACATCTGGTCTCTTTGCTTGCCACTTGTTTTCCTCATGCTGCTGCACAAGGCACAAGACCGTGCTTCTCCCACACTTTCACCACTGCTGTCTTTCTCATCTGGCCCTGCAGCACACCAGTGTGCTGCAGCAAAACAATTGAAAAACCTTGTTTTAGATTATTTAATTAAGCCGGGAGAGGTGTGGTTCAAACATGCGAAAGAAAGAAAGAAAGAAAGAAAGAAAGAGAGAGAGAGAGAGAGAGAGAGAGAGAGAGAGAGAGAGAGAGAGAAAGAAAGAAAGAAAGAAAGAAAGAAAGAAAGAAAGAAAGAAAGAAAGAAAGAAAGAAAGAAAACTTCATGGACAATACAGTGATGCCTCACCTAACAAACACCTCACGTAAAGTATGTTCCACATAACAAACAAAAATTTTTCTGGGATTCTGCTTCACGTAACAAACTCTGCTTCACGTAAAGAAAACATTTGTTGGCAGTTGGGGCAGACGTGCTGGCCGGCAGCCCTTTTAAAAACGTCAGGGCTGCCTAGCGCGCCTGTCCATAGCGAAAGCAACACTTCTGTGCTGTTCCTCCTGTGGCCGGATGTCCACTGGGAAGAGGAAGAGAAGAGTAGTGGAGAAGAGGGAAGCAGCTCAGGGCTATTCAGAAGGGAGCAGGGAAGAGAGAGGCTCAGGATGAAGAGAAGGAGAAAGCTAGGAGCTTTGAAAGTGTCTTTGATTGCAGAAGAAAGTGTCTTTGATTGTAGCCTCTTAACCATGTCTACCCAGAAGTAAGCCCCATTACGTTCAAATGGGGCTTACTCCCAGGAAAGTGTCTTTAGGACTGCAGCCTAAATAGATTTCATAGTATCATGCACATTGAATGCATGTTTTGAATTATATACCAGTGTTTTGTCATCATGTTTACATCCAGTTAATATTTTTATATTAATATTTTTGGGTTGTGGAACTAATTATCTGAGTTTCCATTATTTCCTATGGGAAAATCCGCTTCACGTAAAGAACGTTTCATGTAACAAACATGCCTCCGGAACGAATTAAATTTGTTACACAAGGCACCACTGTATTTGGAAGAGAGACAACAAGATTGATTTAAAAAAACCAACAAAAATATCTTCAGAATTGATTCTTTAAGAAACAAATGGAAGCTAAAATGGCTAATTGTAGCTGCACAAGAATTGGCACTTGAAATAAACAATATCAAAGATTCAAAAACCAGTGAACAGAACATGTCAACTATGTAAGATGAAAAGATGAAACAGTCAACAACTGGTCAGTACTTATAACAAGGGTCTCCAAAGCCCAGCCCCAGTGCCAGATGTGGCCCTCGGGAAGCCTCCAACCAGCCCACAAACAAGCTCTCTAATCCTCAAGAGGCAAGGGTTATTCCCTGGTTATTCCCTGAATTGCAAGGAAAAGGGTTAGGAAAGATTGGTTCTACGTGGGACTATGCAGAAGATGTGAGCAATGAGTGCTTCACTTAAAAAACTGGTCCATATCCTTATAAGTTGATATTGCTTCCAGTCACCTCTTTAACTTGGACGAACTGCTCTTTACATATGGAATATCTAGTGCTGCAAAACTAACATAGTACTGAACAGTGTGTGAGTTCTTGGCTCAAGATGTATTGAAATAAATCAAGGAAGCTGCAAAGTCTGTTGGTACAATAATAACAGTGGGTGATTGTAATGAAACCAACATTAACTGGTCAAATAGCACATCTGGGATGATTTTTGAGAAGCAGCTGCTGTATACTATGAAAAATGACTTTTTATAGAGCAACTTATTTTTGGATTTTATAGGGAAGACCTAGACATATATGATGTGTGAACACAGGAGCTTTACTCAGTATGTAAAATGTGATGTATTTTCAGACAGATGGAAATTGGTATACCCACTGAGAATCTTTATCGTGGAAGCCCATCCACATTGAAATTACTGGGAGTCATGCAAGTTCACAGTACTGTTGCCATACACGGAACTTCCCCCTTGCAAAAATATTTCCCCATAAATTATTTTCTGTGACTACAGAGGCTTAGCAAATCAGTAAACATTTTGTGAATCGAACTCATAAAATCTGAGTGGACTAAACTTGAGCAGAAAGCAATTTCAAAACAAATTCTGAGACTCAGGGTTCAATCATAAAACCAATTTAAACCAGCACAACTCATGCTGGCACAGGGAGGCTAGCATATGTTTACACACTGGTTTAACCACCCCAGGACAGATGCAGAAGTGCCTTATGCCACTTTTTTTACCCCCAGGCCAGCACAGGACTTAACTGGGAGTTAGGATTTTTAGCCTCATTCACAATTCCAAGTGAATGCCAAACTAGAAGAATAAGTGAAAGAAAAACTATAAGAAGCAAGCAGAAAAAGGGATTCTGCTGAAAAACAGAAGGGACTTTCAGAGCCAATACTTTTGTATAGTTGTAGAGAGGCCATTCATCCATGCATAGAATATAGGGCAATGATGTTCAACCAGGGTGTCGTCACACACTGGTGTGCCATGTATGGTCTGCAGGTGTGCTGTAGGACTTTGAAGAGGACTGTTTATTAATAGGGCAATTGGGAAATTTCAACCCCATACCAGTAGCTTGGTGTGCCTTGGTAATGCTAAAAAAAACTGATAGGTGTCTTGACTATTTGAGCACCAGGACAGTGTTCCAAGTGCTGAAAAGGTTGAAAGTCACTGGTGTAGGGAATGGTCCTTAGGAGGTAGGAGGACAGCATCAAGCAGAGATACCCTGCCTGTAGATCCTGCACCTAGAGGGGGAACATTATGGGAACCAGAGAAATTGATGACAATAAGGATGCAGTTTAATCTCCGTCCCTCATCATTCCAAAGCTTGGAAAGAAGCACTTCTGGAAAGAAATTAACATGCCTGTAATTATCCTGTGAAGAGCAGTGCAAAAATTACAATCATAAAGATCAAAAATTTGATGTTAAAGATAAAAGAGCAAGATCTTCATTCTGCACAGGAAGCCCCACTCATGAATATTTCCAAAGCAGGACCTTGTTTGTTATAGCACCACAATTTCTGAACGGAATTTCTTTAATTAACATTATAATGTCAGCAGTGATGGGATTCAAAGAAATTAACAACCATTTCTCTGCCTATCTGGCAGCTACTTTTAAATGGCTATTTTTAAACTTTATGTGTCCTATCTCTCATTAACAACCAGTTCTGTAGAGTAGGTGCAAACCTGCTGTAGCCCCCCACTAAATGTCAGGAAATATCTGCTAACTTTGCCCAAGTTTTCCCAGATGTTTTTTTGGCAAGGCTCATAGTTTTATGGAATGCTGCTTATCTATTTCTCCTCCATTTGTTTAAATCTTCCTGCTTGTTTAAATCTTTCTTGTTTCACTTTGACGATATTTCTCATGTCTGTACATTTTATAAAAAAATAATTAATATTAAAATAAGAAGTTATGTGGAATGCAGAATCCTTAAAGCAGAATCCTAACCATGTCTACTCAAAAATAAGCCCCATTGTGTTCAAAGGGTCTTACTCCCAGGAAAGTGTCTTTAGGATTGTAGTCTTAGTTGAAAAATTCCTGTTGACCTGCTTCAAAGGCACTTTCAAAAGTAAATTAAGAGAACAGCTTTGGTTAGAATCAAACGCTTGAAAGAGGAAGTTAAAGAGCAACTTGAGAAATTCACATCCAGTAAATCATCAAGTCCAAAGAGCATTCACTGAAGGGATGTGAGAGAAATTAAGTGCGAAGTAGCTGAGGGACCGAAAAAAGGAATGTATTATATGTCTTTAAATATAGTTGTTATTCCTGGAGATTTGCAAGTCTACCCACCAAGTGGTTATTTTTAATAAAGAATCCAGGGAACATCCTGGCAGCCTTCACCTCAAACCAGGAAATCTCCTTTCAGTACTGAGAAAAGTTACTGTGAATCAAGTTAATGTTAAACCAGTACAACATTTGCAGAATTTATAGCTATAAGGGCCAAACCCACATAGGCTCTGTATGGAAAAGTCATGCCTTTCTGCCCTGTTTAAAAACAAAAGAACTGAGAAAAGTCATTCTTTTATGGCAAATGGAAGTGCTTCTCTAAATATATAAACATTCATTTTAATTTTTACTGAGCATTTCTGGGAAAAAATGTTTTATTGCTATCTTGCTATGTAAGAAACTATTACAGCACAATTCTAGCAAAAGTCCCACAGTGGAAGAGGTGTTACTGCAGACTCTGCTGTATCTAATGCAATAACAAAGGCTATGGAGAGGTTAGCCTGAACAGCTGTTGTGGGGTCACTTGGACTTGAGCCAGCAAAATCACTGGCAAAGGGGGCTTAGGGAGAGGGATAAGATACAGCAGAGGTCCCTGCCACTGTTCCTATCTCAGGATTGAAAAACCAAATTTCAACAACTAGAGCAGGGTTTCTCAACCCCTGGTCCAGGAACCACTGGAGGTCCTGGCAGGTGCCTGACCAGTCCGTGAGAGGTCTCCTCTAACTGCTTCTTCCCTTTCTCACAGCAGGAGGGCTCTGTTGGAAGATTGCAGCCTCAGAGCCCAATCCTATGCCTATTACTCAGAAATAAGTCCCATTTTAATCAATGAGGCTTACTCTGCAGTAAGAGTGACTAGGATGGCTTTGTGCATTTTCAATGCATCCTGCATTGAAAAAGGTTGAAAATCCCTGCTCTGAGTAGACATGCATTGAGACATTGGGCTCTCACCTGCAATCCTATCCACAGTAATCTAGCAATAGCTCTATTTATTATAATGGGGTTTACAGCTGGAGGCAGTTTGTGTTGTGCTCTATGTGGGGAAGCCCTCCCTCCAGGTTGCCAGAGGCAGAACTCCCCCCACCCCTGGGGTGGTCCCTAGAAAATTTCTTTTCCACAGAGCCAGTCCCTGGGGCCAAAAAGGTTGAAGACCACTTAACTAGAGAACCACTGTATGTACTTGAATCTAACGTTCACCTTTTTCAGCTGAATTTGATCTCCAAAATCAGGGTGCACATTAGATTTGATGGCACATTAGATTTGAGTAAATACAGTACATGTCATCAAAATTCCACAACTGGTATGTTTGTGAGGCATTGCTTATGTCACCTTGTCCTAGGGCAGGAGGCCTTGGAGAAATTCCACCACAACCTTAGTACTGTTTACTGTCAACCTGAGCCTTCACAGAGCAGGTTCAGGTTTGAATACTGCTATGCAACTACTGTAGGTATTGTATGTGTATGTGTACCATACTGTATGTGCAACTACTGTACTTGATTAACCCATAAATACCACCTGATATTAGAAACACATTGAGGCTTTTCTTTGTGTGTTGAAGTTTTAAACCAAAGCTTTCCAGCCTTCCCTATATCTTTTCCCCATGGATAGAAACATAACTCAGGTGAAAGTGACCCTCATTCCAGGGTGACCATATGATATAACCAGAAAAGAGAACAAGGCCCCCCAAAATGTAGGGCACCCAAGAAAAATGTAGGACATAACATGGAAGCAATATATATATTTATATATATGGAAGCAATATATATATATATATTGCCCTTGCCCCATAGTGGTGCAACAGCCCTACTGAAGCACTGGGATGCAGCACACATATGGCAGCCTGCCTGCCCCAGCATAACTTAGCTTGCACTGCCAGAAGTCTTTTGGTGCACTGTGTGTAAACAGCTTTCAGGGTATTTGCCCCACTGGCCAGGGGCATCACTAGCCCTGGTGGCACCCAGAGCTGCCCCCCTGCGGCAGATCCCCTGTGACCGGGTGCCACCCCCTTTGGCCCTGCGACCCCCCCGGGCACCCCACCTCCAGGGGCACCCCACCTCTGGGCACCCCACCTCAGGTGCCCAGAGCAGCTGGGAAAGAGGATCTTCCTGTGGATTCTTCTCCATGGTGCCTACTTCCTGAGTGCATGCTGTATGTAGAAGAGCCCTCAGGCAGATCCTCCACCACAGCACACACTCTTCAACAGAGCTGGGCAGCCAAGCAACAGGGTTGGAAGACTTCAAAGTCCTCAGGAAGACCTTCCATCCCAGCCTATCTGGGCAGCCAGAATCTGGCAGCAGCCAGGCTTGGAGCACGGAGTGATTTTGGCACTCCCCTGCCTTGTGGCACCCCCTGTGCTTTTGTGACACTGGGGGCTGAGGGCCCCCATGACCTCATCCAAGGACATAACTATCCCTGGTCCCCTCCAGGCCCACCACTGTTAAAGGCCCAGCTTTGAGTAATATAATTAAATGGCAAAAAATGAATTTAAAGGGTAACAGTTGTTCAGTTTGATAGTAACTAGAGATATAGGTGTTGATCAGGAGTAATCAAATATAAGTTGAAGTACGCATGTGGGATATAGGGGAATGTGTGAGTTTTCCCTTTGAACTTGCTAAATAGTGCCTCTGGAAATCCTTAAATAACATCTAGTGGAAATATCAGACTAAAGTGCCACTTTAATCCAGATATGGCCAAAGGCAACTCGCGAATAGGCCAGCCAAGCACTCCCTTAATCAGAAAAAAAATTGTATTAAAAGGTATTATCATTCCCTACTATAGAAAAGTTCAGTGAATCTGATTATATTGAAGGACACAGCAGAATTGTTGGAACATAGTACAGTACCTATGCAGGCAATGTTCAGTGCAGCTGTTGTGTGTTTAAAGAGGGTCTGGGTGGGGGGTGTTGTTGGGGGGGTTTGTCGGGGCTGGTCTCTGGATGTCTTATGAATTTCGTTGTATGTCTATACAATGACAATAAATTATTATTATTATTATATTAATATTAATATTAATATTATTATATTAACAATAATAATAATAATAATAATAATAATAATAATAATAATAATAATAATAATAATAATAGTGTTGAATTTTTTTTGTCACTCACACCAAAACTTTGTGTGCAAAGTGAGGACTTTCATTTAGACATCTTGTGACTCATCTGATTGTGATGCACTGTCAGACACAGCCAGAGATACAAAATTTTTAACATTGGAAGTTTTACAAAATGGAAACAAAGCACATCATAACAAAACTAAAAGGAATTTCTATTGTATCAAGACCTTGAATACTGGCAAAATACACTGTTTGTTCATCCCTGTTTTTATCCTTCTGGGCTTTCTGAAAACAATTACTGAAACATTAGATATGGAACTGATTTTGCATTTATGGAGTGCTGCATAAATTAGCATAGCTTCATACTGGAAAGAAAACCACATATTCCTGTTATATTGGATTGGTATCTCTGTGTTTGGGAAATTGCATTGTTGATAAAGCTACATACATTTGATTGAGGAGAAGTAGATAAATGTTGATAAAATTGTTGAAAGGTTATCTGAGGACCCAGTCCTATCCAACTGTCCTGTAACAATGCAGCCCTGAGGTAAAGGAATTAATGTTCCCTGTCTCCCCCATCACAGGATGCCAACATACCCCATTAGCATAGCCACAAAAGAAATGGAAAGTTGGATAAGATTAGGGTCTTTGGATATTGTTGGATATTGGAATGAGAAAGTGACTGAAAATGCTGCTAGACTGTGTTTTAATGTTTATTGGGTTTTATGTGTATTTACATATTATCACTTGTTTTGTTCTGTATAATTTTTTTTTAAGATAGTTTCCTAATAATTCACATCTGTATAAAATAAGCAGGCCTCCGTCAGTCTTGAAAGACTATGGTATCGTGCTTGGCGCTGCATACGCTACATGCAAAGCACAAAAGCCTGGGTTGGATTGTAATGGAGGATAGGCTGTTACCCAAGCAGCAAATCCCCCCTCTCCACGCCACTGAATTAGTCCAATGGAAAGGCAGGGCCAATACGATTGGATCCAGCTGGCGTCGCAGAGCTGGGCTAAAGACAGGAGCTCACCCTGTCTTGTGGGGCCGACCCGGGTCTTGAACCCCGGCCTGCTGATTAACAGGCACAGCGTCTTAGCCGCTTTCGCCACCCACAGCCCAGCTGTATAGTCTGTTGTAAAAGGCAATGAAATGAGCACTGCTAACTGGGTAAAAGAGGGACTTGATAAAGTAATGGTTTGTATATATTTAACCAGGAAAGAGCAGTTTTCTCTGTTCTCCTCAGAATGTCTTTTCCAAAGCAACATATTATGGAACAGGTAAGCTGACATGCCATATCCTGCAAAAGTTTTAGGAAGCCAGAGAGGCTAACACTGAGGCAAGGGGAAAGCCACTGCATGCCCAATGCAGCTACTTTTCAGAGTTCTGAAAAGAGATCAACATGTTGGATTCTGAAAACCTATCCATGAAGATCATATGCAAGGAACTTTCTTGTTGAGTTCACTTGAAAATGTGGTCACATTTGTGGCATCTTTGTTCAGGCAAATATGGCTTTGAATCAGTTAAAGAGCTCTCTAGCCACACAATTCTGTCGGTTTTTGAAATGGCAACTCACACAAGATACTAGGAAGAAGCAAGCACTCACTTTCATTTTTAAACCTGCAAATAATTAAAAATATATTTCTGAAATATTACCCTGTTGCACGGATCTGTGTTGCTCCTGACTTGCTGCCAAGTCCCAGATTAAGTGTAAGTCATTACCGAATGTTTTCCTCACATGGGAATGACTAGAATTGCTCGGTGTTAGTTTTGCCCTCCAACATTAATTCTAATTACCTCAAAATGCAAACATGCTTGAGTTTCCAGCAGATGACATTATTTTCTCTTTGACATCAGACATCAAAGCAAGAAAAATAAACATGGGACAGTGACAGCATTAAGCCGCAAGTCATTTTTTCAGAAAAAGTTTTTTTTCATGTTTTATTCCAGACGGGATCCTCTTTAAGTCTTCTATAGGAGATTAGAGTGGGAGGGTTGCAGTGTTTCAGTCTGATGAAAGCTTTTTCCTTTCCAATTCTCTTAAAATAAGTGCAAGGGCAAGAGAAATAGAAAGGAGGAGGAGGAGGAGGAGGAGAAGAAGAGCGGGAAAAGTCTGGTTTAGATCAGAGATGGAGTCTTGGCTTTTGAGGCATTCACTCTGAGACTTGTTTTGTTTATTTTTAGCCTTCTTTTGCATGCTTGTGGATGATGCATTCGTGTTTTCAAACTGAATTAATTCAAAGGGATTGGTAACTTGGCAATTACAGCAAATTTTGTGGTGTTCCTAATGAGCACAAATTAAGATCAGAAACTGAAAAGTTTTAGCACAGACTGATGGAGCAAGGCTGTTTAATGATCTGCTATGTTTGTCTTGTCTACGTTTGTTGCCCGGAGGTTTAGGTGATGCTACTAGTAGTGCATGGCTTCTTGAATACAGTCCTCTTTTTTCTGTACTTGTGTGTGCATTCATTTTATAGGTATGAATTGAATGAGCATGTGCATAATAAAGTACAGAATTACAACATTCAAGTGTACATTCTTTTTATCATCAGTATTTCAGTATACCATAATCAGATTATTTGAGTTCATCAAATATCAGTATTTCTCAAACTTGGATTCCTCTTCTGAATTTTCTTTACCTTGCAGCATTCTCTACATTAAAACAAAGCAACAGGTCTTCTGTCTTCTCATATAAGATTGTCATTATATAGGTATCCTCACAAATCAAATGTGGATCAGTGATTGTCCTCTGTTGGGCACCATTTAGTTCAGTGATTTTCAACCTTGTTCTGGCACACTTAACAAGCCACTGAAATTGTCAAGGCACACCAACAATTGTTTTACCATTAACATGGCACACCAGACTGTTCAAATCTCCCTCTTTTCCTATTAATGAATGTCAATCTCCAAATTCCCATGGCACACCTGAGGACTATCCATGGCACACCAGTGTGCCATGGCACATTGGTTGAAAATCACTGATTTAGCTTAATCAGATTCCTGGAGAAACTATTCTGTTTGCCTCATGATCCTGTCTCTCTAGAACTAACATACTTTACAGCATGTTTGTGACCCTCATGGGCTAGTGCGAGGACACATTAGGATTACTAATATTTACTTTTCAATAAATATATTAGACCATAAATATTCCAACCAACAGTACTATGAGACAATGGATACCTACAGAATGAAACAAAGAACTTTTGAGTTTTCAGAAATTCTAAAATAGTACTTAAATAGTACTTAGAAGTTCTAAAATAGTACTTAAATGTCTCTAAAACCTCTGCAATAACTAACTTTGGATGTGACTTAAGGGATCATATCTTTAGAATAAACATTTCTGAATTATAGGAGACCTTGAGTATCCTTCCTTTAGCTTCCTTGTTTGTTTAGGAAGAAATGTGTCTCCTGCAGGTTACCCTGCTTAGTTGTGACCAACTCTAGAATGTGGTGCTCATCATGTTTCTAGAGCCATAGAGTTGTCTGAAGATGCCTCCGCAGACATGTGTCCCACTTGTGCACAGAATGCTGTTACCTTCCCAAAAAGGTGGTACCTATTTATCTACTTGCATTTGCATCTTTTCAAACTGCTAGATTGGCAGAAGCTGGGCTAAGGATGGGAGCTTACTTTGTCTTGCAGTACTTGGGTCTCGAACTGCTGACCTACCGATCTTCAGATTGACAAGCACAGCGCCTTTAACTGCAATCACTGCAGCGCCAACTGCAGCCACTTAGGAAGAAAGGCAGGATATAAATAGAAAAAAATAAACAGGATACAGATTTACAAACTGCATTTGTTATGTTCTCTGAATTATCTGTATTTACTCAAGGAGGGATGCTTCTCTCTCATGGCAGGCTGAAAGGAGAGCAGAAGGGAGACAAACGACAGGCAGGTAGCATCTCTGTGTGCTCCACTTCTCAGCCTGCTCTGCAAGAGATGCTTCCTGCCTGTCCATCACCACTCTGCGCCTCCCCTCTCAGCCTGAACCCAGGCGCTCTGCTCTGGCTCTGGCTCTCTCCTAGCTTCCACATCTGACCTCCATGCAGGGGGTACCCAGTGATGGCACTGCCCCTGCTCTGCCTCCATCTCCCTTCTCAGTCTTGAGGGAGCTGCTGTTGCTTTGTTCCCCTACTCTTGAGGAAACCCACTTCTCCCCAGTAAGACTATGAACTTTCACGAGGAGCAGGAGGAACTCCCACCCAACATTATCATATTTACTTGAATCTAGTGTGCCATCAAATCTAATGTGCAGGCTGAATTTGGAGACCAAAATCAGCTGAAAAGGGTGTGCATTAGATTTGAATAAATGCAGTATATTAAGATACATTTTATATCCTTTGTACTGGAATATCGTTTTTATTTGTCCTTAAGATCATGATCTACTTTTCCGTTTCAGTTATTTTCTTTGCATTTTTTTTTCTGATGGTGAGAATTGCATTTGTTTTCTGATGGTTTCTTTGCATTTTGTTTTCAGCTGTTCTCCCATAGGATGTTAAATATCCCCTGAAACTCAAATACTGACAACTCCAATGCATGCAAGGATACATAACCTTGTCTTTTGAAAAAGCTGTATCTTTTTCCTTCTGCTTGCACAGTAGTTTGCGCCATCCAGCTGCTAATGCTGGGAAGTTCAATGCGCATTGCTGAATTCTTATTCCAGTGATTGTATAGGTGAAGCTGAATCCATGTTTATTCATTTTACCTCTATAATGATGGACTTTTCTGGATTAACTGCATTGGTGGAGAAAGTTGTCAATTTCACTACTGCTAAACTTTGAAGCCTGTTATGTGAGCTTAAACCAGAGGTTGATCCAAAACATTTTGTCACCTCCTTCAAAGTCTGAAAACGTTTATTTCTTTCTTTTATTTATTTTACTTTCAGCCAACCTTTTCCTCTGAAAAATCAAAGACCTCCAGACAGCATGCAACATGGTACAAAATAAAGCAGGCCTCCGTCAGTCTTGAAAGACTATGGTATCGTGCTCGGCGCTGCATACGCTGCATGCAATGCACGAAAGCCTGGGTTGGATTGTTATGGAGGATAGGCTGTTACCCAAACAGCAAATCCCCCCTCTCCACACCACTGAATGAGTCCAATGGAAAGGGAGAGCCGAT
Organism: Cryptoblepharus egeriae; assembly: GCA_030015325.1. Classification (NCBI taxonomy): domain Eukaryota; kingdom Metazoa; phylum Chordata; class Lepidosauria; order Squamata; family Scincidae; genus Cryptoblepharus; species Cryptoblepharus egeriae. The sequence goes on from JAREYC010000004.1 coordinate 51,963,761, forward strand.
ACGATTGGATCCAGCTGGCCTCGCAAAAAAAGGAAATTATTAGCTTCAGCCCCTTTTGAAAAGCTAATGCAGAGGTGGTAGTTCTTAATCCCTCTGACAGCACAATCCCAACGCCCAGTACAAATCTCATGCTGGCCTGGGGGTTTTGCAAGAATGCCATAAGGCACTTCTGCACCACTACTGGGGGGTTAGGCCCAGTAGTGCCTTCCTCCCCACACCATGATAGGTAGATGAGTGAGTTTTGCTGGCCTAAATTACTTAGGATTGCACCCACAGAGGGATTTCCATAATAATGGAACCACAATGGAGAAGGCTTTCCACCTCATTGCTATCAATCTGGCCTCTGCCAGAGACAGCACACCTCAGTCCCTGTTGCAGGTCTGACTAAGTCCATCACTTTGTCCATGCATGCTGGCATAAGGGATTTACATCAAACAACTGCAAAGTCGATATTTTACTCTAAGTTGTATAAAGGTCAAGGTGTCCCCCGCAGGTTGTACTGTTAGTTGTAACCCACTGTAGAGTGTGGTGCTCATCCCCATTTCTAAGCCTTTAAAGCCAGCATTGTCTAAAGACACTTCCATGGTCATGGGGCTGGCATGACTGCCAAAGGCATATGGAACACAGTTTTACCTTCCCACCAAGGTGGTACCTGTTCATCTTCTTGCATTTTCATTCTTTTGAACTGCTAGGTTGGCGGAGTTGGGCTAAGGACAGGAGCTCACCTTGGCTGCAATCCTAAAGACACTTTCCTGGGAGTAAGATCCGTTGAACATAATGGGGTTTACTTTTGAGTAGACATGGTTAGGATTGTGCCATTTATCTTGTAGGACCTGGGTCTTGAACTCTGGCCTGCTGGTTAACAGGCACAGTGTCTTAACTACTTGAGAGACCACAACCCCCTAAGTTGTATAGAGCTGAATATAAAGATACTTGCCGACAACAGCAATGTTCACATGTGCTCCAATGAGCTGTGATGATGCTGGAGTTGGAGAGAGGAGAATATAAGCACCTGGTTCTGAAAAATGAAAACCCAAAGCATGAGAAAATAGTTCCAAATAAGAGAAACAGCTGGGTTAGTGTAGGCCATGGCTGAACAGCACTGTATGGGGAAGCTTGGAAACCATGGCATTACTCTGAAATTCCTCACCTTCCCATGCACTAAATTACATCACAATTTTTTAAGAGGCCAAGTTGGTGAGATAATCAAACCTGTCAAGATTGAGAGGTGATAATTGCTCAGCTTTTCATGGGAGCACCTCGTACCATACTCTACTGTTTGCTGCTGCTGAAGGAACAGCCCCTTTCATTATTCATGGCATGAGGTCCTTGCTTTTATACAAGCACATTAAAAACATTTACTGCAGTTAATAAAACAAAAATAACACAATGTTCTTTACCTGGGACCTAAAACACTACTTTGTTCAGTGTTTTGGTCAACTGTTTTCCACCACTTCATGTGGTTGTTTGGTCTTTGAATCAGACTTGTACACCACCCCACAGTATGTGGTGGAGTTCACCAAGGAAGGGTGACACTGGGTGGCACCAGTAAAGAATGGTGGAGAAAGGGAGAAAGGCAATGCTTACTAGAGCTTGGGTATCAAACATAAGGATTGCAAGCCAGATGCAGTCCATGGAAGCTCTTTATCCAGCTCAAGTGATTGTTGGGCTCTCCAAGCACCACTTTCAGCTGCTGAACTACAAGATGATGTATTACCATAAGTGGCGCTGCTGCATGGACCGCAGTTCTACGAGAACTTAGTCATCCTTTGGGCCATCCTTTCAGCAGTAATGGTTTACCTGCTGAAAGGGTGACCCACCCTTTGGTCTGTCCCCAAACTGCACTTTTTGTAGTGCCCACCTCTGCTTAGGTGCTGGGAAGGGGAAATGGAAGAATCAGGCATCAGGTGGTGAGGAGCATTAAGTGAGGAAGAGGCAGATCAATAGGGGAGAGAAAGGGAAAAGGTGTTGATGATCTTGGATAACATATTTTTCATGCAGGCCACCCTTTTGTCAGCACTGCTTCTGCTGATACTTTGCAGGGTCCCTTTCAGTTGCTGAGCTGTGGACTGATGCCTTGGCAAATGTGGCACTGGTGAAAGAGCAGTCCAGCCCTTGAAAAACATTATCTGGCTTTGTGTATCTCCAGTTCATTTGCAGCTAAGTTCTTTATGGAGAAAAGGTGCTTATTTCAGGCCTTCATCCGCTTAGTGACATCTCTTCCATCCCTTAGCAGGCTCCATGAATGCTGTTTCACCTGCTGTATGGAACAGGATTGTCACCACTGGCCTGCAGCTATGTGAGAACTGTCTTTCAGCTGCTCTTATATGCATCAGGAGACATCCTGATTGTGTTATCCTAAAATGCTCCTGGCAGCTTATATAATAACTTGAACTTGCAAGTTATTCAAATTGCTTTTGAGCTGGGAGGGAATAAGACTAGTAACATTCCCATGGATTTTGAATATGTTTTCCAAACTCACCTCTGAACCTTAAGGTAATCAAAGTGGATTTCCCCTAATTTCCTAAGCTGACATAAAATCTAACAGCTCAGTCAGATCCAGATGCTACCACAACTTTTTCACATGCACCAAGAAGGCACAGAGTGCATGCTCTGGCATGAGAACAGTTGCAGGGGAAACATGGAGTAAGGGAACTTTTTTAACTTGGGCAAAACCTCTGCTTTCTCCATGAGTCACCACACTTCTGCTATTTTGATGACACAGATTCAAGGAGAGCAAAGACAGAAGGAGACAGAAGGAAGGTCGGATATGACTGCACTCAGGTGCTGTTGATCATGTCTACTTCTCCCCTTTTCACCTCCTTCTCTGCCACCTCCCCACTCAAAACACCCATGTCCCTTCCACTACCCACTTTCTCCACTGCCTTAGATTGTGCCATTACCACTTGCCAGAGTGCATGGATGACAGTGACTATGCATGAAACCTCACTGCTCTTGTTGGCAATGTCCTGTGATGCATGAAGATCCAGGCACTTCCATCTGGATGCTATTTCTTCTGCTGATAGAACACGTCACACCAATGGTCCTATAATATAGGCTTGGGCCATAAATATAAATAAAATGTTAGTAGCTATACTTAAATTAAAAATTAAAAACTATTGTCTGTACCCACCGATGGATAGTACCTTTTCGTGGTGGTGGGATTGTGTGCTCCAGTGATACAAAGGACTATGCTGGCAGTAGCATAGCTACTGGCAGGGACTCCCATGCCAGACAGGCCTTTGTTGAGGTGCCAGACTAAACCTGTCCAAAATCCTACTGAACGTGGGTTGTCTGGAGAAGGAAAACTCCCACCTCAAACCTCCACTGCCTTGTGGCTATATCCATCTATGGGAAAGGCTTCAGGAGTCAATCTCGAGGCAAAATCCAGAGCTGCAGTCTCGGAAGCAGTTTGTGACTGTGTACAATCATGTTCTGGTAACTCCTACAACGAAGCTGGAATCAATCATAATGGCACTGCCATTCCATTGAACTATTTCAGTGACGTGGAGAGGGGGGATTTGCTGCTTGGGTAACAGCCTATCCTCCATATTAATCTACACAGGCCATCGTGCTCTGGAAAGGACACTCAGAGCACAATACCATAGTCTTTTGAGACTAAAGGATGCCAAAGCAATGCATTGTCTGTATCAGTGGTTCCCAAACACTTCAGCTTGGGAACCATTTTTTAAAATAACACCCACCTTGCTTTATGTGGCTTACAAAAAAAGTTTCACCATTTAGACAAGGCTCTGTTTTTATTATTTTTACTATGGTGGGGTGGGACTTCTTTCTTTATTGAGCTCCTTGTTGTACTGCTGTTTCATTTTCTGCAGAGCTCGAGACGTTTTCCTTATCAGCTTGGATTGGATTACTTCCTATCTGAGTGTTTTGGGGGGCTTATGTACATTCTATTGTGGCCATTCTGGAGATGTTGCATTCCTCTTGGACTGTCCTTGAAATTTGCATTAAGTATATAGGCCCACTCACAAGTAAATGTGTACATGCAGTTCAGTTTCACTTTCCATATGGCTCAATACATAGTTTTCCTAAGGTAGTACAATCCATAGCTTTCCTAGATAGCTATCAGCTTGTCAGTTTCAGTTATGATCCACCAACAACCAGGCTGCAATCCACTGGTGAGTCTCAAGCCACATTCTGTATGCAGATAAACTGGTCTGTATCATTTTAATACTGTTATTGTATGTTGATAAACAAGAATTTCAGAAATGTACCACTTTATCGTAATAGCAAGGACACTAGTGGGTAAAATGGAAACACTTTTAAAGATGCAAGAATTTTCTCACTTTACTCCACTGAAATAAAAGGGGACTTGAAAAATTCCAAAATTTGTCAAAGCTGTGCTACAAAATTAGATTTGTATTACAATAAACTTTAAAATTATTTTGCTTTTCTACTGCATTTCTGTTAATTTTCAGTTCTTGTCTCACTCATTTCCATGATACAATGTATCTTTCTTCACATAAAGCCTGAATAAAAAGAAGGCAATTTTAAATAACCTAAATACAGAGAAAGGAGGGAGTTAGTACCATAATTTTCAGCTGAAATAAGTTTTACATTTGGATCCAGATCTGAATGTTCCCAAAGTTCAAACTTGGAGACTCTGATCTTTATAATTTGGTTTGGATCCATCATTAACTTTGATCCGTCATTTACTTCCTCCTCAAGATTTTTTAATCAAGCTACAAGCATTATGCAGCTGTTGAGATAAGAATAATTAAGAACAATGTATTTCCTTGTAAAGCTCCTCTTAACAAAATGACTGAGCATCTAATTCAGGCCACACACAAAAGATGGGTAATATTTAGAAACTTCTTACAAAAGGCAAGATAAGCTAATTTGCTTAAAACAGAGGGTGGTCTCCAGGTCTTGCATTTGTCAAAGGAACATACTCTTTTTATCTAGATTATATAATCTACACCGCTTTAAGAGAAACAGCAAGAAAAAGACATGCAGGCAGTTTATTTATGCCAGAGTTGAAGACAGATCTATCAAGATGAATGGGGCAAAAATCACGGAAGAGACATTACTGCCCAAATCCAGGGTGACCATATAACCGGAAAAACCCAGATTTGTTCGGATTTTTAGCCTCCTGTCCGGGTATCCCACATTTTGGCTTCATTGTCCAACATTTTGGCTTTGGTTTTGAACTTCACGATGGTGCACAGTACCCCATTGTGTCATATGTCATTGGATTCGTATTGAAGAGCAGAATCCAGTGCAAAAATCAGTTTTTAGATATCTCCTTCCTATCAAAAGTTATGGCCAAAAAACCAAAAAAACAAAATATTAAATCAAAAAATTACATTTTTGGCAATTTTTTAAAGTGGGTAGGAATTTTGGCTTGGGGGGGTTAGGAATTTTGGCCTGGGGGAAGGAATTTTGGCCTTGGGGTTCAGGAATTTTGGGTTTGGCATCTGGTCACCCTGCCCAAATACAGACCCACTCATTCAATAACTCCATTTTAATACACTGATGACTTGGTTATAAAAATTAATCATAATTAACTCAACGCAGGAGGGAGGGAGGTATTTTAGATTATTTCACTCTTCTCAAACTTTGACAAGTGTCCCTTAAAAACATTGGTCAATAATATGAAAAATATGATTGTTAGAGAGTGCTAATCTCCACAGGATTCTGTTGTTGTTTTTGTGTTATCAATGAGAACCATTATATACATTGAAGCATCAGCTTCACAGTTGACCCATATTTGCTGCATCTATAAAGGCCAATTTTAAAACTTTTCGGAAGGTATAATTGGTAGCACCAGCTTTAGGTTGTTGTGAGTCCTGAGACTGTCCAGAGTACAATCCAGAGTAACTACAATCCAGAGTAACTACGGGGGCACATAAGAGACATTTACGTCGATGTAATCATGGCACCACCTAGTGAAAACTTATGGGAAATTCATATTGTAATCCAGAGTAAATTGTTCTTACATTGGAGCAAGGATTCCCAGTAGTTACTCTGAATTGTGCTCTTTGATTCATCCATTCCATGGGCAATGCTGCCACTGGATATGGACACATTATGAATTAGCCAAGTGGGTCCTCACCCTTTGCCCCGTGTGGCAGATCCTTGACACCATCATGGTTATTTGTAACATCAAGAATGGGAATGCAATTCAAGTGACTTGAATCTGAGTCACAAAACATGCATGTTTCACTGAGTTGTGTATATTCACATCAGGTGTGTCACAGATGTAGGCACGATTTTGAGTCACTGACTCAGAAATGAGTTCCCACATGTGCAGGCTCTCTCTCTGTCTGGGTATGCTTGCTTACTTTTTGGGACATATGAAACACTTTGTGGGACCATCATTCAGACCTGATGAGCAGCAGCAAGAAAGTTCCAGCCAAGAAGCAGGGGAAGGTTAATTTTTTTATTAAACAGGAAGAGGGGAGAGAGGTGGGAGTGGGTTATCTTGTCAATCTCTGAAGGAACCTAAGATATATTTATTTTTATAATACTATTAAAAAAGAAAAAGCAATAAACAACATTAAAACAATAAATACATCAAAGTACAAAAAATTAGAAACAATACGGGATGATACATGCCCCAGAGAGGGTAAGTTTGAGCTGCTTCAGCTCAGCCAGCATGGGATTATGAGGACAGGGAGAAGGCAGAGGGGGAGCAGAAGAGGGCATGTAGCAGGAAGGTGGTAGTGGGAGACGGGGCCAGGATCTGGCACTTATGCTGGATCCTGATTCCATTCCCAGGAAGCCTGGAGCAATCCCTGTCTTCTCAGATTTACAACACTTTCAATGCAATCCTATTTGTGTCTACTAAAAAGAAAGTTCTATTGAGTTCAAAGGGGTTCACTTCTAGGAAAATGATCTTAGGATTGCAGCCCTTGTCAGATAATTGGGGCTGCTCCAGCTCTCCCTGGGGTAAACAGTGAAAATATTTCCCCTTCACGTTGGTCAAGTACCAGCCGGTCGTGAACTGGTGCTGAATGCAGTGCAGGCCCACCAAGATAGGATTGGGTTGTGAGTTAGGCATATTCTGTCCCATTTATTGGACCTGAACAACCTGAAAGGTTGATTCCTATTCACCTTTGTCTTGATTCCTCAGGCACTCACTGAATGTTTTCTATGTAATTTTTTTTTCTCCTGTTCCTGAGACTTGTGAACCTAAACAGGACCTTAATGTACCATCCTTACCGTCTCATATCACCAGAATAGCAACAAAGAGTAGACAATACTCACTCCAAACCAGTGCTGATAGGGAGAGATTCCTATTACAGTCCAGAGTAACTACGGGAAGATGTAAGAGGCACTTACTCTAGATTGCTCTATGCATTTCCCATAGGTTTTCCATAGGTGACACCATAACTTCATCAGTGTAAAAGGTCCTGTAGTTACTCTGGATTGTAGCTCTCATCACCTACCTGTTGTTTAGCCATTCAATTGTGCCCGACTCTTTGTGACTCAATGGACTGAAGCATGCCAGACCCCCCTATCCTCCACCAGCTTCCAAAGTCTGTCCAAATTCATGTTAATTGCCTCAGTGACACTAACCACCTCATCCTCTGCCTCACCATCACCACACTCTTCTCCTTTTGCCTTCATTCCCTTCTGCACTTCAGTTCTTCCCAGCATCAGGCTCTTTTCTAAGGAGTCCTCCCTTCTCATGATGTGGACAAAATGTTTGAGCTTCAGCATTTGTCCTTCCAGTGAACAGTCAGGGTTGAATTCTGGAGGATGGACTGATTTGATCTTGGAGTTGATTTTTGATCTTGATTTGATCTCAAGAGTCTTCTCCAGCACCATAATTCAAAGGCCTTTATGTTTGGTGGTCAGCCTTCTTTAGAGTCCAGCTCACGCAACCATATATTACCACAGGAAAAACCATAGCTTTAACTAGATGGATCTTTGTCAGCAAGGTGATATATAATTTAATTGTCATAGCTTACCTCCGTAGAAGCAGGTGTCTTTTGATTTCTTGGCTGCAATCATCATCTGCAGAGATCTTAGAGCCCAGAAAAATAAAGTCTGTCACAACTTCTATTTCTTTCTCTTCCTGTCCTTAGTCCAGCTCTGCGACGCCAGCTGGATCCAATCGTATGGGCTCTGCCTTTCCATTGGACTAATTCAGTGGTGTGGAGAGGGGGATTTGCTGCTTCAGTAACAGCCTATCCTCCATAACAATCTAACCCAGGCTTTCGTGCTTCACATGCAGTGTATGCAGCACCGAGCACGATATGATAGTCTCTCAAGACTGACGGAGGCCTGCTGCTCCACATTTACCATGCATTGATGGGACCAGAAGCCATGATCTTGGTTTTTTAATGTTTAGTTTTAAGCCACATTTTGCACTTTCTTCTTTCACATCAAGAGGTTCCTTAGTTCCTCCTACTTTCTGCCATTAGAGTGATATCTTCTTAGAGTGTTAGTCACCTACCACTGATCCCCTAATATTGCACTTTGCAACAAGAAGGATGTATATGTATTAAAGGCTTAGCAATGACAAATGTGAATGGGCTTTCTGCTTTATATGCTGATTCATGTCAGCTTCCCACTTGGTGCTGTGACCACCATGTAGAATTTTCCTCATTTCCCAACCCCTACTGCCCATAAACATGTTTATGGGGAAATAACACCATTATATTTATTGAATATGGAGGCAAAGCCACGTATAGTTCAAAAACATCACTCAGTTTTTACTTCTTTTAATTTTCAGCTTTTATTTTCATTTTTTAAATTGGATGCTTCATCTAGATGAAAACTAGTAAGAGGCTTAAAATATAGAGCCATTTCAGCTTTTAATTGCAATATACTCCCTGGGACCCATTCTCTTCTCTTTCCGCTTACAGATGCATCCTTTACAAAATAACTTGTTCCTAGAAGCTGGTTCCAGAGGATTATAAGTCTGAAAACATTTCAGGCCAAATTCTCCTCTTGCTTTGCAAGAGAGGAATTCCCAGAGTTCTAAATGTGCTCCACTGATCAAGTCAAGGAGCTTATCTTGGAATAGTAAATGATTTTTTTACAGCTGAAGGTCAAAAGACCAGCCCCACTGAATGCTCAAATAAAAATTCCTAGCACTCTCCATGGCCTTTCAACTCACCACATTTCTTAATGTCCTCCACCCATCTAATTACTGCAAAGTCCCTACTTGCCTCAAGGAATTAATTCATTATTTTTTACAACACAAGAAACTTTACAAGGTTGCAGATAATTCCCAAATGTGTATGTGTGTGCAATACTGGCTAGTCAGGCAGAGATTATCCTATTGATTTTATTGTAGTTTGAAATAATGAAATATTTATTTGCCCATAACCAGTTCCATCTGTGCATTACCCTGTACATATCCTCCTATGAGAAAAGAGGTACTGCATGCAGTATATTAGTGTAGTCTTTCTTTTGTTCAAATTCTTTGGTATATTATATAGTTCAATTAAAGTCAATGAGAGAGCACTGTATAAATGATCCATGATATATTTAAATCTGATAAATATTTGGTTGAGATCCAAGATTCTAGTTTAGGCACATCTGATGCTTAAGTACATCCAGTAGAATATTTGGCTTTGGAGATTTGTTCAATAAACGTCAATGCTTATTTTTGAAATCTTTATTTCAAAATAAAATCTTACTACACATCAACATCTCTTTGTACATGGAAAATGAACATATTCAAAGGAAGGCTAGACCAGTGTATCAGGCCCAAATGGACTTACTTACTTTTTCTTGCAATACTCAATCTGGGAGTTAAGAAATTCAATTGAAATGTCGATCTGAAATTTTCCTTCTGCATATAGAGCTCATATACTCAAACCATTTAGCAGTTCTTGAATCAATCCAATCTGTCTTCTGAACTTGGGTTAAAAATTTCTGCAGTTGCTGCCTCTTTCCAACACACTGCAAATTTGGGTATGTACAGACCCAACAAAGGATTCATAGAATAGATTAGAGAATACGTTTCCTAGGGAGTTTTCAATCGGGAGTTGACCAGATTGGCCATGACAGGACTAGATCCACCTCTGAATTCTCAGTACTGGTGATAGTTATAACCCCGAACAAACCCAACCCAGGATAATAATTACCTGAAAGAGATATCAGTACTGTCGTGCTTCTGCTTCTTTCTTGCTTGTTGTATATCAGAAGCCACATGAGTGAAGTTGGTGCTGAAAGCATTGTAAAACAGGTATGAGGAAGAGGCCAAGTCCCAGCATGTGGTGGAACGCTCAGCATGGGAGATAATTAATATAATGTGGCTTAGAGAAACTGCACTATAGGAAATTGAGTCCTTCAGCATAGAAGATGTAATATTAGGTTTGGGGTGTAAGACCATAATTTAATCTGGAGAGGGAATAAGTACAGTCTGGGTACCAAATGTTGATGCTAAAAAGAAAAGCCTTTTAAAGTTTGGAGTTGGTGATGACATACACTTTGCAGAATACAGATGGTGAAATTCCTGCATTTAAGGCTGTGTTAGAAATCTGTATGCATATTTTATAGAGGTTTTTTTTAATTCCATCCAATTCTAAAATATCTGAAGGGATTACATTTATTCCAACAAGAAGGATCTCTGCTTCTAATTGTCATTCAGGTGTTAATGTATATAATCTCAAAAATGTCCATCTTTTCCTAAGCTATTGCCTATCTAAATCTGCTAGAGTATTTGCATGCTCTGATGGCTAGAGAGAAAAACATGGGACTATGTTTTAAAAATACTACTTTGATGGAGCTATGCTTCTTTTAGAGATGCTGTTTCCATGTTTTTATCAACGATACTTCACATTTGCTATGTTTTATGGTTTTCAGCATACTAGTACCATCACTACCTCTTCAGTGGCCCAGTGTGGTGACTCATGGTGCAAACAGAGATAAGCCAAAAAGCTGCCATTCTTATCTGGGCCAAGTGCCTTCTTTGTGTAGTGAAGGCAGGGGGTGCAACTTCTTTGGGGCTTCCACGCAGATCCCCATCAAAACACTAACCTGGATAAGACCTGCTTAGGTTTTAAAAATAATGTAGTACTAACATATGCTTTCGAAAATTATCTGACCCTACCACCCAAAGGCTTAAAGGAATTTTATGGATCTGCTTAAAGTCTTAAACTGAAATCTTAAGAAATCTGGAAGAAATCTTAAGCAGAATCCCATAGGGCACAATCCTAACCAACTTTGTTGGTTGTGCCAGTGTGAGCATGTACTGCAACCTGCAGTTGGGGGTAGAGCAGTGATGGGCTTCAAAGAAATTAAGAACCGGTTCTATGCCCATCTGGCAGCCACTTTTAAATGGCTATTTTTAAACTTTATATGTCCTATCTCTTGTTAACAACCGGTTCTATAGAGTAGGTGTGAACCTGTTGGAGCCCACCACTGGGGTAGAGGGAGTCATGGAACCCTTAACAAGCTAAGGCAATGTTTGTTCCTTTACCTTGGAGTTGTATTGCCCTTATTGCTAGTGCCATAAAGTTGGTTAGGATTGCACCATTATTCTATTAAAAGTCTGTTTATAACTTTTAAAAAATTGATTCAGTTGCTTTGTTGCTGTATAATCAACCATCAAGAGTGGGTTGATATAAATATGTGCACACACACACACACACACACACACACACACACACACACACACACACTGCTTAACCTTTCGTTCCAAACCAATTTTTAATGATGATGCTTTAATTCTATTGTAATCACTGGAGAGAAAACAGATGGAAGCAAAAAAGATCAGGTCCAGTGAGACATTTCAAGTTGTTCCATCTTCAAAGGTTGGGTATAGATTCAGCCAAGCCACAAAGTGTCAACTATGGAGTTCTAATTCCTATCTATTAGCATAATTTGAAACCAAAATACTCTCTTCATCAAGGCTTTACATGTTCATAGCAAATCTTTATTTGTTGGTTCTGGGTGATCTTCTGCACAATTCTACTATTAGAAAGGCAAAGGGAACACTCAAGAGCCTTCAAATCAGATGTTTCGATAAACAGATTACACAGTGGTTATAGTGTGAATCTAAAGAAAGGGACCACACAGGAAATCTGATAGTGCAAAGGTAGAAATCAAAATAAATTCTTTAAAATTCTATACTCAAGCATCCCTAATTAATCCATATTTACACTTATTCATTAAAAACCACAAATGAATTACTATGGCTGCAATCCTAACCTCCACTTAGGCTGGCCTAACCCCTACTTAGGTTTTTAAAAAAAAAATTAATTTTTTAAAATTTTTTTTTCATATTTGCGTATATGGTGGTACCTTGGTTTTCAAGTGACTTGGATTGTGACTTGGATTGTGACTTGGATTTAGAAGACAAGCAAATTTTTCTTTGTAATTTTGCTTTGATTTAGGAGCAATGCCTTGGACAATGAGCACTTCTGAGGAAGTGCCTAGCCTGCATCATCTCCCTCTTTGGGAAGCTTACTCTCCAGCACTGCCCTGCCTTCTCCTGCCTTTGCTTCCACCCCTCTCTTGCTCACCCAGCAGCCTTGCATCTGTGCCTCAGCACCACCAGCAGCTCCGAGAGCCACCAGCACTCAGGTTCACTCTGCTAGTTCATATATAAGTACCTGACAATAAAAAATATGATATTCCATTAATACAGACAAAAATGTGTTGAGGGTGACAGGAAGCTCAGAAATTTTCAGATTTTGGTGCATTTTAGATTTTCAGATTATAGATTTGCGTTGTACATTGGTTTCCAAAATGTCTTCCACAGTGCTTCAGAAAGCCACAGCAGGGATCCTGCCAGGGCTTCCTAGGGAATCTTCTTCCCAGCTATCCTGGGAACTGCCATCTTGTGTCACAAGACCTCATGCAAAAAAAAAATGTGTAAAAAACATAAATTGCCTTCAAGTAATAACTGGTGGAACCTCAAAATTGAAAAAAGTAGTAGAGAAAATCCTCTAAGATTTTAGAATACAGTGGTAGCTTTGTTTATGAGCATAATTTGTTCTGGAATCATGTTTTTTATACATTTTAAAACATTTTTACATGAACTTTTTCATGTTGGCCTTTGATCCAGATAAGGGGAAAGACATTTAATCCTTTACCCTCACAACAGTTCTAATCTGGATTGGGTGGGGGGGTCCCTCCTACTGTCTTCTACACTGGGAAAGTGATACCATTTACAAAAATTATCCCACCCCAATAATATCTTGTCTGCCCCACGTACCTAATGAAGGAAACACAGACATTGAATCTGATGCCTCTCAGCATTTACCACTGGATAATAATTTGCACTTTTGCCCTCTGGTAGACTGAAGCAGAACTGCTCATATGTTTGCCATTTACAGCCTAAACCAATGGCACACTTACAAAGAAACATAATTTTTCATAAACATTAACAGAAGTCCCTTCAGGGTTCAAGCCATGATATTTCTGAGTGATGTGCTGTTTTTCAGCTCTGTGGCCAAGGAGAAGATTATGATGGCTACATATATACAACCACAAATTTGTTCTTTCTGTATGCATGCAACTCACAGGCCATCTGCAGAAAAATCCACATGCCGCATAGATGCGAAGTCTATGGCATAATTATGTAATGTGCCACTACTTGGGTTGGCCATCAGCAGAAAGGAAAAGTTAAACCTTCCCAATATTCATCCAGCTAGCATTTTTATCTAGAGGGAAGATATTTGCCTTAATCAGTCGTCCCTTAAGTTATTTTCTAAACTGGTGTGATGACGTTTATCTCTCAGCTTCCTCTTTACTCATCATTACAAGATGTTTCCTAGAAACTTTAAGGATTATTTGTAAGTGTCCCATGCATCTCGAAATGGCAACAAGCAAATCACACCTTGCCTTGCACAACTTCCTGTGATGCACATAAAAGATATACCTGTTTGATTTATATATGCCTGTTAATATACCTGTTTGATTTATTTCCATTGATCAGCATTTACTGTATATTAAAAAAATCACAAGCCAAATAAATGACTATTGACTATTAATAAGCTCACTTGTACATTTTTTAATGTACAGTATTCCCTCTCACTGTCAGATAAGACTTCCTTTTGTCTGTGGCTAAAAAAAGTGACTCACACAGTCCATCCTTGTGTCTTGGGAGAATTTTCCTCCCCATAAAGGCAATTTGCTGAAGAGTTGGAGAGACACACAACGTTTTTAAGGTCAGCCAAAGGCTAATGAGGGGCCTTTAATAGTGCAATTGTATTGCCCCAATTTCTTCCTATCAAAGCAAGTCAGGCAGCTTTATTTCTGAAGTACTGTAACAAAAAGGCTCCAATAATATTGGTATTCAGAATAATGTGAACTACTTTTCTCCTAGGCAGTTAAGTACTTTATAGTTAAACTAACCTGTGGTTCCTATGTGGAACACTACTCCAAGGTGGTAGATAAGAGTGGGACTGTCAACAAATGTGATTGCAGACTCACATTTTCTGCCATCTCACTGACCCACCCACCCCTCTCTATGATGCCTCTCATGTTCCCATTATTTAATTCAGAGGGCAGCATTCACATAGCTATTGTTTCAGGGTGGCTCAATACTTTTCCCGTTTTAATCCTAACGTCACTCTAAAATTAGTTTTGGGCTGACAGTTTAGCAACTAACCAGGAAAGCCTAAGGAGATGCCACTGCTTCAAAAAAACTTTTTAAAAATTCAGAACTTTTTTTTAACTGTGTTAATCTGCAGTTAACCAATAATAATTTTAACCAATCTTGATGAATGGGGTATTCTGCAGACTTCCTGTTCCACAGAATAGTATAGTCATGAATCAGAATCCATTCAGAATTGGAACAACATACAATATTGTGCATATAAGGCACTTTACATTCTTTCCTGTACATGGTTCTGTGAACATAGTCAAGATGTTCCCATGTGCAGTCATTCCTGAGCATATGAAAATCTCCTGCATCTTACTATTGTTTAATCAGCAGTCAGCATTTTATTCAGCAGCCTGCTTATCCTAAAACAGTAAAAATCTTGGTATTTTAGACTAATACCATCATATTATATATAATTCTATGTGTAATTTAATGCGTTATGCAATAAATAGCATTTAAACATCTGTAGACACACAGATACTTTATGTAACACAAAGTGGCTCTCCTTTACTCAAAACAGAGCAACAGTTCTAAGAGCCATAAAGGTGTTATGGGTGATGCACAGGGAGGGGTGAGAAATGTTCCAGTGCATCACCCCCTTCCTGCACATCATCCTCTAGTCTCTCCAGCTTAATGCTGGGCACGCTTGCCTGGCATTAGGCTGGAGAATCCTAAAACACTTGCACGATGTTCGCACAAGCATATTAGACCTCTAATGGTTTAGACCAGTGGTTCTCAATCTTCCTAATGCTGTGACCCCTTTATAAGTTCCTCATGTTGTGGGGACCCCCAACCATAAAATTATTTTTGTTGCTACTTCATAACTGTAATTTTGCTACTGTTATGAATTGTAATGTAAATATCCGATATGCAGGATGTATTTTCATTGTTACAAATGAAATGTGTGTTCTATGCACACACTGAACACAATGGGATTTATTTCAGAGTAGGCATGCATAGGATTGGGCCCTGAGGCTGTCAGTCAGCCCCAGTGCACGTGCAGCTAGTGTTGGAGGTCTGACCTGGCCCCCTGCACCAGGGGTCTTTAGGCGACCCCCAGGAAAGCGCTAGGCGACCCCAAAAGGGGTCCCGACCCCCACTTTGAGAAACACTGGTTTAGACTGAGGGTAAGGACACAAAATCAGAGATGGGCCCAGGCCAGTTCGGGCCGGATTGCCTGAACCTGTTCCTGCTTTTGGCCCACTGCTAGTGATCCACTAGCTAGCGATCTGCTAGCTAGCGGGGAGCCGAAAACCCGGGCGGACCGGTTCGCCGCCCGGGGGAACCCATCACTGTAGCTGCGTCAACTATGATGCAGCCGCAGTCGCGTCCTGACGAGGACGCGACTGCGGCTGCACCAACCTTGGTGCATGCGCAGTGTGCCCAAGTTGGGGCCCCCCCTGCCCCGCCCACCCGCACCCACGGTACTCCAGGGTGGGTGGAGTGCCCTCCCAGGCCCTGCCCCCTGACCCGGCCTGGCCCCACCCACTTCCGGGGAACCAGTTGTTGGGCCAGGCTGGGCCCACCCCTGGACACAATCCTAACCATGTCTACCAAAAGTAAGCCCCATTGTGTTCAATCGATCTTATTCCCAGGAAAGTGTTTTTAGGATGGCAGCCTTGGTTTAAAAGTATGATGGTTGCTGGGTTTTCTATACATCGACGGTGCTTGATGTTTTGTTATATACCTGGGGTTTTCTGCAGATCATCTTTCATTGGCTTTGGAAGTAAACTTGTCCCAAAAATAGAAGCAATATCTGGACTGGTCATCAGCTCATTATATTCTAATAAGTTTCCACTGACATGCTTCATATGCCTTCTGAGCTGAAGCTGGGCCAGGACATCTTTATCTTTTGAAAGAACAGCAGCTAAATGAGTGCAGGGAATCTTATGTGCTGCTTCCCACAGGATTCCTGGATTCATGCAGGAAGTCATTGATCAGTTATTTAGGCAACATACACAAGAAAGGTTTGTGTGTGGCCCATTTTCTTGAACTCATGTGTGTTGTTGGGACAGCTCTGCTGTCTCAGTCCTGTAAACTGAAGGATGAAATTTGGTTTAGAAGGCAAGCCATACATGCACTTTTAAGGGGCAAATATGTGATGCAGCTCTATAACTTACAACACTCCTTCCTGGTATCATTCATCAGGTGGCTTCAGTACTGCCTATATTGGGGGGGGGGGGTCTGTCAAATCTCTACCAGCTAGGTGTATTTTTCTTGGTTTGATCCTGCATTTTAATTTATAAGTTTAAACATGACACAAGGGGTGAAATCCAGAGTAACTACGGGGAGTCCTTGTTCCAGAGTAAGAACAAGTTACTCTGGATTGCAATATGAATTTCCCATAGGTTTTCACTAGGTGGCGCAGTAACTACGGGTACACGTAATGTCTCTTACTTGCTCCCGTAGTTACTGTGTCTTGTGCCCAAGGAGATCATTTGCAAATTCCAAACGTAGACTGGCACTGAGTACACATCTAGGCAGCTGGAAAATAGATCTTAAAAACATAGATTATACCTGTTCCAAAGGGGAGTAACAAGAGGGAATAGCACCCAGTGTAATCCCATATAAAAGTTGGGACAATGTATTACCCCCAAATCCAAAAGATCTACATGAGCACGTAAGAGACTTTACTTGCACCCGTAGTTACTGTACCACCTGGTGAAAACCTATGGGAAATTCATATTGGACTCCAGAGTAAGTTGTTCTTATATCAGAGCAAGGACATCCTGTAGTTACTCTGGATTTTGCCCCTAGTCTTATATACAGTGGTTTTAAGACTGCAGGCACATATTGTCCTCCCTTAGTACATGAACATTTTTCAATGGCCTGTACTGATCTTTGGCCAACGCTAGCTATGTACACTTGTTACGCACCTTCCTTGATCAAGAAGACTGAAGCACTGATCCCAAACATTTACAGCTTACTACCAGCTCTATGACATGTCCATCTATAATCCACACTCTGGTCTCCTACAACAAACAAAAACTTTAGTTTTATGGTAATTTATAACAAGATAAATTCCTTCCACTGGAGAAGGAAATGGCAACCCACTTTCTTGCCAAGAAAACCTTATGGACTTAAATATCAAAAGGATAAAAGATATGATGCTGGAAGATGAGCCCCTCAGGTCAGGAGGTTTCTACTGGGGAGACAGAGGGCAATTACAAAGTAGCTCCAGAAAGAGTGGGCCAAAGCTAAAAGATCTGGATGTATCTAGAAATGAAAGGAAAATTCTGGCTCAAACAGAAAAAAGTAGAGAAAACCACTAGGCCATTCAGGTATAACCTAAACCACGTGCCATCTGAATAAACAGTAGTGGTGACAAACAGAGTGAAGGTTTGGTTCTAATAGAAATAGTGCCTGAAGAACTATGGCTGCAGTCCTAAACACACTTTCCTGGGAGTAAGACCCATTGAACACAATGTGGCTTAGTTTGGAGTTGGCATGGTTAGGACTGTGCTCTTTGTCTTACTCTGCTCTGTCCATCTTGTGTGGCCCTACATGGCTTCACTAAGAGCACAATCCTAACCATGTCTACTCAAAAGTAAGCTCCATTGTGATCAATGGGTCTTACTTCCAGGAAAGTGTCTTTAGGATTGCATCCAATGTTATTCAAGCACCTTCGCCACAACAAGGCAGTGATCCATGAAGAAGATTCTCTTTGCAGAAGAGCTCAAATGGTTTCAAGTCTCTTCTGAACCCTACTGTTGTCCTAGAAAGGATTGCCACATCATCAGCATAAAGCAATAAAGAAATTTTACAGTTAGCAAGAGAGGGAGGGTGGAAATCAGAATTACTTAAATTATCAATTTTAATATTTATGTAAAAAATAAACAGCAGTGGCGCTGGGACATATCCTTGTTTAATACTCCTAAATGTTGGAATTTGGTCAGAAAGTTGACCTTTATTAGAACATCTATTCACGAGGAAGCAATCATGCCTTGGCTGGTGAGGAAGGCCAGTCCAGGCTTCCAGAATGGTACTGATCCTGTGCACTTGAGCTCAGAATGTGCCTCACAAGGCAGCCTCACCCCTATGGGCTTCAGCAAGTATAAGGTATACTCGTATAAAAATTGTATTACTTATAATTCCTGTCCAAACTCCTCATCTAAACCCCCCCCAATTCCCCTTCCTTCTGGGGTTTCAATGCTTATTTGGGGGTGGTGGGATTAAGGGTGTTTTGATTTTTTGGGAATATCAATCTACCACAAATAAAAAAACTTGCTGGATTTAAAACGGACTTAATACTCAATCACACTGAACTGGTTTAAATATCATAACTTGAATTTAACTGGGCAGGTCTAATTGGGTAGGACTAAACTGGGTAGGACTAAAAATTTTACTGATTTTCTTTTTGGCAGGGAGTGTTTAGGTTATTCACCTGGTTTACTATAATATATTTACAATTATTTATTGATTTTAAGTTGCTAGATGATGTAAATTCCAGGCATGACATCACTTCTGATGGGTGCTAACCAGATTGTTTCTCGGTAAAGTGGGTTCCAGGCTAAAGTTTGGGAATCCCTGCAATAAGGTGATAGAAAAATGGCAACCTTGGAGGGGGGGTTGTGGTGACACTACTGGTGACCAAAATGGCTAAAATAATAGTTTTTCAGAATAAAACTATATTATATATAATTATATATATTATATTAAAACTATATAATAATGTACATATTATATACTGTGGATGTGTAACTTTCAGCAAAATGCAATGTAACAAACCACTTTGAAAAATATTTATTCTATCAAAACATGTAGACAAGTGAAGGTGGGGCAAAGATACATAACCACACCCACCACCCATGTTGTTGCCCACCCACTGCATGGGGGTGATACTCTGGCCCCCATCCCAGGAGACATGTACCCCAGTGATGCTTCTGTGTGGACCAGTATGGTCAGGTTCTGCTAACTTGGGTATGATCACAGCTGGCTTATGGAGTTTGCCCTTATATGAAAATAGGTTAAATGTATAATAAAAATAGGTCTACAAAGAACTATAAAAGCATTCTGAAAAGGGAAGATAATTTTTCAACACCATTTTCAAATAAAATGGATGATAGTTCTGGCTTAGATCTTGTTTTTTAAAAAAAATCTGGCCAGTAATTGAATCATTGGTAGAGCAGAAGGTCAAGCAAATACTTGGTGTTTCAACAATATCTTGTTACAACCAAACAATGAAGGAAATGGCCAGGGAGTTACAATCGCTCATTTTTGTTTCCAATTAAATGTAATGTCTCATTTGCTTTTGCTACTGTTTGGGATTCCTCAAAAGCTTATGTAAATGGCATATCTTATGAAATAGAGTTCAAAAAAGCCTGGGAGTTTTTAAAAAATAAGCCAGTTAATGAACAAGCACTAAAATATATTCAGTCTGAGTGAGTTTGAAATTGCTGAGAAAAGGCTTTTCATGCACAACATGGGTATACAATATACCCTACAATCCAGAGTAACTACGGGAGCACATGAGAGACATTACGTGTACCCGTAGTTACTGCACCATCTTGTGAAAACCTATGGGAAATTCATATTGCAATCCAGATCAAATTATTCTTACACCAGAGCAAGGACTCCCCGTAGTTACTCTGGATTGCACCCATAGTGATTTATTTAACAAAGAAAATGAGCTTTTGACATAATCATTAAAGACCCACACCAGTTAAAAAGGGGGTTGGGAATAGCTAAGAGATTGAGGAACCAGTTGTTACTAGCCCAGTCATGGTGACTCACACTTTCCTGTGTGTCCTTATAAGTCCTTATTATAGTGTGTTGCAGTCTTATGCTGGGCAAAGATGATCATGAACCTGGTGGACCCTGAGTGTGTCCAAAATTTGCTCAGGAGAAAGTTTATTAAGTGTATGGCATACAATACAAGAACTTACGGTAAATCAAATTTCAGTGTCCGGTCCATCCATCCATTCAAGGACAGAGTGACCTTCATTGAAAGTAATATTTTAAGAGTGCAATTGATGCTTGAAAATATAAATGTCTTTGTCACACATGATTACCCTATAAAATTCCAGTAGTTGGAATCCAACTGCATGCGTAGAGGGGATCTACCATAGAGGTCATACTATTCCCACTTTCTTTGGTCATCTTAGGCCAACTATCCAACTTTCCAGCACTGGTGCAGCCAAAAGGTAAGAAAACCTCAAGATAAGAAAGAAGTCCCTAGGACTGCCTCCCTGTGGTAGGATGCAGTACATTGGCATGGGGCAGGGTGACCATATGACCGGAAAAACCTGGATTTGTTTGGATTTTTAGTCTCCTGTCCGGGTGTCCTACATTTTGGCTTCATTGTCCTACATTTTGGCTTCATTTTGGAACTTTGTGATGGTGCACAGTACCCCACCATGTCATATGTCATTGGATTTATACTGAAGAGCAGAATCCAGTGCAAAAATCGGTTTTGAGCTATCTCCTTCCTGTCAAAAGTTATGGCCAAAAACAAAAAACTAACAAAAATATAAAAACAAAAAAATACATTTTTGGCAATTTATTTAAGCAGGTAGGAATTTTGGCCTGGGGGGTAAGAATTTTGGCCTTGGGGGTTCAGGAATATTGGGTTTGGCTTCTGGTCACCCTGGACATGGCTGAAGCAGCATTGGAAAGTATGATAGGACTGGGCCCTTATTCCTCTGCTAGCAAAGCTAGGTGACCTTAGCTAGGTGGTGCATTAAGGTGTATTACTGTTGGAACAACACCTTTAAATGCTTCACATAGGGCACAACCCACAGTAACTGGAGTCCTTGCTCTGACGTAAGAACAATTTACTCTGGATTGCAATATGAATTTCCCATGGGTTTTCACTAGATGATGCCATAACTACGGGTACACATAATGTGTCTTGCATGCTCCCATGGTTACTCTGGATTGTAGTCATAGAGTATCTCTCTCTGATAATTTGTCTCCTTCAATGCAGTGAAATTACTCACCGAAAGCCTACATATATCTCCCTCTAACTCTTGAACAGTTAAAAAAAGATTATTCATTGTCCATTATCAAATACATTTTTGAATAAATACAATAAGATCTTGACTTTGATTTTAACTCCCATACTAAACTATGAGGTAACTTCAGTTACCTCATATAACATATAATTTTAAAAATAATACTCAGTCAATTTATTGAGTCTCAAACAGTGAAGTTCTTTATCTGTCATTTTTAATCGTAGCCATTTCTATTTGTGTTATCTATTTGTGCTTTAATATTTATTCACTTTCACAGCAGTTAAGGTCCTAAACATTATTAGATGAGTATAGTACTCATATCGTATCCTATACTATACTAGATGAGTTCCTATACATTATTTTTACTTGTGGACCGAAGGCCATACTTACTTAGGGCCTAATTCTAAACCAGACAGAACTGGCTTCTGATGCTCAGCCCTGGCAACAGCTTTCATGTGGCACTTTGGCACTGGGTATGAGGATGCTGAGCCCACAGTGAGGCCATCACCACTCAAGACTGGACCTCAGTACCAGCAAGATAGCTCCAGGTAGTATGGGGAATTGGGTACTCCTCCAAGGAGTACAGGGCATCCGCAAGAAGTACAGGGCAATAAGCATGGTGGGACTTCTTTTTGAGTGAACATGTTCTGCATGTTTTGTTTATTCTTCAGCTATTGCAGGTGTTTAGCTTTCCAATGTTTAGCACTAAGCATTTTGCTATGAGAGCCATTTTTCTCTGGTTGGTGGAAGTGTCCAGAGTCCCTATAAGACACACACAAGGGGAGTGATTTAGCTGGTCCTATTGAGGTCAATGAAACATAAGTAATATACATTGAATTACATGGGACTGTTGTTTGGATCATTCTGAAAGCAATTTGTGCTGTATCAGCTGGACCACTCATAACAGAGCAAAGATCTGAAACTGGGCCATCAGAGTCTTCCCGCAGAGTCACACTCTTTTCCATTTTATAGTAAAATGCGTGCATCAGTATGAGATATTTAGTTACACTCTTCCCCCATTTAATCACTTGAGAAAGAGAAGCAATTATCCAGGTAACTTGAATTTATCAGCATGCTTAAAACTAAGCCCCTGACTGTGGCTTTGGATCAGGCCCCTGAACACAGTGTCTGAAAATTAAATAGATGTTAAGAAAGAACAGTACTTTTCCGGCCAATATTTGCCTTGGGTGAGTTATTGCTACAGTTACATCACGTCTTAAGCAGGTGCAAGGAAATTTCTCCTAAAAGTGTATTCTCAAGAGAATCAGGAATAGAGGATTAGGCAGGAAGCGTCGTGGGAGGAAAAGGAAGGAAAGGGTAAGGTGGGAAGAGAGAGAGGATGTGTTTCTTTGTTCTGGGATGCGGCCAGCTGACTAGCCACCCTTAGAGTTCCACGAACCTTGGAAAAGATACCATATGCTTGTCCAGAATAGCCCAAATTTTCTTTCCAAAGAGTCTGTTAATAATTTAACAACTTTGTTGTTTGGTTTGCTCCACTCAAATGCTAAGTTGACCAGAGTTTTTACAACACAATGCAACCATTTCTGCTTTAAAACACATTAACAAATGTCTTTCGGGTTTATTCATTTTTCTCAGTTCACTTTTGGGGATTTCTTGGATGTAGCCTTTCACTTCAGATCTGTTTCTCCTGCCCTCACATCCATTGTGAGGAGAGACTGTCACCCATTAAGCAGTAAGTAGCAGAATGACAAGTACCCTCAATGGATTTTGCCTCCTGTGGGATAACTGGATGATTCTGCAAGGACATGCTAGTTCAAGCAGGCAGGTTTTTTTCTCTCAACCATAGTTGTCTTTCCCCCTTTTAGTTCTTTTTACTGAAGAAGTTCAAAGTTTTGCCTCACTTAGGGTTGCCATAATTCTCTTCCACAAAATCGGGACCATCTGTCCTATTTGCCAGTATGTGAATGCAATCCCCCAAAATCAGGATTGCCCATTTTTCAGGACACATGGTAATCCTAGCCACACTATGCTGTGCCCCTCCACTCCTTCCAGCTGGCCAGGAAGGGAAGAAGGTTGCCAAACAACCACATACCAATTGGGCCTCTGTAGAGTATCAGAAGAATGAGGAAAGGGAAGCAGAAGAGAAACAGAGGCAATGTTGCCAAAGGTTTGGCCTACCCTTTCTGCCTCTCTTCCATCTCCTCTGTGGCCTCCCTGCCCCCTAACCTGTGTACTAGCCAAGCTCAGTCAGTGCAACTTACTGCACTTCAGGACCCACATGGTGCCAGGAGGCTGACACAGTACCCTTCACCAGCCTCCCCATATCTCTGGGTGACGCAAATATATCTCTGGGCCAACACAAGGGATATGCATCAGTCCAAGGGCACTTCAGGATTTTGCCCTTAGTCAAAAGTCACAGTGATAATGATGGGGGCCTCAGTGACCATATCTCATCTGTTTTATACCATTGGTTTAGTAGGTGATTGACTAGCACTCACACTGCTTAGAACTCTGTTATTAGACAAATATGACACTGTATTTTCCCCAATCCTCTGTTGGTTATCTGGAATAGGTTGTAGGCTGCTATATGAGCCTGTTAGGCCTGGCTACCTATCACATGAGAAAAATGGCTGGGCAGGCATGTGCAAGTATGCACACACATAGGGACAAAGCTACATGAACACCATGTGAGTCTTCCATCATGACAGGACAGGAGCAGGAGGTCACAGAGACACATGACCCTGCACAGTGTACTATTTTGAAATGAAGCAGCATTTGTCTCTGATTCAGAAACAAGGGAAGTTGAATAGTTGAGCTGAGTCATCAAAGGCACCGAATTAGTTTGTTATCTGGCAAGGAAGGAAAAGACCAAATGAAGCAAAAATGCCACGTTCGTGCAAAAAGGCAAGTCCTCTGCCAGGGATTATGAGGAAGGGTGCTCAAGACCTTATGTGCACTCTTGTCTGCAGCGCATGAGTAAGAATGAGGAACATTTGGGGAAAGTAAACAAATTGAGTTCTCTCCGAAGGAGTCTGGACTGGCCTTATCTTTGACTCTGTGGTGTATATGTGACTTTTGAGTCACATTGTAGGAACGAGGCTGTCTCAGTGGGGTTTTTTATTAGACGGGTGTCATTGTGCCTCTCACCGCCATAGGTGGCAGTATATCTTAGAAGGCCTTCTCTGGAAACCAGAATGGATGAGCAGATTATACAGAAGAAGGTAATCTCTCAGATTCCCTGACCTTACACTATACAGGGCTTTAAATTGTAAAACCAGCTCCTTGAACTGGGACCAGGAACAAATTAGCTACTGGAGCCTGAGCCTGAGCATCAAAATACTGACCTCCAGCAATCACTCCAGCACCCACTGCAGTTTCTGAAGCATATCATATTTCTGTCCTCCCTTTCCTCCCACAAAGGGGACCCATAATCAAGGGCAACCCCATATAGAGATTTGTTGCAACATCTAAACAAATTTGTTGCAACATCTAAACAATCTAAACCAGGTACAGTTCCAGCTGGTGTACAAGCCAAGCCTGTGCAAAGGGTCCTCGGGCCACAGCCTCCCCTGGGAATCCAAGAGTAGCTGTGAATCCAGGAGAACACCCAAGCTGTGGACCTGCTCTTTCAGAGGTAGCATAACCCCATTCAGAGCAGGACAATAATCCAGGACACACAGTGTGTACATCCAAACCAGGAGAACCTCTACCTTGTCCAGATTTTAGTTTGTTAGCCCTCATCAGCCTTCATCACTAGGGTTTGTGTCATCCAGTGCAGGAGGCCAGCACATCACCCTCATGCCATGACCGTCACTCCAATGATCTGTGTGGTTTTGTGCCATTGCCCCCCTCCAATTTTTTTTTTAGCTACACATTTTAATAAAGATATTTCACAGTAGTTTGTTTCACTACATTCTGCTGTAAATTACACATTCAAAGGTATATAACATGATGGGATTATTTCTCCAAACCATGATTTTAGCCATTTTGGTCACTAGGGGTGTTAGCCCCCCCCCTCAAGAATGCCCCCTTTCTGTCACTCTAGAGATATTCCTGATCGAGACAGTTTTGGAAGCCCTGTAGTCCCCTTTCAAACAAACCACTTTGAAATATCTTTATTCTATGTATGACCAGAAAACCAGCGGAGGCAGGGCAGTGACATAACCACATCCAGGTTGTTGCCCCACTACATGGCGGTGACATGCTGGCCTTTGCACTGGGTGACGTGAACCCTAGTAATGCCCATGCCTGGGATGCCTGGTCTTTATTCTATTTTGCTATTAAAATATTGTTGCAAGATGTAACCTGTTCCTAGTATAGCTGCTTTTTGTAGTTGGTGGATATTAATTTCTGTGACCTGATGCTGTTCAGGTGCTCTTCAAGGTTTTTGGAATAACACCCACGGATCACCACTAGGATCAGTTTGGTGTTCACTTTACGTTGTGTGTGGAACATCAATGCCATGCTGTTGAGTGGGTTAGTCAAACCACTCCTGGTTCCTGGCACTCTGGTTCCTGGCACTAAGTACTCTGATATTTGACAATCTGGACTAGTTGTCTTTTATCTGAATAAAATCTTTGGTATTTTGGTATCTTTAAATCTTTGGTATTTTTGTAAAACATTGTCTAATAATCTCTGCCATCCTACTGAAAACGCTGTTCCATATAACACACTTTTTATGTAATTTAAGGGATTTATACACCACCTTCCCCATGCCAATGTGGCTTACAAAGGTTACAAAGTCCCCCCCCCCATCTTGCTTTCCTCACAACAGCCCTTTGGGGTAGATGAGGTTGAGAGGGATTGATTGGTCCAAAATCACCCAGGAAGATTCATGGCCAAAGAGTGATTTGAAACTGGATCTTCCACATCTTGGTCCAACTCCTTCACCTTGGTCCTACTCAGGCATTTCAGCACAGGACTCCCTTTTAAATTTGAAAATCTGTCCAGGGCCCCTTGTCAAACTTATCGGGATGTGTCATCACCATGATGCCAGAGCTCCTCCAAGTCTACTCACTCTACTAAGTAGTATACTCAGAAGTCCCATTGCATTCAATGAGACTTCTTCCCAGGAAAGCCCAGTGCCAGATTCCAAGATGATGGATCCCACCCTCTTGCAACCCCCCTAAACCAAGGTCATGATCCCCAAGGAGGGTCTGATCCCCATTTTGAGTACCACTGCACTGCACCATTCTGGCTCATGGTGGCTCATTTTGGTTCTTATAAAAAAGCAGGCCTCCATCAGTCTTGAAAGACTATGGTATCGTGCTCAGCGCTGCATGCGCTGCATGCGAAATGCGAAAGCCTGGGTTGGTTTGTTATGGAGGATAGGCTGTTACCCAAGCAGCAAATCCCCCCTCTCCACTAAATTAGTTCAAGGGAAAGGCAGAGCCAATACGATTGGATCCAGCTGGTGTCGCAGAGCTGGACTAAGGACAGGAGCTCACCCTGTCTTGTGGGGCCGACCCGGGTCTCAAACCCTGGCCTGCTGGTTAACAGGCACAGCGTCTTAACCGCTTGCACCACCCACAGCCCATGGTGCTCATAGCAGGCCTCTGTCAGTATTGAAAGACCATGGTATCGTGCTTGGCGCTGCATACGCTGCATGCAAAGCACGAAAGCCTGGGTTGGATTTGTTGTTATATTGGTTCCCCATAAAATGTAAAACAGAGTTGGCAGTGCTGAGCAAAGGCATTAACTTCAAGTGAGCAGTTTTAAGATAGACCACACTGATTTCCTGGGATGTGTTCAGGTTTAATAAACTTCTCAAACTTGCAAATGAATGCAATGTGTACATTAAGCTCTTTCCAATTTTGAATCAATATGAAAACTCAACAGTACTTAGCCAATCGCATTTGTATATTCAGCTACCTAATAATTTTGTTTTTTCCTCCCAGCACCTAACCATTGTGTGGATTTACTTTTCCTTATAAATAAACTTTAGAACGACTTGGAAAAAATATTTTAGCATCATCAAGTACATACAATAAAAGCATTGGTCAATGCCATACTCTTTTAGAACCATTAGATGGCACTATGAAACAAATTTTAACTTTTCTGAGTTAACAGAAAAACTACTTCCAAAGATTTCTATTCTAGCTTAAGTTTCAGAGAAGGTGATGATGGTGCTGTAAATTTGAAATGCAGCTGACTTTCTGCATGCGTGTAGATGGCGAATACCTGCAAGATTAGTTCAGATGGTTATGGCCTTGGTTGCTTCTCACTTTAAGATCATACTTTTACATAGTGACACTGAATAAGCCCTCTTCCTTTATCAGGTCTTTATCTCAAAAATCATTCTCCCTTTCCATCCTTCCATAAAAAGGGGATATTTATTTTGAGCAACACCCCAGGATTCCCTAAGGAGCTATTCAGAGCTGCACCAGTGAAATAGCTGGCACAAATCCAAGCAGGCTTTGCAAAGCTGCACAGACCAGTGACTGGGCTTGGGATTCAGCATAGAATATTGTGACCAAACCCACCCCCCACCTGTCCCCCCAGGACTGATCTACCAGTTCACTCTTCACTCATCCCACAATACCTATTGTGGCCTCCTACCACCCTCTTCCATGCCTTGCACGCACATTCCTCAACTAGCTCAGCCAGCTTTTGTGGAGGTGTGAAGAAGCTTTATGGCACATTCATGACATTTCTGGGCTGGCACAGGGAGCCTGTGTAAGACTATGTCAACATCTGGATTGTGCTCTGAGTCTGTCAAATGTCTTCCACTTAAAAAAAATTTGCTCTAGCAGTATTTACACTTAATGCTTGGAAATTCATCGTCTGAGCATGAGGTGCCCACAACTATTTTAACCAATACTCTCATGCAGAGAAATAAGAAGCCTAGAGCACAAGTATCAAGTATCTGCAGATGTTGAGGACCAAGAGAAGGTAGTTGAAATGAATAAAGGGGGAGGCCATGAGGTGTGGTGGGCCCTCAAATAGAGTTGTGAATTGCTAGGTTATACAAGACTTCAAGAACGTCAGAATAGACCAGGTTACAGGAGGTATAGGAACACCAAGTTATTGGGCCATAGCAAAGCGGGTCCAATGCCCTCCTGAAGCACAGTGACCAGTTCGGATTATGAGCTAATAGCCTCAACAATTTACTAAGAGCAGAATCTTATACTTATCTACTTGCATTGAATGAGGGTTTAAGGGGGGCTTACGCCTAGGAAAGTGTGCATAGAATTGCAATCTGAAGCAGGTGAGGTTGATCTTCATTTTGTTCCCTGCTGTGACCAGATCCATCTAGGAGGTGGAATACAGGCAAATCAAAGGGCTTTCAATCCTTGTCTAGTACATAGGCCAGTTAATCTGCATCTGTAGCCCACTTGGATGTTGACTCTGAAACTTATACTCATAGGAAGCTCTCCCCAGCTTTCCAAGACTTTCAGACAGAAATCAATCACTTCCTTACTATAGGGTCAAGCTCTGAACATGGGATTTCTGGCTTTTATGTTTGCATAGGTTACACTTCTAAATCAGCCCATCTGGGGTTCACCAGAAGTACAGCTGCTCTTGAGGATTAATCAAATGTAATCTGAAACATGAAGGATCAAGAATGCCCCCCATCTCCCCAAATAGCATTCCAGAATGACAGATTTCCTTCATATTCTGTTTGTGACATCCAATAAATATCTGGAACAAGAGGTGGTGATAATATTAATTAGGCTGCAATTCTACCCTTGTTGGGGAAAAAGTGTATATGAATTTAGGTGCTTATATGCAGTCTCAGCATCAACTTTAAGTGAATTGCAAGTCCATTTCTTTGTGTTGGGCAACTGAAGCATCAGACCTGGGATGTAGGTCCGTGTTTTTTCTAAGCTGCCATTTCTCTTTTAAATATTTCCTTTAAGGAACTCAGTGGAGAAGTCTGGCTCAGTTTGACCTAGCAGTGAATTGAAGGGCACCAAGAGGTGCAGAGCTGACCTCTTGAAGCTACTCATCTGTGGCAGAGTTTTGGCTAAACTGTGGCAGAGCACTAAACTGAGTGCTCACACAGTGGCTTCTGAACCTCTCCTCCCACCAGATGAGAGAGAGAAAGAGCAGCAGCAGCAAGATGGGCAGTGTTTGCAAGGAGCAGCAAGCCTCCATGTATAACTCCCCTTTTCATAGGATGTCGTGACTATTTTCAGTGAGCCTTCAACTCCTTCTCCCCAGTACCGAATTGCCATAAGTAGTTGCGTGTGCCAGAGACAAAGTCAACAGCATCATTGAGACCCTTACAAGACTATAGTACTCTTTTGGGGGGGGGGGGACATGAAACAAGAGAGAACTTTGCCAAACCATCTCCCACCCCTGAAAAGCTTGCATACGCTCTCCAATATTTCTATGTATACTCAAAGAACAGCCACTTATACTGAGGATCTATGTACGCATACAGCGTTGAGCACAATACCAGTCTTTCAAGACTATGTACAATACTATGTAGTACAACACTATGTAGGCTGTAGTAAAGGCACCAGACAACTTCCCCAAAGGTGGAAAATGTATGCAGAACATGTGGGGATTCTTTCTGAGCAACTTTGGTTCTGCTATAATGTCTGCCTTCCTCTGCTTGTCATTCAAAACACTGTGGTGACCTATTACCTGTTGTGGCAACACTGAAATACTCCATATAAGATTCATCAGCAAACTCCAAGAAAGCAAGCTTCTTGCCTTCTTTTGGTGCTGACAAGAGCAGCAAATGTCCTCCTCTCAAGATGTTACTCCAGCATGGAATATGCTAGTTTTGGGAATGAAGACTCAGATGAGCACTCAGATGTGCTCCTGGGTTTTTTCTCCTTTGAAATAGTGTGTGTGTCTGTGGTGTGAGTGTAAGTGTGTGTGCGCGTGCGCGCTCATGCACAGGCATACATGAGAGGAACATGTTGATCATTTATTGCAGCAGCCTTAAGGACATTTGGGGGATCAAGAATAGTGTCACAAAGGATAGTGAATGAAAGGAAAATTCAGTGGTTATTGCAGCCCAGACTCCCATCTCAAACTGGGTGCAGTCTTTTTTTAGTTCCTTGTGAAAAGTAGGGGTTGCCATAATGCTCTTCCACAAAATTGAGACAGGACCCTCTGTCCCATTTGCCAGTAAGTGAACACAATCCCCCAAAATTGGGATTGTCCCTGTTTTTAGGGACATATGGCAACCCTAGTGAAGAGGCAATTGGGGGCTCATTTCAAATAATGAAGGAGCATATTACCCAAATAAAGCTGTCCTCTCCCCTGTCGTTCTTCTCAGCAGGATTTTGCATGCCTGTCCTGACAGAGACTCCTAAGTAGGACAACTTTGGTGTTGTATGGTCCTTTGCATGGGTGAAAACAGAAGTCTCTGCCTATTAGTGGATACCTAATACCACAATAGTGTATCACATTTAGGTGTTCTGCTATTCGTACAATCTCAGTACATTAATACAGTACATCTATTGTGTGGTTATGAGCTACCCTCAGGCTTGAGACTTTTATGGTGTTTGCAGTTTAGTGCTCAGATTCTCATTTCTGGATTTCAGTTCAGAGGCACTGTCTATATAATGCTTCCCTATCAGCAGAAGGTAAACCATTCATTCATTTCAGTTTTTAGTTTTCATGCATAATTCTTTTATTACAGTACTAGTGGAATTTACCAGTTTTTACAAGAGTGAAATTTCAAAAACACTTGTGAGCACCAGACATGTACAAGAGGGCAGAGGCAGAGAGCATCGAGCACCGGGAATCCCCACCGGGCACCAGCAGGAACCAGTGGGCACCACTGGATAACCTTACCAGGCACCAGCAGGCACAACTGGCCTAACCAGTTAACCTTACCAGACACTTGCGGGCAGTGGGCACCACTTGGCACTAGACATTCTGGGTATCCCTGTTGGGCACACAGATTCTAGGCACCTCTGGGCACTATGCAGTCCTATCAGGATCCACCCAGCAGTGGGCACTGCCTGCCAGGCACCAGTGGGCAACACAAAGCAGCCGGAACCACCAGGCACCTAATCCGTTCTTAGTAGGTCTTTTAAAAATGAATAACAGCAGGAATCCGGTCGCCAAATTTCATGCTTCTAGGTCTAGGCTAGGGGTTGGGGCTGGGTATTGATCAGTTAGTCTTCAGTGTTAAGTATAAGGACAAAACACGTACTCTTTTTACCGCATTAGGATTAAATTTCTAAAGTTGGTTCTTAGTGGGTGCTCGTGTCAGAGAAGGAATAAACTGCCCAAATTTTATGCCTCATATAGAAGGGTTTGGGCTGGGCATTGATGAGTTCAGGGATTCTTCAATGGGGACTTAACACCACTTTTCCAACTTTCTGGTTTGAATTTCCAAAAATCAGTTCTTATTGGGTTACATCATAGAAGGAATAGCCTCTCCAAATTTCACGCTTCTAGGTCTGGCAGTTTTGCTTGGCATTGATGAGTGAGTGTTCATGGCAAGATATTTTTCATAATGATTAAAGATGAGTCAAAAGTACAAATTATTTTTTATTGACATTGTAAGAAACATTTTTTTTCCTTGTTACAAAAGGGCTAAGTGGTTCTGAAAGCCTAAGTACAGTTGATATGTACACAGTGCTACAGACCCTTCAGGTTGATCTAAGGATCAAAGAACTTCAGACCATAAATGCAGATTTATCAAATGAAGACCACTAAGGTCTGTTACATCTGAACACTAGTCCTACTGTATGTAAATGTATGTACACATTTTTTTAAAAAAAGAGATTACACTTTTTATAAAAGTAAAAAACAAAAAGGTGGGGAAAAATGCACATGTTTTTATCTTACACGTCTGAAGACTGACAACAGTTTAGTTCCCAACGAGGACATTCAATTCCTACATGAACAATAACATGTGAATGCCCAAAATTCACAAAACAGTATTCAGACAATCTTATCAACAGTGGTATGTGCTACTATTGTAAGAATAGCCTCTTAGCTAAAATTTGGCACTATTTCTTGGTCCCCCTCTCACTATCTTTTTGTCTGTTTACCATATCAACTCAAAATAAGGCACATCCATTGCAGGAATAGAAACAATGTTATTGAACAGGACTGGTCAAAGTGTATGTAGCTTTTAGGATAATTTATTACTTGCCCAATATCGTCCTAGAATTGCTGAGAAAGGAAGTCACACTTAAGACAGAAATAACAAAAGAAGCAAAAGGAAACACATTTAATACATAGTACCATATCAAGACTTCCCTTCAGCAAGAACAGAAGTCTAAACTGCAGTATTGATGTACAACTTTATAGCACTGGGTTCCAATCCTTTCTGGAATGCTCAAAATTCTTGCCACTTAGAAGTAATCCCCCCTTTAACTTCAGTTGAGCTTACTAGGCTCCAGTGGAAAAAAATTAAAAGGATATTTGTTAAAGCGAACAACCACCTTCTTTAAGAATAAAGAATTGCAACTACTACCCTGTGTTGTTAATAGGCTTCAATGGAGGAAAACAAGGATTTGTAGTAAGTTTTACCTTTACCAGTTAAGCTTGCTGCCACTAAAAATTCAGACCAAGTTTGTATACATGGGTTTTGCCCATCTCAGTGACTTCCATGCAATAAAGGCTTGTAGATTGCTTGGTGTAGCGTATGTAGACAAGCTGAGATTATTTGAAGGGATGTGGTTTCCCTTTTATTGAATGTGCAGCTTAGCCAGGGAATGGTGGGCTTCAGGGGGTTCTCACAGGTTCTATAGAACCTTTTGCTAATGAGCGCCTGGTTCTGAGAACCAGTTACTAATGGGACATAGAACCTGTTGTTAATTTAGGTTATTAGGACATAGAACCTGTTAATTTATTCGAATCCCATCACTGAAACAAACCAAAACCAACTCCCAAAACCAGTTTAGAGAGATATTTTTTTCAGTGAATCAGAACTGAAACTGAAATGTCTCACTTGCCTAGAAGTAGAATGAAGGCCAACCCCGAAGCACATTAATGGTAATCTATTCAAAATAACTCAGCATTCAGTGGATTATTCATGTTTTGTTTTCCCTTTTATAATCTACTGCATGCATTTATTTATAAAAAATCTTCAAAACTAAACAATTAAAATAACATTTTCCCCTCAAGTTAAATACTGTATTTACTCAAATCTAACGCTCACTTTTTCAGCTGAATTTAGTCTCCAAAATCAGGGTGCACAGTGGAGTCAATGGTTAATTAAATTCAAGAAAATGTGGTATTTAGCTTATAAGTGTAGGGTGTGCATTTGATTCAAGTAGATACAATTAATTACATTTGATTCAGTGTGTAAAAGTTACACTGCAAGCAGAAGACCTCAAAATTATTATTCATGAAATTATATGAACTGGTTTCCAAACAACTTTTAAGTTAATATCTGAATTAACTTAATGTCTGAACCTGAGAATTAAAAATAATAATAAACCTGAAACTGAACCCAATTTTTTTAACAGTTTGACTTCCTGAGTGTAAACCATTCTGAATATTACAGGTCTGTAAAATAAACTGTAAAGCAGTAGAAATATATTGCACAGGAACAAAAATTAATACACCAAGGACCCATTCCAAGGACTGCTTAGGAAATCCGTCTCGTAATATTCCCAAGAATATTGGGAAAGAAGCTCCTGGTAGAAGTGCAGCCTCTGTGTACAAGAAAACTGGAGAAGGAAGTTCCCATAATGGTGGTGGCCGATAGCTGTAACTTAACCATTCTGATAACAACTGCGGTTTGTGGATATGTGCACTGCAATACTTGAACTCTCCCAAATGTAGTCTAACTGTGCCCTCCATGCACAATGGTGTTCTAAGGCCTAACTTGGGAATATTAGGCTTTTGACAATGCAAGAACTTGCACAGCAAAAACAAACTCACTGGGCACGCAGAGGCACATCACACTCTCCTTTGATTCCAGCCTTGACGTGATAAGCAGGAGCCTGATGTGATTTGGTGATCTGTTGCACTACAGTGTATGGTTCGATAGATACTAATTCTAAGATATAGGCATATTAATTTGCTATTTTGAAGTATCATAATGACCTGTTTCCGATGGTCACAAAAAGGGTAGGAAATATAAATACGACTTATTTTCACTTGGCTGTACTGATACAGTTGACACAAAATTAAAGGGGAGTTTGCACTCACTGAGGAAGAAAAATACGTTGAACAATATAGGCTATTGTTCAATACCAACTTACAATGCTCCTAACAATTTATGGTTAAGTCTGCACCTACATCAAATGTTTGAAAGTTTTAATGATCTAGTTATTCTGGAAGATCCATGCTCTCTGGGTCAATGCTGTTAATGGCAGGAACTGGTTTTAGGTTTGGCCACATGTTCTCAATCTTCTGATGTTAACCAAAGTCATGAAGGAGAGATACACACACTGTAGTAGTTCCTCCAGCAACGCCGGAAGCTACCTTTACAAAAATGCAATCCTGCCAATCCCGACCATAGGCTGTAGTGTATATTCTAAATATCTTCTATGAGAAAATGTTACTCTGCACGATTGAAGATTATAAGTAATTTAGGGTGAATAAAAATGAATGATTTTTTTTTAAAAAAACAGGTTTTTAAAAGACTTCTGTAATTTTCTTGTTTAAGTTTTTGGTTTAAAATGAATTCTAAATATGTGAACATATAAACTCAACACTGAATTTATTATTGCATTGTGAAAGATTGTTTTGCTTTGTGAAGAACCTTAAGGAAAACACCTTCCCCTGCACCTTTTACTCCTCTTGTTTGCCCAACTTCCTGATCTTTGCAACTGGACTGGAATCAGTACTTTTAATTTCAAATGTTTATGATTTCATAATGTTTTAATTTCAAATGTTTATGTAAATTTCGCTTTCACATTGCAGGTCCCTTTTCTTGTACGTACCTGGTGGGCCACTGTGATATACAGGAAACTGGACTATATGGGTCTTTGGCCTAATCCAGCATGGTTCTTCTTATGGTAAACTGATCTACCTAGTATCACCCAATCCTTCCTTCTGACTGAGATTATAAAACTTTTTCTGGAGTGAAATAAGCTGGCACAAAGTAGTTAAAAGGCAAACTTATAAAGTATATTCTGAGAATCTAGAATGATTCTATTCAGTTTTAAATCAATATATATTTATGGCTGAGTGCAATCCTAACCTAGGCTGGCCCAACTCATCGGTCTTGCCATTGCGATGTAGGGATGCAAAAGCTTGTCTTTACACCGGCCTAACCTTCCTCCAAGGAGTAGTGACACAGAAGTGTCTTACAGCACTTTGGTGACACCCCCAAGTCAGCACTGGATACCAGGACTTAGGCCAGCCTGTTGTTATGCACTCTTATTTAGCATAAATAAAATATAAAGTATGCACTTTATATTTATTTTGTGTATCTATTAAACAGTTATTTTTAAATCAATGATTTAAGTTCTTTGTTCCCTTGGTGACTGAAATTGTTACATTTCCTTGATTTAAAAGATTCATTGTTTGATTATTTTTACTATTTTATTGTTTTATGTGCTGCTCATGTTTTTTTTGGTTCTTTGTTCAAAAAGAAGCATGGTATCAAAATACAACTGTGCCACAGAATCCACAGGGTAGGAGGGGAGGCCAGCATGGAATGGCAATGGATATTTATATTGATTCAATACTTCTTCCTGGCTTACTCAGTGTTGCCCCAGAATGCAGTGTGATGCATTTTATTCCTTGCCATGTATTCTTGGGCAACATTGGGAAGAGGGGAGCCTTTGCACAGCCTTTGCTGAAGCCCTGAAAACACAGTGACTTCATTGCACAGTAGGGACAGTTTTTTTCCCTTCACTTTCCTTCATTTTTAAAGGGTGTTCCCAATATCTTCTGGATCCACAGATGATTGAAACCATGCATACTGGATCCACAAATACTGAGGCCCAACTATAAGGTGATGATGAAGGGTCTGTAAACCAAGTCTATGGTTAAATGATCTTGATATGTTAAACCTGGGAAGTGAAAACTGTCTAAACCTGTCAAGTATCTGAAGGGCTGTCACAGTGAAGAAGGCAAAAGTTTTCTCTCTATGGCTCATGAGAATTAAATGGGGCTGAAATTACAGGGAAATAGATGGAGTTTGAACATGAAAAATTGCCTAAGAGTAAGAGCACTGGAACACTGTGCAATAGTGAGCTCTCCCTTGTTAGAGGTTTTCAAGTAGGGGCTGGATGGCCTCTTGTCAGATGATGCTGACTGCACTGAGTAAAAAGATGGCTTGGGGAACTTTCAAGGTCTCTCCAACTCTAACATTGTAGGATTCAATGAAATGGCTGTGTGAAAATATCATCTCACCCACCTTGTCAATTCAATGGAAGGGTTAAATCAGAGAATCACTGCATCCCTCTGAATCCTTAACATAAAACTAGGAGCACTGTAATGATGACAAGGTGAAAGTAGCATGGCTGCTTAGCTTTAAGGAAAGCCTGTCTTTTGAAACCCACTAAAGACTTCTCGGCAGCAATGAAAAAAATAAAATTCCTTATGAAAGTGTGTGGAATCAAAGGC
Organism: Cryptoblepharus egeriae; assembly: GCA_030015325.1. Lineage (NCBI taxonomy): Eukaryota > Metazoa > Chordata > Lepidosauria > Squamata > Scincidae > Cryptoblepharus > Cryptoblepharus egeriae. The sequence goes on from JAREYC010000004.1 coordinate 52,000,661, forward strand.
ATCTTCAGTATGTCCATACAGAATTATTTCCCCCTCATTAACTGATTTGCTAGCTATGAGCACAATCCAAACCATGTCTACTCAAAGGTAAGTCCCATTGTGTTCAATGGGTCTTACTCCCAGGAAAGTGTCTTTAGGATTGCAGTCTGTCATGAAATATTGAATTTGAGAGTTGCTTGCCACTAAGAATACAATTACCTTAGAGCCACAATGCAACTTGAGCCTCTTGAACTAAATGAATTTAATTAAACTTAATTTTGTGTCAGATACCCTACAATCCAGAAAAACTATGGGAGCATGTAAGAGCCATTTACGTCAACATAGTTACAGCACCACCAAGTGTAAACCTATGGGAAATTCATAATGCAATCCAGAGTCCATTGTCTTTACGTTGGAGCAAGGACTCCCCGTAGTTACTCTCAATTGCACCCTCTGTTTCTCAGAGTGAATAGCAGCTGTCATTTTTGGGACAGAATTCCATTTGTGGAGATCAGTATGAGCACTGATTACTGGGTGCACTTTTTAGTAGCAAATCCACTATCCCATGGGTTATCAACTGTGATTTTTTTTTGGGGGGGGGGGAAGGTACTGGTACTCACCACAGTGGTGTATCTACCCACATGACTAATAATTAATTAGCTGCTGTGGTGGTATATGGGAGTAGGTGGGAAAAGGTGCTGGTACTAAGTACTGGTGAGTGCCCTCAGAGAAAAAGCCCTGGTTCTCAAACCTTTTCACATTATTACTCATCCCAAAAAGTTTCACTTTACCAGCCAACATATAAATTTAAAATGTTTAAAAATTATCATTAAAACAATATATTTTACTTCCTCAAACTACAGCAGTGGTTTTAAAGCTGAGGAATCCTAGAGTTCCTTAAATGTTCCTCACAGGTTGCTCAGTGGCAAAATCAATAATGGCAGTCAAACTTCCCTGAAAGGCAACTGGTTCACCTGCATAACAAGCCTTGAGTTTACTGGCACACTTTCCATTCATGCAGGGCAACAAGGAGGTCCAACAAGTGAGGCTTGTACTTTGCATGAACTTATGGCACCCGAGGACATGTCTCAGAATCTTCTCAAACACGTGGGGGAGATTCTGCAGCAGATAAGCTAATGTGGAAAGGGTTCCCTGAAAGTTTGAAAGATCCCAGTCCAGAACAATAAAAATATCACAAAATTTTACACAACCTTTTGTATAAAATTACTTATACATTTCATTTCAAACCACTGACTCATCCTGATCAACAAGGTTTGCATGGGAGCAGTGCTCAGTGGATGGAACCCAAATTATATGTTTTGTATATTTTGCTTAATAATTTTGTGCCTACATGTGTGAACCTGGTTGTACACAAATTCTGGCAAAAGTCATGCCAGATTGCATTTTAAAGTAGCTTTTTAAAAAGTTGTAACATCATTCAACAGACTTTTCTTAAAAATAAACCAACATGCACTTCACACATTTACATTGGTTTACAATTACAAAATAAAAATTGAGTCAAACAAACATTTAAAAATAAAAAGGGAAGTGTGGCTGTAACAATACTGATTCAAAAATGAAACGGAAGACAAGTTTCTCCCTAGAACACTTTAGGGTTTTCAGAGTCCTTATTCCATAAAAGGAATATACTTGAAACACATCCCATTTAAGTGAGATGAGACTGCTGAAGTACTTAAAACAACCATTAAGAAATGAGTTATTTTAAAAAAATCTTTCTTCTCCTAAGTTGCTTATGTCTATTGCATAACAGCAAGAAACTTGCTTTCTTCTGCAAGTGAGGTTAACAAAGAATTCATGTCCCCAATAGCCATGTTGTTTGTGCTTATGGCCATAGCTGGGAATGTAAGAGACGCTCGGGGAGTGGTGAGGCGAGAAGAACTGCGGGAGAGATTTTGAATTATGCTGGGACTTAGGACTCCTGAAATTAAGCTGGCATGGTCACCATCATCAACGATGGCATCAAAATCAATCTGCACGCTTTCCAGGCTGCTGGCATCAATGCTGTCAACCGTGCTTGTCACCTGGTTGGCCCCTGGGGAAAGAAGTTCTGAAGAATTTTCACTACCAGACCCCTGGAGCAAGCAGTTGGCTACTGAGAGGGGGAAAGCACCTGTTTTCAGAGCTTGCTGGCTAAACCCTGTGGTTTGGTCATATAACTGACCAGAGTAATTCTGCACATTAGAGCAGAATTGTTGAGACTGGCCTTGAGATTCTACCTTGATGCCATTAACCCTGTGTGGTTGGTTGGCTTCCCTTACATGTCCTTGTTGCCGCACCAGGTTATTGTTTAATGTGTTTTGCCACCTACTACTAGAATAGTTGGCACAGGACTGGTAACCTTTGGCTGGCACCAAACCTGATGGCTGGCTTCCAACCTGGTGAGACGGTAGCAGACAATTCTGTAGCCCCAGATAAAGACTTGTTTGTGAGGGAGTTGGTACTTGCTCTAGGATCACTTTATTGGAATGGTTTACTTCTTGATAGTGACTGATGTCATCAACTGACTGATTGTGAAGATATTGCTGAACAGCCATGTTTCTGCTCTGCATTCTGTTAATTACATTGGCAGACTGTTCATCTGATACTGCAGGGTAGCCAAAATTTTGAAGGTTTCCATTAGTTGGAATGAAATTATTTCTCAGTTTTTGTCCTTGAATCACCATATCACAGGTATTGTCCACAGGTTGTCTGCCAATGCTTTCACCAAATAGCTGTGCCTTACTTGACTGCAAGTGGTAAGAATGACCGATGTCATTATTATTCATGATCATGTTCTGCTGTAAACTGCTAGCACCATTGCTGTCCAGAAGATGCTGGTAACCATTTTGTTGTGTCACACCATTTCTTTCCAGTCCGTTGTGGACCACCATGTTATTGTAGAGGCCTAAGATTTGAGTTTGCTGGATCATTGACCGTTGCCCACATTTTAATTTTGATGGAGACAAGTCAGAACTTCCTGAGCTTACTTCATTCCACTGAATTGGCAGATCATTTTTCCTGGCCTCAGAGTTGTTTGGTGGAGGGGACTGGTCAAAGCTGTTGTTGTTCCCCATTACCAAGCTGTGATGTCCTTTATTGTTATCTAATCCATTGTTTGGCAGTTGGTTATACACACCCTGGTTCTGTGAATTCAAATACTGGACCACATCATCTGGTAGAAGATCGTCATCATTTAGACTGCCGTCTGCTTCCATGTTAGCAGCCTCCATTGCTGCATTCTCAGTAATACTTGGAGGACAAGGGGAACTGAAGTTGCGGAACAAGCCACCATCAGAACGGGTGTAGTTCTGAAGGATAAAGTTACGCTTTTCTGTGGATGGAGGCAAAGTGGGAGGGTTAAAGCTGTTGAGACTGTTGAAGCGCTGGACTCTGGGCAAAGAAAGGTTATCCGACACTGGTCTCACGGGATCACTGGCTCTCCTTGTGCCATTTCCCAACACATCATGAGGAAGTAAATGTCTCCTATTGTAACTATTTGACCCACCATCACTACACCTTCGAGGAGAATTCACTGGGGGCAGTGGTGACATTCCAGACTCCCTGCAGTCACCGAACAGGGCCATTCTTGTTTTCAAGCTCATCCTCTCCATATTAGGCAGTGGCGTTGGTGGTGGCCCACCAGTAGCTGCTGCATATTTTGCTTTCAGCCTGTATTGCTGGGCAGGGGTAAGACTGAGAAGACCTGGCAAGCCATCACACTGGCTGACTTCGCTGGATCGCCTAGAAGCATCAGTTGAAATGGGATCGTAGGAATCGGCAACACTGACATTCTGAAGCCTTCCCTCTCCCTGGGAAGCATTGCTGGATCTCCGACTGGAGAAACAAGGTGAAATCCCAGAAGACCTACGGCTGCTCATGTAGGCAGAGCTGATTGTGCTAGTATTACTGTCCCTTCTGTTCAGCATGTTTAGCACAGTAATGTCTACATTTGTAAGTTCATTTTTATTGGATAGAATAGGCATATTTCCTCCTAAACTGCAGCTGCTGTAAGTACCTGGAAAAAATTAAGAAAGAAAAATACACCAAGTTAAAACTCATTCAAGAAACGCATGAAGCTTCTAGGATATGAAAGGTATTGCAGGCATTTCAAGAAAATGCCCTTGTACTTCTAAGACTTAATAAAATCAAAGGGGTAAGAAGGCAGACTGCCTCCTCAGAGGCAGGTTTACAAATTCAATAATAACGTTGCAGTGGGAATGCCAAGATATTGCCCTGAATTCAGGGACTGACTACACTGCTATACAGCATGAAGCTCATGAATAACTTGCGCTGTAGTGCATGGTTCTCATGACTGAATAGTTCATACAAACACAAAACGGAAAATAGCAGATAAAGGAGGCACTAGTCAGGATTCCTTTTCTCTAACATCTAGTTTTCTGTGTTAAGGGCACTTAGAGCATAATCCTAACCATATCTACTCAAAAGTAAGCCCCACTGTGCTCAGTGGGTCTTACTCCTAAGAAAGTGTCTTTAAGATTGCAGCCTTAAATCTTCAGTTGCAATCTGAAGAAGCCTACATTGGCATTAACTTCATTGTGAAATTACTGAACCTATGAAGAAATACTATCTGTTTCTAAAATTGGGTTTTAATATAATCTAAATCAAACCAGACTCTTGGACAAATAAAATAGCAAAGTACATATTAGGGACATTAAAAATTTAAAAAACAAATATTAAATATATTTTGCTAGCTTTTCAAAGCTATTTTCTTGCCTTCAATAAAATCAAAAGTAATCCCAGTTATTTACTTTAACAAAGTTCCCTGTTATTGAAATGAATTTTAAGGCAGATGCAAGACATACCACAGATAATCTGTATGAATGATTGCAGCTGAGTGTGTTATGCAACAGTGCTAGCGAGGACAAATGTTTTCTCCTGAAAACACTTAGCTCAGGGCAAAATGCTTTCTTGGGTGCACTGTATGATTCCTAACTGCCATTGTGCTTACTCACACCAAGCTCCAAAATAACCATTTACACAATGTTCTTGACATGCAACTTCTCTGTGTGCTGGAACCCTCTTTTGTTTGCAAAAAATATTAATTCACTAGCAAAATTTACCCATCATGCAGGGGTAAAATTTCAAGAATATTTATGGACCTGGGCACGGCTGAGCACTGCTGGGCACTGGGCAGCAGTCAGTGTGGGCACTGGTGAGCAATGTGCACCGCTTGGCACTAATAGACTTTGGGCATCGGAGGGTATCAGGGAGCAGTGGCAGGGAGCAGCAAACACCAGGCATTCCTACTGGGCATCCCTGCTATGCAGCATCCCCGTGCAGCAACACCCCCATGCACCATCCCCCATGCCACACCCCCCATGCACCATCACCATTCTGTAATGGGTGTACTGGGTGCTGTACTGGATGGGGGATGATGCACATCAGAAGGTTGTTGTACATGAAGAGGTGATGTGCATGAGGGGGTGATGGGCATGGAGAAGATGCTGCGCATGGGGGAATGTACATAGGGGTTGATGTGCGTGGGGGATGATGTGTATAGGAGGATACTGATGTGGATATTTTACTCCTGCAACGTGGGTACATTTCACTAGTTTCTTAGAAAATGAAATGAAAATAAAGAAAATGAAAGGAATAGTAGCACTTTATTTGGTTTGTTTCACAGGCATCCAATTGTTCTTCTGTCTTTTCTTAATTTCTCTTCTAAAGATATAAAAATAAAGAAATTATGAGTTGTATCCAAAGCAAGTTAATCATGCACCATTGAAATTAATGGGACAATTAGTCATGACAAACTCAAACCCCATTAATTTCAGTGGGACGAAGGTGCAACAAATCTCTTTGATACAAGCCTATAGTAATGAACAGAGAAACAAATGAGCATAACTCACCATTTCCTATGAGAGGTGGCAAGGTTGGGGCTTTGGAAGGTGGCATGGGGTTCAGTCTTGGAAGCACTCCATTGATTTGTTTCAACCTTTCTTGCTTGACTTGCTCCATCCATTTGGTCTCAGTCATATTCCTCCTGGCCTGTAAGCCAAGTGCTGTGGTTGCTGTGGAAATGGTCGCGTCCATGATAGGGGTTTCATCTATGACACTGAGGTCTCCTACACTACCTCTACTGGTCAGATTAAGCTCGATCCCATTGTTGGAATAGTTGCTGATGGGGGACTGTTCGCTGCTGCATGTAGACTGACCACCAGGGCTTGGCTGAGATGTCTAGAGCAGAAAGGATATAGGAAAAAAGTGTGATTAGGAACAGAATTTGACAGATCCATTATATCTGGAGAACGGCAGGATAAATAAGGTGTTTTGCAACATGTCTGAGAGACATCTTACTGAGTCAGACTAGTGGTTCATCTAGCCTAATATGTTACCTCTAAGAGAGGCCAGTAAAGTATGCTATGTAGATGAAGTATACATTTACACAGGATATGGGTAAAGTATTTATATCCTACTGAAATGCAGCTCCTAAATGTTTTTGTGACACTTTCTTTAGGAGAACACAAATACAATTAGTTCACACTCCCAAGAAGGATTTGGAGTTTGTTACTTTCTGTTACTGCAGCAAAACCTTTTCCCAAATGCAAACTGCTGCTGAAAATGATTGGAGCTTTGAAAGCTATTTTTGATATTGCCTTGAGATCCACTGCTCTAAATCTCATGAGGAGGGCTCAATACCTTAGGAATGCTGAAAGCACTTCAGATCATGGCCAATGTGACCATTTACATGGTCCACACTCTGTACTGTCACAAGCCTCATGAAACAGCCAGCCCAAATAAACTGAATTATTATTTCAGCATTTGATAAATGTAAAACAAACCAAGCTAGGTGTTTGGAGGCACCTAGCATAGGATCTCAAAATCCTATGCTACCACTGATGGGGAAAAAATGCTATTTTCAAACACAGATGTAAGTGCTAAATTTCCTCAACATCACCAAGTTCAGCACAGCAGAGTAGTTTACAATTAGTATAAACTTGCAGTTAAATTGTTACCAACTGCACCCATTACCTTAAAGCTTCCTCTGTCTCACGACATCAACTTTTCCTAAGAAAACTAACAGTTTTGTTGATCTACCACAACTAAATAAATTCCCTTCCCCAAAGGAATTCAGAAATATATTTCATAAAGATTATTTAGCTGTTTATATAGCTGCTGTAAAGAAATCCATATTTTCATTAATCAGTACAGCATCACCTAAAAAGAAATCTTAGGAAACAGAAAAAGACAAAAACATTTTAAGGGATATTCCCATATTGAATACATATTACCTAGGTAGTGCCAAAATGTCCTTGTAACCAGTGCTATGTAATGAACCCAAAATTCTTTGAAAATCTGAATTGCAAATTATACAAATTATATAAACTAAGCAAAGGTGCGTATGGTATCTTATTTGGTATATCTTACAATGCAATGCTGCAATTTCTTTTTCTGGCTTTGTTTGTCAGAGAGGAGAAAGAATGCTGAAAGCTCTGCCCTGATAACTGAAATTTTATTTTAGACACCTTTTCAGTTTTAACAGGCCTTGTCTACACACTTTCAAGTATAATTTCAGCGATAAGCTAATGCCCTGTGATATTTTGATGCCCAATTCTTGCCAACTACAGAATCCCAACATAGCAACTCTGACTACAACATGCAAAATCATTTTGCTCTCAAGGACAGCCTCCTAAGCAATATCTTAGAATTTACTTGTTGGGTTTTTAAACTACCTATTAGTCTTTGATCAGTATAGCAACTCTCAGTAGGCAAACTCTCTAAAACACTTTTAAAAATCCTGAATGCCTTAAGGATTTCAGTAACATGATTCTAAAACAATATGTCCCATCAGTGAGAAGCATGCAGTACTTTTGGGAACAGTGACAACAAACATGCAAGGATTGATTATACAATAAAACCAAGATGTGAATTTTATCACAGTATTTGTTCTGCATTGTGAGCATTCAACTGAAAACTTCAGAGGCTTTATTTAAATGAATTAGTTTACAATTACGCATTGGGGAGACAAGCTGTTGTAACTCATAGTCTCATGCTACTTGAATTAAAAGAGTTGAGGGTCAAAAGCCTGTTCTTGCAGCTCGTAAATTGTTCACAGCAGTTCATCCAGAAAACAAGAATGATCACGGATATGTAAGTGAATGTTGTTTCCTTTTAATGTAGCATTAGACGTTTAGCCCTGGTCTAAACAATATGATTGCCTTGCTTACAAAACTAATGCTGCAACCTTAAATCTTTCCTGGGAGTAAGACCCATTGAACACAATGAGGCTTACTTTTGAGAAGACCTGGTTAAAATCACCCAATTGAATCATGAACAAATTGAGGTGGATTTCAGGTTGAAAAGAGAAGAAAATCACACATTATAATACACACGAATGATTCCAGATACCATGTGAATAATCACCTAACCACAAAGAAAGCATATCATTGAGACCAGGCCTTAGATTTTGTTGTATTACATGCTGTTTGTTGTAAAATGTTTATTTTATTATTGTTGTGAATGCACAGGATGAAATGTGCCCCACTAAGAATGACCCCCCCCCCCAATAACAAGCAAATGATTTTTTTAAAATAGCAATGAAGCAAGTGTGGAAAAGTTAAAATCCCCTCACCTTATTACCCACTGTCCTTAGGAAGACAGAACAAGTCATTAAAGAGCATTAGATAGAAGAAACAATGGATTAGTATAATAACAAAAATAAAACGTCAAGTTACAAAACAAGAAGAGAAACAATGAGATAAATTTCTCTTTCAATCATTTATTTACTTACCCTTAGGCTGTGCAACAATTAATTTGTTCATTTTATTTGCTACATTATTCCAAAACTGTTTAATTTTATTTTTCAGTCTCTGAATTTAGCAACTTAAAATCTCAATATGTCTAAGAAATATTTAAATACATATTCAGAAAAATTTAAATTCCAATAACTCTGATCCAATTTTTGGACCAAAACAGCAGATTGGATACTTTTTCCATTCATTTCAATGGAGGAATCTAATTAGTTGCACAAGCAGTTTAAAGCTCTCTCTAGTGGAAAGAATAGAAAACCTATACAAGTACAATATTAGTGTGTACAATAAATAGGCACAGAAATTTCTGAATCACTTGCCAAATCAATGTAGCAATTTTATGATATTCATAGTAAACTTACTGTTCACACTCTATGAATCTTGAATTTGAAATTATTACCTAGCTTACACTGAAATGACAAACCCTGTGTTTGGTTTATATCATAAGGGAGGTGGAAGCCAACATGTCTATACAGCGAGCCTAATTATATGCATTTTATTTATCCACGAATCTGAGTCAGCATTACTGGTTGAGCTGTTTCCTTTCACTGTTTCCAGGCAGGCAGGTAGAAGTGTGTTGGTTGCATAGTTTGCTTATGCTACATGCTGGGTCTCTACTGTCTGCAATCCAAATGGCACATCCAAGGCAGATTCTGATGTTCTATCCCTGTGCCTTGCTCTCTCTGTCTCTCTCTCTTTTACACACACACACACACACACACACACACACACACACACACACAGAGAGAGAGAGAGAGAGAGAGAGAGAGAGAGAGAGAGAGAGAGAGAGAGAGAGCACTGTGTGTGCCTTCTTCCAGCCAACTCACTCCAGTGCACTTGCAAGGAGAGGGACTCCCTTAAAGGGAGACCATCAAAATCAGCAAGCCAGAAAAGGGGAACATCTGTCTCTTTAAGAGTAAGACGTTTCCTCTCCTTACAGAGTGCCAATAGTCAGATCGGCTGAAAGAAGGCATGCACAGCAGCTTGTGTGTGTGTGTGTGTGTGTGTGTGTGTGTGTGTGTGTGTGTGAGAGAGAGAGAGAGAGAGAGAGAGAGAGAGAGAGAGAGAGAGAGAGAGAGTAAGGAAAGCAGAAGGCAGGTGGACAGAAGATCAGTCTGCCTGTGATGTGCCATTTGCAGTGGAATGCAGGTGGAGGGGAAGCCCTGTGGACTTGTATGGTAAGCAAACTGTACCCCATATGCACACACACACACTTCTACCTGCCTATAAACAATAGAAAGACATTTAGAGATGTTTTGCAAAAATGTGATATTTGCTTTCAGCACTCCTTCCCAGAACAAGTCCCCATGAATAAATAGGCTTGGCCTGTGTACTATTTTTTCAGATTCCAGAAAGTAGGGTTCTAACTTACCCACTTCCATTCACATTAAGATTGCATGCCTATCCACACCTTCCTGGGAATAAGCCCCACTGATACTTCTGATCAGACATGATTATGATTTTGTGTAAGCCTTCTTGTGCTGTAAGCTTCCTAACTATAATTGATCTGAATGGTATATGTGAATGATCCCAAATGCAAAAGCAGGAGTGCGGTTTTATATAGCTGTACAATGACATAGAATTTTACTGGGGATACTTGGTTAAAAATGCCAGTGAGGTACTTTTAACAACTAAGGACAAGAGCATAAGCATTCTACTAATCTCCAATTCAAATATGAAATTATTTGAGATTAACATACGTCTTAGGGTGCAACCCTAATCTCCAGTTAGGCCGGCTTAAGACCCGCATATGTCCTCTGCTGACCTGAACGTGTCACAAAAGTGCCATAAGACACTTCTGTGCCACAGACATGCGCTTGCCTCCCTGCATCACCACAGGAACAGGAAGACCAATGTGTTGTGCCAGCCTGGGTTAGGATTGCACTGTTTACTCTGCATTTTTAACATGTTAAGGCCATAATCCCATTTGAGATAGAAGAACCAGCAGTTTCTCCTTCATTCATCACATCTTCCGAGAAAACATAACTGGAAAAGGTAAACATACAGAGGCCTAGTGAGGCAACTGCAAATGGCAAAAGAGATGCCAATTGCGTAAAAATTCAGCCCAACCTAACTACAAATTGTTTCCCAATGTGGTACCCATTTTGTCTGATGCTACATTAGACCTACTAGAAAACAATTTGTCATAATTCAGGTAGTTTATTCTTAAGAAAAGCTAGGAAAGCCAAGCTGCAGCATTTCATGAGTTCTTGAACCACCCATGAGGAGGATTTAAAGAAGCACAAGATGTTGCATACCATTGGCTTCTCCGCCTTGACAGCTTTAACTTGGAGGCATTCTTCACGCTTTGAGGTAGTGTTGCTGAGGTCTTTTTGCTCCCCAGCTGCACCTGGGGATCTGGATTGAGAATGGCTGCCTTGATCTCGTGGTGGCGGATGCCTTGGATGGATGTCTCCACGCTGTTTCTTAGTGACATGTGCCTCTGGGCCATGCACAGTCTTCACATGTTTTCGGAGAGAACTGGGATCTGTGTACCGCTTTGTGCAGCCTGGGATCTTGCAAACATAAGGTTTCTGTAAGGAGAAAAAAATGCTTAATACTGGTGTCCAGTTCTTTGATAGAGAATTTAAACAATAGTCTGCTATGTTATTGATATGCTCAAGCCCCAGAAACTATGACCCTTGTGTATTGTTGGATCTGATTACACTTAGGTTCTGCAAAGTATGCACAGATCAGCAGCCTTAGTTAACTACTGTATAGACAAAGCAGAATCAAATTGTCTTTAAGTCCAAGCACTCCAGCCTTTTCTAGTTGTTGGGCTGCCTATACCATTTTATACCAGATAGCACTTTAATGTTAGAAAGCATAAGCACACTTTCTCATGAAATCAGCTTCCTCTTGGTTTCATTTTCACTGGCTTTGGACCAGCCAAACACAAAAGGAGAGAAAGCTGAGAATAATAACTGTACTAAAAATCTGTTCATACTGTTTTCTTCTGGCAAAATATTACTAAATGAAGACAAACTTGCTGTGTCTGTCTCTCACCAGGGAGAAGAAAATCTTCCCCACAATAATTCTGCATAAACAGAAAACAGAACAAGGATGCAGTTGTGAGAAGGGTATTTTTAAGGTGGGAACAAGGGAAAAAAGTTGAGAACAATAAAATGAGAAAACCGGCAACATGCAAAACTGTAAAGAAAACTCAATAGAAAACTGTATAGAAAATAGGCAACATGCAAACTTTTATAGAAAAAAATGTGGGAAGAGGCAATCTTTAAAACCAGTCACAGTGCAAAGTTCTCCTTGTCTATGTTAGTTTTCTTTAGATATAAATCACAGCTCACGGGAGAACTTAACAATGTCTCTAGCTAGCCAGTAGATGTCGCTAGTAAACAACACTCAAATTTTTAGAGTTTATCCCATATATTTCTCCTAGTTACTCTTTGTATAGGACATAACATAAGCACTATTATTTAAGAAATTTGGCAGAAAAGTTTATTACTACTCTTTATATACAGGCTGGTACACTGAGAAGTTAACCACTTAAACAATGTACAATTTATGTTTCCCTGCAGTGTGTTATTCAAAATTAAGGAAAATGTTTTATGCAAAGAGGTCCTGTCTTCTACATCTTAAAGAATTAAATAATTAGCAGTAGATATCAGAATAGCCCTGCAGTGATTACACACCATAGTCAGGTTTCAAAGAACCATGAAAGTAGTTTCATTAGTAAAATGGACTTTAGATCTTCCATTTCTTGGGTAACAATCCTTTATGCTGTTAACTGGAACAGGGAGAATGGGGTTCAAAAGCAGCCTGTATTATGACTTCAGAATCAGCAATTGAAAAGCCAAAAATACTCCCAAGTTCTCTACTACAAGTTCTCTTATATGACCCTAGCCCATATTTCTACCTGGCATGTCTTATAGCCCAAGTTATGAAGTATTGTAGTAGTAAAAATAGCATACTATACTACAGAAACTTTATACAATTTATAGATATAGGCTGTAATCCTAATCTGCAGTTATGCCAGCATAAGCCTGGCATAAACCCTGTGCTGACCTGGGAGTCTCACAAAAGTGCCATAAGGCCCTTCTGCCCCACTCCTCAGGGGAGTAGGCAAGTGCACAAGCATATGTTAACCTCCCCACATTACCACAGGAAGGTATGCCAGGTGCGTTATGCCAGCCTAAACTGGATAGGATTATACCCCAATGGTCATATCCATAGAACACAATAAAGCATGGCTTACTACGGTAAGAATGACATGAGACATATGGTAAGAACCAACATGAGCCTCGTATGAGGGGAAAAAAGTTAAAGCTTCCAATCTTCCTACTACATTTGATTATGGAGAACTTGGATTTGTTTATTTACAAACCAGGAAGTAAAGTTTATCCTGATTGTAAAATGGATTTGTAAACTGATTATAGTTGTTGATAATCACAGTTTTTTTTACTTTCTCACATGATGAGAATATAGTTTGTTCAAACTGCAATGTGATCTTTCCATCTCCCTCCCCTTTCACAAAAAGCATAGGAAAGTGAATAAGCCTGAGGCTTCTTCTCATCATAGCAAAAGAGGAATGAGGCCAATGATGGTAAATGTTGCTTTTGTTTTAATGTTAAGGGAGACTTTATTCATCTGCAAGACAATTATCTAGCAGCCAAGAAATTATGGGGCAGAGGTATACTGAAGTAATTTAGGAAAATTGGAGCTTATCTTTAATCTGTTGTAGCTCAGTCCGATTCACAATTTTGGAAGTTGCACTGAACCTAATAGAATTTATTGCACTGAACCTAATAGAATTTATTCTTAACTTAGAATTGCAACACAAACCTGTCTCTTAATTTCTTTGAACGATTCAGGCTAAAAAAATAACTTTGAATCTGTTGGTGCTGAAAATATTTAGCAACAGAGAATACTTAGCACTAATGAAAGAGGAATGGTTGACAAAAATTTTCTCTTTCATAAGATTGGTAAAATTAAAAACCCAATAGTATTAAATTCAGGACCCAGTATATAAATTACAGATGATCTTATATAGAAAGTTATTAATCAGAGAGGGAGGGAGGGAGAGAGAGAGAGAGAGAGAAATTGTTTAGACCAGTGGTTCCCAAACCACTGTGTCGCAAGTGTAGTGCTTCTTTCAAGGGGTTTTTTACATAATTGGGTGGGGGGAAGTATCAGGAGTACTTGCAGCCTTCTCTGATTTCCTGAAGGAGTTTGGGAACCACTGGTGTAGACATCTGATTAAGAATAACATTCATAATTTTAAATAATCATCTTGTAAATATTTGGTTTATATATATTTGTGTAGTGCTTTTAGTTGGCCTTCTACACTTAATAATTAAAAGTTGGCAAAGGAACCCAAAATATCAAAGGCTTCCCTTCTAAACTGGTTTTCTGCTTGTTATGGATGCTTGCAACAGGTATGCTTGTCGTCAGCTTCGATGCAGCAGAAGGCACAGGAAGGAGATTGAGTTCAACTAATTATGGCTCAAAAATGTTTGTGTAGCCTCATAAAGCAATTTTCTTCATAGCAGATGATCCAGTATTAGGGACTTCATTGACTGGCTTTGCCCCACCTTCCAGGCAAAGGACACAGGTTGATATTTGAGGCATTGTAGCTGGTGTAAATTCTTAAAACTGAGCTATGTTCCTAGACACACAATAATTTGAATATAAATAGAGGACTTTCTTCTAATTTACTTTGTTTTTTATTTTTCTGTGCATGGCTGGCAAACCTTTACAGCCCACATGTTTCCTTACCTCATTGGAATGGGTTCTGTTTTGGTGCTTGGCACGGTCAGATGCATTGGAGAATGCTTTGTTGCAGCCTTCATGTTCGCAGACATATGGTTTCTCTCCAGTGTGAGACCTCAAGTGAGTTTTCAAGTTTTCCAGCCTTGAGTAGGCCTTTGTACAGCCTTCAAACTACAGAGAATGTGTACATTTTAATTATAAATGCTTAAAAGTTGCAGAAACTGGGGGAAGGCGGCAAGCAAGTTATACCCACAACTAGGGCAAACAGTTCCCAAGGATCTAGCTATAATATGCAACTTGTTGAAGGTTTCTTTCCTTTTGTTCAGCCTATCATAATCCCCAGATAAAAGTATGTAAAATAAAAAGACTAGGTAGCATAGAAATATAGCAAAGGATTTATTTGCATTTGTAATCCAAGTGTAAGTCTTTTGTTCCTATGTTGCATTTTCCCTTTTTTATTATTATATTAAATTTAATTAAAAAGCAAACAAAAAACAATTTAAAAAAGAATATTGAAAGTTGTGTGGCGAGTGCAAAGTTCAACGTTCCAATGTTGCTTATTTGGTCTAAGTTCAGTTTAACTGATTAGATCATAGAATCTTAGAGTTGGAAGGGACCCAGTGGATCATCTAGGCCAACCCCCTGCCTATAGCAGGAAATCCTCGTCTTGAGGGGACCCGGGTCTCGAACCCTGGCCTCCTGGTTAACAGGCACATTGTCTTAACCACTTGTGCCACCAGAGGATCCTAGAACATGGAGAAAGTAAACTGATGTGGCAAGCCTAAAGATACTTTATAGGTTGTGAATTATTAAGGAATTCTGCCACAAGTTACAGCAATGTTTACTAATCTATATGGTTATTTAAAAAAAGAATTGGACCAGCAATTTTCCACCTTTTTATCTCACCACAAATCAACAGGCACTAAAGTTGTCAAGGCATACCGTCAGTCTTCTGACAGCAGGGGGTCACATCCTCTAATGGCCCTACTAACAAGCTGATCCTCCCCCAAACTCCTGGGACATACCTGCAGACCATCCATGGCACACCAATGTGCAATGACGTACTGGTCGAAAATAACTGGATATATTTGACAAATATAGAGAGGATAAGCTCTGCCAATAGCTGTAATTCACAGTAATGACTCGACTGTTCATATAAAGAGAATATATGGTTCAGGCTACCACTTTTTATGGAAGAAAACAGTAAGAGAAGGTCCTTCCTTAACTCAGTTGAAATCAAAAAGTTGGACTAGACCAGGAGTGCCAAAATCATGGCCTGGGGAAGGTAGTCGCCCATGGCAAGCCTCCATTCAGCCTCAGCAAGCCCCCTTGATCTGGCTAACAGGCGAGCCCTATAATCCTCTTTTACTTTGCTCCATTGTGTAGCACTGCTTACTTCTAAGTAGTAGTGTTTCATAGGGTTTCACAAGATAGTGTTCACACTGCATGCATACTAAAAGAAAAAGGACATAGGTTCACTGAGCTGATTTAGTGGTTTTTACTCACAGTGCATTTGTGTGGCTTTTCTCCTGTGTGCCTCCTCATATGTACCACTAGCATGTACTGGGCTTTGAATGGCTTCTGCTCTCGAGAACAATCCAGCCATCGACATACAAACTCTTTCTTCTCCCCATGTATGTGGTCATTGTTTATATGCTGCAAAGATACAAAAATTATTAAAACTCCATTCCACTTTGTATTCAGATAGATAAACAGTCACATAAGGGTAGATAGGTTTTTCTCATGGCTTTTAGAAGACATGTAGGGAATACAGCATCTTGTGGCACTATCTACACTGAATACTAACCCAGGCCCATTCTACTTATTACCACAAAAATAATCCTGCCTTTTCAACTCCATGGCTTTTTACATAGGCAAAAAACCAGAAAGAATCAATTACAGTGGTGCCTTGTTTTACAAGCATAATTCATTCAGAAGCATGCTTGTAATCCAAACTTCTTGTAATCCAAAGTAGATTTTCCCATAGGAAATAATGGAAACTCAGACAATTGGTTCCATAGTCCAAAAATATTTATATAAAAATATTTGCTGTATATATAAAAGATTACAAAACACTGTAATATAATACAAAACACTATACAGTACTGAACTGGACTGTAACTTTGCAAATCTTCATAGCTGGTGTAAGGGGGAAAAGAGAGAGGAGGGATTTTGTAGGATGACTTTCACTCACACTAATGGAATCACTGCTATCCATTAGCTCAATGTAATCTTTTTGTGCATCTTTAGTATTCCCATGCTGCTGATGGGAAGTGGCATTGTTACATTATAAGGCACACCTTCCACACTGCCACATATAGATCCCACAAACACCCACACACAGATTCCACACACACATCCCACACACACCTGGCTCAGGTTGTGCTCCACCCACCCCACCTCCCATGAGTTCCCTGGTCACGGAAGCCTGTTCCAAACTTCCTCAGAAGTGCTCATATTCCAAGACAGTGCTCTTAAACCAGGTCAAAATTTCTGAGAAAATTTTGCTCTTAATCCAAGTCACTCTTAGGGCACAATCCAGAAGTGCACTTGGGTTACCCTAGCTATCACTGGGCTGACCAAACTGCCACCTGGAAATTATTCTGGAAATGGCTTGGAGCAGACTGAGGCAACATAGGCTGTTCCAAGACAGGTGGACCTGGGCTGCCCTAGCTGGAGCAGCCTAGAAGTTCAGGAGAGGCATGTTGAGGGCATGTTTAGCATTGCCGAGGGCAGAGCAGTTACTTTGTATTGAGAGCCTGTTTCCAGGGCAGAAATTCCCTCTCCCAGCTCCTCAGAGTTATACCACCTCAGGAGCAGGTATAGGGGTCCATGATAAGGCAGAGTTAGAATGGCAGTGTTGACCAAAAATGTGAGTACTTGGCCAGCCTAGCTGCAACCCCTGCCTCTCAACCTCAGGATATGGCACAACTATGGCAGCCCCCTAACCTGGGGATACAGCAGGCCACTCCAAGAAGCCCCCTGTATTCACTGTAGGCTGCACTGGCATCTCATCAGGGACTCCTTCTAAGGCAGGCACCATAGCTGTTCCTTGTTCAGTGTGATCTGAGGGGGGTCTCCTTGGGAGCATATTTGGGACAGCCCAACTAGGGCACTCCTCATTGACCTAACTCTGGATTGCACCCTTAAACTAAGGTACCACTGTACTTTATTAGACAATATTCTATACAGGATGAATGCGCACACTCTTTTCATTGTTACAATTTTATCAATTAGTTAAAGAAAGTAATTATTTATTACTTTTAATATGACAAGCAGTGACATGCCCATTAAACAAGGAAGGTTTTTATTTTTCAAGAATGAGTGGTGAAATATAAATATAGGTATTCTGCTCCATTTGGATTCAGTGCAGTTTCATTTGCAGAGACTTGATTGTAGACAGAAATTAGAAAATTAGATTGTAGACTGAAATTAGAAAACCCAGATTTCATTGAGGAATGTGGCATAGAAATTATTTTTATTATTTGAAAATTTTGAGATGACTATCACAACTATTTGGATAAACATTGGAAGTTAGTGGAGGTTAGGTTAGGTGGAGGTTAGGTTAGGATGCTGCAGTCCATGGGGTCACAAAGAGTCAAACACAACATAACAACTAAACAACAGCTTCATCACAGCTGTGCCACAGTATGGCCTCCTCTTTTGGCTTTCATGTGCTGGTTGTGATCAGTTGGAAAGAAAATAACACATCAACTACCATTTCCACAAGGAGCTCAGGCATATAGGCACAAGCAGCTCAGGCATATAGACTGTATATATCCAGTATATTTGATACTGGATCAAAAAAGACAAACGAACTCATTTATGTTCCCAGTTACATAGCATCTCTGTGGCAAACAGAAGCAAGTTTCCTATAAGATAACTTTTTAAAAGGCTATTTTTTAAAGTTATAGAGCACACCCAGCACACAAACTGAACAGATGTGCTTGTCTATGTACAACATGTAATCTTAAAGAGTTTCTGTTTCAAGTGCAGTTCTCTGTAGTCCATTCATATTACATGGACCTGCACAGAAAGTATACAGATGGCCAGTATTTTGAAAGAGAATCAGAGCAGTGTGGAGAGGTTCCTCTGCACTCCTATTTTCTGAAAGAAAAAGAAGAGACTGCAGAAAGCTTAATCTGTGACATGAACAACTTGGCACATCTTCCTGAATTAGTGTAAATTTAAGCAGCAGCAACAGACTGGGCCTCAGAAGAAGAGAGGGAGCCAAAGAAAAAAAGGAGCACATGGAAGAGTAAAACTAGCTGAGTTGCACAATTATATAACTATGAGGTTTTGACAATTTCAAAAAATTATCTTTTTCCATTTTCTAATTCACAATTTCTACTAATTATTATTTTTTATGGAAGTTCTCAAATTTGTCCCAGATCATTCTACATAACAAAGGTGCAGTCCTCCCAGTAAGGACTTCTATAGGAAAAATATTTTGAAATTGCCTGTTTTTTAAGAGAATTGCTACGAGCTGCAGACAAAGGTGCTGTGCCACACCATAACCTCAAAACACCTTTTAAGAAGAATTTACTCTATTTATTAGAGTATATAGTGTTTATTTATATTGCTCACCTTTTTCAGCCAAATTTAGTCTCCAAACCTGAGGTGCACATTAAATTTGATGGCATATTAGTTTTGAGTAAATACAGGTTTTAATGCGAGTTAACATGTTTCTAAGGTTTAAACCAAGTCCACATTTTGCAGAATATGTTACTCCATTCTCAGTAATGTACTTGGGCACAGCTTTCTTGAACTGGACCCAACTCTACTGCAACAGGTGCAAACTTGCAGACAAGGGCAAGGAAAACTAAAACTATTGGATATTCACCACCTATTCAAAATGTGTTGATCACTCTGAACAGAGGGATGCATAGACAGAAAAATCATATTTCTTTTCTCTATAGTGATTTTTAATGCATGTATTTATATCTTTTTCCCCTGCCAACACTCTAGTTTAAACACTCCAGTTTAAGATCTATTTTCCCTCTGGAAAGAGTACTATAGAAGAATGAAGTTGCCACAAACAATATGCTCTGCTTCAAACAACAAAACTTGCAACAAAATTCCCCTGAAAATGTTCCAGTCTGTGATCTACTTCCAGGTTCTTTTTCTTTGGATAATTACCTTTGGATAATTTTCCTGGTGTTTTTGACTCCCCAGTCTCCACCATGGGAGTGAATGGCTAAATTTTAGTCTGCAAAACAAAGAACCTTCTGATATAAGAGTATTATGTAAAACAGAAGCTTTAGTGTTGCCTATAATAAGGATTTAGGGAGTTTCAATGTATAATGTTTTTAACCTTATTACACCCGTGAAATGTCACATTTCAGGGACTAGATCAGAAGGATTTTCTTTCTTCCTAGCAA
The DNA here is from genome assembly GCA_030015325.1 of Cryptoblepharus egeriae. NCBI lineage: Eukaryota > Metazoa > Chordata > Lepidosauria > Squamata > Scincidae > Cryptoblepharus > Cryptoblepharus egeriae. Next base: position 52,020,519 of record JAREYC010000004.1, read on the forward strand.
AATTGAATTTTGATGCAGCAATCCTTCTGTAGTTTCAAGTGCAAGGAGGATGGCAAGGAGGATAGCTTCATGTGCATTATTAAAAAAACTTATTTCAGAGATGTTTGGCATCAACAGAAAAGTAGGAAATAAGAACTGCTCGATGCTTCTTCAGTTGCACACCAAGTCTTGGTCTTCAGTTGCACACCAAGATCATCCACTGAAAAAAGAGATAGCCACCTCCATCCAGCACTTCATCAAAAAGACTTTGGCATGGAAGATCTTGTGAGTGGAAGAAAACTTTTTCTGTACCTCAATACTCCCCGAATGTGGATCATTTTTAAAGATGCAAAGGCAGAGGTGACATTGCATGTATGTGTGTGTGTGTGTGGGGGGGGGGGGGGTGTTTCTTCCTCACAAAGAGTCAAATAGAATTAGTAGTTGGAGGGCTTTTAAATATGGTTAGGCAAATACTGGTTGGATCCTGTTATCTTCAGGAGTTCCATTCTGCAACCTTCTATGTAATCAGTGGATACCAGGATCCAGGTTTAAAAGCCTTTTAATAATAAAAAGGGAACCTACTATTTCTACTTCTCAGCTATTTCTGCAACACAGAAGTGTCTTCCAACCCCAAAAATAGATGTGGAGGTTTGGAAATGAGTGTGAAATGGTAGGTAAAAGGAGAAAAGTGATCTACGCAGATTGTACTGCCGGTTGTGCCTGACTGTAGGGAGCGGTCCTCATCCCTGTTCTAGGCCAAAGAACCAGCACTCTTCAAAGATGCTTATGTAGTCATGTGGCCAGCATGACTATATGCGAATGCGCACAGAACGCTGTTACCTTCCCACCATGCACACCCCATACTGCAGCACTCAGATCTCAAACCGCTAACCTGCTGTTTGGAATTCTGGTCAAGCAGTGCTCTAATCCCAGCTGCAGCCATACTAAATAGATGTGGAGGCTTGGAAATGAGTATGAAGTGGTAGTAGTCGCTAATTTTTGTGGGTTTTTTTGGTTGTTTTGAAGGTAATTAAACTTGGAGCTTGATATCTGCTTGTATCAGTGGTAAGTCAAATCTGTGCATTCTAGGCTCCAATTGTAAACAGAGAATAGTATATTGATCAGTATTCTCTTGGATAGCTATATGTTAGAGGTAACATGATGCAGAATATAGCTTGCCTAGGACAAAGAAAGGGTTATCCCTTGATGTCCACTACAAGCACACTTAAGCATCAATTTGGATGCTGTTCAAAACAAAATACTGAACAAGATGGAACTCTGGTCTGCTCTGGTCTGAATTCTTGTGTTCTTTAAGTAAAATTTGACTAACAAGAGTAAATCTTACGCAGAAGTTATCAGTTGAAGGATGAGGTTCAGAGATTTTGCATAGTAGAAGGGGGTTCAACCAAGTGTCAGGAAGACACAAGATGAATATTTATTACTAGTTCTAAAGAAAGTGTTACTCCACCTATGAGGGAACTGCCTGGAATGCACAAATTATACATCTACTAGATCTATTTTAAGGAGGATACAAGACGTATTACCCAAGTATATACAAAACAAGAACTGTATTTTAAATTAGGTTTCTAGTGAAAAAATAAGTTTAATGTATCAATAGAGAATTGATTCACATATGCTGATTTAACATGATGGACAATTTTTTGTGTAGTAAATAGCAGGTTATGATTTCTCATTTTTGTTAAATCGCTTTGATAAATCTTGCATCATGGACTGTTCCTTTCTGATCACATCCTGCCTCTCCAATTTACATGATGAGCTGATGTGATAGCACATGCATAATGCTAAAACAAGAAGTTCTTAGTTCTTAAGCACATAAAAAATGACAAACATTAACAATGACAAGATTGTGCCCACAGGCTTACAATTATGCATAATGCCTTCACACAAACATGCAATCATGAGAGACACAGAGTTTGCAGTATTTGGAGAACTGTAAGCTTGATCACTACATTAGGGCTTCAATCCTAAACTCCAGTTAGGCTGGAATAAATCCTGGCACAAGTCCTGTGTTGGCCTGGGGGTGTCACAGAAGTGCTGTAAGACACTTCTGCACTCCTGGGAGGAGGGTTAGGCCAGTGCACAGACATGAGCTTGCCTCCATACATCACCACAGGAATGGGAAGACTGATGAGTTGGGCAGGACTAGGTTAGGATTGCACCCTTAATCCTTCACTCAGGAAACAGCATGGCTCTTTACCTCCCATCCAATAATATATAAATAAAACTTGCACTGTACACCAAGATTAAAAATTCTGATTTTATATCATTATGGTGACATAAGAATTTAAGTCTCCTCCAGGTTCTTAGGTAGGATGAATTACATTAGCTTCTATAAATCCTTAAGGTGGCATAAGAGCTTAAGCTCTTTAAATTCTCAGGGATAAACAGGGTTTATTCCTTGCTCAAAAAGAAAATATTACTGCATCGTCATACAAAAGTTCAATCACACAGACACTGTTGTTCAGTACTGTGAACTGAGTATAAATCAAGACACAAGAGTAGCAACACTCATCCAAATGACTGAAGTGCAGCTAAAATCTTTCAGTGAAACAGGCTCACTGCTATAGACCAGTCTACATACTCAGATAAATTGCACAGTGGAGACTTCCTAGGACCATTTCAAATTGTAGGTCAGTAATCCAATTGCATTCTTGAATGCATCAATAATTCTCGGCCTCCTGCAGGAAACTAGAGTTTTACAGGGATCAAAACTAGAGTTTTACAGGGACTCTAATTTAATCAGTGACATGCTGATTTTCTGTAAGCAGGAAGATGGCTTTTTCTCATTTGGGGTAAACTTTCAAATTCATCTTCAGTGGCGCCTCACGTAACAAATTTAATTCGTTCCAGAGGCATGTTCTTTATGTGAAACATTCTTTATGTGAAGCGGATTTTCTCATAGGAAATAATGGAAACTCAGACAATTGGTTCCACAACCCCCAAAATATTCATATAAAAATATTAACTGGATGTGAAAATGATGACAGAACACTGGGATTGAATTCAAAACATACATTCAATGTGTATGATCTTATGAAGTCTACTTAGGCTGCAGTCCTAAAAACACTTTTCTGGGAGTAAGCCCCATTGAACACAATGGGGCTTACATCTGGGTAGATGTGGTTAGGAGACTGCAATCAAAGACACTTTCCTGGGAGTAAGGCCCATTGAACACAATGGGTCTAACTTCTGAGTAGAGATGATTAGGACGCTGCAATCCAAGACACTTTCCAAGTGTCTCCCCACTTTCTCCTTCTCTTCATCCTGAGCCCCTCTCTCCCCCTGCTCCCGTCTGGCTAGCCCTGAGCCCCTCTTCTCCACTGCTCTTCTTTCCCTCTGCCCAGCAGACACCCAGCCACAGGAGGAACAGCATGGAAGTGTTGCTTTCACTATGGGCAGGTGCGCTAGGCAGCCCTGACACTTTTTAAACAGACTGCCAGCCAGCGTGTCTGCCCCAACTGTCAACGAATGTTTTCTTTACATGAAGCATGTTCTTTACGTGAAGCAGAATCCTAGATAAATTTTTCTTTGTTACGTTAAATATACTTTGCGTGAGGCATGCTTTATGTGAGGCATCACTGTATCTGCATTATGTGATCGTAAAGTCTTGGGAGAGATGTAAATTTCAATAGAACTCTTAGCATAAATCTATACAGCGGCACCTCACGTAAAGTATGTTCCACGTAACAAAGAAAAATTTATCTAGGATTCTGCTTCACGTAACAATCTGTGCTTCACATAACAAACACACTCATTGGCAGTTGGGGCAGACGCGCTGGCTGACAGCCCTTTTAAAAAACGTCAGGGCTGCCTCGCGGGCCTGCCCATAGCGAAAGCAACACTTCCACACTGTTCCTCCTGTGGCTGGGCGTCCACTGGGCAGAGGAAGAGAACAGCAGTGGAGAAGAGGGAAGCAGCTCAGGGCTAGCCAGACGGGGAGCAGGGGGAGAGAGGGGCTCAGGATGAAGAGAAGGAGAAAGTGGGGAGACACTTGGAAAGTGTCTTGGATTGCAGCGTCCTAATCATGTCTACTCAGAAGTTAGACCCATTGTGTCTTGGATAGTGTCTTGGATTACAGAACGAAGTGTCTTTGATTGCAGCTTCCTACCCCTGTCTACCCAGAAGTAAGCCCGATTGTGTTAAATGGGTCTGCAGCTAAGTAGACTTCATAGGATCATGCACATTGAATGCATGTTTTGAATGCAATTCCAGTGTTTTGTCATCATTTTTACATCCAGTTAATATTTTTATATGAATATTTTTGGGTTGTGGAACCAATCGTCTGAGTTTCCATTATTTCCTATGGAGAAATCTGCTTCACGTAAAAAACGTTTCACGCAGTGATGGGCTTCAAAGAAATTAAGAACCGGTTCTCTGCCCATCTGGCAGCCACTTTTAAATGGCTATTTTTTAACTTTATATGTCCTATCTCTTGTTAACAACCGGTTCTATAGAGTAGGTGCGAACCTGCTGGTGCCCACCACTGGTTTCACGTAACAAGCATGCCTCCAGAACAAATTAAATTTGTTACGTGAGGCGCCACTGTATATATAAAATTGAAAAGTCATTGACTGATTCACTGATTCACTCACTCATCAATGCCCTGCCAAAACAGCTAGATCTAGAAGCATGAAATGTGGGGAGAATGTTCCTTCTGTGATGGAGGCATCCACTAAAGACCGATTTTCAGAAATTCTAGCCAGAAGTGGGTGAAAAGGGCCACAACATGTTTCATTCCTATGCTTAACATTGAAGACTGACTGATCCAGCAAATTTGGTGCCCATCCAGCAAATTTGGTGTCCAGCACCTAATGTACTGGGAGGGAGGGTTCACAGGGGGGGAAAATTGTGTATCAATGGGGGTTGATATGCATGGGATTTGATGCGCATGAGAGGTTGATGTGCATGGGTGGTTGATGCGCATGGCGGAAGATGCACATGGGGTGGATGCGCTTGGGAGGTGGATGCGCATGGGATGGTGATGTGCATGGGGGATGGATGTGCATGGAGGATGGATGCGCATGGGGGAAGCTGTCAAGCATTCAGGATTGATATGCGTGGGTGGATACGCATGAGGAGTTGTGCATGGGGATGTTGTGCATGTGGGATGTTGCATAGGGGATGTTTTGCATAGAGGATGTTACATATTCAGGGTTGCACATGGAGGGATAATGCGCATGAGGGATTGTCACACATGAGGGATGATGTGCGTGAGGGAATGTTGTGCATGGGTGGTTGATGCGCATAGGGTGGTTGATGCACACAGGGTGGTTGATGTACATGGGGAATATTGTACATGGGGGAATGTTACGCATGGGGGGACGTTGCACATGGGGGATAATGCGCAATGGGGAGATGGCAGCTGGGGAGTATTTACTCCTGCAACATGGGTATGTTTCTCTAGTTGTTCATATAGGTTTGCATTTATGGAAATACTGTAAATAAACCAATTATCTGAAGTGCTGTTATTCTCTGTGTCTTCTATGTTAGTTAACGCTTCAGATAAGTGATTTATTTATCGGAATGAAATAGGGTGCATACTCAATGGGTTCAAACCATTAGAGATAAATTACATTATCGTTCATCAACTAGAATTACCTTTCCTTCTCCTATAAAGGTTTCTATACCTCTTTCTTTCCCGGTCTTTTCCACCCTCAAATGTTGACTGTAGTGTTTTATATGGAGCTCTTCTTCCATTTATATAACTCCTTCTTTGCTTCCTGTTCCCCTCCTTCATTCCCACTCCCATACAAAAGAATCTCTGAAGATTTTGCCATGGATACTATTCAGTGGGGAATGGAACTAAATAGACAGCTTGTGAAGAAGACACTTCTAAGACTTGTTTCTTCTTGCAAGAAAAGCAATCCTAGTCATCATCCCCCCGCACTTATTGCAGAGTCAAACTGAATTCAAACTGGGCCAAGTCCAACAATCTCTTCCCTTGGAAAAAAGCAGGATAGTAAAACTGATGGCAGCTGCTTTCATGTCTCCATAGGGAGGGATCTGCACAGGGATGTGTGAAATTCTCTTGAGAAATGTCAGTACTACTACTGAGACTCTTTTGACTTTCCAATGAAACTCCTTAAATGCTTTATTTTCTGTTTCACCTAATTAGCAATTAAGTTTTTCTTTAAATCATGAACTGAAGGAAAAAAGAAGAGAAAGCGATACCACTGGATGTTCCTTGATTAGGCTCAAATTAGTAACAGTATTCTCATGGCCCAGCATTACTGACTGACCAACAGCCAACATTTGGACATGGAGGACAAGTTCAGAGCTAGTATCCAGTATTAACTGCAGAGAGCCAGACCCCCAACACTGAGGCTGAATTTGGCAGCCAGAAGGCACCTGGAACTCATACACCTCAAACACAGATGCCAAGCAACAGCTCAAGTTGAGCAGGACTCTCTTGGTGGAAGCATGCCAGAAATTCTTTGCTGTTGATGTTTGCTCATTGAAACAAGAGTGTAAAAAATAAGAGGTAATCGAGAGATGGATGAGTATCTGGCTCCAGGCCAAGACATCCTTTTAATTAAGGATTTCCACACAGTAAGCCAGAAATCAGAGTATGTTTGCATGATTAGCTAGCTTCTAATGATATGCTGGAGGATATGAGAGGTTTGTATCTACCCTTGTGCTCTAGAATCAGGCTCTATCTTCCACTGCCTTTGCCACAGCAGAGTAGGATGTGAAGGTCAAGCGCTGTACCGGACTGCTTGCCTTGTTGGGTTTTGCCTCTTATTTTCCTTCTTAGGTTGCTGGCTGAAGCACAATACTAGCTATCCATGAGATCTACTTCCCTCTGAGAAGGGAAGTAGACATTCCACCACATATATTCAACATTAGCAAAATGTAAAATATCCCCTGTGCACCATTTCCTTTGTGCCATAACCCGATTGCACAACACCCCTCATGCGCAATCTTCAATGTTAACTATAGGCTGAAAAGGTGTTGCACCCAGAAATTGGTGAGTGCTCTTGACATGGAAGGAATATGATCCTCGAATTTCAGACTTCTAGGTCCAGGTGTTGGGGTAGGGTGTCCAGGGGTCAGGAATTCTTCAAAGTATAGATATAAAAATGCATTGAGCCCCTTTTCACCCCTTTCTGGTTGGAATTTCTGAAAACCAGCTCTTAGAGGATGCCTCTATCATGTAAGGAGCACCTCCCCAAATTTCATACTTCTAGGTCTGGCAGTTTTGATTGCATTGATGAGTCAGTCGGTGAGTCAGTCAGTGACTTTTCAGTTTTATATAGAAAAAAATTATCAGTTTTCTGACTGTAGCGCATTTAATCTTTAGTTTTAATATGTAAGTAGGATGAATTCAAATGTGTAATAATTGTATATAAGTTTAGGGAAACGGATTTGAAAATGTTCTATAGGTAAATGAAAAAATTAATTATTCTGAGCTTCAGAATAATCAGAGATCATTCAGCCATTAAAAAGCTAGGCATTTTGTTATAGGATGCCATTGAAGAACTAGGTCCTAATCTCTCTATGTGTATTATCATTAAATAAGAACATAAAGGGAAAAACTGCTACTATTGACATCTGAAACATAAAGCTTTTTTACCCCTTTCAGTGCTTATTAATCAATCCTATTGGTGTTTTCATCACCCATCAATAGGTTAACCATGTTCACTATATATATTTAAATACTAAAGACAGAAAGGTCCCCAAGGATGTATGAATTGTTGGCCACTGCACAAAGAAAACACTGTATTCTCTACTTAAGACCTTTCTGCAGCAATTTAAACACAGTAAGGCAGACACAATATCCTGGAGAGAGGAAAACCTGCCTTATTACATTCCTGACCCAAGAGAAAGCAAGAGAAAGGACCTACCCTTAGGACATACAGTCAATCCACTAGGGGAATTGTGGAGAGGAAGTAATCTAATCTTAAAAATAAAGACAGCCGTTCATAATGCAGCATGACTTTCTTTTTAATCTCTGATAAATTTTATACAGTATTTATACATGCAAAATAAATGCATTTTTCTGGCTCAACTAAAAGGAGATTCCTATAACTAGATTTTAAGTCTTTGGATATTTATCCAAGCTTTGAGAGTTTGGTGATAGCATAATGAAAGGCTGAAAGGATTCCTTTCCAATAAGATCACATCTTGTTATTGGTTAATTTAAGATATGGGTCTACACAGAGCAGACTCAAAGTCTGCTAATAACATAAAAAAATTAAAAAGCAGATCAGCAAATGTAGCGATACTTATAGGGCCTGAACCAGAATACTTAATGTCTGTGGCCAGGACCTATTCTAATGAGGTAACCAGGATTGAATGTGCTCAAGTCCCCATAGTGCATTTTTGTGTACAGGAAGAAATGTGGACATGCAATATGGCAGGGATTTTTAGGACATTTATAACTCTCCGTGTTGCCACAGAGTAGAGTGCTCTCAGATTCATCACAGTTGAGGACTGGCATTTAAACAGAATAAATTATTTTATTGAAAAATATTAGGCTAAAGGTGAGGCAAATTAGAATATTGTGCTATAGATTACAAAGCAAAAATCACCACATGATGTTGTAGTTGATAAGTGGGTGCATGAGATGCTTGACTCCTGCCACCATATCTGGGCACACACACACCTGTTCACCTGGTTCGCACTGTGTAATTAAACATCCTACTATTCTCTTTGAAACTGGTTGTTTAACAACATCATAACAGGGCTTGGCTGTTTGACCCAAAGTGGGAAGCACAGGAATCTTTCTTACCTCACTAATCTGTGTTGCATTTCTAAGTGCATTTCCAATCCTATCCAGACATTACTCTGGTAAATCTCATAATCCACCATTGTAAGGCCTATGTAGTGTGCAAAAGAAGCACTCTATTGTTTTGTGACCAACACAAAGCCCTGGAGGTGGTATGCAGCCAGCACCAGCCTGCAGAAAAGTATAAGAGGCCAGCAGAACTGATAAGCTGATAGTGGGACTGATAGGGGAGGACCAAGCTGACCAAGTCAGGCTTTATTTGTATATTTTCCACCACAAATAAAACTGCAGTCATAGAAAGGTGGGGAAAGGTTTGTGGCATGAAAATTTATACATAGAAGTCATGCAATCTGTTGCAGAGCTTTAACAGTAAAAATAGACAGCAGGCATAGTATAGTGGTTCAGTGCAGGGCTGCCGAAGAAAGCTAAGCAGGGAAAGGACTTGACAACTGAATGGGAGTCTGCAAGCTGATAAGCTGTCATGAGTCATCACTGCCAGAAGGTGTTGCTGTTTACAGCTTGGTTGACCTGAAAACTGCTGGAAGCTTGAAGGCATTCTCTGATACCAAATGTGAAGATGATCAAGCTGTGAAGAATTCCACCCGGAAAGAGAGGGGTTCTATAGCTGTCCATAGAACAATGCAGGTTAGCCTGCTCCCCTGGCTTGAAGAGTCTACATTTACTGGCTGCTGGACTTCACAAAGGATCTCCTAGTAATTGTCATAAGCTAAATAAATAAACAATAAAAATAAAAAATTCTTTTACCAATTTTTTGTATTTCAACTAAAATTGTTGCATTTCAACTTTGGGCACAATCCTAAACATGTCTACTCAAAAGTAAGCCCCATTGTATTCAATGGTTCTTACTCCCAGGAAAGCGTCTTTAGGATTGCAGTCTAAGTTCTAAAAACATCCCAGAAGCAAGGTTTGTACCAACAGAGCCTTTGAGTTAAAACGAAATATATATTCCAGGAGTTTTACATCACTTTATATTAGAAGAGACAAGCTACTCTATCCCATGAGCCAATGTATAAATATAAGAAATGCTGTAGTTGGATGGAATAAACCAAGGCAAGAGAGCATTGCTTTTTATTAAGATTTTGAAATGTTCAAATTCTTCTATTTATCCAAATCAGCATTCCCAAGATTTATCAACTATGTTTTCTTCATTAAATCTTTGTATTGTTCAGTTCTTGATAGCAATAAATAGCAAGTAAAATGGAACATAAGGCCAAAAATATATTGAACTGTACAGAGTGTTCTTATATTTATGCTCATGAGTAAACCTAAGGGTGCAATCCTGATGTCGGCCAGAAAGAATAGCCCAACTAAGCTGGCCTACGGTAGGCCATATCCTGAGATGACAGGCCAAATCCACAGTGCTAGGAGGCCTCTAGGTTGACAGGCCAAATCCATAGGGCTAGGAGGTCTCTAGGCTGACTAACTGCTGGTGTAGAGGCAGCAGCACAAGGGCAGCACGCTCACTGGGCTGTGGGAGTTGTGCCATATCCTGAGATGGGCTGTTGTAGTTGTGCCGTATCCTAAGGTTAAGAGGCAAAAGTGGTGTTTAGGCCTAAGTACTTTTTTCTTTTGGTTCCATTTTTACTCTGGCTTATCATGGATCTTCTAAGATTTGTGCCTGCTTCCGAGGTGGCCTAAATCAGAGGAGCTGGGAGGGGGCATGTCTGCCCTGGAAACAGGCTCTGGATATGCCCCTGCTGGGCTGCTTACGCCAGTGTAGGTCCATCTGTTTTGGGCCAGCCTATTTGGATTTATGCCAGCCTAGGCCTTTCTGGGCTATCTGGCATTAGGTTGGCCCAAGTGCCTGATAGGCTGGCCTAAGTACACATCAGGATTGCAGTCTATATCAAACATTTCAGAAACAAGTGAACATTTAAATTTGGAGTATTTGAAATACAGAGATATCACTATGTTCTAGGAGATCATAAGCTGGAAAAAATATCAGCTTTCACACCCAGGTTCAGACCTCAGCATCACTTGCTAAATAGGGGCCTGAAAGCCTGAGAGAAACACAGTCAGTGAGAGTAACAATACTCTCAGCAACAATGAACATTGGTTAGGTTACAGTTTAAAGAAAATAAGTATCTGTCCTTCTCTGCTGTTAGGTGTCAGCAGAAGAGAAGAATTTTCCCCTTCATCTCTTACCTGGTGCATAAATAGTACTGTACTCTTGTATTTTGCTGGCAACAGGAGCACAGAATATATATTTCAAAAATGCAAATGGTGCTACTTAAAAGGATCCACACTCAAAAGCAAAATTTGAACTTGAGCAATAGTATATATTAGAGCAAACATCTGATTTCATGGTGTACCTGCTGAGCAGGTACAGGATAGAGGATAGAGGATAGCAGGTACAGGTGTACAGGATAGATCATGTAGAGTTCTTTTGTAAGAACAGAAACCTGGTGAAAAGCACTTCAGCAGAAAGGAGAAGTGTGTGGAAGGGGGACCCAACACTTATTCCTCTGTAAAAACCTATCTCTTGAGAGAACTATCCAAGTAGCATCTAATTTAAAACCTGGTTTAGAAGGAGGAGGATGAGAAAAATTCAGTAATCCAGCCATGAAACTTATGCATAACAATATACATACAGTGGTACCTTGTAAGATAAATAATTTGTAATAAGTAAGCTTTGTAAGACAAACTAAAATTTCTAAGGAATTCTGCTTTGTAAGACAAGCAATGCCTTGTAAGACAAAGAGTTTTGGCAGAGTTTGGGAAACAGTTTTACAAGGAAAATTTGTTATAAAATGAACAAATTGATGGATCTGCATCATTGGCAACAGCAAGAGGTTATGGAGGAATCTAATCTGCAGAGAAGGAGGAGAATAAAGAGGAGAAATCCCTCACATCAAATGAGATTAAGGACATTTGTAAATATTGGGAAATTGTGCAAAATTGTGTAGAAAAGCACCACTCAAATAAGGCTGTAGCAGTGCGAGTGATGAATCTGTTTAATGACAATGCAATGTCACATTTCTGTGAAATCCTCAAAAGGAGACAAAAACAAGTGTCATTAGAAGGTTCCTTGTGAAATTTGCTCAAAAAGACACCAGAGACTCTTAGTGAAAAGAGTTAGTGAAATGGCCATCCTTGGCCATAAAGGTTTTTCTTTTCTCTTTTACTGTACAGTATATTACAATGTTTTTATTAATATTACAGTAATTGTATTCTGTATTATATTACAGTGTTTTGAATTTGATTACAGTGTTTTCTGATCATTTTTACATACAGTTAATAATTTTGGGTTGTGGAACCAATCGTCTGAGTTTCCATTATTTCCTAAAGAAGAATCTGCTTTGTAAGAAGAACGCTTTGTAAGACAAACATGCTTCCAGAATGAATTATGTTCTTCTGACAAGGCATCACTGTATACTGTTTCTGGAGTCATATCATGTCAGATGTTTTCCTATTCTATAAAATAATGATGTTCATTTTATCTTATTGATCTTATTCATTACCAAAATACAATATTTTTTTAAAAAAACAATGTTATTTAGGTGGACCCTCCATTTCCACAAATTTTGCATCTTTGCTCAACAACACAGATCTCTCAGACCCAAAAATTTTGTCCAACCTGTAGTCTCTGGAGGCAATAAGAGCTGAGAACACCCTCAACAGATGACTGGAGCACACAGCCTCCACGGAACCTCTAGAAGTCTTAGAAATGAACTTCTGGAAAACCAAAACTGAACTTCTGGAAAACCAAAACTGAAGAACTACCAGAGGCCTTTCTGTGGTCACGTGAGGCTCTGCACAGCCTACACAGATTTCCTGGGCTTTTCAACCCTGGTGCAACACCCAAAAATATTTTTTGTGAGGTGAGCCAAACCAGGCCCATGGGCTGTCATTTGGAGGCCCTCATCTAGATCTTTGCTTGATTAGAAACAGGATAGAAGATCTGGGTTCCACATACAGCATTATAAGTTGAGAATAAATTGACAGAATAGACATGATGAGAGAAATCACAGTTTTGAATGCTTTCTTCAAACTCACACACACATTTATAAATAGAATACTAGCATAATAGATTAGAATATGATGGTGCATTAAAATGTTGATGCAAGGAAATTTTGAAAAATAGCACCCCAACGTAAGGTGTGAAAGAGTACAGTACAATTCATTCTACCACCACATTAGGCTGGATCTAAGTTATTCTGAGAACAATAACAGAACAGTATTTGGTTTAAGTCTGAGCACATAAAAATTTATACCAATTTAGAATTACATGAATGATTCACAGTATAAAAGCAAAGTATCAGTGGTTTCAGAAGAGCAACATTTGGTTAATGGCAATTATATTATCCTCACATATATGACTATGGAGTCAATTCTGGGAGAAAAATAGGTAGACAGTCTCATGAACACTGAAAAATGTTTGGGGGGTGGACTAATGAACAGATGGACATAGCTCAGCTGTTTAATCTTCTCCTTCCATCTGAAAATTTAGCGCTTTCTTACCTGCCACTTCATTTCCTGCTACTGTTCTGTCTTTTAGCGCTTTCTTGACACATGTAGGAGAGGGTAAAAGCTAATGAGCGTGGGTGTCAGCACAATATAAATTACTGCAAAGGAAAAACTTGATGCATGGCTCAGGATCTGAAAGTGGAACGTCCGCCATTGTTTGCGATTATGGATCACATCACAATCTAATAGCAATTTTTATTTAATCAATAATTTCCATGCTGAACAGACAGGCCTGTTACAGAGGATCGACAAGCAGGTACTGATAACAACAAGGCTTGTTATTAATCTTTACCCTGCCAGCTTATCAGCTAAACTACTGTAAAAGCCAACCACCAAGATGGATTTAGAATCACTTTTTTCTCTCCCCCACACCAACTTCATAGCATTGCTGTTTTTCAGGTTCATAATGCTTTGTACTTATACACAAAATATGTTTTGAGGAACCTGGGGCTTGAATTACACAAAAAGGCAATTCATATTAAGCAATTTCACAAATCAGTGGGACCTAGCCCAGTGCTCAATACCATTATAGGCTAATAAATCATACTTTTTCTTTGAGATGTCAATCGCCAAAGCCCTTTGTAAAAATGTTGGCATCTGTAATTCAGCAAAGCCTTTTCATCTTGAAATAAGATGCTCTAGACTGATAACAAGAATAATCCTCTCTTGATCAAAAAAAAAGAAAAAAAGAAAAGAAAAGAAAAAATCTGCATTTTACCAATTAAAGCTGCTGCCAGAAGCCAAACGGGGCAGCACTGAGACTCCACTGAAGTTTATCTCTGCTAAACACAAGGAGAAATACAGTTAAAGCTTTGTTTCATTTTCAGCTTGACTACTTTATCTCGCTCTAAGAACTGCAGCATCTCAGCCCCAGCGATACCACAAGAATGGTATACGCAGACCTCATACCTACACTACAACACACTGCAGCAACCCACTCCTGACAAAGACACCACCCATTCATTTTCGAGATTAGACACCCGACACCTTGAAGAAAAGTCACAGCAGCATGCAAGTTTCCCAAAAAGGAAAACTGCTGGATTTATTACACCATGATAAAAGGATCAGATGCGTCCTTCTATTAAAAGGCTGTACAAAGGGCACAGCAGAAACCAAAAAAACAAAACACACCACTCTATCTCCAGCACAATGAGAATTAACTTCTGAACCAATTGTGCTATGCCAGGTAAGTGCTTGTTTGAAATGAACTGGCACACTACACAGCAGTAAAATATATAGAACATAAGTGAATCCAACCATCAAGCCTACCGTTCTGTTTGAAAGAATCACTTGCCAAATGCTTTTGGTGCACTTACAAGCAAGGCAAAGAGACACCTGTTTTTAAAGTCACACTTTCTTCAAACATGGAGATTCTACATAGCAATGTTTTAAAATTTTCAGAATATCTGTCATCCATGGTGGCTGCAATTTCTGCATCTTCTGGTGGTGAATTCTATAAGTTCATAGATTCATGATTCATAGATTCATAGTCTATAAGTTCATAGATATTCATAGATTAGATTTAGTAATACATAAATGAGGATTTGTCCTGAACTTATGACAATCCCAAGTTCCAATAAAACAAGTGTTAGAACGATAAGAAGTATTTTTATCTACTTTCACACAATTCAATATTGTATTCCTAATGCCTTGCTTTAAATGAACAATCTTGTGGGAAAATCACCTGCATGACGATCACCCAATAGAACAAACTGCAGCTGCGCAATAACAACTATATTTAACACATTTTTGTCTAGTTTAGAACACAATCCCTACTCAAAATTACTGGATGTTTTTTGCACAACTCTAACAAATCTCAAATAATGCACAATACACAAGCACTACCAATTTGAGTTGACAAGATGACCAAAACCTTTAATTCCAATAAATTTGAATTTGCATATTTATATGCCAGTCTAAACTCTTAACAGCAGACATTGAAATCTGGTTGTTTCTTGTTGCAGATGTAAAGACATAGAAATTATAATCAGTCTCCAAAAGATCAAAAGACCTATCAGGTGCTTTCCTCACAAGAAAATATATTATACAGGCGGAACTTGCAAAATACCATGTTCTACATGGTGGTGGTGGTGGGGTTGCAATTTAAATGTACTGGTCATGTACAAGTAATACACACCTGCAAGGTTATATTCACATTTAAAGTAGGTTCCTAATTTCTATGTGTTGCGCATTAGCACAACATTGTGTCATGCATCTGGCCTTGCATTTTTGGTATTCTAATACTGCACATACATACAGCAAATGTGACCAGGTTTAAATGTGATTCTATCTGAATTTGCACACCCAACACTGCCTTTAAATTGGGCATGTCACACAGAATATGTCACAGAACATGTCACAGAACACACAAAACATGTCATGCCTTGCTTACTGGGCAAGAGACACTCTTTCAAGTGGGTGTTCCTCTTTTATTTAGCAGGGGGAGAGTAACTGGCCCTACACACCCCAGCAATGTCTGTTCTAGTGGCTTCTGCTGGTGTTCTTTTTGCACTTTAAATTGTGAGCCCTTTTGGGACAGGGACCCATTAGCTATTAATTAGCTATTAATTTTTTCATTTTCTTGTAAACCGCTTTGTGAACTTTTCAGTTGAAAAGCGGTATATAAATACTGTAGGTAGATAGATAGAACAAATGCAAGAAACGATATGGCCAAAAGACATGAGGTTGAAGGGAAGCACAGAGCACTGCCACAATAAATTTTGACCTGACTTGCCATTATATGTGTGAAGTTGGGGGTACCTAAAAATACCCAGGAAGCTGCTAAATGTAGAAATTTAAAAACTATTGAACAAACATGCCCATAAACTAGGAAAGCCACCTGCTCATAAATTTTCTGCTAGCTTGTTTTATATTCCTTGCTGAAGGTACATACCACAGAGTATTGTTTGTCAAATCAAAATGGAAATGTGTAAATGTAACTGGCCTTGGAGTGCTCAATTCATTTGTTTAAGCTCTTGACAGCACAATGATTGACATATCCATTGACATATCCATATCAAGAATAGTCCCACTGAATGATGTAAGGTAAGGTAATTTATTATTAAGGTCTTCGACCAGCACATAGAGATACAACAAACAAACATTCTTTCTATGTCTACTTGCATGAATATTAAATGTAGATAGAGTATATCGATATATATAAAAGAGAAAAGTCACTCAGTGACTCACAGACTCATCACCGCCCTGCCAAAACTGCTGGGCCTAGAAGTTTTTTATTAAACTTTGGGATGGCATTTGGGGACGGTGTTCCTTCCATGAGGGAGGGGTGCACTAAGAACCGGTTTTCGGAAATTCCAACCGGAAGGGGGTGAAAAGGGGCGCAACGCGTTTTCCTCCCTATACTCTGCATTGAGAATTGCTGACTCAGCAACATTCCTCCCCAACTGCTGGGCCTGAAGCATGGAATTCTGGGAGGGATCCTTCTGTCACCTGAACACCCACCAAGAACCATCTGGAGAAATTTAACCCTTCAGGGGCTGAAAAGGGGTGCAGAATGTTTTTGTCCTATACTTAACATAGAAGACTGACCAACAACCAGCCAATTGGGTGCTCAGTGCCTGATGCACTGGGGGATGTTGTTCGGAGGAAGAAGTTGCACTGGCGAGGATGCTGCACATGGGGGGAAGTTGCGCATGGAGGAAAGTTTCACATGGGGGACTGGTGCACATGGGGAAAGTTGCGCATGGGAGGATGATGCGCATGGGGAAGTTGTGCATGGGGGAAATTGTGCATGGAGGAAGTTTCACATGGGGGACTGGTGTACATGGGGAAAGTTGCGCATGGGAGGATGATGCGCATGGGCGGAAAGTTGTGCATGGGGAAGTTGTGTATGGGGGAATGATGCGCATGGGGGAATGATGTGCAGGGGAAAGTTGCGCATGAGGGGAAGTTGCGCGTCGGCGGATGATGCACATGGGGGAAAGTTGCGCATGGGGGAAAGTTGTGCATGGGGGGAAAGTTGCGCATGGGGAATGATGAGCATGGGGAAAAGTTGCCATGTGGGAAGTTGCGCATGGGGGAAAGTTGTGCATGGGGGAAAGTTGCGCATGGGGAAAGGTGCGCATCGGCAAATGATGTGCATGGGGGAAAGTTGTGCATGAGGGGAAGTTGCGCATGGGGGGAAGTTGCGCATGGGAAAAGTTGTGCATGGGGGGATGATGCGCATGGGGGATGATGCGCATGGGAGGATGATGCACATGGGGGGATGATGCACATGGGGAAGTGGCACATCAGGTGTTTCTGTGCCATGGGGGGATGGCATAGGGGAAAATGTTACACCCGCAACGCGGGTACGCTTTTTGCTAGTTAACTCAATAAAAAAATCCTGATTATTGACATTAAAATTATCATTAGACAACAGTATGTATAAATTTACATATTAAAAATTAGAAAAGATATTAAAATTGCAACCTAGAATTAAGATGACATAGTAATCAAAAGTATCTTTCTCAAAATCTTAATGGCAGCAGCACAGAATTTGGTCACAGAGGATGTAATGTTTGGCTTAGGGCACAATCCAGAATAAATACGGGAGCACGTAAGAGACATTATGTGCACCTGCAGTTACTGCACCACCTAGTGAAAACCTATGGGAAACTCATTTGCAATCCAAAGTAAGTTGTTCTTACTCTGGAACAAGGACTCCCTGTAGTTACTCTGGATTACTCTTAATATCAGATAGGAGCCATTGCATATAGGTTTCATTAGAGCAGCCTGGGTGACTGAATGAGACAGTGAATAGGATTGCACTGTAAATCTATTTCTCTGAAGTTCAGGAGAATAAAACAAAAAATTATAAATAATCATTCACTACTGATGCTCTATATATTCTGTGGAGTAATGGAGCATCAAAATGATGGCTGTTCCTTTAAACTTAGGCATTTGAACTGCCTTAAATAACAAGACACAAAACCTCAGAGTCAAAGCTTGCATGAAAGGGTTTTATTTAACGTCAAAGGCAGTACTCCTGTTGACTACACCGATCTTTTTACACCACCCCCTGAGTGAGCAATGTAATTCAGCAGTGGTTATGCTAAATGTCTTTCAAGGCCATGAAACGCATATCCACTACAAATATATTCTCAACTTGTCTTGATGAGAAAAGATGCAGTCGGAAAGGGGACAGGGAAAGTCCCGGAAGGTTACTGACATCACAGGCGAAACATGCAAAACAGCTGCAAAGCAGCCATGAGGTGCGTCTGGAATTACTTACCCTTGAGACTAAGAACACTTAGGCAGTTACTTTTGATGAGGGTTAGAGGTCTTGGTATGTAATTTTCTTGTATATATTTTAACAAAAACATTCCACGTTATAGCTCAGTGGATGTAAAAGAAAAAATTAGAGAGTGACAGACAAGAAGGGGCATTTGGGGGCAACAAGTTGCCCTTTTACTCTCCTACAAACCACAGGAACACACAACTGTGTTACTGATGTATGTTTGGCAAGTCTTTTATGCTAACTGATCCCAAGAGATAGTAATTTTTGCTACATTCCTTTGTCACATAAGATGAATTTAAAATAAGACTCCCCAACTTTTTTTTTCTGAAGCTGAGTTAAGGATTTGTGTCTCCGTTCATTTCTTTGTTGTTCATAAAGGAGACACACCGCAAAATCTTCAGTAGTTACTTCCCTTGGGCCTATGACTTATGCTTTTTGTAAAGGATAGTTATAATGCTTTTGTTATGTTATGGCTTGCATACCCCAAATTTGGTAAAAGCGTGAGACCTGAAAATAATCCAAATAATACATTCACAGATGCACGTAAGTGCTGACTTCAGGGTCAATTCTACAGGGGATTACCAGCAGCCAGCTACTGGAAGCTATCATTCCTGTGTTTTTGGCAGCAGTCTTTCAGCTGTAGATGATGGTGTGAGCAAGGGATGTCTGTGACAGAGTGCAAAGAAGATGCAACTATCACTATCCTTCTCTTTCCCTAAGGGAAATTCATTACCATAAAAAGCGAGACTCTTTTACCTGACCACTCAGCAATGTGCTTTAGTTCATGTTGTCATACTTCATGTTGTCATAGACATAAGGAGCTAGCCCTGAAAGCTCTTTCACACGGCTAATCAGCCTGAGATTCTAAACTAATGCTAATCAACTAATCAACAACTAATGTGTTGTTGGGCACATGGCATCCAGGATTAAAGAAGGCATCAAGCACCATGGAAGAGGCCGCTTTATGTTTAACTTACATATAAGCATGAGTCATGCTCAGAAATGGAACACATTGGTTTGGGATTGATCTTGGCTTGCACAAATCATGTTCAAGTGCTCAAGAATCAAGTTTTAAAATATTAACGCAGATAGGTATTAAAATGCAGGTAAGAGTTGCATTTGTGTTTATGTATTGGAAATAAAATATATACAAATTGGGGCTTAAATGTTTGGTCAATGCATAAAAAAATCTACAATAAAGGTGCTATTACTAATAGAGATAGTAGATTTATGTATTTGGCTACATATAAAAGTGAAATGTCAAGCGCCATCTTAAAGAAGGTATTTCCTGTTCTTTGTCACAAAGTTGTGACTTTAAATATTTTGTATTAACAAGACTTTTAAGACTTGTTAATACATAGTCTAAATAAAACAAAAGAGGTCTGCTTGTTTCAGAACTAAGATTGCCATCCTATGCCTGATCACTCAGAAATCACTTTTTATTCAATGAGACTTAACTCTCAGAAAAATGTGCATAGGAATACAGCCTGGGAATTTTTTAAGTTAGGCAACAGCTCCAGTAGGAATGTATGGTCAGATTTTGGCACAACCAGGCCGGCTATTGATAGCCTTGAGGATGTATTCATACAAACAGTCACATGACAAGTGCCCCAATCAAATAGGGGCACCTCATGCACCACTGAAATATTACACTGAAATAATGTCTACTTATCCACTGAAGTTCAGGAAGGTGTCTTATCTAGAAAAAAATGTGCACCTCCATCCAAGGCCATGCAGCTGGATCCATGCAGCTACTACTACTATCCATGCAGCTGGAGTAGCCCTCTTTGTCTTCTGAAGACACCTCAGAAATGTAAAAGCTCAAAATCTATGTTTCTGACTTATAATAATTATTCTTTTGATAATTGCAACTATGCAATTAAGCTTCTGTCAAAGAAAGGAGTTTCTATTATAATCAATATAAAAATCACCAACAAAATAAATTTAGAATCTCTTGAATAAAACTATTTCCAAACGTAAAAAAAACTTCACTGCAATAGCAAAGAAATAAGAAAGTATTTCAATTTTTGATTGTCATTGTATTCATATTTAAGAATAATTTCAGTTCTTTTCTTTAAGATTTAAATCCTAAAAACACCTTCCTGGGAGTAGGACCCATTGAACATAATGGGGCTAACATTTGAGTAGACATGGTTAGGAGTGTGCTCTTATTTTCCAAAACAAACATTTATCTTGATGTCTAATCTCCCCCAATCCACCAGTAAATTGTCTGTTCTTGTAATTTAACAGCTGGGGAAAAAGATGAGGCTCAATGAAAAGGAGACTTTAGGGATAGGGTGAAATATACAGTATCTTATTAGCTTCTGGGTGTAAGAGTAAATTTATCACATATTTAAAACAAACTTGTGCATTGCTCAGCCAAATTATAATATCTTGTGGGCAAAGGAATTAATTAAATAGCAGAATGATAAAGAACCCAGCAGCAATGGAGTCTAAAAAATAAATAAGATCTTTTTCTTGGGCTTTTTTTCCTGAAAAGAAACAAAGAAACAAAGTTTTTCAAATGGTAATGTAAGTAGGTAATCTTTTTAGGAGTTCCGTGCATTGTAAATGAGACTGGCAGGAAACTCAGCAGTCCAGGTCATAGGTCTGCTCTCCAGCTTTGTGATTTGCTAATGTGAAACACATGCATCCCTTTTGCACAAAGTTCAAATAACCCTGGAATTCCAGCAGTGTAGCTCAGTGTCTGAACTAGAACAAGGGCAGAACTTGTCAGGATTTAAGAGCTTTCAGCAAAGCCCTTCAATTGCAGTCAGCACCCCATTCCTTAGAAGGATATCAATTATAGATAGTGACTTGCTTTAGCAAGGGGAGTCAGCGCTGTCAGACAGTAGACAGACAACCATGAAGAATCATGAATCTTTCTATTAACTGTAAAGGAGAGGGAGGCTGGTGGCAGGGATGGGGGGTTGGTGGTGAAGGGAAAGGATGGGTAGGTGCTATAAATAAGGCAGACCATCTAAATAGTTTAGCACATTGCCCCTTAGAGCATGCATCATGAAAACTAAACCACACTCTATTAACAGTGTGCAGAATGAAAATAAGTACCAACTCCTGGAAACTGCTCCTCTGTCAAAATCTACCTAAGAGGCCCTGTACGGGTCTGCATGTTTCTTTTATTCATTCATAGGAAGGGATAGTCTGGCTATTAATTCAGCATGAACTATTAATTCCACATGGAATTTCTAGTATTGTTTAAGAGGCACAAATCATGGGAAAGTAATGAATAAAAATATTGTATGTTTCCAGTAATCTATAAACTATGGAATTACCTAAAATGCTACAGTAATATCTCAGCAATGGCAGCACATCATCACACCCTCCAGATGTGTTGTGATAGTAGTTAGGACACTCAACTTATTGATTAGGGCAGTATACGTAGAGCAATCATTTTTTAAACACTCTGCCCTTGTGGAATCCTTCATATTTGTATCATCTATGAGGAAATGCAGGCAAACTGCAGAGGATTTCTGGCAAACACCCTAAAGTTCCCACAGAATAGATCTGTTAAGTCCTTTACATCCATGTTAAGAAAAGTAAAGGTCATTTGTCTACCATTATCATGCCTCAGAAAAGCTAAGTAGGTTGTCTACCATTATCATTCTTCTTTAATTTGCCTAACCCTACAATCCAGAGTAACTATGGGAGCACGTAAGAGACTTTACATGCACCCGTAGTTACTGCACCACCTAGTAAAAACCTATGGGAAATTCATATTGCAATCCAGAGCAAATTGTTCTTACACCGGAGCAAGGACTCCCCATAGTTACTCAGGATTGCGCCCATAGTACCATATACTGGGCTTTCATCAGCATAAGTGGTGAATGGTTCAACTCTTGAATTTTTTTTCTTTACAAAGAAAGCTCATATGTGGATCTTGGGGCCAGGTTTTACCTGCCCATATATTTATGGACTTCAGCTAGTATTTTATTTGCAGTATTTGTATATACACAAGGATTTCCAGTAAAACACATTTCAAAGTATTTTATTTTATTTATTTAAACATACCCCTACCTTTCCCATGCCAACACAAATACCCAAGACAACCTACAAAGCTTTAGTTTTTACCCTCCTGCTGTCCTCACAACAACCCTGTGAGGTAGGTGAGGCTGAGAGTGAATGTATGACCAGGATTGCCAGATGACAGGAAATTCCCTGACAGAACTGGAAATGAGTCCCTGGAACTGAAAGTCTGGGTACAGGCCTCTTTGTCAGGAAATTGGGGGCCTTTCCAGCAATTTCCTGGGATTTTAGGCCCACTAAGCTGTTGAGGCTGCTGGTTACAGGAAGATGGAGGGAGGTAAGGTATAGTTTTCTCCCTCCTCCCCATGCTAAAGCCCCTTTCCAAGCCATCTGTTGAAGAACTAGATATCCCTGCACACATCCTGCTTCCTATGGAGTGAAGTGCTCCAGACATTGAATGGCTGGGAAAATGGCTTGTGGCCAGCATTCAGCTCCAGTCCCTGCACTTGCCAGAGAGAGAAACTGCTTGCTGTTTGCTGCAAAGAAAGGAAAGTGGGAGCTCAGCTGAGGCTGCTGGAAAGAAGAGGAGAGCAGGGGAAGGAGGGAGACTTGCAAGTGGAGCTGATGCTGCTCTGAAACTTTGCAGTGAGTTTGGCTTGGAAGAAAAGGAAGGGCAATAATTATTTTTTAAAAAACAGGGTTGCCAACTGACCAGAGAAACCCCTGCCTCCCCTGTTCCTATTCCATTGTAGATGGATCCACCAATATATACTTTGCACAAAAAGCATGTATTTCACAACAAGGGCTTGAATTGCTCAGGTTGTGGGGCCTTTCATACAGCTGTTGTCAAAGCAGAGGAGCAGGGGTTGGGTGTAAAGTTGGCAACATTCTCAGGGTAGGTACAGTGGGGATTAATCCTGGCTTCTTAAGTTTTATGCCTCAAAGCCCAGTTGTGTCCACTCAAAAATATCATAGTCAGTGGAGCTTATACTGTGTATGGGGGCAAAGGAAAGGAGGCTGGAAGACCAAACCTGTACATGCCTGCCTGAGAAAGGATGGCTGCTTGGATCACTTAAACATGGGCCTTTTTGGCTCATCTACTGCAATGAGATTTGTGCAAAAATTAAGTGCAGAAATGCAATATGAATGTTTTTAGCTTTATTTTAACATGTTCTACATTTTTGGGGGGTGCCCTACAATTTTTTTTAGCCAGGTGGGAATTTTGGCTTGGAGGACAGGAACTTTGGTGGATGGGGGGGGGGGGGAATTTTGGGTTCAGCATCTGATCACTCTGTGTTTGACCCAATGTCAACCAGGAAGCGTCATAGCTGAGTGGGGATCTGGATCTTCTAGGAGCGCAATCTAGAGTAACTATAGGGAGTCCTTGCTCCGACATAAGGACAATTTAGTCTGGATTGCAATATGAATTTCCCATAGGTTTTCACTAGGTGGTGCCATAACTATGTCAACATAAATCTCTCTTGCGTGCTCCTGTAGTAACTCTTGACTGAAGGGATAAGTCTCAATCTATACATCCCCACTACATCATCTATAGTATTTCTTACATGATTAACATGAAAACAACTGTATAGCTCTTTGTAAATTAAGGCTGGACTCTTGTATCTACTTTTGTGAACAAACTACTGGAGTTATAAGGAACTGTAACATTAGCGCCCTGACATTAGTCTCTTCCCCTTTAAGTGAAAAAATGTTTGGAGGTAGAACAAACAGGAACAAGAAATGTTGTACTTAACTCTTTTCCCACTTCAAACCCCTTCACAACAGATCCCTCCTCCCATGGTGCACCAAATGCATACATCTAAAACCTCACTGGGAAGTAGTTCCATTTCCTGCTACTTGTATACTCCCAATGTTCCTTGAAGATCCATTTATTTTATTTTTCAAACTCACAATAGGGTTCTATTTATTACATGTGTAGGTTACATGTTAATGTATAGTTAGCCCTATTGCAGTTATACCTAGTCCTATTACAGTATACAGGTATCTTCCACTTTCTGACCATTCATTTTCAGACAATCTGCTCTTTCAACACCTTTTAATTATACCCAGAACTCATTTATTCAACAACGTGTCATGCTCATTCAACCTCTCTTTGCTCTTCTAAACGCCAAAATTGCTCTCCCCATGTTGTAGTTTCTGGTCTAATCCCATTCCTGAAGAAGTTAATGATAATCAATTTGCAGAAATTTATGTGTGGCAGCAGGAATTTGCAAGATAAAAGGGGCACCTACAATTTGCTAGCTGAAAAAAGCAAAATTTAAAACCAAAAAGTTTGGGTTCCACTTTTCAACAATTTTCACTTCTGGATAATACTCCAGTCCCTAACCTGTTCAATTAGTGGGGGATGCCTGTAGTTAGCCCTATTATAATTAATAGGATTATAATGAAGATAAAATAACAAAAGTGCTTCAAAGTGCCTCTTTGTGGGAAGGACAGCATTTAAATGTGATACATATGTGCCAATCAAAACCCCTTTCTAGCTATCCCATTTGGCCTATGAGCCTCCCTCGCAAGGTTGTTGCAAAGTAGAGTTTCCTCTGAGCAACTGTTTTGATGCTCCCTTCTAGTGGTCAATTTTTTAAAAAGAAAGAAATGTGGTAATAATCTTTGCTTATTTTGACAAGTAGAAAAAAAGATAAGTTAATATACTGTAGTAATAGTGCAGTCTCATGAATACATACTTAGAAGTCCCAACTGAGTTCAATAAGGCTTATTTTCCCCAAAAATGTGCACAGGTTTGTAGCATAAAACTGCAATACTGTAACACATCTGCAAATTCCTTTAAACTCAGTGGGACTTACCTCTGAGTAGATAAACCTACACTTGCATTACCAATATAGTTATTCTTGAAAATGAGGCAGTGCCTACTTGGAAACTTAGAATTCAATTCATGATAATAAATATCTCATATCTTGTGAATGATTCCCATATGGATGCTTACAATCCCACACAAAAGTGAAGAATGTTAAGGGAAAAAATCATCAGAACCTTGTAAATGGAGACAGTTGTCTAGACATGGTTAAATACATTTAGTTATATTTGTTTAAGAAACAGGAAAATGCATATCTATTTTTCTCTAGATTTCCTAGCACCAATATTTGGTCATTCATATGCACAGTCTGTTATATATATATTGTGATGATGCCAAGAGAAAAGTTGGACCTTTAAGATCAATTAACTATTTTTTTTCTCCAGACTACTAGCATTTTCTCTAAAACCAGCAATATTTTGCCATTTTGCCCTCTTTCAAGGAAACTAGTCATATGAGGTACTCTTATTCTACCACATAGTCCACTTTAGCGCTCTCTCTCTCTCTCACACACACACACACAGAGGGAGTGACAGTAAATTGATACATAAAATGCCCCACAAATCCTTTAAGATTGGAGGAAAATTTTCACCATCTCTCTTTTCTTATTGTTACAGTCCTATTTGGGTGAGGTGGGGGAATCAAACTTGGCAAGAGGTTAATAATAACTCATGTTCAGCTTACTATTACTCAATAACTATCAAAGCCTCTGATTCAAAATAGTATTTTGTGGCTTACAGGATCAGAGCCATTACACTCTCTATTGAAGACTTTATTGAATTTTACACTAAGCTTTAGCTGACTGAACAGGTCAAACACTATAGCTCTGAGTTTTGCTTTATTCGCAGAAACTCATAAACCCTTTTTCAGTCGGCAATGCTGTTTGCAAAGAAACTTGACTCAGCAAAGGGTCAAAGAACCTGACCTTTCAGAAAAGGTCACATAGTTTTCAAACCCAGCTCCTGAATGCCATTAACTTACATGCACTAGCTGCTCCTGTGTGTCAAACTCTCGTGAACAGCCTTCCCAATGGCAGTTTGTCTCATAGACCACTTCGGGCTCTTGCTTACTTTCATCTTTGTCCCCTTCCTCTTTTACTAAGGTCATTCCTTCGGGTGGATCCTAAAGAAAGAACAAAAAGAGGGTTGAAGCGTAGGAAGGAAAGAGAAAAATCTTCAGAACTAAGAGAAAAGCATGAGAATGGCATCTCATATAAGTTATCCTAGATCACTCAATATCTTGAGATAAAATCCAGAGCTCCAATGTTAAAAAATGGAAACTGGGCAGTTTCTATACAGCTGTCTCCAGTTTTGAGAAATGTTGAAGACAGACAGCTTTATTGTTCAGCTTCCTAGACTCAAATTCAATTGCATTACTTTCAGAAAGATTTATATCCCACACTTTAGTCCAATCAAGGTAACCAACAACATTTAGAAACTTCAGCTCAAAACTTGAATTAAATATTATAAATGTAAAACAATATTGTAGTAGACAAGCAGTAAAGCACCAAGAGAAAGTAAAAGCTACTGTAATAAAAGAGTTTTCGGCCAGCATGCAAACTGAAAATGTGAAGGGAGTTCCTCTCTCTAGCACCATAACTACGAAAGCCCTTTCAAGAGTCATCGGAGCATGGTTCTGGAAGAACACATGAAGGGGACTTCACTAATTATCATATGGGACCAACAGCTAGCCCCATAAAGATGTAAGAAGAGCTTCCACTGGATCAGGCCAAAGGCCCATCTAGTCCAGCTTCCTATATTATACAGTGACCCACCAGATGCCTCAGAGAAAACACATGACACTTGCATCCAGGTGCCCTCCCCTTCATCTGGCATTTTGAGTTTGTCCACATCTACACACACACCCCATATGGCATTTTAATACAGATCTTCTTTTTCCACTATTATTCAACTCTTTTTCAATTACCCATAAAGGCCCTGCAAGTATCACTGGGGTAAATATATCCCAGATTGGGAATCACTGACCTACACCCTTTTATCCAAGGCTTTTCTGGCAGAGCTTCCCTGTTGTCCCACATCTGGTTTTCAGTTGCAGAAAGGGTAGCACGTTCCATGCTGCTATCTGACTAATAGGTGGGATGGAGCAGGGACCAGAGGGCAATGTTTAAAGAGAATGCTGAGAGAGGCATGCAGCCCAGTGTGTAACTGTTTCCTTTGTGGAGAACCTTTTCTTACTTTATTTGGCTTATGCAGCCCCTTCACTCTCCCACCTATGTGCTCTCATGCTGGAGCAAAGAGAAAGTTTCCTTCAACTGGGGTGGGGATGGCATGGAGGAAGGAAGAAAAGGAAGGAAGGGAAGTTCTGTACTGCTGGAGAACATTGGGGTGGAAGTGGATGGAAAGAAGAGTTTTTAGGGAAGCTCCACAAAGTGAGTTCTTACGGAAGCTCCACAACCTGAGCCCTAATGAGTTGTAAAGGGTTAATCACACCAGCGAGTGTTTTGCATCAATAGGCTGCATGAGCTGAAGTTTCAAAATGGTTTTTAGGAGCAATCCCACAAAATGAATACTGCAAAATGTATACTGCAGTAGTCTAATGAAGATATAAGTGCATAGTGTAATTAGTGATATAAACCTCACTTTCCAGCTTACAAAATTAACTACAAAGTCCATTTATCAACTCATCTGTATAGGCAGTGCTTCCCAAAATTTGGGTTTAAATCTAACTGTTGGTCAACCTGATCATTGTTGTTGGTGAGTCATGAAACTGAAAGAAGCTGAGATTAGACCAGGAAAACGTATTGAGCCCTATGTGTTGAGCAGCTTTGTGTGCAGAATGGGCCTGATCCAGTGAATACGGAGCTTAACAAAAAGCTCCAGGAATGGTCTCCCATGGTAATAAAAAGGATAAAAACAGAGGCTGGCAAGGTAAAACTTGAAAAAGTCTTGTAAAGCTAGATGGTTATTTTTAGAAGCAGGTCCTGGTGCTAAAACATTTGGGAACCACTGGTGTAGGATTATGGACTTTCTTAAAATCTGGACATCATCTAATAGGAGTAAGGGTAGGCGAGAGTGATGGATGGCCCAGAGAAAGTATGCACTATACGTTGTGATTGATGAAAAAAAATGGATGTCTATACACCTAGAACATTTTACCTGCAGGCTTCCTGCACCAGGACTTGGGAGGTCATCATCTGGTTTGATCTTGGAACGCTTGTTATGCATCGGGTCCCCTGTGCTGCTCACTGCAGACTCACTTGTGGGTTTGTTCTGCGGCACATATTTACACCCCAGAAGACACAATTAGATTGAAATCCATATACATTTCTTCCAAGAAATATGTATACAGTCTCCTTGGAACAAATTTCTTTGGCTTGCCATCACATATGAAACCACCCTTTTTTCATCTGAGTTCAGGTTACAAGTTCTGAGAAAGTCTTTGATATTCTCCATTATAAAGAACAGCAAAATACACATGCAAAGTGAACTTATGCAACAGTGAATGGAATTTGCTATTTGCCTGCCTATAGCTGTAGAGGTTAACAACTTCAGTGACTCCTTAAAGTCCTTACAAATGAAGCCAAACCTTTTACTGGTATTTCCTGATGGCTAAAACTTTTCTAAATGGACCAATGGACTGGTCCATTGCATAGCACAATTGGGGTTACTTTCTTGTATTACAGCATTGTTTAGATGTCTTTCAGAGCAATCCTAAGCATGTCTACTCAAAATTCAATGGGTCCTCCTCCCAGGAAGGTGTGTTTAGGATTGCAGCTTTTGTTTACTATATTTAGTATACACAATGTTTATGCATGATAGTATTTCAGTTATTCTCTCTTCTTATACCTATATACCTTAGTACATCACAAGACTGTTCTTGTAATAAAATTATTTTATATCAGGTCTTCTGCAGTCATTCAGACCAAGTAACATTCCTTGTTAATTCTTTACAATATCTTCCTTTGTGCTTTAGGCTTGGATCCATCTCAGGTTTCATGTCCTTACCTTCAAAGTCCTGCATGACCCCTTATTTCTCTGCTCTTATGCTCATATCCCTGTCTATTATCAACTGACTTCAAGTTCTACATTTGACAGGTACCTCCCTCAAACAATCCTGCCTCTTGGTATAAACCAATTATACCAAGACCAGCCTTCTCAAACACCTGTGTGATTCCATATTTTTTACATTCAAATATGTTATCAAAACCACCTTTTTCTGTAAAACTGTTAGTCCAGTAATCTTCGTAGGCTAATGTAACTAAACCCAAATACATGAAACTGAGAATCACATAATCTTGTTTACCCTGAACTATCCAGTGTCATGCACAACAATAGCATTTAATATGAATAAAAATGCGAAACACAAAATATATATTTAGTATTGTCAAGCTTTGATGGGTGAGATTTAACACTTGTCTAGTTTTTAGGAAATTCAAAGTACCAAAGCAGCAGGTCTACATTAGATTTCCTCAAATCAGAACTACTGTCATCAAAGACAGATTCATTTTATGCCTCCACTTGCAGCCAAATGGCAACAGGGAACAGAATACGTTGATCATGGCTAGGTTCCAAACAGCAGTATTTAGTATTCTGTATACACAATAGGGTCCATTTCAGGTTCTGCTTTTGACTGCAGACTTTGTGCCACCCCATCCAAATGCTGTTCCTAAAAGTTACGGGGACTTTTTCAAGCTGCATTCTATCTGACACAAGATTCTAGAACTGGAAGGAAACAGCTGCCTCCCTGTGTTTGTATGGAAGGGTGTTGAATATGTGCATGGGCCTCTTTAGATCCCAGGCATTAGGTGCAATAATACAGAACTGTAATAACAAAGGGGTTTTCTATTTACTTCGTTAGCATGAGAATTAACCTTTCTGCTTAGACAAATTCTGTTTCCTATGCCATTTGCTTCAATACTCTTAAACTGTCAGATCTCAAACACAGAATTTGGAATGATAACTGAAATATTTATAAGGGATGGAAAACACTCTATCAATCCGAAACCATGATATACTCGGGTAATTTATAATAAAAGACTGTATATACTGCAGCCCCAAGGTACTTGTTAGCCATTCTGCTCAGTGGCTCTAGTGATTAATTGCTAACATGACAATGTGGTTGGCTTTAAAAAATGCACAAGCCATGTACAAAGTCTCCCTTTACATTCTCTTACCTGCGTAGACTCCGATGGACCCGAGCTGACCTGGACAGGATTCAAGACACTAGGGATGCCAGGAATAGGTCTTTGAGTAGAAAAGGTTGGAGCAGGATGGATAAGTGGAGGACTGTGTCCAAAGGCAGACCCAAGGCTTTGCTGACGACTGATGATTTGTTGGTGCATCTGCTGGAGGGATACTGGTGTGGGAGGATATGGAAAACTCAGAGCAGGGCTGCATTGTGGAGGGAAAAGCCAGAAAAGTTAAATTAACAACAAAATCTAATCAGTAAAAATTTCAGAATTTTCAAAATTCATCACCACCCATATAGTTATTTGAGAAAAAATACATTAGTATCTATGGATTGCATTGTACTTCTCTGAGTTTAAATTTCCCCTCATAAACTGGAGAATAAATGTGTATTGTTGAGCAACTGAACATAGACATTAGGCAAATTCTTTATTCTTTACAGCATGTTGTATAACAAAAGTATTTTTAAATTTTTAAATGGCATTTGTAATCAAAATGAGATGACCACCACTGTTGATATTTTACAGCAGAGAAAATAACACTAATAAACAGTAACATTGCAGAATGAAAAGTTTCTTGACTGAGCTAAGAAATTAATCCAGACCCAGAGAGTATATGATAAACAGCATCTTCTTTCATCCAAAGAAACCCCAGAATTCTTGTGAAGAGCCTGAATATTCTTCATAAATTGTGTGACTGTCAGTGAATAATGCCAAGACACCAGTTGAATGACTAAAAGCAGACTGGTTGCTGAATGACGCTGTTTTGGTAGATGTTGTCATTTTCTCAAAACAGATCAATCTTGCTGGGCAGATGGCCATCAATACCTCCATTTTCCTCACCTGCACTTACATCCTGTCTGGCACCTCTCTGATTTCTACTTCTATGTTAAACATGATTATGCCTCTTAACTAAGATTGAATTTCTAAAGTGCATTTATTACTGAACTCTGCTAGACTGAAGTTCCAATAAACATGCACAGGACTGCAGGTTTCTAGACTACTAAGAGCAGGAAAAAGAACACCTAAAGTGGTGTGCAGCTGGTTTAGTATTAACTGTGCTCAGCATAAGACAGCAATGAGCCAAGGAACCTAAGCTTCTCCTAGCATGTTTAATTCTTTTAAACATGCTATTTAAACATGCATCTTAGCAGCTATTCTTTTGAGGCTAGCTAACAACGTTTGGATTATACAAATGAAATCAGCATCTCTCTAGGATTCTTATACATTCTTTGATGTAAGGTACAATGTATTCATGCCTTCCATATACAGGACATGTTTTCTTTCCTTCAGTGGCACAACAACTGAACATTTGACAACCACGTGTGCGCCAGGCACATCTGTCTATTTATTTATTTTAGGGATTTATATTTATATCCCACCTTTCCCATTCCAAAGCATGTGTCCCAAGGCAGCTTACAATTTCTTTAAAAAAATCAAGTACTGAGTAAAAGAATGATAAATGAAGAGGAAAAAAATCAACATGGTACTAGAACACAAGTTTTAATAATACTAGGGGGAAAATCAGAAAACTTGGCATGAAATACAAACAAAAGATAAAGAACATTAGTGTAGGCAAAAAACATAAAAATTATTACCATTACATGATGAAAAGTTAATATCAGAACAGAGTGATGTTCAAAGGGAAAAGAACTTAAATGAGTATATAAGCCATAAAATAGAATGTCATAGCCATTTAGCAACCAAATGCTAGGGGAAACAGATGTGTTTTGAGCCCTAGACAGATAGACTAGCTTTGTGAACTGCTTTGTGAACTTTTTAGTTGAAAAGCGGTATATAAATACTGTAGGATACTGTAGATAGATAGACATGTGAGAGCAGATATTCCTTAGTTCCTCAGGATGGGCATTTCATAGTTGTGGTATCACTACAGAAAAGGTTAGTCCCTCTCACCCTCTTAGAAACGCTGGGATGTAGGGAAGGAGGTGACCTTATATGTACCCTGGGATATATACCTTATATGTACCTGTACATAACCTTATATGTAACATATACCTGTACATAACCTTATATGTACATTTAAGGTCATGTAGGGCCTTAAAGGTTAGAACCAACACCTTGAATTGGGACCTGAAATGAATGTGCAGCAAATGTAGCTGCTGATATAGTTGTCCTGGCGAGTCAAGGTTCATCCGGCCCCTAGAACCACTCAGGCTGCATTCTGAACTGCAGTTTTTGAATTGTTTTAGCATGTAGTCCCACATTGTATAGAGCACATTGCAGTAGTCCAGTCTTGCGGTTATTAAAGTGTGAGCAACAGTAGCAAGGTCTGAATGGGTTAAGTATGGTTTCAGTTGGCACTTCAGCTGGGCTTTAGAAAGTTACATTTCTAGTAACTGCAACTACCTGATTTTCCAAGGAGGGCTGAGAATCCAGTAAAACTCCCAAACTGTACACTTATCCTTGTAAAGAGAGTGCAACCCCATTCAAAGTGGGTAGATGATTCAGGGTCTGCATTGAGGATTTCTTGACTAAGAGTTCTGTCTTTTCAGGATTTAGTTTTAGCTTATTGACATTCATCCAGTGCCTAATGGCAATCAGGCAGCATCCTAGGATTTCCACAGCTTTGTCAGACCAGATGGTAAGTAGTGACAGAGTTGGGTATCATCTGCACATTGGTGGCACCCCACTCTAAATCCACAAATGATCTCTCCCCATGGTTTCATGTAGATATTAAAAAGCATGGGGAAAGGATGGAACCCTGTAGCACCCTATATTGTAAGGGACATAGGGATAATCGCTTATCACTCAGCATTCCCATCTGATAATGGTGGTAATGAATGATCAACAGTTAACAAACTTAGGTTTTGTTTTTCAATTCATACTTCTAGATCTTGTTCAGTTTAATGGAAAAATGTACATTAGTAAGTCTAACGGATCCCATAGGAATTACCATTGGGATAATAACAAACTTCCAGATAACACCCCTTACAGCTATACATCTGTACCATAATCAATAATCCTTAATAAAGTTTCATATTTTTGACATTAAATTGGAGTTATTAAACCCCTTCTCTGGTTTAATTATGATTTAAATAGGAGCTATTTAGTTAGTTCAGTGCTTTTAACCAGCAAAAGAAAGATAAAATTTTAAAATAATAAAGTAAGCATATTCCTGCAACTGCAAGTCTAGATTATTATATAGTATTTTAATGAACCAAACAGAGTAGTTATACTATTCCAATCTTTGGTTCCTGAAAGGGAAAAGGGTATGTGTGTTAAATCATTGTGTTCTGTGATGAATGGCTTGTACACTGAAGAATAAATTGAACAAACTGGCATAGAGCTCAGTGAACATGAAATCAGCTATTAGAAGAAAGCTTGTGAACAAATTCTGAAGCTGATATGCATCTTTTGATTAATGTCCTATCAATCATCCATAGAGGCTACTTTAGCTAAGTCGTGCTGTAATCATTCATGGTTGCTTACAGGGAACACAGGCAAGGAGGCAAGGACTAAGGCGCTGCAATAACTGAATATTATTACCAATTTTCCTCTAAACTCTTGCTTATACAATTACTATTTGGGGGATATTTCTGCCTCTCTCTAATAAAAATACAATGCAGAACAAAAAGAGTTACTAGAATAATTGTAAAATTCTCCATAAGTATGCTTAATATTCTGCTTTAAATAGGTAAACAATTGCACTGGAATGAGCTCTCCAGGAATAATAGCAAGGGCACAATCCTAGCCATGCCTACTCAGAAATAAGCTCCATTGTGTTCAATGGGTCTTATTCCCAGGAAAGTGTGTTTAGGATTGCAGCCTTACCATACAATCCAGAGTAACTACGGGAGCACGTAAGAGATTTTACGTGCACCCGTAGTTACTGCACCACCTAGTGAAAACCTATGGGGAATTCATATTGCAATCCAGAGCAAATTGTTCTTACACCGGAGCAAGGACTCCCCGTAGTTACTCAGCATTGCGCCCATAGTCACACTGAACCCGCCCATTTTCTTGTTCTTTTAAAAAGTGAAAAAAAATGAATTCTATTTCAAGAAAGGGTTTCAATCAACTTGCTTAAAATGGCAATAATTATAGCAGCAGACACAAATTTGCACTGAACCCACATGACATTATTCAGTGAATGCACTGATTTTTTTCAAAGGTGACCTGCACACACCTTTATAGGCAATTAAAACATTTACAGTAATCTTGTAGACTTTTTAAAACAAACTAACAAATTGATCTTAATAATGAAAGCAAGCTGCTTGCAAAACTCTGCAAAGGTTTATTAGATTTTTAAGGCACTCTGATTTCAAACAATATTTTTCTACATGAGGGCACAGGGACTAGTTCACCCAGGACCATTTTGTCATAGCAGTATACAGTACCATAATGAAGTGATGACAGGTATTAGCATGCATAATAGGCTTTAATAGACATTTATTGTTGTTTAACTGGAAGGGGGAGCAGGCGCTTTCCCCCTGGAATATTTCTACATTGAGGCTCATTGATCACTAATTTCAGAGGGGGAAGAGGTTAATCCATCAGTTTCTGCAACCAAACGGGACTAATAGAAATTCTTTAGGTGACATTCTGGATGGTCTGAGCTTTCCATCTTTGCAAACAAATGAGTGATATGACAAGCATAGTGTTCAAAACACATTTAACCAATTGATTTTCTCTCTCCCTTGTAATAAGATCTAGAGACATATGAAAGAGTGGACCATGAACCAAGATTAAAGGAATTGCTTCACACAGAGGAACAAAACGGAGCAACATTATCGATAAAAGTACTGTGAAACACCATGTCATCAATTCTTTTTCTTTATCTAAAGTTTGTTATTGCAATAAATAGTTGTTATTGAACAGTCTGCTTTTTTGTACAGTTTTTCTGAATTTTGTTTCAAGGAGCTTTAACAGATAAGCATTCTTTTTATTGTACCATCATTGCGCCACTGAATCAATTTTATTGTACCATCATTGCCCCACTGAATCTAATTGTATTTTAATTATGTTTTAATCTGTATTTATAAGCGATTTTAATGGTGTTTTATTCTTCTCCAATGTTAGCCGCCTTGGGCTCCCTCTTGTAGGGGAGGAAACGAGGGGTATAAATTAGGAAAATAAAAAATAAATAATAAATATTGAGAAAGATTTTTGATATTAAGAATGGGAAGGGACTGTGTACAGATCAAACCTTATCATACATGGATTTTTATACATGGGTTTGACTAAACATGAATGGCCACTGCAACTCACAGTTCTTAGAAACTGCTTTTTCTACTGTTGTAGAGAGGCTGTCATGCAAGCAGTCATTCCATTCTTCAATCTCAGAATCAAACTCCTGCAGATATTGAGGCACTACCTTGTTCAATTAGTCACAATGGAGGAGAAAGAAACCTGGAACTTGGTCATTAAATTTTTCCATTTTTTAAATCACTGATTTATATCCACTGAGGTTCCGAGAATAGAACCCTACTGGATAAGGAGGAGTACCTGTATATGTTACTGCAAAAAAAAACAAAAAAAAAACACAACCAACCCATAACTACACATTCTAACTGGTAAAAATAAGTAAAATAAAAAATTGGCCATATGAAACAAAGGCTACAATCCAGAGTAGCTACTGCATTCCTTGCATTGATGCAATAGGCATTTACAGTCGATGCAGTTATGGTGCCACCTAGTGGAAACCTATGGGAAATTCATATTGCGATACAGACTAAATTTTACGTGCATCAACAAAAGGACTGCCATGGCTACTCTGGATTGAGGGGTTAGCATGTTAAATCAGTAGTAAACGAGCTGAATTTACCCGTTGTTGCAGAAATAAAACGGAAAGAATATTTGTGGACACCAGGCACTGCCCTATTTTGGTAGAATATGTCCAAGAGGGAAAAAGGGTGGGAAGATTTTGAAGGAAGGAATAAGTTCTAGTGTGAATGGTCACTGGCAGATATGGCCACCAGATCCACCCCTTATCTGTCAGTGAACACACCTCCTCCCTCCATGATAAAGACAAATGCAATATCCATGCCATTGAAATAAGTGACTTTGTAGAATTTATTCACAGAATCTCACTGACCATAAACACAACACTCTCAGAACTGACATATAATGCCTACTGTTGAACATAAGTGTTGTTTCTTGCAGCCCAATCCTAACTACACTGGAATAGGCACACCAAGTGGCCTGTGCTATATCCAGAACAGATGAGGCCGTGACTAGTGAGCAACTCAGGAAAAGGAGTTATTACACCAGAATAATGCATGAGCCATTGTTATGGATCTGCCAGAAAAACTGATGGTGCAAAATCAGAGCTTCCCATGTAAGGCTGCAGTGCCTGAAAGTGGCGGTTAGGATACAGCCAGCACTGCCACAAATGCTTTCATCCCCTGGGCGGAAATTCACCTCCAATCCCAACCTCCTCAGTGCCAAAAAACCTCCCTCCCCATCTCCTATCCATCCTCTCAACATCCTCTTCTATCCCCTGTGCAGCCCAGTGTAAACTCGCTGCATCTGTGGCACAGAGGCTGGATCTGGCCTGCAAGGTCTAACACAGGCTCTGAGCTGGCTTAGTTTATCCAAGAGTAGCCACAAACAAGCTTTATGGGATGTTTGCAACACTCCTGTGCCGGCAAAATGAGTGCTCTGGATTGTGCTTTTTCTCTATTTTACGGCTTCTGAAATGGAGCAGCATTGACCTCTCTCACTTGACTATAAAAAAGTATAGTATGATATAGTTTAAGCAAATTTAATTTAAACTGTTTTATGTAACCCATTGGAGTTTGTCTTTTTGTTGTTTTTACATTTTATTATTGTTTTTAATTATTTAAACAGCCTTGATTGCCCTTTCCAGGAGAAAGACAGTGTATAAATCTATATATAAAAAACTGAAAAGTCACTGATTCATACACTCATCAACGGCCAGCCCGAACCGCTGGGCCTAAAAGCATGAAATATGGGGAGGGTGGAGGGATCTACTAAGAACCAGTTTTCAGAAATTCCAACCAGAAGGGGGTGAAAAGGGGCATAATATATTTTCCTCCCTATACAGTGGTGCCTCACATAAAGAGCTTAATTCCTTCTGGAGGCATGCTCTTTAAGTGAAACACTCTTTAAGTGAAGCAGTTTTTTCCATAGGAAATAATGGAAACTCAGACGATTGGTTCCACAACCACAAAATATTCATATAAAAATATTAACTATGTGTAAAAATGATGACAAAACAATGGAATTGAATTCAAAATATGCATTCAGCATGCATGATCCTATGAAGTCTACTTAAACTGCAATCCTAAAGACACTTTCATGGGAGTAAGCCCCATTTAACACAATGGGGGTTACTTCTACGTGAACATGGTTAGGTGGCTGCAATCAAAGACACTTTCCTGGGAGTAAACCCCATTTTACACAATGGGGCTTTCTTCTGAGTAGTCATACCCCAAATCCAGAGAAACTATGGGAGCATGTAAGAGACATAGGGTGCAATCCAGAGTAACTACGGGGAGTCCTTGCTCTGGTGTAAGAACAATTTATTCTGGATTGCAATATGAATTTCCCATAGGTTTTCACTAGGTGGTGCAGAACTATGGGTGCACGTAATGTCTCTTATGTGCTCCCATAGTTACTCTGGATTGTAGGGTTTATGTGCTCCCATAGTTATGGCACCACCTAGTGAAAACCTATGGGAAATTCATATTGGAATTCAGAGTATGTTGTTCTTACACCGGAGCAAGGACTCCCCATAGTTACTCTGGATTTTGCCCGTAGTTAGGAGACTGCAACCAAAGTCACTTTCCTGGGAGGCTTACCTGGGCTGCTGCTGG
The DNA here is from genome assembly GCA_030015325.1 of Cryptoblepharus egeriae. Classification (NCBI taxonomy): domain Eukaryota; kingdom Metazoa; phylum Chordata; class Lepidosauria; order Squamata; family Scincidae; genus Cryptoblepharus; species Cryptoblepharus egeriae. The sequence goes on from JAREYC010000004.1 coordinate 52,058,733, forward strand.
AGATTCAAGGTGGCTGGTGGGGGCACTTGGGGGCAGTTAGGGGTAGCTGCCTCTGGCACCCCCAGGCAACTGCCCACAAGTTGGGGGCAGTTAGAGGCAGCAGTGCTGGCCAGCAGCCCTTTTAAAGAGCCTCCATGCGGAGCATCAGGGCTGCATAGCATGTGTGTCCATAGTGTGCTTGCTTGTTAAGTGAAGCGGAACTTGTTATGTGAAGCAAGATTTCTTGTAAACTTGCGCTTGTTAAGCGAGGTACCACTGTACCTTCCATTGAAGAATCCCTGACTGAGGGATGCTCTGCCCCAACCCCTGGACCTAGAAGCATGAAATTTGAGGAGGGTGTTCCTTCTGTAACATCAACACCCACCAAGAACCAATTTTATTTAACCCATAAGAGGCTAAAAAGGGGTGCAATGTGTATTTCCCCCCTAAAAAGGAGGATATAGAATAGACAACTCTGTGCAACTGTGCACCTACTTGGAGGCTCCCATTCTCTTACATCTGGCTATTGGGAGAGAAGGTAAGATAAATGCTGCTTCTCCATGATACAAATATCCCAGGTAAAGTATGAACTGGGAAAGGGTTACAGATAATTACTATAAGTCTATTGAATTAAATGGATTTAAGCATGTCTATCTTTTATAATGGATGACAGCCAAGGTATCCTCCTTCATCCAGCATTGCCAGGAAGGTAAATACCAACAACCAGATGAATATTTTCTCTATTTAGATTTTAATGTGTATTTCTAAAATTCTGGAAGAACAGAAAAATTGCTTTGTGTCTGTAAAAACTTGGGATGGGGGAAATGATTGCAGTATTTATGTTAAGAGCAAGAAGTCTTAAAAATTAAATTTATATTCAGTTTCATTATTATAATAGTTTTCAGAAGAAAAGTCAGCAAAGAAGATATCCACTAATGCCTGCTTTATTTCATACCATTTTTCATTTCTCCCTTAACTCTTATATTTCGATGACTGCAACCCTTTCCACCTTTAATCCCCATTCTCTAAAATGTTAAATCTGGAGATAAAACAGGTCAGCAAATTTCATTTAAATTACATGGGGGTATTGCCTTCTAAGTCACTGACTTCAAGAAGAAGGAAAACAGACCTTATAATCAATACCAAACATTGTGGCTTCTTTGTGGCTGTCCTCCTAAGCAGGTCATTTGGTTGCTGGTCACAGATGTGGAATTTACCTCAGAACAGCTGTTGTTAAATATTAAGATTGATTCCCTTTTTGTATATTTGTCAAGATATTCCACAAAAATGCAGCTTAAAAAAAACACACACACCCTAAGAGCAACATGTCATAGCAACAGAAGAATTAGTTTGCTCTTAGACCATCTGACCATCTCATTACATATGGCTACGCAAATGGGGTAAACACATGGTGGTGGGTGGGAATTTAGCACAACAGATCTTACTTTGCTTCTCCCATTTCCCTTTTTGCTTCCTCAGTCTCCCACAAGGCTTGGCAAGTACAACAGAAAGCTTCAGGAAACACTAAAGGCACTGAAAGGCTGAAGCCACAGGATACAAACCACAGATTGACCAGTGCTAATCCACAGATCCTAGTTTCAATAGTATTGGTATACAGTGATCAAAATGAACTCTTCAGGATTTCAGATAAGGTTGTCTTTCCCACACTTGCCCAGAGAGGACAGGGACTGAACCCAACACATTTTACATGTAAACCCTCTGCTCTATCACTGAGCCAAAGTTCCTCTTATTCATTTGCCTTTCCATGTATGTGGGGTGTGCATTTTCTTTTAGTCAACAGCAAGAAATCTATGTTACGTATGTGCTGACAGCTGATCTGAAGCCTGCAGCGTTGTTGCAGAACTCATATAACCAACATGAATTACAGAATCAACTAAGGATCAGGCAGAGAGACCCACTGGTGATATGGGAGGTAATGAAAATATTTTCCATTACCTCCCCCACAGCAACCCACATACCCACCTTCACAATCAGCAATCCATACACCCACAAAAACCCACACATTACCTTCCCAATCAGCAACCCACACACCCACCACAGCGTGCAGCACAGCCTCTTTTGGCACAGCTACATATTATGGTGTGGACCCGGGGCTTCCAAGGTTTTTAGCAGAAGGGCCACATTATCCCTCTGATACTGTGTCGGGGCTGGAAAACTAATTTATATTTCAAATTTGAATACATTTACATAAATGTACATATGAGAATATATTGGAGTGGATTACAAAGTTTGCCCAAGGGCCAGATAGAGGGATCTTGCCAGAGGTCACAATGAGGCTTGCGGAGGGCTGCATCTGGTCCCCAGGCCAAAGGTTTGGAGACCCCTGGTGAAGTCAATGACAGGATTAGCCTCTTGGTTTACAGGGTTGCTGCATAAGGGCATCAAGATAATATACATGAAGTGCTTTCTACAGTCAGAAATCACAACCTAAATGTTAAATAAATGCTGGCTACTGTTATCTGCAGATACTTATCTGCAGGCACTTATCTGCAGATCGGGTCTGATCTGCAAATACTTCTGTGCACTGGCATAATTCCCCCTTTCAGAAGTGGCACAGAAGTGCCTTATGTCAATTTTACGACACCCCCAGCCAGTGCAGGGGACTTGTGCCAGCCTACCTCTGCTGGCACTCACCATTTCTCAGCTGCTACCCCTGGGCCTTCTGAGGAAGGAAGTGGATTGTCTCTATTCCTAAGGGGACATGAATAAGGAAAGAAAATGGGACAGTCGTGCAGAAAAATCCCAGTCAGGTAAGGGACTTTTGTGTGGTGGAGAAAATACACTTGTAAATCTTGTGAAAGGCTTTGTCCCCTGGCATATTTGGGTAACCACAACTCCCATTCTGCATGCATTCTGGATAGAGAAACTTTTATTCTACTTGGATTCAATACATTTAATTAAGAGTTTCCAGTATCAATGGTACTACTGTTACTTACATTGTGATCCAAGATAAAACTGAATTATATGGCATTTTCACTTGTGCATTGAAATCCATGCTATAGAACATATATCAAAGCAATATTTGCTGTCTTTCCCACTTAATAATTTAATGTGTGGCCATGTAAATTGCAAATACCACAATTATAACTTGCAGCAATGTGGCACTAGGTTTCTTACTGCACAATCCTTGCATGTCTACTCAGAAGTAAGTTCAATTGTGTTCAGTGGGGTTTACTCGCAGGACAATAAATAAAGAAATGCAGTTTTATGTTTTTTAACCTATGATGGAAACCAGGAAAAAATACTCCAATTTTGAGTAATTTCTCCCTGATACCTTGACATGAATCAGTTAGGATACATAGGCCAAAATAAAGACAGGATGTTGTTCATGTATATCTTTATGTATCAGGATCTTGAAATCATCAAATTAAGAAAAACAACACAAATTGCTGTTATGGCATTATTTCAATCATCACAGAAAGAGATGTGACGCCAAGAGACATCTGGTTCTTTTTCAGAGGTTTTTTAGATTTGTTTAAATGACTGCGATAGCTTAAGCCAGGCTTTCTGGTTCCCCTTTTAATTCTGTATTTCAGGGCTTGGAGATTACTGAATGTGTAAACCTGAAACAGATCTGTATCAATGTTTGTGTTGCATTTTGCCTATTTGATGAGGGAGAATCTTTTCTGACAACTTAAACATCACAAAAATAAACTGCAGAATTCTCTTGCTCCCAAAGCTTGGGTATGTTCCTAAATAATAATCTGTGACCTAATTCAGAGGCAGCATAGCACTCTGGTATCTTAAAAGTTAGCCTTTGAGGGCTTTTGCAATGGTTCTCCTAATATTCAGGACCTAGCGTGGTGTGCTTAACAACCATTTACCTAATGACAGATCACATATATATGATGGTAAAAGAACAACCAAGAGGCACTTAAGAGGAGTCAGGTCTCCCATAGCTGGCAGCAGAGTGTCTGTTTACACAACAATGAGTCTCAGTGTAAAGAAGAAGTGGTAATCTATCTCCTATGGGCTGTGGGTGGGTTTCACTCACAGAGCCTATACCACATGAGTCAAGTGGTTAAGACACTGTGCCTGTTAACCAGCAGGCCAGGGTTCAAGACCCGGGTCAGCCCCACAAGACGGGGTGAGCTCCTGTCCTTAGCCCAGCTCTGTGACACCAGCTGGATCCAATCGTATTGGCTCTGCGCTTTCCATTGGCCTAATTCAGTGGCATGGAGAGGGGGGATTTGCTGCTTGGGTAACAGCCTATCCTCCATAACAATCTAACCCAGGCTTTCGTGCTTCGCATGCAGTGTATGCAGCACAGAGCACGATACCATAGTCTCTCAAGACTGATGGAGGCCTGCTTTTTTTAAATCTATCTCCTATAGCCTTGGCAGTGAGCTAGTATCTGGTATGGAGTGTATGTTTACACAACAAAGGCAACAGATTTGGTTGAATGTTCATTTAATGACCTAATCACATAACAACAAGGACTGGAAAATAATTTCCGCCAATTAAGTGGTGCACACTATCTGTAGTTTCATAAAAAAGTACTCAAAGGAAAACTAAGCAGATTGGGCTAAGCAACACTTAAAAAGTAATTTTCAAGATAATTTGACTCATGTGGTATAGGCTCTGTTCAGAATTAAGTATCAAATTATTCATTCAAACTAGAAAGGTGAGGATACATGTGCCCATCACATCCTTCCATCATGTTGTATTCCCCTTCCCCTGTCTCTCACACCATCGCAATCAGTATGAGATTCCATTCTACAGGTATGTTAGGGTGAAGCCTGACTTCGGCAATTCAGTATTCCCATTGGGAGTTTTTAATCACTGTATAGTGTTTGAAAGCATGGAATTGCATTCTGTAATTGTCAAGTCCAGATTCAAAGATGGCTCATGTGGAATTCACTGCCACAATACATGGTGTTGACCACTAGTTTGGATAGCTTTGAAAAATGATTGGCCAAATTCAGGGATGGCAGAGCCATCACTGTTAGTCATGATGGTGACTCCCTCCACGTTCATCTGTAGTCTGCACCTGAATACCAATTACAGGGAAGCAGTATGTGCCGGTAGGCCACTGCAGCAAACAGTGTGCAGGAGTAGATGGGTTTTGGACTGACCCAGCAGGGCTTTTCATATGTACTCATGTTCTTTTAAGTATCCAGTATATCTTGTAGATTTGTTAATAGACTTGCAGAGGGCAACTCCCTTTCTGCATTATGGTGTTCCATTACTACATCAACAACAAAAAAATCCAAAATGATATACTTATGTTCCATGTAAAATGAGTCTCTCTCAAAATCACAGATCAATTATAGCCAATTTCCCTTTCACAAAACAGCTGGCTTGAGAAAGAAAACTGATTTAGGGAACCCAGCCAAATTTGCTTTGCCTCTGTCCAACTCTTTCTGCCTTGATTGTTTCTTGTTCTTCCTCCTGCTGTTTAAACTTGCTTCAACCCCTCGGTCTCCAACTGCTTAATCTCTTCCCAACTTTGTTTAGCTTAATCTAAGCCAAGCAACAAGGTGAAAGTAACCAGATATAGCAAAAATCTGTCTGTAATTAACAAGACCTTGTTAATTTCATGTTTCTGCTCAGGTAGGTTGTGTAAATGAGGGACAGAGGGGATTGGATATTGGGAGAGGGAAAAAAGCCTGCTATACTTTCCAACTTTAAAAGTACCCTCACCAGACACTTTACTCTGCAGAGCATAGTGCACTGCCAATTTTTTCAACATTTTGAGTATTCTTCAAGGATTAAGCTGATGAGAACCTCTGCATTTTTTCACTCCAGGGACAGCCCTAAAATTATATAGTACTCACAGTGGTCCCTCAACTGCAGTATGAGCCTGGTTTTCTCCCAACTTCATAGCTGAAATGATAGACATGTGTACCAGGAAATGGAACACCGATTCAGCTATCAGTTTAGCTCCACCACATATCCTATAAATGCACCTCCCACCTCTTTTTAAAATGCCACATGCATTCAACTAATATTTATTCACATCTTATTTTAAAGACAACAGTTTAAATATTTGCAAAATTCTAACATCAGAACATGAGCAGTGTCCATGTGGATTATCCATACCCATGCTGCAAATTTTAGAACTGGCATTCTCAGAATTTGTTCCTGAAGAAGAAAGGTACCTTTGAAATAAATTCAGTGAGGACACGTCAGAATAGTCACCACATAAAAATACTATGTCTTTGCATTGAGAGTAGTTACAGACACTGAACAAGATTCAACAGGTACAATTTGCACAATATCTCCTTTCAAATTTCCTGTCATCACATATGAAGGGGAAATTCATGCATCTTCTTTGCATCTTATATTCCATAAGAATGTATAAATTCCCCCTTCGCCTCTCACACAGGATGTGTGAAAATATGTGAAAAGTTCACATGTCTTCTGTGTAAAAGCCAAATATTTGTTTTGACAAATATTTTCAAGATTAGCTTGGCCATCGTTTTGGAAAGTTGCAGTAAAACAGTAAACATGAGCATTCCTACATGTACGAGGGTTATACAAAAATATTTCAGTTTCACAATATTACACATGATGATGGTGAAATATCTGCCATATTTAAATCAGTGTTAATATACTCCTGCTTTCTTCAAAAGGTTCAATTTTAAGAAATATATGGTGTTGATTAAATTTTAATGTGGATAATTTTAACGTGATGTTTGTGTTATCATATCTGTCTTGTTGTAATCAGTTTTGAAGGCCCTACGGGATATTAAAAATAGGATACAAATTCAAATATAAATAGATATGTATAACTAGATAAATGAAATGCTAAAGCCCTCTGCGCCTTAGTGGCGTTTTGCCTCTCATCCACTGAGCTAAGGAGCAAGCAGTAGTAAAAGGAAAAGGAGTGGCAAGAATTGAAGGCAAGACACCATTATCTTTTGTGCACACAAATTATAATAGAAATATCTAATATGTTATACTGAAGAAAGCTCTTCATTGGTTAATAACAGTGCTAAGTGTAGCACAATTTCATTAGCCAATAATGAAAGCTCTAAACTTATCATTGGCTTAAGCAGTGAGACAAAATTTAATTAACAAGGATGCAAGTAGAGGACACACCTGTATATATTTTGTTGGAGTACTATGGTAGAAGGAAATGAAAAGTAAAATATTAAACAGTATTTTCTTTTAACAATGAGCTGTAGTTTTTAATAAGTCCCATTATCTCAAAAAGGCATGTACAGTGGCACCTCACGTAAAGAACGCCTCACGTAAAGTATGTTTCACATAACAAACAAAAATTTCTCCAGGATTCTGCTTCACGTAAAGAAAGTGCTTCACGTAAAGAAAACATTTGTTGGCAGTTGGGGCAGACACGCTGGCCGGCAGCCTGTTTAAAAAGCATCAGGGCTGCCTAGCACACCTGCCCATAGTGAAAGCAACACTTCCATGCTGTTCCTCCTGTGGCCAGATGTCCACTGGGCACAGGGAGAGAAGAGCAGTGGAGAAGAGGGAAGCAGCTCAGGGCTAGCCAGAAGAGGCTCAGGATGGAGAGAAGGAGAAAGTGGGGAAACACTTTGAAAGTGGCTTGGATTGCAGCCTCTGACCCAGGTCTACTCAGAAGAAAGCTCCATTGTGTTAAATGGGTCTTACTCCCAGGAAAGTGTCTTTAGGACTGCAGCCTAAGTAGACTTCATAAGATCATGCACATTGAATGCATATTTTGAATTCAATTGCAGTGTTTTGTCATCATTTTTACATCCAGTTAATATTTTTCTATGAATATTTTTGGGGTTGTGGAAACAATCATCTGAGTTTCCATTATTTCCTATGGGAAAATCCATTTCATGTAAAGAAAGTTTCACGTAAAGAAACTGCCTCCGGAATGAATTAATTCTGTTATGTGAGGCGCCACTGTATATTGAAGCTTTGATAATGTGTAAACTTATTTAGATCAATGAATAATTTAAACAATCCATGTGACTAAGCAAATAAAAACAAACCTCTACATCACCTTATGGGGGGGGGGGTATTTTTTCCCCCTGCTTCTTGGCAAGGAGTTTCATTCAGATCACGCTATATCCTATCCCCCTTTATAAATCCAGTCCAACAACATGGAAGTAAACATGGTACAGACTTGACTGCCCCGTTGCACTACTGGGGTACTCACCTAATGTTCTGAATGTGCCCTTAATAGGAAGTGACTTCCAGAATGAAAAATTCTTTGGCAGAATGTAGTGCAAGCTGTGGTGGCTCCACTGCTTGTTCTGCTGGTGCTCTTCTTCAATAAAGTTGGACCATAAATGAGGGTGCAGTCCTAACAAATTTAGGCCAGCATAATATGCTTGTCTCCCCATTCCCACCATAGTGTGGGGAGGTCTAACTGGGAGTTAGGATTGCAGTGTGAATCTTAGAAATGAATATGCAAACGCTGCAACTGAAAGTTATTACTACTGTTTAATAAAAGTATTTGACAATTCACTGCAGTAAGATTTATAAATGCCAAAGATATCTGCATTTTGCATGCTCTTACCTTATTGCACTCGCAGATAAATGGCCATATGAGCCACTTGCTGAAGAACTGCTGCGGGAATTGTTGAGAATTGTGACCAAGGAGTTTGGAGATGTCCGGATCATGGTCTGAAGGTCAAAGCTATGATCAGATAAAGGTGATAGGGACAATGTTCGCTTTCGGCTTGGTCTAGCTGACAGCCTGGGACTTGGAAACCTCGCGCCTGTTATGTAAACAAAAACAATTATCTACCCAAGTAGCCTACTCTCTTCATTTATTACTACCAGCAAGGGATATAGAGAGTCACCACAACAAGATGACATGCTTTTGACAGGCCCACTCTTTTCACTTATGATCTACTGGCTGCGATTGAGGAAAATTAGGAAGAAAAATTTATCTTTCCATTGCTTACCTCAGGGGAGCTCTGTTTATTAATGTGCAAGCAAAATGATAAATCACTAAACAAAAGGAAAAGACTTTTATGCGTTATCCCTCTCATTTCTGGTGATTTATGAATCTGATGCCTGCTTAGACATTCACATCATTAATTCACTGGAAGCAAGGAGATGGAGTGGTTCAAAATCTGAGCTACCGGCAAACCCAAAGCCCCACCACATTAATGAAAAGAACCAACACAACTTCTACACAAAAATGGATATCAAGATCCTACTTCCATTGCATTTGTAATTTCTGTTCCCACAATGTTACATCCAAGGGAAGTATGAATAAAATAAAATCCTTTTTAAAATTATACTCTCTCACAGAAGCTCAGAATGGTCTTAACTCACAACTGCACAAATAGATTCTGCTGAGAGTGATTTACCTATGGCCAGCTAGTAACTTTCAGGACTGATATCAAATATAAAACCAAGGATGGAATCCTAAACACACTTTCCTGGGAGTAAGACCCATTGAACACAATAAGGCTTACTTGGGGTACCAATCTGGATAAAGTCCTTTAACAAATCACTTGAACAGATACATTCTGTTTTTCTTAGGAGCATCCTAGGTCTACCCCGGTGTGTACCCTACGAGGTTCTTTGCATTGAGACTGGTCAAATTCAATTGGAAACCCTTGCATGGCTCAGAGCTACAAAATTCTGGTTAAAAATTTTTTATAACACCGACCCCAACTCTCTTGTATACCATTTCCTAGAAGACTCCAATCTCAAAGACAATCCATGGGTGCTAAAAATCATCCAACTGGGCTTTGAGCCTGACCTATTAGGGCACCTCTCACTCGTTGAGGCATTTCACCTCATTAAACAGAGTCTTCTGGACCTCCATGCTGACAAGATTTCTGCTGTGATCAACACCATGTGCTCCCCAGTATACTTCAATCTCCCATTTAAAATCGGCTCCACCCCTGCCTACCTGCACATTTTGACAAGCCCTAATCTTAGACGCTCTTTTTCTCTGGCTCGCTGCAATTCCATTCCCTCAGCAGTCCTCTGGGGCAGATTCAACGGTGTGCCCCTTGCAAATCGCCTCTGTCTTTGCCCTCAGCGAGTCGTCGAATCCCTAGCTCATCTCTTGTTCCACTGTCCTCTCCACAGCGAAGCGAGGAGCAAATGTCCGGTCCTTTTATTTTACCTGAACCTTTTCCCTGGTGATCACTCCAGAATACAATTTCTTTTATCCGCCACTGACTCCTCCATAATTCTTCAAACTGCCACCTTCATTGCACAAATTGTTGCGGCAAATTTGAAGAGAGAATCATCTACATCTGATCACCGAGGTGTCGTCCCCCTTTCGGCACTCCTTGTTTCCTGACTGTTCTCTATTCTATTACTATGTCTAGTCTAGTCTTTCTATTTTTCTTTTCCTAATTCTAGTGGATGTATTATGTAATGTATTATATTTTTTTTTGTATTGTATGCCAATAAAGGTAATGAAATGAAATGAAATAAGGCTTACTTTTGACATGGTTTAGGATTGCACCCCAAGTCTCTTGGCAATGGCCAAGCTAATTCACTTCACCCACCACTGGCTATTTCACATTATGTAAATATAACTAACTCCCCATTCAAACAGCAGAATTAATCAGCTGAAGGATTTTCTTACAAATTTTACAAGTTCTTATGGACAGTTGTGTTTGGATGTTTGTGAGATATTGTGTCTCTTTTAAAAGTGAGAACTGGACGTTTTAGAACTAAATCTCTGGAAGTCACTTTGAACACCATTTTTAAAAAGAATTGCAGAATATAGGCTACAATCCAGAATAACTACAGGACCTTTTACACTGACGTAGTTACAGTGCCACCTATGGGAAACCTATGGGAAATGCATAGAGCAATCCACAGTAAGTGCCTCTTACGTCTTGCAGTTGTTACTCTGGATTGTAGGAATAGCCATACTAAAACAATTTTAAGACATAATGAGTTCAATGGAAAGATTTAAGCACAACCTTCACCCTCGCCTGAAATCAGCTGGATTTAAAAGTGCATAAAGGCCGAATCCTGTCTAACGGCTGATGCCACAATGCAGCTAAAGGAGGGAAAAAATGTTTCCCTTCCTTGAGGAGGCCTCTGTGACTGCCCTCTCAGTGCAGAATGTCCCACAGGCATGGTTGCATTAGTTCTAGAAAGTTCAACAGGGTTGATCTCTAACTGTACAATTCTATGCATGTTTACTAAGAAACTCTATTATGTTCAGTGAGACGTACTCCTGGGAAAATGTGCACAGGATTGCAATATAACGCTGGGTGGATTGTTCCCAGACAGGGGACAACTTGGGTTCTTATCTATTCCAACAACCATCATGTTAATTCTCTTCAGACATATGATTCAAGATCATGTTTCCTGACTTGACTGCATACTTTTTTATATCCTTAACTAGTGCTTTTTATCAAGAAGATCAAAACAACTATATAGGATGAAATCAACAATTTACCCAAGCCCAAGATGCCATTTCTGAACCATAACAGTGGAGAAAATGCATACCAGAACAAGCATCACCCTTTGCATTTACCCAAAGTCTTAAATTTGGTATTTGAATTCTCACTTTTATTACTTCTATCACTGCATGATCTGATCTCTAGTTACTCTCCCATATGTGCTTCATTTTGGAGTTCTCTTTGGCCATAACCCTAGATAGAGATAAGACTGCCAAGAAGAGTGTCAGTTATCTTTGGCATCTGGCTTGTGGTTCTTTTTTGCCTTCTACATCTGTGTAACCAGTATGTACCCATGTTGTTCCAATCTCACTCCGGATACTGTGTTGACGAGTCAGCATTTATAAGAATGTAAAGTTATTTTTATTTCTTCGTCTCCTTATAATTTAATCTTTTTCATCTCTCTTTATGGGCCTGCCATTTGCAATGTGGCTGTCTGCTGCTTCATTCAACACAGTACTTTGATACTTGAGAATGGTGATGTCTTTTTTCTGTTGCTGAACAGTAAAAACAGTTATATAAGCTTACAAGAATGAGCTATTTAATTAAGGATGTAAAGTGTGGTCCATGCAAACAAAAAACAAAAAACAGACATTCCAGTTGGATACTTTCTTTTTAATTAGACAAGAAAACAAAGAGGATGGAGTGTCCTGCTTTGAATCAATACAGCCACCAGCAAGCACCAGCCCTTCTTTTCTCCCAACAGAGAGAATGCTGCTAAGATGCCCCCAACTCTGTATGATGGTGCATTTGATTCTCCTCTATCTTGTATTAAAGAACCAGACCATGGCTGTGTTCACAACACAAGAGATACTAACTTTTTTTGTTTTTAGATCTGGGATGGATCAATTCTGAAAGATTTCTGGAATTAGACACATTCTAAAATGGAGAGGGTGATTCCTCACGCTCATCCTAATTGTTCTCATAGTAGGACAGGTACATCCCAAGACCACCTGAAGTCTGAGGAAGCACACCAAATGCTGTCCCCTTTTACGTGATAACATGCTATCCTCTCTACCTCCCACCCATCCATGTAGTAGCTCCACACTCTTCTACATTCTCCTACCTTCCCTTCTTTTCCAAACCCAAAGCCATTTCTTTTCCAAACCCAAAATGAGAGGAGGGGATAGGAGAGACACTGAAGGTAGTCAGAGACGGCTGGCCCTTCATCTGCTGTCTGATATGATTAATTCAATTGGCCTCAAAGATGAGACTAACCTGTGATTAGGAGATAGGCACATTGTACAAATTCCTCAAAGGGTAACAGTCTGATTTTATTTATTTAGCATATGGCATACAATACTTGGATACATACAAAACAATAAATCAGATGTAAATATCCATTCCACCCAGCAATTCAGAGGTGGAGTGTTCTACGTAGTAAAAATCCAAGCTCAAGCTCTCTAACAGTCTGATAGAAGACCCACTTACTAAAAAGGTTAAAAGAGAATGCTCCACTTCATAGAGTAAGGCCACAAAAATGTTGGCCATTGTGTTTGGAAATGAAGCTATAAAATCTAGCTTTCACTGTGGGTGAACCCACCTTTTCCTTTGCCATTTGGTTCTTCCTCACCTTCCTTTAATTTGGTCTTTGCCTCTATCCTAACTCTATCCCTGTCTACTGCCTTATCTATGTCTGGACTTCATCTCTAGCACTCCTTCCACTCTTCCACTTTCTTGTGGAGCTACAGCTCATCCCTGCAGTTATTTTGGCAAGATGTCAACCAAATGATGGAACAGGTACAGGCATGAGGCAATGAAGAGGAGGCTGTTGGTTGTTAAGTGGGTAACTGACAACCACCTTTTCTATTCTAACCCAACTCTACCTCATATTTCTTCCCCTTTATACTATTTCTGGCCTGCTATCTTTGCTTTTTTCTTGGCTTTAAAAAACCCTTCCCATTAGTTAGAACTGTAAGTGTTGCTTCTTCTCAGAAGTTATGGCTCAGAATTTTTCAGGCTGTAAAGTGGTGAACCAAGAGAGGATGCTGATTGGCCCACTGGCCAATAGTGTCCTATGTGCCATTCCATCTGCTTTAAAAGTTTGCTTCTTATTAGTGTTCCTCAGGGATGGAGAGAACTTCTTGCAGATAAAGATACACCGATATACAATTATAAATAGTAACAATATCTAAGCATCTCTCTTTGATTAAAAAAACTCACAAGAAAGCAATCTCTTTTCCATCTAGGTTTTTTACAGTACCCCTTCCTGGGTCTCATCAGTGAAGCAGGAGTAAAAGTGAACAGCCAGATTTGTATAGGCATTTGAAATATTATTACATAAATTTTATTAATTTATATCACACCATCTGAGTACATGGTGCTTAACACAAGAATGAAAATTTAAAAGACTCAAAACTTCCTATTAGGAGGAACGTAGAACTCTATGCCTCATTTATAAAAATAAAAGGACGTTATTTGAGCAAATAGCTGTCCAAGAGGTTGACTCAGAACACTCTGAAAACAGACGTTCTGAAAAGCTATTCAATTTCGTTTTTCCTGATGAGATGAAACAGAAGGCAGCTAACACAGTACAACACTGATTATAGCTTTTAGCCATGAAATGCAAACCTTGGCATTCTTATTGTTGTTGTTTTTTTAGCATCTTAATATTGGCTTCTTGCTAATTGTTTTGTTTTTCCTTTTCTCATCTAAAATCCTGACAAAGAAGAAAGGGGTTTCTTCATCATGATGAATGGTAGGACATTCAAATTCCTACTTAACGACAATTAATTTACTGTACAGACATGCAAGTTAAGATAGTTTTAATTAGTTTTTACAAAGTAAAAGACTAGCTTCATCCTCCATTTAGATAAAAGCAGCTATTGCCTGACTAAACAAATTCTCATCAAATAGAAAAGGTGATGCTATATGACCTCCTTACAATTCACTCATAGTTTAATTCTCTATTTACTGTTTAAAAACAAGCAATTTGCATAATACTACTGCTGTTTTAAATACTGTTTTAGTTACAGGAAATAGGCCTTAATTGAAGAGTTGTTGCCATAATGAATCTCAAATGATTCCAACTTTAGAAAAATCCTAAATATAAGACTACCTTCTTCTAAGAAGAAAGAGAGAAAGCCCAATCCTTTACTCTGACAACAGCTTCACAGCAACTCATCTCTCAGGTGAGCAACAACAGTAGTCAGCAAATTTACAATTTAGCAAAGAAGAATGGAATTGACTTTACACTGGCCTAGCCGGCCCAACTGCCTTAAAGGCCTTCCATCACCACCAGAAGAGGAAGAAAAAGAAAGTGAGGTCTTTTTCATCAGCCAGTTTTGCTTCATATCTGTTTTGTATTTCTCTTATGCACATTGAGTTATTCTGTTTTTTTAATAAGTGAAATGTGTTTCTCTGTATTGAAAGATATGTATGTATGCATGCATGCATGCTTGCCTGCATGCACAGGACTTGTGATGGGACTTATGCCAACCTAATGTGAGGCTAGGATTGTAGCCTCTGTCACAACCAACTACAGTAACTAAAAAACATATACAGTGGTGCCTCACATAAAGAGCTTAATTCATTCCAGAGGCATGCTCTTTAAGTGAAATGCTCTTTAAGTGAAGCAGATTTTCCCATAGGAAACAATGGAAACTCAGATGATTGGTTCCACAACCCCCAAAATATTCATATAAAAATATTAACTGGATGTAAAAATGATGACAAAACACTGGAATTGAATTCAAAACATGCATTTAATGTGCATGATCCTATAAAGTCTACTTAGGCTGCAATCCTAAAGACACAATCCTAAAGACACTTATGAGACTGCAATCCTCAAGACACTTTACTGGGAGTAAGCCCCATTGAACACAATGAGGCTTACTTCAGAGTAGACATGGTTAGAATCGTGCTTTCAGAGTCAGGTCCCAATTTATGCCCTCTGGATTGGGGATCCATGCATGAAAGGGGTTATCCTATGAAGTCTGCGTAGGCTGCAATTTCCTAAAGACATTTCCTGGGAGTAAGCCCCATTAAGCACAATGAGGCTTACTTCTGAGTAGACATGGTAGTCTTGGAATTAAAGGAGGCTAGAAGCTGCTTGCCTAGAAGGAAAAAGAGGACAGTGAAGATCTCCTTCCAGGACAAGTCCTCTTTATTGTCCTTGTGAGGACATGTCCTGGCAAGAGATTTCCATTGTCCTCCTTTTCCTTGTAGGCAAGCAGCTTGCAGCCTACTTTAATTCCAAGCTGCAAACTGCTTGCCTACAAGGAAAAGGAGGACAATGGAAATCTCTTACCAGGACATGTCCTCACAAGGATGATAAAGTGGATACGACCTGGAAAAAAGGACAGGGACAAAGGAGCTCCATCACCTCTCCAGTTGGACCACCACCACCACATGTCCACTGCCTGTGCTTCCCACTCCCAGCCCAGAGGCACCACTACCACCACAGTTTGCTGCCTGGGATACCTCCCTCCCTCCAGCAATGGCAGCCCAAGCAGTCAGCCGTCCCCCACAGCTGCACCCCTCCTGAATACACACCACAAATGGATAGGTCTAATTACTCTTGATTGTTGAAACATGTAAAGGGCAGCCTGAGCAAGTGCTCATTATGCGAATCTGCCTCGTTAACTGAGGCAGAGGCTCCACATAACAGAGTGCTTGTTAAGTGGAACAATCGTTATGTGGGACACTCATTAAGCGAGGTACCACTGTATGTTTTATATTTATAAGCAGGTGCTGCCAGAGCAACGAAACCCGCCGTATCCCAGCCTGGACTATTTTTTGCTTGCTTATCAAGACATCACTTGTATATCAAGTTAAAATTTATTAGAAATATTTGCTTATCTGGCAAAACACTCTCAATTCAAGTTACTTGCAATCCAAGATTTTACTGTACCTTCAGTGCAGCTATTTCCAGCTTGAATTAGCTGAAATAAGGTTAACCTTTCTACAGAACCTGCTGTTGTCAGTATCAGGTCTAGGTCTGTTACCAGTATCAGAACTATCTAGCCTAGTTCTGTCTCTAACGTCTAGCAGTTCTCCAAGATCTCAAGCAGGGATATTTTCCAGTCCTTCTACTGGAGGTCTTATGAAGATGCTGAATTCGAAATCTGGGATCTCAAGCATGCAAAGGTTATGCATGTGCCATACCCCTCAGTGCTGCAATTTGCAATGCTACACTGTCATAGCACTGTGTTTCCCATGGACAAGGATTGCATTTTTCAGTTTGCAGTAATTCAGACAGCAGTGACATATTTTCAGTCATGAGATCTACATCAAAAGAAGCCACAACTTGGCAAAGAATTAAAAAACAGAAAAAGGGATCCTGAGCCAAACCACTGAGCTGTTATTGTGGTAGAGTTTTGGGCCCACTTAAAGGGCAGACATCAGAATCTTAAACCTAGTTTCTAATTTCTGAAGTCAGAAGGTGAAAGTGTTTCACAGCGTAACTTTCTCAATTGGTGCACTATGTAATTTTGCATTGGTGGTTAAGAGAGACTGGATAAGACCCATCTTGTGGAGAATCCTGTGCTGAATGGTAAGTGCAGTTCACATAGGGAAGGGTTTTTGAAGGGCATCAGATCCGGCCTGTTGGGAAGTTTGGAGAGCCCTGTTTTAGAAGAATGATGAGCAGCAAACTAAAGAAACAGTTCTATCAATGCTATGGATTTGCTTTTCCTTGAGACTGAATTGGAAATAAGTTGAAAATCTTCAAGAAACCTCTTCAGTTAACAATATGATCACTTACTGTCCATGGCATGGAGATATTCCATATGAAGGGCACCACCGGCAGCAGCTGTAGGAATGATGTCTGCATATGGGCTGCGTTGACCAGCCAATAGAGCCATCTGATGGTAATATTCTGCTGGACCAACTCCAGCATGTGGAGCTAAAAACAAGACATAAAAGCAACATTAAATAACTTATGGTAAACAGGGAGCAACATTTTATTTCTTACCTTCTCTCGCATGCGCACAACCCTTGCAGTTTGGTTTTTAAAATTCTATAAATATAAACTTTGCTGTAGTGATATGTCATTCCCACCTTATGAAGTGACAATACAAAAAATCATGAAAATATCTGATGGCAAAAGGTGATTTCGTATATTATAGGCTTTCATAAGAGAGTTTCAGGAAGGTAAATTGGCAGGGCAATAGGTATTTCAGGTAGTTGATAAAAACCTTGCCCACAAACATGCAATCCTAAACAATTTTCTCTCACTAGCATACCTATGCCAGTGGGGCACATGTTGCACCCTGCAGCTGGGGCTGTCATGGAGGCTTCCTCAAGGAAAGATGATGTTTGTTCTCAAACCTGAGAGTTGCAATGCCCCTACCAGTACTGGAAAGTTGGTTAGGATTGTAGCCTTAAGATGCTAAAGAGGATGTTGGAAATGATGGAGCTAACTAAAAATCAGAAAACCTGTATGCCAGTCAGCCAACTGCTTCTCAACAGAAGGCCAAAGAGGCAAGCCTTGCTTCTGTTTAAAAACTGATTTGTCTCTTAAAATGTTGGAACAGTTTCAGCAAAGACAGGAAGAAAAATTCTGGCTGCATGCACAGTTTTTTTGGATAACAGCCTGGTGCATTTATGATACATGTATGAAATATTAAATTATTCACAATCCAGTTTTCAGAACTGGCTAGAAAACAAAATACATTATACTTCTGAGCAATGAAAAGTGAATGAAGTTTAATGTACTTTTAAATAGCTACTTGATTTTCAACATAGAAACCTCATCACATCACATCACCAGCCATAAAGTGGTAAAAGAAAAACAGTGGGACAAAAGTCCTCACAGGAAATCATTGATTTTAAAGTTTTGCAGTATTAGACAACTGCAGTATCTTTCCAGACACACTTAAAATACTTCCTGAGGTTTCTGACATAAGTGTCTGGGTTAACTAACAATAACATTAGAAGAAAACTATAGAAAGCAAGACTGCAAAACCTGTAAGGGCATGAAGTGAGCAAATAAAGATAAATCACATTCCTAGCAGTCTTTTTTCCCCCTAAAAGCTTGTAAAACGAGAAAACCCTTTCCTTCTAAACTTAAAAGGACAGAGCCAAATCCGTATGGAGCTAGTGGCATGGTAAGTTATAGGTCTACACAGTGGAATTATATTATAATTTATAATTATATAATTATACAATTTATATAATTTATAATAATAAGGGTTAGTGGATTTCTCCCAGCTTGTTTCCAAACAGAGTTTTGTGAAAATAATCTGTCACAATAGAAGCTATAGAAATCTTTACAGTTGGAACTACGGCTGCACACCTAACTTCCACTTAGGCTGGCATAAGCCCCAGCACGTCCTGTGCCTGGCTGCACAAAAGTGCAATAAAGCACTTCTGCCCCATTTGGGGGGGAGTGAGGATGGGGGATGGGTTAGGCTGCTGCATGGGCATATGCCAACCTCCCCATATCCCTACAGGAAGATATGCCATGTGAGTTAGGCTGGCCTAAATTTGTCAGGATTGAACCCTATGTAAATCAGTGCAATGCAGAATTTGGGTTTCTGGAATCTTAGTTCTTTTTTCTCTATAATTGGGGGGGAATTAATTTGAAAATGAAGCATCTATGACAAAGTTGATTGATTTTTTAATAACACAATCATAATAATAGCTCAAGATATACCAGTGTATCAGGGTTGGGCCCGGCCAGGCCCAAGAACCAGTTCCCCGGAAGTGGGCGGGGCCAGGCTGGGGTCAGGGGCAGGGGGGGTGAGGGACGGGCCCCAACCCCACCGCATTGCACATGCGCCAGGCTTCGCGCATACGCAGTGCATCTCCTGAAGCCCGGCTTCAGGAGACACAGTGCACTTACGCCGAGCTGGACACAGGTGCAGTGGATCTCATGAAGTCCGGCTTCAGGAGATGCAGTGTGCTTGCGCACAGCTGCAAGCACTGCGAACCGGTCCCCTCTGTTCTTGCCACCCGCCACCGCTACCATCTGGCCAGCGGCGGCCAATTAAGAAGATCCAGTTCGGGCGAGTAGGCCCGAACCGGCATCTGCCCACCACTGCAGTGTATGCTATCACAATGACAACCCAATCAGCACAGGAGTCCATCCGCTGAAAGTGGCCATAAATGCTAGAGCAATATCATACTGATGTAGCTTCATCATCTAAACCACTCTGTCAATAGAGAAACCAGACTAGGAAGGAGTTTGGGGGAGTGGAATAAAAAGGGGTAAGATGGCAACACTGACCATAACCTAAACCCTCTTCAGTTGATGGGCATACCCCAATGCTGGAACAAAGCTCTGCCAATGAAAGAAAAGGAATGCCAATGGCATAGAAAGGAATAAACCCAAAGGAAAGGGAAATACACAATTAAAGTCTGACTTCTACCTCAGGAGGGTTCCACACACAAACACTGAAGTGGAACCATACCTCATCATGTTAACAGGGAAAACAAGGATAATACAGCGGATAATAAGGATAAAATAGGACCCCACAAAGATGAATAAAGAGCAAACCCCCTAATACTGACTTTTCAGGATGGTCAAGTGTACCTTTGCTAAAACTTTGTTGCCTAACCATCCATTCATTTTACAACAGCTAAGAGCTGGGAGTGTCTCTCCCTTGGTGAATATCATGGACTCTGGCTTGCTACTTCTGGCCAATCATTTTTATTGTTCAGGACAGCAACATTGCCACAAGGAAAAGAACAGTGATTCTCTCAAGAGTTTCACTTCAGACACCTCCCCATAGGATAGAGGAAGATAATGTTTGAGTATCAATACGTTTGACCCTAACAGGGAACCACTGCATGTACACTCTGGCAACCCCATTCTCCCTCAACACACACCAAGTATGCATCCCAGTCAGAGATGTGATTGATGCTGCTGTCAAGTTCTTCTACCCCATCTATGTTTCTCCTTGTTCCCCAGAGGCAGTTGTTCAGCAAGTGAAAACATCATGCATATATATGGAAGAACTATACTCACATGAAGTTTCATGAACACACTTAGAATAAAGATTCTAACCAACAGTTGATGTGCTGTTGGTGTGACATTTGAATAGAAGTGGGACATAAGGCAGACATTGAACCAACCAGTGCAGTAAGATCACACTGGCATCTGTTTACTAGACTGTCTGTTGAATATTTTGCAGTGACACAAAAGCCCTGTTGGCAGGAGATGGTTGGCATCCCAATTTGTATGTTTGCCTTTCAGATGCCACATTATCAATGATACAGTTCAATAAATACTTTAACCCAATCACAATTATTGTTAGTCAATATGGATCCCTTAATTCTTTTGTTTCATTGCAATGTCTGGTTCATTGGGAAATCTAATTCGAAGTGGAAAATCTTGAGTAATTTTATTTTTCCAACGTTTTGGTAAAAATGAGTACAATGAATATTCTGAAACAAATGATTCAAAATGAAAGAGACCAACATATGTAATTTGTTAAACTTCATTATTTTAATGCAAACAATATGATTTGGAACATCATTCGTTCATCTCTGGTTTTGTAATACCACAAATTCGTTCTTTCTTTCTCTTATTCTTTTTATACTGAAAAGGAACTATTATGATTGTCTAGCAGGTATATATTTTATATTATTATTAAAAATAGCAGCATATTATATAAAATACATATACTTCCCCAAAGGTGGAATCATGAGCTTTTAAACAGAAAATAACATAATTCTTAGTTTTTAGTTACAAAACAGTAATTATAAAGGCCAAACAGATGCCTAAAAAGACCATCACGTAATGCCTATGTTTATCGGAAAATAATTTTGAATAATCATCTTTTCCCCCCCAAAAGATATAAAGGCAGTTTCTGGTATATTTGATAATTTTAGACAATTGAAAAACTTTTTAAAATCACTATTACAAATGCCCCACATGTATCATTTAAGATCTGATTGACAACAGGTCATTAACATTTATTCTCATAAGAATAAGCACCCATAAGTAATGGACTTTCTGTAAAGGTATATATTCTTATATGTGAGGATTAATTAGTTACGGTATTATCCATTTGGGCAGTGAGTACAGCTCATTTTTCAAATTCCGCTAAAGGCAAATTTTCTCTGTTTTGTAAATTTGCCTTTTGTGTGTGTGGGTGAGATAGGAGGGATGTTCTCCATAATTAAAACAATATTTTAATTGTCTTCCATACGTAACAGCTTGAGAATATGACCCATTATAGCTCATTTTAGTGGCAATTAGCATTCTGAATATTCAAACAGCCACTTCATTACTGTATAGTTAACCGAAGCAAACCTATAAGCAATTATTTTTGTTGCTCATTCACATGGAATTCTTACTCATAAAGTCAATATTAGTTTTCTTTTACTGTGTGGGAATGATAGATAATCAGTTATTTTTGTTCCAAATATTTTTTTAACTAACATTCTTCAATCAGATCTGGTTTAATCTTCTAGTCTTCATAATATGCTAGTTTTGTGAATAGTTAAATACATGTGCAATTACGTCACAGTGTGTTTTTGAACCAACATTCACAATACTGGGTTCACATGTCTGTATCCAACCATATACAAAGTATTACCATTCCATTCAGATAATTAATATGGTTGTGTTAATTGTGTTATCAGCAACATGAAGTTAGTTGTGACTGGATCCAATACAAAGCAACTGGTTCCACTGGTTTCAATTGAAATTTGCCACAGCAAAACTGAGGCTGAAATCCTATGCACAATTACCTGGGAGTGAATTCCAGATAAGTCTATAGCTATTCCAGTGGGGTATATTCTGAGTAGATTTGCATAAGATTAACACTAGTAGTAGGATTCAAACAATGTTCACAAACATATGAGGATAGAATTCAAGGAAATCCCTTCAAATTGATCTCCAAAAATGCAACCAAAATGCAGCTCAATATTTCATTTTTCCTAGTGAAGAAAAAGAGCAATTGAAGTAAGTAAAACAAATTGGGGTAATCTGTTAAGCCATGAGGTCAATTACTTTTTCTTCCTTTTTTAAAGCAACATTGTTTTGAGAATATTTCCAATGTAGCATGATATAAACTGGATTAAAAGTCACATTCTAGTCCACATAAGGAAGGTGTTAGACGTAATAAATATCCTTCAGTTTTTTAATTTTGAATAAAATGGTCTTTGGTTGATGCTTCAATGAAATGTACAAATGACGAGCTATAGGCTGATGAAGTATTGAAACATTTATGGCATAAAAAATGTGTGGCAAATTCATTGCAGCTGATTGGAAGGAGTTGAAGAGATACTCTGACAAGATTAATGTTAACTGTTGCCAAAATGACAGCAAACAGGAAGCCAGTCTGAAACTCACCATCTGTAGGGCTGAGTCCACGGGCTGCTGAGATCATAGACAAAGAAGGGCTGCTATGCAGTGATCGGATGTAGTCCATGTAAGGGTTAATATAGGGGTGAGGTGGACTAAAGGGAGACTCTGATGCTGCAGCAGGGTTCCTATGTGGGGAAAATCTGATGAATGGCAAGTCGGAATATGTTGGGCTACTTGATAAAGCAGAAGGCCTAGAATATAAAAGAAAGAAATACAGCTCAAACTGTATGAAAGATACATAAATAACAGGACAACTGCTGTTATTTTACTTTGACATATAACAAGAAAACTATAATTTATTCTATTTCCACTGAATGGACAGGAACACAAACGAGAAAGAGAATGTTCTCTCAAGCTGCAATCCTAAATTCTATCAAGCTAGAACAAATCGCACGCTGGCCTAGGGGTGTTGCAAAAGTGTGATAGGGCACTTGTGTGCTATTCCTGGGAGAAGAGGTTCGCTAGTGCACAAGCATGTACCAGACTCCCCACACTACCACAGGAACAGGAAGACAAGTGAGTTGCATTGGCCTAAATTAGTTACATTTGCAGCTCTGACACATTTTTACATATTCTATTTCCAAAGTATTATTTCTTCCTTGGAGACCCAAAGACAAATAATCAGCAATATCTATGAATTATGCATTTTGTAAACTCATTAATGACTGTTATTGGAAAATTTATACCACATTCCATAACTGCCCTATATTGATATATCATTTGTGAAGAGTTGCACTGTATTCATAGCAATCCTCAATGTAAAATAATGTAAAAGTCTTGTAAAATAATGGAAAAATATTAGACAAAGTTTTCTATGGTTCACACTTCATAGCTAAAGAAACTTTTAAACCATGGAATTACATACAGAAGGGCAGAGTTTTAGCATCTGACTTCTCCAGGGACAGATGTATCCAATACCAAAGATTTAAACCAATGGACAAATATTGGTTTGTATCCAATGTATCCAATATCAAAGATTTAAACCATGGACAAATATTATTTCCCACCAGTTATTTAGTAGTGTCAATGGGGTGTGCACTGCATTCTATAATAGGAGCAGTCAGGCAGTGTGGAATATACACTATACTTAAGTAAAATACTGTATTTACTTGAATCTAATGCACCCTCAACTCTAATGTGCAACCTGATTTTGGAGACTGAATTCGGCTGTAAGAAGTGAGCATTAGATTCAAGTAAATACAGTAGTTTCAACTTACTTTCCTTTCTGGCTGTTAATGGGCTTCCTTTGACGTATGCCAAATGTACAATACAAAAAGCCTCAAAGAACATTTAGAGCTGTGAAAGAGATAGGACTCTGTTGTGAGCAACTGCCACCAAGATCCAACCCCTCCTGCCCCCCTCCTGCCCTAAAACTGACTGGGTCTTACAGTGGTGGAACACAGGATGTGTAAGCACTCAATAGAATTGGACTGCCATGCTTTACCCTTCCTCTCAATACCTAAAATCAGAGCTGAACAAAATATTTTCAAGCCAATCACAATCTACTCTGATTTAATTAATCAAGTCTTATAGACGAGAACTGCATACATTTGTTTCTTTTTATGAGGGTGCTGAGAAAGGAATGCACTCAGCCTATGAAACTGCACTAGTATAGCTCAGGTCCTAAAGGTCCTAAAGTTCCTGCCCAACTCCGAAAGGTAGATGTATCTGTGCAACTACACAATTATACCAGACAATTATACCAGTGTTCTGTATGAACACTGCAATCAAATGTAACTAGATGATAAATTTTTAAAGTATTAAAAGTATTTTATCCTTGTCTTAAATTTGCTAGCACATATTTTTTAAGTCTGCTTCAATTAGGAACAAATGATATCCAGCTGATTCTGAGTTTAATAACTTTTCCAAGCCATATTTTGATGGCAGCGATTCGTTTGGACAATACAAAAACCCATTGGCAACTGATCAAATGTTCTCTTGGTGTTTGTTTTTATTTTAGCAAACCAAACCATTAAGAAGCTAGATGAAAAGTTCAGTAATTAGAATCAACACTGCTACCGAAAGATGGGCCACAATTTCAGTTATCTCATTGTGAAACTGAAAGAAAGTGAGTGTTGGCCAAATCTTTTGAGAAAAAGTCCAAAAAAGAAATACCCTGCCTGGCAATTGTTCTTTACCATTCTTCAAGTGATTATGGTGGCAATCCTAAGCTCCATTTAGGCCAGCATAAGACCCAGCATAAGTCCTGTGCTGACCAGGCACTTCTGCCCCACTTGTGGAGAACCTAGGCCTCTGCACAGACATGCACCATTCTTCACACACCACCATGGAAAGATATGCTATGTGAGTTAGGCCAGCCTAAATTTCTTAGGATTATGACCACAATTTTGAAGTTTCTCAAAGTATTTGTAGACTCAAGATCACAAAGCTGTGCAGGGAGACCATTCTTGTCAACATGTTCACTCTTTTGAAAAGACATTAATGAAGTCTGTCACAACTGCATTGCACCCCAACTAGCTGACTGTAATTAAATGCTTTTGACCCCATTTTCTCTCATTTAGCACAAACACAGCATAGTAACAAGTAGCAGCTGAGAGAGCCACCAAGGGAAGCAAATTCCTTCAACAATACTACCATTATGAAGTTAACAGTCCAATCCTATCTGACTTTCCAGCTCCAGAATAGTGACAGTGCAGCCCTGTGTTAAGGAAATACATGTTTCCAAACCATAAGAACATCCACTATGGGATGCACAACTGCACCAAGACTAGAAAACTGGATAGGATTGGGCTCTATAGAGTTAAATTAGAAGATAACGTGATTATTTTAAAACAAAGGAATATCCATTGATAGATTTCCTTCTCACTGAGTATTATTATTATTCACAGTATTTAAATACCACTTTTCAACAAAATTTCCCAAAGTGGTTCACAGAGAAAAATCAAATAATCAAATACCAGTAACTTATGGAGGTAAAAGATGGGTTCTGATGTTATTCCTTTTTATATTGGATGCAAAAATGGCTTGTGTATAAATAGAAAATGACAAATTCTTCCTGAAGTTGTACAGTTAAAATAACATTTAGATATGAAAAAAATAAAATAATTCCAACTTTAACAGCATCTCAGCTGGCTTTATATACTGAATAAGAATAACCTACATATAACAAGGCTCAATAGCAAACACCTGTATGTGGAATGGTGAAGTAAACAATTTCAATTTCTTGCCTCTTCAGACCCTGACCTAGAATCCTAGAAAGCTGCTGTCAGCCAGTAGGAAAAACTGGACCAACGTTCTGACTTTACAGTATGTAAAACAGCATCTATTTTTCCAGAGAAACATTTGTTTAACTGGGTGCTGAGGCTAATTTTATCATTTACATATATGGTTTTACTCCTTCCCTTTTGTGAGTCATCAGAAGTTCAGAACAAGCTGCATATTATTGTCTGCTTTCTTCAGAGATGAAATTATCATTGTCTGCATGTTTGTGAAAAACATATGTTTACAGATTGAAAGGTTAAGAAATAATGGCAGAGAAACAGACTTAGTGGCGCTTATAAGCATTCAGTTTTTCATTTACCCTCATAACTGCGATGATTTTTCATCTACAACTTTGCTCATTCCTGGTGCTATAGAAAGCTGTAAATGTAGCAGCAACTCAGTTAGGAGCAGAATCCTAACCATGTCTACTCAAAAGTAAGCCCTTTTGTGTTCAATGGGTCTTACTCCCAGAAAACTGTCCTTAGGATTGCAACCATAGTCTTTGGAATAAAAAAATTACCCTGCAACTGAATCAACCTCTAACACAATGGAACGCAAACTGAGGGCTTACAAACACCAACACCCAGCTCATGCAACGATGTCTCATTCCTTTTAAAGGGCATGGGCAGAGGCAGGGGAAAGTAAAGTAGCGACACAATTCCTAGGATCTCACCACTATGGGAAAAAGGTGAGCTATGTTTGGACTCAACTTAGGTGCTGCCAGAATCCAGGGTGTGTTGGGAGTCCCGTAGAACACTTGCAGGGCTCCCCACAGCTTCTAAACAGTGAAAATCAAAATTTGAAGTTCCACTTTCAGTATAAACTTGATCAAGCTTTTACTGTTAAAAAGGTGTAGGGAGCTCTGCAAGAACTCTGTGGAAATCCCTACACACCATGTACTCTGGCAGCACTGGGTCTTAATATTGCTCCCCTTTCCCCCATAGGGGGGCAATCCTGGGGATTGTGTTGCTGCCCTTGCCCCTTCCCCACAAGGACTTAGGAAGTTTAGATTTAGATAAGGGAGATATAGATAAGGTAGAATATTGGAGGTATTGCTTTCATAGGAAATTTTCCTGGGAGTAAGACTGATTGAACTCAGTGGGGCTTACTACTGAGTAGACATGCTTAGGTTTGTGCTCATAGTTTATTAGCATAAAAGTAGTACAGTGGTGCCTAACATAAAGAGCTTAATTCGTTCCAGAAGCATGCTCTTTAAGTGAAACGCTCTTTAGGTGAAGCAGATTTTCCCATAGGAAATAATGGAAACTCAAGATGATTGGTTCCAGAACCCCCAAAATATTCATATAAAAATATTAACTGCAAGTAAAAATGATAACAAAAAACTGCAATTGAATTCAAAACATGCATTCAATGTGCATGATCCTATGAAGTCTACTTAGGCTGCAATCCTAAAGACACTTTCCTGGGTGTAAGCCCCATTTAACACAATGGGGCTTACTTCTGCGTAGACGCAGAAGGTTGAGGCTGCAATCAAAGATACTTTCCTGGGTGTAAGCCCCATTTGACACAATGGGGCTTACTTCTGCGTAGACGCAGAAGGTTGAGGCTGCAATCAAAGATACTTTCCTGGGAGTAAGCCCCATTTAACACAATGGGACTTACTTCTGCGTAGATATGGTGAGAAGACTGCAATCAAAGACACTTTCCTGGGAGGCTTACCTGGGCTGCTGCTGGAGGTTCAAGTGGTTGGTGGGGGCACTTGGGGGCAGTTAGGGGCAGCTGCCTCTGGCACCTCCAGGCAACTGCGCCCAAGTTGGGGACAGTTAGAGGCAGCAGTGCCGGCCAGCAGCCCTTTTAAAGAGCCTCGATGCGGAGCATCAGGACTGCATAGCACACGTGCCCATAGTGCGCTTGCTTATTAAGTGAAGCAGAACTTGTTATGTGAAGCAAGATTTCTTGGAAATTTATACATGTTATGTGAAACGCTTGTTAAGCGAGGTACCACTGTACGTCATTAGAATTTTTGGTTTAGTTTGTTATTTTATGTAGTTTTCTTTTTTATAAATGAAATAAAAACATATTTTAAAAGAGAGGTATCATCTTCCGAGAGGCTATAGGTAGACCACAAGAATCCTGAAGCTAAGGGCTAATTGACCTATTAAAGAGAATCTATTGTACAACCAAGTTTTTCCTGGACTGCATAACAGGCTCTGAATCAACAGCTTCTAATCCTTTCCATCTCATTGCACACTGCCAAGGCACACCATTCATTTTCCGGCAGTTGACAAGGCACCAGTATTGCTGGTAAAGGGCTCACATCACTAAATGGCCCTACTAATAAATGCAGTACACCTAATGATTATTCAAGGCACACTAATGTCCCATGGCACACTGATTGAAAAGTGCTGTGGTAGATGGAAAATAAAATGTTTGAAAGCTCCCCAAGCTTAAAAAATTTTTTTTCCACACACATACAAAATAAACATGAGCAGATAAAGGTTCTGCCCAGGCTTCTCCCAAACAAGGTACCTGTAAGGATTTCCACCCCTATTCTGAGGTGAACATTCAAACATGAACTTTTCCCACACAGACACACATTCGCAACCTCATATACAGTAGTATAGTCCAGGAAAGCTTATCTCCTTGATTTTGCATGCATCTTCCTGTTTCCATGTCACATAATACCTAAGGTTTCCTGAGTCAAGTGCATTTGTTTAAACCTTGCAATAATGTAATAATTATATTAAATGTAATCAACGTCCAAGAAAAAGAAACAAAGTGTGAATTCTGACTTACCCCCAAATCCAGAGTAACTACAGGAGCACGTAAGAGACTTTATGTGCACCTGTAGTTACCGCACCCGCTAATGAAAACCTATGGGAAATTCATATTGGAATCCAGAGTAAGTTGTTCTTACACCAGAGCAAGGACTACCCATAGTTACTCTGGATTTTGCCCATATTTATTTATGTGCATGCAAGTGAAACGAAGTGCTTACAGGCCTAAAAATGTGAGACCTGCCTACACCAAGAGTATCAAAAGATGCAGCATTTTACCAGGCTGGGGACACTAGATAAAAAAAATCATTAATGTTTCAGCTTCCTTTATAAACATTTTTTTTTCAGCCTTCGCATTTGCAAAGAAAACCTTGTAAACCTGAACTTGTCCTGTGGTCAAAAAAATGATGAAAAAACCAGGAGGCAAATAAAATGAACTTTAATTTTTATCTATATATATCTAAAGCTGAAAAGTCACTGACCCGCTCGCTGATTCACTGACTCATTGACTCATCAACACCCAGCCAAAATTGCTAGGCCTAGAAGCACAAAATTTGGGATGAAAAGGGGTGCAACACCATTTTTCTCCCTAAATTTTACATTGAAGAATCCCTGACTGAGTGGTGCTCTGCCCCAACTCCTAGACCAAGAAGCATGAAATTTGGGGAGTGTATTCCTTCTGTGAGGGGAGCACCCACCAAGAACTGATTTCTAGAAATTTAACCCCTAAAGGTCTGAAAAGGGGTGCAACACATTTTCTGCCTATACATAACATTGACGACAGACTGATCAAAATTCAGTAGATATACTGGGAGGGAGGGTGCACATGGGGGGTGGTGTGCATGAGGGATTGCTGCACATGGGGGGATGGTGCATATAGGGTGAATGTGCATGAAGAGGTGTGCATCTGGGGGTGGTGTGCTTGAGGGGTTGATGCTCATGGGGGTAGTGTGCATGGGAAGCTGGTGCGCATGGGGGGTTGGTGCACATGGGGGTGAATGCACATCTGTGGCTGGTGTGCATGGGGGGGTTGGTGCACATGTGGGGGGTTGGTGGGCATGCAGGTTAGTGTGCATGGGCATGGTGTACATGGGGGATTAATGTGCAGTGTGGAGTTGATGCGCAGTGTGGAGTTAATGCACATGGGAAATGTTGCGCATGGGAAGGTAGATGCTCATGGGGGATAGCTGTGCAGTGGGTGTTCAGGGGTAATTTTACTCCTGCAAAGTGGGTACGTTTTCACTATTTATAAAATGGAGGATGTGGGAGCCATTTTCATTATTTTTATGAGACAAACTAAAATCTTGGAATGTAACAATAGCAAATGTCAAGGTTAACTAAGCTGTCTAGTTGTAGGAGGCTCTGGTTCTGACTAGCCTCACTCACAACAGTAGTGAATTTCCTCATTGTTCCTAGTTAACTATGGGAAGTTAACTTCCTGGTTAAATATAAGAAGATGAATTATTATTTTATTACCACCAAAATTAATAGGATTTATATACTCCTTTCAACTAAGGGCTCCCAAAGTGGCTCACAGAGAAAATAAAATATCTAATAGCTCCCTGTCCCAAAAGGGATCACAATCTAAGAAGACACCAACATCAGTAGACAACCACTAAAAATACACTGCTGGGGTAAGGAGGGACAATTATTCTCCCCTTGCTAAAGAGGAACACCCACTTGACAAAGTGTATCTTACTCAGTTATCAGGAAATTGTACTTTATCCATACTTGTTGCAGCTATTAATTTAGTATCAGGATAAATTTAATTCTGCCATGCTCTCTTTATAGTAAGGACATAAGATTTTCTTGTCAAGTCAAATGTACAATATAGTTCTCTAATTAAAAGTATATTATTTGTAATACATTTTCTAATATTCTATATCAAATTTTATGCAGAGTAGATTTTCAATTCCAAAATGCAAGTTTTATCTACCAAGAGTCACCTGATAATGTTAACAGTCTATATTACTTATAGGCTAACTAAGCTACAAAATCCACAAGTGTCAGGATCTGAAATCAGTATCATCTGGAGATAAAATTCCTGTTAAACCACAACTTCTGTAAGTGCCACAAACACTGAGCAAGATCAAAACTCATCTACTAAGTGAGCCTTAAGACTCAAGTGAGCCTGTGAACCTTAAGACACGCACACACTGGAATTTACAAAGTTTGTCACCCATGTGGTGTATTCTGACAGCAGGCCAGCATAAAATGCAAGTGATGCACCTCCCAAGGGGTGCTGTCACTTCAATATTATGTAAGCATGCTACCATGAGGGAAGTGACAATCAATTAGATAGATAGATACAAACAAGCAGTGTTTTTCCCCCCTAGCAATAAAGGTAGTGGTGCTCACCATGAAAATGTTATTTGTAATTATAGGCATGTCTACTTGGGGGCCACAGAGGCCCTGGTACTGAGTACTGGTTGAGTACCCCCTCACAAAGACTCCTGGATACAAGTAAAAGAGGTGCAAGTCTAGCAGTCTTTTTTAAAAGTAAAGGTGTCCCCCACAGGTTATACTGCTAGTTGTGACCGACTGTAGGGTGTGGTGCTCATTTCCGTTTCTAAGCCTAGAGCTTGCATTGTCCAAAGACACTTCCATGGTCATCAGACTGGTATGACTGCCGAAGGTGCACAGAATGCTGTTTTTTAGTTCCACTAAAAAAGAGGCAATGAAATTAAATTGGAAGGAGTGGGGAAATTCCTTCTTAAACACCACTGAACCACCATGATTCCACCATAACAACGGAACTCAGAAACACCTCTCTGTTAATCAGAGTTTAAGAGCAGCATGTTACATAAAGCAGGGCATATTTTAAATTTAGCTTGTATGTGCAGCGGCTTTTTGAATTTACACTAGCATACTGGTTTATACCCTTGAGCCTCTTGATGTGTTTAAACACTCTGTCAAGAATACATTAGTGTCTTGCAGACATATAATACCATTCTCCCCAAAAGAGAGGGTCAAAAATATGTCACCTACCTTATCTTATTTAATGCTTCTAAAATAAGCTAATTTAATAGGCATTTGTTTAACATGTCCTCCTATTTCACTAATGCACTGCGAGAAAGAAAAATTCCACTCCAACTATTTTTGGGAGATTTTCTGGCTGTTATCTGAGCAATGGATGTGCTGTATGCAATCATCGGAGTCTTCAACTCTGAAATTACACCCAGGATAAACGACAGACTCTGCTTTAATGCCAATTGGAGGCGGATGATGATTGATCAGAAGAAAGCAGAACTATGTACCAAATCAGACATATAAAAACAGCCGTCTCCCCCTTCCTCATATTAAACCACATATTTAAAAGCTAAGGAACTTTCACAATTGACTTAACCATTAGATGTTCCCAAATTAACAGCATTTCTCCCATCCAAGTCTCTGCATTTTATCTTCTTTATTCTTTCAAATCCTGAAATTGCTTGGATAAGAGTGAAAGAGGCTGCTTTTTCCCCCTTTTTAATACATACATTTCCAAGAGCAGCCTGAACTTTTAGGGGAAATTGAAGAGGCTTTCTGTCAAGTACAGCTAAATCCTGCCTTTCTATATCAAAACCCCTTGCAAGAAAATTACTGTGCAGATGATAAGGCTGAAAGATATAATAAAAAGTGACTCTACTCAATTTACACTGCAATATTGGTATGACTGAATATTTTTCATTCAGGTGACTGATAAAATCGCTAAACCGTATTGCAGATAAATAAAGGAGGCTTCTGTCAAGAATAAACACCATTAATCATGAAGTCTCACCCTCAAGAGTCACTGTGCTATGCATCTGCACAAATATACCTTTGCAAGTAGCATGCAACCACTTGCTCCTTTCTCCTTATTTGCTTCAGGAATGTGCAAACCTGTCTATTTCTCTGAATATCTGCCTTCTCACATGCAGTATTTGCATGCTTGGAATTCACAATATATCGATCATGCAACAGAGACTGAAAATCACGTATATCCTATGTGTATCATAAAAAGGTTAACTTGTCCCCCACAGGTTGTACTGCTAGTTGTGACCGACTTTAGGATGTGGTGCTCATCCCTGTTTCAAAGCCTTTAAAGCCAGCATTGTCCAAGGACGCTTCCATGGTCATAGCATGACTAACACATGGAATGCTGTTTTTACCTTCCCACTGAAGTGGTTCCTATTAATCTACTTGCATTTACATGCTTTCAAACTGCTAGATTGGCAGGAGCTGGGCTAAGGAAGGGCGTTCACACTATCTTGTAGGACCTGGGTCCCAAACCTGCCTTGTCACTTAACAGGCACAGTGTCCTGACCATCTGTGCGACTATCCCTTTTATGTACATCATGCTTTCCATTAAAAAAGAAAGACTATGAAGCTGAACTGCTGCAACATTTTTCATGTAGATTATTATTTGCAACTGGCTTAATTGCGCATACATTTGCAAATGTATTCACCTTTTTTACTTCACTTTTTCTAACAGATTAATAATAATTAGGATCTATTTGGAACATGTATCTGTAATAGTGACTCTATGACTATCAGTGACTGGCAGCCCAATTTGGAGCAACTAATCTGTCCACATAAGAGCTCTTAGGTTGCCCTATCTAACACTAGGATGGAGCAACTGCAAGATGCTCCAGCCCAGTTACTCTGGAAGAGGCTTAGGGCAGAGCAAGGCAAGAGAGGTGGACTTGCTCTGCCCTAACTGGGGCAGCCTAAGCAGCTCAGGAGAGGCAAGTTGAGGGCATGTTTAGCATTGCCTAGGGCAGAGCAGTTACTCTGTATCCTGATACAGTTACTCTGTATCCTGATTCCAAGGCAGAAATGCCTCTTCCAGTTCCTCAGAGATATACCACCTCAGGAGCAGGTATAGTAATGAGTAGACCCATAGGGGTCCATGATAAGGCCCGAGTAAGAATGGCAGTGTTGACCAAAAATCTGAGTTCTTGGCCATCCTAGCTGCAACCCCTGCCTCTCAACCTCAGGATATGGAACAAACTACGGCTGCCCACAAATCTCAGGATACAGCAGGCCACTCCAAGAAGCCCCTTGTATTCACTGTACAATGTACTGGCATCTCATCAGGGACTCCTTATAAGGCAGGCACCCAGTGGCGTCACCAGACTGGTGCGGCTGGTGTGGGCTGCATGGGTGATGCGCTCCGTATGGGGTGATGTGCTGGAGGAGTTTGACTGTCCTTTGGCAGGCCCCGGGCGTCAAGACTTTGGTAGGCACCACAGCTGTTCCTTGTTCAGTGTGATCTGAGGGGTGTCTCCTCAGGAGCAAATCTTCCCCTTGTGTCAATTACTTAGCATGCTCTGGAGCAGTTAGGGCAGCCCAGGCTTCCTGACTCTCTGGATTCAGCATAACTTTCTGCTCTGCATACAGAATAGTTAGGAGAGAGCAGTTAGGGCACAGCAGGCTGAATTTGCTCTGGATTGTGTCCATAGCTGCTTTTTCCTCTATTCTCCAAGAAAGTTATCTTTTTATATCTTTCTCTACTTTGCATGTTCAATACAGTTTAAAATAAATTCCATTATCTCTATAAGCTTATATATCAACTGTCATTAGAGCTGCAATCCTAATCACACTTTCCTGGAAGTAAGTACTATTGAATACAATGGGACTTTCTTCTGAGTAGACAAGTTTAGGATTGCAGTTAGTCTCATTTTACCATGTTAGATGCCAACGTAAGTTTTTTAAGAACTATGAAAATATTACATTGAGATGTATAGTTCTTTGTAAACCGCTTTGTGAACTTTTTAGTTGAAAAGCGGTATATAAACATTGTAGACAGATAGTTGAGAGGGCAAGTGAAGCTCCTGGACTTTCCTTACAGTAGAAGTGCTGATGTCATATGCAGAATAATTGAGTACTGCCTTTGATACTTTGTTTTTTCCAAAGGACTTTGATAATAAGGGTCAGCAAAAGGTAAAATCAAAAACTTTTAGGCTGATGTTAATGGTTACATTCTTCTATTTTCCAACAGTTGCTTAAGAAACTATATGTAGCTTGTGTTATATTAAAGCCTACAATCCTACACGAATTTATCTGAGAATAAATCCTATTGAATAGAATGGACCTTGCTTTTGAGTAAGTATGATTAGCACTCTAATGTACAGTGGTCCGGGTTGGATTTAGGTTTGATGAGGCCCTAAGTTGTTGAAGGTAATGGGGCTCTTTATAAGTCCAGCTGTCCTTTGTCAACAAAAATTGTCACTGTTTTTTGTGTTGAATATACAGTGGTACCTCTCATAACAAGCGCCTCACATAACAAGCGTTTCACATAACAAGTATAAATTTCCAAGAAATCTTGCTTGACATAACAAGTTCCACTTCACTTAACAAGCAAGCACGCTATGGACATGCGTGCTATGCAATCCTGACACTCCATGTGGAGGCTCTTTAAAAGGGCTGCCGGCCAGCACTGCTGCTTCTAACTGCCCCAACGGGGGGCAGCGATTGCCTAGGAGTGCCAGAGGCAGCAGCCCCTAACTGCCCCCAAGTGACCCCACCAGCCACCTTGAACCTCCAGAAGCAGCCCAGGTAAGCTTCCTAGGAAAGCATCTTTGATTGCCGCCTCCTAACCATGTCTACTCAGAAGTAAGCCCCATTGTGTTAAATGGGTCTTACTCCCAGGAAAGTGCCTTTAGCATTGCAGCCAAAGTAGACTTCATAGGATCATGCACACTGAATGCATGTTTTGAATTCAGTTCCAGTGTTTTGTCATCATTTTTATATACAGTTAATATTTTTAAATGAATATTTTGGGGATTGTGGAACCAATCATCTGAGTTTCCATTATTTCCTATGGGAAAATCTGCTTCACTTAAAGAGTGTTTCACTTAAAGAGCATGCCTCCGGAATGAATTAAGCTCTTCATGTGAGGCACCACAGTATGCTATATGCTGTATGGTAATTTATGGACCTAATAGGTATCTAAAACACTGTTGGTGTATGTAGGATTTATTTTGCTTCTAATCTTACATTTTGGAAATGTATATCCACTTTTTTACTTTGAATTTTTGGGGGCCCCAAGAGAGTGGGTGCCTAAGCTATAGCTTGTAAGCTTATATATAAATCCGACACTGATAGTGGTATCTTGTAAGACAAATAACTTGTAAGAACGCTTAGTAAGACAAACTAAAATTCCTAAGGAATTCTGCCTTGTGAGACAAACAGTGCCTTGTAAGACAGTTTTACAACGAAATTTTGTTGTAAAATGAACAAATTGATGGATCTGCACTGTGAGCAACAGCAAGAGGGTATGGAGGAGAACTCATCTGCAGAGGAGGAGGAGAATAAGCAGGAGGAATCCCTCAAATCAAATGAGATTAAGGACATTTGTAAACATTGGGAAATTGCAAAATTTTGTAGAAAGGCACCACCCAAATAAGTCTGTAGCAGTGTGAGCGATGAATCTGTTTAATGACAATGCAAAGTCAGATTTCCATGAAATCCTCAAAAGGAGACAAAAGCAAGTGTCATTAGATAGGTTAAGACAACAGTGAGTCTTTTTAGTGAAAATTACTCATCCTAGGCCATAAAGGTTTTTTCTTTTTCCTAATGGTCGGTTGTATATAAAAATGTGAAAACCAGGCCAACACAGTGTAGATTACAAGTCTTGATTCATCTCAAAGTGACTTGTGGATAAGCCCACATCAGACATTCTAGAAAAGTGGACTGGCTTTTGGTTTTCATGTGGTCACAAAAAGAAATAAGTGCATGGTAGCTAGGGGATTGAAGAATCTACCAGCTTTGAAATCAGGGTTTTCAGAGATCTCTGCCCCAAACTGACAGGCCTAAAATCTCTGTATAATAGACTTATAAAAAAGAAAAAAAGATTGTGCTGATCAGCCCTCAACCAATTCTTAGAACAAATGATGGATCAAGTAATAGACATGCTATTAAAATGCAGTGAAGTAGAGCCTCATACACTAATGAGGTTAAAAAATGTACTTAGGTCTTCATGTTTTAAGGCACTTAACAAGCAGTTTACTTCCTTGGCACAGACCAATAGTGAGTTGGAACTGTGGCCTAATCACGCAGGCAGGAACCAAATCGACTGGAAGAATTAGGAGACCTGCAAGCCCCAGAGGAATGCAATTCATGTGGAAAAGCAGTTGCTGGAATGAGCTCAGGGAACCGCGTGGGAAGAAAACAAAATAAACAGTTTGACAAAGAAAACAAAGCCTATGGAAGAAGGGCTTTTCCAGCACATGAGCACACTGAAACTTCAGTGGGTACCATGACAAAAACTTCATCAAAGGTGACCCCTTTGGAAGCAAATACTCCAGCTAAAGTTAGGCTGGATCAAAAATCGCCACAATACACCTCCCCATGTGCTATTTTTAAAAACTTGATTTTAAAAAACTGAGCGCACAAGAGACAAATGTAATACTAATCTAACAATGACCCATTGTTATGCTAGAAGGAGTTGAAGTTACATTGTGATAATTATTTATGATGTCTCTTTTCTCTGTCCTTCATAGATCACAGAAAAAGGATGAAATGACATATTTAGGAACCACCCCATTGTTCATGCCAGGAGGCAAAAAGTAAAAAAAAAGTATGGATGGAGACGTACTTAAATTTTTTTCAAATTTTATTTTTCCATCAAGGAAAAAGTGCAAAAAGGGATGTTATTTTATTCTAAGAGCACATTTAAAATAAATTATATTATACTGTATTAGGACAGTGATATAGGTGGTATAGTGTCTGCACATATTGTTGTAGTCATTACAGAGTCAACCAGAAAGCAATATTATGTGTTTTTATTTTGTTATCACAAAATAAATCACACCTCTAGTTACAACAACTGTAAACTAAATCTCAGCTTCCCCAGGCAAAAATTTTGAAAGTATCTAATGTAATCATTTAACACAGAGATAAGGAATATCAACTATACCTCACTGTTGCCAATACAGGATTATTTCCCACTTTACATGGGAACAGATGCTCTATAAGACCTACAAAAAGAACTATAGCATGCTGAATCTAGCTTAACAATAATTCCTCAGGTGATACATTACAATGTCTGACAATTAAATTCAAAGAAGGTTAACCTACAAAACACCAATGAGACTCTACATACATAGCTCTATACCAAGAATTTTTGCTTTAGTTTCATTAATGAATCATTCTGATCACTTTATGGAATTTTAGGTTGCGTTGGTTTCCTGTTTTTGCTTGCAGGATTAACCATGCTTAATAAAAGCATCATCATCCCCTTTCACTAGATCACTGATCATTATGAAACTGTATTAGCTAACCACTGAGAATGCCAAACTTTATTATTTCAACAAGTTTGAGCCTCTCCACTAGCCTTACGTATTTCTACTAGCAAAGAAATCATTCTTTATCCTGGCTAGCTGCCTACAAAGGTTCTCGGGTTACCCTGCATGCTCACAATTCTCAATGTCTGCTTTGTGATTCCAGCATATTTTCAATATTTTTTTTTAAACCATTCCATTTTAAACACCTAAAATCAGTCGTGTTTGCAATGTTAAGCAACAGCCCTCAGGGACTTCTGTTTTAATTACAATTTTACATGCTGTAACGTGAGCTGGCAAATTAAAAGAAAATAAATGGGAATGGGTGCCAGTAATTTTTTAGTCATGTTCATTTCTTGGAATATAAAACATATCACTGATTGTAGGTTTCCAACCAAGATTCTGTGAATGTGAGGAAGGCACTTGTTAAAGATATTGACAGATTAATCACTGTCCTTAAAAACTGCCAATAATGTTCATTATCCAGCCTACTTTCCATTTCTTCATTGGAAATACAGAACTAATATGTCGTACCACACTACAGGATTAGTGACTGTGTCGATTATCAGCAGGTTCCCCATTAAATGTTATTATGTAGACAGAAAATATTCATAGTTGTTTTTTTTTTAAAAATCCCTTGGATTTCCTTGGATCACTGGAACAAGCCACAATTTTCAGTTCAAGCCTCAGTTTGCACTTTTCACAGATCAACTCACACTGCTGTCATGAACCCACTCACCTAAGGGTCTTTGACCACATTCAATGTTAGGACTGCAGCCTCAATCATTCAATATATGGAATTTATCATAAAATTGAAATGAAATTGAAAATTCATTAAATAATTAAAATTTGTTAAGTTGATATGTATGTTTTTCTGTCTCTTAAGGATGCACTGAAGAGCTGGAAGGAAACCTTAGGATACAAGTCACTTATCATATCTTATTAGTTTAGTCGTTCAGTTCTGTCCAACTCTTCATGACCCCATGGACTTCATGACCCCATGGACTAGCACGCCAGGCTAACCTATACTCTACCAGCTTCCAAAGTCCTCCAAATTCATGTTGATTGCCTCAGTGACACTATCTAACCACCTCATCCTCTACCATCCCCTTCTCTTTTTTCCCAGCATCAGGGTCTTTTCTAAGGAGTCCTCCCTTCTCATGATGTGGACAAAATATTTGAGCTTCAGCTTCAGTATTTGTCCTTCCAGTAATGAGTCAGGGTTGATTTCCTGGAGGATGGATTGATTTGATCTTGTTGAAATCTAAGGGATTCTGTCACAGCTTCCATTTCTTCCTCTTCTATTTACCACAAATTGATGGGAGCAGATGTTTAGTTTTAAGCCACATTTTGCATTCTTTCTTCTTTCACCCTTTTCACATTTTCTTCTTTCACCCTTATCAAGAGGATACTTGCTTCCTCCTCATTTTCTGCCATTAGAGTGATATCATCTACGTATCTGCGGTTATTGATATTTCTCCCAGTAATCTTAATTCCAATTTGTGATTCATTCAGCCCAGCCTTTCTCATGATGTACTCTCCAAATAAATTAAATAAACAAAGTGACAATATACAGTCTTGTCACACTCCTTTCCCAATTTTAAAACACTCAGTTGTTCCATATTTGGTTCTGACTGTTGCTTT
Source organism: Cryptoblepharus egeriae (assembly GCA_030015325.1). Lineage (NCBI taxonomy): Eukaryota > Metazoa > Chordata > Lepidosauria > Squamata > Scincidae > Cryptoblepharus > Cryptoblepharus egeriae. The sequence goes on from JAREYC010000004.1 coordinate 52,098,172, forward strand.
TTGGCACATACAAGTTTCTCAGGAGACCGATAAGATGATCTGGTACTCCCATCTCTTTAAGAACTTGCCACAATTTGTTGTGATACACATAATCAAAGGTTTTTGTCAATCATGTATTATACAATATGACAGGATAATAAGATAAAAGCTATTGTATTTAGAGTATTTAAACACAAACAACAAAGACACACATAAATGGAATTCAGAAAAGAAACCAACTGTGGTTTCTGTTTTCCTCCCATATCTGTGATGCTTCAGATTTGAAAAGGAGGTAGGCAATTGAAGGACTGGTGAGGCAGAGCCTGAGGAGGAAAGTCAACCCGGATGGAAATTTTCACTTTTGCTGCAGGTTCAAGACAGGGTTAGGATTAGCTGCTGGGAAGACCCCAGGAAAAAAGAGTAGGAATGCAAAGAGTTTGTTGTACTTTCTCTCTCCCGATCCAGAAGCAGGAGCTCTGACTGGCCTTTTTGTAGCACTTTGCAAAGCCAAGTAGGGATCCAGACTCAGCTTAGTCTCAGCCTGCAGAGCCAGGCCAATTCAGTAGACATTTGATTGTTGCAACCCATGTCCGTATAAATTGTTTTCCCTCACCTTTAAAACTTTTTGGTTCCAAATCTCTGTCTGTGGATTTTCAACCTCCCTCCTCTACAGCTATTCCTGGCAGAGCGAGAGTATTTTGATAATCCCCCACAGCTTTCTTGGGGAGAGGTTTTACACAGGGAAGTCATCTAGGAATCAGTTTGGGAGGGTGACAGCAGATGAGATCTACCACGTTTGGTCCCACCAAGCTGGAGAGGGGACAGTTTGGAAGAGTGAGTGATGCAAAGGGAATGAGAGCTTCACATTAGGAATCACTGCCCTTGAGTGGAGGGTAGTTTCGGGGCGTCTTTTTCCTATATCGTGACAAATGGTATAACATATCGTGACATATGTGTTTGTGTATGAAATAACATCTGTATGTGCAATATGCACATTTAAACTCAATAGTTTTTGCTTTTTAAAAAAGATTTATATTTAGAAAAAAACTACGTCAGCATGAGGGGAAGTTACTTACACTAAATAGAAGGGATAAGAATTTTTAAGAAGAATGATGAGAAGTCTTCATTTTACATACTAAATATGTACACATTAGTGTCACTTCCAAAGGTATGTTGATCTATTTTGCCATCTACCATTACTATACAATACAAAAAATTCACTTCAAAAAAAGTAAAAGTAAAAACCATAAATTTTAGCTCTCTTTAAAACAAGACTTAACATGAATGTAAGTATTATACTTGGAAAAAAAGAATATGTCACACTCCAGTACATCTTAGGCCACTGCAACAGGTTTGACAGCAGCCTCTATACAGCTGGCTTGCTTCTGGTTCACTGAATTTGAATACCTCAGTCAATATCTGCTCACTCGCTGAATAGTGCTGACTCCAGTACAAGGAAGAACACAGGAATTTTATCCAAGAAGCCATTTCTCACAGCCTGGACTAAAGCAGAAGTGCATATCCTTTGCAACAGATTAACAGAAAGATATAATGGATTTGAGGGTGCAAAATAATATTAGTTTGTGAAATTAAGGTACAAATTAAGCATCTCCTATCCAAAATGCTTTGAACTATAAGAATTTCAGATTTTAGATTTTTTTGAATTTTGAAATACTGTACTTGCACAAACATAATGAGATGTTAATCTCTGTTAATATCATAGTAATCTCATTTTAATGCCTTGTTTGATTTTTTTAACATGTGATAAATTTGATGTTCTAGTAGTGTTATGTTTAATTTTTTGGTATTATGTACTTGATTATGAAAGTTTTGTAACCTACCCTTGGCATTTGCTTTGGCATGGGAAAGACAAAGTATAAATCCTTAAAATAGATAGATTAGATAAGAATCTATATTCCACAATTCCAGTAGATTCTTCTACTGCCCTAATAGAAAACCCTTGATTTTTCTGGGGTTTTTTGTGTGTACCAGGCTGTGCCTCTTTGCTGTCCATTCCCCCCCAAAATCCTACTCCAAGGAAATTCCTACTTAGAGAAAAGCATGCACGGAGCTAGAGTATGCTATTCCCTGGTTTTTACAGTAGTGTCATTACATGTTATGAGCTCAAATTTAAGTTTTAACCTATTTTGCAGGTGCATTTCTAAATGAGGATTTATGAATGCCTACTTTAAGAATCCATATATACCACTGAAAGATTACTAAAGCTATACAAAACTCCCACTGAGTTTTCTAAATGATGCAATACTCTATACCTGAGCAAATGTCCACATTTCCAGTCTAGACTTTAGGCTTCCTCTTTCCTGCTTTTTTCAGACCAGATACTGGGAAAAAACTATTTGCACAGTCCCTGGGTAAAGAAAAAGCCACAATACTCTACTCAGGTGACTTACATATTGCGTGTTAATTGGCTCTTCTCCCAGCCAGCACAATGACACCCATCAAATTCAACAGGAGTATCTTTCAAGCTGTACTTAATGTCTAACATTTCTACTTTTCCCCCAAGTCTCTTTTGTTCTTTCCCCAAGGCTGGCATTTCACCATTTTCTGTGTTTAGTTCTAAAATATTTTCATGGGTGCATCCATCAAGGTCAGGGGTGTCACTAGGGCGGTGAGGCCTGCACCAGGTGAGGCACCCAGGGGAATTATATGCACTGGGGGACTGCAACAACTTCACAGTGGTGAAGCAACTTCACAATGGTGCGCACTACTCCATCATGTCATATTCAAGTGGGGTGCCCCAGGGCTCTGTCTTGGGCCTGGTTCTCTTTAATGTTTTCATCAATGACTTGGAGGAAGGGATACAGGGGAGCCTGATCAACTTTGCGGATGACACCAAGCTGGGAGGAGTAGCAAACACAACAGAAGACAGGAGAAACCTCCAGGAGGATCTGGATAAACTGGAATATTGAGCTGTAACAAATAGAATGAATTTCAACAGGGAGAAGTGCAAGGTTCTGCACTTACGCAATAAAAACCACACAGGTATAAAATGGGGGATATTTGGCTTGACAGCACAACATGTGAGCGGGACCTTGGATCTCAAGCCATGGATCACAAGCTGAACATGAGTCAGCAGTGTGATGCATCTGCGAAGAATGCAAATGCCATTTTAGGCTGCATTAAGAGGACTGTAGCTTTCAAGTCGCGAGAAGTTCTAGTTCCTCTTAATTCTGCATTGGTTAGACCTCACCTTGAGTACAATGTTCAATTCTGGGCCCTTCACTTTAAGAAAGATGCAGCCAAACTGGAGCAAGTCCAGATGAGAGTGACAAGAATGATCAGTGGGATGGAAGGGAAGCCCAACGAGAAAAGGTTGGGGGAATTCGGGATGTTTAGCCTGGAGAAGAGATGGCTGAGAGACATGATTGCCCTCTTCAGATACTTGAAGGGCTGTCATATGGAAGAAGGGGCTCATTTGTTCTTAGCTGCCTCTGAAAGCAGAACTAGAACCAATGGGTACAAACTGCTAGAAAGGAGAATCCACTTGCATATCAGAAAAAAATTCCTAACAGTGAAGGCGGTTCGGCAGTGGAACAGATTGCCAAGGGAGGTGGTGGATTTCAAGCAGAGGAGGTGGGGATCTTCAAGCAGAGGCTCGATGAGCACCTGTTGGAGATGCTCTAGGAGAATTTCCTGCTACAGGCAGGGGGTTGGACTAGATAACCTACTTGGTCCCTTCCAACTCTAGGATTCTATGATTCTAATGTTGTTGGACACCAACTGAAGAGTAGAATCCAATACAACAATCCGCAGGTTTGGGGGCAATGGCACATAACCTCACCACCACCCAGGTTGTTGTCCTGCCCACTGCAAGGAGAGGATGTGCTGGCCTCTCACACTGAGTGACACAAACCCTAGTGATGCCCCTGATAACGGTAACAAACTAAGAGCTATTCCAATTTCTTCCATACTACAAGTACCTTTTATCAGAGAGACCTGTCTTCCATGTAATACAAGAATATTCATTGCTTTCACATGAAAACATTTTTACATAGCCTGTAAGTGTCTAAGTGCAGGTATGAGTTCTGTGTTACCCTGAGGGTGTCTCTTCTGCTCCACACCTGGGAAGGTTAGGCCAGTGCACAGGCATATGCTGACCTCTCTCACCATCATGGAAAGATAGGCTAGCCTAAGTCTCAGGATTGTGGCCATAAAGCAGCAATTTTCAACCCTTTCAGTTTCATAGGACACTGACAAGATGCTAACATTTTCAAGGCACACCATCAGTTTTTAAAGGGTAGACCAAGGCTTCCTCATCCTCCTGTGCTGTCACAAGAGGCCCAAAGTGGTCATTTTGGCCCCTGCATGCGGCTTGAGTCTTATCATTTTTGGCTCCCTCGATGACCCTGCTCCCCAATGTTCCTAAAACGTACCACCTTCCAAAGTCCCATGGAATACCTGCAAACTATTTTCAGCACACCAATGTGCTGTGGCAGAAGGGCTAAAAATTGCTGGGATAAATGTTTTTCTCATTCAAGTCTCGCTGTTTTTCTTTACCTTGATTCGTCATGTTGGATACAAATTCGGCAAACCAGGTTCAAGTTCTTCCATTAAGACTATCTCCTGTACTATATGGACTAATTATGGTAAATCATTACTTCAGAGCCTAATCCTTCCATCCTTTAATCTAGTTAGAAAGATTTCTGCATTGTTGGCAGTTATCAGGGAAGAACAGCACAACAACTTTGAGGATCTTGTGTGTGAAATGTTGTTTTTGTTAGTATTTATATTAATATTTTACTAATAATATAATATATTATTAACATATAATATTATGTTTAATATTAATATTAATTACAATAACAGTATTTAAGTACTGCTTTTCAACAAAAACCTCACAAATCTGCAATTGCTGGAGTAAGATACCAGTCATATTTGGAGGCCAGGTGAGTAGAAAAGTTACAGATTTGATTATCCTCACTTTTCAAAATCCATGAGAGGATATCCGCAGTATTTACGGGGACCCCCGGAATCGCTCTGAGGCTCAGAAGGAAAGCAAGACACAGCTGGAACAAGGAGCATCTGCAGGTGGTGAGTGAGGGTAGGTAATATAGGCCTATATTCTAAAGTGAAATTAAGCCCTTTACTCCGGAGCATCTACCCTTAGAAGCCCATCTAAAAATAACCCAATTTGCATAAATTTGCATTTCCGGACTCTGGATCCAGATGGGCATCTAAGGGTTACGATGACTTTCCATAGGATAACACTTGAGGGTGATGTAACTGCGTGAACCCGTGACTGCTATGGATTTTGCCCATATTAATGGGTCCAGCATCTGTAGTAAGGTAAATTATGTATGCTGCTTCCATGGATAAAGATACTCCACCACTTACAACTTACCAAATTAAGTAAAACAGTTAAAAAAATGATTTTTGAAGCTCTTACATTTATCTTCAAAAGATAATTTGAATACTGTGAATTCCATCATAATGCACAAATTTTCTTTAGGGTTAAAAAAATACAGTAAAACTTTGTTTAAAATGGAATTTTAAATATTTAATGCTAACAGTTTTCAATCCACTCTGATGAGTGGAACTGGTTTCTACCATTACAGAAATGTAATATTTGTCCCAATCCACCTGTTAGAAACTTTGTAATCAAGACAGTCCCAACTTCCAAATAAGATATTTTGATAGTTTGTTAAGGGAGATTATTCAGAGATCTACAGCTAACAATGTTATAGTTAGAAACCAGTTCAAAAACCGAGTGACACAATTCAGTTTAAATAATAGACACATCTCCAGACATTCATGCTTTTTCTTGCTTGAACGTAATTTTCCTGTTGCAGTTACCCATACTTAATCTTAAGTAAATCCAATACATTATTTCAACAAAAAGGAGCAGGGTCTTTTCAATGTTGCCACAGTTTTATTCTGGAACTACACCTGATAGGCTACTTGGAGAGGGGGAATAGCATTGGTACCATTTCCACATACAACTCAACAAAAGCAACTCAACAAAAGCTGTTTCATAGATCGTTCTATGGCAGGTAGGCAGGCAATATATATGTACAAAACATGCATGACATGACATACATTGCATGACATGAAAAGAAGAGGAATATCACTGCCCTGTTGAGCTTTATGCAAAGCCTCCACATGTATGCACTCATGATTGTTCCTAATGCAAGAGTGCAGATATTAGGTGTGCTGTTCAATTACTGCTGTCTAAAAGGAATAGCAGAATTGCATGTTTGTGCTACTATGTTTTCTAAATTTTATGAAGTGTTTTTTTAATTGCTTTTAAAGATGAAATATTTTTATGGTTTAATTCCCAGTATCACAATTTAATTATTTAATTGTTTTAAGCTGCCTTATGGACACTGAAAGGTGGGATATAAGAAAAACTACTTTAACAGCACTCCAAAAACATTAATGTTTAGAAATTTAGAACACAAGAAACATAGAAATAGTCTTTAAATCCTGCTATTGAGGGGAAAAAAGTTCTTCCATGCAAAACTGTAAATTGGAGATGTACAATAAGAATACTAAGACATCTAAACAAGTCCTAACAAACAGGGTTCATTAACTTGAAGTGACACATTTCAGTACATATTCATAAGGGGGGTGCTATTATATGGCTGTAATTGCAGTTGTTCTAACACCTAATAAGCTATGGTTGAAAAAACAAAGGCAGGTTAATTTGTGATTTCCTCTACTCATTTGGAGGCAAATTAAGTGTCAAACAGCTAATACAGAACATATTTCATTTTATGAGATTCTAATTTAATTCTGTGCCATATCGTTGATGCCTTAATATGGGGCGGTTTATCTAAGAAGAAGAGTAATTTATAAACCTTTTTTCAATAGAATCTTTAATGATAGGATATGATAGCATAATTATAGCAGTGGCTGCTTGTCCTGGCATACACTACAACATCTGACAGCAATTCCATCATTAAGCTAAACCCTCATTTTGAAGGGTTCCTGACTCATATTTATATAATTTTGATCCAAACAGGCTAAAGAATTTTTGTCCTCTAGTAATTAAAATAACTTGCTATCATTTATCTCTCTCAATGCAATATATTAAGACAATCTATTATTGTACTGAGCTTTTGTTTAGATCAAGTAGAATCGCTAAACAGTAGAATCCCTAATTATGATCAGGTGTTTAAGAAACTTTTAAAATATTCTTTACTTTTCTAATAAGTTTTCACTAATAATACTTTTATTACCACAAAATCAGTGAGATAAGCTCATTGTGTTAACTCTTGCTTACAGTTTAAAGTCTAATGAAAGTATAAAAGTAAACTACAGGTTATACTGCTAGTTGTCACCGACTAAAAAGTGCAGTGCTCATCCCCATTTCTAGAGCCATAGAACCAGCATTGTCTCACATGTGGCTCGCACATGCACAGAACGTTGTTACCTTGCCACTAAAGTGATATCTGTTCATCTACTTGCATTTACATGCTTTCGAACTGCTAGGTTGGCAAAAGCTGGGCTAGAGAAGGGAGCTCACCCCATCTTGTAGGACGTAGGTCTCAAACCCTGGCCTGCTAGTCAAGCAGGCACAGTGTCTTAATCACTTGCACCACCAGAGACCTTCCTGGTTATGTTTGACTGTAGTCATAATAGGTACTGTATGTGGATTACATAAAGAAGTTAGTGACAAACAGCCCAATCCTATCCCCCCCAAGCAAAGCAGTTGTATTTAGTCATGCCACAGGGCAGGGGGACAGAGAGACCTTTGGATGAGTTAAGAGGAAAATATTTTTCCTATAAGCCTCCCAGTCACCAATGGTCTCCTTGGTTTATGTCAGCTCTATAACTGGTTCAAGTCAAAGGAGAGAAAGTGTGTCATTGTGCCATGTGCTAGCGGATGAGACAGCATCAGGCACAAACGATTTGTGCCAACTATCACCCCTGAAGTTTCGACACAGTCCCCTATTCTCCCCTCACCTCATTCTGCACTCCCTGGTAACAGATCTTCATCCATGGACAGTCAGGGCACAATCCTAACCAATTTAGGTCAGTTCATCTGACCCATCTTGCTTTTTCCTGTGGTGATGTGAGGAGGCCAGTGCATGTAGAGTGCCCATCTCTGGAAACTATTGGCCAAACAATTCTGAATCTTTGTAAATGAAAGTTCTGTCTGAGTCCCCCAGGGAAAAAGGAAGGAATAAATAAAGTACAGTGGCACCTCGCTTAACAAGTGCCTCACTTAACAAGCGTTTCACACAACAAGGAAAAATTTCCAAAAAATCTTGCTTCACATAACAAGTTCCGCTTCACTTAACAAGCAAGTGCACTATGGGCACGTGTGCTATGCAGCTCTGATACTCCGCATAGAGGCTCTTTAAAAGGGCTGCCGGCCAGTGCTGCTGCCTCTAACTGTCCCCAACTTGGGAGCAGTTGCCTGGAGGTGCCAGAGGCAGCTGCCCCTAACTGCTCCCACGTACCCCCACTGACCACCTTGAACCTCCAGCAGCAGCCCAGGTAAGCCTCCCAGGAAAGTGTCTTTGATTTCAGCCTCCTAACTATATCTACTCAGAAGTAAGCCCCATTGTGTTAAATGGGGCTTACTCCCAGGAAAATGTCTTTCGGATTGCAGCCTAAGTAGACTTCATAGGATAAAGTCCATGACTTGTCTATGACATGCACCTTGAATGCATGTTTTGAATTCAATTCCAGTGTTTTGTCATCATTTTTACATCCAGTAAATATTTTTATATGAATATTTTTTGGGTTGTGGAACCACTCATCTGAGTTCCCATTATTTCCTATGGGAAAATCTGCCTCATTTAAAAGGCATTTCACTTAAAGAGCATGCCTCTGGAACGAATTAAGCTCTTTATGTGAGGCACCACTGTATATTATATCGTATTGTATCGTATTGTATCAAGGCAGAACATTATGCTACAAATATCAAATGATAAGCATTCACATCACACGCTCTGCAAACACTACAGAATGCAGGCACACCCGAAAAGCAGATGTCATTGAAGTTCCAAGATAATCATTAACAATGTCCAGGACAATATTTCAAAAAGGGGATTTAACAACAAGATAATAGCTCTAAGAAATTTGGTTTCATTCAAATAATTTTGGATTCATTTAGATAATCTGAATATCTAAAAATTTTACAGAGCTGATAACACCTATAATAAAAGAACTGGGTCTTTCCTCCCCAACCCTGCACCATAAATTGCCTGACTGTCTACATACATTTGATTACAGAGCTCCAGATGGCTCTTGAGTTGCTAGTACAGTGTATGCTTTCAACAAGACCAAGAACTAAATAAAAGACAGACTATGCCTAAATAACACATGAATGTAAACCAATACCAGCAAAGACATTCTTAATTAGAAAATGAGAGTTGAAGCTTCATTCTATGCCTCTGGGATTCATTTCAACTTACAAACCTTTATTTTAAATTAGACTTTCCTGCTATACAATGTGCTATGAGTCTGAGAGAATTGGCTAAATGGAGACTTGCATTAAAAGCATACCTTTCAAGCAAGTTGAATGTTATCTTTCTTTTCATTCACACAGTCTGATAGTCTTCAGTCCACAATGATATACCATATTTACTTGAATGTAATGTGCCATACTTGAATGTAATGTTTATTCTTGGCAATTTTAATGCAAGGGTTGGATCTGACCATAGTTCTTGGCCCGCTTGTCTAGGTCATTTTGGTGTTGGGAAGATGAATGAAAATGGCCAATGCCTGCTGGAGTTTTGCTACTATTACAGTTTTTGCATTAGCAATACATTCTTTAACATAAAGCCCCAACACAGAGTCTCTTGGAGACATCCAAGATCAAAGCACTGGCACCAGCTTGACTTGATCCTCACCAGGCGCTCCAGCCTTACCAGCTTTAAGATAACAGCAAGACCTGAAATCTGGAAAAAGTGAAGGAATTTGACCAAGCACTCAAGGAAACTCTCCCAGGTCCGGCTGAGGCAAATGCTTCTGAACGATGGGAACATTTCAAGAATGTTGTTTATAATACCACCTTTTCAATTTTTGGTAAGGTGGTTAGAAAGACAGCAGATTGGTTTGAAGCCAACTCGGAGGAGCTGATGCCAGCCCTTGAGTAAAAGAGGAGAGCACTAACTGCATATGAAGCCTGTTCTAGTGAGCACAATCTACATGTCCTGCAAGCTGCTCGTAGCAAAGTCCAACAGACCGCCAGGAGATGTGCTAACAATTTTTGGCTGCAGCTTTGCTCTCAGATCCAGGTAGCTGCTGACACAGGCAACATCAAGGGAATGTACGATGGCATCAAGCAGGCCCTAGGTCCAACAGTGAGGAAATCTGCCCCCCTGAAGTCTGCTACAGGCGAGGTCATCCAGGACCGAGCACAGCAGATGGTGCACTGGGTGCAGCACTACTCTGAGCTATACTCCAGAGAAAATGTAGTAACCAAAGAAGCATTAAACAACATCGAGTGCCAGCCTGTCTTGGAAGAGCTTGACAAGTGAACCAACTTTAGAAGAAGTAAATGCGGCCCTGGATTCCCTTGCTTCTGGCAAGGCACCTGGGAAAGATAACAACACTGTTGAAATCCTGAGGTGCTGTAGGGGGACCATTCCCATTGAACTATATGAAATCTTCTGTCTCAGTTGGAGGGAAGGTGGAGTACCACAGGACATGAAGGATGCCAATATCGTCAATACTGTATTCTTATACAATACTGTATAAGAACAAAGGCTGACAGGGGTGACTGTAACAACTATCATGGCATCTCTCTTCTTAGTGTTGTAGGGAAGCTACTTGCCCGCGGTGTACTGAAGAGGCTCCAGAGAATTGAGAACTGAAGAGGCTTGCAGAGAATCTATCCTGAATCACAGTGTGGATTTCGAGCCAACAGGTCCACCAACAGGTCCACCACTGATATGGTATTTTCCCTTAGAGAGTTGCAGGAGAAATGCAGGGAACAAAGACAGCCACTTTTTGTAGCCTTCATAGATCTTACAAAGGCTTTTGATCTAGTTAGTAGAGAAGGCCTTTTAAAATCCTCCCCAAGATTGGATGCCCACCTCAGCTCCTCAACATCATCAGGTCCTTTCACGATGACATGAAGAGCACTGTAGTTTCTGATGGCTTAACATTAGATTCCTTTGACATTCGAAGTGGAGTAAAGCAGGGCTGCATCCTTCCACCAACTTTATTCGGGATCTTTTTTGCTGTCATGCTGAAACAGGCTTTTGGAAATGCAACAGAGGGAATTTATCTCTGGACCAGATCAGATGGAAAACTCTTCAATCCCTCCAGACTAAGAGCAAAGTCCAAAGTCCAGCTGAAATGCTTGCGGGAGTTCCTCTTTGCTGATGATGATGATGCTGTTACTGCTCACTCTGCCGAAGACCTCCAACTACTTATGGACCATTTTAACAAAGCCTGCCAAGACTTCGGACTAACAATCAGCTTGAAGAAAACACAAGTCATGGGTCAAGACATGGATTCACCTCCCTGTATTACAATCTCTGAACACGAGCTGGAGGTTGTGCATGACTTTGTGTACCTCAGCTCAACTATCTCCAACTCTCTCTCTTTAGATACCGAGCTGAATAAACGCATCGGTAAGCAGCTACCACGTTTTCTAGACTTACTAAGAGAGTATGGCTTAATAAGAAGCTGATGGAACATACAAAGATCCAGGTCTATAGAGCCTGCATCATGAGCACACTCTCGTACTGCAGTGAGTCTTGGCCCCTTCATGCACGGCAGGAGAGAAAGCTGAACACATTTCATATGTGCTGTCTCCGACGTATTCTTGCCATCACTTGGCATGACAAAGATTCAAATGGTGCAGTCTTGGAACGTGCTGGTATCCCTAGCATGTACATGCTTCTGAAACAGCAACGTCTACGCTGGCTTGGACATGTCGTGAGAATGGCTGATGGTCAGATTCCAAAAGACCTTCTGTATGGAGAATTAGCGCAGGGAAAGCACCCTAGAGGGAGACCACAGCTGTGATACGAGGATATCTGCAAGAGGGATCTAAAGGCCTTGGGAGTGGACATCAACAACTGGGAAACCCTGACCTCTGATTGTTCAGCATGGAGGCAAAAGACGCAGCATGGCCTTCTTCAATTCAAAGAGACACTCATTCAGCAGGCTGAGACAAAGAGGCAGTCCCAGAAACAGCAAAATCTGGGGGCTGGGCAGGGGACTGACTATATCTGCCCTCAGTGTGGAAGGGGTTGCCACCCTTGAATTGGCCTGTTCAGTCATAGAAGACGCTGATTTAGGACCTCTACTTCTGAGCATGATACCATAATCTTTTGAGACTGAAGGATGCCAATGATGATGAATGTGCCATCGAATGTAGTGTGCACCCTGTTTTTAAGGGCTAGAGTTTTTTTAAAAAAAATTCTGGCTATTACAATATTCAGCTATTTATGAAGAATTACAGTCCCCCTTTCCCTGGAAGCAAAAGGTGGGACAAGGGCAAGGGCAGCTGATTGGCTCCTAGGAGAGTTTGAGTAAAATAGAATTTGTAGGGCTGGTCAACCATTGTAGGACCTGCAAGAACACAGCCAGCCCAGGGAAAGACATCCCTGGAAAATGTGCCTGAAGTTTCCCTGAGTTCCCCACAAGTGATCCCCTGAGGAGAAAAGAGAGGGAGGAGGTGGCAGGGAGGAAGAGCAGGGGCTCAGCTTGGCTTGGCTGGGCTTGTGTCTCCTCCAGGCTTCTCCCTCCCCATCTTCCAGTCCCACTCTCTGCAGCCCCTTTTCTCCTCCTTCCTGCCCTGCTTCTCCCTGTCCCTCATGACTCTCTCCCTGACTCAGTCCTTCTCTTACAGTGCAACATGAGGCAGATTTACACAGACACTTGTCCCACTGCATTCAATAGGGCTTACTCACAGGAAAGTGTGGATGCACTGCAGCATCAGCTCCTCTCACCCTCTTCAGAAAAGGACTGAGGGCTGGAAGAGGGAGGAGAGGAGCCCAGTCACCTGCCTCTATGAAAGTGCTGAGAAGAAGCACGACTTTCCAGTGGCATAGCCGGAAGGGGTAGAGCACTCAGTCTTAGGGGGAGCTTCATCCCTTCAAAGCACTTCCAGGCAGGGTTCCACCCCCTCTGGCTATGCCACTCCAAGGGATCCACAGCTGGCTGGGCAGCCCCCAATGCCTCCCCACCACAACATCCACCACCCTCTCTCCATCCTGGCTCTGTTGCTCTATCCCCCATAGCTATGCCACTGCAAGTAAGCACAATGACAGAATGTAGGAGTCTGGGGATGGAGAGAGTGTAGCATAGCTATAGGGGGTAGAACATCCAACCCTCTCATACAGAGGCAACTTTCTCCTTTCATTCCTCTCCTCCTCTTTGTCTCAGGGGCAAGACAGTTAGCTGTGTGTCTCCCAAGGATGAACCAGTGGTCCCTGGCTTGAGCAGAGAGGCTACACAGCACAGGAGCCTATAGAGGAGCATCTTTCCTCTTCCTGCCTGTCTCCAGAGCAATGTATTCCCCCCCCCATCCCAAGGAGGATGTAATGATGCTCAGTTGGGCAATAGGGCAGCCAACCACCTTGCTCCTGAGGAAGAGCAGTGACAGGGCTCCTCTCCTGTCATGGGGGAAAAAGTGCCTGGGATGGCTGGTTCATCCTTGTCTTTTCGCCTGACTCTGGAGAAGTGCCTGGCTGTGCCTCTCCCCTCCCCTCCCCCCATCCCAAGGATGAACCAGCCATACCATGGATGGGGCAGAGAGGAGTCTGGAGAGGGAGAAAAGCATCACTCCTCCTGCCTGCCCAGTCTGTGTCAACTTTGGGATGTAGATCAGGCCTCCATCAGTCTTGAAAGACTATGTTATCGTGCTTGGCGCAGCATACGCTCCATGCAAAGCACGAAAGCCTGGGTTGGATTGTTATGGAGGATAGGCTGTTACCCAAGCAGCAGATCCCCCCTCTCCACGCCACTGAATTAGTCCAATGGAAAGGCAGAGCCAATATGATTGGATCCAGCTGGCGTCGCAGAGCTGGACTAAGGACAGGAGCTCACCCTGTCTTGTGGGGCTGACCCGGGTCTCGAACCCTGGCCTGCTGGTTAACAGGCACACCGTCTTAACCGCTTGCGCCACCCACAGGGGAAAGGGAAACAGCCAGATGCAGAACTCTGCTCTGGAAGCAGGAGAAGGAGCGAAGCTGTGATCTTTTGTTTTGCAAGACTCCACAGCTGATTGATGGTAACTACAGTGCCATTGATTGTAATGCGCACCCCTATTTTGGAGGACCATCTGGGCTGAAACGGGTGTGCATTACATTCAAGTAAATATGGTAAATAACAAAAATTGTTTCAATACGGAGTCTGACCATCTAGCCCAAGTGGGAGAAGCTTGACCTCAAGAAAAGGTCTTTTCCAGCCCTGCATCCTGAAATCTTTCAATGGAGATGCCAGAGATTGAACCCGAACTGCTATGAAATCACACTATGTTAACAGTTGGAAGGGACATTAGAAATCATCTATCCCAAGAGGGGACCATAGCAGCCTTGACATGTGCGTACCCAACTTAAAAATGTCCAGTGAATGAGCACTCAGTATTGTATGAAGCTGACTATGACAGTGCAAGAGAGCTCTAGTATAAACAAATTATGTGCTCTACCAGTAAGCCAGTGGCTCACGAACATTTTGGCTTAGGACACCATTCTGAGTATAACAATCTCTGCAAGACCGCCCCCCCAAGTGATGTCATGGCCAGAAGTGACATCAAACAACAAGTGACATCACTGTGATATACCAGAGTTCCTTCATTTCTATTAGGAGGCAAGTCCCACTGTGTTGAATGAGACTTACTCCCAGGAAAGCAGCCTGAGTGACCCATTCAATTCAGGCTTTGCTATCTGCATTAACCAATGACATGGTCCACATCAGGTTCTTCCACACCACTTCATACCTTGTACTTTCTAGGAATGATTTAATAATATGACATTGATCTGGGAATAAGAGAAGCTCCTGTAGAGATATAACACTAGAAACATGTTAATGTAAGTCTAAAGACTGACTTTTAAAAGATCCAAAGAGTAACTTATATAGCTTTACTTTACCAAAAGACTTCCTAGGTGACACTATAATCTTCAAACTCAGCAGTGGACTGAAATATCACAGCAGGCATTTATGTTTGAAAAAAATTCTTTTTAAAAAAAACCCAGATGGGCAGTAAAAACAAGACACCTTCTGGGTTCCTGGTAGACCACCATGAATTCATGGTGTGTTATGTTCTGCACTGGTAAGACCTCACCTGGAGTACTGAGTCCAGTTCTGGGCACCTCACTTTAAAAGATGCAGCCAAACTAGAACAAGTTCAGGGGAGAGCGACATGGATCTTTGAGCTGGTTGACAAGCCCAGTGAAGAAGGATTGAGAGAACTTGGTCTGTTCGGCCTGGAAAAGAGAAGACTAAGAAGATATATGATCCCACTCTTCTTACAACCTGAAGGGCAGTCATATGGAAGAGGGGACACATTTGTTCTCAACAGTCTCTGAAAGTAGAACAAGAACCAATGGCTAGAAACTGCAAGAAAAGACATCATGACTGGATATCAGGAAAACATTTCTGATGGTGCGGGCAGTTCAGCAGTGTAGTATTTAGTTTTATTTATTTATTTGATTTATATCCCACCTTTTTTCCTTAAAAAAGAAAACCAAGGTTGCTGTAGAACAATAAATCACAATTAAAACCAGATAGAAACAATAAATGATTACAATACAATTAAACTATATAAGACAACTAGCGAAATGTACCAGCATTGTGGGAGTGAAATACCCCCTGCACAACACCACCCACTGCACATCAACCCCCATGCTCAACACTCCCCATGTGCATCAACCATCCATTCGCACCAACCCCCCATTTGCATCATTCACCCATGTGCAACATTTCCCCATGCACAACATCCTCCAGTACAAAACTTCCCCTCATGTGCAACATCCACCCATGTACATCATCTGCACATGTGCATCAATCCTGAAGGCACAACATCCCCCATGCACAACGTCACGTCCATGTGCAACATCTCCCCATGCACAACATCCGCCATGTGCATCAACCCCCAATGCTCAACACCTTCCACGTGCATCATTCTCACAAGCGCATCAACCCCCATGTTCAATAATCCCTCATGTGCATCATCCCCCATGTGCTCCATATGCAATACCTCCATGTGCATCGTCCCCCATGTGCAATACCCCCATACAACATCTCTATGCGCAACCTCCCCAATGCACACCATCTCCCCATGTGCACCACCCCCATATGCACCAACCTCCCATGCACATCATCCCCTCATATGTTACCATCCCCACACATACCCACTCACCCCCTGTGCACTTTCCCTCCCAGTCAGTCTTCAGTGTTAAATATAGGACAAAAATACATTGTACCCTGTTTCAGCCCCTTAAGGGTCAAATTTCTCAACATCAGTTGCTGCTGGGTGTTGATGTAACAGAAGAAACACCTTCCCCAAATCTGTACCTCAAAGCTAGACGAACATAAGTCCAAAATAGATGATTTTCACATTATTGCCATTTTGCATTTTAAATTCAATTCCAGTGTTTTGTCATCATTTTTACATCTAGTTAATATTTTTATATGAATATTTTTAGGGTTGTGGAACCAATCGTCTGAGTTTTTATTATTTCCTATGGGAAAATCCGCTTCACATAAAGAACGTTTCATATAAGAAACATGCCTCCGGAAGGAATTAAATTTGTTATGTGAGGTACCACTGTAATCTGAAAATCATCCATTTTGGACTAATGTTCATCTGGCTCTGATATACAGAAATTTCATGCTTCTAGTCCAGGGGTTGGGGCAGAGCATCCCTCGGTCAGGGATTCTTCAATGGAAAGTATAGGGAGGAAAACACATTGTGCCTTTTATCACCCCCCTCTGGTTGGAATTTCCAAAAACCGTTCTTAGTGGGTACCTCCATCATGGGAGGAACACCCATCCCAAATTACACACTTCTAGGCCCAGCAGTTTTGGCTGGCCAATGATGAGTCAGTGAATTAGTATGTGACTTTTCAGTATAGATAAAAACCCAAGTTAAAAACAGTTAAAATAGATTGCCAAGGGAGTTAGTGGCAATCCTACCTCACTGGGGATATTCAAGCCGAGGCTCAATAAACTCCTGTTGGAGGGGCTCTATGGGATTTTGTGCTACAGGGCAGGGGGGTTGCACTAGATCAGCGTTTCTCAAAGTGGGGGTCGGGACCCCTTTGGGGGTCACCTAGAGCTTTCCTGGGGGTCACCTAAAGATCCCTGGTGCAGGGGGCCAGGGCAGGTTTGCCAGACCTCCGGCTGTAGCTGCGCATGCACTGGGGCTGACTGATAGCCTCAGGGCCCAATCCTATGCATGCCTACTCTGAAATAAATCAGGGGGGCCTTTACTCCCATGTAAATGTGGATAGGATTGCAGCCTCAGGGCCCAATCCTATGCATGCCTACTCTGAAATAAATCCCATTGCATTCAATGTGTGCATAGAACACACATTTCATTTGTAACAATGAAAATACATCCTGCATATCGGATATTTATATTACGATTCATAACAGTAGCAAAATTACAGTTATAAAGTAGCAACGAAAATAATTTTATGGGTTGGGGGTCCCCACAACATGAGGAACTTATAAAAGGGTCACGGCGTTAGGAAGACTGAGAACCACTGCACTAGATGATCTATTAGGTCCCTTTCAGCCACTGAAACTATTGACACAGTTCACTTCTTTTGTAAGGGGATTGTGATTTTGATATCTAACAAAAAAAAAACTGGGAAAATAAACCAGAGATCTTGTGTAACTTCGTAGCTAAAGGACTGGGAGCATTGGCTTGAATCTCACTTTTGTCATGAACAGGTGGCTTTAACTAAAGAATGCAATGTGCAGGCAACCAGCCTTCATGCTACAAGGAGGAGGCTGATCAAACATTAACAGGCAGCATGGCTTCCATTCATAGGAAGTGGAGAAAGGATCTGCAGATAAGGTGTGCATGTACCGGTACTTGGGATATTCTTGGGATCATACTATAAAGAAGCACAGCAAGCTTTTGCAAGCTAGTTGTGAATGCCTTCCCTTATACCTATGATTATTTACAGATAATCTTCAGTGATGTGGGCATTGGATATCTTTAAAATAAAAGCAACCTTTTGAGCCAGTTCCATTCAGACCATTCAAATGCATTTTATCATACAATTGAGTACAATCCAAATAATAGCAGATGCAAATAACTACAATGGAAAAATAAATCACAAGTTCCTGGCAGCCTCCTCCATCTGTTCCCCAACTTATAAATACTCAGTTTTTTCTTGAATGCTCTGGGAAGACTACAACACAGATTTATTGCAAACCTGCAGGCAAATTTCTTCTGAAATTACAATTTGGCTAATAAAAGACTGATCCAAAATAATTGCTGGTAAAATATTGTGTGTGTACTTGGGCATGTAGTTAAGATTGTTAATATCAATTAATTCTGCTCACAGAGGAGGACTTGTTTTGAAAGAACTCCATTTTTTCCAGCATATATGTAATTACAAAGCTGTAACTAATAGCCATGGAGAAGCAATCTGCCATCTAAACAACTTGCATTATTCTTCAAAGTATTACTTGGTCTTTTCTTCTTTTATTTCCACACTATGAATGGGGATTATTATAGATGATTAAATGTACATATCAAACTTTTTAGAAAGGACTTAACTGGCTTTGTGGCTTTAGGTTTTCATGGACTGCACAAGTTCTTCTAGGCTATGAAGTCAAGACAATAGACATTTTTATTACTGACACACGTTTGTCTGGTTACAATAAGGTAATGTTTAATTCTCTACGGCTGCAATTCAAAGACACTTTCCTGGGAGTAAGACCAATTGAACACAATGGGGCTTACTTTTGAGTAGACATGGTCAGGATTTCTCTCTAAAAAGCTTTTCCTCCTTTTTCTAATACATGCTATCACTAGTATGTTTTTATTGTAGTGTAAACTGTGTGCTATGTCACATTTGCCATTTTGTTTGTGTGACAAGCTCATCAATCAACTGATTGGGCACACATGAATGCAATAGTGGGGCCTATGAAAATCTACCAAAAATTTCATTACCTTCTATAGCAGTTGCTAGGGAAAAGCTTTTGACATTATGGGATATATTTAGCAATGAAGAATTCTAAACCTAAACCAAGGAATGAAAAAGAGGAAGGGAACAATCCAGTTCCAGTTTATCTAGAGGTGTTTCAAAGGGTTTGGTACTTTTTAATTTAGTGCTTATAGAATGACAACACAGAGAATAAATGTCATCAAAATATATAGGTAACATTTGCTTGTGGCCTATTATAAGACACACTGCTAAGGTCCTAGCATTGTTTTGCTTCAGTGAATCCAGGGACAGATAAACTCCAAGCATCTAAAGAGTAAATCATGCCATTTGGATGTACCACAAAATCTTTTCAAAAGGTATAATAGATCTTATAACCACAGCCATTCACAAATCAGTAAGTAGTTTTGGGAAGGAAAAACTTTCTACCATCCCTTTCCCACTCTCTGGTGTAAACACCCACTTTTCTTGCCTCATTTGCGTTAAGTTCAGTATTACTCCCTTGACTTAGCCATTTTCTTTTGCTTCTGCACCAATACAGTTAATGCTAACCAGTCTTCCCATTTCACAGAGGATTTGAAACCAAAGCTTAAAGAAGATTTGTAAATATAAATATATTTGCTAAATGGTAAGCATTACCTGTGTTTATTCCTGGTGCAAATGCAACATTAAGCCACAAATTAAGATAGAGAAGAGGCAAATTCAGAGAGTTAAACACAGAATTTTGCCAAGGCTGGATCCAATAGTATATCAGGTAAAAATTCAAATACACCAGAGGGCCATTTCACATGACAGGAATATGAAAACATAAGAAGAGCCTCCACTGGATCAGGCCAAAGACCCATCTAGTCCAGCTTCCTGTTATCACACAGCAGTCCACCAGATGCTTCAGGGAGCACATATGACATGCGATGATGCAAGCATGTGCATGCAAGTACTGTATGAGACCTACACATCCTATCTAGAATGTATACACAAAAGCATGTACTTACAAAATCACTGCATTTTTCTTGCATTTTTCCTTGCAAAATCACTGCAAGGAGGCTTGGATACTGCAACTACTTATT
This sequence comes from Cryptoblepharus egeriae, assembly GCA_030015325.1. Lineage (NCBI taxonomy): Eukaryota > Metazoa > Chordata > Lepidosauria > Squamata > Scincidae > Cryptoblepharus > Cryptoblepharus egeriae. The sequence goes on from JAREYC010000004.1 coordinate 52,118,276, forward strand.
ACTATCTATATGCCAGAATAGCCTCAAACTGTATGCAATGCAGGTCCCAGAAGTGATCAAAGTGATCACAAATGCACGGACATATAATTGGTACTTTCCTACATGCGATATCCATGGTTTTAATATCTCAGATGCCATCCCATTTAATAGAGGTGCATATAATATGCAAGTTATTTTCTGTTCCTTTCCAAAAACACCAACAAGACATTCAACTGACTGGCACAGCATCATTAGGTATGAGGCTAGAAATTACACTTCTGGAATCACACCTCAGTTCTGCCCTGATGACTTCGAGTCAGATTAACAAGAGGCCACTTGCCTGCTCTCTAAGTGTTGTTCCAATTTAGTCACTCTGCTCTGGCTAAATAATTTGCCGTGCAGCAACTTCTGATAATGGGCATACACAGGAAATTGGCACAAAAACAAAACAAAAGGACACTGTGCAACAGCCAACACTATTCTCATGACTATGTTTAAAGACAACAAAGCAGTTCACCATACAGTTTACAGAGTATACAAGAAAGATAAAATTAGTTGTATACCTTTCTTGTATACATGGATAAACACTGATCAGACCTAGACCTACTTGACTTTAGCAACATGACAGCATCATGTGCTCTCAAACCATGGTTCTGATCTATCACATGAGAAATATGTGCAGCTACAATACCTCACATCTCACTACTTTTATCCTGAAATAACACTTGCAGAATAGCCAATCCAGATTGTAGCTACAACATGGGCAAGAGGGGGTTGACTCCTTCTCTATCCCCTTTGTCATTTTGATGAAATGCTGAAAATGACTTTCCTTGAAACTGTTGTTTTCCTCCATCTACACTTTTCCTACACTCTGAGGTTCATGATTTTTGGTAAATAGTGTGAGGAGATTGATATGGATATCAGCCACTTCCCATCCCATCTAGTATTTGATCAAAACCAAAAGAGACGGAACTATGTTCATGAATTCCCCTATGGAATTCCCCTATGGAGAGATTGACTGGTTGTCACCTTTTCTGTTGGTAGGGCTTCTATAATAGTTTCGTAGATGTCAGTAATTCAGCAGGTGGAATTTTCACGTCACAATGTCTCTGGCTAAAGTAAAAATCACCACAAAGTGAAATTTCCTCCAAACCAAGAAAAAAAACTATATAAAGAAAGCTCCTTTCTCATTCTACAATGTTTCAGAATCAACATTCTACTCTTCCAAGCTTGCAAGGAGAACCTTATCATTTGGGAGGGCAAGGAGGCTTGGATACTGCAACTACTTATAACTATCTATATGCCTGAATAGCCTCAAACTGTATGCAATGCAGGTCCCAGAAGTGATCAAAGTGATCACAAATGCACGGACATATAATTGGTACAATCCTCGGCATGTCTACACAAAAGTAAGTCCCAATGTGTTCAATAGTACTTATTCCCAAGAAAACTGTCGTTAGGATTGCAGCCTAACTCAGACAGCTGTGAGAAAGACTTTGGCTAGTACTATGTAGTAGACCCTGTTGAGCTTGTGGAGAGTGTCACAAAACAAAACACTTTCAGAAAAGAAATGTCCAGGGAGAAGCTGTTTGTATTTTGCACATATGCTTCCTAGAATTCCATTTGTGCAAATAACACTAAACAAGTTCAGAGAAAAGAGAACCATGAGTATACAAGAGAATAAAATCACTCATTATCTTCAACTATTTTTCATAATAGTATTTCGTAGTTTTTGTTTCACATGCCAGCAAAGGATGGCTGCTTTTGAACACATACAAAGTAGCTCATTCCCTCATCACAAGCAACCACACATATCTGGAGTAATATGAAGACTGCTTTTAGATAGCTCCAACAGTTGCAGGAAAATCTTTTAGATAAGTCTGTGGGCAAACCAAAGCATGATGTTGCCACAAGAGTGCAACAAGGAGTTACATACGATGTACAGTGGCTTTCACTGATCTTCTTCATCTCATACCACAAGCTGCTGTTGAGTGTCGCAATGATAATACTTACACATGTAGCGGAGGAATGGGAGATGGTTCATAATGATAACGCCCCTCATGATGTCTTGCATCTATTGGAACAGGAGGGTGGAATGCTGGGAAAAGGTGAGGCGGATCTGGAAAAAAAATGGTTCCAAATGTCATTGTTATTCTAATTCTTAGCAGTGTCTTAAACGAAGATTCATCAAGGCTGTGCATGAATTCTGTGCTTAAAAAATATTACAATTCTGCACCCAGGCAGTTTAAATGCTATGTCAAGAAAATCTGGATTTTGCAAGCTCTATGAATAATTCAGACTGAACAAATGTGCATCATTTCTCTTGTTTTGCATAATACATTCTGCATTTAAAAAATCATTTTGCATTAATACTGGTTTTGCTAGTCATAGGGAGGAGTTAAGCAGGCCAATGAATCTATTCCCCATCCTTAAAAAAAATCACAAGAAATCTTCAGTCACCCCTCCTATGGATTCCCAGGTTTCTGCAAGCACTGAACGTGTTACCCTCCCTACATTTCTGTATAAATGTTAAATTTGGGGGGAGTGGAGTGGGGAAAGTTAATCAATGCTGAGATCCTCAAGAAATTGATTTCTGCTTCCATACCACATCTTGAACCATCTTCCCTTACAGAATTGCAGGAGACACACAGCCCTACCAAGATGCACATTACAAAGATTGTTCTCCACTGAGCCCAACAGACATTTTACTGACCCAAGAATAAGCCAAGTGTATAAAAGATAGAGGTTGGCTCATCCAATTTGCCTTGGCAAGCATGAATATTCATGCCTTAATTTTAATATTCTCTTTTCATTGCTTTAATAGAAAATTACATAAAGAAGTCTTTAATAAATAATTACAGTGCGCATATGTGAAGTATCAGATCAAAGGGAGTAGCTAGCCTTTCATAAGCACACCCCAATATTTATTTTTATTAAAACATTTTTAAAGTTTAAGAAAGAAATATTAATAAAATAAGTAAACATATAGTAAAATATCATAAAGGTGACTATCATTAACTTCAAATATGAGGTGTAGTATTTGATATGAACAAGAAAACCCTGGAGGAACAAAATCTATTCAATTACTAAAGAGATTTATACATATTCTGTGCTTTAAACAAATCTGGATTGTGTACCATAAAACTAAATTATGTAACTAAATAAATTATAGAAGTTAGGCACATATGGGGAAAGACTAGACAGAGTTCCCAATGTTTTAATAACTGGAAGTTTTACTCAGCTTCTCTGCCTAGTTGGATTTCAACAACTACACACATTTTGATCTTATATCAACAGACAGAAAGATAGAAACTTGGGTTTTATTTTTTAAATCAAAACTGTGATGCACAGGATATTACACAGCTTCACAGAATACACACAGTTCTGGGTATCCAATGCAAGGAGGTACAGAATCTCCTTGCATTCTGAATGCAAGGAGAATGCAACATGCAGAATGTTGGCTAAAAATATTTTTTCCTCTTTGTTATTATACTTTTTGTTTTTACTTGCTTTTATACCAATACAATATTTGCTTTTTAAAATAAAATCACTTAGCCATCTTGGGATTGCTTCACCATGGGAAAGGTTGGAAAGGTATTAAATCAATTTATTAAATAAATAAAATTAAAATAGTAATCATAAAGTGGGAAACTGTCTTTAGATCACAACTTAACCACCTTAATCTTGTAAAGCACAGAATGAGTTGTGATCAACTCACAACAGTTGTGAGTAGAAGCAGGTAGAGAGAGGAAACTGCCACAAGGAAAGTCCTGCTGGATCAGACCAAAGCCAACGTAATCCAATCCTGTTTCCCGCAGTGGCCCACCAGCTGGCTCTGCAATACCCCACAAGTAGAAAAGGAAAGGCAACACTTCTCTACAACTCTTATCCATGAATTTGTCCAATCCTCTTCTAATTTATACAAGTTGGTGACCACCACTTCAACTTCTTTGAATTCCACATCTTAATTATGAATCATGTGAAAAAGTACAAAACCAACTCTCTTATACATGGATTTTACTCTACATGAATGGCTACCACAAATGAGGAACATGCTGATCCCTGAGGAAGGGAAAAATGCATTCCTTTAAAATCACAGGTTAAAAAACAGCTTTTCTTCCTCCTATTGAGACGCAACCATGCAAGCAATCATTCCATTTTCCAACTGAGCCAGGCTGAAAGGGATCCTTTGCATTTCTAATTGCTAACTGCCTCTCTACAACAGAAAGAAAAGCTGTTTTTAAATAATAATAAATGGACACCCTTTTTCATTTTTTAAACATCTTTAACATACTTTTGGTATCAGTGGAGAGTAGTAGTTTTTATTCACATATTTTTTAACCCATGGGAGGTTCTGGAATGGAACCCTTGTGGATAATGAAGGACACTTTATTGCTTTCCTAGATCTTTTGATATAGTCAAGTTACACATTTTTTAAATTTCATGTTTGGATTTCTTAATGTCATCTGGATCCCATAATTTGATAATGTTCAATTTGTCAGTACATTTTAGAATCATCACTTCTGTGCCCAAGTCCTTCTGTCTGTTTCACTAAGAAGTCAGTCCAGCCATGCATACCTACCTCATATCTTCTGTAGTGGAGAAAGACAGATATAATTCATTCCACGTTTCTGCAACATCCATAATCCATAATATCCATTTCCTTTTATAACCTCCCTTGTATTCCATCATTATCTAATGGTCCAACCACATCCCTGGCATATTTCCTGCTTCTTTTGTACTTAAAAATTTTTATTGTTTGCCTTGATATTTTAGCCATGCACTCTTTTTGCCATACTTTACTGTCAACTTTCTTTTGCCAAAAAAAGCAAGAGACAGATAATAGTAACACAGACAACCACATTAATGGGAGAGTAGGAAGGAAGGAGTAAAAACATCATTTTAAGGCTGATATCCCACATGCTAGCAAATGCATACATATTCACTCCAATATTACCATTTTATCATCATATTACAATACACTGACTTAAAATGTTGCAGTTATAGTTACTGTAGAAACTTCTAACATGCATGACTCACTTATGTTTCCTCTACATAAGTCATGGAGAAACAATTCCCCTTTTACAAGTTACGTAATCGGTTGCAAAAACTGGACTAGTTTTTACTGTAATAAAAATAATCAGCTGTAGAAAATAAAAAGCCATGAATTGAAATATCAGTATATTGTGTGGAAATGCTTCTCTGTGAAGGTTTGAAAAATCTGAAATAATTTATCAAGTTACACAGCCAATAATGTCAGAATTATATACAGGTGAAGACTAATTTTATGCAAATTATTTATATGCAAATTTGTCAAAACCTGTCTCAATAGAGGCTCCCTATCCCCTCATCCCATACTCTGAAGGATCACATTGCTTTGGAAGGAAAATGCTTTGGAACGTTCTTCATTTCTGAACATTCCAAAGCTTCTCTCATCTCCTAAATTAAAAGGGGACTAAAAGAGGAAGCACCCCCTTCTTGACATGTTCCAAAACCCCCAATGCCCTGGACACTTTCCCCACCCTCAAATTCCCATCCAGAGCATCCCTTGCCTGCTTTCAAGCTGCTCCAGCACATATCTGCAGCTTGTAGGCAGGCAGGGGATGGCTGCACATGTGGTGTCTCTCTCTCTCTCTCTCTCTCCTGTGTGTTTTTGGGGGGGGGGGGGAGGAGAGAGAGAGAGAGAGAGATCACACATGGGTATTTTTGTCTCTTTCCCTCCTAGGCCAGTGCAAGTCAAAAAAGGGGGACTGTAACATTTCCCTCTACTCACTTCGCTTGAAGACCACAGCACACACAGAAGTGTGTGCATGTGTTTCAGAGAGAGAGATAGTGAAAGAGATTGTGTTTTCAATCTTCTGTTTGCAAAGATGCAGAGAGAGACCCATGCATAAGGTAAGCAAACTATGCACTATCCTCCTCCCACCCACCCATACAGCAAACAATTAAAGGAGATTTAGTTTTCCAATAACACAATATTTGTTTTAAGCACCCCTCTCCAGAACACATAAAATCAGTTTCCACCTGTAATGTGAACTTTGATTCCTAAAGTATGGTCCTTTGGCCACTGGTGGGCTACGGTATGTTTTCCAGACTGTGAAAAAAATAGAGTAAGGAGATACCCTAAAATTGAATGTTGGGAGAATGAGAACAGACAAAATAATATTTCTTTACCTAGTATATAATTAGTCTGTGGAAGTCCTGGACACAAGATGTGGTGATGGCAGCTGGCCTAGATCCCTTTAATAGGGGATTGGACAGATTTCTGTAGGAAAACTTCATCACAAGTTACAAGCCCTAATTGATATGTTCAGCCTGAGAATAGCAGGTCACTCACCATGAGGGCTGAGTAGGATTTTTTTTCCTGTCACCTGAATCACTGTAGATATTCCAGTTTTTCATCTACTCCACACTGGTGAGGAAGGTTTTAGTAGGTTTCATATTTTAAAAATTGATCATTTGTGTTTAATAAGGTGGCCCAAGTTTAATCCAAGCTGAAGACTGGTGTCTTCACTTGAGATGGGAGGGTAAAGAGAATGCCAGTTAAGAGCAGTGGCAGTAAGATGCAAGTACCGTATGTCCCGGCTTATAAGATGCACTTTTTTTCTCCCTAAAGGGGGGGGGGAAATGCCTGTGCATCTTATAGAGTGATAGGGCCAATCCTGGAGCACCTTACCCCATCATGTCTTATGTCGTTGGATTCGTATTGAAAAGCAGAATCCAATGCAAAAAACGGTTTTGAGATATCCCCCCAAAAGGCCCCCCCCCAACCTACCTGCCTTCTTGGACCATTTGCAATGAGATTTGTGCAAAATGTTGTTGTCTGATCATTTGCAATGAGATTTGTGCAAAAGTCACAAATCACTGACACTAGAGATGATGAGTTTTTGGTGTTACCAGAAAATTAGAAGAGTGCTTGAAGCGTAAAGTCTTTCCTCATTTATTAATGACCGAGATAATGGTTTTTAATACCACTGTTGACTTTACATGGCTGAAAAATTATTCTGCTATATTTTATTAAATATATTAGTACACCATTTGGTTCAGAAGATTTTTTTTCTTGTTTTGCTCCTCTAAACTTTGGTGCGTCTCATGGTCTGGTGCGTGTAATAAGCCAGGAAATACGGTATCTTGTTATCTGTGTGCTCCCTGAGGCATCTGATAGACCTCTGTGAGATACAGGAAGCTGGACCACTGACCTGATCCAGAAGGGCTATTCTTTGTGTGTTCTTATTATCAGTTATTTCTAAACCACCTGTCTCACCAACTCTCACAATGGATACAAAACTTACAGACCCAAGGCGGTTCACATAGGAAAGCTGTCACCAAAACTACTTTTTTAATAAATGGAGTTTTTACAACCAATATTCCACGAGAACCTCATAAAGCTCTTCACTTCTAGATTATTCCTTCCTATCTGGGGTCATCAGTCTTTCGCTGACATATGCCTTCTGAGCTTCCAGAAGGAGCAGCTACAAATCAGCCAAGTGTTATTTGTTCTTGGCAGCTGACCTCCACACTCCTCCACCTCTCAGCAGCTCTTTACTATTGACTCCTTGCCCTCTCACAGCCCAGTGATCAATAGCAAAAGGAACTCTTTGTGGCAGTCTCCCACCCAAACCATGGCCAGGGTACTCCCACATAGCTTCTTTTAGGCAAGGCACAGCTTTAACCTCTACACATCTGGCCCAACCTCTGCCTTTTTACTAGGCAAGACCTTGAGAGCCATTTGGAGAAGATAAGGTCAGCAGTAGACACATGCTATGTGAAACATCTCAATATTTTACAGCGTTCTCACTAGAAAATGTCTCTCAAGAAAATCTCTCAAGAAAATTTATCTACCAAGCTAAAATAAAACCAACATTTCCCTTTCACTCCATGTTATGGATAGTTTTATCCAAGAAAGAACTTTCTTCATTCAAAAGCAGTCTTTCAAGTAACCTGATTCTGAAAAAAATATGATGGTCTACAAAGTATATATATGTAGACCATTTTAAAAGTCCATAATAAAAGTTCTAAACATCACTCAAGTGAGGCAATCAGCATGCACTTAAAACTGTGAAGACTTGCAAAAGGCGGCTTTTTAAAAAGTAAAACACAGACACTATTCATACATTAGGAATTAGGCTGATTAGGTGCAATTATAAAAAACAAGCATCACAGGTAGTGCACTAATCACAAAAATAAAGCACTCACATAAGGAGATATTCACACATACCATCTGAGCAGATTCGTAACACAGGAAACAGCTTACAGTTGCCAGAAAAAGGCATTTTTCAAAAGGCTACTTCTTTATATTCTGCCTCTTATATCACTGTACTGCTAGCAAGTCTGAACTGATACTAAATCCTGAAGAGTTGCAGTAGATTGATAATGTGAACCAGAATCACAATGTGAGGGAAAGCCGAGAGAGCTCCAGGTACCACGCACACTAAAGGGGATGACAAGCTGCACCTCACACTTTCCAACATGTTGCCTGTAGTGCAAGTGGGCATCCTGTAAGCCAGTGGTCTTCAATTTGGTGGTAGGGACCCCCTTGTCACAACTTCATTTCAAGGGGGTCATGAAAAGCTGGGTGCAGCCATCTTGGAATCTGACATTTCCAGCCATGACATAACTTATGGGAGGTTCTGTCAGATTCCCATATGGGAGGTTCCCATTCTCAGAAGTGGGTCCTGGACTGAAATGCTCAAATATCACTGATCTAAGCCTCTGAGAACCTGCTGCAGCCTTCACCTGTGCTCCCAAGTGCTGCCCACCCTCTTCTGACAGGGAGCAAGAGGTGCCGATCCATATGAGAAAACTCTCCGAATTAGTGCCAGCCGTAACCCCACTAACTACCACAGGCTTTGCATAAATTACAGAGACTTGCAAGAGCATTTAGCTGACAAACATTGCAACACTTATGGAGCATTTTACATCAATCACTAGCCTGGAGGTCACATGACTGCCTGAAATCAAGAAGAAATGTATAGAAGGAGGTTTTTAAAGAAAAAAATGCATTAAGATTTTAGGCTATTAACCATTTCATCTGAAAAGTGTTTCAGCAGTGTGCCAATATCCTTAATCAGAATTATTCCAGAATATGCTTTGTAGTTTTACTTGGACTGCAGTGGCTCAGTGGTTAAAAACGTAGTGCTTGTCGACCCAAAACAATGTAATTACAAGTACATAAATAAGTATTGCTTCAGTGGGAAGGTAACATCCTTAAGCATGCCCTTTAGAATTTAGTCATGCATGTCACATGACATTGAAGACATATTTGGACAACACTGACTCTTTGACTTTGTAATGGGGATGAGCCAGTCCCTAGAGTTGGTCACAAAAAGCTGGATGAGACTGTGCCCTAAATTAGTAAATCCAACTACTGAAGCTGGTAATCTGGTTAGGACTGTGCCCTTAATTCTCACAGTAAGCTCCATTTGTTCACATAGCACGCCAGAGGAACCACAGCATCAGTCTCAAATCCACATGCAGCCATGTTATGAACAATCATATACAACTTCATATCTTAATTTTCATCATTTGTTTCCTTTTCTTTTGATACTAAGGCTGGAATCCAGAGTTAAGGCAGTGAGAAGGGCCCCAGCTGGGCTGCCCCGAGTAGGCTGTATCCACAGCAGAACGTTATGCTGAATCCAGAGAGTCAGGATGCCTGGGCTGCCCTAGCTGCTCCAGGGCATGCTCAGTAGGCATCAAGTCAGTGACACTTGGGGAGAGCTTGCTCCTGAGGAGACCTCTCTCAGATCACACTAAACAAGTAACAGCTGTGGTGCCTGCTTTATAAGGAAGCCCAGAAGTTCCTGACACCCAGTTACAGCTGCAGCATGAGAATGCAATACAGCAGTACCTCTAGTGGAGAGTAGATGCTTGGAGAGGCCTACTGTATTCCCAGATTAGTGGACTGCCGTAGTTGTTCCATATCCTGAGGTTGAGAGGCAGGTGTTGCAGATATGCTGGCCAAGAACTCAGACTTTTTGACAACACTGTCATTCTTACCCTGCCTTAATCATGAACCTCTATGGGTCTACTCAGATTTATACCTGTTCTTGAGGTGGTATAACTCTGAAGAGCTGGAAGAGGGAATTTCTGCCTTGGAAACAGCTCTGGATGTAGCATAACTGCACTGTTCTAGGCAATGCTGAACATGTCCTCAACAGCCTCTCCTAGGCTAGCACTGCTAGAGCAGCTAAGGTCTATCTCTCTGGGGGCAGCCTATGTTGACTTATGCTGTCCCAAGCCTTTTCTGCGATAACTGGGGTGGCCCATCTTGGAATTGGGACAGCCCAGTCAGCCCAACTGCATCAGCCTAGTACATTGCAGCCTAAGGCGGACTGTGGCTCCTCAAAAGATCAAGGGGAGTGAAAGAAATATATGCACATATGACTACTACTTATTTGTACCCAATTTTTATGTAAATTCCTATAAGGAAGTGTAGCCCTTGAGCCATCACAAGTTTGCAGGAGCATCAATGGTCATTTTATGGTATTGCATGATACTTTAAACGTTATCATGCTGCCCCCAAACCAATGAGGTCAAAAAACCTAAAGAGATAGTTTTGGATGCCCAAAATTCCTCAGTGAACCTGGGTGAACCTTCTTTGAAGATACATTGTGTGGGACGGGCAGAATGCCGAAGAATTCTATCACTGTAACAAAGTTGCCTCTATCCAGCCCACATGATGAGGAAAAACCTATCAAAGTATCTGGCATTCACCATATTATCCAGCTCAGAGTTTATTGTTTACACATGAGTAACACAGCTGTTGGAAGTCATAACTCAAAGCAGTATATGTAATAAGTGGCTGCACTCTAGCCATCTCCTGTTGCAACCCTTGACATAACACCACATGATGATTTTTCCAAAGTCAAGTTAAAACTGCTGAAGCAGAATCAAATGCCACTAAACCTGGCTACCCCCTATTTATCATACAATTTCCTGACTGATGGTTTCACAAACCAGCTGCTAAGTGCTGTGTACTCTGCTGCCAGAAAACTAACATGGTAAATGGGAGACAGGGAGAATAATGTACTAGGCTGATGGAGTCAATTGTACTGAGAGAATTAAATCTCTTAGGCACACAGGTAAGCAGTAAATTCCATATGCCTTTGGGTGCAAAAAAAGGGAGACTTTGAAAAGCTGTGCATATTCATTAGGAAATAATCAAGTATTTGAAAGATCACCTACTGAGGAGACATAACCTGGAAAAGACTAAAACATTATAACAGGTATGTTTGTGCTATGATTGTATAGCATGGTTTTTAGCTGCCAGCTTGATTTGCTGTTGGCTCATATTTCTTAATATAAATACTTTCTTGTTATACACTTAACAGAAGAGTATCAGTTCCTTAAATGTACCCAACACCTAATTTTGCTTGACTAATATTTATTTCAGTGATGAATCATTCATAGCCTAATTTCCAAAGTTGTGTAGGGAGAAAAAAATAATAATACTGTTATTAATAGTGCATTTATGAGTGGAGAATATTTGGCTAAAAGATGGAGCTACTTAAGAATATGGCATCAACAGAAACAGCAAAACCTAGGAGCATTGTTACAATGTTGCAAAATTGTGAGTTACACACAACAGATAATGAACAACCTTTTATTGCAAATCAAGGGTTAATCAAAATTGTCAAGATATTGATAATCTTCAGCCCATAAACAGTGGGTGAAACATAGGACCACTTTTCTAAGGCAGTGGTATTCAGGCATTTTGGCCCAGGACCCCCTTTCAAACATAAAAATTAGTCTGGGATCCTCTTTCAAATTTACTGAGAACCTCCATATCTCATGTTCAATGAGACTCACTCCCAGGAAATCCCAGTGCCAAATTCCAGGATGGAGGATCCCACCCTCTCATTACCCTCCTGATTTGAGGTTGCAACACTCACTTTGAATACCACTGTACTAAGGTAAGGATGTGTGACAGAATATTAACGCAGGCTAGCAACTGGAAGATAAAATGAAAGGTGGCTTCACCCTTATATGCTGTGGGTTCTATGAACTACAATTCCTGGTTAGTAGGATACATAAAGATTAGCAGCCAGCACTAAAACCACAACCACTGGCCAATCAGCTATGCCCTGCAGCAAAGACAGACCTTCCATCTCTGTTTTCCCACAACAGCAAATATTCACCTCTTTTTCTCACAGCACACTGGCAAGGCACTACAATTGTCAAGACACACAATCAGGTTTAAAAAAAATTGCCAAGGCCCACCTTGCTGTTGGTGGAGGGATTGCAACTCTAAATGGCTCTACTAATAAATTATTCTCCCAGAAACTTCTGTGGCACACCTTGCAGGCTGTTTGCAGCTTATCAGTGATCAGTCAGTATGCCATAGTTGAAAATTGCTGTGCTACAATACCCGTAAGTTTCTAGAACCCATGGGCTTTCTAAAAGCCAGATTTAATGTCTTTTACCAAAGGATAGCTCATTCAGCTAAATAAAATTGAACAGTCACTGACTCACTGACTGATCAATGCCCAACCCCAACTCCTGGACTTAAAAAATAATGAAATTAAAGTACGGTATTCTTTCTATGATTTTGGACACAATCCTAACCAATTTAGGCTGGCCTACGTCATCTGGTAAATCTTGTTGTTGTGGTGTGGGGATGTTGGCATATGCTTGTGCACTGGCCTAACACACCCCCCCCCCCCCAAAGAGTGGGGCAGAAGTGTCTAACAGCACTTTTGTGATACCCCCAGGTCTGCACATGACTTATGCCAGAGCTTATGCCAGCCTAAATAGAAATTAGGATTCCAGCCTTAAGCACCCACAGAGAAGTGATTTTTAGACATCAAAACAGTAATTTTTAGAAATGTTTAGAAATTAACACCAATGTTTAGAAATTAAAACAGTGAGAAGAGATGCATTGTGTTTTGTCCCTATACTTAACGTTGAAGATTTACTGATTCATTGATGTCTGCCCTGGAAACAGGCTGTGGATATGGCCTAACTACACTGTTCCAAGCCATGCACCACATGTCCTGAATGCACCTCTGCTGAACTTCCTAGACTAGCCCTGCGAGGATAGCCCAGATCCATCTCTCTTGGGCCAGCCTAAGTAGACCTATGCTCCTCTGGTGTAGGTAGGCTGGCATATCTTGGAATTAGGCTAGCCCAGTGAATATAGGCTAGCCCAGGGGTGTCCAAACATTTTGACAGGATGGCCACATCATCACAGTGTGGGTGGGTGGAGGGGGGTGGAAAAATGATTTACATTTCAAATATGAATAAATTTACATAAATTTATATATAAGAGTATTAGAGACTTTACAAGGCTTCTCTGTGGGCCAGATAGAGGGGTCTTGCCACAGGCCACATTGAGGTTTGCCAAGGGCCACATCTGGCCTCCAGGGCCAGGGTCTGGACACCCCTGGGCTAGCCTATCTGCACTTCAGAATTGCAGCCTATGTGAATCAAAACTAGCACAGTTCAAAACAAGTCAAGAATGTTAAAATTTAAAAGGATCACAATGTTTAAAAGCCTTTAAAAGCAAGAAACTAACCTGAACAGTCCCCCAAAACGTGAAAAGCCACCATCAGAGGTTATAAATCAAATGCCTACTTGGAATAAGTAGGAATTTACTAGTCATTTAAAGAACTATAATGTTTGGGCCATTCATGTTTCCCAGGGGAGGAAATTCCACAGTCTGTGCACTACTATCAAAAAGACACTGCTCTTCACCCCTGTTAATTGCACCTCATTAAGAGGCAAGGCATGAAGCAAGACGTTTTATGATTGGAGGGTTAACAATCAACATCCTAGTAGATTATTCCTGCTTTGTTTTTAAACCAGGTCCCAGTAATTTAAAAAAAAATAGAAAAAGCTTCCTTTAAGAGACTAATTATTGCCAAGATCTATCTATCTACAATATTTATAGGTAGGTACAGTATTTATAGGTGGGTAAAATAAATAAACTTGTGGATAAATTGTACCATTTGAGACTGTATGGGGAATCTCAAATAATCCCCCAAAACATTGCCCATATAAAACTAGCTTATCAGAAATTAGACTTGATAATCCTTCTTAATATTCTAGTTTTCCATGTGCAGTTAAAATATATGGAAGACCTGTCAGTCATGGAACTACAAGGCTGCAGTGGCACAGCTCTTACCACTTCCGAGAGATGTAGATCTTGGATAATCAAGGAATCTATTAAGCATACTATCCAAGGGCTGCTATATGAAGAAAGTGTATTTATACATTACACTCTAACATACATACTTTCCAACTGAGGATTACAGTTCATACATTTGACAAAATAAATCATATTCCATGAAGGTGTGTGCTGACATAAATTTGTGAAGTCTTGAAGATACAACAGGATTCTGTTGTCTCTGCATTAAGGAAAAAAAACTTGAATCACAAGACTAGGAAATAGTGTTTAAAGCTCTGCCATCAAGTCCTCAAAAACCACACTTTTGGCCCTAAAATCCATGACTGGTCTTGGAATCCTCTTTTTCTCATTTTTTCTCAGTCCTAATTTAGTCTTCAATCGTGTTGAGAGACAGAGTGTTTTTAAAGTGAAAGGCCTCTTCTGCAAACAAGATACTTCCCCTGGGTTGGAAAGCAAAACTTTTCCTTGAATGTGCATAATGAATAAAACAGAATCTTCTGAGAAACTTTAATGATAATAACATTTTAAATAAAAATGTCATGCCAACTACAATCTTCTTGGGAGGCTTGCTAAATTCAATGTATGGGTAATGCAGACAAATTGGAGTCCTTCAGTGTGCATATAAAATTTCCACTGTATTTCTAAGGTACCATTAATAATTGTTTTTTACAAATTCGTATAATACTTTAAAAGAGCCATTCTCATCCTTTTTTACTCCTTGTAGGAGCAATTCTCATGTTCCAATAGTCCCCCACAAACCTAATGCTCACCTTATTCAGCCAGATTCAGTCTCCAAAATCAGGGTGTGCATTAGATTTGATGGTTAATTATATTTGAGTAAATATGGTGTTTTGATTATAAGTATAGAGTGCGCATTAGATTCAATGGCACCACAGTTTTACATAAATACGGTATAAAACTATTCATTACTTTCTGATTTCAGTCTGTGGCTTGGTTCAAATGTGCCAGGGCTGAATGGCTTAGGTTGAAAACGGCTGCTTGAAAGCATGTGTGGAACAGATGACTCCTTTCCGTTTCCTCTTACCAGAGAGCACACATAATCATTTCTTAATGAAGCCAAAGAAAGGCCAAGAAAATGAAAGGCCATTCCAGAAAAGCATGGGTTCAAAATTAAGCAGAGAATAGAGAACTGGCACCTACACAGAAGTTCAAAACTAAGAAGTCCTGAGCTTTAACAGGAAACTCTGAGCACAATCCTGAGCACTCTGTTGGGCCAACACAAGTGACTTATGCCAGCTCAAGGGGTCTTAACCATGATGCAAGGCATGACAGCACCTCCCAAGGAGGAGAGGAGACTAATGCAGAGAATTGTGTTGGCCTCCCCTTGCTACTCGGTACTGCAAACAGGTCAGTTGCTCTAGCCAAGCTAAGCCAGCACAGGACTTGGGTGGGAGCAAGAGGCAACATTCCAGGCAGGAGAAACAGTGGGCAAAGGGCAGTTCTTGGGCAGAGGGGGAGAGTGAGGTGGGGCTCGGATCCAACAGATATGCCGGCTCCAAGCCTTAGTTCCTGGGCAGCCAAGAGCAACCTCTGCCTTCTCCCATCTACTCAGATCTCCATAGCCTCCAGAGGTGGCTTATTTCTGAGTAGTCACAGTGGGATTGCTCTTGCCTTATGCCAGGGAAGCAGAAAAGATTTCTCTTCGCTGCAGTAGCATGGTAATAGTCCCAGTCCTAGCATGGGATATGGCACCGGTAAGCTAGCCAGCCTAATCCAGTGCAAAGTGAGGATTGTGTTGCCCAAGTCTGAGGTTAAAACTAATTTGGAGTGTTACTGGACCTTATCCACTGATATCTCAGCGCTTACTTCAGCAGCACAAAGAACAGGGAGGGTTCAACATCATTTGCATTTGACAGGAAGTAGGAAGCATCTGGATTGACCGGGTCTGGTATAGATACCCTTGATTGGTCAAAAGAGGAGTAACTTCCAACTGTTGCATGCTAACTCGAGGTACTGATCTCTGGGAAGCTTCAGATCTAGAATAAAAAACAGCCCCATCAGCCTGTCCCTAAACAAGAGATTCGGGGAAATATCTTCAATGTTGCACCTCCCTTTTTTGAAAGAAAATTTGGGTAATATTACTTTATGGAGTCCCATCATACTAACGAACTCCATATTTTGCCTTGTTCATTACACTTGGCTCTTCTGCAAGTTTCCATAAGTCACGTTTAGACTGTGAAAAAGGCAACTCGGGGGATCCAGGGCAAACATCAGAAAGTGGAACATTGTTCCAGAGGGAATTTCCACCTTGGCAAGGCAAAGAAGCAGGACATATTGCACATATTTGATTGGTCTATTTTACCACTGTTGTGCTTATGAAAACCAAACACTTTGTGGGAACATGCTTTATTTGTTTTCAGTGGCTCTGCAACAATCTGGGTGCCAAATGCTTACAAAAGTAGCTATTTGAATTAAAAAAGAAACAGGGAAATGATTTCATCAGCTGGCAGGCACTATGAAAAGTTCCTTAGCATGCTGGATTTGCTGCAGGTATTGGCGAAACAGCTGCTGGCTGACACTCTAATGTAGTATTGCTATTCAGCATCATTACAGCTCCACTGTGCTCAGATTTGAAGCAGTCTTTAAATTTGTCTAGATATCTTTAAATCTTAAATATCTATTATTAGTAGCTGTCATGTGATTTTTAAAAAAAATGAAGACAAAAGTTAATATTTACTATTGAAGTATACTTTTTTGTTTAAAAATATAATCAATGTAAAATATATCCCAAATCTTCTTAATCATCTCATATTAATTAGGTAATGCGTGGTTAAGGAAGATGCACACTACCATGAGGCAAAGTACAGCAGCATATTCAGGTGGAATCATGTTGAGAATATGCATGTTTTGGGCTGACATTGCAACTCATGAGTCATGCATACGGAAGACTGAAAAACACTCAGAACCCCACTGACTTGAGTCTTGATTTCAAGTCAGACAAATTGAGAGACATGACATTGGATAGACATGCATTCCACTCCTTTCATCTCCCTACATCTTGCCCACTTAATTTTTTTTTCAAATGATTGTGCTCCAAAAAAGTTGTCAGTGTCTCATGATGCACCAACACCCATTGCAGATTCTGCAACATGTATCAATTTTACCTCCATTTTAGACAGAATCCAGGCAATGAGGCACCTCCAGTGGTACCCACTTCATTCACTGGCCAGAGGATGCTTGTATGCTGCATAAATTGGCCAAAAGCCCACCTCCGAGGAAGGGAGGAGAACATAGAATTATTCCATATTGGCTTTGTTTTCCCATTTTTACAGGCAAACAGGAGAATGGAGAAAAGGAGAAATAGAAACACAATTATACTTCCTTACTTTTAGAAACTTATGACTGCATTAGGCAGGGAAAGTTTTGAAAACTCCAAAGAAAGAAAAAAAGATTAGCATTTACTTATCCTACAATCCAGAGTAACTACAGGAGCCCATAAGAGACATTACGTGTACCTGTAGTTACTGGATCACCTAGTGAAAACCTATGGGAAATTCACATTCCAATCCAGAGCACATTGTTCTTACACTGGAACAAGGACTCCCCATAGTTACTCTGGATTGCACCCTAAGTTACTAGTTTACAGCTCCATCAGGCAGTTCTGAGAGCACATTTTTCTCCAGACAGGAAAGCTTTGTGTTCGGGGAGGGGCAGAGGTTAGTGTAGTCAGCTACAGAAACCAACCAAAAAGATTATCATAGTTCCAGAAGTGAATTAGTCAGCATACTTCATTTGCTTTGCTTTCAATTAATTTCCAGCAGAGGTTTCTCCCTCCTTCCATCTATAGTATTTATATACAGTAGTACCTCGCTTAACAAGCATTTTACATAACAAGAAAAATTTCCAAGAAATCTTGCTCCACATAACAAGTTCTGCTTCACTTAAAGAGCACTTATACAGCCCTGATGCTCTGCACAGAGGCTCTTTACAAGGGCTGCCGACCAGCACTGCTGCCTCTAACTGCCCCCAACTTGGGCACAGTTGCCTTGGCCACCTTGAACCTCCGGCAGCAGCCCAGGTAAGCCTCCCAGGAAAGTGTGTTTGATTGCAGTCTCCTATGTCTACTCAGAAGCCCCACTGTGTTAAATGGGGCTTACTCCCAGGAAAGTGTCATTGATTGCAGCCTCTTAACCATGTCTACCCAGAAGTAAGCCCCATTGTATTAAATGGGGCTTACTCTCAGGAAAGTGTCTTTAGGATTGCAGCCTAAGGCTGCAATCCTAAAGACACTTTCCTGGGAGTAAGACCCATTGGACACAATGGGGCTTACATCTGAGTAGACATGGTTAGGATTGTGCTCTAAGTTAACTTCATAGGATCATGCACATTGAACGCATGTTTTGAATTCAATTCCAGTGTTTTGTCATCATTTTAACATACAGTTAATCTTTTTATATTTTTTTGGGTTGTGGAACCAATCGTCTGAGTTTCCATTATTTCCTATGGGAAAATCCACTTCGCTTAAAGAGTGTTTCACTTAAAAGCATGCCTCTGAAACAAATTAAGCTCTTTATGTGAGCACCACTGTACCGCCTTTCAACTAAAAAGTTCACAAAGCAGTATACACAGAAAATAAAAATAATTTTCTGAGTCCCTGTCCCAAAAGGGCTCGCAATCTAACATTCAAAAAGAACACCAGCAGAAGCCACTAGAACAGACATTGCTGGGGTGTGTACGCCCAGTTACTCTTCCCTTGCTAAATAAAGGAGGAACACCCCCAGGAAAGAGTGCCTCTTGACCAGTTAACAGGGATTGCCCATCCACCCACTGTCACTGTGGTACAGCTTGAGGGGGTCCACGGCAGCTGGGGTCTCTCTCTCTCTCTGTGAGGTTACAATCAGCCTCTCCCCACCAGCCTAATAAAACTACAGCTTCTTTATTTGGGGGGGGTGGTGGGGGCTCTGTAATAATACTACTGTGGACAGCAGGTACATAGGGAAGAATGCTGAGGATGAAGGTTATACATAGGATCTTCATCACTGCCAGCTACACTGGTGACTTAATATTTTTCAGTTTGCTTCCCTCTACTAGTTCTGCCTGACTGACACAAAAGGCAGAAAGGCTTAGAAATCCTTCAGAGAAAAAGTATACTATATTTTCCTTCAATTCCTCCTTTCCCATTTTTCCAGTTAGATTATAATTAAAATTCTGAAGTCAGTCATGCATTCCCTGATCTTCCCAGCAGTTCAACTCACCCTTCCATAGCTGTTGCTCCCACCCTCCATTCTACTTGGATGAACAGAGTCAATCTTTGGCTGCAGTGCATCCCAACCCCCTAAACTCCCAATTTTTCCAAGCCACAGTTGATTGCTGCTATGTACAGCCACTGCTCGCTTTGCAAACCTGAGTTCTTCTGGCGGCTGGGGGTGGTGAGAAACGGATGTGTTTTGGCTTCACTAACTTGCAGAGACTGGAGAACAACCATGCCCAGTGTCACCTTCAGCAAGAAATAATCAACCAGCATCAACTTCACTTCAAGGACCATCATCCATCAGAGCTGAAGGAGCTTGAATGTTTTGGATGTGCACAGTCTTTTCAGCCATGCTGCCATCATCATGCCATTCACCAAGCCAACTTCATAAGCAAGTTCAGAAACCAAGAGCACAATCCTAACTATGTCTACTCAAAAGTAAGCCCCATTGTATTCAGTGGGTCTTACTCCCAGGAAAGTGTCTTTAGGATTGCAGCCTTAGAGCGCAATCCTAATCATGTCTACTCTAAAGTAAGCCCCATTGTATTCACTTGGGTCTTAGTCCCAGGAAAGTGTCTTTAGGATTGCAGCCTTAGAGGTTAAAGTGAACAAGTCCTCAGCAAAGTTCAGCCTTCATCTTCCTCATGAAGCAACAGTCTAGCTATGCCAGGATAGAGGATGCATCTCTTCGTCACACTCCAGTCCTGGTACACTTTCATCTGACACAAAACCAATCAAGGAAATGTTCATGACCAGAGACGAAACTCTGTCTACCAAACAACTTTGCTAACAAACAAAATTACTAGCAACAGACTATGAAAGATGTGAGGAGAATCTTATCACCCTGACTGGTTCCATAAATTAAAAAGTATTCAGAACTTTTCCCTTTTAACCTTTAAGTCAATTGCTAGAGATATTAAGAGGGCCAGCAGGAGAAAACCGCACGACAAGAAGAAAACACTTTCAAAAAAGTTTTCTTCTACTGAATTATTTAGGTTTGTAGATAATTATGCATGTGGATAAATGCATCTATACCATGCTAAAAAAAATTTATTAATAAGAACATCTATTTATAGTGCAGTTTCCTCCATTTCTATTCAGAAATCACTGATACTGTACATGCAGCAAAAAGCATAAACATCCAAAAGTATCTATTACTTGACGAAACTAAGACTATAAACATTGTTTTTATAGCAGAAACTGATGAAATGCAGTTCTCTCTTACCCAGCCCCCACCCAGCATCTAGTTTGGCTCTACATCTAAGTACATATGTATCAGTGAAGAAAACAAACGAATGAACCATTCCAGCCATGTCACAATGTTATTTGGAAGTATGTTCTTTGCTTGAAATGCACAGAGATCTTGCTTTGCCACAGGCCCTTTTTCATAACTTCTAGGTCCTTGTGGTGTTTTTTAACAAACTTAATAATGTGCTCCCTGCAAGAAAATGATAAATTGGGCTCTGCCAGAAAACTGACAAAAGAAACGCCTTCCTGTGTTACTTCAAATGCTCCTTCTGCAGTGAAAAACCAATTTATCTTCCCTACCTCCCAACACCCATTTGCTGCTCCTCTAACTGCACATGGTTGTGATTCACCATGGCTAAATCTCACACCCAAGCAAGCAAAGAAAACCAAGAAAGCAACAACAGGTCTTACTCTCCACTAGCCAACTCTGTGCTTTAATCCAGCTGCCCTGGAATCCTGCCTGACTGGACACATGCTGATAATATCTTTCTACAGTCACATCTTTTTCCTTCTGTGAGGGTAGCAATAAAATACATAATACCTGGAAAGTATATACTACTGCATATAAATCACTCCTAATACACAGACATTTGCAGCTCTCCAAACGCATCACTAACTTTGCCGAATAATGAGAAAATGGTATTCTCGAAGAAAAAAACGAGTTCCTGATTCGGATGATGGCTTATTAAGGCTGAAATCATACAGCATGACTTCAGCTGCATTCCGTCACACCGTATTCAAACACTTTTGCTTTCACAGCTGGGGCTGTGATGCTTCTCCTACAGGCTGTATGTGGAGGAGAAAATGTAGCACTTTTGTTTATTATAGCACAGTCCACTTCTACCTGGCCACATCGGCCAAAGAAACGAACACATGGCATGCACAAACATATCATTTGCAAATATATCTACTACCGCATGTGAAGGCATATCCAAAAATAAATGTATCTCATACCAAAAGTTAACACATTCTAGAAACATATGCACAAAAGGTACATATTCTATTTTAACTTCCAAACTTAACTCCTGGAATTTCTGCTGTAAGATATGGTGGAGGCTGTTGGCTAAGGTTGCTTGAAAAGAATTAGATATAGAATTAGAGAATTAGAATAAGTACCAATTCACAGAGAATTAGAGATAAGTACCAATGCAAGTTTTATAAAGTATAAACAGAAGTAGGAGACTGAAAATCAAGTTTATCTGCTTACAACAAAAACTGTATGTCGGATGCTGGTACCTTGCTACTCTGAAATACAACAATATAAAGCAAATGATTGAATTTGTAATTGACTATCCCATGGGAGACAGTATGTTTTCCCACCATTTCATCTCCCCATTGAGTGCAGGAAGAAGCAAGGGTAAAGGGATTTTGTTTGTGTGTGTACCCGTGCACACTTGAGCAATATGTTAACATCCATATGGAAAAGTGTTTTGGCACAAAGCTTGGAGGTTTAAATATTAATGACAGATATGAACTCTTATTTGTTCATTTGTCCCCGTATTCGTCTGCTAACTTCAAAAGGAACATCTTTCTTAATGCCACCATTGTAGCTCTTTGGGAACTCACTGAAATTCTTGCATGTTTATTGCATACTGAGAGTAGTTTTTAAAAAGGCCTTTTTGTTAAATTCGTTTTACAACCTACAAAGCACAGAGGATGGGTTATTTTAAAAGTCTCCTGAGAAAATATATGGTAACGGCTGCCACTTATCAGAAGAGACATTCCTCTTTACATGTTTACCAATATATTTAAAATAATTCACTTTTACATCAGAACTTAAAATAATACAAAAAGGTGACTTGTGCAAAGAAAGGCTGGTTTCAGAGACAAGGAGGTAGAAAGATCAGAGAAGCAGCATAAATATTTTTGTCTCTGGAACCATTTTAACTCCTAACAATGGTGTCAGGGAATTCCAGAATTCTTAGGAGCATATACTGACTCATTCAGTATAAAAGCAGACATTTAACCATGTCAGTTCTCAATGAAGTGATAATGACTGAGAATCATAAACTAATGATTTCCTCTAACCAATGACTGGAGTGCAGATGGTCTGCACGTGTGCTGTGGGACTTTGGGGAAAGTAATTTATAATAGGGCAAATGGGAAATTTGAGCCCTCTATCAGCACCATGGTGTGCCTTGTCAATAGTAAAAAAAAACCGAATGATGTAAAAAACTGATGATGTAAAAAACCGAAGAGTAAAAAAAAACCTTGACTATTTTAGTGCCTTGTCAGCGGGCCCTGAGATGAAAAGGGTTGAAAACTGCTGCCCTAAAACTGTCCTTCAAACTCTGGCCTGAGGGCCATTTGCAGCCCTCAAAGACTCTCAATTTGACCCCCACAGAGAGTCCCTAATCTCCAATGAGCCTCTTGTACACTACAGACTGTTGGAGCCACATTGGAGTGTATGTATTATTTCATCCCCTTCTGCCAATTTATGTCTCCATGTATTTCTGGCTTGTTTATTTCTGTATGTTCTGCATGAGGTGTCTAAGAGGTGTTGGCAAATAGTCCATAGTTCTCATGTGGTTCTCCATGTCTGTATTACAGATAAAGCTTAAGAAGTGCAGACAGCAAAAACCAATCAGCAGCCTAATGCGAGATGAAAGAGGAACGTCTTTGCCGAAAAGCTATGAGAGAAAATTTCTCTGGGAGGTAATTCCATAGTTGTGGGGCCACTACAGACGTTTTGCCCCTAAATTGCCATCCTTTCAGCTGGGACAATGGTGGCACAAATAGAAGTGCCTCTTCAAGCAAAAATAGAAGAGCAGGCTAAAATGTATGGAAGAAGGCGGTCTTTCAGGTACTCTAGATCTAGGTCATGGAAAATGTTAGAACTAGCATCTTGAATTGGGATCAGAAGGAAATGGCAGCCAGTGAAGCTGCTGAAGCAGCAGTCAGGGTGTGTCACAACATCTGGCCCCTGTAATAACTTGGGCTGCTGCATTCTTCACTAGTTGAATCTTCACTAGTTCTTCACTAGTTGAATCTTTTGAAAGGTATATGGTAGACATCCAAACATTTCCCGCACTGATTCCTTCCCCTCCCATCCCACTCACTATAAGGCCCTCCCCAAACCATTTAAACCCCTACCTACCTCCTGCCATCTTTTCCCAGTTCCCTCTTGGCACTTTCCTTCTTGGCAGCTTGATCCTGGGATGCAGTGTTGGAGGGACTAAGCACATCTTCCCATTAGTACTGTTTATTCTAGAGTTGAAAGCAAATGTGCTTTACAGAAGGGGTGTCCAACCTTTTAGCTTCCCTGGGCCACATTGGAAGAAGACAAGTTGGTTTGGGACACACATAAACACGAAGAACTTCTTTTTAAAAATGTGGCACAAAATGTAGTATGTAGTATAGCCCAGGGCAGCACGCACAGAAGTGCGCGAAATTTGAAAATGGCTGCTGCCACAAAGCTGGTTTTTCCAACGGTGGTGGCCAGCTTTGCAAGAAGGCCATATCCACCCCTGTCTTGGGCCTCATGCGGCCCGCAGGCCACGTGTTGGACAGACATGCTTTACAGCATGAGTGCAACACACAAAGCTGGCACAGGGACTGGGAAAGATAAATTGTTCTGTAAATGTAATTTTGGATCGTCTTGTTTTATGTAGGAAGAATCTATAACTCGCCATTAATAATGATGGCTTTGTGGAACATCCACATTCCAAGGCAGTCCACCTCTGAACAAGTTCCCCAACAGCACAGAAGGGATACATTCTTCATGCTTTTCTTATGGACTTCCCACATGCATGTGACAAGCCAATGTGAATGCAGAATGCAACAGGTGATGACTTCAGCTTGAGCCAACAGGGATCTTTTTACGTTTTTAAATAAAATGATGACTCTCAGCATCATTTGAAATATAGACACCACCACATACTGTGGTGCCTCACGTAAGAAATTTAATTCATTCCAGAGGCATGGTTGTTACATGAAATGTTCTTTACGTGAAGCGGATTTTCCCATAGGAAATAATGGAAACTCAGACGATTGGTTCCACAACCCAAAACATTTTCATATAAAAATATTAGCTGGATGTAAAAATGATGACAAAACAGTGGAATTGAATTCAAAACATGCATTCAATGTGCATGATTCTATTAAGTCTACTTAGGCTGCAATCCTAAAGACACTTTCCTGGGAGTAAGACCCATTTAACACAATGGGGCTTACTTCTGGGTAGACATGGTTAGGAGGTTAGCAATCAAAGACAATTTCTTCTGTAATCCAAGACACTTTCCAAATGTCTCCTCACTTTCTCCTTCTCTTCATCCTGAGCCTCTCTCTCCCCTGCTCCCTTCTGGCTAGCTACTTCCCTCTTCTCCACTGCTCTACCCTCTACCCAGCGGATGCCCAGCCATTGCTTTCAGTATGGGCAGGTGTGCCGACCTGACGCTGTCTAAAAGGGCTGCCAGCCAGCGCATCTGCCCCAACTGCCAATGAGTGTGTTTGTTATGTGAAGTACAGTTTGTTACATAAAGCAGAATCCTAGAGAAATTTTTGTTTGTTACGTGGATCATTTGTTACATGAGGCATTTGTTATGCGATGTACCACTGTATAATATTGGTTAGGGTCTGTAACACTGTCAAAAAGTGAAACCCATTGTAAAGTGGAACCCAATCTTTTTTAGTTTATTAGGGCAAAATCCAGAGTAACTAGGGGAGTCCTTCCTGCGATATAAGAACAACTTACTCTGGATTCCAATATGAATTTCCCATAGGTTTTTACTAGGTAGTGCAGTAACTGCAGGTGCACATAAAGTCTTTTACGTGCACCCGTAGTTACTCTGGATTTGGGGGCAAATGTTGCTTCCAATGCTTCCAGTTGCTTCCAATTACAAATTCTCATTTTATCTTGCGAATTCCTGCTGCCACACAAAGATTTCTGCAAATAGATTCTCTTTCACACCTTCAAAAATGAGGTTAGACCAGGAGCTACAATATGGGTGAGGGTAATTTTGGCCTTCTGAACAGAAGAGAGAGGTTCAAAGAATGTAACATGCATTGAATGATTGAGTTCTGGGTATCATTGAAAGGTGCTGAGTGAATGTTAGAAAGTGAACCATTAGAAAGCAGAGAATACCTGTATGCTCTCATAGACATTAACTGTGAGGCATAAAGCCATCAGAGGAGCATTATAAAAAAATCAGAACACACTGAGTACTGATGCCTAGGGTATCACTGTCAAGTGTTTTCCCTGTCCCAACATCTCTGTGCTATTCTGAAATCTCACCAATGGCAAAAGGTTTCCTTTTCTGCCTTTGCATGTTTTTCCCTAACCCCAGGCTGTATACGTGTTCTTTCCCTTCTCAGAAATGATCATATGGAGAAAAGTGTCTAGGGAAACGCCAGTGGCAGTCAGACCTATATTACAAGCTCTGTCAGTTACAGGAAACTTGTCACATCCATTATACCAGCATCGGTCTCATTGTCTGCCAGCCTCATCTGCTCCTATCTCTTTAGGGCACAATCCAGAAGTGCACTTGGGTTACCCTATCTATCACTGGGCTGCACCCAGTCATGGGCTGACACCGGTTCGGGCCGGATTGCCCGAACCGGAAGTTCTCCTCAGCCCGACGCTGGCGAACCGGAAGTTATGATGTCTGGCCAAAACTGGCCGAACCGGTTCGGCAGGAGGCTGAAGAGACATTGTGCAGCGCGCCCGCGCTCCGCAGCCTCTCCTCGGCCAGCTGAGGGGGCTGGGAAACGCCACGCAGCACACGCGCGCACCACAGCCTTACTCCCAGGCCAGCCTTACTCCCAGGCCAGAGGACTGCAGCCTCAAAGACCCATCCTAGGTAGGTCTACTCAGAAGTAAGTCCCAGTATAGTCAATGGGACTTACTCCAGGCCAGTGTGGAGAGGACTGCAGCCTCAGAGACCCATCCTATGCAGGTCCACTCAGAGGTAAGCCACATGCTAACCTGGCGATACATCAGGCCACTCCAATAAGCCCCTTGCATCAATCCTCCACTAGAGGTATTGCTGTACTGGAGTCTCAAGTTGCAGCTGTTACTGCTTGTCAGGAACTTCTGGGCTTCCTTATAAGGCAGGCACCACAGCTGCTCCTTGTTCAGTGTGATCTGATGGGGGTCTCCTCAGGAGCAAGCCCTCCCCTGGTGCCACTTACCTGGTGCCCACTGAGCATGCTCTGGAGCAGCAAGGGAAGCCCAGGCTTCCTGACTCTCTGGATCCAGCATAAATTTCTGCTCTGGATTCAGAATAGTTGGGGCAGTTCACCTAGGGCACTCCTCACTACCCTAACTCTGGATTGTGCCCTTAGACTCTCCAACACAAAACAGTAGCTAATGTTACACTCTCTCTTTATGTCTGGCTTTAGGTGGAAACAGATGTCCACATATTAGGACAATCTTATTTTTTTAAGTGCAGAAAATAGTGGGTCTCCTGTAAGGCAACAGCATATGTGTACTCCCAAAAGGTTGATGCATATTAGAAATGGTTGTTTTAGCCCATGTTTCCACAGCTTATAAGAAAAAAAAAACTCTAGTTTCAATCACAAAAAACAGCATAACTTTTTTACAGCAGCCCTGCCCTTCCTGGCAGAGCCCTGAGGAATCCCTGCATGAGCAACAGTTGTCACAAAAGGCCTGTAAGAGACCTTGGCAACATCCGCTTCAGCCCTGCTTATTATTTAAACAGTTCCCTTAAATGCTCTTCCCCGAGGTAAGCTGTGGCCAAATTGTTTTCCTTCCCTTCACAAAGCAGATATGCAGGGGGCATATTTGGAGAGTGCTACAGTTTACTTTAGGCCCTATTTAAATACCTTCTACCACATATTTCAAACAAACAGTTCACTTCATTAGAAAGGCAAACAGTTTAGCTTCAGAATACTAGCACTTGAGAAGAACCACACTGGGCTGACAAAACCCTCTGCCCCTATGTAAACAGTTTCTTGTCTTCGGCTCTAAGCCGCAACTGTGTGGAACTTCACTTCAAAAACCTTTTTACAAATACTTCACACATCCATTTGTTAAGTAAGTGATAACCCTGAAGAGATTATCTGCAGGAGTTAAATCCTCTACTGATTATCAGAACTATTACGTGAGTTAAGATACAAAAATCTGAAAGTTCACTCCCAGATATTAGCTTGATATGAAACAATAAAATTAGTGACATTACAGCAGCACAGCTAGATACATTAAGCTGAAAACTAACTCCATAAAACTGTATCCAAATGCAAATTATGGACATCAGATGTTGGTAATAAATTACATAAACAGTAATGCTAATCCTTCTGGTGGACTTGTATGATTAATATGAGTTCAAACGAGAGTGGCCTGAGAGCACATCATGTTGCTATTGCCACCTCTTTCTCTATATTCCACCTTTTTCGTTCTGGTTAACCAAATTAGGGGATATATTTTGCCTGGAGAATTCAATTTACTGACCCTTACATTAACATCTTATTTTAATCTCTACATAAAAAGCTGCAAAGAAATAGACTAATGGGATGTATGGGACTCTAGCTCAAAGATTCACAACCTTTTTGCACCAGGACCCACTTTTTAAAATGAGAGTCTGTCAGAACCTAATGAAAGTGACATCATTACCAGAAGTGACATCAGCAAGCAGGAAAATTCTTAACAATTCTAGATTACAATCCTATCCACACTTAACCAGGAATAATACCCACTTATTATCATTGTCCAAAGCACATATGCATAATATCCTTTAAAAGTATAGATCTTTGACATTTCACCAAACATATCAAGTATAATACATTTAAAATAAAATACTGAAATGAATGGTGACCTACCTAAAATTGGTTCACAACCCACATAGTTGGTCCCAACACAAAGTTTTAGAAACACCTCACTAGTGTGACCACTAGAGGTCATAAACTGGAGGACCCATGAGCCAAATGGAGTTCCCTTCAGGATGTTAACTGCCTCCTACATTGCCAACCCAGAAATAAAAATAGGTATGTGTTTCACCACAGCATCAGCTCAGCAATGTTCCTTCTAACTTTTGGTAGGCTGCATGTGCAGAAAAAATATTAGCCATGCAGCTTTTGAAAGAAGGTTAAATTTTTGGTTGGAGTTACATACTTTTGAAAACAATATACTTTCAGAAAACAATATGTACACTTATTACAATATGTACAATAGAATACAATCAGTGATGGGCCCAGCCAGCCTCAAGATCCGGTTCGCCGGAAGTGGGTGGGGCCAGGGGCAGGTTCAGGGCCAGGGGGCAGGGCCAGGGTCAAGGGGCGGGGCTGGGGAGGTTTTCAATTTAAAAATAAAAATTTTTTAAAATTTACTTACTTCTGAGTAGACCTGCACAGCATGGGGCTCTGAGGCTGCACTCCTCCACACTGGCCTGGGAGTAAGTCCCATTGACTGTCATGGGACTTACTTCTGCATAGACCTCCATAGGATGGGGCTATGTGCCTCTCAGCCCCCCCCCCAAGTGGGGAGAGGCTGGGTGGTGCGGCGTGTGGCTCCTCAGGCTGTGCTGACAGCAGTGATGCTGGGGGTGGCTCCCCGATCTCCCCGCCGGCAGGAGAAGCTGCACTGAGCTCAGCAGTGCTGGGGGTGGCTCCCCGATCTCCCCGCCAGTGGGAGAGGCTGCGCTGAGTGCACCGAACTGGTTCGCCCACTTCTTCCTCCCCTCACCACTGCCTACGCAGGCGCTTACAAAGTGGCAGGGGATTTGTAAGATCCGGTCCCCGGGGACCGGACCGAATAGGCCTCTGCCCACCTCTGAATACAATGTATGGAAGAAGATAATGAGTTTACATTGTCATTGTCAGTTGCCATTGTCAGAATTTTTACCATTGCCAATGTCATTGCTAGTTGTCATTGTCAAAATTTTGTCAAAATGACACTTGCCATTGTCAAAAGGTGCCAAAATCAGGCAGCTGGCTTTGTGAGTTTTGTAGAAACTTGTGTGTGCTAGTTTGGCAAGTCATATGTCTACACACACTCATGCACAGCTTAGAGGGAACTATGCAGCCTAATCAGTGAACCTTGAATATGTTAGATGGAAAACGAACAAATAAGACAGGTGCAACCTCAGCATCCCGTTCAGCCAGTGCAAATCCCTTCCACAAGGCTGAAAGTGTTGCAAATGTGCTGTAAGGGATTTTTATGCCATCTCAAGAGGGTCTATCTCTGGTGCCATTGCACCAGGAGTGATAAAATTGTGCCAAAGATTAAATTTCTGCATTGTAGGCTAAATTTCAAACATAACTTGGCTAAAGATCCAAAACAAGATGTAAGTAAAGCTGATCAAAAAGCTGATCAAAGATGATCAAAACTTTGGGTTTTCCAGTCTATTTTGTGATGGTTTTTGAGATAAGGTTTTGAAAGGCATGATCAACAACAGCAGAATCTGAAAAGGAGGGTAAGTGCAGCAAATAAATGCTGCTTCCCATTCACTGAATGAATGCAAAACATGACAAATGTTTTAAATTGCTTTGAACTAAAAATGCAGATAACCATGGCCCAGCAGCCTATACCATATCTTCATGATATCCTGTAATACAGCAAGCAGACATGTCATTACAAGTCCCAATGAAGTCTATAAGATGAGAAACTTCTGCCAATTATGTAAATCATCTCCTCACCTTATCTTATGACCACTTGCTGTTCAGGTAGCAAGAAGAGGATACAGAGATAATAAGAGGGCCATTGGTTTCCATGGCTATGAGGCTTCAAGAATAAGGTAAGCCAGGGCTCATCCAGTGGAATCAAGCAAGCCTCTTCCTCTCTATTGGGATCACACCTGACCCTTCTGGCCTTGACAGAACTAAGCCACTGAATAAGGCACAGAAGGCCCTGTTATCAAAACCAGCCAGCTATGAGGCACTGTAACTAGCAGCTTGCTAAGTTGGGAGCCAAGGGATAGGAGGGATATGATCACACAAACTATAGGGTAACAATTGTGCCCTCAAACCATCAATTTAAACTACAGTGAGGCCACATGTAAAGTAAGTTTCATGTAACAAAAAAAAAATTTCTCTAGGATTCTGCTTCACGTAAAGAAAACATTCATTGGCAGTTAGGGCCAGCAACCCATTTAAAAAGTGTCAGGGCTGCCTAGCGCACCTGCCCATAGTGAGAGAGTGTGAGAGAGAGAGAGAGAGAGAGAGAGAGAGAGAGAGAGAGAGAGATTACAGAATTGGATTACAGAAGAAAGTGTCTTTGATTGCAGCCTCCTACCCATGTCTACCCAGAAGTCTACCTCATTGTGTTAAATGGGTCCTACTCCAAGGAAAGTGTCTTTAGGATTGCAGCCTAAGTAGACTTCATAGGATCATGCCCACTGAATGCATGTTTTGAATTCAATTACAGTGTTTTGTCATCATTTTGTCATCAGTTAATATTTTTATATAAATATTTTTGGGGTTGTGGAACCAATCATCTGCATTTCCATTATTTCCTATGGGAAAATCCGCTTCACGTAAAGAAAGTTTCACGTAAAGGAACTGCCTCCGGAACAAATTAATTCTGTTACGTGAGGTACCACTGTAGTTGATAACAGAAATTCTGCACAATGCTGGAGTGGGCCTGAAGTAAATGGAAAACTTGACCTCTCCCCTCCCACCCCCAAAAAGCTACAAACTCAAAATGTTGCTTTGTAATATTTCTATCAAAGTTGATTGGGAAATAAAACTGAAAAATTACGCACATTTAAAACCTCAATGGGGATCTTCAAGCAGAGGCTCAACGAGCACCTGTCATGGATACTCTAGGAGGATTTCCTGCTGCAGGCAGGGGGTTGGACTAGATGACCTACTAGGTCCCTTCCAACTCTATGATTCTATGATTAATCCAACTGACAATATTTCACTTAAAAATAAAACTGAAGTCAATTTTCACCTAAACAGATAAGCAGACCTCCTATTGACACTTGTGGGAGTTATACTGCCTACCAAGAAGAGAATTCACCCTTAAGAGAGTACAGCATTTCAAAAAGAGTGAATTTGCTGTCACTCCCTGCTGCTTCTACTGCATTCTGTCAGAAACTAAAGTTTTGTTCAAAATAGTACTTGTGCATTTTTAAGTGAAATGCTACAACAGTTTGGTTGACATAACTGGTCATTTTCATGATGTGAAGTGGTACTGCTTCAAAATATCAGAAGAAAAGTCAAACCATGGGACTTTTGCTATTTCTAATCTTAAAAATAACTAATTTTAAGGTTAACTAGCCAAAGGGAGTTTGGTTTACAGGAGCATACCTTATCAGCATAATACCAAAACAAGAATGCAACAAACTACAGTTTACTCTATTGAAAAATGTAGAACTCCACCTGAGTCCTGCAACTAAAGATTCAGCAGGTTGGTTCAAATGAAAATCCAGTGGTACCTCACAACAAGTTTAATTCATTCCAGAAGCATGCTTGTTATGTGAAACACGCTTTATGTGAAGCGGATTTTCCCATAGGAAATAATGGAAACTCAGATGATTGGTTCCACAGCCCCCAAAATATTCATATGAAAATATTAACTGTATGTTAAAATGATGACAAAACACTGGAATTGAATTCAAAACATGCATTCAGTGTGCATGATCCTATGAAGTCTATTTAGGCTGCAATCCTAAAGACACTTTCCTGGGAGTAAGCCCCATTTAACACAATGGGGCTTACTTCTGGGTAGACATGGTTAGGAGGCTGCATGGAGGATAGGGGGCTTACCTGGGCTGCTGCTGGAGGCCGGTGGGGGCACTTGGGGGCAGTTAGGAGCAGCTGCCTCTGGCATCCCCAGGCAATTGCCCCCAAGTTGGGGGCAGTTAGAGGCAGCAGCACACTGGCTGACAGCCCTTTAAAACAGGCTCCGCACAGAGCATCAGCATGGAGAAACTTGGGTGCAGTTCACAGGTGGGCTGAAGCCGGTTCTCACTGGATCTATAGAACCGGTTGTTAATTTGGGGCTGACGTTAGCGAACTGGTTGTTAAGAGGGGGCCCTCATCTTTGAATTGCATGCAAGTGTGTTTGAATTTCTTTTAAAGGGCCTCTGGGTCTGTCTTCTCAGAGGTTCAGCTCCACTCCCTCCTCCCCTTCTGAACCTCCCTCCCCTTCTGAGTGTTGTGAGAATGAGCTCCTCCAGGCCTTTTGGTGGGGGCCATGCCTGCCTGCCTTGCTGCCTCCCCAGGTGCCTTTGCAGCCCAGTACTAGGCATGGAGAACTATTCAGGAGTAAGCCACACTGTATAGTAGAGGACCCCCAATTTTTTTTTCTGGGAATGGATAGAATCTTAGCAAATTTCAGTCCAGTCTTTTAGCCATTTTCCCAGTCTCCTGATGTTGGTCCATCAAATCCTTTGGAAATCATTCATGGTCTTTCTGTGTGTGAAGAGGAAAATGAATCAAATGAGGTATAAATTAAGAAGTTAATTTGGACTGAAAATTGGATTAAAGTTGATATCATTTTTTAAAATCTCCCTTTCATTTATCTATTTTCTTTGTTAAAAATAAATTTTAGGTTATTAGATTATTTAATATAAGCTACCCAATGTGTTATATGAATTTTTAGATGTAAAATGAATATTCCATGCTTGCCACATAATTTATAATATTTTTCTCTAACTTCTTTCTTTTTTAAGTATTTTCCCTGCTTTCCTTTTTTCTTTTAAAATTATTTTTAATAAATAAAAATATAAATTGAAGGGGAAAGACTGTGCTCCCCTGTTTCTGAACAAAACAATTAAATCATAACCAGAACTCTCTCCTCCACTATTTTCTGGATACTAGACATCTCTCTTGCATCTTCCCTGCAAGTCCACCTATTCAGTTTTTTAAAAATGTTACAAGTTAATTGTTGATGAATTGCTGAAAGTGGAGAACAGTACAAACATGTATTTTTCTGAAACTTTTTTTAAAACAAACAAAACACATTAACATTTATCCCTACCAAAGCAGCTTCAGACAGCTGCTTTGAGAGCAAATCACCACTTTGGAGTCAGGATTTTTAGTGTCAAAATAGAATAGTGAAGTGTTAATCCCCTTTGTCCAAGCTGACACTCCTGGGCTCTATCTTTCCTATTCCCTATTGCTAATTTTTAAAGATAAAAAGAAACAGTTCTTTAATAAACACCTCTTCTAAAATGGGTTTAATGTTACACTTAGTTAGCAAGCAAAGACAAGGGCTACAATGTTGAGCATAGATGGGAGGAACCCAGGTTAAATAAAAATTTAGTCTCAGTCATTAAGTTCACCAAATGACTATGAGA
The DNA here is from genome assembly GCA_030015325.1 of Cryptoblepharus egeriae. Lineage (NCBI taxonomy): Eukaryota > Metazoa > Chordata > Lepidosauria > Squamata > Scincidae > Cryptoblepharus > Cryptoblepharus egeriae. Next base: position 52,152,042 of record JAREYC010000004.1, read on the forward strand.
AAAATCAACATTACTCTTTCCCTGCATAACCCTCTCACAGGATCACTTTTGCTGCTCACTTCCTTAAAGAAGCAAAAGGATAAAAGTGAGTAATAAGAACAATTAATACTGGGGGAGACAAGCTTATATGGCAAAGCCTTAGATGAGCCAAGGCTGCAAATCCTATCTACACCTATATGAGATAGGTGACTATATTGACTATAATGGGGTTTACTTCTAAGTAGGCATGTGTAGTACTGGGCTCGGAGTGAGCTTGTGTCACATAATGGCTGAGATTCTGAGTCATGAATTAAAAATTCCCACTTCAAATCTGGCTTCTGTCTTGACCTCAGTAAGTAGCCTTTAACAAGCTGTTATTCTGAAGCACTTTTAACAGTGAAAGAGTATTACATATTCATAAATGCAACATACTGTTGTGACACATTTATCCCTCCAGGGTTTGCCTTCAGGAAGCTCAACAAAGGCTGCAGGTACATAAGGCAGCTATCACCAAGAGGTGAAAAATTCAAAACCGTATTTAATGTGTTATATTTACCCAAACAAATACCTGTCTGAAGATAATTGGTATGGGGTTTGATTTTAAAATCTGAGTTTTCAGTCAATATTTTTTGAGAAGAAATGCTAGAATACATTCACTTTAATTCATTGACATTATTTTAACATTTCAGGAACCATCTTCACTAGAATTTGATCAACTACCTAATAGGATAAATTTTTAGTAAAGTGTAAATTAAAGTAGAACTATTCCCCTCAATATAATCATGCCTCCATATCTGCATTCTGACCCTCTGCAGGTATGTGAATCCATGGATACAGAGGATGACCCACCATCTGTCTTCCTCTCAAAAGGATCTTCTGAGCCTGAAAAAGGAAAGCATTCTAAGGAATGAGAATTCTAATAAGGAATGCATTGAAAAAATTGCAAAAATATATTAAGGAGTTTTTTTTAATAATTTTCTTTTATGAGGCATCATTTGGAGCAGCAATGCTGTGTAGGGTTAAAATTCAATAAATTACATAAATAACTGTTCACTGAGTGTTCGGATTAATAAAGGTTATGTAAAACAAGGCTGCAAGGCAGTTTTGCTATACACACAAAGTATAGAGCAGGTTTTTCCAATGGTGGTGGCCAGCTTTGCAGGAGGGCCGTATCCACCCTTGTCCTGGGCCGCATGCGGCCCCCAGGCTGCATGTTGGACACCCCTGGTATAGAGTATGAAGTACTGTATATTGTTTTTCTTTTTAAAAAATGGTTTTGTAAAAATTTTAAATTTTCTCCTTCATGGCCCCCTTTGAGCTCCATGGGCACCAGAACAATGTACCGGCTATACCCGCTCTTCTCAGGCCTGGGTATCTGTGGATAAAGGATCAGTGTATCTATATATAAGTGTGTGGATAAAGGATCTGCTGATACCAGAGAGCATGTATACAAGTGGGCCACCTATTATTTCCCAGTGTGACCAGCTGGATGAAACTGATAAAGAGGCTCTGTGTGTGCCCACTTTCTGATGAAAAGGGTACCAAAGAGCAGATGAGAAAAATCAAGGGAAAATGGAAACATTTGTGAATCAGTTGTTCCAAGTTGGCAACTAAAGCTTGAGGTGCTAAACTTCATTCATTCATTCATTCATACATTCATTCATTCATTTGTTAAATTTATATCCCGCCTTTCTACCCTAACGAAGGGAACTCAAGGCGGCTGACAGCAATTAAAAGAACAATAAAACACCATTAAAATTAGGTAATAAATACCAAGTAAAACACAATTAAAATACAGTTAAAATACAATTAGATTAACAAGCCAAAAACATATAGACCAGAAATGATAAAAACAAAGCCCCCCAAACTCTGCGCCCATTAAAAAGTTTTTTTTTAAATAAAAGGTTTTAAGGTTTCAGAGCTCCGCCTGAAGCTCTGCATTGAGGGAGCTTTCCTCAGTTCTAAAGGAAGGGAGTTCCAAAGCCGGGGTGCCACTACCAAGAAGGCAGCACAGTCAGTAGGGCCCCCTCAGATGACCTTAGGTGATGGGTCGTAGTTATGCTAGAACTTCTGAAACATTTCAATTATAGACTAACACTTTATTATTACTGTATAGTTATTATCATTTGTTTTACTTTATTATGCCACACAAGGTTTTCCTTATGGTAACTGGCAATTAGGATGATCTGAAAATGGCTATGAAATGAGTTAGAATTTTTCCTGAAAATTAGAAATCTATGTAATAATTGTATTCATTGAGATTTTCACTGAAAAGGCCATTCTCAGGAATCAATTAAGTATGGCTAAGAAGGGCTGAAGTGGCTTAGTGCTCTAGAACCAGCCTTTGTGTCTAAATTTTTCTTATGCAGTATCCTTAGAAGTCAGAATCAACAGGTGAACATAAATTCCAGCTCATGTAAAGTAGAGTGAAGCAATAATGTAGAGCAGCAATGAAACTAATGGGTAAAATGTGACAGAAAGAACAGTCCTTATGATCCCTACTTGTTGCTAAACTGGTTATGGATCTGACATGCAGCAAATGAACAGAGAGTGACAAGGGAGGAAAGCACAGAGAGAGAAGGAAATGACACTTGAGGCAGACATGAAGAGAGCAGAAGTTGGCTGCCTGCCAGGATACTATCTGTGAATGGGAGGGTGTGGAATATCCCCTGCCTCAGATATCCTGGGGGGGGGAAGTCACAACTTGAGACTGAGGAAAATGATGTGACAGATATCTTACTTTGTCATGCTTCATAGAATGATATGTTTCTCATTTAAAAAAAGAAATAAAGATAGAGTGCTTTAAATGGTCTGGACAGCATTCCATCTTTACACTGGGTGATAAACACACCAGCATGTATCACTGCAACATTAACATTTATTTATTTTAATGATTCATATCCCATCATTCACTGTGAAGAACATGAACCTAACTTCATATTACACAACATAAGTATATAAAAATATTCCACAATAATATATAAAAGCAGCAGCCTAAAACAGATACACACTTCTTAAGTCCTTTATTTGAGGAATTAAACTGGTGAGGGGTTATTGGTCACCAGTAAAATTGGTACTTCCCAAAGGCTTAACCTCTGTTTCAGGGAACCCTCAGATCAAAGCTGTAAACACCTATATCTTTAAAAGAGAATAATACTCCCTTTGGATTGTGTAACAAGTGACAATGTTTGTGTAACAATGGATTGTGTAACAAGTGACAATGAATTCATTTTAATAAATGAATTCTATTTGTTTTTCCATCTGTAAATCAAATGTAACAGCCATAGTGATTACAGTGTGTACATTTGATAAAATTAGTTTTATATCCTAACATTCAAAACTGTGCATTCAGAAATGCATAATCCAGTTTAAAAGGTGTGCTTGTTATCACCAGCAAAATGCTACTGAATTATACATTGGTTCTCAAATTCCATTTTTTAAAAAGCATAATTCTGCAACAATTGAAGCCACCGGGACACAAATACAAATACACTGGAGAACTGAGCTACATTAACCTGACTGCCACAGGAAAAAATCAAGAAATCAGCCCCAGAAAAAATCAAGAAATCAGCAATTTAAAAAAAACAAACTGAGACTGGAAGTCTGGATATCCCCAGACATGAACTGGCAGTTCTAGACATCAGCCATGACAAGCATTTACATTCCTACATTTGGTTTAATTACACAGACCTGAAAAACAGAGCATCAGAGTCACTTTTTCTCGTGAAGCAGCTGCCTGAACCATTCACGAAGTAGGCAATGCCGAATCTTCAAAACTAGACATGAAAGGGCAAAACTGATTCCATTTTTTTTGAAATCACCACCCCAAATATATTTAGGTATAGTCCTAACTTTTAAGACAGAAAACATGTGTTAGCATCTGTTATTAGATAGGTCTTCTTTGGTCCACAAGGAGGAATCATATGGTTTCATGTAATTCCATTTAAACCAAACAGCAGGGCTGGTGACATGCCCAGGTTACGCATGCTCAGATCTCTCCAGGCAGGAGCAAGCTGAAAACGTTCAGCTCGCTCCTGCCTTGAGTGATTATTGCAGGGCTCCAACCTCTGGTCCTGTCATAGAAGGCACCGTGGACCAGCAGTGGGCCACAGACTGGGGGTTGAGGACCACAAATCTGGTTGTAAGTCATGTTTGGAGAAGACACACTGAATGCAGGAAAATTAGGAACATTTGATTTCTCACACAGCTTTTCATTTCGGATTAGAGCTACAAGGAATTCTGAGGAAATTCAAAGAGATTTGATAAAACAGGTGACATTTCTCTAGGAGCAACTCTTTTTCAAATTTTTTAAACCCTAAAATATGGCACATGAAGTGGAAACCAACTTATAACATAAGAACAAATAATTTCAACTGAAACTGAACCAAGAAAATTACTTACAGTACTTTATTGAGTTCAAAGCAGGGGCAGAATCTGAAATAAAAATACAAAATACTATGAGTCAAAAAAGAAAACCATATTTAAGGTTCCAAGGCTATGAATGATTTTTTTTTCATGTACGGAAGTAGTCACTGTGACCTTCAAGTCCAACCTTGTAATACATGGATTTTTTTGTACATGGATTTGACTCAAAACACGAACTGCCAAACCACGGTTTTTAAAAACAATTTTTTCTACTATTGTATGAGGCAAGACAGGAGGTCTTTTAAATAATTTATGATTGCTGATTGTCTCTACAAAAGTAAGAAAAGCAGTTTCTAAACAATTGTAAAGGGACACACATTTAAATTTTTTTAAATTACTTTTATTAACACATTTTTTTGTTTCATCAGGGAGTCCCAGAATCAAACTCCTGCAGATACTGATGCAATCCTTATTCCATTAAGGCACAGGAGGAGCAAGAAATTTGGAAGTGGGTCTTTAAATCTATTTTTCCACTTTTTTGAATACACAGATTTTTTTAATACGTTCCAGAACATAACCTACTGGATAACAAGGGGACACCTGTATGTTAGAAATATCTCTATTTAAAGGATATCCTTAAAATTGTAGTTCTAGTTAGCAGCATGACAAAAATCAGTGGAATTAAAAATAATCTGTTTCAAAATCTAGTTATATCATATAATGCACTGGGGAAAATAAACACTGCAAGACTAGTTATAAAAATAAATTGTGCAACTTCCTCCCGTGATTTGTGTGATATGTGTAAGGAGGGTACATTTTCCCCAGTTACTAGAACAAATGGGAAACAGGAAAATAATGCATATTCTCAGACTCATCCATTTAATTGTCTTGCAGTAGGATCCTCAGTTTGTTTATGGTGAAGGAAATTGCACTGTGATCAATAGAACTTATTCCCTGATAAGTGTATGTACTTAATGCTGCTGTACTAATCTGTACACTTGTATACAGATTATTATATATTGTCTCTCTTTCACTCACTCACTCCAAAACAGTTTGAATTACCATGTTCAATGCAAATCAAGATGTGGAGGGCAATTTTAGTCTTTACAACAGAAGAGATTGAAAGATAAGACCATGTGTTATGCAAATGATTTACTATATAATTGAAATATGTTAAGAGAAAAGATAACCAGGAAACAAACCATCAGAAAGCGGGGGGGAATACCTTCAATATTTTACAGGTTTTGCTATTTAGCAATTTTTTCTGAATCTACTAATAATGGATGCAAGGGGATTGTTGGAGTGGCTGGCTGGAGTTGTGCCATATCCAGAGGTTGGTGGATTATTATAGTCCACCAATACGAGGAAGGATCCTTATTGTAGATTATTGTAGTTGTACCCTATCCTGAAATTGAGAGGCTGGCCAAAGACTCAAAATTTTTACCAACACTTCCATTCATATGATAGCCACCCAGCAGATTAATGGTTAGGGGTAAGTGTACCTCTAATTACTTACACAAGGATCTTTTGAATATATAGATCAGGATATATAGATCCGCATAGCCCATAGAAGCTCATTATTTTTAGAGCTGTTATTTCTCCAGTTATTTCTGGAGCTAGCACAGGCCTCCCCCTGACTTGTTTAAAGGGCACTTCCAGTTTTTGCGGAAAATCAGCAGGCAAACTGCTTTTTTAGCAGTACAGGACCAATCTTGTAATACACTGATTTTTAAGTCTAGATTTGACTCTACATGGATGGCTACTGCAAATCAGTTTTAAAAACTGCTAGTCTGCTGTTGTAGAGAAGCAGTCATGCAAGCAATACTCCATTCTTCACTCCAAGAATCAAACTCCTGGAGAAATTAAGGTACTATCTTATTCCATTAAGTGCAATGAAGAAGCAAGAAACTAGGAAGTGTGTCTTTTAAGGTTGCAACCCTAACCTCCAGTTAGGCAGGCCTAAACCCCAGCATAAGTCCTGTGTTGACCTGGGCATGACCTCACAAAAGTAGTATAAGACATTTCTGTGCCATTCCTGAGGAGGGTTAGTGCACAGGCATGCACTTGTCTCCCTACATCACCACGGGAATGGAAAAACCAATGACTTGTGCTGGCCTGGGTTAGGATTGCACTCTTTATCTGTTTTTCCATTGTGTTGTTTATTGTGTTTTCATAGTAATCCATGGGAAATTTTGGAATGGAACCCTAGTGGATAACAAAGGACACCTGTACTGTTTCTGCCAAGGCCTCACTTTGCAGAGCACCTCTCAGCTGCTGAGCTGTTTTCTCTTGGAGGAGCACTGCTGAAAGGGCAGCCGATAAAGGCACTGCTGATAATCGGGCTCTCCCTAACCTTGAAAATATTATCAAGATTTGCATATTTCCTCATCAGACATGTGCAGCTAACAAGTTACTTAACAATTACAAACTGGTTATCTCTAATCATCATATGTTTGACATAACTTCCAGCCCTCTGCAGGTACCATGAATGCTATTTGGCTCATTGTATCAAAAGAGTTATTTGCAGTTGCCTTTCACCAAGAAGCGTACTACAGGAAGTGGCTGCTGCTGAAAACAACTCAGTAGCATGTCAATCACCTTTCTTCCTAATTTTATCTAGTACTGTAATACAATATACTTAGGTGTGATGTAAATCACTAGGGCCGCAAACCTAATCTCCAGTTGAGCCAGCATAACTCCTATGCTAATCTGTGGGGTGTCACCAAAGTGTCATAAAACAATGGGGGAGGGGTTAGGCCAGTGCACAGACATGCACTTGTCTCCCTACACCACCATGGGAAAAGGAAAACCAACATGTTGTGCTGGCCTCAGTTCAAACGGCACCTAAGTGGGTTTTCCAGCCCTGCAAGCAGGACCTAATTCAAAAAACAATTGCAAAGCTGTAACAATGTGTTGCATATTTTGGGTTACTTGGTACTAAGAGTATGTCTTGGTAGAAGAAGAGTATGTTTAAAAAAAACTATTTTCAGTGGAAGTCTCAACTTTTTGACTGTAATCTATATATATATAAAAGAGAAAAGTCACTGACTGACTGACTCACTGACTGACTCACTGACTGACTGACTCATCACCACCCTGCCAAAACCGCTGGGCCTAGAAGCGTGAAATTTGGGGTGGGTGTTCCTTCCATGACTGAGGGGTGCACTAAGAACCGGTTTCCCGAAATTCCAACGGGAAAGGGGTGGAAAGGGGTGCAATGTGTTTTCCTCCCTATACTTTGCATTGAGAATTGCTGACTCAGCAACATTCCTCCCCAACTGCTGGGCCTGAAGCATGGAATTCTGGGAGTTCCTTCTGTCACCTGAACTCCCACCAAGAACCATTTGGAGAAATTTAACCCTTCAGGGGCTGAAAAGGGGTCAATGTGTTTCTGCCCTATACTTAACATGGGAGACTGAACAACATCCAGCCAATTTGGTGCTCAGACCCTGGTGCACTGGGGGATGTTATTTGGAAGAAGAGGTTGCGCTGGCGAGGATGCTGTGCATGAGGGGAAATTGTGCATGAGGGGAAGTTGCGCATATGGAAAGTTGTGCATGGGGCAAGTTGCGCATGGGGGAAGTTGCGCATGGGGGATGATGCACATGGAGGAAAGTTGTGCACGAGGGAAGTTGTGCATGGGGGAAGTTGCGCATGGGGGATGATGCACATGGAGGAAAGTTGCGCACGAGGGAAGTTGTGCATGGGGGAAGTTGCGCATGGGGGGAAAGTTGCGCACGGGGGAAAGTTGCGCACAGGGGGAAAAGTTGCACACGGGGGAAAAGTTGTGCATATGGGAAGTTGCGCATATGGAAAGTTGTGCACGGGGAAAGTTGCACACGGGGGAAAGTTGCACACGGAGGGAAGTTGCGCATGGGGAAGTTGCACATGGGGGGAAGTTGCACATGGGGGAAGTTGCACATGGGGGAAGTTGCGCTTTTGGGGAATTTGCACCTGGGGAAAATTGTGTATGGGGAAAGTTGCACATGGCAGGAAGTTGCGCCTGGGGGGAAGTTGCGCCTGGGGGGAAGTTGCGCCTGGGGGGGTCAATGTGTATGGGGGGGTTGATGTGCATGGGGAGAAGCTGCGCATGGGGGGAAGTTGCGCACGGGGGAAGTTGCGCACGGGGGGAAGTTGCGCACGGGGAAAGTTGCGCACGGGGAAAGTTGCGCACGGGGAAAGTTGCGCACGGGGAAAGTTGCGCACGGGGAAAGTTGCACATGGGGTTTGATGCATATGGGGAAATTGCGCATGGGTAAGTTGTGCATGGGGGGAAGTTGCGCATGGGGGGAAGTTGCGCATGGGGTAACTTGTGCATGCAGGGTTGATGTGCATGGGGGAAGTTGTGCATGGGGTAACTTGTGAATGTGGGGTTGATGCGCATGGGTGAAGTTGTGCACGGGGGGTTGATGTGTATGGGGGAAGTTGCGCATGGGGGGTTGTTACGCCTGGGGGAACGTTATCCATGGGGGGTTGATGCATATGGGGGGATGGCATACGGGGGAATTCTACTCCCGCAACGCGGGTACGCCTTTTGCTAGCAAAAGAATAAAAACTGTGGCCAGCTCAGATATGTCCACCTTTAGTCAATGATTCCAGGCCTCTTTGGTATGAACAGCTCAACTACTCCAAGAAGAAAAATGTAGAACATGGCCCTGAAGATATATTTGTGTACATGTCAGAAAACCTCTTCTTAATCTTTTCTTCCCATGCAATTCCTCTGATTTTAGAAATGTATTAAGACTAAAGAGTGTTATGGGCTGTGATTAGGAACCTGATCATGGTCTACAATTTCATTTCAGTTCTAAAAATTTGAAGTCTAAAACTGTCAATCTTTATGGCCAAAATACAGTTTTTGGTACTTTATGGCCAAAATACATTCTGTGTAGTAAGGCTACTTTTGGAATCAGAACTACCGAATTAGTTAAAGAAGTAATCTGTTCTAGGCAAAAAAGGCAAAAGGTATGCATATTCTTTAATGCAGAGGGAAGACTTTCATTACAAAGAGAAAATTTCAGGTGTGCAGCTAGGACTTTAAAGGTTATTTAAGAGTTGTTTCCTGCATGCAGTATCAGCTTTCAAGTTTTAAAAAATGAACTCAAATAAAATATGAACTATTATTTACTATGTCCCCAGACTTACACAGACTAACACAACCATTCATCAAAATACAACATATTTTTTTTCTGTCACAAGTGTCTTGTTCAATCTCAGGAAAGCTATTGAAAATCTTTTAAATATCCTTTTCTAAACAATACCTACAGCAATAGGCTTGATTTTGATTTATTGAATAATTTGACCAGAAAACACCTGAAGTCACAACATTACATGCAATCACTTCCATTCTTTTGTTGTATACAATCAAAAAAATTACAAAAATGAAAATTGACAACAGAGTTACACAAGTCCATTCCAGCTAAACCAACTGAATGATATATATTAAAAGTGGCTATTTCTTTAAAATATCACATTTCTTTGATTTTCATAAACAAAGCAATGGCTATGAACCAAATGTAAACCACATTTTAAAAAAAACACTAATTAGGGAGCAAGGGAAACAGAATATTTTTCCTATTACAGGCCCACTGCTTTGCTTAAGTGTGTATGTGTGTGTGTGTGTATATATATATATCCATTTTCCCTCTGCAAGAATTTGCTAAAGTGGACTCTTCACAAATTGTTACTGTGCAATTTGTGCACAGTTAGTTCTTTCTTTAATCGAGAAATCTGCCTGATCGTGAGCTTATTTCCCAAAGGCTGAGAAGGAAGGTTATTCCATTAGGCCTTTTGGGAGTAGCAATCTATCTAATACATTTCTGAATTATTCCAGGCTGAGCTGAGCTGAACATGAGAACAAAGCCTGGATTCCACTGTAAGGAATGACTAGCCTAACTCCCAGCTGAGAAGATTTAAGGAGAGATTTATAGCCATACAAACACTGAAGAAATTTCCAAGTAATTGCATGTATTTGCCTGCTGTTGTTAGAGGCTGTAAACTAATGTTTATTAAAACATATCAGCAAGGAGCTGCCTATTATCCATTTTCCAGGTTCTTCATGCAGGGCACTATAAAGAAGTCTTGTATGCCTGCATCCTTTATTCTTAACTGTGAAAGGGCAAGAAAGATGAAAAGGAATTGAGGCTGCAATACTAAAGACATTTTCCTGGGAGTAAGACCCATTGAACAGAGTGGGGCTAACGTTTCAGTAGACATGGTTAGGATTGTGCTCTTACTTATTCTGTGCTTGGTGTTTATGCTATAGCAACAGACACAAACTCCACTTAAAGAACAGTACATTTGAATTGTTGTAAGCATATGATATGGACTCTTGCTCCCCAGAATTAGGTTTTATCCATTCTTCATTCCCACATGTAGACAGTGCAAAAAAGGAAAGGGGATGTTTTTCTTATTCCCAACACCATTCTGGAGGTTGAATAGCCTTTCTGCAGTTCTAATGGAACCTCATAAGACCCTTTAGACTTGCATATTGGTAGTAATCATTACCAAAAGAAACATTTTTCCTGAATTATATCCCCCTGAGATAAAAGGTTTGGTGCTCTAGAAAAGAATACTTTACTTACATAAACCAACAACAATATCAAGAACTGTGATAATGAATTCCAAAGAGACTTTCAAACTACAAACTAGTAGCATTTTTTATTAGAAATTTTCCTTTTACATAACTATATCAGTACAAATAATGCTAATGACTAGGCCAGCCTGCCCACAAACACCTCCATTTTGTCCATATCAGAGTCGGAGATCATTTGTCATTCACAACTCAACTCCAGGGGTTCTCCCACCTGTGCCAGGCCTGGCCTGGGATGTCCTCCAGAGGCTTCTGTGAGCCTTGGAACACTTCTATAAAACAAAATTCCTGCTATGTTCAGAAATACACCTATGGCCCATGGTGGATCACAACAGTAGTACCAAATACCGAGGTAGCAAAATAGTACTGAAGAAACCAGAATGGACTAGAAAAATCTAACCTCACTGGAAAGTGGTCTAAATATTTTATAACAAATTTTTCTGGAACCAGTTTGAAGAGTAAGAACACATTTTCAAATACGAAAAGTACATGAAAGACATATTTAATGTAAATAACATATGTTAGGACCAAAAGAACTGCAATACTAAAGTTCAGCAGGCTTCAACCTGCTGATGAAACTTTTTTAAACAATAATTAATGGGGGAAAATTACTAACTTATACATATAATGTCATCCACATTGTTCTTTTGAGGAATGCATTTGTGGTTGAACAAAAGATTATAATTTCTATTTGCTGCACAGTGATGATGTATATTTTTTTAAGCGTGATTGAGGAATTAGGATATTACAGGAGCTGCCAAGGCATGCAGTGTTCTTAACTACTAATTTCCATGCTTTTAGGATCTTAGTTACATTGAGTGATGAGATAGTTAACCAAGTATTTTCCTCTTCATATCTGTTTCTAAGTACAGAATCATATCCATGTTAAACAAACAGTAAACTCCTGCGCAAGGCAATGTGGGATAAGTCCATTCTTACCTGACAAGCCACTTTATTTGAAATATGCAAAAAGACCCACTGTACCAGCACTGATTGAAAAGTCATCCTTTTCCTGGAAAAGAAGCTCTGACTTTCTTTCTCTGCTTCCCTCCCTCAAGAGAACTAAGGCTACCGCCTAGCAGCTAATGGCCTTCCTTCATAACCTTTTAAACCTGACTTCAAAATAGGGAAATTGCCCTGTCTTGGAACTCTCACCTTAACACCTACAATGCACCACCATACAGCAGAAAAAGCCTGGTAATATTTGATCTTATGCAAACTCAGCATAGGGCAAAATCCATAGCAGTTACGGGTCCACGCAGTAACATCACCCTCTAGTGTTATCTTATGGAAAGTCATCTTAACTGCTCCGGAGCAAGGGGCTTAATTTCACTTTGGGATATAGGCCATAGTCCCACAAATACCTAATTGGTCTCATGAGCAATCAAACTGACACTTGCTTACTCTTATGATTTTGTGGTATTTCCTGCTTCATGGAAGTGACTGTGGTATAAGGGTGTGTTTATGTTGGTTTGTTTTTATTCCCTTTCCCTTTTATTACTAAATATGTATTAATGTTAAATAAAAGTTTGTTGGAGCATTTCTCTGCACTTCCCTATTCCTTCTCCAAGAAGCTAAGCTGTACCATTAGCTGCTAACTACACAAGATTCCAGTATAAAAATAGTCCCCCCTCATATGAGAATACACTAACCTATTACACCATGCCAAAAAAGAGATCCACACAACATAGTAGACAACCACATACAATTCCATTGCTAGATATAGGCACACATATGCAGATACATGTTTGAAAGCAACTGCGCATCCAGTACATTTTCTCATCCACAAATGAATGTTGAAGATGAAGACATTATTCCCACTGATCCTACAAGAAGAATGTGGATGCGCATCTTCACTTAATACATTTTCATGTAAGAGTCTCTAGCATGAGACCACAACAGTTGTCATTCCTATCTCGGTATCCATGAGACTTCCATTCTAATAATCCATGGATACCAAAAATTGTGTTAAAGGAAATCCATTTAAAAATCAATGACCCTTTGCTCAGCGGTTTAAAAACAGCCTTGCTTGGCTGTGTAATGCAGGACAAATACAGCAGGCAGGCAATCAGTTTATCTCCAGACATTCAGAAGGCTTCACTTTGAGGCATGTCTCCGGCCTTCACCAGGAGTCCAGTCCTGGGAAGAGTGCAAAGAGGAGGTGATAATCACTTATACTTTGCATTCTTTCATTTGCTCAGGGAGAGGTCACTTGGCTCAGATTTAAACTGTTTTAACTTCCTGGAGAGAGGAATGATTGTCTGCAAGGCTATTATTAAATGACTTTCCTTTTAATTTAAAGGGCCCTTATCACATTTGTGGCTGTGGGTGGCACAAGTGATTAAGACGCTGTGCCTGTTAACCAGCAGGCCAGGGTTTGAGACCCGGGTCAGCCCCACAAGACAGGGTGAGCTCCTATCCTTAGCCTAGCTCTGCGAAGCCAGCTGGATCCAATCGTATAGGCTCTGCCTTTCCATTGGATTAATTCAGTGGCGTGGAGAGGGGGGATTTGCTGCTTGGGTAACAGCCTATCCTCCATAACAATCTAACCCAGGCTTTTGTTCTTCGCATGCAGTGTATGCAGTGCCGAGCACGATACCATAGTCTTTGAAGACTGACGGGGGCCTGCTTTTTTATCATATTGAGATAAACCTCAAATAAAAATTAGTGGACTACTAGATTATACAGGTATCCATTCCAAAACCCTCCATGGATAAAAAAAAATCAGTGTATAGACAAAACAAAGGAAAAATACTGTAGGTTTAAAGATCCACTTCCAGGTTTTTTTGCTCCACTATTGTGCCTAATTGAATAAAGTAGTCCCTCAATATTTCTAGAGGTTTGTTTTGGGACTGAAACATATCATGACTGCTTGCATGACTACCTATCTACAACAGTAGAAAATCAGTTTTTGAAACTGTGATTTGTAGTGGCCATTCGTGTTGAATCAAATCTGTGTATAAAAAATCTGTATATAACAAGGTTGGACCTGTATCTGTATTGCATCCATCCAAGAATGTTCAAACATAAAGCATCATTCATACAGAAATCAAACAGTCCCACACTTTGCTTTCTTAATCTGCCCAGCAGTTATATCAGTGACATCACTAGGGGAGCATGAAAGGATGCACTGGATGATGTGCATGTGGGTGGTAAAATTTTGGTATTTTTGATTAGTACAATCATCATATATATCATTTGATAATTTCATGCAGAATGCACTGAAACAACAATGAAATCTCTATTCTATCAAATGATATAGCCAAAAAAATCAGCTGGATATAGCAAAAAAAAAATCAGCATTTACCACAGCAACCACCCAAGGCATTGCTCTGCCCGCTGAATGGGGAAAGGTCCATTATGTGATGCAAACCTTTGTTACAAAAAGGCACAGAATGAATACAAAAGGGGAAAAAACTTGTCTGAAGTAGCAGGCTGAGTAACTATAGCTAACAGATTAGCTGAGTAACTATAGCTAATATGATTTACTGCTAATGGTCTGGTGTTGCAAAGACCCATAGAATCTGTGCTCAACCAAAAAAAAAAATCAGAAAAACAGAATTAGAAAGGCCTGGATTTTTAGCTGTCAGCCAAATATATGATGGAGAAGAACAGGGAGGAAAAGTAGAATGAAACACTATAATAATGTTTTGTACAGGTGGTACCAAGGTCCCCTGGCTGGTCCTTCAGACAAAACCATTCCCGTGTAAACCTTAAAGAGGATTAATCCTCAAGGACCACTGTAATGAGACCGTTAAAAGCTCAAATACAGCAGCCTATCACTGAGGGTAGCAGTACCCTGCTCCCAGAAGTCTTCTCTAGCAGAGTTACATCAAAGCAAACTGGAACCAGATAGCAGGATTCCGAGAGAATCCCTTATCTCAGTGTTAGCGGATGCTTCTCCTCTGATTGTCTTGAACTGCCACCTGTCCCAGGCATCTTTGAAGGCAATGCTAAGTCTGTGATGGATCTGACCTCCTTGAGCTGAGATTCTTTTATGTCTTTCTTCATTTTCTGCTCTGTTACATTCTTTCCCTGCAATGCACACTACATGAAACAAAGGGAGTTCTCACTCCTTGACTCACTGTCCCCAGCTATTTGAAAGCAGAAGGGGGAAAAACAATGTTAAGGATTATACTCCATCTGCAATGTGGAGTTGTCCTCCAGAGACAAGCCTCTTATATTTGAGAGTTATAACAAGATGGTTTTTACATGAAGATGGCTTAAAAATAGGGGTTTCGGGGTTTCTAGAAGCCAAGATGAGAAGGCTGCATGGCAGAGATAACTTAAAAACAAAAAGACTCACGCTATAGAGATATACTATGAATCACATTTAATAAAAAAAATAACCAGGAAGCAAAAATTGCCATATAGCTGTCTTTAAAACAGAGGAATTCCATTTTAACAGAGAAATGTCCTAAAATTCTTGAGCCCATCTATTATTTTAAATTTACAAGAGATGGAATTGATTTCACATTAAAATTAAGGGGAAAAAGCCAAACAGCTTGCTAACTAATAACTACTGATATTCCTAAACTCAACAGTCTTATACCGTTTGGTAACAAAGAGTTCCAAACATTGTGTATGTAGGGGGAAATGTCCCCAAGGGAACTGTCTTTTTTTAATCATCTCAGTGGTACTTCAGGGAATTGTAGTACTAATGGGTCCCAGGTTCCATGGATACCTGCCACTTGGCAGCTAGACCAGGAACTTAAACCTGGCACCTATCAGTCTTGAAAGACTATGGTATTGTGCTCGACACTGCATGTGAAGCATGAAGGCCTGGGTAGATTGATATGGAGGATAAGCTGTTAGCCAAGCAGCAAATCCCCCCTCTCCATGCCACTGAAATAGTCCAAAGGAATGGCAGTGCTGATATGATTGGTTCCAGCTGTGTTGCAGAGCTGGCCTAAGGATAAGACCTGGGTTTCAAACCCTGGCCTTCTGGCTAACAGGCACAGTGACCAGGAACAAAATGCAACAAATAGGGATAGGAGGCTTGGCTCAGTGGTTAGAGCTTCCAAGCATGCTTTTCCATGGTTGAGAAAGCCTTCCTGTCCACTACAAAAGTCTCTTACTGGTGTTGATTGCTTTGCATCTGGCCTTCTAACTCAGAAATAACTATTAAGGCTGTCATTGCTAGATACTTTTCATGGTATTTCAAAAAGATGAACCATGTGAAGTGGTACGGAAGACAAACCTTGAGAAAACTAAAGCAAAAGTTAATTCTGAAAGGTTGCGATGACATGGTTAGTGAGATCCACATACTGAGACAGTTGGATCAAAAATAATATACTCAGAGAAGTTAGCACACATAGGATACTTAGGTTATGCTACCCCATTAGTTTTCGTTTGTTTTTTGGTTGTTGTTTTATTAGCAAAAAAAGTTTGCTGAAGGAATGTTGTAGCAGAACTTGGGCCTTAGCAATATGTCAGGAAGTCCAGAGAGATGTCATTATGTCATCCCCAAACTTGTGGGAAAGCTCAACTCATGCAAATAAGTGCCACACTTGATGATACACTTGGAACACTTCTCTTTAGATAGATATCAATAAATACATTTCAGCAGTGGACCTGGTGTAACATGACACAAGTTGAAGTGCTACTATCCAATAAAAACTGTGAGGAAATATGACAGCCACCAAAGGACTATTCACAATATTATTTTCATGGTTTGGGCAAGGAATGTAATCTGTGATCTGGGTAATGAGAATAGTTATTAGCAAATTCTGTGATCACAGGAGCACTTTTTACATCTGCTAGTACATTGGCAGCTAATGATGTTTTATTTAGTGTACGGCATACAATAGATGGACTTATTGTAAATCAGATGTTAATGTCCAATCCAAGCAGCCATTCAAGGACAGAGTGGTCTACATTGAAAAAATCGACACTGGCTCAGTATAAGCTCTTAATTTATAGTCGGATATGATGTGATGAAAAGTTTGTCAAGGAGTACCATAGTCACACTGTAGGGTGGATTATAGACCCTATTTAAACAGTGAGTCCCGGCATACACCATGCTGGATACAAATACTGTTCAGAGTTTACCAATGTGGGTAAGATAGGTTAAAACTTGGCACCTTTCCTGTAGGGTCATCTATGCAACTGCCTGTATCTGAGCATTAGGCAGACCATTTAGCTTTCCATTGCATTTTGATGTTAAAGTTGTAAGCTGTTGTGCGAGTGCCAGAGAGGGCTTCCTGGATTTAAGCTTGCCAATTGCCAGATGAGGAGGATCAGTGTTCAAAGGTAGAAGAGGGTTGCTCATAATTTTATAATATTCTTTCACTCTCTGTACAATCCAGAGTAACTATGGGAGCACATAAGAGACATTACATGCACCCGTAGTTATGGCACCACCTAGTGAAAACCTATGGGAAATTCATATTGCAATCCAGAGTAAATAGTTCTTACACTGGAGCAAGGATTCCCCGTAGTTACTCTGGATTGCACCCTAAGACATCTTCATATTGCTGGTGGTTCTATGTAGCTCAAAACAGGGAGCCAGCAAGATTGTATGCAACCACTTATAATCCTCTTGGTGTATTTTAGTCTGGCATCAGTCTTACTAGTGTGGCAGCTATTAAACCAAAAATGAACACCGAATTCTGCTGTGGAATAAACCAACCCTAGTGCTGATATTCTGAGAGTAGAGGCTAAGACTACCCATACTAATCCTCTTAGCTTTTGGAATACATTGTTGCTGGCTTTAATTTTAGAGGCGTGTTCTCTAAGTTTGTCTTATAAAAGAGAAGTTTGTAGTGGTGCATTCGGATAGTATGAAAGCGTGAATTAATGACGAGCAACAGTTGGCAGCCAGATGACATTGAAGAGTTGGCATTTGGCAGCCAGACATTGCAGAATTCCTGACTCTCAAGTGGAAAAACTAATGCTGTGATCTTCTGCCTCACCCATTGCAATTGACATATGAACAGGTAAGAAAGTATGGTGCTGACTAGGTGATTGAGAGAGTCAGATTTCCAAGTGAAAAACCAAATTTCATTATTTCAGTCCATTGTTCAAACTGTGTCACTGAAATGATTCTTCCCATGCAAAATCTTGGGGGGGAAATGGTAATAGTTCAAATACCCAAGAAAAGAAGATTCAACACTATACTGAAAAGTTTCCAAAATAAGGGACACTGATTTTATAGCTAGTTAAAAGCCAAAAACATAATAATTAATAAATCAGACACAGAAAACACACAAAAGTTTTCCAAAACCTCATCTCAGGCCTCAGAAATGAAAGCTTTCATTGCAAACAATCTTGAAAATTGTTCTCTTGCGGAAACATTTCATCAGCCAAAATTATCCTAGGTTTCATAGAGGGCCTTGTATTCATCCAACATAACTATTACAAATGGCTCCAGTACAACTTTTAAAAATCAAATATGAAATCCCAAAGCTGTCTTTGTGTGTGTTTTACAAACAAAATGGCAAAACAAGCCCAAGTAAAATATTCTAATTGGTTACTGTTTTCAAGCACAACAGTCATGCAATGTCACATCCCATTCGCAAGAAAACATATCAAGTTAAAAGGGAACATACTAATCAACATAGAGAAGGCCTCATGGGGGCAAATACAAGCCTGAAGATTAATTAAGATGCTTGAAAATGTAAATATAATATGAGACCTAAAAAGTCACCACTTGTTTTGTTTTTAACACATTCAGAGATGGTGGATGTTTTGGATATCAGCCTGACATCCACATGCCAAATATGACTATACCCCAGAGTTTCTCACACTCTCAAGGAATTTAAACCCCTAAATTATTGTGGGGGGAGGGGGAGAAATAGAGGGACATAATCTCCTGGATTGTGCAAATTTGTTGGTGTGCAACCAATTGCTTCCACTTACCAGAACCTTAAGCAGGCTCATGGAGCCCTCCGCAGGGCTTCCCAACTTGCAAAGACACTAATTAATTATTGTGACCAGTTTCTCAATCATAAACCAGAAGTGGGTTGCTATTGTTATTTTGACTGTCCCCTTGCTGTGGAGCCGTGTGAAGGATTGTGCAGGACTTCCCATGCCTTTGGAAGCCTCTAGTAAGTGAAGACCATGGCCCCTCCAAAGCAGTTGTGTCACTCAGTTTGTGAACCACTGCTGCACTGATTTCAGTAGCAATCTATTACAAATGGCAACCTGAAGAGTCCCTGGACAACACAGTTTAAAAATTGATGCTCTGAGATTACAGTATACACTTTGCAGCGTACAACTTTGCAGTGTACATATTGGTCCCCCCCAAAAGCAAAAACCTTTCACATGATTTATTACATCATTTATTTTACATCATTTATTACTACTATCATCATCATCAGAAATTTTGCAAATCTGTGTACCAGTTTGTAGTTCCCATGTTATTCTATGCGTATATGCCAGAACAGTAAGACCTTGGATTGAAAGTAACTTGGATTGAGAGTGTTTTGCAAGACAAGCAAACATTTCTAATAAACTTTAACCTTTAACCTTTATCAAGCAATGTCTTGATAAACAAGTGAAAAAATAGTCCCAGCCGGGATACCCGCCCTCCTATCGGGGCAAGAGGCACTCTTTCCAGTAGGTGTTCCTCTTTTATTTGGCAGGTGAAGAGTAATTGGCCCTCCCCACCCCAGAAATGTCTCTTATAGTGGCTTCTGCTTGTGTTCTTTTGCTATTTTAGATTGTGAGCCCTTTTCGGACAGGGACCCATTAGCCATTAATATTTTCATTTTCTTTGTAAACCACTTTGTGAAATTTTAGTTGAAAAGCGATATATAAATACTGTAGATAGATACAGCTGGTTTCAACATTCCACCAGAACCTGTTTAGTTTCTCCTGAGAGATCAGCTATATGACTACTCTGAAGTAAGCCTATGGGTCTCACTCCTATGTAAAGGGAGCAATGGACAGGACCATGAGAGACCTAGCCTTGCATGTCTATTCTAAAGTAAGTTCTATTATAATCAGTGGGGCTCACTCGTATGCAAAGGGGAAAGACTGCAGTCTGAGAGACCAAGTGCAGATTAATTTGTTTTATTTTTCTTTATATTTTATATTTTCTTTATTATTTTGTATTATATTACTGTATTGTAATGATTTTTATCTGAATATTTTTAGGTTGACAAACAAATCTTCTGAGTTTCCATTATTTCTTATGGAAAATTCAGTTGGATATACAAGCATTTTGGATTACATGCATGCTTCTGAAATGTATTATGCTCATAAACCAAGGTATCACTGTATAGGGACAAAAATGTGTTCCGTCCCTTTTCATTCCCTTCCAATTTGAATTTCTAGAAATCAGTTCTTAGTGGGTACCTGTTTCAAGGAAAGAATGCCCTCCCCAAATTTCATGCTTCTAGGTTCAGTGGTTTTGGCTGGGCATTGGTGAGTGAGTGAGTGAGTGAGTGAGTAAGTTTTGGAGATAATATACAGAATATAAACTAAGTCAGTGATTTTCAGTCACTGTGCCATGGCACACTGGTGTACCATGGATGGTCTGCAGGTATACCACAGGACTTGGGGAGGGTCATTCTCAGTAGGGCAACTGGAGGATTTGAGCACCCCGCCAGCAGCATGGTGTGCCTTGTCCATGGTAAAAAAAAGGACGATGTGCCTTGACAATTTTAGCACCTTGCCATGAGATAAAAAAAGCTTGAAAATCTCTGGATTAAATATTTATACATTACCTTAATCGCTGTGGTTTAATCGCAAGCGATTAAGACGCTGTGCCTGTTAACCAGCAGGCCAGGGTTTGAGACCCGGGTCAGCCCCACAAGACAGGGTGAGCTCTTGTCCTTAGCCCAGCTCTGTGATGCCAGCTGGATCCAATTGTATTGGCTCTGCCTTTCCATTGGACTAATTCAGTGGCATGGAGAGGGGGGATTTGCTGCTTGAATAACAGCATATCCTCCATAAAAATATCCAACCCAGGCTTTTGCACTTCGCATGCAGCATATGCAGCGCTGAGCACGATACCATAGTCTTTCAAGACTGATGGAGGCCTGCTTATCGCTAACTCTCATAATGAACGAGAGTCTTAGAGACTCATGGCAGACACATATCTGCAGGATACTACCAAATCTGATTTTTACAATAGGAGTTTTTACAAATAATGTTTAATAATAATGAGAATTTCCAGATGTTTCTCCAAAAGCTTGGTCATAATTCTTTTTGCTCCACACTTGCCTTCTGAGCCTCCAGCAGAGGCAGCTACAAATTAGCCAAGTAGTATTTAATCCTTGGCACTCATCCAGTACAGTCATCTACCTTGTGGCAACTTATTGCAGTGTTTCTTTCACCTCTCAGAGGTTCAGTTATCAAAGAGGGAGGGAAGGCAGCAGGGGACAGGGACAGGACTTATTTAAATCCAAAATAATTTAAATATAAAATTTAAATACATTAGAGATGGAATTCTAATTCTGAGGACTTCAGAACACCTACAGGATACAAACAGCACATATCTGGGTTGTTAAGTGGACCAGAAGTTCTCAGTGGACCAGAGGCTGGCTGAGGGCCAGACAGAGGCTTGACATGGGCTGCATCTGGCCACCAAGGCCAGGGTTTGGAGACCCCTACCATAAAGGGGTTTAGTAACTATTATCCTATGATAATGTATTTACTGTTGATACTCAGCTATAAATTGATCTCACAGATGGGTTGAGAGTAGGTTTTGAGCAAAAAAATCATAGAAATTTCTCTTACTCTTAGAGAAATCAGGGGCTAAAATTTGAGAGGTGTCAGACTATAATTTAGTCTGATTTTACAGGGCCAGATCCTGAAAAACCACTTACCAGGAATCAGTAGCTAAGAACTGTTCAATCTCTAATTTATATAAAATATAATATAAGATCATAAGATTCTTTTTTATTCACTAACTTTTTATCATCTTCACAACCTTTTGAAAATGCTCTCAAAGGAAATGAACTTTAAACAACATAATACTAATTTGCTTAATCAAATCCTTTCTTAAGGTGCCTCCATTGTTAAGTCAGAGGCTCAACATATAAAATACAACTTATGGCACACAACTGGGAATTGCAATTCAATTCACAACGGAGAGACAAGCATTAAGGAATGAGCATGAGCAAGCACAGCTATACCCTGTTGAAACCCAATTTACTCAGAAGATGACCCATTGTTTTCAATGAGTGTTATTCTTAAGTAATTGTGCACTGAATTGTAGTCTGGTACTTTGATTCAGATGGAAATAAGGATGGTATCCTAGTGTTTAAAAAACCAGACCTCTGCCAAACACTAGCTAAATGAAAGGAGGCTTCAGAAGGGTTGAGTGATTCTGCTAAAATGGATGTGGCTTGTACGTGGATGTCATTTATCTTGACTTCAGCAAAGCATTTGACAAAGTCCCACATGACATTTTAATTAGGAAGTTGGAAAAATATGGGCTAGAGAGGGCAATTGTTAGGTGGATCTGCAACTGACTCAATGGCCGCACACAAAGGGTTTTAGTAAATGGTTCTGTGTCAACCTGGAGGTCAGTTTCTAGTGGGGTACCCCAAGGCTCTGTCTTGGGACTGGTTCTCTTTAACATTTTCATCAATGACTTGGAGGAAGGGATATGGGGGAGCCTGATCAAATTTGCAGATGACACCAAACTGGGAGGAGTAGCAAACACATCAGAAGATAGGAGAAACCTCCAGGAGGATCTGGATAAACTGGAATCCTGGGCTGTACCAAACAGAATGAATTTCAACACAGAGAAGTGCAAGGTTCTGCACTTAGGCAATAAAAACCAAAAACATAGGTATAAAATGGGGGATACTTGGCTTGGCAGCACAACATGTGAGCGGGATCTTGGAGTCGCCGTGGATCACAAGCTGAAGACGAGTCAGCAGTGTGATGTGTCTGCAAAGAAGGTAAATGCCATTTTAGGTTGCATTAAGAGGACTGTAGCTTCCAAGTCACAAGAAGTTATAGTTCCTCTTTATTCTGCATTGGTGAGACCTCACCTTGAGTACTGTGTTCAGTTCTGGGCACCTCACTTTAAGAAAGATGCAGCCAAACTGGAGCAAGTCCAGAGGAGAGCGACAAGAATGATCTGTGGGATGGAAGGGAAGCCCTACGAGGAAAGGTTGGGGGAACTTGGGATGTTCAGCCTGGAGAAGAGGAGGCTGAGGGGAGACATGATTGCCCTCTTCAGATACCTGAAGGGCTGTCATATGGAGGAAGGGGCCAATTTGTTCATAGCTGCTTCTGAAAGCAGAACTAGAACCAATGGGTACAAACTGCAAGAAAGGAGATTCCAGCTGGAAATCCGGAAAAAATTCCTGACGGTGAGGGCGGTTCGGCAGTGGAACAGATTGCCAAGGGAGGTGGTGGACTCTCCCTCACTGGAGATCTTCAAGCAGAGGCTCGATGAGCACCTGTTGGTGATGCTCTAGGGGGAATTCCTGCTGCAGGCAGGGGGTTGGACTAGATGACCTACTAGGTCCCTTCCAACTCTATGATTCTATGATTCTATGATTCCAATGGAAGGAAGTGTTGCATTCTGACTTGCTTTTTTCTCAAGAGAAGTGAATAGGTTAACTGCAGCTTTGAAGTCTCATAACCCCAGAACAGTGATATTTCAACCAGTGTGGTGGCACACTGGTGTGTTGCGGATTGTCCTCAGGTATGCCATGGAGATTTGGGGAGAATCATTAATAAGAAAATTGGGGTATTCAACAGCCTGAGGTGCCTTGTCAATGGTACAAACAACTGATCGTGTGCCTTGACAATTTCAGTGTTTGTTAGTGTGTCATGAGATGAAAAAGATTGAAAATCACAGCCCTACAAACCAATGGACCTCTAATTATCTCTGCATTTTCCTCTTGCTGCCAGAATCCCTGACCCTTGAATGAGCCACAGATACAGCAATTTACAGTTGATTTATTAGCAGGAATCTACAGTATGTAATAAATTTCACTCATCCACAGAAACAAACTCACACAATGTGGTGTAAAAATATCACTCCAACAACACAAATGAAATTAATTGAACTTGCTGGGTTTTAAAGAAGGAAATTAAATCCTAGTTACTCAGGATAGCAGCAGCAGTTTTCAACAAAAACCTAACATCCTAACTGCCATTTTATTTCTTGTGAGATATTTTTAGAACTTATTAACAGCCAACAGTCTTTCCAGATGAGCCACCAAAATAAATAAATAAATAAATAAATAAATAAATAAATAAATACATACATACATACATACATACATACATACATACATACATACATACATACATAAGGAGACCAACTTTACATTTCAGATTCCAATGTATATTAGGAATGACTCATTTTTTCCACATAATATTAGCAGTTTTAACAAGTCTATAAACTACACTGAAAAATTGAGACTTGGGGAAAACAGAATGTTTCACAGGTCAAAGCAAAAAGCTGAAACAGATTCTACATGTTACCACCCCACTGTCCACTAAAACAATTGACCACCAGCTCCTCAAGCCTCTGTTCTTCTCCTTTTTTGCTATTGTAGGAGGTCACATTTCAGAGCATTTGCTGAGCTCCACATTCATCAGAGTGGGACCATTCTAGTGGACTTGCATTCCTCTATGTGTAGCCTTCAATAGGAGCCTAGGCTTTAGGCTTATTCACGAGCAAATTTGCATGTTTCACTTTACATAGAATTCAATATAGTATTTTCCTTGTTAGCTGTCAGCTTGATGTCAACAATCTGGTCCTCACCCACAATTGGGAAAACACTATAACTATTTGATGGCAGAAGAAAACTTCAAAACATAAGGACATACATACAAACAGTTCTGAACAGCTGATGGTCCTGTCTCAATGAAACAGAGCTTCCTATGTTTTTGCAGTCTCTTAGGTTGGGTGGACAGGAGATGGTCTTCCTGTCTTGTAGGGCTTGTATTCAAATCAGAATAGCACCAGAACAAGCTTTACAACTCCACTGGCAAACTAAATAATTGGGAGTGAGTGGAAAAAGTGGTCCCTTTATTAGGATATTTTCCTATCCTAATGTCCTAATATAGGATAGTCACCTACTTCTCTTCACTGATGAAATTTATTGGAGCCCTAGGCAGCAAGAGATTGCTTATATCTAGTCTTCCAAGTGGAAAAAAATGCACACCCACACAAAGAAGTCATCAGAGGGGAAAACCCACATGTGTGCATGTATAAATGAACAGCATTCAAACCCTTCCCCATAATTGTAACACTTGGGGTAGATATGCATTCCAAAAACAATTGACTTAAACTTTTCCTGGGGGGAGCAATAAAATATACAGATGTCCACCTTAAAAAATTGTAAATTGTGTTCTCTTTTTCCTGAGTTACGGGAAGACTACCCACACTTTTAAGTACAAAGTGGGTATATATAGAAGCATAAACTAGACATCCTGAAAAGACCACATTTTCCAACCACAGAAGGAATTACATAGCAAGCTACAGAGGAGAAATGAAGGCTTGTTTCTCCATCTGTTCACCAAAACTAGAAACAAATTAAAACAGGATAAGGGGAAACCTTTCTAGCTCTAACTATAGCTATAGGAATGCTACAACATTACTTAACACAAAATTTATGATTTTTCACATGGACTTACAATTACAATCACATGCTTTCTTCCCTGTTATACTTGCTATTTCCTCTATGTGGAAATATTCTGCTATTTCCTTCCCTGTTATACTTGCTATTTCCACTGCAATAGCTCCAATATTAGTACATGTACAGATTTATGTACACTAGGTATGACTTCCTGGCACATTTACAAACCTCATAGGGCTGGGTGTCATGCATGTTTGGCAAGCACATAGGCAGCACAATCCTAACCTCTGCTGGAACAAGCTGGCCTGCATGTATCCAAAGCAAAGTTGGAGATGAATATGACACAAGTATTATTTATTACTACATTATTAAAAATAGGGGAAAAGGGATATTTTATCCCATACTCAAAGCACTGCACCAGCCACCTCAAATGGCCTACTTGGTTCTGCAACAACTAAATTACTAGCGCTGATTACCCAACCCACCTACCATACCATTGTGTTTCACATATATTCCATCCCCATTCCAGCTCCTCCACTGGCAGAACTCCCCCATCAGTGGTCAGTTTGTACTATGTCACTGGTGGTACAACATCTTCCAACTTTGCACTGGCAGCATTACTTTGCAGACCTCTGGACCTCACAGGACGCTTGTATACCAAAGGATAGGAGTAGATGATTAGCTCATGATGAGCTTATGTTTATATCTAAGACACCTTCTTAACATATTTAACATGCCTCTTAAATTGGCTCTTCTATTTAGTTCTCAGAATTCACAACAGCAGGAGCAGAGTCCAGAGTTGACATAGCCATGAGAAACCACTCTCCTAGAAGAGGGATCTCCAAACCCTGGCCCAGGAGCCAGATGCAGCCTTCAGCAAGCCTCCATCTGGCCTTCAGGCAAGCCCTGTAATCCTCCAGAGGCAAGAAGGTACTTTGAGGGCTGGGGAGGATGCATACACCTCCTTTCTTAGGAACCAGTTTGAAGCTCACCCTCTCTCTCTCTCTCTCAGAAAGTATTTATGAACTGATTTGAATTCATTAATTTACAAATTCCATTACTAATATATTCATTTGTGTAAATGTCTTCAAATTTGGTGAGCTGTGGTAGTGCAAGTGGTTAAGTCACTGTGCCTATTAACCAACAGGCCAGGGTTTAAGACCCAGGTCTTACAAGATGGGATGAGCTCCTGTCTTAGACCAGCTCCTGCCAACCTAGTAGTTTGAAAAGCATGTAAATGCAAGTAGATAAATAGGTACCACCTTGGTGGGAAGGTAAAAAGAGCGTTTTATGCACATTCAGCAGTCATGCTGTTCCCATGACCTCAGAAGTGTCTTTGGACAACACTGGCTCTAAAAGTTTAGAAATGATGAGCATTGCACCCTACAGTTGGTCATGACTAGCAGTGTATCTTGTGGAGGATACCTTTATTCAAATGTGAAATGAAAATCAATTCTTTTTTTTCCTTCCAGCCACTGACAAAGTATCAGAAAGATGTGGCCTTCTTGCCAAAATGTTTAGAGATCCCATCCTAGAACAGAGGGCAAGCAGGGGGCAGTCCCAGCAGGGAACAAACTTTAGCACAAGAGCTACATCATCTTTGTGACACTGTGTAAGAGACTGGCAAAAAGGAATTACTTTACATTTCAGATTTGAATAAATTTACATTAAGTTTATTTGATGTTTTAATTGATTTTATATCTATTTTACTTTTGTGAGCAGCTTTGAGTCTTTTATACAAAAATATGGGATATAAATATAGTAAACAAAGTAAATAAAATAAATGCATAAATGAATACAGCAGAGATGGAACTAACTTGAATGAATGAATTTTACTGATGTTATTTTTAATATATATGAGAACTATAATACAGGTATGTAGAGCCACCAGCAAACTATGAATTGTTTGCCATCCACTTCTGGTACAGAGAAAACATACAGACAGACCAACCCAGAAAATCATGGAGACATAAGTTCTTCTGATGTAATGGGTGAGGTATTACCCAGGGAAAGGCAGATAATAATATAATACCCAGGGAAAAGCAGAAAACACATGGAAGACATGAACTTGGTACAGTTACGGATGCAACCAGCAATTGTGGAAAGACTCCTCAAAACTAATTTCCCATTTAAATATTCTTTACTTATGTGACAAGCCCTCTGAGTGTAGGATTTACACAGCAGTAATTTATGGCCCAAAAGAAAACTACATTGACTAATATTCCAATCCTATGCATGCCTACTGAAAAAATGTCCCACTGTGTTCAATAGTACTTACTCCCAGAAAAGTGTGGTTAGGATTGCTATATTAACATTTTACACAGTGTTATGATACACAGCCAGCACATGTGTGCATTAAACAAGATACTGGGCCACATGGAAAAGTGCTTTTCTCACTAGTAATTGTACTATTGTTTCAAAGTTGCAAAATAGCCTGGGATGACATGTTACAGACCAATTGGTGCCTGTTACCTATCTGTCAGCCTTGGGAGGGGATACACAAACAGGTCAAGGTATCACTAATATTTGTCTTCTCTTCAACAAACTTAAAACTTATTTATATTTTTAGTTATACAATGATTATATTGTGCAACAATTACTGGCCAGTTCTGAACAGTGGACTTGAACTTGAACCACACATTCTGAAAAGCACAATTTTTATGAATTGTATTGTACTTATCTTTCGTTAAAGATTAACTGAAGTTTATTCTAGAATCAAAATGTTAGTGTTAATAATCCAGAAGACATGCAAGCCCTCTGCAGGGCTCACTGTATCTTTGAATGCTGAGAGAAAGCTATCACAAACCACCTCTGGGAACACCCTTTTCACCCCTGATAGTGAAGAGATACTAAATGTCATGTATTTGCCTCTCCCCCACCCCTTAAAGATACCAGAAAGTTTTGTATAAACTGGTGTGTTATGACTCAATCTGAGTACCACAGGTCTACAACAAAGTGAAAGGAGCAAAACTATTGCACAAACTGTACACTCATACTGTTTAAAATGTACCTGCTTGAGCATTGCAGCTGATTATTAAACTTTCCTAAACTTGTTTCATTGGGAATAAATTCTATTTTAAGTCAATGCCATTTCTTTCCAATTGAAAGTATTACAATTATGGCATCAGCAGTTCACGTTCAGATTGTGCATGTCCTTTGGCTGCAACCATACTCCATTGTACACACAAGTCTGAATGAAATAAATGGAATTTACATGCAAATAACCAGGCACAGGGACTGCAGCTTTTGACAATAATGATCCAGCCAAGTTATACGAGAGTGAGTAATCACATCTGTGAACTTCAGCGTTCTGATCTTTTTGCTCTTCAGATTTTTATGATGAACTCCTCAAATAAGAGAACTTTAAATAGATTTGGGAAGGTTCCATTAAAAATAGCTGCAAAGAGGCAAACAGAAAATGTCTGGTGTGTTCATGAATCTGTTGTACATTTACAGTGGATCAGGGCCAGAGTTAACAATATAAAATCCTTTGCAGATTTTAAACTTTTCCCTTGAATGCTGATATAAACTACAGTCCTTTTCTTACTCAATCTTCATTCCATCAGCCACAACTAAATTCTGTTTCAAAGAAAGGCAGTTTCGGTAAGACTTAACATTTGTATGTAAGACACACTTTGATCTGCACCCTGATGAGTGAACATTCTCCTTTGCTGCTAACCCAACTAATGAAGGGATAAAATTAGCTTTTATCCCTAGTACTCTCTTTACCAAAAAATATGTACTAATCAGCTGTCCTCACTAATCAGTCATCTGGCTAACGACCTTTTGCCTCAAAATACTAACATTTCTGAATGAAGTGGAAAAAAAGAAAAAGGAGGTGACTCACAAGACCCAGACTGGCCTCTCTCTTCATGGGTCTTAGTTTATCATCTGGTATGAAGGACTTAAAGGTTAAATGGCAAGCACAGACCCTGAATAGAGGATAAATCTATAATCAAAAGGCACAGACTTTGACACCTCAAGATGTGCTTCATTACTACACAACTAAATGATTTTTCTCCCGCACCCTTTTTTTAACTAGAAACAGATGAAAAAAAATTGCTTTCAACTGCCTCATATTCTTAGCCAGTGGAGAAATCTGTCTGCACATCTGTGTCCAAGCATCACTTAATTTCTCACCCTTTATTAATGTCGGATCTGGAATTCCAAAGTTTGAACATGTTTTTGAACTCTAACCATATCTTGTAGCTTGGTGAAAAACTGGTGATTGTGCCAGCATATTGCATTTTAGCTTTTTGTAACAGTATCCTTAAAAATAACATGCAAATAATACTTTCCTAGTTTTCTAAAAGAACATCTCAATCTTATTCCTTTTGATAACATTTCTTCCCCTCCTCTCTAGGATGCTACTAAATCTATAACAAACAGAAATAGCTTTATTTGCTGTGACATGGTAATGCCTCTTGCAGAACTTGAGAATGAATGGGAGCTGGACAACAGCAAAGTGGCAAAACTTCCTTGTTTTGCCTCTTTAAATTGAAATACCTGGTGAATGTGTCCTTTAATAATTATAATGGCAAAATAGTATAACAACAAACTTCTTTCCTCCCCTCATCCCCAATCAATTCAGGAATATTCTAAAATTACTTTATAAACCCACTTTGTGGTGATTTCAAAACAATGAAAAAAATGCAACTGAAGATGACAGCTGGAAGACCTTCCTAATTTTCCCCTCAAACCCTACAATCCAGAGTAACTATGGGAGCACGTAAGAGACATTACGTGCACCCATAGTTACTGCACCACTTAGTGAAAACCTATGGGAAATTCATATTGCAATCCAGAGCAAATTGTTCTTACACTGGAGCAAGGACTCCCTGTAGTTACTCTGGATTGCACCCTTAGTCTCATTAATACTTACGGTAAGGAGGATCCATGTAACCATTCCTGGGGTCCATAGCAAAGACTGTCCCACGGTAAGGTAGGGAAGGTTCAGGGAGGTGTGATATAGATCCATGGATCTCCTTCTTGATTAATGAGGCCCTTTCTTCACTAGATGTTGAAGGCTCTTCACTGATTTTACTGAGGCCTTGCCCGCCCTGCAGCTGCATTGTGATTGCGTTTCTTCTCTCTCTGTGATAGGTCTGTCCAGGACTTTCATCCTCTAGGGAATAAAAAAAGAAAGGGGTTTGGGAGGGAAAAAAGAGAAACTTTTAGCTCATCTGTAGCAAATGATAAAAGTTTTTAAAAGTTTTCTTTGCCGTTTAGCATGATCTACACTGTGATGCAAGTTTGGAGCAGTTAAGTACATGTGTACATATGAAAGATGTCCCTGGATACAAGCTGAAAAGGGGAAGAGAACCTAACCCATTCAGTGCAAGTGACAGTTGTGCAGTAGATCATAACCACCCTATTCAGTGATGCATTTACCAGTAGGGCCATTAATCAGACAGGAATGAACACAGCTTTGCTATTTTCTTCTCTCTGGACAAGGCAGCTTGGAAGTTTGGGCTGCTTGACCAGGAGGAAAAAACCAATTTGTTGCAAATCGCAGGATATGTACCCTGCAAGAAAAAGCTAAATCAAGCCTAACCACCCACCGGTGATTTGTGCTGGCCAGCATGTTTATTTATGTCCACATACATGCAGTGCTGAAAAAGAATACCTCCTTGTCATTAAAGAGAGAGAATTATTAATAATGAAAGACACCCCCCCCCCCCAAATACACTTGGAACACTGAGAATGTAAGAGTATAGCCAGGCCTAAAATGCTATACAGATGTGCATGCAGATAATGACAATTTGTCTTAAAATACAAATATCTATATAAGCATTTTAATCACTAACCCCTAACCACTCTAGTTCTCTACACACTACCTTATGCTAGGACTGTCTTTCAGGAAAGAAAAAACTTGTGGGGCAGAAGGAAAAGCATTTGTCTAGACGTTTAAAAGCTTATATTTGTCATTGGTTTACTTCATATTAATAGACCATAATCATTATGTATTCAAACAATATTGAAGCTGTTGTTTCAGTCAGGAGTGTATTTTAAATACTTTGGGGTGATTTTTTAAATGCAAGACATTTAAAAGTATGTAAAAGTAGAAATCAAAAATGACATGTATGATAAAACATTGTTTAAATATCCAACCTATTTTTTTAGGCTTAATTCACAATAATTATTTATGTATCTACAGTGAATCAGTGAAACCAATGAATCAAAATCAGTGAATGTTTTGGGTGCCAGATTCCCAAGAAACCATATCAGTCCTATCCAAATTATTCACAACAGAACTGGTATGGAATTGGGATTTTGAAAAGATGGGAGAGCAGCTAAATTATATCTTGTTGATAGTATATTTGAAATATGCATTCATTTAGAATGGAGAAACATGTGAACATAGGCATAGCTTCCCTCACTCACAACCATGCAAGATAAGCAACCAGTCTCTTACAGTGCAATTCCACTCCCCTGCCTTTCATTCTGCATCTCATACAAACTTATACAGAATGTCATTAATACAGGCAATCACTCATTTTCATTTCCAAATAACAGTGCCATGACCTATGAAAACATCTACTGCAAAAGATGTTGTGAAGGTCTTTTGCTGGTTTTTATCAAATGTTACTGAATTTTTGTATTCAAACTCAAGATTGCTGCTTTTAATTCTCACAAAAGACACAAATCTAAGTTGTTGTGAGTATACACCTGAAATGTAAGTATGAATGTGCATTCTCACTGAAGCAAACCCAAGCTCATCTTTGTGTAATGTGTGAAGTGATCTTCACTCCAATTTTCAGTTTTAATTGTTTTGTTTTAACTGATCTTTTTGCTAACTGTCTTGTCCCCCTTGGTTTGGGAGAAAGGGTTAGATAGATGAATAGATGGATGAAATTTGTTTGGAAAATAGATTCAACCTTCCACACCTATAAATTAATTCTGTCACAGCCAAACATTTCAAACAAGGCACTTTGTTTTTAGAAGTTTTAAGAATACATTCCAACAAGAAAATGTAACAGGAGTATCAAAGAAGATATTTTATCTTTAAACATCCTTTGACTTATTTTTGAAATAAGGAACATTCATTTTTTAATTTTTTTTATAGTTGAGGAGAGCTGATAAACTTTTAAACTTTGTTGTATAGTGCTTGTCTATCTACCCACCATAATCATGATAAGCAGAACATAAGCAAAAGTTATAAGGGTCAATCTTCCATTTTAACTTGCTCGTACATGCCTGAAACAGGATCAGAAAGCAAATGATTTTACATGGACATAAGTAATTGTCCCTCAAATATTATAATTTAAAGTAATTAGATCAGCTCCATGCTCCAGAACAAGAAAAAAGGATTTGAACTATGCCCCTTAAATACTGCAATGTAGTATAAAAAGCCTGTAACTTTAGTACTAAGTAAATGTAAGTTTCTTTTTAAATCCACTAGTTTTGTAGAAGACAATTCTATAGACTTGTAGGCATTGTTCATGTACTTAACACTGAACTTATTGTAAATACAATTCATGCATGCAGTTGCAATGGAGAATCTTTAAAAACTCTCTGACCAACAAAACAGATAGGAATACCATTTTTCATTTGTGATTTATAGCAATTTACCACAAACTCACAGGTGAAATGCAGTTTGTTTTGTTATAAAAGACAAAGCTCCATTTGTGTTCAAAATGCTTCCAGACACTTTATTAAGACAACATTAGGCTCATGTGCTGTATTAAGATAAAGAAATTGTGTGTTTAATTTTCCAGTATTAGAAATGTTAAAATCTTTCAATAATAGATATAACAAAGTCCAAATGGTTTGTTTAACAATGTAATGTACTGGTTCATAACATGGCACTGATTTTATCCTGTCTATAAACCTGTGATCCCGATTCTGAAGTTAATTCCAGCAATAGAACTTTCGTCTAAATTTGCCTGTTTAGGACTGGAATATAGTTTACTATACTATGCATCAAATATGCTGTCAAAGTAGATAATGGCAAAGATCTCAGAGTATTCAACCCTTTGGCCTCCCAACTCCCCCAAACATGTATAAAGTGCTGAGCTAGATTAATTACTTAAAGAATATTTTTATTAATGTGCTCTGCATGAAACCTGAAATCTTTATTATTTTAAAAACACAAGCAAGATATGTTTGGTTTTAAGAAAGGTACAGAGATGCCAGAAGAAGGAAGGAGGAACCTTCTCTCAAATAAGATACTTTCTTGTGATGAAAATAATACCACTTATTGGAGAAGTACTGGCAGCCATCAGATAAAACTTCCCCTCTTTTGTGAGCTGTAGTATTTTTGAAAAACAAAATGAGGAATTCCAATGGACAAACTATTTGTTAAGAGTTTAGTTCACGCTCTGCAATGCAGAGTTTCTTTTCAAAGGAGGGAGATGAAAAACTTGACAGTACCAGCACTCCAGAATACAAATAGCCAAGTGGTTTGAAATTGCTCTCCATACACTGAAAAGGAAAAAAAAAACTTTTCTTGCAATAATTCCACCAGCTCTTATAACAGTAAAACCACTTCAGTGAGCCAAAAGGTGAAAGCTGTCTAATCTTGTTCTGTTTCAGCTGAATTGTTCAATAAAATTTAAGAGTCAGTGCAGACAAGCTGCGCCAGGCCAAATTATTGACAGAAACAGACAGTCCACCATGGCAACAAGTGGAGAACTATAGCAAAAATGTAAGCAAACAAGCCACTTCTCTGGCAACATCTGCCAATTGAGTCTTGCAGCCAAAAATGTGAAACAAACTGTTACTGGTTGCCTATGCTTAAGATGTTGCCTTCTCTACCATCAAAAGGAAAAAAGAAAACGCTATTTTGTAACCCTCTAGCTTTTGGCAACAACAAAAAAACAGTTGTAAGAAGGCAAAACACCACTGAAAGTCAATAGGCCAATTCTGTTTATTTCATATTAACATCATACCTCTTCAGCTTTACTCAAGTCTAAAGGAAAAGAGAACAGAATGACAGACTGATACTAACTTGTCATTGCATGTCTGTTCTTTCCTGTTTGTAGGACTGGCCAGAGTTCAATTATGGCACATTTCTAATATCAAGAATTCTACTGATGCATATGTTTTCTTAAAATATTATTGGCAAGGTATTTGGAGAAGAGAATGCTTTTGATCATGTAAAGCGTTATGTTTCAAAAACCTAGTCCCGAAATAAAGGGAAGGGCTTCTGTATTAGATAATCTAGCAGGTTTGAGCATGTCTTGTTTTACAAAAAATTAACTACAGTTGGGGAGACAACTTATTAGAAGCCTAAGAGAGAAGCAATTACTCAGCATAGACTTAACAATATCTCAATATAGGAGATGAATTATTCATGTAATTGAGACAACCAAGAATCATACCATTTGACAAGCAGAGATGCTTATTACCAGAACACTTTGTCAGTCCAAACTCATATTTACCATTTTGAACTTTGTTTACCTCCATCAAAAGGGAAGGGATACATAGACAACTACCATGCTCATGGGCTCAACTTAGCCTCTCCGGTAAACTTTTCTCCCTCTTTGCAAAGTCCTGAGGAATTCACTTCCAAGGACTGAAACTTCCTTATTTACAAAAGTTGCTGATTCAAAACGTTAAAAGAGGTCTTTCAAGCTGTTTGGGAGTGTGAGAACAGAAGCTCCAATCTACCACTGTTAAGTTCAAATTCTTAGAAAAAGTCAATCAACTAAGTTTTAAAGTTGCATGCCCATAACTCCATTAACATTATTGTATCATAAGCAATTAAGAGGGGTATGTTACCCCTGTTTATTTATAAAAGAAAACAATCAAGGTACTTACAACTCAATCCAAAAGACCTTGGCTTGTTCTCTGGAACCTTTCGGCTTCACTGAAATTCTCTAGCTACTGGTATGTGGGCATTCCTATCCGAGAGGCTCTCTCACTTTCTCTCTCTTGTTCCCCCCCTTTCCTCCCTCTCTCTCACTCTGCCTCCCTCCTTCTCTCTCAGAGGCAGCGCTTCTCCCATTAGAGGAATTAAAATTGGTTGGTGCCATGCTAAATTTAACAAGCTCATTAGTATTCTTCCTGTGCGCTTGGTAGTGAACTCTCCCTATTCAAGCCGCTCTCTCAAGCTGAGGGGTCAGGCGGCTAATCATTAAATCAAACTAATGTCACCCTATCACAATCGGCCCTAAGAGAAGGAGGGTTTATTATTTCAGTTTATGCTAAATAAACGGTTTTACAAACGGTCTTCGAGCAAGGTCAACAGCATCTTCAATTACAAGGCAAACTTAACAAGAGTTGCTATAAACCAAAGTGCTCAGTATTGACTTAAGCACAGGCTCTGCTCCGCAGATTGCCACCGGCAGGCTTGTACAGGAATGCATATTGTAAATTTCTTCTTCTACTACTACTTCTTCTTTTAAAGAAAGGGTAATCTTTTCTTTTGGCAGAATTGGTGACTTGCATAGAGACTGCTCATTCACCTCTCCCCAACCAGCTAGCTGCTCAGCTCAATTCACCCCACACAAAGGCTGAAGACCAGACCTCAATGGACCGAGCGAAACATGTTCAAAACTAGGCTCTCTATTGTGACTGAATTTCTTAACATCTTTTCAAAAAGCGGAGAATGCCTTGAGGCTAAAGGAAGAAACAGGCTAATGGTGAATTGGGAATACTGAGCAAATTTCAGAGCCCTTTCCTCCTAGCTTTTGAGGTTGAAAGCAAGCTCTATCCTTTCAAGTTTCAAAGTCCTTTTTCCTCCCGCAGTGTCACAGAAGGATTTGAAAAGAAGGTAATTGTGCTCACAGTCTCCCTGATCAGAGCTTACGTCCTATTTCTGGTATTTCGGAATACTTCTCGCAATAATGGTGCATATAGCTCAATCCCTTAACCGGCCTGGACTCGGCAATTGCTCATTAAATGAACAATTGCTGGTATAAAATGCCTTTTATGTTGAAGGTCTGGATATAAGATAAGCATTCTAGTTCTCTAAATTTGGTTTACTAAGGAAACTCACCATCATTAAATTACCAAACTGAAGGGACAATCTCAGGAAAGTACTACTTATGGGTGATGTGCCCCACCCCCAAGAATTTAATGCTTAAGTGTTTAATAGAATAGATAACCAATAAGGAAGAAACGTCCTACATTCATGGAAAGCTTTACATTTTGGAGACATGGTACTTCAAATTTGAATGATGTAACAGAGCCATGCCATCATCATTGCATGTGTGCCTGCCTGCCCTTTCATGTATCTCGAGCGCTCAGTTTTGGCAGCTCATCCAACCCCTTGCAACAGTTATCATGTTGGCGAAAAAGTACCTGTAGCTTCTCTAAGCAAGCTCTGTAGTGATTAGTACCCATGTCTTAAGACACTCACTTGAGAGATAAGTTCATAAGAAGTTGAATCAATGAAGCTAATTTTCAAAGGAAATATGCACAGGATTTTCCTCAAAGTTTAATTCATTGTAAAGAAGGACATTTCTAGTAAGCTTCTTTGTCTAGCCATATGAATGTTTACCTTCCACATTTTCAGAACATAGACACAGGAAGGCATTTATAAACCAGATCCCCAATTCCTCATGTGCATATAAATCCAAATTATCACAGGAGGTTAGATAGTTCAATGTTCACATTTTTTTATGTGTAGTGCTTGAGCATTATACAAACATTTAGCAATGTACTTCTAGTCTACTATCTGACACAACAATATTAAAATGTACAGACATTTTCTTTGTAATGGATTTTCAACTTATCAGTAATTTCTTGTATTACATTTTCCCCACACTTTGGCTTGCAAACACACAATGACTTCACTATCTTTCAATTTCATACCTTTATAAAGGGGGCAAGGGAGGGAATTTATTTTGCTTTTCTTTCCTAGTATCTTTTTAAATTGTTGCAGTTAAGAAAGAAAAGGAGTGGAAAACATACGTTAGAAAAGAAATCATTCAAGCAATGGACCTGATCCTCACATTGAAGGCTACATGAAGACTTAGCTGTGACAGACATATACAATAAATTATAAAGAATAAGTTGTGAACACATTGGTGCACAATCACAAAGTCACTAAAATGAAAGGAAACCTGGGCACTAATTTAGAAGCATCAGAATGAACATCATATAGAACAAATATCTCCAATCCAAGACATAAATGATTTAATGGCTTATATATACCCCTAATGTTTACAAGACAATTGTGCTGAATACATTGCACTTTTTGTTTGGGCTCACTATTATTTCTCAAGTATATAGTCACAGCAGAAAGATTTCCTTACAGTAGGTATTTACATTCTATCTTTTTTCAGTTTAGATTTTCCATAAGCTCCTTTTCTCCCAAGATTATCCAGCCCTTTAGGAGTTTTTACTTCAGTTACAAATGTGTTTTTAACCTCTCATTCTGTGGTCCATTCACTCTGTCTAGACCTAGATTTTCAAGCCCTGGCAAGAACTGTTTTAAAAGTGATGTCTGCTGAACATGAGGCAAGTTGAAGGGGAATTAGAAGTCAGAACTCACAGTTCTTCAGTAACATGTATATGTATGCAAATCTCCCTGGTGTGATAAAAACCTCTCACAGCTAAAGTCTGTTGTGAGGAAAAGTCACTCAGGGTGCAATCCTAACCAATTTAGGCCAGCACAACTCCACATACCCATGGTGGTGCAGAGAGGCTGGCACATGTCAAATCAAATGCCTTATGATACTTTTGCAACAAACACAGTCCAGCATGGGACATGTGCCAGCCTAACCCGGGGGGGGGGGGGGGCAAGGATTGCAGCCTTTGGGCTCAATTGTAACCAACTTTCCAGTACTACTGGTGCAACTGTGTCTGTGGGGCATGTGCTGCATCCTGCAGTTTGGGAAGGGGCAGTCATGGAGGCATCCTTAAGGTAAGGTGATATTTATTCCCTTACCTCTGAGTTGCACTGTTTTTATGCCAGAGCTGGAAAATTGAGTTAGTGCACTTGGGTCACCCTATCTATCACTTGGATGACCCAACTGCAAAATGGGCCACCCTAGTTACTCTGGAAAAAGCTTGGGGAAGCCTGAGGCAATGTAGGTTTCCCCAAGATAGATGGACCTGGGCTGCCCTAGCTGGGGCAGCTTAGGCAGTTCAGGAGAGTATGTTTAGCATTGCCTAGAGCAGAGCAGTAACTCTGTAACCAGAGCCTGTTTTCAGGGCTGAAACGCCCTCTTCCAGCTCAGAGTTATACCACCTCAGGAGCAGGTATAACAATGAGTAGACCCATAGGGGTCAATGATAAGGCAGAATAAGAATGGCAATGTTGACCAAAAATCTGAGTTCTTGGCCAGCCTAGCTGTAACCCCTGCCTCTCAACTCCAGGATATGGCACAACAATGGCTACTCACTAACCTGTGGATACAGCAAGCCATTCCAAGAAGCCCCTTGTATTCACTGTAGACTGCATTGGTAGTCTCCTGCTGAAGCTGTTACTGGTTGTCAGACACTCATTATAATTCAGGCTCCATAGCTGTTCCTTGTTCAGTGAGATATGAGGGGGGGGGGGGGTTCTCCTCAGGAGCAAGCTCTCCTCAGGTGTCACTTACTTGGTGCTTACCGGAGCAGCGAGGGCAGCCCAGGCTTCCTCACTCTCTGGATGCAGCATAACATTCTGCTCTGGATTCAGAATAGTTAGGGCAGCCCAGATAGGGCCCTTCTCACAACCCTATTAGTTGCTCTTTCCGTTTCAACTCCTTACCTGCCTACCTATTTCTTAAATGGAAAGCACAAGTTTTGTTTTCCATGTATTAGATTTCAGGTACTTGTTATCATAGTAGTTACCTAGTTATTTTAGAG
This sequence comes from Cryptoblepharus egeriae, assembly GCA_030015325.1. Classification (NCBI taxonomy): domain Eukaryota; kingdom Metazoa; phylum Chordata; class Lepidosauria; order Squamata; family Scincidae; genus Cryptoblepharus; species Cryptoblepharus egeriae. The sequence goes on from JAREYC010000004.1 coordinate 52,191,219, forward strand.
CAATCATAGTCATCTTCTCAATTTCTTCAAAGTATCATCTGCATACACAAAGACTTTAGTGTTTGGATTGATTGATTCGTTATTTATATACAACTAGCGAAAACATACCCGCGTTGCAGGAATAAAATTTCCCCATACGCCATCCCCCCTCTGCGCATCAACCCCCATGCACATCATCCCCACTGCACATCCATACCCATGCGCATCCATCCCCAATGCGCATCAACACCCGCATGCGCAATATCCACCCATGTGCATCACCTCCCCCTGCACAGCATCCTTCCCAGTGCAATCCCTTCCTCCAAACAACATCTCTCCCATTGCACCCAGCACCGAGCACCAAACTGGCTGGATGTTGGTCAGTCTTCCATGTTAAGTATAGAACAAAAACACATTGCACTACTTTTCAGCCCCTTAAGGGTTAAATTTCTCCACATGGGTTCTTAGTGGGTGTTCATGTGACATAAGGAACATGATGAGTGATGAGTCAGTGAGTGACTTTTCTCTTTTTTGTCTGTCTATCTATCTATCTATCTATCTATCTATCTATCTGTCTGTCTGTCTGTCTATCTGTCTATCTATCTGAGAAAAGTCACTCACTGATTCATCAACCCCCTGCCAAAACCGCCGGCCCTAGAAGTGTGAAATTTGGGGAGGGTGTTCCTTCCATGACCGAGAGATGTACTAAAAACCGATTTTTGGAAAGTCCAACCGGAAGAGGGTGAAAAGGGGCGCAACGCATTTTCTCCCTATACTTTGCATTGGAGAATTGATGACTCATCAACAGTCATGCGGGTTGATACGCATGAGGGAAGTTGCACATGGGGGGATGATGCGCATGGGGGGAAGTGGTGCATGGGGTATTTATGCGCTGTGGGGGGATGGCGAATGGGGAAATGTTACTCCTGCAACACGGGTACGCTTTTCGCTAGTAGAAGATAAAACCCTGGATTGAAAGTAACTTGGATTGAGTTTGTTTTGCAAGACAAGCAAACATATACAGTGATGCCTCACATAAAGAGCTTAATTTTTTCCGGAGGCATGCTCTTTAAGTGAAACGCTCTTTAAGTGAAGCAATTTTTCCATAGGAAATAATGGAAACTCAGACGATTGGTTCCACAACCAAAAAAAATTCATATATAAATATTAACTGGTTATAAAAATGATGGCAAAACACTGGAATTGAATTCAAAACATGCATTCAATGTGCATGAGCCTATGAAGTCTACTTAGGCTGCAGTTCTAAAGCCACTTTCCTGGGAGTAAACCCCATTTACTTCTGGGTAAACATTGTTAGGAGGCTGCAATCAAAGACACTTTCCTGGGAGGCTTATCTGGGCTGCTGCTGGAGGTTCAAGGTGGTTGGTGGAGGCACTTGGGGGCAGTTAGGGACAGCTGCCTCTGGCACCTCCAGGCAACTGCCCCCAAGTTGGGGGCAGTTAGAGACAGCAGCACTGGCCGGCAGCCCTTTTAAAGATCCTCCATGCGGAGCATCAGGACTGCATAGCACATGTGGCCATAGCGCACTTGCTTGTTAAGTGAAGTGGAACTTGTTATGTGAAGCAAGATTTCTTGGAAAAAATTTCCTTATTATGTGAAACGCTTGTTAAGCGAGGTGCTTGTTAAGCGAGGTACCACTGTATATATACAAAAATGGAAAGTCAGAGACTCACTGACCCAACACCCAGCCAAAACCTCCAGACCTAGAAGCATGAAATTTGGGGACAGCGTTCCATCTGTTTTGGAAGCACCCACTAATAACTGGTTTTGAGGGGGTGAAAAATAGGGCAGAGCTTTTTTGTTCCTATACTTGACATTGAAGAATTGCTGATGGATCAATGCCCTTCCCTAACCCAAGGAACTAGAAGCATGACATTTAGGGGTTGTATTCCCTTCATGATGTGAGCACTCATTAAGAATTGATTTTTAGAAATTCAACCCCTAAAAGGATGAAAAGAGGTGCAACACAATACCCAGCCCCAAATCCTGCATCTGCCCAGTAGGAATGCCTGTAGTTGTGAGGGAGGGGGGATGGTGCATGATTGTTGAGAGTGCACAAAATGGTGATGATTCACAGGCGGGAGGTCACATGGAGCTGGTGGTGTACAGGGGATGTCACACCGGGAGATGTCTCACAGGGGATGGTGGCACAAGGGATGTTGCACAAGGGAGAGATGTCACACCAGGGGGATAGTGCACCAAGGATATTTTACTCCCATAACAGTGGCTATATTTCATTAGTTTCTAATAAATTTTATCTTGGTATACAAACAATGTCTTGCTAAACAAGAGAAAAGAAGTACTGGCTGGGATACTGCTAATTTTGGTGCTCCACCATCATTTGCTCAGTCTCTCCTGAGACACCAACATGCCTAATAAACAACAGCATATCTATTCTAAAGCAAGTCCTATTATAATCAGTGGGGCTCACCACTGCGTGCCTATCTACAGTATTTATATACCATTTTAAAACTAAAAGTTCACAAAGTGGTTTACAAAGAAAATGGAAAAAAATTAATGGCTAATTGCTCCTTGTCCCAAAAGGGCTCACAATATAGAATACAAAGGAATACCAGCAAAAGCCAGGGGTGGGGAGAACCAGTTACTCTTCCCCTGCCAAATAAAGGAGGAACACCCACTGGAAAGAATGCCTCTTGCCCAGTTAGAAGACAGAGTAAAGGGGCACCAAATTGGATGGATGTTAAGTCTTCCATGTTAAGTATATGACAAAAACACATTGCACCCCTTTTCAGCCCCTTAAGCATCAAATTTCTCCACATAGGTTCTTGGTGGGCCTCAGTGTAAAGGGGCCTCAGAGACCTGAGAGACTAAGGACGCAATCCAGAGTAACTATGGGGAGTCCTTGCTCCAGTGTAAGAATAATTTGCTCTGGATTGCAATATGAATTTCCCATCGGTTTTCCCTAGGTGGTGCAGTAACTAAGGGGCCACGTAATGTGTCTCACGTGCTCCCGTAGTTACTCTGGATTGTTGGGTCAGAGTACAATCTTAACTATATCTAATCAAAAGTAAGCCACGTTGTGTTCAATGGGTCTTTCGCCCAGGAAAGTCTCTTTATGATTGCAGCCTTAGTGCAGATTAATTTGTTTTGTTTTTCTTTATATTTTGTATTATATTGCTGTAATGTAATCATTTTATATGGATATTTTTGGGCTGTGGAACAAATTGTTTTGAGTTTCCATTATTTCTTATCACTTTAATATACAAGCATTTCGGATGACAAGTATGCTTCCAGAACTTTTACAAACATGCTTCTAGAATTTGGACACAATTTTTCTTTTATTAGGTTTCCCATTCAGTAATAACAGGTGAGCTATCTGGTCTGGAGTTACTTTTGTTAAACCTGGCAGGGCAACTGTAGGATCATTATTGAAGTTCCTGAGTAGTTTCCAGGCATGACAAGTGTTTCATTTCATGTCTTTTTATGGCACAAGATAACACCATCTCTCCCTTCTACGGGGTGCTATGAAGAGGGTTTCCCCTGCCAGGATTGTTTCCTCTGAGAAGGGGTCTCTTTCAAATAAACACTAACATTTCTCCAGCAGGCACTTTGAGTCCATATCTAGTCCAGGAATGTAGTTCATTCTGCAACCCCTAGGAATATGTCTACATGAAATCTTTTCAAACAGTTTAATAAAGTCATCATATTTTTCAGGGGTGGTTTTAATATTGTCAGCTTCCCTATGGAGGTTTTCAGAAAATTTATCCCTTTGAGTTCATTAAAATTGAAACATCTCTTAAAGTGAGAAGTCTTAACAGCTTAACAGTACAGATAATTGTGTGTGTCTGTGTGTGTGTGAATGAAATAACTTTATTTGTATAACTATTTGGTCATTACAAAACAGTTCAACTGATTAAAATAATATACATAGACAAAATATACATAAACTATTTTAGAAATAAGGCCGATACGAAGAGAATTCAATAAAACTTGTATAGGAAATCAGCTATACATCATACAGGGAACTTAGACCTTATAATTTTAGCTTCCAAAGCAAATTTTGCGACTTTAAAGATAATGTCATTATTGACATCACCCAAAAGCCATCATATGAGATCGATGAGTGGTCTATCACTGAAACCGATAATATAATCAGCCAAGAATTTTACTCTAGGAGTATCCAATAGTGGACATCGCAAAAGATAGTGTAACGTTGTCATCAACCTCTCCTGATTTACACTTACACAATTTAAGATCACAGGGAGTATTATTAAATCTGCCTTCCAATAGTGCAGACTGTATAGTCTGGAGACGTATTGCAGAAAAAGCCTTTCTCAAAGTAGGATTGGTCAAGTTAATTAAATAATTTTCAAGAACGAAAGTTGTTTTATAAAATAAAAGCCAATGTGAACAGGGAGAGTTAATAATTACACCAAGATCCTGCCTCATATAATAGAGGCATATAGAATCTCTAAGCGAGCATTTAAATCTGGGCGAAATAAATGAAGGAAAAGTATTCACAGACAAATCTAAAGATTCTAAAATAGGCCTGACTGAAGTCGCTCAAGAAGAGAGAGCTAAGGTGGCAATTTGCTCATCAAAACATAATTTTGGGAGACATAGAGGATTCATGGAGACCAATCTGTACCAATAAAGAGCCAGAGCAGTGTGACAGTGCGCAGTAAAAGTCCCACTTCTGCTCTAATTAAAGAAGACAGTGTTGACCTAGGAACACCTAGAAGCATACGAATAAAGTTATTTTGGATAGCTTCAAAACAGGTGAATTGAGAGTAGCCCCAGATTTGAGCACCGTATATCAGCTGGGGAATGATTTTCTTAGCAAAAACCTCAATCGCTGTGGCCACCAGATTTCCACCCTTAGTTCTCACAAAATGGGTTAGCATCTGAATAGAATGTTCAACTTTAAGTTTCATGTAGCTATAATGGGGAAACCAAGAAAGATTTGCGTTGAAAGTGACTCCCAAATATTTAAAGGTATTTACTTGTTCGATCGGGGAGACACCGATAGACCATTTATGTCTCTTTCTGTTTCTACCAAAATCAAAACCTTGGATTTGCCATGATTAATAATGAGCTTCTCTTGAGTACAGAAGGAATTTAATCTGTGCAGTAATCTACGTAGACCAATTGAAGTAATAGAAAATAAGGCTATTCAGTGGCGCCTCACGTAAAGTATGTTTCACGTAACAAAAAATTTTCTCTGGGATTCTGCTTCACGTAAAGAAAGTGCTTCACATAAAGAATACATTCTTTGGCAGTTGGGGCAGACGCGCTGGCCAGCAGCCTGTTTAAAAAGCGTCAGGGCTGCCTAGCGCACCTGCCCATAGTGAAAGCAACACTTCCGTGCTGTTCCTCCTGTGGCTGGGCGTCCGCTGGGCAGAGGGAGAGAAGAGCAGTGGAGAGGAGGGAAGTAGCTCAGGGCTAGCCAGAAGGGAGCAGGGGAGAGAGAGGCTCAGGATGGAGAGAAGGAGAAAGTGGGGAGACACTTTGAAGGTGTCTTGGAATGCAGCCTTCTAACCATGTCTACCCAGAAGTAAGCCCCATTGTGTTAAATGGGTCTTACTCCCAGGAAAGTGTCTTTAGGACTTCAGCCTAAGTAGCCTTCATAAGATCATGCACATTGAATGCATGTTTTGAATTCAATCCCAGTGTTCTGTCATTTTTACATCCAGTTAATATTTTATATGAATATTTTTGGGGTTGTGGAACCAATCGTCTGAGTTTCCATTATTTCCTATGGGAAAATCCGCTTCATGTAAATTTATTTATTTTTATTTTCTTGATTTATACCCCGCCTTTCCTCCCCTAGAAGGGGAGCCCAAGGCGGCTAACATAGAAGAATAAAACACCATTAAAATTGCTAATAAATACAGATTAAAACATAATTAAAATACAATTACAATAATAACAGACTTAGAACAATTAAAAGCAAGCTAAAAGACATTTGTTATAACCATAAAATAAAACAATAAAACACTGCCCCCCAAACTCTGCCCCATTTAAAATGCTTTTTTAAAAATAAAAGGTTTTAAGGCTCTGCCTGAAGCTCTGTATTGAGGGAGCTTTCCTAAGTTCTATGGGGAAGGAGTTCCACAGCCGGGGTGCCACCACCGAGAAGGCTCTATCTCTGACCTCCACACCTCTCAGTGGCGGCACAGTCAATAAGGCCCCCTCAGATGACCTTAGGTGATGGGTCGGATTGTACAAAAGAAGATGGTCCTTCAGGTACCCTGGACCTGAGCTGTTTAGGGCTTTAAAGGTCAGGACCAGCACTTTGAATTCAGCCCGGAAACGAATGTGCAGCCAGTGTAGTCGCTGAAGCAGCGGCCCGACAGAGTCTAACTGACGAGCCCCAGCAACCACACAGACCGCCGCATTCTGGACTAGTTGAAGCTTCCGGACCGTCTTCAGAGGCAGCCCCACGTACAGCGCATTACAATAATCTAATCTCGATGTCACTAGGGCATGGGTCACTGTGGCCAGATCCGAGCAGCTCAGGTATGGTTGCAGCTGGCAGATCAGCCAAAGCTGAGCAAAGGCTTGCCTGGGCACAGCCGCCACCTGGGACTCCAGGAGCAGCTGTGAATCCAGGAGAACCCCCAAGCTGCGAACCTGCTCCTTCAGAGGGAGTGCAACCCGATCCAGAACAGGATGATATTCCAATACCCGAGTCGAGGACTTTCGGACCAGGAGAACCTCTGTCTTATCAGGATTTATTCTCAGCTTGTTCACCCTCATCCAGTCCCCCACTGCCTCCAGACAACGATTCAGGACTTCAGTCGCCTCCTTGGACTCAGGAGGAAAGGAGAGATAGAGCTGGGTGTCATCGGCGTACTGATGACACCTTACTCCAAACCTCCGGATGACCTCTCCCAGCAGCTTCATGAAATAAAGAATATTTCATGTAAAGAACATGCCAGCGGAACGAATTAAATTTCTTACGTGAGGCGCCACTGTATCATCAGCATAAAGTAGAACTGATAATTTTCTCGACCCAATAGCTGGGGGAAAAATTCAGGGCCCTGGAGGATTTTTACTACGTGGTTTATATAAAGATAATTATGTGATGTTGTGTCTGAGGTACTAAGTCTATAATTTTTTTCCCCCAAAACTGGAAATGTACTCAACAGAGTTGACACCATCATATACTATTTGCCCCTTTTCCAACTGTGGGTTTCTGGGGTTAACATTTGGTACTTCAAATAATGTTCAAAGACTAGCATATGGGTTTCTGGGGCAGAAATCAATGAGGGAAATTCCCCTCGTCTGACCAGATAATAAGTTCTCCCCAACATCCTAATCCCTTTCCCCAAAGAAGGGTATCAGGCTTAAAGCTAGAACAGTTCAGATGTATATTTTCTAGAGAGAAAAGAAATGGAAAAATACTTTCTGATCATCTCAACAAATAAAAAATTATTTTCCACAAAACAATAAAAAAAGATAAATTCTGATTAAGTAAACATGTTAAGAACTTCCTTCTATTAGCTAGTTGTTAGACTGTTAGTCACTGCTTATTTTGAATGGGCTAATTAAGTCACATCAAAGAAGCTACAGTAAATTCCCAGGGGAGTAAAAAAACGATATTTCTCATCCATCTAAATACAGTGTTTATGCCTATCTGTGGGTTACAGGCTCATTTTGCATTTAAAAAATGAAAGACAGATTTCTCTGGTGTGGTCCCATTGTGCCAAGACATTCACACAATGCAGCATTGATGTTAGTGTTCAAAGTGCAAAATAACAAGGATCACCTAGCACTGTAAACCTGTGTGCGGATGCAATCCCACACACATTTGGCATCCATCAGTCTTGAAAGACTGTGAAGCATGAAGGCCTGGGTAGATTGATATGGAGGATAGGCTGTTACCCAAGCAGCAAATCCCCCCCCTCTCCACACCACTGAAATAGTCCAATGGAACGGCAGAGCCGATATGATTGGTTCCAGTTGCGTCACAGAGCTGGGCTAAGGACAGGAGCCCACCCTGTCTTGTGGGGACCTGGGTCTCAAACCCTGGCCTACTGCTTAACAGGGCAGTCTTAACAGTGGTCTTAACCACTTGCACCACCCATATATAGGGTATATAAACCCTATTTACTAATATATAAATCTCACCTATTTCAGCTGAATTTAGGTCTATATCCTAAAGTGAAATTAAGCCCCTTCCTCCGGAGCAGTTAAGATGACTTTTTGTAAGATAATACTAGAGGATGATGTAACTGCTTGGACCCGTAACTATGGATTTTGCCCTTAGTCTCCAAAATTGAAGTGCGCATTAGATGCAAGTAAATACAAGTATTTTTATTGTAAGTATAGGTCAGTATTTAGTTTAACAATTGACTATATCGTTATTATATAGACCCATTGTTGCATAAAGTAGTGCAATTAGGTAAAAATCATAAAATAAATCCATTGCCACTTAATTATTATCATATAACTCATTATATGCAGTACCTGCTTTATAGCTGCACATTACAATCACCAGTAAACTTTTTTAAAATTTAAAGACTTTAAAAATAGGGGTGCACATTAGATTCGATGGCGCATTAGAGTCAAGTAAATGCGGTATGCACACAAACACACACACTATATACAAACCCTAAAAGTATTACCAAATACTTCTACTAGCCCTAACTGTTCATTCCTGGTTTTTCCAGTACTAATATATGTACATTTCCTAGACCACTTCACTTTCGCTTATGAGGATGGTGTTTTCAGGTAGCACTGTGGTTCACAAGAGGGGTGTCAGAAAAATGATGTTGAGTAAGTTTACATACATTTACATATAAGAGTGGTTACATGTAAAAGTGTAATTGAGGCTTGCCATGGGTTGCATCTGACCACCTCGCCGGGGTTTGGACACTCCTGGTTTAAAGGAACATTGCAAATTAACAAATTACATGATTGAGTTTATACATCACACTCATTTTCTCTATACATAAAAATTGAAGGGTCACTGACTGAGAGAGAGTGTAATCCTAATCCGAGGCCATCACAACTCATCAGTCTTCTCATTCCCATGGTGATATAGGGAGACGAAGGCATGTCTGTGCACTGACCTTAACCTCGTGTAGGAGTGGCAACCTCACTCACTGACTCATCAATGCCCAGCCAAAACCACTAAACCTAGAAGTGTGAAATTTGAAGAGGGCATTCCTTCCATGATGCAGACACCCACTAAGAAATTTTGAGAAATTCAAACCGGAAGAGGGTGAAGAGGAACGCAAAGTGTTTCTGTCCCTATACTGAACCATTGAAGAATCACTAACTCATCAATGCCCAGCCAAACCCTGAGATCTAGAAATATGAAATTTGGGGAGCATATTCTTTCTTTGATAGAACCAATTTGGTGCCTGGTGGTTCCTGCTGCCCAGTGCTGGGTCCCTACCCACAGTACTAGCACAGTACTAGCTAGGGATGTACGGTGCCTGGAAAAAGGGATGCCTTTAAAATTCATGCCTTTAAAATCACACGTTAAAAAACAGCTTTTCTTACAATTGTAGAGAAACAGTCATGTAAGCAAGCATTCAACTGAGCCTAGCAAAGGCAGGGTGTTGTTAGCATTTCTAATTTCTGACTGCTTCTCTAAATAAACAACTGTAAAGGGACACCTTTTTGAAACTGCTTTATTTAACACATTTTTAGTATAGGTAGAGAGTCCAAGAATCAAATTCCTGTGAATGACAAGGCATGTCCTTATTCCATTAAGAGCAGAAACGAAGGAGCAAGAAACCTAAAAGTGAATCTTTAAAACAGATTTAAAGACATTTTAGAGACTTAAAGACACAGTTTAAGACACATTTTTTATCCATGGGCAGTTCTGTAATGAAGAGAATTAAAGACACGTTTTTTATACATGGGCAATTCTGAAATGGAACCCTAATGGATAATGAGGGCTATCTGTACTCTCAAAATGGAATCAGTATAAAAGATGGACTCTTTTCTCTACAGCTGCCTTCTCAATTTCTTAACAGATGCTATCCATGTGACCTTTTAAAATTTGTTTAATTTTCTGCAGCTCTCATACCAAATTTCTAAGTCTGAAAAGCAAACTAGAGGTATTAACAGGTAGCTGCAATAATGCTGTAGACACAAAAGTGATAAACACATGTCTCTGGCTCACAGCCAATGAATACAGAAGCCTGAAAAATTAGAAAATTTTAATTGATCAGAAATTAGAAATTTGTTTAGCCTTAAAAAATTTTACCTGGAAGAAATCTATTGTGCACAGAAAATAACATGTGGACCAAAAAATGCAGATGGGGAATTAAGACAGGAGAGGAGCTTTTAGAAGCCTTTGAATGTCAATGGTTTCAGTATATACAATATTTGGAGACATTTAAAAAGGGTAAGAAAATGTATTGTTTTGAAGATGCTTTGTCTTTATTACAGAGACAATTATGTTTAGCAGAAAACATGCTATTACCAGGACCTATAAGTTATTATTAAAATAAGAAACTGAAGAAGAACAGGTCAAAGATTGTATGACACTATGGGCTAAAAATGTGGGACATGAAATATCAATGAAACAATGGGATGACATGAACTGAGATTAAAATTTACATTAAATGCGAATATTAAAAAGAACTTCTATAACATGATGTCTAGATGGTCCTTAATACCAGTAAAGCTAGCAAATATCTCTGAAAAAGTTCCAAATAAATGCTGGAAATGCAAGATACAAGAAGTAATGTTTTACTGTATGCGATGTCCTAAGACACAAAATAAAAAAATACTGGACTTAGATTCACCAACAGTTGATATTTAAAATGTACAGGGGTACCGCGAGTAACGAATGCCCCGGGTAGAGTATGTTCCAGATAGAGAACAATGAGTTCCAGGGCACCCCTGCCTTGAGTAACAAAGCTGGACTCAGGTAACGAACACTGGCTGGCAGCCTTTGAAATTTTAAATGGCTGCCAGCCAGCACTCAGAGCAGGGACCCTCAGCTCATCTGCTTTCCCCTGCCTCCAGGCTGCATCTGGGGGTTTCCCCATGGCGACAGGGGGTTTCCCCTCCTCTGGGCTAGACTATTTCCCCTCCACTATAGTCTATGGTGCGCACCATAGATATAGACTCAATGCGCTCTATAGTCTATGTGCGCCAACCAGGAAGAAGGGGATCGGAGGGGCGCGCACACAGGGAATCCCCTCACCCTGCTGCTGGAGAGCGGAGGAAACCCTCTAGAGGCAGGGAAAGTCTCTGTGGCCATGGGGAGACCCCCAGATGCAGCCTACTCAAAAGTAAGCCCCATAGTGTTCAGTGGAACTTACACCCAGGAAAGTGTCTTTAGGATTGCACCCTCCTGCTTGTCTTTAGGATTCCAGCTTCCTGCTTGGCTTTAAGATTGCACCCTCCTGCTTGGCTTTAGGATTGCACCCTCCTGCTTGGCTTTAGGATTGCACCCTCCTGCTTGTCTTTAGGATTGCACCCTCCTGCTTATCTTTAGAATTCCACTCTCCTGCTTGTTTTTAGGATTGCGGCCTAAGTAGACTTCATAGGGTCATGCACTATTGAATGCATGTTTTGAATTCAATTACAGTGTTTTGTCATCATTTTTACATCCAGTTAATATTTTTATATGAATATTTTTGGGTTGTGGAACCAATTAACTGAGTTTTCATTATTTCCTATGGGAAAATCTGCTTCATGTAAAGAACATTTTACGTAACAAACATGCCCCCAGAATGAATTAAATTTGTTACGTGAGGCGCCACTGTATTTGCAAGTGAAACCAGAGGCTTTTCTGCTGGGACTGTTAGATGATTCAGTTCATACAAAATTTGAAACTATTTTTTTTATATGACAGATGCTGCAAAAATTTTATATGCTAAATACTGGAATGTCCCAGAGATACTTTCTGCTGAAGAATGGTGAATCAAGCAAGACATTGGACGTTGCCAAAATAGACAAACTTTTTAAGGAGAAGTCAGTGACAACTGACTTTTATGGACAACTGTAAACCATTCCTGGACTTTCTGTGTGAGAAAGATGATAAGTCAAATTAATTTATGGATTTGTTGAGTAGACAATTGTTATAAAACTCTTATTTCCTTTTTACTATGTTTGTTGGAACAGTTAAATAAGATTGTAGTTTGCTTAAGATAGATTTTTAGGTAGTAGAAATTAATATTAGATTATAGAAAGGTAAATTCGCAATTCTGCACTTGCCATATATCTTTCAAGTTTATTTGTTTTATTTTTCTCTTTCCTTTGGTTTTTTTAATTAATAAAAACTATTTTTAAAAAACCCAAAAGGAAACCAAACCTTTTTGGGGAGAGGGGCAATATTGCATTCATACTACAGATCTATAGAAAATGTGACCTGATTTTGAATTAAAAGAAAGTCTGTTTTCATCTAGTCTAGCCCTTTACAGTCAGGCCAGATGTTACTTCAGAGTTTTGCAATCATTGCAATCATTTGCAATCATTTTACAATCACTCAAAATCATTGAATTGCTACACGCTTTCAAAATACACATGACATGAGAATCTGTATCAGTTCTATGTGAAAGAAGAAAATTTAATAAAAAGTGTTTTCATTTAGTAAGTTTAACAAAAGAGGCCCATAATAAAAAGACAGTTACACATAGTGCTGGAAAGCAACTTAGTGCAGATTATTCACAAGTGAAAGTGGAAATAAGGAAAGAAGAGATTCTCTTGAGCCCCATATCAGTTCTTCTGCATGCAGAGCACATCACATTTACGTGAAGAAAGATCTTAACAAGCTTAACAAGATATATTTGCACTCAGATAACGAATTCTTTCTCCACCTCAGCTTGGCCACCCTGCATTGCACCATTCTCCTCCGTCCTCATATTGTTAGGAGCCTGCTACCTGCCCTGACAGCATCCACATCCTGCACCCTATACAAAGAGGACTCCAAGAGCTTGACATAAAAGTACTGACCTGCCATCCCAGCAATCCGACCACTTCTGCATAGAGATTGAAGAGAAAAGGCAAGAGGATGCATCCTTGTCATGTGCCCTTTTTGATCTTGAACCACTTTGTGTCACCATACCTGGTTCGCACTGGGGCTTCTTGGTCATCAAAGAGTGACCTGATCAACCTTATCAGGTGCACTGGCACTCCTGTCTCCCTCAGTACCTCCCAAAGCTTATCAAAGGCCTTGGTGTAGTCAATGAAGCAAAGGTAGAGCTTCTTTTGGTACTCCAACAGGAAGTTAGTGAGGAAAGCACACCAGAAACCAGGACAGTTGACCAAGGTTCTTTCTCTTTCCAAGTACCTTACAAATTGTTTGGTAAAGATCCTGAACACTCTTTTGAGCTTTTCCTTCCAGTATTATGAAAATTGAGAAACTTATAAACAGATTAAATTGAACTGTATGAATTTTTAGTTCTAGAGCAGATTGCTAGTAAAATATTTGGCTAGCAATTTTTCGGTTATAATAAAGATTTTGGATCAGGGTAACCAAATTGCAACAGGTCATAGGATGTCTTCTGCTTTCATTAAATTGGGACAGCAGCAGATGAATGGACTAGACATCTATATATAACAGGAATGGGGAAATGTGAATTGCCAAACAAACCAACAATGATGGGGACAGATTTCCAGGTAGCTGCAATACTGAAGGATCATTAACACAACACTGAAATGCATCATGCTTTTTCTAGTGTTGAATTTCAAGATTTTAAAAGTAGTAAATGGGAAGAATGGGAATCAGATGAAATCAGTGAATACAAACTCTGAGTCTGAGGAGGAATTTGAAAGTACCCTAAAACCTTCAAGTGAGGAAGCTCAAAAATTTCCTTTGAGTAACGGTGGTAACAATCCTAAATTCTCTGAGGGCTGAGGATTAATGAAATGTGTACTTGGTGACAGTCTTATTTTACTAGAAACAGATCTGTGTGGTGTCTCTTCTAGGGCCATTACAAATAAAGTTACTGAGACCAAAAACATGTTCTGTGCAAATAATATGGCTGAATTTGAAAATGAAAGATCATGGTCTGACTCTGAAAAGAATGGGACTCACAGTTCCTAAAAACAGTGACAAGGTTAGCAAAGTGCCTCAGTCCACAGATTGTTCAAGCTAGAAGACAGCCATTCCTCCCAGATAAAGTGATCAAAAGAAGATTGACATAATGAAAGGGGGGCTGTTAATGCCCAAGCAAAGTGCAACAGAGTGAGATGAGTCCTCCTCCCGCAACTAAACCGAAGATGAAGCCCCAAGAGGTCCTTCCTTGTCTAAGGCCCAAGAAGATAGAAGCACAAGATATATTTTAATTATATGTTTCTAAGTTCGAGGTGTGGGCTTTGACCTTTAAAATTATATGACTCAGGACCAGGAACTTCTTGCTTACATAGGAACCAAAGCATTCCCTGGGGGTGGTCCTATACATGCCAGCTCTGGTGCCAGACTGACAAACACAAAGAAGAGTCTCCTCACAGCACCTTTATTATAGAATTCCCTACCAATGAAATTAAAAACTGCTCCCTATTAGCCTAAGGGACTTCTTCCTTGCTTTCCGTTCTTAGTTAGCTGTTCTTGGATTTTTATAGCTGTATGTGGTATTTTAAAGAAGTTTTATAGCAGTTTGATTATATATGTAAAATTTGATTATATTATACACTACCTAGAGCAGTTCTCAAACTTTTAAGGAGATTTACTAAGTTTTTGCAAGGGATTCTCCCCAGAATCACATGGCTAAGGGGAGAAGGAAGTGCTTTCATTTTCACTCTGTGTGTGAAGCAGAAGACTTAAGGAGGTCTGGAAGGTTCGCAAGCAGATTCCAGGGCTTGGAACACCATTGAACATTCCCAAGCAAAAAGGTCAGAGACCTCTACATGAATTGGGTGTTCATTGCGAGTACCACTGAGGTAGACCTTGCTGATTGAGATAGAAAGGACAGAAATAAAATATTTTAACAAAATTTTGTGAAGTATGTGCATAAAAGTAACTGCTTTTAGCCTTCTTCCCAAATCAAGATGTTTAGGCTTCATTTCTATAAGCAGGCATCCATTAGTCTTGAGAGACTATGGTATCATGCTCGGCGCTGCATACGCTGCATGCGAAGCACAAAGGCTTGAGATTGATATGGAGAATAGGTTGTTACCCAAGCAGCAAATCCCCCTTCTCCATGCCACTGAAATAGTCCAATGGAAGCCCACAGCCCTAATTCATTTCTAATGCAATGACATGCAAATATTCTTATTAGCCAGAGAATCACAAGGCTGCCTATTATTTATGAAACAATCAATATTTTTAAATTTCTCTACAGAGCCTAGAAAAACAGCCCAGTATATCAAGGACTACAACCCAATGGCCATGATATAAAAGTAAGAAAGGGCAAAAAATGTTTGGGTACCACTTCTACTCAAGTTGCATAATTGTTAAAATTAAAATAGGAGGAATGGCCACTGTAGGTGACAACTCTGAGAGTATAACAGCAGTTGGTTCTAGTCAAGAAAAGAAGTGGATCTTTTTCTGCCTTTTTTCTTCTTGCAGCCCAGTAGAAAGTTTGATAAGAGAGGTAGTTCTGCAAAAGATGTAACCAAACATCAGCTGTTCCTAGCCAAGCACTGTAAAAGTCTGATAACACCAACACCAGTCATGGAAACCAGTCTCCATAACTGGCACATGTTGGAGTGGAAAGATCGCTATTAACAGAAGCAGTACATGAACATCTGTGAATAGTTTGATCAGAATTCATACATTCACAACTACCAAGATGAGCAAGTCAGTAAAAACATGGCTAATAGAATTCTGTAGTTCTTAGGTACAATCTGAGTTCATTTTCAAGTCCGCATGAGTTGGTTTATACATATTCAAGAAATCAAGTGTAGGTTGGGAGATTCTAAGCAAGTTTGACTCACCAGTAGCTAAATCCTGGACTCAGTAAATAAATAGGTCTTAGCTGATAGATCCTATAAAAATTGTTCACCTTTGGAATGACTTGGAAGGGGCACTGCTCTGCTAAGGGAATAATTTTTGTTCAAAACCACAATGCAAATGTGACAACATATTTATACATTTTCATTATAGAAAAGTACTAAGTCCCTTGCACAAGGAACATCCTCTCATGCTCAGGAGTATTTAAGCACTCAGTAGCACATGGAGAGAGAGAGACTAACACAGGGCAAATATTACAGTGCGTCACGAGTTAAATGGCTATGCAATCTGAAGCATGATTACAACATAGTAAATCTGAACATCTCTGGCCTTCAAAATGCTAACTCTTATTCATTTCAGTATAAAATTATATATCCAAAAACAACATGAAAAAAATTAGTCAGCAGGTACCTTCATCTTTGAAAGTTCTGCGACATGTTTCCTGAAGTACAGAAATCTCCCTGTGGAAGGAGATGCAAGTTCCACATCCCACTTTACATAGAAAGTGCAAAAAGAAACAAGTTTCTAGCAAGCTGCCTTGTTTTGTTCCTTCTTCCAGTTCTTAGACTCCTAAGTACAACTTCTTGCTCATAACCTACTACAGCTGCTTCTAAGAGAAAGCCAATAAACATATGCGGTAAAACCTCTAAGGAGAATGTAAAAATCTGGACTGTAGTATTTTTTTATCCTAGAATTACTGGTACTACTTCTGGAGTCATCACTCCAGATGACTTCAAAAAGACATTAATTAGAGAGTACAGGAAGCTGCTCTAGTTTCAGGCAAAAGTTGGTATTGCTCACTATAAAGGGATTTTTGCCAGTGACAAAAGCAAGGTTGAATTTTCAACATAGATGTTTATTAATTTTCATTCTAGTTGGCTGAAGCTACTCTTGCTGGTGTATATCAAGTCATAAGACATCTGAATTCTAAAATACACAATATTGAACCCATTTGCATGACAATAAATTTTACTGAAATTATTGGATCATTGGTGTCACTAGAGTTTGCAGGTATCTAGGCTGTGTAGGTATAGGTATGATGAAATTTTTGGGCAACTTCCCCACATATAGCAGAAGCATTTAACTGGGATAGCATAATGGCTAAGATACTGACCTGGAAATTGAGCTTTCTGATTTGAACCTCCTCTGTACCAGAAACTCTTAAATGGATCAGGCCATGGAGGAAGGCAGATACCACATATACTCCAACATGAGTTTGTGAATCTTAGGCAGCTCAGACTTGTGCCAGCAATTATGTAGGCACATGACTGAATAGCCCCATAGTGGCTTCTGGAGCTAGGAGAAAAATGTCTTCTTACTCCAGCTATCTCTAGCGACTTTTATTCCCATGCTGGATTCCTCAGAGGCTGCAGTGCCACCGCTGCAGTGCCACCGCTGCAGTGCCACCATTGCAGCCTAATATGTACTTTATTTAGGATTTGGCTGCCCATTAAGTATCAAGAATACAGGAGAAGGATTTTGTATTGAAAAAGTACTATTAAAAGGGTTACGTCTGACTTACAAACATACTTAATTTGCATATCATAAGAATTCTTGTTTTCTCAGTGCAGAATAGAATTATATTCATGCATTTTTAGCTGCAAACAGCACACGGTTTTGCTCCATTCTTGCCATATACCCAAAAGCTAAAATATTTTTTTTTAAATACAACTGAAAAGAGCATTTTTCAAAAGAACGTATGGTTCAATTTTACCTCTTGATTGCGAGAAACCAGATTTTATGAGATCTCTAGCTCTCCTTGCCACAGGCTGCGTCCCTAACCCTGATTTTATATTTTTTTAAAGCTAGGCAAAGACATTAGCATCTCAATTTAATTTCAGTGTTCCAACAGGAGATTGAAGCAAGCTGCTGCTATGGTGTACATTTTTCTCTTTTTAAAGATGAATGTGAATGAATCTTGCAGTTTCTGGCAAGGACTCTGGTATTTGAAGCTCAAGAATGCTTATGTATTTTTAAATTTATGTTATCAGAATCCTCCATCTTAAATGTTGTGAAGACTCTATTTGCCATGGACTGATAAGTGAGGATGGGAGAATTTCAAAACTCATGTCAACTAAGAAGTCTGAAAGATGGAGGAGGGGAGGCAAACCTGAGGAGATGAGGGGACAGTTAAGAAAACTCTTCTGGGAAATCTCAGTGCAGGTCACTACTTAAATAGGATTATAAATGTTCTTTCTGTAGAGAATGCCATAGTTTTTTTCTTTAAAGAGCACTTCCTTTTGTTCTTTACTTGTATATCTCATTGCAAAAATTGCAATTTTTGAAAACATAATAATGTTTGACATAATACAGTCATTTTCTTCAAATGCTAGCTTAAAATAAAATGATTAATGAGAATTGGGGAAAAAATAGGTGTGGAATTCTAATGCCACTTCACAATTCACACAAGTATAGCTTAGCCTATAGGGCTGTGGGTGGCGCAAGTGGCTAAGACACTGTGCCTGTTAACCAGCAGGCCAGGGCTCAAGACCTGGGTTGGCCCTACAAGACAGGGTGAGCTCCTGTCCTTAGCCCAGCTCTGCGACGCCAGCTGGATCCAATCATATCGGCTCTGCCTTTCCATTGGACTAATTCAGTGGCATGGAGAAGGGGGATTTGCTGCTTGGGTAACAGCCTATCCTCCATAACAATCTAACCCAGGCTTTTGTGCTTCGCATGCAGCGTATGCAGCACCAAGAACAATACTATAGTCTTTCACGACTGACGGAGGCCTGCAGCCTAGCTAACTAGGTGGCTCAAGGTTGTCCAGAAAAGACATCAGTTCTGGGTAACTTGGAGCCAGCCTCAATTGAGGCAGCTGGCCAAGAAAATTAATTAGGTGAGAACAGAGCTGAGAGGAGCAGCAGAGGAGAGTCAATCAGAAGAAGGAAATAAGGTGGACAGATCACGGTGAGGAGCAAGACATGAGAGCAAGAGTCAGAGCAAGTTATCCAGGAGGCAAAAGGAATAAGGGAGAGAAGCAATACCATAAAGAAAATGAGGGTGTAAGACATGTAAAAGGAGGAAATAGACAATCAGGAGAAGTAATACAAGAGATGTGAAAAAGAAGGGGTGGAGGGGAAAGATCAGGAATTAAGCCAGTGGTTCTCAAATTCTCGATGTACGTATGTGTGGGGGAGCAGGGAAGGCAGCAACACAATCACCAGGATCATGTCAGTATAAAAGCCCTGATTCTCAAACTCTTTTTAAGAGTATTTACTCCCTGTCAGTCTTTACAGGGGAGGAGAGAAGGCAATGACACAATCCCCAAACTGATGTTGGTAAGGGGGGAAAAGGGCTGCATTCACTTAATTTTCTTATATGGACCACTGCAGCAAGCTCCAGGAGCTACAGGGAGTCTATACAGTCCTGCATAGCACTTCCAGAGTTGAAAAATGTTTGTAAATGAATATTCCAAAGCACCTCCTAGAAAGCGGAAGTGTTTGGAATGCTTGTTTACAAACATTCCATAAATTAAGGGAGCACCGAGACATATATCACTTAAGCAGAAGGAGGC
The DNA here is from genome assembly GCA_030015325.1 of Cryptoblepharus egeriae. Taxonomy (NCBI): domain Eukaryota; kingdom Metazoa; phylum Chordata; class Lepidosauria; order Squamata; family Scincidae; genus Cryptoblepharus; species Cryptoblepharus egeriae. Next base: position 52,210,565 of record JAREYC010000004.1, read on the forward strand.
ATACTTTTGCAGGACTTTATATAGTGTTAGAATTTAGGTTGCCACTGCAGAATTTAGGTCTCCTGCTTCTGCTGGTGCAGGCATTTGCAGAATTCTTGCACAAGCAGACCAGTACCCCTGGGTTGGTTTCAGTTGCTACCATTGTAGCACTGTGTGAAGCTATGTAAGAAGAGCATTATCTGATCCAACCCTCCATGTGTATGTTACGCCCTAGCTTTCATCTGAATTATGACCATTTTTTATGATAAAACTAGCAAAAAGCATACCCGCATTGCGGGAGTAACATTTCCCCATACGGCATCCCCCCATGGCACATCAACACCCCATGCACACCTTCCCCCATGCGCAACTTCCCCCCATGCGCATCATCCCCCATGCACAACTTTTCCTATGCGCAACTTCCCCCCATAGGCAACTCTCCCAATGCACATCATCCCCCATGTGCAACTTTTCCCCATGCGCAACTTTCCCCCATGCGCAATATTCTCCCCCTGCGCATCAGTCCCCCATGCGCAGCATTCTCGCCAGTGCAACCTCTTCCTCCGAACAACATTTCCACTGCACCAGGCACCAAGCACCAAATTGGCTGGATGTTATTCAGTCTCCCATGTTAAGTATAGGACAAAAACACGTTGCCCCCTTTTCAGCCCCTCAAGGGTTAAATTTCTCCACGTGGTTCTTGGTGGGTGTTCAGGTGACAGAAGGATCCCTCCCAGAATTCCATGCTTCCAGGCCCAGCAACTGGGGCGGAATGTTGATGATTCAGCAATTCTCAATGCAAAGTATAGGGAGGAAAACACGTTGCGCCCCTTTTCAACCCCTTCCGGTTAGAATTTCTGAAAACCGGTTCTTAGTGCACCCCTCGGTCACGGAAGGAACCCCCACCCCAAATTTCACACTTCTAGGCCTAGCGGTCTTGTCAGGGCGATGATGAGTCAGTGAGTGAGTCAGTGAGTGACTTTTCTCTTTTATATATATATATATATATATAGATACCAAGGGAATTGTGATTGCATCAGAAATCAGCTGAATTGGTTGGTTGCATCAGAAATCAGCTGAATAAAAGTTGCAACTTAACTTCAAGTCCTGCAAATTTCAACAAGATTTTGAGTTCTCTTAGTGTTATCTCAGCAGGGAAGGAACTACAGGAATATGGCTCCTTCCCATGCCACTACTAACTTGAAGCCAAAACTCACATGTGGACATGGAACAGTCTACTGACATGGCTACAATCATGCCATCTGTGAGAAACTGGGGCAATGCTAATAAAGATAGTAGGTACATCAACAGCTCCTATAAGACACTAGGTTTTTTATTTCATTTAATAGTGTAAAAAGAAGCTGGGAAGCAGGATCTTTCATGCAAAAATCTTGGCTGAATTGAGACGGTAAATATGCGTATGACTTACTAATTCTATCCATGCTTTTGTTCTTTAGACACTCTCCATTTCCCTCTATCCATCTTTGTTGCTCCCTTTCTCTTTTCTAAATATTTTTCTTCCATTCCTTTAACTGTCAGAGGGCGTAACAAAGTGTGTTTGTTGAATAAGGCCTAGAATGGTGCAGTTAGGCTATATCCAGAGCCAGTTTTCAGGATAGAAATGCCCCTTCCCAGCTCCTCAAAGTTAGACCACCTCAGGAGCAGGAATAAATCTGAGCAGACCCACGGGAGTCTGTGATAAGCCCAAGTAAGAATAGCAGTGTTGACAAAAAATATAAGTTCTTGGCCAGCATAACTACAAGCCCTGCCTCTGAACCTCAGTATATGGCACAACTACAACATCCCACCAACCTCAGGATACAGCTGGCCACTCCAAGCAATCCCTTTGCATCCACCCTCCGCTACAGGTACTGTTGTACTGCAATCTCATGTTGCAGCTGTTACTGACCGTCATGAATTCCTCGGCTTCCTTATAAGGCAGGCACCACAGTTCTGAGGCAGGTCTCCTTGGGAGCAAGCCCTCCCATGTGCCACTTACATGGTACTCAGCAGCCTCCTAGACCTGTGGATTTGGCCCTTCTTTCTTCTCTGGCTATAGCCTAATTGGGGCCAGCCCAGCTGGACCATTCTATCTGGCCGTACTTCAAGATTGCTCCCTAAAATTGCTAGAAACACTGGGGATGATTTAGCTCAAGGTTAGCATTTTAAAATTCCTTTAATTTAAGAGAAAATAAAATCAAGACACACTCCATTCTTCTACTGCAATAAATAAGAGTTAAATGTACTGAACTTCAGCTACACAGTATCCAGTGTAAATACTGCCCTGTGTTGAAATAGCGAACATAACACCATATCCCTCCCTGAACTTGATTCAGGAGTTCAGTAGGATATCACAACAGTCAACAGTATTTGTTCAGCTACACTTCAACACAGCTGTTAGACAATGTTACACTATCTCAGCACAAATGTTTTCCTAATATATCTTTTGATACAACTTGTTTGAACTGTTATACATCTGGTACATGTTGATTACTCAGCAATGTGTTACCTCTTCAATAGGAATACAAACACACTCATAACAGCTATTATCATACAGCAAGGTAAGACAGCAACATTTAGAAAAATCTGTTTACATAGAATGATTTCAGTATCTCCTGTAACCCAACAGAAGATCATTGGCTTATCTTTGCTTCTTATTTAACATCTGTGCTGGTGTTCCATAACTTCCAAAACTTTGCATATTTCAGCTTCAGAAATTAAAGCAAGCATAAGCATCTCCCCAAAGGAGGCAAATAGATTGTACCAGCCACAGTGCTATGTACATATATTTTGAATACATGAACAGATACATACAGAATAATTGATAATTTAAATAAATGTACTTGGGACTCACCAAAGGGAGAATTGACATTCACAGCATACCTCACCAGCTGGAAAGTTAACACAGACTGTCCCTCATAATGCAGTACAGTTCCATTCCAGAACCCACTCATCCCCTGGATAAAACAATAAGGCTGTAATCCAAACCCCCATTTAGACCAGCATAAGCCCCAGCACAAGTCCCATGCTGGCCTATGTCACAAAAGTGCCATAAAACTTTTTTCACCACTCCTGGGGTAGGGCTAGGCCAGTGCACAGATATGTGCTTGCCTCTCTAAATCACCACAGGAACAGGAAGATTGATGAGTTGTGCCAGCCTAGCTTACGTTTACACCTTTTGTTGTTTTAAAAAACAGTGGAAAAATAGATATAAAACCCCACTTCCAGATTTCGTGTTCCTCCACTGCTTCTAATGGAATAAGGTTGTGCTTCAATATCTGCACAGGTTTGATTCTGGACTCCCTATTTATACAAAAAAGTGTATTAAATAAAAGCAGTTAAATATAAAGTGAGTCCTCTTACAATTATTTAAAACCAGATTTTCTTACTGCTGTAGACAAGTAGTCAGCAATCAAAAATGCAAACACTGGCTCAATAATCAAAACAGAATGATTATTTGCATGCCTGCATCCCTACAACTGAAAGAAAAGCAGCTTTCTGAAAGAGTGATTTTTAAAGGGATGCATTTTCTCCTTCTCCAGGGATTGGCACATTCCTTCTCATTTACCTTGTCCATTCATGTTGCATCAATAAAAAATCCATATACAACAAGGTTGAACCTGTACTCCATTCACATGTAGTTCCAAAGACACTGTGAAGCAACCAATGTCTGAAATGGGACTCTATGTCTTAGCCAAAAATCAAATTTTCTTCATAATACACTAACACACCAATGCAAATCACACATGAAGCAAACTGTTCCATTCCACATTTGTTGTACCACCAAGGATGACATTGTCAATACGTGACATTTGCAATAGTACAGTCCCAAATATGAGTCTGAAAATGAGAGAAGTCACACATGAGGCTTCCACTTTTAACATGTGTACCCACAATGCATGGTTTAAGAAGGGACAATTTCAAGCCTCAGGGATGCATGCATCTATACATAGAGATTTATGTGTTTGTGAGAAGAGACACATGTGTGCGTGTACACACAACTAACTATATTTGAAAAACACCATACATTTTCCTACAAAACTATAAAGTACTTTGTAAAATTTCTTTGGAGGATCTTAGCAACTGCACAATGAACACTTTTCCCCTTAAAAACAAAAAGAGTTATTATAACTTTTGCAGAAAATTGGATTTTTGGATTTATAATTAGACTTCAAAAAGCAAAACCATATAGTTGCTCTTAACAATTTTAGAAACCCATTATCAGCAAGTGGATCTTTTAAGGCTTAAAATCAGTTTGCCATGACTGGAAAACATACATCTAACTTTCAGTCTGAAAGCAAAAGAATTAAAGATAAACAAAAAGCAAAACAGAGCTGCAGTAAAATATGGAACTACAAACCCTGAATACAGGATTAAATCACAAAGATAGGTATTTTTCCAATAAAATTTTGCACTGTACAAATAATGCCTGTAGCTTATAAACATCTCCATACACATTTGCTATGGCGTGTAGTGTCTATTGCTGCAAGCAGTGATCCTTTCCAATTAATAGAATTTAGAATTGTGTTTTGTGTATACTGGCATGTCTTGAAGACCTGCTCCAACAGGTGTGTAGTTCATTAAGCAGGAAAACATTTTTATAATTCCATTATTTACTTTCACTGAAGAACCTCAAGGCACACATTCATCACCTTATCTTGTACCAACAAACACAGATGCTCAGACAGATTAAAGGGGGAAAAGATCCAAAAATGGAGTCTTTTCCACTTTCCTCCCTGATAACTACTTGGTTACTCATGGTCTCTGCCAACAGTAAACCAAATCCAAACCTTGCATACCTAGTTGAAGACTGATCATCTACATCAGGGGTGTCCAACTCGAGGCTAGGGGGCCTCATATGGCCCAGGACGAGGGTGGATGTGGCTCTCCTGCAAAGCTGGCCACTACCATTGAAAAAAAACAGCTTTGTGGCAGCAGCCATTTTCAAATTTTGCTTGCTTCTCTGCGCACTGCCCTGGGCAGCCACCACAAAGCTGGTCTGGGCTGCCTGGATCCTCCCCCATACCTTCCTCCTGGCACTCAGAGCTTCAGGCCCCTGCAGACCTTGCAGCACTCGCCCACCTGCATCCCCCAAAAGCAGCCTCAGCCTCTATCCCAGCTGCTGCCTGCCGCCCTTGAGACCTACTCAGAAGTAAGCCCCATTAAAGTCAATGAGGCTTACTCCCAAGTTGCAGTCTGAGAGCCCAATAATGCATAGGATGGGCGATCCTCTCCAAGCTTAACCTTGGAGATATGCTGCAACCCTAACCATGTCTACTCAGAAGTAAGACCCATTGTACCCAATGGGTCTCACTCCCAGGAAATTGTGTTCAGGATTGCAGCATATATCCAGTGTTAAGCTTGGAAAGGATCACAGCCCATCCTATGCATCATGCCTCCTCAGAAGAAAGCCCCACTTAAGTCAATGAGGCTTACTCCCAAGTTGCAGTCTGAGAGACCAATCCTATGCATGGCTACTCAGCAGAAAACCCCATGATAATCAATGAGACGTACTCCAAGGTTTAGCTTGGAGAGGATTGCTGCCCATTCTATGCATCATGCTTACTCAGAAGTAAGCCCCATTAAAATCAGTGAGACTTACTCCAAGGTTTTAAAATGTAGGATAAAATATAGGACACCCTACATTTTGTCCTACATTTTTTAAAAAATTGTTAGTGTTTGTGTGCAGCCCAAACCAACTTATCTTTTCCAATGCGGCCCAGGGAAGCTAAAAGGTTGGACACCCCTGATCTACATGCTCTTTCCAGTTGCAACAAGATGGAAAAACAGGTACATCTCAGTGAATAAGAGGTGAAAAGCTATGGCAAATGAATTTGACTAATGATCAACTTATACAAAACAGGAAAATGATTCTACTTCTGTACAATCTGGCTCGTTTTCTGAGGTCATCTGAGGGGATCCTGTTGGTTGTGCCACCATGGAGAGGGTTGGGGGAATGGCAGCCAGAAACAGGGCCTTTTTCTGTTGTGGCGCCTGCACTATGGAACTCCCTCGCCTTTGAATTAAGAACTGCTTCCTCACTCTTAATCTTCCAGCAGGGCCTAAAGACTTTTATTTAAGAGAGACGTTGAGAACCCATAATGGCTGTTTGTTAAATCAGACACTATTTTATGGCTGACTGCATCCTATTTTATTTTTCTTGATTTTCTAATATTGATATTTTAATTGTAATTTTATTGTTGAATTGTAACTGTATTTTATGTATGATTGTTAGCCACCTTGTGTGGATAAAGGTGGAGGTCAATAAATAAAATATTTTGCACTGATACTTGTGTAGAAGAATTCATTAACTTAATTTTTCTGTTTTTGTATTTTTGTAGTTTATCAAATGCAAACTTTCAAATAAATGTAGGGTTAAGAAAAAAAGATGCATGTCTGATTTCTTTAATTGTTCCCAAACCCCTTACCATGTTGACCCTTTAAGGAACAGCAGCACTTAATGAGAAAGAATCAGGGCTGATTTTTCTTTCATTGTTTTGCCTTTTAAAAAATTACATCTATCACTGCAGAGTGTGATAATTCAAAAGACATTCTAAGTTATAACCTGTTCTTTTGCAGCATACAGCCCCTGTTCCCAAGCAGAGTAAAACTAATGCTGAGACAAAGTGTGTTTGTGGGCTTCAACCACAATATACTCCTACGGAAGCAGAAATGTGATTGCATAGCCAGCCACTTTAGAGGTCAGACAAGGTGAATTATTGATGCAGTTATGACAAAACTTCCTTTATGTAAGCCACAAACTTATTAAGCAATAGCAACACAAATATGCAGCAGAACTGGAAGACTGCCCTCGCCTTCCTCCCCTTTACACAAAGATGAGCTCCCATGCTGTCCTGATCAATGTTCCATATCAAATGAAACAGGACACAGTCACGTAGTATCTCTTCTAGACAAGAATTATATTGAAACAAATTATATTCAAAAAACAAATTGAAACTCATTGTAACAAAACAATTGGACAATCATATGGGCTAGGATTCTTGTATGGAAAGGAAAGGAAAATGCAAGGAAGTGCACAGGAAATCAACAGGTCCAAGCCATAGGCCCTTTGTGGCTCAGTGATAGGTTCCTGCCTTCTGGTTGCAAAGAGATAATAGTTATTACCAGATGAACCTCACCATCTGCATTATCTGGTTCAAGGAAACTCCATGGTTACCCATTTTGATGTTATACAAAAGCAATTGTTTACAACGGTAGCATGTCAGGCAATGAATCAAGTTCCCATTCAAGTGGCTTCAAACTGCTGAGTCTCAGCTCGGAGGCAGAAGCTTCTCCTACTAAGCAATTCAAAAGTGATTATCACTTCATGTGATAATCACATGGGGAAAGCAAGGGGTCTGCCACCCAGCTGAAACCTGAAGCCAAAGCTAAACCCTTCTAAGGCAAGTTTAATTGCCTGCCACCTTGCCATGATAAGCAGGCTGCTTTTAAGTTATTATCTGCTATTTAAGAAATACTTATCTTTTAATTTAAAGAGCCAAACTCCTGCTGAGACAAAATAGCTGATACTATTGCTGATAATTAAGTTACACCTGCAGTTTTCTGAATGACAAACATCACTACTTGTGCACCACCACCAATCTTTACCACAAGAAACCACCCAGCTACACTTATGCCTCAGAAATTTAAGGAACAGAAAGAGGTCAAATGGCTTTACAAGCACCAAAATATGTAAGCCCCATTTACTTCTGGGTAGACATGGTTAGGCTTACTTCTGGGTAGACATGTTAGGAGGCTGCAATCAAAGACACTTTCCTGGGAGGGTTACCTGGGGTGTTGCTGGAGGTTCAAGGTGGTCAGTGGGGGCACTTGGGAGCAGTTAGGGGCAGCTGACTCTGGCACCCCCAGGCAATTGCCCCCAAGTTGGGGGCAGTTAGAGGCAGCAGCGCTGGCTGGCAGCCCTTTCAAAGAGCCTCTGTGCGGAGCATCAGGGCTACATAGCACGCGTGCCTGTAGCATGCTTGCTTGTTAAGTGAAGCGGAACTCGTTATGTGAAGCAAGAGTTCTTGGAAATTTTTGCTTGTTATGTGAAACGCTTAGGGCTGTGGGTGGCACAAGCGGTTAAGACACTGTGCCTGTTAACCAGCAGGGCAAAGTTTGAGACCCGGGTTGGCCCCACAAGACAGAGTGAGCTCCTGTCCTTAGCCCAGCTCTATGACGCAGCTGGATCCAATCGTATCGGCTCTGCCTTTCCATTGTACTAATTCAGTGGTGTGGATAGGGGGGATTTTCTGCTTGGGTAACAGCCTATCCTCCATAACAATCTAACCCAGGTTTTCTTACTTCTCGCATGAAGCGTATGCAGCGCCATATGTATGCAGTGCCAGAGCACAATATCATAGTCTTCCAAGACGGAGGCCTGCTAAACTTACCTATAGATTTAGCATAAGATCTAGGCCTAATTCTTTTGTAGAGGCAACAAGTTGGCCTAATGGGTTTTGTTCATGTGCAAAGGAGAAAAATTTCGGTTTTCCCCTGAAGCTTTGTTATGTAGAAAGGTAAATGCTTGACAGGTGCAGCTTATTATATGGCAAAGGAAAGACTGCACCTATTTGCTACTTTCTACACAGCCATTAAAGGTATGTGTTGACGTCTTTTGCATCTTCTTACCTTAAACAAAAGCACGTATTCCGGCAGGAATGCTTAGAAATGTGTGCAAAATGCTCAGAGTATTTGCGTTAGTTGGAGGGTTAGAATCCACAACTGGATCATGATCCAACTTAAGGTAAGTCCGAGTTTGGGCACCATCAGCACTTTTACTTGTTTTGAAAACCTGTTTGGTGGGGAATGGTTGTTCTTGTGGTGAGGGGAGAAAAAACTACTTCACATGTTGCATGCTGTTATGTTGTAAAGGTATTTCATTTCAAAGATTAATAACCTGCCTCAAAAATTTGTTTTCTATTCCACTTAAATATAGAAAATTCACTAGAGTGTTTTAAAAAAATTCAGTAAGGATTTTTTATATAGCACTCCATTTCCAGGGTAGGTATTAACACTTTTGTATTGAATTCTTCACCATGTAAAGTCAACAGTGGTATTAAGAACCTTCTTTAACATTTTTAATTGTTTAAATTGTTCTTAGTTTTTTTAAATCTAATTGTATTTTAATTGTATTTTAATTATGTTTTAATCTCTATTTATGATCTATCTATCTACAGTATTTATATACCGCTTTTCAACTAACAAGTTCACAAAGCAGTTTACAAAGAAATGGAAAAATAATAATAGCTAATTAATAGCTAATGGGTCCCTGTCCCAAAAGGGCTCACAATCTAAAATGTAAAAAAAGAACACCAGCAGAAGCCACTTGAACAGACATTGCTGGGGTGTGTAGGGCCAGTTACTCTCCCCCTGCTAAATAAAAGAGGAACACCCACTTGAAAGAGTGCCTCTTGCTCGGTTAGCAGGGGTTAATGCTAACCGATTAATGGTGTTTTATTATTTTAATGGTGTTTTATTATGATTGATGTTAGCCACCTTGAACTCCCTCTTGCAGGTGAGGAAAGGCGGGATATAAATTAAATAAATAAATAATAAATAAATTTAATAATACATTCAACTATGTAAACATTCAACCATAGAAATACAATTAACATGTACCATAAATTACCATGTACTGTATTTAGAGCCATCATCACTGTCATGAACTCCAGGGTTGGAAGAGAGCATAGTGGTTGAAAAAAGAATAGATCCCCTGGTGGCTTCTCTGAATCAAATACCACTTACTTCTGAGTAGAGCTGGAAAGGATTGTGCCCAAAGGCTGAAAAAGAGCACATGTCCTGGAGAAAAGGGGGACAGATGGACACTCTGTGCAGGCCAAGTCAATCCTGGATTGGCTTAAGCCTGGGTGCCTGCCAATCTAGATTCTATGAGATACACACACACACACACACACACACACACACACACACACAAATATAATATATATATATATATATATATATATATATATATATATATATAAAATACATATAAAATACACACTCACACATACATATATGTGTGTGTGTTTGAGTGTGTGCATTATATATATTTCATATTATATATGTATATATTTTCATTCTCTTGGGGAAGGGGGAGTGTGTGGATGTGGGGGTGGCTTTTGGGGGGTTATTGGAGGGAGGGGAAACTAGTAAGTAGAGGGTTTCTGGGGGGAGCATTTATGGGTGACTGGTGGGGATGGCTGGGACTAGTGGGTGCCGTGGGTAGTTGGGAAGGGGAGACACATTAAAATAAAGGAGAAATACTCATTGTTTTCCTGCACTTAATTTCTACACTTTTAAAGGGCTTTAAGAAGCACTTTGTTTTCCTGCACTTAATTTCTACACTTTAAAGGGCTTTAAAGGTTGTTCAGAGCCAGAGAAACCTGAACTGAGAGGGTTAAAAGGCTATTTAACTTCTATGCAGTCAGGGATTAACCTCTATGGCAACCAGGCAAATATTTCTCTTCAAACTGCAGGCATCCTGCAGAGTGAATAATTGAATGTTAAAAGGACCATCACTTTAAGAGACGCACCAACATTTCTCCCCATTGTTTTGGGGGGAAAAAGTGCGTCTCTCCAAGCGGGAATTACGGTATACAAGTGGTGCCTTCTAAGAAGAACATAATTCATTCCAGAAGCATGTTTGTCTTACAAAGTGTTCTTTGTACAAAGCAGATTTTTCTATAGGAAATTCAACTTTGCTGAGAAAGGCGGGATATAAATCCTGTTAATAAACAAACAAACAAACAAATAAATAAAGGAAACTCAGACAATTGGTTCCACAACCCAAAAAATATTCATATAAAAATATTAACTGGATGTAAAAATGATGACAAAATACTGGAATTGAATTCAAAATTGAATTCATGTTCATGCATTCAAAAAAAGTATTCATTAAGTCTACTTAGGCTGCAATCCTAAAGACACTTTCCCCATTTACCACAATGAGGCTTACTTCTGGGTAGACATGGTTAGGAGGCTGCAATTGAAGACACTTTCTTCTGTAATCCAAGACACTTTCAAAGTGTCTACCCACTTTCTCCTTCATCCTGGGCCTCTCTCTCCCCTGCTCCCTTCTGGCTAGCCCTGAGCTGCTTCCCTCTTCTCCACTGCTGTTCTCTCCCTCTGCCCAGGTGATGCCCAGCTGCAGGAGGAACAGCACAGAAGTGTTACTTTCACAATGGGCAGGTGCACTTGGCAGCCCTGACACTTTTTAAAAGGGCTGCCAGCCAGCATGTCTACCCCAACTGCCAATGAGTGTGTTTGTTACATGAAGCAGTTTGAATCCTAAAGAAATTTTTGTTTGTTCTGTGGAACATACTTTACGTGAGGCACTTGTCACATGAGGCACCACTGTATGTAAAAAGATGAGAAAACCCTGTAAACAAATTCAAAACACTGTAATATAGTACACAACACAATTACTGTAATAATTAAAAACACTGTACTTTACTGTACAGTAAAACAGAAATTATGGCCAAAAATGACCAATTTCACTAAGAGCACAATCTTCGCCATTTCTACTCAAAAGAAAACCTCAGTGGGTCTTACTCCTAGGAAAATATGTTTAGGATTGCAACCACTGGTGTCTTTTTGAGCAACTTTAACAAGGACCTTCTATTGACACTTGCTTTTCCTTACAATCCAGAGTAACTACGGGAGCACGTAAGAGACACCCATAGTGACTGCACCTCCTAGTGAAAACCTATGGGAAATTCATATTGCAATCCATAGCAAATTGTTCTTACACCAGAGCAAGGACTCCCCATAGTTACTCTGGATTACATCTTTTGTCTCCTTTGTCGTATTTCACAGAAATGTGACATTGCATTGTCATTAAACAGATTCATCGCTCACACTGCTGCAGCCTTGTTTGGGTAGTGCTTTTCTATAAAATTTTGCACAATTTCCCAAAGTTTACAAAGGTCCTTAATCTCATTTGATGCAAGGGATTCCTCCTCCTTATTCTTCTTCTCTGCAGATGAGAACTCCTCCGTAACCTCTTGCTGTTGCTTATGATGCAGATCCATCAATTCATTTGTTTTACAACAAATTTTCCTTATAAAACTGTCTTACAAGGCACTGTTTTACAAAGCAGAATTCCTCAGTAATTTTAGTTTGTCTCACAAAGCGTTCTTCTTACGAGTTATTTGTCTTACAGGGTACCACTGTAGATAAGTCTTAAAACTGTCATCTATGTATGCGTAAGTGATATGACCTGATGCCAAACAGTAAGAGGCAAACCTGTATTCAAATATTTGGTACACCCATTAAAGCCCCATTATGATGATATAGAATGACTGATGGGAGGGAATCTGCCAGGGGAAGAAACACATCATTGGCTTCTCTGTGTGTTTATAAAGTGTTTGAATAAGTCATGTTGTTTGAATTATCTAATCACTCCATTATGCATCACCAGAGGCTACTAATTCTCACTCCATGCATAATCACTGGGAGATAAAGGCAAGCCCTTGAGATAACAATCAACACTTTCCAATCACTAAACACAAAAGGATCTGAAATGGTACTTAGTTCTTGTGGACTAAAAAAAATGGAATCTGGAAACCTCCTTCTCTCCCTCCCTATCCCATACCATTTGCAAAATCAATTACGGAACAGGAGCAAAAAAAGTAAGAATACTTAGTATCACCGTAAAAATAGATGCATTCACATATCATTCACAACATTTAGAGTCAATATGTTACTTACAATTAGTTTTTATGTTCTTAATTTGCCATTAAGAACTTATTTCCTTCTAAAATTCCATAAATAATATAGTATTGGCATCCATCAGTCTTGAAAGACTATGGTATCATGCTTGACACTGTATGCAAAGCATGAAGGTCTGGGTAGATTGATATAGGCTATTACCCAAGCAGCAAATCCCCCCTCTCCCCACCACTGAAATAGTCCAATGGAATGGCAGAGCCGATACAATGTGTTCCAGCTGCGTCGCAGAGCTGGGTTAAGGACAGGAGCTCATCCTGTCTCAAACCCTGGCCTTCTGGTTAACAGGCACAGTGTCTTAACCACCTCTGCCACAAAGATCTGAAAAAGCAAGTACAGTAATTGCATGAGTGGATGGGCAAAATGTTTCTGAAATCTCACCCTGGAACTGCCACCATGAATTTCTTTTATTCTTTTAAAACCCTCCTAAAAACCTATGCATAACCTGCACATAAGGGCTGTGGTGGCTCAGTGGAATGCTGTGCTTATTAACCTGAAGATTAACTTCAAGATGCAGGACTAGTTCATGAGAAAAGCAAATGTCTGTGAAAAGCCTCAGGTTCTCCTTGGATGGCTGAGAAAGAACTCTGTCCAAGAGTCACTGGCAATTAGTCTATGGGCACAATCCATAGTAACTACGAGGAGTCTTTGCTCTAATGTAAGAACAATTTACTCTGGATTGCAATATGAATTTCCCATAGGTTTTCACTAGGTGGTACCGTAACTATGTCAATGTAAATGTCTCTTACGTGCTCCCGTAGTTACTGTGGATTGTAGGGTATATAACCTGGATCAGTGATTCTCAAACTCTGGGATGGGACCCATTGGTTGGGTGCAACCTAAATCTGAGTGAATCACTAAAGGGTGATGGAAAGATTATCTCATTAATTGTCTCAAGTCCTGGAGCTATTCAAAAATCAGAGACTTGCAGCTGCAAATCACTTTATAAATAGCTCAGTATCTGCAGTTTGCAAGCATGTTTAAATACAGTGAGATGAATGTTTAAGAGTCTTTTCTGATTATTTATTTATTTATTTCTAGACCTCCTTTTTTTAAAAGTGTGGTAAACCTAAAAGGGTTTCAAAAAAATCCAATTTTAGAAGGTGGGTTCCAATGCTTAAAAGTTTGAAACCCACTGAACTAGAACAAAAAACCTAACATTATGCCAACTGAAGTATTTACGCTTTCGGAGGCTTCATGTCATTAACAGTTAACACTTACCACAACATGCAAGTTTCTTCTGCATCTAGCAACAAACACCTTGTGAATGTCAATTCAACATAACCCCACATCTTTTACTTCTGCATTTAGATGGCAGGTCACTACAGCTCAAATACAACTAATTCATAACAAAAATCTCTGCAAAGAAGTGCTTCCCAGTCTTTCTGGTCTTGAGACATCTTAAAACCCTGAAAAACTGATGACAAAACATGTTGCACAATGACAAAAAACATCAATACCACCTATTTGGGGGTCTCACACAATGCATCCAAAAGAAGTAATAAGTAATGATAAGAGGGATGGGCAGACTTTTCACAGTGAACAGTTTTTGTGTGCTGCAGTTCTGCCCATGATGCTGAGCCTCCTTAGAGAGGTTAGGGAGCTTGTGCCTTGATTTCACTGTCATGCGGCAGTTGAGCAGCAACCATTCCACTATGTCCCATGACATTGTGGCACACACTGGAAACAAGCTTCTCTATATCTATCCCCTCATTTATCCCCTATTCTCCATCACTAAATCATTACATATTTGTTGGAAAGTAAAATGTTCTCGACTTAAATCAAATGCAAACTGATAAAAGCAAACAGATAAGATTTCCAATTAGACCATCAACACAAATGTCAGTATACTGTGTACCAGTTTACTATAAATGCTTTCGACAGTGTCCACTTAGTAAGTCGAGCAGTATTGTACCAGATGGGAATAAGTTTATGTCCAGTTATGTATTATTCTATCAAATACTGTTCAGGGCAACCACAAGATATGCATTCCTTCAGATAGAATCCCTGTCCCACTGCTTGCTACAACCGTGCTCCAAAATTTCTTTAGGAATCAGATTCAATTATGCTCTGATGAGTTTGCATCTCCAAAGACATTTACAGTATATACATACAGCATATGGAAGAGCCACTTTCTGATCATTGCCTGCTGTTTTACATAAACTGGTATTAAAGCCAAAATTACAGATAAGCACCCTGATCCAGTAGAGCAATCTCTGAGTGACAATCCCCATGTGCATCATCTCCGCATGCGCAACAACCCCCCCATGTGCAACACACTCCATGCACAGCATCCTCCCCAGTGCAACCCCTCCCTTTGAACAACATCCTCCCCCAGTGCACCAGGCACCGAGCACCAAATTGGCTGGAGGTTGGTCAGTCTTCCATGTTGAATATAGGACAAAAACACATTGCACCCCTTTTCAGCCCCTTAAGGGTTAATTTTCTCCACATTGGTTCTTGGTGGGCATTCATGTGACAGAAGGAACACCCTCCCCAAATTTCATGCTTCTGGGTCCAGAGGTTGGGACAGAGCATTGCTCAGTCTCCAATTCTTCAATGCAAAAATATAGGGAGGAAAACGTGTTGTACCCCATTTCACTCCCTTCCAGTTGGAATTTCTGAAAACCGGTTCTTAGTGACTTCTAAGCCCAGAAGTTTTGGCTGGGCATTGATGAGTGAGTGAGTAAGTGAGTCAGTCAGTGACTTTTCTCTTTTATATATATAGAATGATCATATGCATTATGTTAACTATAGATATTCATCTACAGAATTATCAATCCAGTTCAGAAACCAGTCCACAAATTGAGGTTCTTTAAATTCTATAGAGGAGTGGTTCCCAAACTCCTCCAAGGAAGATGAGAGCACTATAAGTTGCTGCATGGGAAGAGTGAAAGCCCCAACATGATCCCCAGAACTGGGCTACTGCTGGGGACAGTCAAAGGTTTTTTAAACCTACATGCAGCCATGTTGCAATGCTGTGAATTCCTGGAGAGTTCAACAAGCAAGCCAAAGTACAAAACTTGGGACTGCAAAGCACTCCCGTAGGCAATTTTGACAGCCAATTGTAAAATGATAGAAGGTAACTTAAAATAGTGTTTAACAGTTCTTCTCATTTTCATCAAATTTCTCTTCCATGTGCTTCAGTCCCATCCAAAAAAGAACTTTTCAAATGTTCAAATTTCCCATTCAAGATATAATCAATCCCAACTCTAGTGCATCTAATCCAATTGTTATGCCATGTTCACGGGTCAGAACAAAACAGGAAGGGAAAGTAAGAAAAACTCCTCTTATTTTCTTTTAAGGGCCTCTACAATCACAAGACTTGTTACCACCTAGTGTGAAATGCACAACAGTAAAAAGGGAAAGAAGGAAATGAAATGACCAGCGAGGTGTGGGGAGATAACTATACTATCAGTCTACATACACAATTGCACTATGAAGTCCAATCAAGTTATATTAACTCTTCTAACTTAGGAGTTCTAAGTAAACTCACTTGGGAATAAATGCTGACCAAAGAATCGCTTCTACCTAAATGTGTGGGATATCATTGCATGTAACAGTAAGTCATGGAAATCCTGAAGTTTTATTAGATAAACTAATTCCCTGATATTAAAGAATTGCCAGTGATCTTAAGAATTGCTGGCCGCAGGGTATGGGGCTCATCTCAGTTTCTGTGGCCAAAAAGCCAGCATTGTCTGAAGATGTATCCATGGTAATGTGGTTGGCATGGGGCACAGAACCCCACTTACCTGTTTATATAGGACTGTATATAGGAATGCTGTAGCCTTAGTCAATCAGTGGATAAATTTATTCATTAAATAAAATTTAATGCCATGGTTATGCAATGCTTGTTTTTCACAAGAGGACAGCAATACAAGTTGCATGATCAAGCAATGACCAACAGTGGTTTACCCTGCAATCCAGAGTAACTACAGGTGCATGTAAGAGACATTACGTGCACCCGTAGTTACTGCACCACCTAGTGAAAACCTATGGGAAATTCATATTGCAATCCAGAGCAAATTGTTCTTACACTGGAGCAAGGACTCCCTGTAGTTACTCAGGATTGCATCCTTAGCCTAGAGTTCACATGGATTCATGGTTTAATTTAGGTCCTACACTACATTCAGGCTCTGATTTTAGCAGAGAAAATTATAAACTTCTGGTCTGTTTTAAGTCTAAACCAGGGTTTTCTGGATTCAGACTGCTGGAGTTCCCAACTAGTTCTAAAGCAGAACTAGAAGCTTAAAACTTCTTCTCCAAGGGCAAGGAGGAAACATGAAGACCTGCCAATGTTGCACGTAACCAAAATTAAATTATGATTTGGCATGACTCCGGAACAAGATCAACAAGAAATGTCAGACTGCAGACCATACTGTAGTAATCCAATCTAAATAGCAGTAAGGCTTGGGTCACTATGGCAAAGGCTGCATTCCTAACCAAAGTTTGCTAAAAGTAATACTGAACACAATGGAACTTACTTCTGAGTAGACATGCTTAGGATTGCACTGTAAGTCTTAATAATTCAGGTATGCTTGCCTTGCAAATATCAGCCAAAGCTGAGAAAATTCTCACCACAATTACAATCTGGGTATCCAGGAGAACCCCTAATCTGCAGACCTTGACCCTGAAAGGGAGCATAATGTGATTCAAAGCTCGATGATAATCCAATAACTGCCATCATGGATCTCCGGGCAAGGAGAACCTTTGTTTTATCAGAATTCAATCTCATCTTTTTCACCCACATCCAGCACCCAACAGTCTCCAGACAGGAATTCAAGACCTTGACTGTATCTTTGGAATCAGGTAGAATGGAATGAGGACTTCTCACCCCAAACCTCTGGGTGACCTCTCCCAGCAGTTTCATATAGCTGCTAAACATTATGGTGGATAGCACCTTGCAGCACCCCACATATGAGAAAATATCTCCAATATCCTGTAGTTTAGGGAATAAGGACTGTATGATTTGAAACCAGATTGTACAGAATGCTTCCTTTTATGATGTCTTTTGGACCCTATATTAGAAGTCTTAGAAAACAACTCTCAAGCAACCCCACTGTGTTGAGTAAGATTAGGCTGTAATCTTATTCACTGGAAACACCTCTACTTACAATTTTCTGATAAGGCATGCTTCTCTGGATAATGTGCCCAACTAAGGCCAGCATCAGTGAAGAGCAGGGCCTTTTAGTGATGACCTCTCAAGGAAACTTCTCCCATAAACAATTCTCACCTAGTTTTTAAAAATCAAATACCGTTGTTTAATACTACATCCTGCAAGAATAAATTGGCTTTCTGGTGTTATTGTGAATAGTTAATGAATTATGTTTTAAATAGTGATATTTTATCTTTTGGTTATATAATTAATCTTATAAACTCATTCGATGGAAATGACATGTGGTGTTTTTTTTAAAATATAGGGACACGGCCTAAGGCACTTTGTTCCAATACACAACATTCCACCTACATTTTACAATAACAGTGGCTGGCTTTCTTAGAAAAATAGTATTCTTCCCTAATCTGAATACTTCCCTAATCTGATAAAAATAATCCCAAATCTCTAAAAATAGTTCTTCCCTAATCTGAATACGTTGATCATTTAAACACAAATAAGTGTGGATTCACTCTAAGATTAAAAGACCAGAAAGTATTAGCAATGGCTAACTTGAAAGCAACCAAATGCTACTTTTAGGTAGACTTCCATCAATGTGCTAAAATATATGTAAAATAAAACTTCACATGTATTCATTTTTTAATGTTAATGTTAATAATACAGTGGGAAAAATTTAAATAAAATACTATCAACTTTAAATCATGGTTGATCTACTCTAATAGTAAATTACTAAATGATTTGAGGCAACAGACTTGCACAATTCTGAAGAACTTCTGTTACTAATCAGTCAGTCAGATCACTGATATCCTAGAATCTTTTGATCCTGTCTCCTCTTTCAAGTTGGGGATGGAAGATGAACTGACCCATAGTAGCAGCAAGGCGGAGGAAAACACCTAGAATTCAATTCACAGTGAAACTGGAGACTTCACTAGCTGTCTCCATGTAATACTACCTCTTTCTAGAAGAATACCAACCACAGATGAAAGAAATCAAAATGCAAAACCACCACATATTGTTACCCAGTCTAAACCCTACAGTTCAAAATTAAGTTGTGTTTGCTATTCATTAATGTTTGGTAGTCCTATCCGTATCAATTTCTGCCTTTTCTCTGCTTGACTCCTGTGTATTAAATTGTAGATTGCATTAAAGATCCAAAGGGCTATGCAATAAACTCCACATATGCAAATTTCCATCACACAAATTAGTAATGACTACAACTAATGACAGGAAGAACCTTTGTTAGTTAACCTTTCTCTCCCTCCCTCATGCTGAACATATAGTTTTAGACATGTAAGATTTTTTGGCATGAACATTCAATCATATATAGGCTGCAATCTTAACCACACTTTCCTGGGAGTAAGTACTATTGAACACAATGGGACTTTGGAGTAGACATGCTTAGGATTGCACTGTAAATCTGCATCTGCAATCTGAGCTCAGGAAAAAGTTTACTAACCCAATGAGAATGAGACCTAACACTTTTAAATAGTGGTTCCCAACCTGGAGAAGAGGTACCCCCAAGGATACTTGCCAGGACTTTTAGGGGTTCTTAAAAAAGAATTGAATAATGGCAGAAAAAGACATCTGTTTTAGAATACCTTGCGGGATTGAAAGGCAGGAAGGCAACAAGATGGTTGCAAAAGTCTAACTGCTAGTTTTTGGTCATCATGTGCTATCAGATATGGATCAGCAGTAGAAACATAAATTTGAAATAGCAGCAACTATATTAATTACAAACATTTTGCTAATATGAGGGTTACAATTTATGGAAACAGGCTGTCGGGAGGAACACAAATGAAAAGGTTGGGAAACACAGCTCTAAATAAACTATATTAATGAGTTTAGATACACAACGATCATTATTTTACAACTTGAAAACTCATGTTTACAATTCGACTGTAGTAATGGGAAGTTGCTTTGTCCTGATTTTCCAATCACTTTTATTCTTTGCTGATAAAACATATACACCATATTTTAAAAAATGTAACAATTTGCTTTTGTATCATGCTTTGAAAACTTTTGGGGTGGCCTTACATTTTGCAATCTGAAGGTAAGAAATTAGATTCACAGGAGGAAAAATGTAAACGTTTTTAGCTGTATCATGTGGCTTTCTTTACATACACCCCAATATTTAATGTATCTAATTGAGTTTCCTGAATGGCAGGAAACCGCTGTTTATTATCTCCCTCATCAGGTGATCAATGATTTCATTAATAAGACAGATAACAAGACTGTCATATCATCGACACTGTTATGAAAGATGATCCTGGCTTCCTGCTCCATTTTCCAAGGTCTGGGATTCTCTGTGGCAGCTCTGAATCTATTCAATATTTTCCACAGACAGAGAAAAGTGAAAATCCATTTTGAAACCAATTTCAATTAGGATCCAAAAGCTGTTATCACAGGTGTCGCAGAATGGGCCCGTAAGTGGAAATGTCGCCTATCCATTCTGAAATGAAACCTTATCAGAGGCTACAAAGATGGCTGAGGACAGCCTATCTGTAAATTACTTTTCACCCTGTGTTAACTCAACCCTAGTTCTGTCATATGGAAGCCTTTTCCATCCACTTGTTATAATCTAAGTAGACCTTGCACCAGGACTGCTTTTATTTATTCCTAGTTTCCCATGCAAACACGATGACAAATGCAAATAAATCCAAAGGATGCTGGAAAAGTCAACATATTTAGAAAGAGTACTTAAGGCTCTCTGGGAGGGAAGTAACAGACCTGCATTCTGAAGTCTGTCTCCACCCACTGCATTCCTGGTGACTTTTCAATTGCAAACTCCAAGGCCCAGTTATTTCATTAATTCAGCACCCAAGTAGCGAGGCTTTTCTCTCACATCTTTCAGTCTCCTTTTAGAAAATTATCCCATGACGGAGGATTTATTCAGTCAAAGACCTCGGACTTTGAGAGGCAACAAAAGAATCAAGAGACTTTCTGGTCCACCTGCCTGGCGAATGATGAGGCAGGGAAAAGCCTCCCCTAGAGAAACCAATCAAACCATTGTGTGGCGCAGTCAGACCTTTTCAACTGTCAAGCCAGGAGAGCAG
Organism: Cryptoblepharus egeriae; assembly: GCA_030015325.1. Classification (NCBI taxonomy): domain Eukaryota; kingdom Metazoa; phylum Chordata; class Lepidosauria; order Squamata; family Scincidae; genus Cryptoblepharus; species Cryptoblepharus egeriae. The sequence goes on from JAREYC010000004.1 coordinate 52,231,442, forward strand.
GAAAAGAGATGAAAGAACTCAGGATGAAGCTACCATTTACAGAACCATGTGGGAATGGTCTCCAAAGATTTAATAATTGGGATGGAACTCAACTTTCTGCAACTAAAAAAAGAAAGAAATAAGAGAAAGTAAGCATGTTCATGAGATGAAAAGAAGAAAGAAAACGGAAGGGAAGCTGTATGGTTTACATGGACCAAGACAAACTTTTGTGCAATATTTCCAGAAAGGGAAAAAAAGATTTTAGAATTAGTCCCTATGGTTTTGCAAATTTAAATTACATTGATTATTTGAGAAGAGAGAATATAAACAGTACTGAAATCAATCAGAACTGTAACAACTCTTAATTCAACCCCTCATAACATACATCCAATTTTCCAAAATTCATTCAATACAACAACCCAAGATCAACACTTATGTTTCCATCAGATTTCAGATTGAGTTTTATGGAGATTACAAGGCACAGGTAAAACTTGTAACATAAAAAGGAAAAACTTGATCTTTTCCTTCTCCATTACTTTTTAAATGCATTAATACAGGTTAAACATGTTAAATAATCAATACTGTAAGATGCAATGCAATAATAAGGTCTTATATTTCATTATTATGAGACATTGGGGCTTCAATCATAACTGTTGTTAAGGATACTGAACTCATTACTGAACTCAGGCTTGGGCAGAAAACGTTATCTAGCTATTCGCTAATTATACACTGCACTGACATGCAGGAAGCTCCCCACCCCCATTTCTCCCAAAAGTAATTTTTCCAACATTCAGCACAAAGTTTTTTCCTTCTTTTTTCCTGTCTTTTTTAAAGGAAGGGGAAGAAGATACAGTTAACTGAATAAATATACAAACAGCACCTGAAATTTTAAAAAGATAGGTGTTTCACTACTAAATCAGCATTCAGTTTGCTGGTCAGTATGTCTAACATATTACAAAAGCCAGAAGCCTGCTGCAAGAGAATGAAATCCCAACAAATCCTGATTGGTATGTTGTCTATATCCTTCACTTGCCATACTGGTTTTAAAGGAGCAGAAACCTGAAACCACAGCTTGCTTCACAAGACCATATGCCACACTCCTGCGCTATTCAACTAATGTCTTATCCAGAGAGAGAGAGAGAGAGCATAAACTCTCTGATCCTCATGCAGGGTAGTCTTCCCACATTTTCTGACATTACTACTGGCTTGTCATCATGTGATGACGAAGGGGCCTCAACTTTGCTTAGCATAACAGTCAGGCATTGTGCTAGCCACTTAACATAACAATTGAAGTTGCTCAATCTACCTCTTATTGCTCTCTTCTTTTTGGATACAAATGTATCTAAGACACATTTCATATTCTTTTGAAGGTTTAAGACAAATGATGCAATAAGAAAGATTACAACAGTAAAATTATACAAAGGGGTTACTTAACAGAAGTAAAGAAGTTTCTTAAATTGCAAGTTGAATCACCTTCAAGTTTTAAACAGCAGGTTATCACACTTATCAGCCTAATAATCTATAGGGACCTGGTCATCAAGGTACCTTGATGTGCTAACAGAGATTTGGAACTTGGAGATCAGGATTCAATTTACTTATCTGCCATAGACTTATTAGGTAGCCTTAACAAGTTAGAAGTAAAATTAATTAATTAATCTATATACAGTATATAAAACTGAAAAGTCACTGACTCACTCACTCAGTGACTCATCAATGCCCTGCCAAAACTGCTGGGCCTAGAAGCGTGAAATTTAGGATGTGTGTTCCATCCATGATGGAGGCACCCACTAAGAACTGGTTTTAGGAAATTCCAATGGAAGGGGGTAAAATGGGGCACAAAACGTTGAAGAATCCCTGACTGAGGGAAGCTCTGCCCCAAACATGAAATTTGTGGAGGGTGTTCCTTCTGTGACATCAACACCCATCAAGAACTGATGTGGAGAAATTTAACCCTTACGGGGCTAAAAAGGGGTGCAACGTGTTTTTGTCCTATACTTAACATGGAAGACTGACCAACATCCAGCCAATTTGGTGCTCGGTGTCTTGTGCAACGGGGGGGGGTGTTGTTTGGAGGGAGGGGTTGCACTGGGCATCATGCTGTACACGGGGGGTGTTGTGCATGGGGAGGTGATGCGCATGGGGGTTTGATGCACATGGGGTGGATGAACATGGGGTAGATGATGCACATTGGGTGGATGATGCACATGGGGTGGATGAACATGGGGAATGTTGTTCATGGGGGTGGATGCGCATGATGGGTTGATGTGCTTGGGGGCTGATGTGCAGTGGAGGGATGGCGTACGGGGGAACTTTACTTCTACAATGTGGGTATGTTTTCACTAGTCATTTATAAAGTGGGCATTAACTGTGATCAATCGACAGCATTTATATACTGTTTTACACCAAAAAGTTCACAAAGTAGTTTACAGAGAAAATGAAATTCTTGAAACTAATAGCTCCCTGTCCCAAAGGGGCTTACAATCTTAAAAAAGTGATCAGCTGTACAACAGATCCTCTACACTCAAAGTACAACTGCTGCAAGTAGAGAAATGTAGAGAAACTGCCACAAGTAGAGAAACAGAAGCCCAAAGACGTCAATGAGCTTAAGAGCATGCAATACTACATTGACAAGATCACTGGCAAGAGAACTTCAAATGCTTATTTTCTATTTTCAAACAATTCTCTGTCTACCTCAGTGCCAAATATAGAAAACTGCAGAATATGTTTAAATACCAGTATCTCTTTTACCAGACAGAAACTAATAAAGGTTGCATGTCAATTATAGCACCATTAGGCAATTCAATAGGTAATTATCAATTATTTGAACAAGTCTGTACAGTTATAGAACTATGGGCCAAACCCTGGCCCATAGTGATTTGAAGGGATTGCATTTCTCTAAGCATGTCAGATACAAACTTTCTTTATGAGAAAACAGAATGCTTAATACATTTTTATTGCACATTAAATACAGTACTTTTGTGATGCGCTGCAGTCTGATGCAAGTACAGTACTGATGCTTTTAAATGAGGCATTTCCACTGACAGTTATCTTAATGCTATATTACTTTGTGTAACAGAGCTCCAGTAAAGCCTTGATATCTTGGTGGTGCCTGGCTATCTTGGTGGTGCAGACAAAGATCATTAAGAAATCCTTTTCCTCTTGGGACAGTTTCACCTGGGATCAGTATAGAATAGAAGCCAATCCGTTTTGTAAAGCATTACAAAGTCATTGAAACTTCAATTGGCGACAGCAACCTTACTGCAAAAAATCCAAACCTCACACTTTGAACAGAGTCCTAGAGTTGTGGTTTTTTTTAACGCAAGTTAGGATTGTCATGAAAACAAAACTGCAATGAAACAGGTTTTCCCGAGCTCCCTAATAATCCCCTCAAAAGTGATAAACTGTTGCTAAGGTCACCCTACAGTTATCACAGGGTTGGAATGGATAATAGACTTTTTTAAAAAATACCCACTCAACCACTCTTCTTTAATCCTGGAAATATTTCCATTTTAGGAAGTGATAATGCTCATTAGTATTTAATGTTCAAGGTTAGGGAGAAGGAGCTCAGTGACGTAGGAGTAACTTGCCAAGTGACTGAGTCGTCAAGCCCCTTTACATAAGCCTTCAGCAATACAATTTCCATCATCTCTGTGGTGGTTCAGTGTTCTTCTGGAAATAATATGGGAGCAAATTGCGGAAGTGGCTGAAATCTATCAGATACAAGTAAACAAGACCTCAATCTCCAAATCTTAATCACAGTTTTGGCTATTCATATTTTACTTTATATTCTCAGCAGCAGAGCATAAATTTTGAAGAGCAAACTATGTTGACACTAGATTGGAAATAATGAACATTAAAATGCCCATCTGATTTCTTCCATATCCCCTACCATGATGCAGTGAAAGCAAGAGCTGTGTTTTACATTAAGTGAAAAAGTACTGTATGAAACAGTTGTGAATATGTTCCACAGAGTTTGGAAATTATCCTTCCAAATCCCTCCCAGTTACATAATGAATTCTGGAGAATTCTAAACTCAAATTCAAAGGGTGGAATCCTAACCAATTTAGGCCAGCATAACTCACCCCCTCCCCTTTCCTGTGGTGTGGTGGGGAGGCTGGCACATGTCTGTACACTGGCTGTACACCCCCACCCCCAAGAATGGCGCATGCCTTATGGCACTTTTGCCATATCCTCAGGCCAGCAGGGGACTTGTTCCAGGATTTATTCCGGTGTAACTGGGGATTAGGATTGTAGCCAAAAACCTTTAGGCATCCACAAAGAAGCAAGCAAAACAAACAAAAGCACACACTTTTTACATAAAGATACATAAAATTAAGAGCATATAAACATGAACTCAATTTTTTAAAAGGATCTATAGAGGAAATGGCCTACCTAGTTATTTAAATGGCAAGCAAAAAATTTGCCAGTAGGTTTATAATCAACATGTCAGTGGAAGCGAGAAGCAACATAAAATTTCCTTATCCCACGCCCATAGTAGGTCAGCCAAAATCAGGTTTAAAAACTTAATTCAAGGGAAAGTGTAGTACAATGTGGGCTAATGACTCCTTAACCCCCGTTTACAGATGTAGTTCACAGAAAACTGGGGGTGTTAGCAAAATCTGGCATCTCTCTCCTAAAATGGAAAGATGTTGCATTGGGCAAGTGTAAAGACTCAGCAACCACAAGTTAATTAGATTAACAACATATAACAATCTAAGACCAGGGGTAACTGCAGCTTCCAAAACATATCCATTACACAAGGGTGAAGGAGGACGGTGATAAGACCCTGAGCAAGATCAACCATACAGGCAAAGAATTAAATTCTAGAGACAGGGAATAAGATTTGAGCAACTACAAAGATATAAAAATAGAAGAGCAAACTACAAAAATTGCTACAGTATTGTTGATAGCTCCCTGTTGAGCATCCTAAATATAAAACCAAGATAATTTCCTATTTCATCTAAGGACACAATCCAGAGCAAATTCAGCCTGCTCTGACCTAACTGCATTCTCCTAACTATTTTGTATCCAGAGCAGAAAGTTATGCTGAATCCAGAGAGTCAGGAAGCCTGGGCTGTCCTAACTGCTCCAGAGCATGTTAAGTAATTGACACAAGGGGAAGACTTGCTCCTGAGGAGACACCCCTCAGATCACACTGAACAAGGAACAGCTGTGGTGCCTACAGTGGTGACATGACTCTGCACATCACCTGGTACGGAAGTCTGTGCATCATCCCTGGGATGCGCGCCCCCCCCCCCCACCTGGACTGCGCAGTCACCAAAGTTGGTGCCTGCGCAGTTGTTTCTGAAGCCAACTGGCTTCAGAAAGAGTACTGCGCAGGCACCATCTCTGACACCTGCGCAGTACTTTTCTGAAGCCAGTTGGCTTCAGGGGAGATTGCAGGCGTCAGAGTTGGTGCCTGTGCAGTACTCTTTCTGAAGCCATTCGGCTGCCGCTCTGCCTCCTGAGTGAGGCCGAATGGCTGTGCAGAGGTGCGGACTTTCTCTGCTCTAAGGAAGTCTCCTCTGAAGCTGTTCGGCATGCTCAGTGTGTTTCTGCGCACTGCACTTCAGATGGCCGTTCAGGTCAGCTCCTCAGACAAGTGGCAGCTTCTGGCTGCTGCTCCACCTTGGAGCAGGCCTGAATGGGTGTGCTGACGCCCGGGGCCTGCCAAAGGACAAACTCCTCCAGCACATCACCCCATATGGAGCGCATCACCCAATGCAGCCCACACCAGCCACACCAGTCTGGTGACGCCACTGGGTGCCTGCCTTATAAGGAGTCCCTGATGAGATGCCAGTACATTCTACAGTGAATACAAGGGGCTTCTTGGAGCGGCCTGCTGTATCCTGAGGTTTGTGGGCAGCCGTAGTTTGTTCCATATCCTGAGGTTCAGAGGCAGGGGTTGCAGCTAGGATGGCCAAGAACTCAGATTTTTGGTCAAAACTGCCATTCTTACTCGGGCCTTATCATGGACCCCTATGGGTCTACTCATTACTATATCTGCTCCTGAGGTGGTATAACTCTGAGGGCTGGAAGAGGGCATTTCTGCCTTGGAAACAGGCTCTGGATTCAGAGTAACTGCTCTGCCCTAGGCAATGCTAAACATGCCCTCAACTTGCCTCTCCTGAGCTGCTTAGGCTGCCCCAGTTAGGGCAGAGCAGGTCCACCTCTCTTAGAGCACCCTATCTTGCCTTGCTCTGCCCTAAGCCTCTTCCAGAGTAACTGGGCTGGAGCATCTTGCAGTTGCTCCAACCTAGTGTTAGATAGGGCAACCTAAGGGCTCTTATGTGGACAGATTAGTTGCTCTGGATTGGGCTGTAAATCTCATTAGACCTTAATAGTACTTCCACACGAGTGTCACTGCCTGAGGCTGCTCTGAGTTTGACCATGCACACACACACTTCATCCTCCAGGGGAGCCAAGTTGAAACACATAAACATCCCTTACCTTAACATGATCTGAGGTAAGCCAAGTTTGATTTCATTATTTCATCCAGATGGACATTTCATGATCACCAGGATATTGTTGGCTGCCCTCTAGTCTGACCAGGTGAGCTATACTGCCTGATCCCCAGACACATGCCACTTCCAGCACATAGAATGGACAAGATCTAACTTGTTTTTGAATGAATCCAGATAAAGATAATCCAGAATATGCAAAACAACCTTCTGTTTGATTGTGTAGTCTTTCTGCAATCATGCCAATTCTAAAGTATTATAGGGAAATACTGTCCTATTGATTTATATATCAAATCTTCCCTTAAGGCAGAAATTTGTGACCTTTATGTTACTGCAAAAATACCAAAATATGAAAGCTATTATTACCCCCTATATTACAACTACTCATGACCCACACTTAGAGAATCCCTGGAGTAAGACAACTGGTCCATCTCCCTCAGTACTGTCTATACTTACTAGCTGTGGTATTCCAGAAAGAGGTCTTGCCAACCTTATACAGATATTCTAGGGATCCAAAGCTTTGTAATCCCCTTCCAAGCTACTAGTGACTCCACTGGGAATAAAAGCCACATATTAAAAAAGAGATAAATATGAGGGAAGGGAGGGGGGAAGGGAGGAGAGCTTAAACATCACAGTATCACTGGCTACCAATGACAGCAAAAATGCATGTGCCATTAGGGCCCACACAGATGTTACAGATGACAAGGGAAAACTAGACAAGCAGGTGACAATTTCTGCTATTTACATATTGAAATATTTATTTTTGGCCCAAGATGTTCAAGTTTCAAAATATGATATACACTGACAAACAATGCTCACAAAGAGCACTGTGTCTTCTTAAGAACTACTGTAACATGAGCTTTCCTGGGCAAGAGTTCATTTCATAAGATCACACCCACTATCAGCAGTTGGCAGAGAGGCTCCATCATTAGTTAAAAATGCAAGGCATATTAGTAATCTGGTAGACCCTGAAATGATTCAAACAAAATTAAGCTAGAAAGTTTATTCCACACAAACACTGATTCCATGATGTCACCCATAAAAATCTCCACTGGACTTTCTGGAATAATCTAGGTATTGTGGCATTTCTGGAACATACATTCATACAGCTCAACAGCTTTCATTTTATCAGTGTACACAAATATAATTTTATGATCAAAGTGAATGAATCAGGCAAACTAGGTCATAACTTCCAGTTCTTGCTTGCATTGCACAATATGAGGTTGTCATTCGCACCAACTTACCATGCATAGTGGGTACTACATTAAAGAGAAAACAGTGGTGATAAACAAAAGTACTGCCTCCTGAGCACTTGATACTTTATGGAAGGTAGTCCAAAATGGGAAAAAAATGTAATACCACTGCTATAATGTGATAATGGGCTTATAAAACAATAAAACTGTGACATCCTGCACAATTAATGAAGGAACATCAACATGTACCTATTAAAGCGTCTGCAGTTCTTCCCAAGTGCTTCTAAGTTCCAAACTACATTGGAGCACTGTTGCTTTAACTGGCTGTATAGTCTTCTGAGCAGTATCAGGAACTGCCAGGGAAGATGGATGGAGCCCTATGGAAAGTTAAACTGAGCCACAGTGTGCATTTGCTAATGAGTAGGTAACCTGTCTTGCTCTACTGAAAAGGGGAGGCTGAGAGGATTGCAAAGCCACCAGAATTTTCCTGATCCAGTGAATACAGGGACCAAAACAATCAAGACGGAAGTCCCTCCCTCCAATCTGACAAATGTATTGAACCATGGAAGCAAAACAGACATCTTTACCAATGAATAAGCAAATATTTAATGATCCCTTGTTATTTTAGTGTTTTATCTCCTCTGCTCTTTATCACCAGTTTCCATAGCAATTCAATCTGTGTTCAATTCTGTTGTATTCAGTTGTTTTAATCTCAGTGTTTTAGTTTGGCAATGTTTTAATTTATTTTTGTTTGGCAGCATCAGGTTCATTTTAGTTGTTCATACAAGTAGAATGCAAAACTTAAAATGGCTCCTGTAAGTTTAATTCAAGGTATATGTGATCTTCAGGTATGTGTGATGTGTTTTATGCCTGTTCTATTCATGCCGCTATTTCATGCCACATGAATAAAATACATATACCACCCGTATGACAGTGATTACAACTCATAAAATGCTTTAAAATTGATTAGCTTAAATTAGACACATATATCAATGATTTAACCTTCACTTTTGGTGGTTAAGACTGCCATCCAGGAAAAATAAAGCTGCTTTAGACTGTCTATCAGAAATTACTTCTTGGTTGAAGGGTTTGTGTATTTATTCACAGTTGATAACTTATCACAGATTATCACAGATAGAAATTATCACAGATAGAAAATAGAAGTATTTTCAATTCGAACCTTTATTAGCATTACAAACCTACACATAAGTAGACAACAACTGTAGATACAGATAAAAAAACCAAAAAACATAACAAGGTCTGTACCCAATGTCCTTACCCAGGGATTAATTTAGGGTCCATTACAACAATCACCTTGGATAAAAACTCTGCTACTAAGCTAGTGATGTGGTCAGAAAAGCCATGTAGAAGGTACCCTGTCAAATACTGAGGGGGGCCAGAGTAATTAGAAATTATGTGACCCAAAAGAGAATTACGTATGTTTCTAAAACTAGGGCACACACATAGAATATGAGTAACAGTATCAGGCTCATCACCACAGCGCTTACAGATACGTTGGTCTAATGGGATACTGGAGTAATGGCCTCGTAACACCTCCGATAGAAAAATGTTTAATCGCGCAAGCATAAAGGATCTCCTCTCCTTAGGGTCCACTAGCAAGTGAAAATAAGAAAGACCACTATCAAGCGACGGGAAAATACCAAGGCGGGAGGGAGAACATACTTGGTTTAGATTGGAAATACAGAAGTATTTATACATATGTATAACAGGTCTGTTAAGTGTTACCAAGTTAAAATATTTCTAGCCTGGCCCTACAATCCAGAGTAACTACGGGAGCACATAGGAGACATTATGTGTACCCGTAGTTACTACACCATCTAATGAAAACCTATGAGAAATTCATACTGCAATCCACAGCAAATTGTTCTTACACCAGAGCAAGGACTCCCCGTAGTTACTCTGGACTGTGCCCTTCATCTGCTAACTGATGCTATTTCTTTCTGACTCTTAAGTTAAGGAATAATGAAACCAATATTCACTTGCCTTGTTTTCATGGCCTAAATTCACTAGGGCTTGAGAACTGGGTCTCAGAAAATTGTATATAATTGTATATATGCACACCCATCTCACAATGACAATAATGTATGTCCAGGTTGTAAACCCATACACACAAACCTATGATTAACTTAATTTCAACTTTCCTTCTGCTTCTGTTCCATACATATTCATTTGCCTGCCAACAACTTTCTATGTACTGTGGCAGATTTATAGGATACCAAAGCCTGCCCCATACCCTGCCATATGTGGGCTGCTAGTAGAAGACAAATGTCTAAGCTGGCCCCTAATAAGCACAGGACAATTTATTCAGACACATTAAGCACCACAAGCAATATTTGATAACTAGCAACTTCTTTTGAACTCAAACTTCCTTTAGGACACAGGATTCCTTACTTCAAACTAAGGCAGAGAAAAATGGGAAACATGATTAATATCTATCTTATGATGTGCTTGAAAGCAAGAATTGTGGAAAACTATAAACAAAAGGTCAGGAAATGTAATTTATATGAAGAAAAATGCTGCTGATTTTTTTAAAACAATCATCAAGATAACCAAAGTGGACAAATGAACTTCCTCCCTTTTATTCAACTATCAGGATTGGTTTCAAGTTACTTCATCATTAAGATAGCAGTTTCAGCTTTCTATCACAGTATGTTCTCAATAACTATCTGATTCTGATAAAGGTAATCAAAAACCACAACCTACATATGTTTATCATTAGTCTCCCTCCCTCTTTCTTTTTCTTCCTTTAAGGCAGAATAATAGGTTAATAAGGAATATCAGATTACACTAGAAAGTTCATGGGTCAAAAACTAGACAAAACATACCAACTGAAAAGAGGTACCTGTCTGTCAAACAACTGAAGTGATTCACATAATATCTACAGTTCCCACTACTTTAATGGAGGAGTATAATTATCTCAGAACTGTACAATACAGATGTTGTTGTACCAATTCAGTATTTATTAAACTGGCAAATAATGCCTGCAGCTCTTTGACAGGGAAGAGGAATGCATGCAATATGTGCAAAAATGCATGGAGAGAAAGTGGAAAAAAGTGTTTGCTCTCACCTTGATTCTATTTATAACAAAACACCTGTTTCCCAAAACATACACTATAAAGGCCATCATAACACTATAAAGGCCATCATAGATCAATACAAACAAAAACGTAAAATGCAAATATAGTGTGTCTAGAATATATTTAATTAGTTTAATAATACAAATAAGATCATTTTTATTGGCATTAAGTTACCCAAAATGCACAAGTCTTTTTTAGCACACATATGAGTGCAAGGAACCCCAGTTCGATCCTGTTTCTCTTCACACAAGTATAGTATTTGTTAACACAAGAATTACCCCAAAAAAATCAAGAAGTTTTTGCTAAACATAGGACCAGTTTACACAAAGACATAACAATTATTACATTCCTAAAGAAAACTGCTGATATGCATGAAAATTTGGCCATTAAGGCATAAACAGCAGCCAATGGCATGCACATGCCAATCTTGACTTTTCCCAGTGAATTGGTCTATTTTGGCCTCTCCTTCCTTTCCCAGTTCTACCCAATACAGTGGTATCTTGGTTTAAGAGTATAATTCATTCTGGAAGCATGCTTGTAATCCAAACACTTCTATATCAAAGCAAATTTTCCCATAAGAAATAATGGGAACTCAGAAAATGTGTTCCATAACCCAAAAATATTCATATAAAAATGATTACAATACTGTCATACAATACAAAATAATAAAGAAAATACAAAATATAAAGAAAAATAAAACAAATTAACCTGCATTGAGTCTCAGGCTGCAATCCACTCCCTTACACAGGAGTAAGTCCCACAGATTATAATAGGGCTACTTCAGAGTAGACATGCAAGGCTACGTCTTTCAGGCTCCTTTCCACTGCCCCCTTACACAGGAGTGAGCCCCACTGATTATAAGAAGGCTTACTTCAGAGTAGACAAGCAAGGCTAGGTCTTGCAGGCTCCTTTCCATTGACGCCCTTACACAGAAGTGACCCCCACCGATTATATTAGGGCTTACTTCAGAGTAGACATGCATAGGCTGGTCTCTCACAAGAGGTTGAGAAAGTGCTGGAGGAGCGACAAAACCAGCCATATTCCAGCGATGACTATTTTCGCTTGTATTGCAAGACAAAATTTATTAGAAATGTTTGTCTTGTAAAGTGCTCTCAATCCAAGGTTTTACTGTATCTTGTCTGCCCTTTTAACTGCTGCCTTCATCCTTTCAGTCCTATGCAACTGTAGTCTTGCAACCATGTTAACTAGAAGACTGGGATCATAGCGTTTTGTGCCCTGTTTTATGAGAATATGGTAGTGATGTATGCAAATAAAACTGAGAAACTGCAAAACAAGTACTGTACACTTTTTCTTTTTCTGATTTAGGATTATTAGCAGGCCTCTGTCAGTCTTGAAAGACTATGGTATCGTGCTCAGTGCTGCATACGCTGCATGCAAAGCACGAAAGCCTGGGTTGGATTGTTATGGAGGATAGGCTGTTACCCAAGCAGCAAATCCCCCCTCTCCACGCCACTGAATTAGTCCAATGGAAAGGCAGAGCCAATACGATTGGATCCAGCTGGCGTCGCAGAGCTGGGCTAAGGACAGGAGCTCACCATGTCTTGTGGGGCCGACCCGGGTCTCGTCTTAACCTCTTGCACTTACAGTACTTAAAATACTGCCTATGGGAATCTCCATTAGTATCTTGCTTTGGATCCTCCTTGCTCCTGGACATTATTCTAGTGAATTTGTTTCAATTAAAACAGAAAACACAAGCAAATATACAAACATAAATAAAAACAACAAACTGAAAACAAACATCACTCAGATTTTAATAAGGGAGCTTTAATGCCGTGCTGTCATCCTGTACGGTAATTAAAAGTCATTGTTAGCATCCCATCATTTCTGTGTTTTTGTGTTTTTGCTCCTTATTATCCCAAAGCATCGGTGGTGGGATTCGAACCCGCCCCATTCTGAATTCCACATGCCTCACCCTCCCTCATGTAAACACAGCCTTTCCCCCCTGTGCTACTGTGACGGACTTTTGTGTTTGTGTGTGTGTGTGTGTGTGTGTGTGTGTGTGTGTTTAAACTTCAAGACTGCCATTCAAACCTAATGCCAGTATTCACTTTTTATACACATTTCAGCCTGGAGCATATTTTAATAGCCAAGTAGATGAAATTAAGATTTTATAATGAAAATGCTGGCAGCTTCTAAACCCTTAGGTGCTATTTTAACTCTAGAACTCAGTTTGTGGTTAGCCAAATACAATGCCAATATTCTTTAAGGGGATAAAATTTGGCACATACAGAACTTCAGGAAACAAGAACTCAAGAGTATTAATAGGTTTAATGTGTAAAAGAAATGGGAGTACTTATAGCCTAATTATTCACAAAAAAAACCATGCACATGAATACAACACATACTGCCTGTTATTTGAAAAATGTTCAACAGCTCCTAAATGTTTTGGAAAGCTCTATCTTCATCAGTTATCCCCAAATACAGTAATGCCTTATTGGAATTTTAAAATGCCATTTGAGAAACTGGTTAAAGGGGCTGTTTGGTATTAAATTCAAACTTACTTAAAACATAGGAATAACTGGATGCTGAATAGAATCAGCCTAAGGGTTGCAGTGTTTCAGTGTTTGTCAATGTGCAGGTCAACCAAAACGCAAGTATCACAAGAGAGTGAGCTCCTGTTACTGCCCAGCTCTTACCATCGTAGCAATTTAAAAATGAGTAAATGCAAGTAGATAAATAGGCTCCACTTCAGTGGGAAGGTATGAGTGTTCTTTGGCATTTAAACATGCCAGCCACAAGACTACAAAAATATATTTGGACAACGCTGTCTTTTTGGCCTTGTAATGGGGATGAGCACCACCCGTAAAGTCAGTTATGACTGGCAGAGCAACTTACTGTAAGTTCCAACACCTTTACCTTAAGCTCCAACCAGGCTACATTTAGCCTGGTGAAAACTAAGGGGAACTATGGTAGCCACTCTGTATTGTCTCAAGGACTGTCACTTATAAAGAGAGGGCAGGATCAGAGAAAAATATTTCAAGTGTACATGAGGAAAAATGTAACTTTTTAAACTAACTGTAAAAAAACTGTAAGAACTGGAACAGTCTTCCTCATTCAATCAACAGTATACTGTCATCCACTGGAGATTTTCAAGTAGAAGCTGTAAAGTTGTCTGTCAGGACTGCAGTAGCAGATGCCTGCACTGAACAGAGGGTTAGACTACATAACTCCAAGATACATTTCTTGCTCCAATATTCTATGAAGATGCCATTCATGTGTCATTGGTTTCACAACGCTTGACAATTGTATTGGTCATTAATTGGTCATTAATTATTGGCCTAATCCATGTTTAGGTTATCTATCCAAACCAATAACCATAAATTTCCTTCTAAGGCAGAGAAAATGGGAAACATGATTAATATCTATTTAATCAGGTGAAAATTAGTCTGAATCCTAAATACTGCACAACTGTGTTTTATTAAAGTCATTTAACAGTGTTTTTGTGTGTTAATTCAAAGAAAACTTCCCAATAACTTAAGTTAGGTTTTTTATCTACATATAAAAGCATTAACCTGTGTGTTAGTGTGCATGTCCATACCTCTGGCATTATCAAGGGTCAAGTAATCTCTGCCCTTTGCACCTGCCATTTCCAACTGCCAAGCTGAGGAAAGGCAAAAGGTGGTTGAGAAAAGGGTCAAGCTGTCTATGCTTTTTTCACCTACCATTCCCAACTGCCTCTGATTTTAATGCGATTGGTGCTTTCACTTTTTCTAAGCAACAGGGAACCCTGCAAGAGCTCTGTGGGGATCCCCATGGTTCCCCATCGATAGACCGTGATAGCATCTCTGTCAAAGTTTTGAAATGGCCCTTCTTCCCCCACAGGGGTGAAGGGTGGTTTACATCATGGATCCCCAGACCCTGAGCCGCAGATTAGTACCAGTCTGTGGCCTGCTAGGGGCCAAGCCACACAGCCTCCAGGCTGGTGCAACACAGCACTACTACCCAGTCAGCACTGGTGAGTCCACTTGTGGGGCAGAACACACAGAGAGGTTCCACAGTCTCCCCTGGGTAATCCCAACCAATTAAAACAAGTCTACCCATTTCATGGGAAAAAATTTTTACCGATGAATGTTGTTATACTGTATCTCCACAAATGACAAATGCAGGCTTTTACTAGTAGTGTATTTTTATAAATCTTTTCTCTGAGAATCTCAAGCTACTACTCAAGCTACTACTACTCTGTGTGTGTGTGTGTGTACTAATTAATGTGAATTCACACCTCCCCAAAGGTAACTCCTATCCCCATTAACCAGACTCCTGATTATTACATGCTGCCTGATGTAACTGGGATTGAACGCACCCATGAGGACCTTTACATATGCCTTTAGGTATGCTGCTATATAAAAAAAGTTAGTCTATATGTGAAAAGTTATATTCCTAAGGGAAATTTGTATGCAGCCAACCCTTAACTCCTCAGCTTGCGTAAATCAAAGTAGGCATATTGGCCAAGAGCCAAATCATTGCTTATGCTCAAGCAGAGGGTTGCATAACCTAGTGCTTTTCAGGGGCATATGCCCACCCCATCATACCATATCACAAATTCCCTTCACTTTTAAAAGCAGTTTGTCACACCGATTTGAGTTTGCACAACTAACCCTACAATCCAGAGCAACTATGAGAGCATGTATGAGACATTACATATCCTTGTATTTACTGCACCACCTAGTGAAAACATATTGAAATCCGGTGTTCGGTGTTCTTACACTGAAGCAAGGACTCCCCATAGTTACTCTGGATTGCACCCTAAATCTGATGCTTAACTCCCTTATTTTTTAAGCAAAGATATTGGGATAATATTTTAAAATACGATGAAGGGCTCAGTCTAGAAAATATTCTCCCATTCCCACATTTGATGGGCCTTTCTTGTATTCCTAAGGGCTGTTTAACATGTCAGAAAAAAAATGGTCCCCACAACGGTCATGCCATATTTTACCATTCCTTTTCTTTGGCATTTGTAAAGAAGACCCTTGAATGCAAACACATGGGAACCACATGCTTGGAAACCGGGCGTGATGATCTGGGGAAAGGCCTGACAGCTAACAGGATCTCCAACATGATAAACACCAGCTGTCTCCACATGCGAGTGCATTCCTAAGAAACGGATAAGGTAAAATCATCTTGCACTGACTTTACCTTAACAAAAAGAACCATGTAAGTCAGTCCGGTTAAAGTATGTGCCTGTTTGACAAATCTGTTTCTAAATGGGTGAAGCAATTAGTGAGGGTGGCAGTAATAAGTGGCCTATCCTTCCCCCCAACCTATGTTTGCACAAGTGATTCTGCAAGCAACTATAAACTACAATACCAAGTTAACATGGTTAGGTAGAATTTCACCTCTGTCATGAACTCAGCTGGTAGCCTTAGAATTAATCTCACAAATCTGCCCCACTGCTATCTGGTAATAGAGAAGTCACAGAATCCCCACAGACCAGTGGTTCTCAACCTGGGGCATCGTGACTACCCTGCCTGAGGGCCTTGACCTCTGTCCCCTTAAGAGGTGGGGAGAAAGTAAAGACGCAGCTGCCTGGATAATATCACTGCCTTCTCCCATCGTTGCCAAAACTTACAGCAGCTCAAACAATTTCCAAGAGCTCAAGAACCTCTGTCAGAGAAGGTTTATTTGGCATGGACTTCCACAACAAGTCTGTAGGCAGGACGATACAGCATGTCATAGAGCTGATATGCCCAACAAGGCCCTGCCTCACTGACCACAACAACCTAAATGATGCAGCATGAAGATTCTCACAGAAAGGAAAGAATGGTTCCTATGTGTGTGCAGATTGCCACACCCTATTTAGTGAACAGGGCAGATAACCAAGTACCAGCTGAAAATGGAATAGCAGGAGAGGCACTGTCAAGGTTTTCAAAGAAAGAAGGACAAGATGTCTGTGATTCAGTCCTTTTCCTATCTGAGGTTTGGCATAGATAGCATGCCACAATTCAGTTAAGCCACAGAAACTATCAACCTGGAGGACAGTTTCAAGTGGGGTGCCCCAATGCTCTATCATGGGTCTGATTAATATCTTTATCAATGACTTGGATGCAGGGATACACAGAAGCATGATCAAATTCACAGATTGCAAATTTAAAGATAAGCCGGGAGGAATATCAAACAAACTAGAAGACAGTAGGAGCTTTCAGGAGGTTCTGGACAAAATCGAATACTAGAACAAATAGGATGAAGTTCAGCAGGAAGAAATGTGAGGTTCTGCACTTGAAAAGAAGTTTTAAGTGAGGTTTTAAACAGGGACTTTAGTCTGTCTGAATTAAACCCAGAAAGGGGGTAGGGAGAGAAAGAGGATAATATTTGAGGCACAGTGCATGTTAAAATGTTGTTGTTTAGTCATCAAGTTGCGTTCGACTCTTTGTGCACCCATGGACTGCAGCACACCAGACCACCCTATCCTCCACTAGCTTCGGATGTTTATCCAAAACTATGTTCAGCACATTTAATTACCTAACCAGAAAAAGGCACAACAGAAGAAACTGAGTAAATTTCTGCAAACTACATAAACAAAAACTGAGCATGTTTTATATGTAAATTAACTTTTTGTCTTTCATGGTTAAATAAACTGTGAGGTATATATTCACAAGGGAAGATGTTTACAGTAGATTAGTTTCTTTATAAGAAAAAACAAAAAAACCTTGCCATTAATTTTTTACAAGGCCACTTTTGTCTCTTTTGCACTAACCAATTAGATAGTAATTTCCAAGCTAAAATACAAAGAATTTTGAAGACTTTCCAAGTTTATCATGATGGTTTTCCAAAATGCCACAACAGGAACTTCCCATAATAAATAACATCACTATTTACAACTCAAATTAGATAATTTGGAAGAAAGACAAGATTTAATGCCAGAACAATGCTCACTGTATTCCACATAACATACACATGCTCCTTCCCACTTCTCCCCACCTCCTCCTATCCCATATACACTGCCTGCTTGAATTTTTCTACAAAATACTGTATCCAAGTGCAAAAGCTCAATTCACATGGAATGCAGCACACATTAAATTACTGCAGGTTTGGCTGCTAGTAAATCCCTCCTGTTACTCACCATTGGATGTTGTGCTGGAGGCAACAGCTTTCTCACTGACATCTGTTCGACTGGAACATTTCACTATGGGCGTCTCAACTTTTTTCTTCTCACTCGTGGTAGAGCTATGGGACTGGGCTTCCATGATGACTTCTCATTACTTCAGCAATCTTCGTACTAATACCCTAACCCTACAATAGAGATGCAACACTTCAAAAGGCAGAAGGAAAAATAACACACCCAGACAAACCACATCACCATATTTCTTCCCCCTAAAAGAACAAGCAGCAGACTGACATTAGCAATCCATAGGACATGTCATAAACTTAATTACCTTTGAACCAGCATCCTGGCCCCAAGTAACTCGGGTTAGTAATCAGTGTAACATAAAAGTTGTTTTATCGTCACAATAATCTTGTTAGGAAGAGTGAGGCTGAGAATGTGTGTGACTGGCACCAGCTTGAACTTAATATATACTGTCTTGTGTTCTGGAGTAGACCCCCAGAGCAGATGGACACAGATCAAATCAAAATCTTCCAAAATCCAAACATCCAGCATGCCAACTTCCTCCTTCCTATTCCCTCTTTCTACACCTATATTATATGGAAAGATATTTTAAAGAAATCACTGGAAGATACTACCAAGAGAGGAAACCCAGAGTGGAAGGAATGAAAGCAATTCCTCTGATACTCCCTGACTATTCTGTATTGGTTCATCAATATTTGTGGGGTGTAGGGATAATCAAATCTGCCCAGGTATTTCTACTCAGTCAGATCTAGGTATCTCTTTTACAGTTATGTGGAACTCTGAATGAGGTTATATGCTCAGAGAGGGAAAGATTCGTTAAAGGGATATAAGGATGTATTTCAGGGAATTATTTGAAGCAGGGAGAGAAAAAGAGGGCTGCAACTGAATAGGCAGTGTGAGGTACAACAGTTGATTTATAAATAGGCAAATGGAAGAGCCCCACCCTGCAAAGAGACATCTGTGAGACATCTGCACACTGTCCTCTCTTCCAACTCTTCTACTAGCACTGACAGCCAATCTTCATGGTCTTAGGTGCTGCTATTTAATGTCAGGTTATATTTAAATCTAAAGTAATGGATCTCAAACTGGTGGATTGCAACTCACTAGGAAACCAGCCAGAAACAGGGTATTTCATCTTAAAAGGTGTGGTCCTGCTCTGATGGCAAAAATGGCACCACACTGAGCTGCTACTAACTGCCATGGGGCTTTTTTTAGTTAACTGGAAGACCTTCTGCAGGGCCCTTGCAGCCCCCTCTGATCTGCTCCTGAGATGCTGCAAAAAGCCCTTATCTCTGATCCACAGCTGCTTCTGAGTGTGGGGGAAAACAGGAAGTAGCTTTAGATTTGAGGCAACACTGACTTGAGGTAAGTCAGTGTGAGGGCTGTGTGTAGCAGACAGAACCCAATCTGGATAGGGGTGGAAAATTGACCCTGTTCTGAACATGTACAGCAAGACACAACTATATGTGATCTCAAGATCCAACTCTGATGTGATCTCAGGGTGCAGAGACAAACCACATTTCCTAGAGGTAATATGGTCCTTCTCAGCACTACCTTAGAAATCAGTTTAGTATGCAACTCTTGTAACATCTACACTGGTTACCTACAGTAAACTGAAGTTTACTGATTCACAGCAGAATTCAATGTGTTGGTCCTAAATGGTTTGAGCTGAAGCAGTGATTTTCAACCACTGTGCTGTAGCACACAGGTCTACCATGAATGGTCTGCAGGTAACCCACAAGTCATTAGTAGGGTAATTGAAGGATTTGAGCCCCCCGGCCAAAAGTATGTAATGCCTTGTCAATGGTCAAAAACTGATAGTGAGCCTTGACTATTTTAGCACCTTGTCAATCCACCTTGAGACAAAATAGACTGAAAATCACTGAGATAAGGAAACCCAATAGATATTCTCATCTTTTATGGATCTGTTTATCATCTCTGATCATCATGAGGTTCTCCTCTGAACATGCTTGCTGTCAGAGGCCCAATTGGAACAATCATGGAACAGTTCCATGATATGAACTGGGAATCATGGCCCAGTTGGAGGAATCATGCAACCCCTGGTTGCATACCATACTATCCTCTTGTTGGGAATAGAAAAGTGGAAAGGTGTAAACAGAAACCCCACCATAAGTGGTTATGTTCTGGGCCTCAAACATTTGGTTCAAAAACAAAAAAACTTGCTGTCTCTTGCAGCTAATAAACTTTTGTAGTTTTAGCCCCATTGCCTAAAATTGCTTGCAACAGCAAAATACCAAGTCTTGCACAAAGCTTTTCCAGCAGACAAGCCCCACACTAGCAAGGAAGGAGAAGATAACAAAAGTACCATTTCTTTGTGCAACTTTTGTCAAAATTTGACAAGAAATTGTATAGGAAAGAGCTGATAGGTGATCTAACATCACCTTTAGTAGCTCAGAGCAATGTCTGCTAACTCAGATTGTGTTTTTCAACACTTTGTACTGGCAGCAGGCATGGTCTGGAGCAAAGGGCTGCCAGAAGATTACTAAGCAGGAATGGACTGGGTTGAATACTGGATGGGAGACTGAAAACTTAATAACGCTGTTATGAGACAACAAAGCCAACAAGAGTTGCTGTTTACAGCTTGGCCCACCTAAAGCT
Organism: Cryptoblepharus egeriae; assembly: GCA_030015325.1. Lineage (NCBI taxonomy): Eukaryota > Metazoa > Chordata > Lepidosauria > Squamata > Scincidae > Cryptoblepharus > Cryptoblepharus egeriae. The sequence continues at coordinate 52,251,876 of JAREYC010000004.1, forward strand.
TTTCCTGTTGGAAGCTTGGACATCTTTCCCTAACACCAGATGTGATGACCACACTGTGAAAGATTTGATCTGGAAGTGAAGAGTTCTATGGGCTTGCTATAACACAATTAATACCTCACCGGGTAGTTGTGAAGACAAAAGATTTGTGAAGACAAAAGGATAAAAACTATATAAGACCCTTGGGTGTTTGCTTTAGTAAAGGGAAAACAGGGCATAAATCCCTTAAATAAATTACAATTATTTTAGAAATTCCTATCTTGCCTTGTGTCCTTTGTTGTGAATACCATTTATCTGATCTCAGGAATGGAAATTGGCTCAATTCAGATCTGAGGGATCCTAAACTCTGCCTGTAGTGTCTGGCCACCTTTTAACATTCTAAACTTTTACTACTGATACTTTTTCATCTGACTAAAATTTGTTTAGTATTTTATCCTGTTCAGTTTAGTTAGATTTTAGTTAGATTTAATTGTTGAGTTTAGTCATATTTTATTGCATATCAATTTTGTTGTTTAATTTTAAGTTATGAATTATGCTAATATATTATGTGAGGTGCCTCGCTTTATCAAAAAATAAAATTTTTTAAAAAGCTGAAAGCCTAAGTGCTTTGGCAAAATGCCAAGTCTTCCACCCCTGTCCTCATAGTTTTGAAACTATATAGTAGAAGCTGAGCTGATCATACAGTTGACTGTAAATCCAAATATTTAAACTTCAACATTTACATCAGTCCAACTACACCACAGTGAATTATATCTTCAAAGTTGATCAAGTAAACAGTTCATTTTGTTTGTTTTAGAAATGTAAGTCTAAAAAGGGTTATTGGAGCACCACACCCGTGAAAAAAACCAAAGAAAGAAAGAAGCAGCAGGGAGTGATCACTAGTAACAGTAGGATTCCCTTCTCTAAACCACATGTTTAAAATGGAAATCCCTACAAGGAACATGTTTTGTTATTCTAGCTTTCATCCTATACACTTGGGGTCATTTGCTGTTCACAAGTCATTTAACATGTTATCTTTAAGCTGCATTTCTCAACATTTGCCCTCTGATGAACCATCTTCATATGGTCCAACTATTGGAAATATCACCAGATGATGATGTTGTCACCAGTTACTTCTATATTGGGAAGCCAAACACAACACCAGCAAGAGGCTCAGGGAAAAAGGAAGGGATTTTTTGAGAGCACAAAAAGCCCAGCTCAGTTGAGCCTCCCACTGCTACTTGTCCCATTGTATAGCTCATCTTGCTACCAGGTGATGGGGATCTTGTCTAGGAGTCCTGCAAGTACCACTAGACACCATCTTGAGTACCACCAGTGGTATGAGAACCACTGATTAAGAAACACTATACTTAAATAGTATGCATGGGGAGCCAAAACCACAGAAGGGATAAATGAGGCTTTAGGTCAGGATATCACATTCACAGAATCAGTCTTAAAACTTCTGTGCTCTCTGAAACACATGGCAAAATATGGTTTTGTCATATTTTGCCCCCACTGAGCACTACTGAGAAAAACCAAAGTAGTAACACAAAAACTCACCCTGTACATTTGTTGTTGCATGCAATCTGACCTGAACTGCACCACCTTCTTTCCATTGCTTTGGCATCAACATAACAAATTTTAGAACCTGCTGATTTCCTAAAGTTAGAATTCTCTGCACAGCTGTATATTGCTTCAAGATACTACAATAGCTAACAATCCATGAAATATTACATATATCTGTGGTATTTGATGTGTTACTTGAACTTGACACATCACAACCTGTTCAAGAAAGCATCATACGTGTACAGTAGTAATATCTATTGTACTTAGTTGTTAAAAAAATGACAGTGTCAATTGTTGACATTTTACAACCTGAAATGGAAAAAAATATGAGACGGTTGTACCACTCATTCCCCACCATCACAAGGGACTCTAGGGCTTCCATTTAAATGGCAGCATGGGACACCATTGGTTTGACTTACAATTCTGGTTCTCCCACCAACAAAGGAAGCAGCACAACTGTGCACCTCTCAGTTCTGCATAGCACAGAACTCTGCAATCCAGAAAGTCAATGACTGTGACACTGTCAAACATCCAAAGGTGGCATCCTGACTTGTCAGCATACCACACAATTTCTGAAGGGCAGATCCCTTAGAACAGGATTCTCTAAAGTTTTTCAGCCAAAGGGCTGCATGAAATAACTGTTATGGTGTCAAGGGCAAGAAAAATATAACATTTAAAACATTAGAGATGGATATTAGATGAATGAACAGGCTTCAAGATTTCTCCAAGCACCAACATACTACACAGAAATAAAGCACATTGTCAAATGGACCCCCATCTCCCCAACTCCAAAATAGCTCCTATGGCCTTCAGAGAGCACAAGTTACTTCTGTATTTTGGGAAATTATTTTTAGGCCTTCAGATCACTCTCCAGACATGTCCAGTGCACAGCTCAGATTGTGTTTGATCAAGTGAGCCAAAAGCTTGCAGGGGAGCAAAGAAATAGACACTTGCCACAGGCTGCATTAAGGTTTGCCATGGGTTGCATCTCACCCCTGGGCTGGGGTTTGGAAACCCCTGCCTGAGAAGGAATGGTGTTCGCTGACCCTTTGGTGCACCACCACAACTTCCACCAGTTTTTACCCTCAGAAACGCAGACATAGAATCATAGAATCATAGAATCATAGAGTTGGAAGGGACCTAGTAGGTCATCTAGTCCAACCCCCTGCCTGCAGCAGGAATTCCCCCTAGAGCATCTCCAACAGGTGCTCATCGAGCCTCTGCTTGAAGATCCCCAGTGAGGGAGAGTCCACCACCTCCCTTGGCAATCTGTTCCACTGCCGAACCGCCCTCACAGTCAGGAATTTTTTCCGGATTTCCAGCCGGAATCTCATTTTAAACATTTTAAAATAAGAATAAAGGAGGCCTTTGGCCTCATCTAGCAGGTGTCTAAAAATTCTTGCTGAGGACTTTCTTTTGAAAATATTGAGAATTGAATTCCTTTCATACAACACTTGCAAAAATTCTTTGGGTAGGAGAATGAACTCGTTCACTTTTGTAAATGTCCCCCTTCAAGCTCAGATCCCATTTCCACATTGCACAGATGCTACCAAGAACAACCATCTTATGAATTTGCCCCTGGCATATGGTTTAAAGAACAAGAAACCTGAATATTTATGTTGAATAATCTTCACCTAAATCCCCCTTACAAGGAAGTTCAGGTAAATCAAATTTTCAAAGTCTACATTTACTATTATCCATTCATTCTATTGCCTAAAACCATACTCCTTAGTAAGGACTATCGTGTATTTTTGCATTTACAGGTACCTTTCTTGTTTTAGATGAGTTTGATTTACATGTCTTTGAAATACCACACTTTGAAACTCAATTTATGCACACTAATTTTCAAAATAACTTTATAACACTTCCAAGCTTCCTGCATATTCAGCTGCCTTTGTGTGTCTTCTGCATTATTGTTTTTAAATACTTTATGTGCTGATCTTCATGAACACAAGCCACATGTAACACAAGAGGTGCCTGGCCTAGCTATTTTTGTAATATGAGAAGTCTTAAATACTTAAATTCCTTCACCTGCAATTCAAAACGATAAAGTCCTGAAAAATTTGAATTCAATGAATGCTGGCACCAAGTAGGCCAAGTCAGTGGTGGGCTTCAGGGAAGTCTCACAGGTTCTATAGAACCCTTTGCTAATGAGTGCCTGGTTCTGAGAACTGGTTATTAATTGGACATAGAACCTGTTGTTCTATAGTCATAGAACCTGTTGTTAATTTAGGTTATTAGGACATAGAACTTGTTAATTTGAATCCTACCACTGGGCCAAGTGGAAAGCACAACATTTAGTTCCCCATAACTGTGGCATTTCTTAAGAACAACTCAGTTGGATCAGGCCAAAGGCCTATCTAATCCAACTTCCTATACAGTGGTACCTTGTTTAACAAGTGCCTCGCTTAACAAGCATTTCACCTTAAAAGCAGGCTTCCATTGGTCTTGAAAGACTATGATATTGTGCTCGGCACCGCATATGCTGCATGTGAAGCACAAAAGCCTGGGTTAGAGTGTTCTGGAGGATAGGTTGTTACCCAAGCAGCAAATCCCCCCTCTCCACACCACTGAATTAGTCCAATGGAAAGGCAGAGCCAATATGATTGGATCCAGCTGGCATCGCAGAGCTGGGCTAAGGACAGGAGCTCACCCTGTCTTGTGGGGACGACCTGGGTCTCTAATCCTGGCCTGCTGGTTAACAGGCACAGTGTCTTAACCACTTGTGCCACCCACAGCCCTAAGCATTTCACATAACAAGCAAAAATTTCCAAGAACTCTTGCTTCACATAACAAGTTCCGCTTCACTTAACAAGCAAGCATGCTACAGGCATGCGTGCTATGTAGCCCTGATGCTCCGCACAGAGGCTCTTTGAAAGGGCTGCCAGCCAGCGCTGCTGCCTCTAACTGCCCCCAACTTGGGGACAATTGCCTGGGGGTGCCAGAGTCAGCTGCCCCTAACTGCTCCCAAGTGCCCCCACTGACCACCTTGAACCTCCAGCAACACCCCAGGTAACCCTCCCAGGAAAGTGTCTTTGATTGCAGCCTCCTAACATGTCTACCCAGAAGTAAGCCTAACCATGTCTACCCAGAAGTAAATGGGGCTTACTCCCAGGAAAGTGCCTTCAGGATTGCAGCCTAAGTAGACTTCATAGGATTATGCACATTGAATGCATGTTTTGAATTCAATTCCAGTGTTTTGTCATCATTTTAACATACAGTTAACATTTTTATACAAATATTTGGGGGGTTGTGGAACCAATTGTCTGAGTTTCCATTATTTCCTATGGAAAAATCTGCTTCACTTAAAGAGCATGCCTCCGGAACAAATTAAGCTCTTTATGTGAGGCGCCACTTATCTTATAGTAGCCAAGTGTCTCAGGATTCACACAAGGCAACAAATCTCCTCAGTCCTGGTGGTCTTCCCTGTATCTCACATTCTGAGGTAGCTGTATCTAAAATATGGAGATTGCACATAGCCATCATGGCTTTAACCTATGATGGACTATTCCTCCTGAAATTTGTCCAATCCCCTCCTAAAGGCATCTGGGCTAGATGCCATCACCACAGGCTGTAGCAAGGAGTTCCAAAGACTAATTACCCACTGAGTGAATAAATATTTTCTTTCATCTGTTCACACTCTCGCAGCGCTCAATTTTCATGTCCCCTTGTTTTGTGTTTTATGAGAGGGAAAAAGAGCATTCATCTTTAACACCACTTTATGCTACCACTGTCAACTATCAACTGAGATTCAGGCCAGCTGGATCCTCTGATGGGCCTCTGATGGATCCTTCATCCGTTCCTGACCTAACCAATTGCTGATGCTATCCCCTGCATCCTGTGACTGTTCCCATGAGTATTTTATTTAATTATTACTTCTTTACTCAAATCTTCCCACAAAATACCATTTATCAACTTCCACACATTAGTCCAAGTCCACTTTTTTAATGAAGCAAAAGAAAGCAAAACATTTTTGCTATGTTGGAGTTCCATATACTCAAGAGATGTGGCCATGTTGGAGAGCCAACACCCACACCCCAGGGATAGTCCAAGCCCTCCAATTTTTAGCAAGTTATGGAAGAAAAAAGTCTCTAGTCTTGATCTTTGAGGAAAGCCAAGTTCCTCAAAAAATAAGTCTGTTCCTGACTTCCAGTATCATCACCAACAAACACAAAAGCACAAGAATTGGAAAGTATCTTAGACACTTAAAAACTGTTATTTGAGTTAAAAATAACTTTAAACATATTACATTGTCTATATTAACATTTTCTTCATGTTATATTGACACACAAAATTCCCACAGTATAATTGGTCCAAAACCTCTTTAGTAAGCAGTCTGTTTACTAGTTTTCCTAGAGGAAAAGTTTTCCTTGAGGAAAAGAGGGGTGCTCTAACTGCATATAAAGCCTGTTCTAGTGAGCACAACCTACACGTCCTGTAAGTTGCTTGTAGCAAAGTCCAACAGACCGCCAGGAGATGGGCTAACAATTATTGGCTGCAGCTTTGCTCTCAGATCCAGGTAGCAGCTGACATAGGCAACATCAAGGGGATGTATGATGGCATCAAGTAGGCCTTAGGTCCAACAGTAAAGAAATCTGCCCCTCTGAAGTCCGCTACAGGTGAGGTCATCCAGGACCGAGCACAGCAGATGGTACGCTGGGTGCAGCACTACTCCGAGTTATACTCCATAGAAAACGTTGTAACTGAAGAAGCATTAAACAACATTGAGTGCCAGCAATCTTGGAACGTGCTGGATTCCCTAGCATGTACACACTTCTGAAACAGCGTCTAAGCTGGCTTGGACATGTCGTGAGAATGGCCGATGGTCGCATTCCAAAAGACGTCCTGTATGGAGAACTAGCACAGGGAAAGTGCCCTAGAGGGAGACTACAGCTGTGATATAAGGACATCTGCAAGAGGAATCTAAAGGCCATGGGGATGGACATCAACAACTTGGAAACCATGACCTCTGATCGTTCAGCTTGGAGTCAAAAGATGCAGCATGGCCTTCTTCAGTTCAAAGAGACACTCACTCAGCAGGCTGAGACAAAGAAGCAGATCTGGAAACAGCGAAATCTGGGGGCTGGGCAGGGGACTGACTGTATCTGCCCTCAGTGTGGAAGGGACTGTCACTCTTGAATTGGTCTGTTCAGTCATAAAAGACACTGTTTTAGGACCTCCACCTCTGAGCACGATACCATAGTCTTTTGAGACTGAAGGATGCCAATGAATGAATGTTTACTAGTAAGCAGCCCAGTTCTACCCTAAGGACTGTAGACTGAAATACCTGCCAGTAACTTAAGCAAACAAGGGGTTAAAAAGGATGGTTCCTCCTCATTATCTGTCGCTGCCTGACAAATGCATACTTCTGGTTCATTTGTAGGGGAAAAAATGAGGGAAGCATGGAATTCTTTACCATTTACATGGCTTTATTTCACACATTGTAGTACCTTAAAAGATATTAGCAGCAGAGATAATTGGCAGGATGAGAAATGCTACCTCAGAGCCTGCCTCCACACCCCAATCATTCAGAGCATTATTCCTGCCCTACTAAACCAGGTAAACAACAAGGAGGTGTTCTCCAGCCAGTCAAACATACCTTTTGGCATTCTTGTGCACAAATCACACTCCAGAAAGGAAACCTAAATTATGTGTTCAGAATTCATTACATAGAGATATAATAATTTTTTTAAAATAATGCAACACACCACTTTTAGATTTCAAGTGTATTTGTAAAAATTCCTGGTTCAAATGAGCAATCCATGGCACACTGAGCTAGGTAGGAATACAAAATAAAGAGTTTACTCACCACCTTCCTGTCACTGAAAGGCCTGTTCATAGTTCTTTGTTGGTTTATTAATGAATATAAACAGGCACACTTTCAAAGTGGTAAGGAGCAACAATGCAGGATTACAATGTGTCTTAGAGTAAACAAAGTGGAGTTACTTAAAAAAATTATGAATCTATCTTATGCCAAAAGGAACCCAAAAGTTTCACTGATTTTCTCCAAGGCAGTTTACCATAAGAACTGAACCTGGTTATCATATGGGATACATGAAGGTGACTCATTTTTGCCTCAAGATTATAATATCAAAATCTCTAAGAATATTGATTCCCCAAGATATTCTGCTCTAGGACACTGAATTTTGAATTCCTAAAGCAGAAACTCTTCCATACAACAAACCCTAAATGACCCTAGTTAGCATATGTTGAGCTTCTCAAATACAATTCTATAACCAGAGATAAGTATTTTGTAACACATAATGAAATAACTGCATTATATTCCTCCCATATTCCAGTTTGGCAGAACCTCTGAATTAGTGCTGGATTCACTGAGAGATCAATCCTATGCAAGTCTACGCAGAAGTAAGTCAATGAGGTTTACTCCTAGATAAATGTGGATAGAACTGCAGCCTCAGAGGCTGAAAGAAGGCAATGAAGATTAAATAAAATGCATACAAGTCATTCTTCTGGCCCATCGATGGACAGTACCTTTTCGTGTTGGTGGGATTGTGTGCTCCAATGATACAAAGGGTTATGCTGGCATTAGTGTAGCTATTTGTTGGCCTTTGTTGAGGAGCCAGAGTAAACCTGCCCAAAATCCCACTGAACGTGGGTTGTCTGGAGAAGGAAAACTTCCACCTCAAACTTCCACTGCCTTGTGGCTATACCCATCTATGGGAAAGGCATCAGGAGTCAACCTCATGGCAAAATCTGAAGCCAGAGTCCTGGAAGCAATTCGTTGTGCTTTGATTACTCTTTGATTACTCTTGGACATTGTCTTGGTCTTGGATGTACAGCTATCTAGAGTACTTTTGCCCCGCTTCAGCTGGTGCTCCACATGTGCTATGTGCCAATTTCTGTCTCAGATCCATGTCTTAGTTATCACAGTTTTATATTCAGTGGCTGAGCACTGCACCCCCTCCCCATTTCATATTGGTGCAGAATCTTGTATCTTAACTGCATTAGAAACAAGCAGCATCTGCCCATCTTCTACCCCAACCCAGAAATTTAACTTCTGGATATCCAGGAAGAAGTCGGTAGCTAAAATCCAAAGAGCAGTGAACTCTGTCAACAATATACATAATGTTTTATTTTAAAAAGTCTTTCCAAAACACAAACAGGGTTAACCTAGAGACTGACTATTTCAGCAACAAGTTGCAGAAAAACAGGGCTGCCTCTTACAAATACAGTAGCGCCTCACGTAACAAATTTAATTCGTTCTGTAGGCATGTTTGTTACGTGAAACATTCTTTATGTGAAGCAGATTTTCCCATAGGAAATAATGGAAACTCAATTGGTTCCACACCCCAAAAATATTCATGGAAAAATATTAACTGTTTATAAAAATGATTACAAAACACTGGAATTGAATTCAAAACATGCATTCAATGTTCATGATCCTATGAAGTCTACTGAGGCCGCAATCCTAAAGACACTTTCCTGGGAGTAAGACCCATTGAACACAATGGGGCTTACTTCTGGGTAGATGTGGTTAGGAGGCTGCAATCCAAGACACTTTCCAAGTGTCTCCCCACTTTCTCCTTCTCTCCATCCTGAGCCTCTCTCTCCCCTGCTCCCTTCTGGCTAGCCCTGAGCTGCTTCCCTCTTCTCCACTGCTGTTCTCTCCCTCTGCCCAGCGGACAACCGGCCACAGGAGGAACAGCGCGAAAGTGTTGCTTTCGCTATGGACAGGCACACTAGGCAGCCCTGACGCTTTTTAAAAGGGCTGCCTGCCAGCGCATCTGCCCCAACTGTCAACGAATGTGTTCTTTACATGAAGCACAGTTTATGTGAAACATACTTTACGTGAGGCGTTTGTTACGTGAGGAGTCACTGTAGTGATAATTGGAATGTATTGCCCAGATAAGTTCTGACACTTCATCACATTTCCTAGCAAGGTTGCTTATATATACACAAGGAAACAGTTTCATCCAAACTGTCTACACATGCTGCAAACACAGTGGCACCTCACGTATGTTTCACGTAATTTTTGCAGATCAAGAAGGCAGGGGTATCTATATTGCAAAAATTATCACTCATTTTGCCATTTTACATTAATTAACTTTCCAGTCACCTCAGTTTTTCAAAAATAAATCTCACTTTCAAACACTGGAAACCTAGATTCTTATGCAATGATCCCTTGCCAGTATCTGCATAAGAGTGAGGCTTGAAGCTAGGAGAAAACACAATCCTGAACTTTCATAGGTAAAATAGAGGGATAAACATTCCTCTGTGAAAGCAAACAGTCATGGTCTTTTTCCAGTCAACCATGCCTGAAATCTTTTGCAATTTTTCCCCGCAGGCCTGAGCCCATTCAACAAATTAAGCTGAGCCCACTTTCAAGCTAATCCCTCCAAGGCCAGCAACCTGCTTGCAGGTGTGCTTCAGCTTTTCAAAACATTAAAATGAAAGCTTCCACCAATGTATGTTTAAAACAGAATGACATGGACAAGTTGCCAGAATGCACTTGTTGAAGATAAAATACTGTAGTGTGATTCACTTGAATATACACCAAAATAACATTTTAAATACTTTGTTACATCTATATAGTAAAACTTTCCTATAGCAGTGTTTCTCAAACAGGGAGAGATTGACTATCTCCTTAAGGCTGCAATTATAAAGACACTTTCCTGGGAGTAAGACACACTGAACACAATGGGGTTTACTTTTGAGTAGACATGATTAGGATTGTGCTCTAAGTCTTTGTGGGGAAGGTACTGAGCAATGACATGATCCTTTGGATAATGCCCCTACAGAGGAATGGGGTGATTTTCTACCCTCCTCCCCCCCCCCCCAGTGGTCCTGCCAGGGTCTAAGGAGCCCTGCGGAAGTTTGTACATCACTGGTAGAGCTCCCCACAGCTGTAAATAAGTGAACATTTTCAGATACATTTGAATTCTTCTGCTTCAGATGTGGCCTTACCCTCAATTTTCACAATGGCAAAATATAAGCTTTTTTCCTCAGTCCACATTTTATGATCCCTAGGCCTTGGCCTTCTTCACTGCCCTTATGGATGCAATATCTGTAGGTTCATAGCCCAATCCTAAACTGCCAGCAGTGCCAGGACTCACACAGCAGCAGAATGGTTGCTTTGGTATCCTTTGTGCTGCAGGCTCCTGCCAATGCCTCTTCCTATGAAGGGGACTTTCATCCCCTTCCCCCAAGTAAACAAACCACATAGTTCTGTGGCAGCGCTAAAGCTGGCACAGAATCAAAAATGTCCATGTAGCACCAGATGCACTGCAGACATTCAAGATCCAACAGAGTTAAGTTGGATACTTCCAAATCCACAGGTGGGAGGAGGGCCACAGGCAGTAATAATGGAACCCCTACAGGTAGATGCCTACCTGTGCATTGTACATGCAATGATCCACAAATTTGAATGGCCTTCGTGGTCTTGCGTTGTTTGCTGATCCCAACTACAGTATATCCACTGGAGAAAGTGCAGATTTACTGCATGTGTTATTTCTCCAAGCAATGAGACTAGTTTGAATTCCTCAGGCATTCAGTGCAAGTCAAGTCAAGTTCCACAACAGAAGAGGCAAGATAGGGTTACATCCTCAAATTGCCCAGACTTACTATATTTTGTTTTCCATCCTCTCCAAAGTGTGAAGTAGGGGACAAAACCTCACCCTTTTCCATAAAAATATAGATTTCTCATCAATTTAAAACATCTTGATCACCTGGCAAAAATCCTATATCTTCCTTCCCCACCCCACAGTTGCATTGTGGATTTGATACAGTGTTTAAAATGTAAATTGCATATACTGTATATAACTTAGAGACCAGATTCTCACACTCCATTTTACTAAAACCAGTGTGGAAACATAGGTGTTGGTCATTTGTTTCAATGGAACTGGGACAGTTTACTTGGGATTAGACTCTTTAAGTATGTACAGGTTCAGTCTGATCATCCACAAAGGTTGCATTCCAGGAACCTCAATGGATCCAAACTTTAAAGTTTAAACAAGAGCAATTAAAAGATTAGGTAGTCCTTGAAAAAAGAGCCTGCTTATCCTGGTAGGCAATCAATGGTAGGCCTGTTTTAGCTAGAAGGCAGATCCTTCCCCTGGAGCTATGCAAAAGAATGCAAAGTAATAATCACTTCCTTGTGCACTGTGCTTTACTAAGCAGGGAAAGGGGGGCAACTGCCTCCCAGCTGAGACAAGCTTTTCTAAACCAGAGAAAAGGAGGTTAACTTATTGCCCACCTGCCATGCAGTTATCAAGGTAAGCATAATACTGTTACCCTTATAAGCAGGCTATTTTTAAACCTAAAGGGATGTAGGGATGTTTAAAATTTATGCAGGTTTAAAAGATGCTCTCTCACTGCCAGGAATACACACAGAGTGGAAAGGCTGACAAACCACTGAACCAGAACAGGCAAAAGTCTTAAACTAAAAGATTTTATTTACAGGTGAGGAAAAACACAATTTGTACAGGCTTGGGTTGCAACAAATAAATGTCCCCTGTATGCAGGGTGACTGTATGTCCTCTTTTTAGCCATGTGACCTAAGAAAAAATCTTTCTTGGACTCCTTTTCCTTGTAAGTACGCAGCACATAGCCTTCTTGTATATAACAGTTTTAAATTTAATATTATTTAATATAGTAGAAGCAATAAATGAGCATTTTTAGGTTTTATTTTGTCATTTCCTACATTTTTCTTGTGTTCTAGGGATTGTCCCCTTTTTCAGTTATGACATCTGCTCCCCTTCCCACATGGTGCTGGCTCTGCAAGCTGAGACCAGGCTGAGCCTGAATCTAACCACTTGGTCTAACCTACAAGAAGGCCACTAAGGGCTCCCAGATTGGGAAGAACAAACTAAAGCTAAAACAAAAATAAAACCTCTCTCTCTCTCCCTTTTAATTCTTCCCTCGGGTTCTCCAGCAGCACCTTTTCAGCCCTAAATCCTGCTCCTACCTGGAAGGGGTGCTCACAGTTGTAGGGGAATTAAGCATGGGAGGGGGTATTTTACTCCCGCAATGTGAGTACATTTCACTAAATAAAACTGAAAAGTCATTGCCTCACTCATCAACGGCTAGCCAAAAACCACTGGACCTAGACGTGTGAAATTTGGGGAGGAGTTTCCTTCCATAACAAAGGCACCCACTAGGAATCAATTTTTGGAAATTCTAACCAGAATGGAGTGAAATGGGGCCCAATGCATTTTTGTCCCAATACTTCACATTGAAGAATCACTGACTAATCAAAACCCCACCCAACCCCTGCCCTGAAGCTAGAAACGTGAAATTTGGGTAGCCTATTCCTTCTGTGATGTAAGGACACAGTAAGAATTGTATTCTTCTGCGATGTAAGGACACAGTAAGAACAGATTTGGTAGCCGGTGGTGCTAGTACCAGGTGGTACATGCTGCCTAGTGTTGCTCACTGGTCCCAAGTGCCCAGTGGTGCTTAGTGCCTGGTGCCCAGCAGGAATGCCCAATGCTCAGTAGGGGTGCCAGGTGGTGCCCAATGCCCAGTGGTGCCCAGTAAGGATTCCTGGTGCTTGCTGGTGCCCAGTGGTGCCCTCTACCAGGTAGTGCCTGGTAAGAATGCCCAAGTGTTTCCTAGTGCTACTTGCTGCCCAATGCTTCCTTGTGCTCACTGATGCCCACTGCCTGGTGGTGCCCACTGCATAGTGGTGCATGATGATGGGTGCCCAATGCCCAGTGGTGCCCACTTAGAATGCCTGGTGCCCACTGCCCAGTGGTGCCTGCTTTCCAATGGTGCCTCACAGTGCACCATTTCCGAAGCCTTCAGAGGACACAAGTTATTTCTAGTTTTTGGAAAAAGTAGGAAGTGATTATTTTTTGGCCCTCAGAACACCCTCAAGACCGAAGCATGGCACAGCTCCAGTTATGGTCAGTAAAATGGGTCAGAAGATTGTAGGGGTCCAGAGGCTGGCCATGGACTGGATATGTCAAAATGTTTGACCTGAAAAACTATGGAATTTAAATATTAAGACTATAGAAAAATGAGAGCTCACTTGAAGCACACACTGAAGCCAACTGTTTTAAAACCATTTACAGAGAGCCAGTGTGGGGTAATGGTTGGAGAACTAGAAACAAAAATGTAAATGAGCCTAGAAGGTTTTCTAAGATAGCAAAGAAAAATTCTACTCTTGTTTCTTCCTAAACAAATGTACATTTCTGAACCTGTTAGTTTGGTATCTTTCTCCTATTTTAATCAAATGCCTTCCTTCAAATTCCTATCCCTGTTTCTATTTGATGCTGCTAGAATTGTATTCTATCCATTAACAAGTGGTTTGCATCCACTGAGACGAGCTGTCTGAAGTAACAGTTCCACAGCATTCATCATCATTACATCAGCAGTAGGGAAAGTTTATACTGATTGCTATCAGCATCCAGAGTGCCCTGATCAGTGGGCAAGCAAACATAGGATGTTTAATTTTTTCTGAAATGACTCTGGGTATTTGGGGTGTTCATACACAGAGCTTTGATCTGCACTACTGGAGGCAATCTTTGGGAATCTGTCTCAACAGAGCTAAACCATGTAAAGGTGAAAAAAACACAAGGGGTAGCATGTAGAACAATCAAAAAATTACCACTTCTTTCAAGCATAAAGGGCCTTTTACCAGTCTTATCAAAATTGATTATTCCATTCCATGGGAATATTTAAGGAGGGAAAAAGTAAGTTCCACCTAAGTCAGAGCTATTCAAAATACAATACAAAAGCTATTTTATTTAAATTCATCTATATGTTTATTTAAATTCATGTTTCTCTCACACACAATCCATACTAAACCTACTGCCAATGCAGCCACACCATCATAGCATGCACTGCATCCTGCAAGAAGGCAATTCCAGAAGTCTGCTTCCACTGTCCCAAATAGTCTACTCAGACCTTCTTAACCCCCATGCTTTTATATCTTTATTTAATATCATGAAGATATGATAGTGGGTCATCAAGCATGTTGGTATTTTCTTTATATTAACTTTCTATATTTATGCCACACTCACCTGAGAAAGCCATCGTATCTGTGGAACCTGTTTATGAACAGGTAATACCCTCCCATATACTGAAAACAAAATTCAGTTTTTGAAGTCCACCTAAACTCCTAACACCACTGGAGCCATTCTGAGCAAGGCTCAGAATGCCAACCAGAGCCTTTGGGTGCAATCCGCACCTAGGCCAACACAACTCATTGGGTCTCCCTTCTCTAGTGGAGAGGTAGGGAGGCAAGTGCACATCTGTGCAGTGGCCTAACCCTCCCGCAGGAGTGGTGCAGAAGTGCCTTACAGCACTTTTGTGACACATATACCCTCCTGCCAGCAAGGGACTTGTGCTGGGGATTATGCTGGCTTAACTGAAGTTTAGGATTGCAGCCTTTGTCTGGAAACTCCCCATTTTGCAAAAACCAGTAGTTGCCAGAAAAAGGCACACCTTTATGGCCCTCAAATGGTCATGTACAGCCCCTCCATGTCTCAGAAAACATCCAAGATACAACAAGAACAAGGTTCCCATCACAAGGTACCAACAAGGTTCCCATAAAGGTATCAGGGGAGTTTGTGGATTTGTGGTGAGACAAATCCACAGATGCTGAATCCATGGATAAAGAGGCTGTACCTGTGGTACTTGGTACCATGAATGGCTTGATGGGAGCAAACAAACTGAAACTATCCCCAGAGAAGACAGATTCTTGTGGGCAGGAATTCACTGCTTTAGCAACAATATTTCACCTTGTCTCAGGCCATGATCAATGCTGTTTGAAGAACTGGAATCATGGTTTGGAAATTGTCTTAACTCAGTTTTGGTACTGGATGCCTAAGTGGCAGATGTGGCCTGGAGTGCTTTTGCTTTATTTCAGCTGGTATGCCACTTGTGGGTGTTCCAGTATCAGATCAATATGTTCCCAGTGATCCAGATCAATATGTTCCCAGTGATCCATGCCTTAGATACCTCATAATTGGATTTGTGCAACATACATAGGACTACCATCAAGGACACAAGCTTCCATTGCTACAGAGTTCAGTTGTCCTCAATCTTCAGCTGCATAAATTACCACTTTGTTTCCTAGCTTGAATCATGTTACTGCCTTGATTGGCTTGATGCCTGCAGAATGACTGCCTCCACATGAATTTACCAATCTGTTAAGATCAAAGGGAGTCTCTCCAGCATAACCTATTGCAGTTTGTAAGGCCCTTCTTAGCAATGGCATCTACCCTGTGGAATTCCTTGACACTAAAAGTGCACCTGAACACCCCCTTATCACCATCTATGTTTCATCAGAAACTGAAGACCTTTCAAGTACCATTTCCTGGATTCTCCTAATTCCTGATCCGTTAACACTTGAGATTACTTTTGGTGACATTTTTACTGCGTTGCTTTTTTTATAGTCCAGTTAGAATAGAATAAAAATGTAATAGATTGAATGAACAAACAAGTCTATGTTCTTCCACAAAGCTATAAACCCATCCCCCACACAAAAATAATACAACCTCAAACCCTTCATTATCATAATTCTTTTACCTCCCTGTTGCACAGATTACCTGAATGACTCCTAAGAGTAATGCCAACCTTATGTTTTAGTTCCATAGAAGTAACAACTTGGTTCCAAACAATTCGAGTCAGTGGATCTTTCCTCCAAACATGCATTTCCCATTAGGGCAGCATTTTTTTTAACTCCCAAAAAACAACAATTTTATATCAGAGCCAATTATATAATTTTTAAGCATGCATCTAAGATATGGATATCATACAAATAAGGATTATCATATAGATACACAAGTTAGGGAAACCATAACTGGCAACAACTCCCTACCAAGGCTACATTCTAGGACAAACCTGGTTTTGCTATCATGTAATGTGTGAAATGGTCCCCAGGGTCTAAAATGAAAGGCATTTTCAAACATTACAGTACAGGCATTAATTGACTCACAATTTGGACAAATCACAATCTTTCAGATTCCTAGAAATAATTATTTCCCAGCTTTCATGGTTGTTAGAAGCAAGATTAAGGTTGAAAACCACACTTATCTGTGCTACAGCATCAAATGGCTGTTCCTTCCAGAATCCATTGCTAGACTGAAAGAAATCTAGGATCCTGCACTTATCCATGTTCTGAAACACAAAGGAAGATTCAACTGCTCAGAAATGTTCCCAAGTTTGTATATGATACAGTACAGAGTTTCTGCTCCTCTTGTAGGCAGGCCATTAGATTCTACCGTATATGCTGCTCCAGCAGTTGAAGAACATGACCACTGCTCCTTTTCCTTCTTTCCAACTGTGTATCTGATTGTAACCTACCCAGATAACTTTTACTACTGACTGGCAGAATAGTGTTAAAGTGAGTTTAATTAACCCATCCACCCACACAATGGCTTATTTCATCTATCTAAGTGTAATAATTAGGACATTCTTTACTTTTGTTATATACAAGTTAGGATGAATTATTTCTGGGGTTCTGGATGGGTCTTTGAACCAAATTTGGGTCTTAACACTATTTAAATTATAACCCACAGGATGAAATGGGTATAATACAGAACTGGGAAAGGAACTATTAAAGACACCTGAAATTACCATAGTGTCAGAATACCTTTCTTATGAGGACTGGGAGAAGCTTTGGGATACATTTTTAATTAAAAGATGGATGAGAGGGTGACACTTACTATGTGGTTAAAAAAATAATGGAGAAAGGAACTTTTTTCTCAATACTAGAATTCAGAACCATGTATGATTAAACCAACTTGAGACAGAAAAAGAAACATTGAAAATCTTGCTTCTGCAGGATGTGTTAATAGCTAGTAGCTTAGATCTTTTTAAAGAGAAGGATAAATTTTTGAAGGATAATCCACTAATGATTACTAACAACAAAAAAATAGAACCTCCCTACCCAAAACTGGTATACCATAGAATACTAAAATAAGAGAAAAATGCTAGATTGATCTAATTCCAGCAAAGCAGTTCTAGGTAATGTTATTGGGGGTGCCAGATTATATCATGCAGAACTGGGTGGAGGAAGAAAGGGCTGGCAGACAGATTGGGTCTGGGAGGGGTGGGAGGGTGGAGAAGCCATCACCAAAAGTAATGCCACCTCCCAAACTGTGCTGCCTGACATAGGCCTCCTCCGTTCTGTATCCTATTTACAGATCCAACCTTTTTATACCTAGATTTTTTATACATGGATTTGACAGAACATGAATTGTTACCGCAAATCAGTTTTAAAAGTTACTTTTCTTCTGCTGTAGAAAGGCAGCCATACAAGCAATCAATCCATTCTTCAGCTAATCCAAGTAAATGCAGAGGGTCCTTTGCATTTCTAATTGCTGACTGCCTTTCTACAATAGTAATAAAAGCTGTTTTAAAACTATTGTAAAGGGATGCATTTAAAAAAAAATGTTTTTAACTTTTTTGTATCAGTAGGGAGTCCCAGAATCAAACCGCTGCAGCTATTTAGGCACAATCTTATGCTATTTGGAGTAATGGAGGAGCTAGAAACCTGGATGTAAGTCTTTATTTTTCACTTTTTTATTCTGTGATTTTTTTCAAAGGGGTTCTGGATCAGAACCCTAGCTGATATTGAGGGACACCTGTATATCCAAGGAGATCCAGAACTTATCCCAAGGGGACTCTGGCAGCTGCGCTGGACATGCAGGCCTCATTAAGTAGGACAGCTAGGAATTGGGCAGCTGCCTTTCATTCACACACTCTGAACCCTTAATTTAATGGACCTCAGTTTGACAAGAAATGTCATTTATTATTTAACTGATTTAGGCCGCAATCCTAACCTCAACTTAAGCAAGCATAAGCTCCAGCATAAGTCATGTGGTGACCTAGAGGTGTCACAAAAAGTGCTATAAAGCATTTCTACCCCACTTGGGGGGGGGGTTAAGCCATCCCTACACTATCACAGGGAGATGGGCCAGGTGAGTTAGGACAGCCTAAATTGTCACTTTGTAAAGCTCTTTCTGAGCTTTTCATTGTTGAAAATTGTTGTTGAAAATTGAAAATTGTTGTTGAAAATTGGTATATAAGTACTGTTTCCTTAAAATGAGAAATAACTGAGGCATGTGCCAATATGTAGCTTGTGCATTATTATAAATGTGCTCAGGTTTTGCAGACTTTTAGACTTAATGGATATCCTTTCCCCCATTAATCCATTAAATTGAGGGATCACTGTAATAAATCAATAAGAAAAACCAGCCTTTGTAGAGGATCCCAGCTTGATTCCCTGGAGCAAATTCCGTTTCACCACAGTGTCTTGGCAAGTGGGTGTGCCATTCCTGGTATACCTCCTATAATCCCAAGTAATACCTCAACAGTTTCTATTTAAACCTTCTGGTCTTTTATTATCTATACTTCCATAATATCATACATTAAACATACAACTGTCCTCAAGTATCTGTATACATTTCTATTTCTATCACAGATATCCAAAACAGCAGACAGCAGCAAACCCTAAACAGTAAAACCTTGGATTGAGAGCATTTTGCAAGACAAGCAAACATTTCTAATAAGTTTTGGCTTGATATACAAGTGATGTCTTGATAAACAGGCAAACAGTAGTCCCGGCCAGGATACAGCCGATTTTGGAGCTCCACCAGCACCTGCTCAGCCTCTCTTGAGAGACCAGCCTATGCATGTCTATTCTTAAGTAAGAGTATTACAAGCAATGGGGCTCATTCCTGTGTAAGGGGGGGAATGGAAAGGAGCCTGAGAGACCTATTTATATTTTGTATTATATTACAGTATTGTAATCATTTTATATGAATATTTTTGGGTTGTGCAACAAATTGTCTGAGTTTCCATTATTTCTTATGGGAAATTTGCTTTGATATACAAGCATTTTGGATTATAAGCATGCTTCTTGAAATAATTCTGCTTGTAAACCAAGGCACAGTTGTTCTATGCAAGCTTTTCAAACCGCTTTATCTTTGCACCACCACATTAGCACTTCTCCTAAACAGCTTCCTCTTCATTTTTGGAGAGCAAGTTCAAAAAACTACTAACAAGCAGGTGCAGAAAGGAAGTAGTTTGGAGGGATGCAAAGAGGTAAAACACAAAACAAAATAAGTGCAACAGGAGAATTTATGAACTGTGGAACCTAAAGCAAAGTCTATGGATATGGAGGAGATGGACAGACTGTACTTCTATATGCCAAGGAAGCTATTAGATGCATACTGCATGGGAATTTACCTCTATTATTTGAAGAGTCAAAATTCTGAATTCATACATAGAAAACTGAGTAAAATGGAGTTAGCCAACTTGAAGAGGTATTTTGAATAGGTGGCTACTGCAAGAACCTTTCCAATAACTCAATTGTTATTAGTAAAAATTGATACACCAATTTCAGATTATTGGACAGAATCTCAAGTAACTGGTCTTCAAAAAAAATTGATACTAGCACCAAAGAATTTGAATATTCTGTCAAAAACAGAGTCTAAAAATCTGATCATGAAACATGCTCATTGTCATTAAACAGAGGAATATCATTCACAGAATTAATGGCACCTGCTCTCATGAGAAAAACAGCATGATCAGAAAAAAATACCACAGTAAGTTACATAAGGTAGTATGCATTTATAACCAACACACAGAGTTGTTTGAGAACTTAATATTCCTGGACTTAGGGCGCAATCCAGAGTAACTACGGGGAGTCCTTGCTCCGGTGTAAGAACAATTTGCTCTGGATTGCAGTATGAATTTCCCATAGGTTTTCACTAGCTGATGCAGTAACTACGGGTACACGTAAGTAACCATGTCTACTCAAAAGTAAGCCCCATTGTGTTTAATAGGTCTTACTCCCTTGAAAGTGTCTTTAGGATTGCAGCCTAAGACTTACAAGCCTACACACATTTATGTTGGAGTAAACCTCAATGAACACAGCAAGACCACTTCTGAGTAATTATGTACAGGATTGCACTGTAAGTGTACATGTCATTAAAGTTAAAATGGGACTTAAAATGACAAGAGTGAGTTAAAGATTTGGGTGCAGTTTGTAATCTACTGAAGTAAGAGTATAAATCCTGTTGATCACAAATTTATCAAGGAAAGGACACCCATAAAGTACCAAAATGGAAAGCCCCCTTAAGGATCAGCAAATCAAATTTCTTCTACAAAAACCATGCTTTTATAAACTTGATTAAATCAGAAGCTAAAAATACTCCCCAGATGTAGACATTGGTGGAGCAAGAGATGCAGATTTAACCCTCCATTAACATTGGTATTAGCATTAGCGATGCTTGTGGTGAGACTTTTGGAGAGAAGCAGTGACGAGAGGTCCTTTCATGGTCACTTTCCACTACAAGATAGCAAATAAAGCTATACTGTACAGATATCTATAATGATTTCCAATATATGTCCCAAGTTTCGTTTGTTTAAACTAAAATGTCACTACAACCATAACTTGCCACAGATATCCCCTCTCTTTTACTGCTAACTGCTGACTCCCAATAGTACAAGAAATTTCTTGTTGCAGATCTTCCATTCTCACTGAGGAATTGCTTTATGGCATCAATCCCAATTACACTGAAATCTTAAATCTGTCTTTGTCGAGTTAAAGAATTCAATAAAAAATATAGTTATACAGTTGACTCTGAAGAATAGCTGTACTGATATTAATGCTTGCACAGGGCCTTCTCATTCTAATTTAATATGTGCAAATTATGGAAATTGGCACCTCACTTTTTACCAATCAAGATGTTACACATAAGACATTATGGAATGCCACTGTGAGAGTCAAGGGGTTCAACTCCTGGAATTCCATCCATCTGCTCATCGTACATTTGCTAAAGATGGAACAGTTTCACTTTTTAAGCAAACCCAGATGTTTTCCACCTTTCCATTAAAGACCATGGCAAACATTATGCACCATGAATCTCTCAATTGTAAAAATATATACTTTTATAAAGTTCTTCCCTTCTAGCTTTTAAACTTCATTTTAGGCTTTACACTTATCTTCTTGTAAAACAATCATGAGAACATTTTACAGGTTTTTGGTTGGAGGGGTTTAGTTTTTTCTCCTTATTGTTGAAGCAGGAAGAAGGAACAAGAGCACATCTCTTTGATGCAACATAAATCATTCCCCAATCCAACCATCTTCTAAGAGAAGAATATTTACAAATAACTTATATAAGCCGGGAAATGCCAACATTATCCAATGTGGTCCAGTGTATTACCAGCCAAGTTAGTGTGCAGGGAACTGGAGCTTAAACCAAACTCACCAACCTAGAATTAAGTCAGACTTGATGGAGACTTGCCTCCAAGCATGTGCATATCAGACTAAGGGCTGCAATTTTAAATAAATGATCAGGAAGTCACAATGCTTATTTTTTAGTATTCACACAGAAAACTGGCTTCGTACATAGACAAGGACTAGAATTAATATTATTTTCATATAAAGACAATTCCAAAAACAAGTGCCCATCCTGGAATGAAACAACTTTTTCAGAAAAGATGGCTTGCTCCGTCTTAACAATCTACTTGCAGTTTAATGTTAGTGCCATGATTACGTATAGTTCATGCAACAAACCACAAGATGACAGCAACAAAGTCCTTAAGGAAACACTAACCCATTTCTCCTCTCTTCCCTCCTTCAAATCTCTGCAGAAGGCAGCCTTCAAAACACAGCAAGGGCTTAGCAAGTGAGCTAGAAGGCAGGGAGGGGACTTACCTCCGAACCCAGCCAAGTGGAAATCAGAGCAGTAATTCTACAAGTCTGCAGAGTACACTTTTAGAGCTATAGTGGTGTGAAGAAGTGCTGGGCAGCATTGCCTGAAGGCACCACTAATACAGTGATGACTAATGACTGAGCCAGAAAGACAATGAATTTGGGGGCTGAGAACTACAAGAAACCATGCAGTACATTGATAAATGGGCTTTCACAATTTCATTCACTGCATAACCTTTAAGCACAAAATTGGCTCAAGTTCCCTTGGGAATAACTTGACACATGTTGTTGAACAAAGATATAGGTATTTTCCTTCTTTTAATGAACCACTCTTACTCTAAATACATAAACATGATTATAGGGAATGAAACTTTGGCATTAACTGCTCGTCAGCCATGAGAAAGCTGAGATTCAGAACCTAAAGGGTACACAAAATTCTTCTTTCCCAATTTGAGTTACTGAGAGTTATACTATATGAGTGCAAGATTGCAATTTACTCCTTTGGTTTGTGTTAAAGCAATTTGGGGGATAGAGAGAGAAAATATACTTTTCAGGACCCCTAAAAGCAGCCAAGTCACTCCTTAACTGCTAGAATTCAAACAGAAAATTCCTCACCTTCAACAGACTAGTCCTCATTACCAAATAAATCAAGTTCCATGTTCAACTACCAAAATTATGTGTCCCTGCCAATACCTGAGGACAACACCACCTTTAAAAAAAAGAATGGAGTTTTCTATTGTTGCAGTTTCAACATAAATAGGTTTTCAATTTAAAAATAACAATTTGGACTGTTTTTACAGACAGCATAAAATATCTGAAGTGTCCCTAAATTAACAAGAGTCACTTAGCCCAGACAGCATTGCCTGTAGCAGCTCCTAAAAACTTCAGAAAAAAAGGAGATCTTAAAACAGGAAGCTTAGTAAGCTCATAAAACTGTTGTTGGAGCCAGGAACACATAGCATATTTAATCTGCAAACTGTGAGAGAGTCTACAATGATTTCAGCAAGATCTGAGGCATGCCCTCAAGGTTTGCTGGGATCTGGGATTAGGGAGTTGATAAGAACCTCAACTGCCCATGGACATGTTTTTCTTCTGCAGTTAAACACAAATGCAGAGAGACGTTTGACTGCTGCTTGGCGTTACTGCTCAAGTTATATAAAAGCTTTGCAGCTCCTTTTGCTGTCAATATATCAAAGTTGAAAAAAAATCATCAAAGTGTGAAATTTCATTTAAAGTCTTTGCCAGTCTACAGCTCTATTTCACAGACCTATCAAATAAAAGTATAGATGAGGAAAATACACAGAGAGAACTTGAAACAAAGTTTTGCAGTTTGCCCCCATTTTTTGTTTATTCCACCTCCTTTTATTTGGATTTAAGCTAGAACAAATCAATTACAATTCACAAAACCAAGAGAACAGGGAAGGTAAAGGAAGAAGGGTAATGGTGTGTTTTAGAAACACTTTGATTAAAAAACCACTTGAAATTATTATTAAAACTTAATCTTTTGTTCTTGCTTTACAAAGACTCATTGAATTGCTGTAGTATCTTAATTTCTTATTACATACTGGTCGGACAAAATATGCCTTGACTTCTTCATAACAACTGAAGGAAACTTCAGAATAGAAGACCCAGTCATAGGAAAGCCTTCTTCAAAGTGTATCTTTAGCTGAGGGGATTTACCACAATCGCATATAGAAGAAAACTCTGACTTTTGAGATAATCTACTATAGTCTAAAAGCATTAACATTCCATTACTAAGGTCTTCCTGAGGATTTCATGACTCATTGATTCACTCTTGCTTCAAGTCTGCTTCTTCTTAGTATATTACTGTCTCCTCACGCTGGAGTGCATGCAACAATGGCCATTAAACCGTTTCCTTTCATAACTCTCAGGCCTCCCCCTTACTAGAACGGATCCCCATGTTTAATAAGCATCAGATGCTTTACCCAGCAGGGAAAACACAAAGTTTTCTAAAATGCATTCTAACATAAAATAAACACCCTTGTGTGGTGTAGAGTGGAATTGGAATATACATTAGTTGTTACAAATGATTGCAAGTAAGATTGAAGGGGAAAAAAGAGTTAAAAACAACTGCTTAAAGGTTCTATAAAAAGACAAATAGCAATTAAGGCCAAGAAAGCTATCCTTACTCCACTTGAATCAATGGAAAATTAGCTACTCTTTTCCAACAAAAAGCTGGCCCCTCCCCAGACATATTTTAAACTTTTCAGCATTGAAAGCAAGGGCTTTGATCATTTTGCTTACAATAGAAGTGGTTTGATTAGCATTTTACTGAGGAAAAAACTCTTCCTCTCAATAAATAATCTAGCTATTTTTAAAAAATCCAAGGCACCTGGAACATTGCTACATTTTCATTTCAAACAACTGTGACTTTTCTGCTGACTTTCCTTTGGTGCTGGATATTGTACAAATTTTGTACAAAATGTCATAATAACAAAAGCAATATCTACACCAGTTTTATTTTTCTTATGCAGACAAATGTTTTAGGAAACAATGTTGCACTGATGCAATTTGCAATTATGCAACTTAAATTGTTGCAGTCTTGCCAGTGCACACAAAAACACACTCACCTCTTGGAATGCAATACCACTTACTCTCTGGCTTTGATTTTCTTAAAAGAATTACATACTCTAGCCTTTCATCTGTCTTATTCATAAGATTTTCATAACTCCATCCTAAACAAATCTGTTTCAAAATAAATCCTAACCCACTCATTTCACTGGACTGGATTTCCTAGCAAGTGTATGTCTTAAGCGGCACAGGCACACACTCTTCAGACATAAAATCATCAGTCTTTTATAGTATCCAGAGTAAGTCCCATTGATCTCAATGGCATTTGCTTATGGGTAAACAAATGCAGAGGAAGCTTTATTCTTTAACAAAAATAAAGAAATCTTCTTACAATCACTGGAATGTTACTTGAGAGTTTATTTTTAATTAAACTGAAAAATAACCTGGAAAGTGATTATGTACCAGTATGTTGGCAAGTAATATTTCATCTCATGAATAAATTCTTGAAATATTTTATATAGTTTATAGTGCTGAAGTCATTCACTGGTATGTTTCACAGACTAACCAAAACTAAAATTATTGGAGGGTATTAAGAAAGTATTTCCTATATCTTCAGATTCCTTTACAACTTAAACACTGCATTCTTCCTCTCTCAAAATAATCTTTTGAGATATGCAATTAATAAACTGTCAGATGCCAATTAATTTTTAATAAAGAGCCTAAAGGAAACAATTATAGGTATCAATCACCAAGGCACCTTTCCAAATTAAGAATATAATGGCACAAATATTCCTTTTACTTTTACTGTTACTTTTGGTGATTTCCTTCCATGATCTTAAAACAAAAAAAACTTTTAACGCACCCACCACAAAAAAATGACATTCTTTAGTATTCAATAGATCCAAAAAGTTGTACTGGTGCTTAGCACACTGCAGATGCAGAGAAAGACACCACATGCCTCTCTTAAAAACAGTTGGTAATTTAATGAGCCACATATTTCAAATGGTTCAGGAAACAGCTAAGGCTTTCCTGTGACCCATGCAAATGAAATTAGAATTGCAAGCACAAACTTCAAAACCAACAAAGCCTGAAAAAGACTAAAAGTTTAGTTCCAGCAAGAGATGTGAATTCTCAAGATATACTCAGCTAATCCATGCTGCCTTTTTAATTGCGGGGGGGGGGGGGGGGGCTATATATGTTAACTTGCCAAAATGGTCTGCCTGCAATACCTTGGACTTAAAGGGGAGGGGGTTCCAATAGGCGATGTGAACGGTCCATCATTTCAAACTGAAGTGGCAGCTGGAAAATGTGGAACAGCTGGCAAAGAGCAGCAAGAAAATGTTTTACATAAATATCTCCACGTATAAACTGGCAGAAGGCCACAAACACCAGACCCAATGGATGGGATCAACATGA
Source organism: Cryptoblepharus egeriae (assembly GCA_030015325.1). Lineage (NCBI taxonomy): Eukaryota > Metazoa > Chordata > Lepidosauria > Squamata > Scincidae > Cryptoblepharus > Cryptoblepharus egeriae. Next base: position 52,277,998 of record JAREYC010000004.1, read on the forward strand.
TACACCAGAGGATTCAAATAATTGGGAAAGGGGTTGGTTTTTTAAAAAAAAAAACTTTTTCCCCACGTGGTGTTTGCAACAGACAATACTTTATTGGCAGCCTCTCAAAAAAGTTACAACTGTGAATAACCCCAAGTTGAAGAGCTACACTAACGGAACAAAAACAAATACTTTCCTGGATGCCTGTAAAGTCCTTTTGATGTGCCTACTTGTCCAAGAGTCTAATCTGAAATGGCTTTGTTTGAGACTATTTACTCTCCCTCTTCTTCCAGGCTGCCTCCAGCCCTCTTTCCAACTTTGAGAAAGTTATATTAGGTTCAATTCACAAAGCTGTCCAGGCTGCACTTCTAGCCATCCAGTGTGAATTTTGGAAAAGGGAGCCAAAAACAAAGGGGCGAGAGAAATCTGGATAATAGAAAAATACTTGAATCCAGAGAACTTCTGGTTTGCCCTTTGCCAGGATATTATAAAGTCTCAGCTAACAATAACAAAAACTCAAGCATCAGATGAATTAGGCTCCTACCTACAAAAGTTCAAGCAGCCAGCCTTCAAGTTGCCACAGGCTTTTTGCCCACTACAAGACTCTAACGATATCCTCATTAAGATAAGGATAACTTTTTTCCCCTGTTGTGAACTAAGAGTTTGGCCTGCGGATTCCCTCCTTTTTCACAATAAAGTTTCAAGCAGAAGAATCAAATAAACCATAGGAGAGAAACAGAGATTGAAAAGGCATCTTTCCTACCACTACAAAAAAGCAAAAGGTTGTGTACTATTTTACATCCGATCACTTGCTTCCACCCATCCAGATGTGGCAAACTTCCAGCCACCACAAAAAAAAACAAAAAAAAAAACACAACTGCTGGCATGAAAATAAGTGCTATATTTTTACTTCCCCCCAACACACCCTAAGTTGGAAGATAAGTGAGCAGCTGCTGCAAGCCTGCAAAATGTGCAGTAGGACAAGCCTCTAGATCCTCTCCCAGTTTAGCTGCACAAAAAAGAAGAGGGTTGGAAAGGGTGGAAAGGGGGGGGGGAGAGATGAAGCACCCTGCAGTTTGGGCCCCAGTCCGATCCACTTTCTCTGGAAAGGGAGTCATGGAGTGCCAAGGAAAGCTGTGAGCGCATCACTGGAATGGATGCCACTTTCCAAAGTGGTGGCGGCCACTTGAGGTCCTCGATTGCTTCCCTTCCCCACCCTCTGGAGTCAAAGGAGTGAGAGATCAACTGCTGCAACCAGAGGCAATCGCTTCCCTTTCCACCCCCTCCCTCTTTGCAAAGAAGAGAATGAATGCACTGCTTCTCTTGCAGTTTAGTTTGCAGGCGCTGTGCAACTTCAACAAAGAACTTTTGGCTCCCCTCAGTCTTTCTCCCACCCCACAAAAAGAGCCCCCTCTGAGGACTGCATACCTGCTGCACCCAATGCTTTTCCAGGGGAAGGGGTAGCCCCAAACTTCCCTTAGGGGAAGATACTGAGACCTTCACCGCGATCGCAGTGCTCTCTGAAACTCTTAACAGCACCGATCCCAGAGGATGAATGGGGGCATTTTATTTCTGTTTGGAGTGGGAAGACGCAGGGAGGAGGAGGAGGAGGAGGAGGGCTCTCTCTGTGTGTTGGTGGGTTCTGTGTGTGTTTGTGTGTTGTGATTTCCGCTTCCCTCCTTTGGAGTATGTGTGTTGTGTGTGTGTATTATAACCTCTGCCTTCCCCACGCACTAGGAGTCCTGGCTTCCCTCGTTTGGAGTATGTGTGTTGTGATATCTCTGTCTTACTCTCACACTGGGAGTCCTGGCTTCCCTCCTTTGGTGTGCGTGTGTGTGTTGTGTGTATTGTGTTTATATCTCTGCCTTCCCCCACACTGGGAGTCTTGGCTTCCCTCCTTTGTGTGTGTGTTGTATGTTTATATCTCTGCCTTCCCCCACATTGGGAGTCCTGACTTCTCTCCTTTGGAGTGTGTGTGTTTGTGTTGTGCGTTTATATCTCTGCCTTCCCCCACATTGGGAGTCCTGACTTCTCTCCTTTGGAGTGTGTGTTGTGATGACTTCCCTCCTTTGGAGTGTAAATTGTGATATCTCTGCCTTCCCCAAACACTGTTAAGTCCTGACTTCCCCCCTTTGGTGTGTTGTAATATCTATGTCTCCCCCAAACCAAGGGAGTCCTGGCTTCCTTCCTTTGGTGAGTGTGTGTTGTGATATCTCAGCCTTCCCCACACACAGAGAGTCCTGGTTTCCCCACTTTGGAGTGTGTGGATTTTTCTTCCCCCTCCCCAAAGATCTTACATCAGTTCCAAGGATCCTGTAATCTGATCTCTTCTGACTCACTCACTCCTTGAGTGACATTTCTCTGATTAGGCTCAACAACAACAACCAAAAAAAAAAAAAAGGCATGAAGGAGTGAAAAAAGTGTTGGGGGATCAAAAATCTACACCCCCATTAATTAGCAAATCCAAACTTGCAGAGAAGAAAAGATCCAAGTGTGACTCCTCCACCTCTAACCTTAGTTTTCCTTCTTCCCAACTTTCCTCCCCCCAAAGAAACTACTACTACTTTACACCAGAGAGTAAAGGAGGGAGGAAAAAAGCATTAAGTACTTACACTCACGTGTTCAAAACTTGTCCCTTCTGCTGCTGCTGCTGCTGGCTCCTCTCTCCCAGCCAGCCGTACAGATGTTGCAGGACCGTCCTGCTCTCTCCTCCTCCTCCTCCAGCAGTGCTCCCTCCCTCCGTCCCTCTGCCTCCCCCTCCACTGCTTGGGGAAGGAGGTGGGAGCGACCCCGCTGCTTCCCAGCCTCCCTGAGCAGTTGCTGGCTGAACTTTTCTGCGCGCGTCTCCTCCACGTGGGGCGAGGGGAGAGAGGAATGAATTCCCTCCCTCTGCTCCTCCGAGGCTCCAGCCGCTCCCCCTCTCGCCTCCGCCACGGGACGCCCTCGCCCGCTTCCAACAAAAAACTGAGCTGGACTGACTGACTGGAGGCGGCAGGAGGAATGGCGGGAAGCGCTCAGCCTGAGGGGCGAGGGGCTCACACCCCCCAGGGTACCCTCTTCGCTCCCCCACACACAGCCTCCTCACAACACCCACAGGGATGGACGCCCTCAGTCCACTTCTCCCTCCGCCCGCCTCTCTCCTCAGACAGCCGCTTCTTCCCTCAACTTAGTTATGCCACCCTTGGGTGCCTCAGAGGCTCCTTCCCTCAGGCATGGGCGCTCTGGTTGCTGCTGCTCACCACACAACGCTACGCACCACCACTCCACACACCACACTCTGCACTATTCACACTCCACTCACCACCACAGCACACTCACTCACCACTCTTTACACAACACTCTGCACCATTCACCACAGCACCATCACACTCCTCACCACAACCACACTCTGCACATTCACCACCATCTCACCACACCACTCACCGCCTCAGCACACTCTCACCACCCTCCATTCACCACCACAGCACACTTCTCACCATGCTCCTCCCCACACACTAGTACCCTCCTTTCACTCACCACCACAGCACACACCAACATCACTCACCACCACAGCACACTTCTCACCATACTCTTCCCCGCACTCTAGTACCACATCACTCACCACCACAGCACACTTTTCACCACACTCTTCCCCACCCACTAGTACCACATCACTCACCACAGCACACTCCTCCCCACACACTAGTACCCTCCTTTCACTCACCACCACAGCACTCACCACCAACACTCACCAACATCACTCACCACCACAGCACACTTCTCACCACACTCTTCCCCACCACACTCCTCCCCACACACTAGTACCCTCCTTTCACTCACCACCACAGCACTCACCACCACACCACACTCCTCCCCACACACTACCACACAACTCTCTTCCCCACACACTAGTACCACATCAATCCACCACAGAACACCCCTCACCATTTACCACCACACCATCAAAGCACTCATGAAACCTCACTGCACTATTTACCACCACAGCACATTTCTCACCATCACACACCTCTCCCCACACACACTACCACATAACCCTCCACCACATCACACTCCTCCCTGCACACTAGTACCATGTCACTCACCACCACAGCACATTCCTCACCACCACACTTCTCACCACTCACCTTTCAGGCTCCAGATGTTTTCAAGTTCTGTAAGAGAACAGCCATCACTTTAGACCAGCGTTTCCCCTCCAGTGGTAGTTGTAACAACAGCAGCCCTTGAGGTAGAGTCTGATAGTGCATCAATGGGCAGAGTTCCAGAGTGCACTTTTGGCAAGCTCAGAAAAGACCTCCTGACCACCCTAGTCCTCTTATTGGTGTTTGTCACATTGCATCTGGCCACCCAATCTGGAAAAAATAGGCAATGGCATCATTGCTAGTTACTTCCAGTGGCACTTACAATAGATGTACCATAAAAAGTGATACAGCGAGCAACAAATGTTCCCTTACCTTGAGGAGGCTGCTGTGGCTGCCACCCTACCAAAAGATGCAGCACATATCCCATTGGTACAGCTGCACTAGAAAAGTGGATAGGATTGGGCCCTTAAGATAGATAATAGTGTACTGTTCACGTACAAGCATCACCCACTTTCAGATGGTACTTTTTCTGAAGATTCCACTCTTTCAACACCTTTGAATTATACCTAGGACATTCATTCATCATATGCTTCACTCTTTCAACCTCTTATCTGCCAGTCTAGAGGCTAAAATTGTCTTCCCTGATGATTTACATGCTGCATGGAGATCAAATTGTCTTTGGCATTTCCTTATGACTTTCTTCAGTAAATAATCATGACTCAAATACATAAGATATTCATTGCCCATATATATACTTTTGTTCACTTTACTGTAATTTGTTACGTATTTTGGCTATCTTTAGGCTTTTTTGGTGGCCATTTTGCATTTGCAAGCTGAAAAAGACTGGGTTTCACTTTTCAACAGTTTTCACTGTTGGATGGAGCTCTGGTCCCTAAACCTTCCAATTTGCATCTTCTGCATGTATTGTCAGATTTTTTTTATTATTATCTCTATATATTAAACTGAAATGTCACTCACTGACTCACCAACGCCCAGCCAAAACTGCTGGGCCTAGAAGCGTGAAATTTGGGGTGGATGTTCAATCCATGACAGAGGAATCCACTAAGAACCAGTTTTTGGAAATTTGAACCGGAAACGGGTGAAAGGGGGGCAACATTTTTTCCTCTCTATACTTTACATTGAAGAATCCCTGACTGAGAGATGCTCTGCCCCAACCCCTGGACCTGAAAATGTGAAATCAGGGAGGGTGTTCCTTCTGTGACATCAACACCCATCAAGAAATTTAACCCTTAAGGGGCTGAAAAGGGGTGCAACGTGTTTCTGTCCTATATTTAACATGGAAGACTGACCAAAGAAAAGTATTGGCATCCATCAGTCTTGAAAGACTGGTATCATGCTCGGCGCTGTATGCGAAGCACAAAGGCCTGGGTAGGATCAGCTGTTACCCAAGCAGCAAACCCCCCTCTCCACGCCACTGAAATAGTCCAATGGAAAGGCAGAGCCAATACGATCGGTTCCAGTTGCATCACAGAGCTGGGTTAAGGACAGGCACTCACCCTGTCTTGTGGGGCCCTGAGTCTTGAACCGTGGCCTGCTAGTTAAGAGGCACAGTGTCTTAACCACTTGCACCACCCACAGTCCTACAAGACTGACCAACATCCAGCCAATTCAGTGCTCAGTGCCTGCGCTGGGGGGGATTTTGTTCCGAGGGAGGGATTGCACTGGGGAGGATGCTGCGCATAGGGTAGTGTTTTGCCTATGGGGAGGATGGACACATCATGGGGGGCAGATGCGCCATGGCGGGGGCTGACGTGTATCAATGGGTTGATGTGCATCAATGGGGGGATGTTGCATATTCAGGGTTGATGTGCATGGGGGATGATGCACATCAATGGGGGGATGATCAGTGATGGGCTTCAAATAAATTAACAACCGGTTCTCTGCCCATCTGGCAGCCACTTTTAAATGGATATTTTTAAACTTTATATTGCCTATCTCTCGTTAACAACCGGTTCTATAGAGTAGGTGCGAACCTGTTGGAGACCACCACTGGGGATGATGTGCATGGGGGAAGTTGTACAGGGGGAATTGTGCATGGGAGATGATGTGCATGGGGGATGCTGTACAGGGTTTATTGTGCATGGGGTTGTTGTATGGGGGTATTGTGCGATGATACGAGTGGGGGGACGGTGTGCAGTGGGGATCGCGTGCAGTGGAATTTTACTCCTGCAATGCGGGTATATTTTCACTAGTACAGTATATGTAATTGGAGTAAATGGCATGCTTTTTTGACTTTGTATCTTTCTAGCAATTTTTGTTTCTGGAGGCAGTGTCTCCTGTTATCTTTAAAAGTCAGTCCAGGCCTGCTGCTCGCTTCTAAAGCATGCCTTTTGTACAAAGAGGTGACCACGAGTACACAATGATTAGACTCTTAGGATCCAATTCTGACTAAATATGTTTTGTTTCTAACAGAAGGATAGCACTAGAAGAACATATGTCAGGATCCACATACTTTTTACAGTCTGCAATACAACACTTCAGGAGTGCAGGTTTCAAATAGCATGCATTTAAATGCACCCAGCTGACTAATAGGTCACCTGTCAGATAACAGGTCACCTAAGCAGAACTGCTTAAGCCAATTTAAACCTGCATTCCTGAAGTTCTCAAATCTTGAAGATTATCTGTTTGAGGATTGTACCAATTTTGGTTGCTGGGGAAAGTGCAGGCTGATCAGACTCCTGGAGACATTCCTGGAGACTCCCGGAAAAAAGGGAGTTAACTGGAAAGGAGGGAAAAAAACCCTTTCTCTAGAATCTGGGCATCCCCAAACATTTTAAATTTTTGCACACGCAGCTGCAGTTGCACACGGCTCTGGGGCTTCCCAGAACAGGAATCTACATGGAGGCAGGATTGTGAGGAAGTAATGCAGCAGCCTCAGCTGCAGATGATCTGGGGACTCCACGGCCCCTACAACACCTTCTGTGCCACCCCACAGCCAGCCCTACCTCTTCTCCTGCCAGGCCACTTCTGCTACCTCTCAGGCTGGCCTGGCTTTTCAGCGGCTGCTGCGCCACTTGTGTAGTTTCACTGGAAGGCAGGCTTCCCCAGCAACTGCCTCTCCAGCCTCGCCAGCCCATCTGGCATCCCAGCAGCTGCTGTGTAGTGGAGCAGGCTGGCAAGGCTGTGAAAACAACGCAGTGGGTTGGAGAGGTTGGAGAAGCAGCGAAGCAGCCACTGTGGAAGCCTGCTGACTGGCGAGACAAAAAAAGCACTGCAGCAGTTGCTGGGGAGAGGTGGCCATGGGGAGGCCTGCCGCCAGCCCATGCCATCCCCTTGCCACCTCCAGAGGCCCCCCCATCCAGGCCATGCCAACCCCTCTCAGCCTCTGGAGGCCCCCGTGACGCTTCCAGAAGCCTCCCCCACTGCCGTCTCTGGAGACAGGCCGCTGCCCCCAGGTCAGTGCCCCCTACTCATCTACCTACCTTTCCCCTCCTCCACCCATCTATCTACCTTTCCCCTTACCGATCCACCTTCCTTTCCTCCCACTCACCTTTCCTGCCACCCACCCACCTGCATGGCTTGTGTTGCTGCAAACTGCTTTGAGGGCATCTTACTTGTCTGGGTCAGAATAGTGCATGTTAATTTCAACACTTTTAAAACTTTTAAGTACAGGAAACCAATATGAGTTTTTTTTTTTTTGCTTTATTTTAATATGTCTTACACTTGTCCTACATTTTTTAGGTGTGTACTACTTTTTTTAACTAGGTAGGAATTTTGGCTTGAGGGAGAGGAATTTGGGGGAGCTTGAGGGAATTTTGGGTTCAGCATCTGGTCACCTGGGAAAGTGGTGTTAAGATTTGAATGCTACAGTCCTAGATGTCAAGAAGAATAATTCTCCTTTGTCCATTTCTGTACTGTATTACTATTCCAGGTGCAGGGAACTTATTTGTCTATAAGATCTATAAAGTCATGCAAGTCCCTAATGCACTCCGATACAGTGCAGCATATAAACAATTCGACTTCTAGTCTGCCATTTTGAGCGATAGATTTTATGCATAGCCTTACATCCCAGTCCTATTGCTAGGAAACAGTAGCACCTCAACAGCAGCCATTACAAACATGCTGTACATACATTCTGCCAAATTCCCCTTCAGAATCTTATGTCCACTATAGACTAATTAGTCAATCCTTCTTTCACCAGCAATGGTCCTGGTGCTACACTGATGAATCTGACCACCAGAGAAACTTGCCTGTTCAACCTGTAGTGGTTCTTCATCAAGGTTCTCAACAATCCTTGGACCTATTCATCAGCAACCCTCCATCTTCCAGGTGCTTCTTTTATCTCTGATGGCCTTGTTGCCTTGAGTGGCTGCAACTGTGCAACACACAGCTAAGGCCCTCGTGTTAACCCCATGCTTCCCAGACATGTCAGAGTAAGGGGCTACAGTTGACGTTTCATCCTTTTGAGCAGGGGGTCTCCAAACTTTCAACCTCAGGACTCCTAGACCTTGTTATGTGACATCTGTGACATCAACACCCACCAAGAACTGATGTGGAGAAATTCAACCCTTACGGCGATTAAAAGGGGTGCAATGTGTTTTTGTCCTATATACTTAACACTGAAGACTGACTGATCAACATCCAGCTGATGCACTGAGAGGGAAAGTGCATAGAGGATGATGGTCCACATGGGGGGGGGGTTGGTGCGCATGGGAGGGTATTGCACGTGGGGAGTGGATGCACATGGAAGGATGATACACAGTGGAGGTGTTGATGGGCAGGGGGTGCACATGGGAGGTGGGTGCACATTGGGGTTGGTGCGCATGGGAAGGTATTGCACAAGGGGGGTTGATGCACATGGGGGTGGTTCACAGGGGGAGTGATGATGCACATGGAGTGTTGATGAGCATGGGTCTTGATGCACATGGCGGGTTAATGTAAATGAGGGGATGGTGCGCAGTGGGGGATGGTGTTCTTCGGGGTTGATGTGTATAAGGGGATGATGCACATGGGAGGGTATTGTGCATGGGAGGGTAGTGTATGGCGGGGTTGATACACAGTAGGGGTGTTGATGCACATGGGGGATGGTCAGCATGGAGGATGGTCTGAATGGAGGGTGCACACGGGGTTGGTGGCACACATAGGGTTGTGGTGTGCAAGGGGGGTTGGTGTGCATGGGAGGATTTTGCACATTGGGAGTTGATGCGCATGGGAGAGTGTAGCACATGCGAGAGTGTAGTGCATGGAGGGTTGGTGTGCATGGGTGGATGATTCACAGTGGAGAATGTTGATGCTCATGGGGTGTTGATGCACATAGGGTTGTTGTGCAGTGGGGGGATGGGTATGGGGGAAATTTTACTCCTGCAATGTAGGTACGTTTTTGCTAGTATATATATAGGATTGCAGTCTAAGGCTATGCATTATTCGTTTTTTCCTGGGAATAAGTGCAAATTCCATTTAATGAGACATCTGAATAGGTAAGGTAGAGGATTTAGCACCAGATTGTAGAGTAACAAAATATTAGTCAATCCAGGCTTAGGCAGCAGGACATCTTGAACAGTACTTGGATCCAAATCCTGAGCTGCCGGTTCTGCTTGCATCAGTGGGTGTTGTAAACATGCCTTAAAACATGATTGCAGGATGTACCACTGGAACTAGTTCAGTGCCAGACAGCACTATGCTAGTGGCAGTGGACCACTGTGCTCTGCAGCTCAGCAATTATCAAGACCACCTGGTGGTGGAGAGGTTGGGGGGAATGGGAAGAGGTGAAGAGGAACAGTGATGGGATTCAAATAAATTAACAACCGGTTCTATGCCCATCTGGCAGCCACTTTTAAATAGTTATTTTTAAACTTTATATGTCCTCTCTCTTGTTAACAACCAGTTCTATAGAGTAGGTGTGAACACCACTGGGGAGGAGGCTTTCCCAGGGGAGAGAGCAAGGCAGGAGGAGGCACCCCAAGGGTTGCCACAGAATTGACTAGCCTCATTGTACAGTTACTTTCCTTAACTAGGGGTAAAGAATGCAAGTCCCATTCACCTAAGGAGCCGCTGGCACTGCCCAGTAGTGCTGAAGATACTGTGGCACCTATTTCAGGGCTGTGGCAATCCTGGGACTCCAGGAACCATTGGGTTGGACTGTTGGTTCTGTGCTCCATGCTATAACATTCATTAGGGATAACTCATGCCTTCAGTGCAAAGTCATTACAGCCTAGTTCATACATGTATGTTTCTCACAGAATTATCTAGTGGTGATCTGCACACGTGAAGACAACTTTCAGATCCTTTCACTTCAGGGTTATTTATCACATTTTCAGATTATATATAAGGCATTTGATAAGGCTTATCCATCCCCTACATATCATTAAGCAGAAATTGTTGTGTGAGTAGGAGCACACATAATATTTGTTGGAGTAGTATGTGTTGTGTGAGCTGGAGGCAGAACACACATATAATTTTTTATTTATAAAACTTATAAATAAAATTTATAAATATAAAATTTTTAATTTTTAATTATAATTTTATAAACTATTTTCAGTCTACAAAAAGTATGCCAAAGATCCTCAGTCTTCTAGCCAAAATTCTGAAACTGCTATAACTCAACCAATTTTAATTGGGTGATTAAATGTGGACTGTTGGTGTGGTACAGCCTACTCACAGTGAAGTCTTCATCTCTGATCCATATCTGCAGTAGTCTCCAAGTGGAATGGGGAAACTCCCTTGTGATATGGCTGTGATTCATGCTGTGACTTCTGATTCAGAATATGCTTAATAGATGTAGATGCCATAAATTCATTGCGAGACTGCTAATAACTTTGGTGAAAGTAGCAATTAAATCAGCAATCAGTAAGTGAATACTGTCTTTGAGGTAATTTGAAATACCTATCAGTGATATTTCAATACCTCCCTGTATTATGCCTGTATTCAATACCTCCCAATTCTGAACATTAACTGGAGGTTGTCCGTGACTTTGTGTACCTCGGCTCAGCTATATCTGACACTCTCTCTTTAGACCAGCATTTATCAAAGTGGGGGTTGGGACCCCTTTGGGGGTTGCCTGGGGGTCTCCTAAAGACCCCTGGTGCAGGGGGCCAGCTGGGAAGACCTGGCATAAACGCTGGAGCCGCTGTGGCTGGAAGAAGACCGATGTGGAGCCTTGGGGGCAGGGAGCCACCCGACACACTCACCACAGATGGCAGCCTCCTCCTCCTCCTCCTCCCAGTCCTATGGAGGTCTCCTCAGAAGTTAGTCCCATGATAGTCAGTGGGGCTCCCAGGAAAGTGCTAGGATTGCAGGCTTAGAGCCCAATTCTATGCATGCGTACTCAGAAGTCATTCCTATTGAGTTAAATCAGGTTTACTCGCAGGAAAGTGTGCACAGCACTGCAGCAGTAGCAACGAAAATAATTTTATGGTTGGGGTCCCCACAACATGAGGAACTCATAAAGGGGTCACAGCATTAGGAAGATTGAGAACCACTGCTTTAGACACTGAGCTGAATAAACATATTGGTAAAGCGGCTACCACATTTTCCAGACTTATAAAGAGAGTGTGGCTTAATAAGAAATTGACGGAACATACAAAGATCAAGGTCTACAGAGCCTGTGTCCTGAGCACACTCTTGTACTGCAGTGAGTCTTGGACCCTTCATGTGCGGCAGGAGAGAAAGCTGAACACCTTCCATACGCACTGTCTCCGACGTATTCTTGGCATCACCTGGCATGACAAAATTTCAAATGGCACAGTTTTGGAACATGCTGGAATCTCTAGCATGTACACACTTTTGAAACAGCAACATCTACACTGGTTTGGGCATGTCGTGAGAATGGCTGATGGTCTGATTCTGAATGATCTCCTGTATAGAGAATTAGTGCAGAAAAAATGCCCTAGAGGGAGAACACAGCTGTGATATAAGGACATCTGCAAGAGGGATCTAAAGGCCTTGGGAATGGACATCAACAGCTGGGAAACCTTAGCCTCTGATTGCTCAGCATGAAGGCAAAATTTGCAGCATGACCTTCTTCAGTTTAAAGACACATTTGTTCCAGGCTGAGACAAAGGGGCAGTCCCAGAACCAGTGAAATCTGGGGGTTGGGCAGGGGACAGACACTATCTGCCCTCAGTGTGGAAGGGATTGCCACTCTCAAATTGGCCTTTTTAGTCATAAAAGATGCTGTTTTAGGATCTCCATCTCAAAGCATGATACCATAGTCTATTGAGACTGAAGGATGCCAATGAATATCAGTGGTATATTATCTGATGGCTAATTCACATACGAATGCATGCATCAGACTCAATAAGAAATAGGATCAACACACCTTTGACTTAAAAGGCAAGTTACAAATCCATTTATATACAAAAAACCATGGAAACTGTCTTAGGCTGTATCCTAAAGACACTTTCCTGGGAGAAAGAACCATTGAACACAATGGGGCTTACTTTTGAGTAGACATGGTTAGGATTGTGTTCTTAACCTACACCATGTGAACAGCACATATGTTCTATAATTTCACATATTGCACTTGCCTAGTTTATAGCCCAGTCCTAACTAAATTTCCAGGACAGATGCCAAAAGGATGCTAGCTGAATTCTGTAGTGTGGGGGAGAGGAGGGCAGAGATGAAGTAAAGTAAGGGAAAATGTGTTCTCTTACCCATATTTATATTTATGGCTATATTTATGATGGAAGGTTGGTTATGATTTGGCTGATCCTCTCCAGTGTTCTCATCCTATATACTAATGTTCTCTTCCTATACATAGAAGTGGTATTCTGACAGAAGTGAAAATTGAAACTTTTTTTGTAAGCCTTTGTTCATGATGAGGAAAAAAAAGAATTTTGTGATGGTTGTAACTCAAGTGTTTTTCATCGGATTTCTGTGAAATCCTCTTTTACTCCATTCAAAAGACTCTCCATATAAAAGGTCATACTGAGAGGACCATGATTTTGTGATGAATACAATGTTTGTGGTTTTATCATGCAGCTGCCAGCTCTTTTCCCCACCCTATCTGCCCTAACTCTCACCAAATGACTTGCCTTTCATAACCTGCTCATGCTTCTCATTGTACAGTATTATGTAAAATAGGACCTTCTTAACCCACCAGATTTAAAATCGCACAATTATTCACCAAGCCAATAAAAGTTTGAAATGCTCTGAAGAGCATTTCATTTTTTTATAAATTATTTTCAGTCTACAAAAAGTCTTTAACTATGCCAAAGAGCTTCAATGCCCTAGCCAAAACTCTGAAACTGCTATAACTCAACCAAATTTAATTTAGCTTCACTTAAATTTGTAAAGTTGGTTTGTTTTAGCTTAACATGAAGTCAGTTCCTGAGCTGGTTCCAAGTGTCACAAACTGCTGTGAAGCGCATTTGCAGCTACTCAAGAGCTGGAATCAAGAACCCCAAAACATGTGCGGTTCTGCCAGTTCCCATACTGGCCAGCAAAGGTAGGGATGGAAATGGGTACAAGGAGAGCAGTGTAGAGGTGAAGAGGGCTATTTCTGGGTAGGGGAGGTGATAAGGTCAACAGCAAAAGTTCACCCCATATCCTAACCCCACACCTCCACCAGACAGCCCTAGATGTGGACTTCCTGCTCACATCTGTGCAGCTTCCTGAATGTGCACCAGCTAAACAGCACGCATATATCTGAGTAGTCCCATAGAGTAGGAAAGGGCATGTCTCAGGGTAAGGGGAAAAATATCCCCTCGCCCTGAGATGACTTCCAGCCTGCTCCTAAACTGTATTGGATACAACGTAAACCATAAAGCTGGTTGTACCAACAAAGATTAGGATCACACTGTTACATTTTTGAATCAGTTAACTAAGGCTACAATCCAGAGTAACTATGGGATCTTTTACACCGAAATAGTTATGGTGCCACCTATGGGAAACCTATGGGAAATGCATAGAGCAATATCCAGAGTAAGTGCTTCTTATGTCTTCCCATAGTTACTCTGGATTGTAGGGTTAGTTAAGTTTAAAAAAAGACAACCATTGGTAGATCAAGATCATAGGTATAAAAATACTGAGATACTGAGAAATAAGAGACTGAGAAATAAAATTATCTGGAAGCTTTTGCCTGAAAAGCTTTTATGCTTTTCATTAGGCATTGGAAAAAAACTAAAAGAAAAAAGACTGAGTTTTGCCAGCCAAAATGTATTTTTCATCACCTTGACAATGATATACTTAGCAGAAGCTTAGAGCATCCTAAGCCCTAAGCAAAACAAAATGAAAACTGGCAATGTTCTGTTTAAGGAAGAACCTTCCTAGCATCTTTCATGTCTGTTCCAGTAACTCATCTCATTATTTCCATACACTACAAGTACTTGTATATAAAATCATACACTTTACTCTCAAAAACAGTGTGGTTAGAGCTGGTTTACCATTACAGCTTTGGCTCTTCCATCCTGCACAAGGATCTATACCACTTTTTTGACTGTAGAGAATAAATACTGCATTTCAGAGAATAAAGACTCATCATAAGCTCACTTCCAAACAGACTTTTCCCATTACTTGTGTCATGAGATTTTTCTAGAGCCACTGTAATGATGTAAAACCAGCTTTTGGTGTACTATTTGGTGCATTATTTTTTTTGTATTGTTTGTGGAAGTGCAAGGATGCTGCTGACCACAAATTTTTACACTCTGTAGATGTCTCACATCTAATATATAAAATATTTTAACATTTTATTTTATCATTTTAAAATAATGAGATCCCACTTTCCCCTTTATAAAAAGCCTGAAGGAAAACCAATTAAAAATCACAGCAAAAAGGCAGAAAGTGACCTCTCAAGTGGAGTAGAGTTTCCATTTCTTGTCCAGTTCTAGCCAACGTAGCATTTCAAAAGCATGGAAGTACAATTACATAAATAGGTACCACTTCAGTGAGAAGGTAACAGTGTTTCATGCACTTTAGAATTTGGAGCACAATCCTAACCATGTCTATTCAAAAGTAAGCCCCATTGTGTTCAATGGATCTTACTCCCAGGAAAATGTCTTTAGGATTGCAGCCTTAGTCATGCCATCCTCATGACCAGAAAGGTAATTTTAGGCAGAATACAATGAGACGAACTGCACTGGATTATCTATATTCTATCAAAAGTGATGGCCAATTAACCATAAAATGAAAACACAAAAGCATATGGAAAAGTAGATTTTCTTA
Source organism: Cryptoblepharus egeriae (assembly GCA_030015325.1). Lineage (NCBI taxonomy): Eukaryota > Metazoa > Chordata > Lepidosauria > Squamata > Scincidae > Cryptoblepharus > Cryptoblepharus egeriae. The sequence goes on from JAREYC010000004.1 coordinate 52,293,177, forward strand.
ATTCAACCTTTCCCATGTTACTGATGGCTCAGATAGCCAATGAGATGTAATACTGATACTGTACAGAACTAAAACAGGCCTCCGTCAGTCTTGAAAGACTATGGTATCGTGTTCGGCACTGCATACGTTGCATGCGAAGCACGAAAGCCTGGGTTAGATTGATATGGAGAATAGGCTGTTACCCAAGCAGCAAATCCCTCCTCTCCACACCACTGAATTAGTCCAATGGAAAGGCAGAGCCAATACGACTGGATCCAGCTGGCGTCGCAGAGCTGGGCTAAGGACAGGAGCTCACCCTGTCTTGTGGGACCAACCTGGGTCTCGAACCCTGGCCTGCTGGTTAACAGGCACAGCGTCTTAACTGTTTGCGCCACCCACAGCCCACTAATAATAATATGAATCAGCTCTCATTTGCATATACATATTATAATACATGCTAGTTACCATATACATGTCCATATACATGTCATGTATTATAATACATGCTAACTGGGTGTATAGGCACTTCTAAGTGGTGCTCCTCTTGTATTTAACAGGGAAAGAAGAACAATTCCACTTTTCCCCAGCACAGTTTCTCTAACCAATAAGGGACACAATTTTCATTTTTTTTACTTAAATAAATTTGATTTTGTTCTTGCAGGGGAAAATTAATTTTTTTAAGTACCCTGGGAAGACAACATGTAAAAAATACCCTGGGATGACTTCACTTCCTGTTGTGACAACTTCCGAGGCCATATTTTCAGCTTTGCACCAAGCTACATAACCATTAGCCTTGCCACTGCTCCGTGCAGCCCACAGCAAACCCCCTCTATGTGCACTACAGGCAAGCCCTCTAAACCTCTGGAAATGAGGGAAACTCAGCTTCTCTTGCCTCTGGAAGGTGTTATGAGGGCCAGGGAGGCTATCTAAAAGCCTTTGATGGCTTTAAAGTGTCTCCTCCAGTTTTCCAGAAAATTATAAGTGACCTTCCAAGGTCTCCCAGAAGCTCTTTTCTCCCTTCTCTCTGTCTGCAAAGTGCTTATGGACTGGTTTGAAGATCATCCCCTCTCTCTGTGCTGTAGAAACTGTTTATGAACAGGTTTGAATTCATTCGAGTCTTGTCTCTAATAGAGTCATTTATTTAAATATGAAATGTAAATGTATTCCAGTTTGAAATGTATATTAATTTTTTTTTCTCCAGTCCCATCACACAGTGTTAGAGAGATGATATGGCCCTCTTGTCAAAAGGTTTGCACACCCCTGGTATAGAAGAGGGCATTTGGACAGGTGCAGATCAACATGGAAGGGTTTAAAAAGCTGCACCTGCCCAAATTCCCTGTTCTATACAATGATTAAAGACATAGGGACTCTGACCCTCTTTGTATCTGGTAACCCTAATTAAACTCAATGATGCTTATTTCTGAATAGACATGCAAAGACCTGCATTTTAAGGTAGAATAATCTTACCCCAACAGTATCCTGCTGGATGTGCATCCAACTAGTACCATACTCCTTCTCAAGTACCAAATACAGTATGTATTCTGATCCAGAGACTTATGTTTAGCTGATGAAGCTATGTATGTCTTGCTATTCTTTCTATGTTTCTCTTTGCTCTGCACAGGTAACTTTCCAACAGGGGCAGAAGACACGAGACCCTCCACATGCCCAGTCATTCAGACCACAAAGAAAACCATCAGCAAGCTTATCAGCAGTGACCGGTATGATTCCAACTGTTCCTCTGTGGGGCTGCTGACCTACTTGTTCCAGACAGGCCCCTGTTGCTTTGAAAACTCTATGCTAGACAGTGATATACCAGGGGGAGCTAAACCAGTTACTTTACCAGCTCTCAGATAATTTGCAATAGGATTAGAGCTGGAATAAGATACTGGCAATCCCACCTGTATATTTCTCTGCAGTAAAAACTTTGACTTGATCACACTTGTCACTTTCTTAGGAGATAGGATCTCTTCTCCTTGGCACATGTATTTTTTTTACCTCATCCCCCCTCTGAGAGGAGGTGTAGGGCTTGGGTGGCGCAAGTGGTTAAGACACTGTGCCTGTTAACAAGCAGACCAGGGTTCGAGACCCGGGTCGGTCCCCACAAGACTGGGTGAGCTCCTGTCCTAAGCCCAGCTCTGCGACACAGCTGGAACCAATTGTATTGGCTCTGCCTTTTCGTTGTACCATTTCAGTGGCATGGAGAGGGGGGATTTGCTGCTTGGGTAACAGCCTATCCTCCATATCTAACCCAGGCCTTCGTGCTTTGCATGCAGCGTATGCAGCGCCGAGCACAATACCATAGTCTTTCAAGACTGATGGATGCCTGCTCCCCTCTGAGCAGGGATGTACCAATCCACCATGGTGAAACTTGACTCTAACCCTGTCCCTGCCCTGTCCCTAAACCCTTTGGATTTAACTCATGCAATAGTCTTAATGGGCAGCCTTCTGAACTCGGCGGGAGATTTTTTGGAACTCTGCTTGACTTCAGTCAGAGTCTTTTCATTAAACAGATGTGGCTCCATAGGGGGAAAAATGTAGCTGCTGGCAGTGTATGTGTGTGTGCTCAAGTTCTCACTTAACACTCCCTGATGTCCCTATTCCATCTGTAAACCAAAACTTTACTTAGAAAGTGCAGCAGTGCAGAAAATGCCTATCAATTCCTTACAAACCCCAGTGAGAGATGAACCTTACCCACTCCTGTTCACATCATGACCCTCAGAAGGAGTGTCAACGTGCATGCCATGGATGAACCAACAGGAAGAGGTACCCCAGCTCAGCAAGGCAAGAGAGTATTGCAAGCAAGAGGACAGAAGCAGTGAGTATGTGGATGCGCAGGTGTAGCAGCCGGGAGACTAATTACAGCCAACACCTTTTCATCTCTACTCAGAAGTCTCAGTCTGAGGCCTCCATACTAACCAATTTCTGGAAACCTTTCAGCTCCTTTACCCCTTTGGACATATACCACCAAAATAGGTGACACATATTTGAGACTCATAGGCAGCCTCAGAGTTAATTCAGAGATAAGTAAAAATGCTTTGTTTGCCACTCATTTGACTTTGGATTGCCTATCATATGATCCAGCATGGACCTTTGTGCTGTGGTTGCATTAATTCTGGTATGGTGGATAGGATTGGGGCCTTTGTTTGGAGAGAACAAAATATTTATTACATACAGTGGCGCCTCACGTAACAATATTAATTTGTTCCGGAGGCATGTTCTTTACGTGAAACATTCTTTACGTGAAGCAGATTTTCCCATAGGAAATAATGGAAACTCAGACGATTGGTTCCACAACCCCAAAAATATTCATAGAAAAATATTAACTGGATGTAAAAATGATGACAAAACACTGGAATTGAATTCAAAACATGCTTTCAATGTGCTTGATCCTATGAAGTCTACTTAGGCTGCAGTCCTAAAGACACTTTCCTGGGAGTAAGACCCATTTAACACAATGGGGCTTACTTCTGGGTAGACATGGTTAGGAGGCTGCAATCCAAGACACCTTCAAAGTGTCTCCCCACTTTCTCCTTCTCTCCATCCTGAGCCTCTCTCTCCCCTGCTCCCTTCTGGCTAGCCCTGAGCTGCTTCCCTCTTCTCCACTGCTCTTCTCTCCCTACGGCCACAGGAGGAACAGCATGGAAGTGTTGCTTTCACTATGGGCAGGTGCGCTAGGCAGCCCTGATGCTTTTTAAACAGGCTGCCGGCCAGCATGTCTGCCCCAACTGCCAACAAATGTGTTCTTTACGTGAAGCACTTTCTTTACGTGAAACAGAATCCTAGATAAATTTTTGTTTGTTACATGAAACATACTTTACGTGAGGCATTCTTTACGTGAGGCACCACTGTACTTATTTTATAAGTTTCTGTACTAATCTTCAGTAAAAATTGAGTGGCTGACCTGTATAAATATCTGGATAGAATATTTATAGTTCAATTCTATGACCTGAAGTAAGCTCCACTGAACACAGTGGTATGTATTCCTGAGTAAAATTGCACAGAAATATAGGGGTCAGACAATCATTTCAGTGATTAAACAGCTAATTAATTCAAATATTTAGTTCAATATTAAATATTTTCTTCTAGTCACTGTTGGAAGACACAATATTGAGATCAATTAAGGCTGCAATCCTAACCACACTTTCCTGGGAGTAAGTACTATTGAACACAGTGGGACTTACTTGTGAGTAGACATTCTTAGGATTGTACTGTAATTATTCTAAGCTAACGCAGGTATTAGCTCTAGAAAGAGCTAGTCTGATAGCTGTCCAAACTTTAGCTAGTTGCTTGCTGCCTACTGAAGTTTCTTTAAACTACCAAATATATTTCCGATACGCTGACCAAATAACTCAAACTCTATCAAGACACATTAGAGTGAAGAATCTAAGTACAGTATTAATATTGTGAGATCCAAGACTATTATGGTTGTGCAAATGCTTTCAAATAGCAATGCAACCTGACCACCCAGCAGCAATAGGTTTGGAACATAGACATACACCCTCATTCAGTGGGTTCAGAGGTATCACTTGACATATTTTGAAATGCATTCTCTATTCTATTTCAACATATTACCAAGAATGTGTCTCAGCAGGCAAATTCACATCCATATCCTAGCTCAGGCCGCCAGTGGATAAAGCCTACAATTACTATCAGATTAAATTAATCTGATAATACAATGTTTGGGTTGGTATCATCCATGTACTGAAGACACAACAAACTATGCACCTCCTTAATTTGCTGACTTGCATGAAATAGGTTGAATAATTTGGCTTACTAACTTTAAATTCTCAAGGCCTGAAGGCAACAAGGACTTTGCCATCAGACATCCTGTCAACACAGGCATTATGAGGGACCTGTCATAAATCTGAGCCAATCCATTAGCTGCTGTGTTTGTAGATTTGGTTTTTCTTCCCAGACAACACTCTTCAGCCATCTACAAGGATTTTGTGAGATTGCTCTTTTCAACAGACGAGCAACTTCTTCCTTCCTTCCTGTCTTGTATTCTCCAATGACATCAAACATGCTAAAGCTTGCAAGGGATATGTGTGACTAAAATTACAAGACTCCTGTTTATCTCGCTGTCAGCCATCCAACACACTGTGAAAAACTGGCCTACATAAAATTAGGATGATTTTTTTCCTAGTGAATCCTCAATCCATCATTGCTTCTGGTATCATCCATCAACAGGTGTGTGCTTTCCAAGACAACAGAGAATATTTGCATGGTGCTTCAAGTGCAATCTCAATGCAGGAAAATATACATGTATACATTGTTTAGCACCCAGTAAGTGCTATTTTTTAACTTGTGGTGCAAAATGCTATACAGTACAAATATTAAAAAGTTCAAATTTTTAAAGGTTCTTTTCAGTTCAAGTACTTTTTTTATTCTTTAGACACTGTTAGCTTCCTATACCTAGGAAAGAAAAACTAGGTCAAGTCTTGAAGGACACCTCATTGTACTGTATTGTACTACCAGGCAGCCACTAAGGATGAAGTGATATAGTAAAGTTCTCTCTACCGACTAGGTTATTTGCAATTTAGCCCTTCCCCTCTCAGAACAGTGTTCACCACATCAATATATATCCTTAATTTACCCGAATTTGCTTTCATGTTCTTTCTTCCCCTCATTCTTTTTCTCTTTTCTGTCCAGTCGGCAAACTTGTAAGCCACTCTAACAGGGACTCAACTGTTTTGTCCATTGTACAGCACTCTGTAGAAGTGCCTAATAAAAACAAAAACAGAAATAGTTTTATGCTTTTCTCAGCCTGATCATACTATAAATATAGAATGTTCTTTCAACTTCAAAAGAAAAAGACTTTCCTGTTTGAGCCATAGTTAAGGATATTTTAAAAGTTTCAAACATCCTTACCTTTCTTTTGATGAAATAAATGGGACTTCAGGTTGGTTCTCACCAGCAGAAGAAACACAGGTTAAGCTCTGCATGGATTGCAACTGCAGACGTGGGGTTTCATTTTTGAATTCTCCTCCACAAAGATTCCCTGCATCTAGGGTTCAGCCTATCCTTCACCCTGATATGCCATGTTTTGTTTTTTTATTAGTAGGGAGATAAGAAAGAAAGAAAGAAAGAAAGAAAGAAAGAAAGAAAGAAAGAAAGACCAATGAGCTGTGCCAGTCTAGGTTAGGATTGCACCCTAATTGAAATTGGTGGTGTAACTACTTTGTGTAATACCTTTTGATTAAACCAGAATTAATAGAACAGTTCACAGGCAAAGCACTGAAGTCCTTTGGCTAAAATTTTGATAGGAATTAAATTATCAAGTTATAAATAAGAAATGCAATTTGCTTCAGCTCTGTGGATGTGGGTTTTTATAACTACCTATTATGTTTATTTCTTGTTGGTATATGTTTGTCTTCCCCATTAAGTAAAGCTAAATAAAAATATACAATTTTAAAGAAAATCTGTATTGCATCTACTAATATCAACAGGATGCCTCTTTATCCCCACTGCTAGAAGTCTGTTCACTTAGGCCAAAGATCTCTGCATAGTCCACATAAACAAATATATACTTGACAAGTATTTGACATTATCTTCTTTGAAGGAGTGAGGGTTAAGCTGTTCCTTTGAAAGGGAGGTATTTTATTGTTTGCCTTTAGTTAATTCCCCTTTGAGACTCTGAAATAATAGATTTAAAGCGCCAGACTTGTTTTTCTAAAAAATTTTAAGGACAGTTTATCTAAACAGTGAATTTCAAGTTGAAGTCATAGCTGCTCATATGCTCTTTGGCCTCTAAAAATACTTCATGGGTATATATGTACACTCCAGATTTGTGCACATAGGGATGCTTGATAACTTTTTTCTAGGACAGTGCACTGTACATCCAAAATTCATCAATTACTCCCCACTCACACAAACTTTTAAAACTTCTTCTCCAGCTGGAGAGACGGTGGCTGTGGCTCTTACCACTTCTTCCTTCCTCCACGTTTGTTATTTGCAACCTGCTGCAAAAAACAGGTCTCCATGTGGCTTCCCAGAAGGTAAGGTATGTGATGGAAACATTTATGCCTTTTTCTTTCCCATTACAATAGGGAATATCTTAATCCATGTCCAGTGCCTAATCATCAGTGGTCCTTAGGTGTGCCGCAAGAATTTAGGGGAAAGTCATTTACAGTATTGAGAAGAGTCATGTGAATCTGTAGAGTCACCAACCATTACTTGAGTCAGAAATAAGTCATAATATGAGCACTTTATGAGTATTCGAGTCACTGCAAACAGGGCAGGAGAGTGGGAGAGACTATAAAAGAGTGGGGAAGAAAGGGCAAGAGGAAGGAAGATTGTTGCTTTAAACAATCTCCTGGTGTCCACCCCACCCCATCTGTAAACAAGAGGGGATGAGTACCCATGGCAGTGAGGCAGATGAAATCACTGCTGCACACCCAAGAAACCAGTACCTGCTGAGTCCTCATGGAGTACCCATGGCAGTGAGGCAGAATAAGTCACTGCTGCACACCCAAAAAACCAGTCTGGTAGAAAATGGCAGTGCATCTTACCCATCACAGGGCCTGGATACTTAAGGCAATTGGTGCTCTGGTCAGGGCAGTGATCAGGAGTTCTCATTTTGTCAGTCTGATGGCCAGCACCACAGCCTCCACCATGGCAGCATGGAGGGTGGTTGGCCAGGCCATGGGACTCCAGTCAGTGGGCCACTCTGTGACAAATGGAAATCTATCAAAGTGGACTTCTTATCAGAGCTGGCCTTTTATTCTGGCCATGGATGCCCCAGCCAACAGTCTCCCACCTTCTATGACCACCTAGTGCAGATGTGGCACTGGGCAGGCAGGCCATGGTAATCGTATAAAAAAAGTTTTAACTACATGCTGTGTCTGCTTCTTCCTGAGTATGCTGTCCATATAGGATGGGGAAGCCACTTTGAGTCACTGGGAACAGTCCTAGAAACACCTACTCTGGGTCTGCATGCACACATGGGCATAATCCTGAGGATGTTGCTGCCTTTACCAGAGCAGATCATTGAAAATCACTGAAAAGTTGAACCCAGTCTTTTTCCGCTTGCAAATGCAAAATAGCCACCAAAAATACATAAATATCACTTGCCGTAGCCTAAATCATGTGTATTTATTAATACATAGCCAATATAGATAACAAATTATAGTAAAATGAAGAAAGGCATAAGTGGGCAAAAAAAATCTTATTATTTGAATGATTTATTTACTGAAGAAAATATAAGGAAATGCCAAAAATAATTTGATCACCATGTCACATGCAAACCAACATCAGGGAAAACCATTTTAGCTTTCAGACTAGCAGAGAGAGGTTGAAAGAGCAGAGCATGTGTTGAATGAATGAGTTCTGGGTATAACTGAAAGAGTTGAACCGTCAGAAAACGAACTGACAGAAAATGCTTGTATAATTGTACTTGGGAATAATCTCCCTATGCATTTTGGGAACATTATTGTGTACTGTCAGGCAGGGGTATAACTAGGATTCATGTCACCCGGTGCGGGAGGCAAGTGCGTCACCCCAATGACAACAACAGGTTGTCAACAACCTGTTGGGTGGGGCAACAACCTGAATGGTGGACAAGGCTATGTGCCATTGCCCCACATCCCTGGGTCTCAGAGGTGTGTTGAATGTGTCTTTAAGGGCAGGATACCAGTGCATTCCAATGGTGGTGAGAGGAACAGAGGAATCAGATGTCCTCCTTTTCCAGGACACTTTTTCAGCTTTGTGTCCTAGAAAACTTCAATGTCTTTCTTTTCCTAATGAGTGGGCATCATGTAGCTTTCTTGAATGGCTATTTGGAAAATTATTTTGTTTATAATAAATAGTATTTTTAAAAATAATTTTAAAACATGTTTTAAACTTTTTTTGGTCATGTCCTACATTTTCTTGAGGAGGTAGGAGGGAGCCTTTGGGAGGTGGCTTGTCTTCTTTTTAATTATGATTCTAGAAGGTTGTAGACCATAGACCGACACTTTTATTGGCATTACTTGAATAATACAACTTTAATCAAGTGCAAATATACAAATACAGATTCCTAAACTCCCAACTCTGATAAATAACAATCAACCACCAATCTGGCTTATCATGTTGTACAATCTATCTACAGCTCTGTAAAATTAAATGAAGATATTTTGCAATTTGACTTGTATAAGCCATGTCCATTCCCAATAAAAGATGACAAATCAATGTAGTTTCTGACCCACATGAAGAGGAGAGAAGTGGGTTAAACATTTGTTTGCATAGGTCAACATACTGCTTGTATCTTAATATTATATGGAAAAAGGATTCTATGTCTAAGAAGTTACACCCACACCCCCTTACCTGTACATCAAAGCTCTTAAATTTCCCTAACATGAAATTGTACTGAAAAACATGATGCTGTGGGTGGCGCAAACGGTGAAGACACTGTGCCTGTTAACCAGCAAGCCAGGGTTTGAGACCCCGGGTCGGTCCCACAGGACAGGGTGAGCTCCTGTCCTTAGCCCAGCTCTGCGATGCCAGCTGGATCCAATCATATTGGCTCTGCCTTTCCATTGGACTAATTCAGTGGCGTAGAGAGGGGGGATTTGCTGCTTGGGTAACAGCCTATCCTCCATAACAATCTAACCCAGGCTTTCGTGCTTCGCATGCAGCGTATGCAGCGCTGAGCATGATATCATAGTCTCTCAGGACTGATGGAGGCCTGCTTCTTCTGGAAGTGGCGTCAGGATATATGTATGCCTATATTAGGATTGGGCTGTAAGAGACCAGCCACTGGCTGCTGGTTCAAATTTCACTTCAGCTATGAACTTACTAGATTTGCTGTATGCAGAGGTGTAACTAGTGTAGAGCAGGGGATGCTTTTTGCATGGGCTCTCTGCTCATGGAGAGGCTCCCAAAGCCAAAGGCACATTGCCCCTGCCCATCCTGCAGCACACTTCAAAGGAGGCCAGCCTTTCACTGGCATCCTCTTTAGTTGCAGTTTGAAGGGGAGGGGTTGCTATGCTGGGCTATTGCACTTCCCTCCCCTTCCCTGCAGATTGCAATGAACAGCATCATAGGAGAGAGTCTCATTGTCCCTCCTAAAGGAGCCCAGATCCAGGTAAATCTAGTTACCTTAAACACAACATATCCAGCAGTTCTTTCCTTTTATCACCACATCAGCCCTTCCAGCCCCAGTTTGCATTTGCTCTCTACACAACTCCAGCATCACACTGCCCAGGCTTCCACAGCTCTACCCACAAGTAGTCCCATTATAGTCAATAGTCTTACTCCCAGGTAAAAGTGAATAGGATTGGAGCATCACATTATCCAGCCTTCCACAGCTCTACTCATAAGTAGTCCCATTACAGGAGGATGACCCGATGTCATAACCCAAAAAGAAGACAACCCCCCCCCAAATGTAGAACACCCAATAAAAATATAGGATATGACAAAACAAAAGCTTAAAAATTATATATACTGCTTTCATGTGGTTAGTTTAAACACTATATTACTTATTAAATTTGAAACTATTACATATAATTTATTACATGTACTTTATTAATTAGAAAAAGGTTACATGCTACACAGTCACAAGGAAAAGGAGGACTATGGAGATTTATTCCAGAACAAAGGGCTAAAAAAAAGAGAACACCTCCTGGAAAAGGAGGACATCTGGTCACCTTGATTAGGGGCAATTATGGTTGGGGGGAGCAGATGTCTGTGTAACTTCAGGTCTCCCCTGTCCCCCTTTCCAGGCTGAAATGGTCAGATCCTGTGTTTGTGGATCAGTAACTTCAGGTTAGCTTGAAGATAAGGCCCATTGACCAGAATGGGACTTACTTGTTTGTGGCCCTGAAAGTGTTGACATCTCCAAGGGGTGGAAAAGGAACTACAGATTGTTTGTGCAAACTCACCAAAGTTTACTGAAAAGTTGAAAGACTTGATTTGTAGTTTGATATTATAATAGTTTGATATTATTGACTTGTAACATTAGCTAAAATGTGTGTTTCAGGTGTTTTGATAGGGGCGAAATTTCTGTCCTTGCTACATGTGCCATTTTGCCTAGGTATGCCTCTGGCTGTATGCAATTCATATGTCAGCCACTGCCCCCATCTGTACTTCTGAGAGAATGATATTGTTCTTATTTTTATGATTATCAAAAGAATTATTGAGAAGCATGTTTAATTTTTTAAAAAATAAATAGCTCAACAGAACCGATAGGCTCAGTGAGCTGGATCACTGGGCCCAGGAAACTAAAGGATGGGATATAGTGTGGGGAAGACATTTTATATACAATTCAGTGTGCCAAAATACCTGAAGCGTACAACGATGTTGGCTTTCTGAGAGGATGTGGACTCCAGCCAAGATGAAAAGTTTCTCTCTGTGACTCATCATGATGAGAGCAATTCTCGGTGCTTCTGTGCCAGATGACATCTCATGGCCCGGGAGTGGGTGATTAATGCTTCTTTTTTGGCGGTGTCGGATTTTTGGAGGGCAGTAAATTTTTCCATTGTGCACCAACATTTTCATAGTTTGGATATCATATACATTCAGGGTCTTCTCGTGGCTGAGGCAGACAGGTAAGTGATCTTTCACAGCACATAACAAGAAAAATAAAAACAGTTTGCCGAACTAAACATTCTGCCACAATCTGCCTTTGAAAAGGAACAGAGGTTGTGGCACCCAGATGCCAAGATGGCTTCAAAGAGGTTTGTTTGGACACTTAAGAAAGCAATGTTTGTTTGCATAGCCTCCTGGGATCTAGTTATAGCTTTTCAAGACAGGAAAAAATATATTGTTTTTAACCTTATTTTTGTAAACTCTAGACAAGGAAAAACCCTTTTTTGATCCCCCTCCCCCTTAGCAACTCTCTGTTATTTATTTTCATCCTGAATCTTTGGATGCTGTCAAAAGAAATTAATTAAACAAGAATATATTTGTTTCTTGTTTCAGCCTCTTTCTCGGATTCCTGCTGTTGGGCGTTGCCCCTAATTAATCACATTTTTGTTTGATATCATATTCTTAATGATCTTTGTGTTTTTTCCTTTGTGCTTTGTTTTGCTTAATGCTTTAACAAAACTGATTTAAATGCAAGTATTTATCCCAAAATAATATAGTTATTTGACAAAGAAAACATAAACTAACTTTTCTGCTTTTCCGCAGAATTACTCAATAGCTTCGATGCTTTTTTTTTTCTATGCGTGCTATGTGCATGCATGTTTTCCAGCTGTGCAACACACATCAAAACCAATCTACGATGCTCCAGCTTGGTAAACTATGCTTCTTCTATTTTCAGTTCAAAAAACAATTAATCTTTGTTTTATTTCAGCAAGCTAAAGGAAATTACTATAATATCTTTTCAATTGTACTGAGATTCAGGATAATTGATTTTTTTCCCCACTTGCATTGGAAAGGAAAAATAGAGAAAACTAAAAACAAATTTTTACATTTAATTGTACACATTTTTATTATCAACATGTAGAATGCTTTTGAAAGCTATCAGTATCAGATAAATGCTCTACTAAAATAATACAAGATAGTGTAGTAGCTATGAGTGCAAACCTTAAACTGGAAGGACCATAGTTCAAGTCTAGCAACAGTCCTAACTCAAATTAGGCTGTCCTTTATGATTGCGCAATACAGTTCCACTGTCATGAATAACTACATAGTTATCATTTTGTGAAAACTATGTACGTGACAAAAGGGGTGACAAGAGGCTCCAGAGAGACATCCTCTCATTTCTGAACACCCACCTGTTTTGTATTCCACCCACCCCACCAACTTTTTGAAGTCCTTAGACTTCTCCTTGCTTCTACTGTGTGAAGGGTCCTCCTTGGCAGCCACTGTAGAAGTCTGGCAGTGTGCAGTTATATATGCTTCCATGTTGGGTTTTGTAATGCCATAAATGAGGCATGTCCAACTTCGAACAGGTCATGATCTACTTTTTCCAGTCAAAAGTGCCAGTGATCTACCATCTTGAAAATTTAGTTTCAAATGAAATTTTAACCCAATAAAGTTGGAGAATCCCTCCATTTTTAATGAAACTCTAATTTTAATTGTGAAAATCAGCACAAAACTTATCATTATGCAGAGCCTTATGATGACATTCCAGATTACCCTTTTTGGGCAAGGATACTGTTACAATTAGACAACACTTGTCTTTCACCATGATGAAGAAGTTGTCCATTTCCCATTCATCATGAAAGTGGAAGTTTTTGCTCTTCTTTGGAATACTCATCTTTATTATACTGGGATGGCTGGATGTAAGAATGCCAAATTTGCTAAGTTAGTATTATAAACACTGGCTGAATCTGGTCCAAAACTGTTACTATCCCAAAGTATTAAAGATCAACAGGAACTGAAGACTTCTGGATGATGTGCAATACAAGGACTGGAGATGCCAAAACCACACATGCAGTTTTAAAAGTAAAAATAAGAATACATCATACCAATGACCATACCAATGACAACTAATATGGGGGAGTGTATTCAGGTAAAGCCCAGACAAATGGAAAACAACAAGCACCCCCAATACACCCGCAGGCAAGATTCCCGCAGACAGGGGAAAAAGACAGGCAAAGGATCAGCAGCGGTGGCAAGCCCTTAACAGATGACCTGCCAGCATGAGCTCTCTTCTAGAGATGGGCAAGCTGCTGGAGAGATGGGGCCAAGCGATCTACCTCTGACCCCTCCGTGATCTACTGGTAGATCATGATCTACCTGTTGGACATGCCTGCCATAAAGCATGCTCTGACATTAGAATATTACTTCCAGAGACAGAAGCAACCAATGAATAAGATTGGGCCGACAGCCAATTTCTGGGGGGAAGGGGCAAAATGCTTAGTGCAGGGGAATAAGCACAGTGTATGCATATATGGGTGATGGAGACATAAAAGGAAATTAAAATATTCCTGTTTTGGTTTACAAAACTATCAGCTACTCTGGACCACAGCAAACTTCCATAATTATTCTGCTTTTCTTTACCATATGGAGCCAATTTTTTTAAACATATGACATTAGTCAGGACAAACAGAAGGACGGACGGACACACACAAATGCACGTCATAAATCTTGGAAATTACTGTGAAAATGAAAATTTTTGTACCTTTGGATTAGAAAGCAGAAATTGTTAAACCTTTCAAAATACAGATTAATCAATTATGTATGCCAGCTAGGGCTCTAGAATTAGCAGTGAAAAGCAGAAGCAAATTTCATAAGTACAAGATATACCTCTGGGATCTTTCTGACTCAAATCCATCAGAAGGATGTAGTCTGCCTTCTTGTATGTCCATAAATCCCATGAATGTCAAAAGGACATTGTTAAATTACAGCTGATCCAAAACTTGAGCTTAGTAAAACATTAAAAAGGGTTTTGCTTCTTTAAAAAAAAATCCTAAATGTAACAGCAGTTTCCTTTAATCATTTTGTGATTTTAAATTCCAGCGAATATTCCAAAGGCCCTCTGTGTGGCTGAAAGCCCAACAGTAATGTGCTGCTTGATAAAAGCATGAAAAAATCCGTTAATGTCTGTGGTATTAGCCTGTAGCAACCTAGATCCACAAAGGCGCAAACTGTGATCTTGTAGCAGTCACAGCCCCAGCCATCAAATCCTTTGGTGAAGCACTTTGCTGGGCTTAATTTATGAGGATGAAGCCCTTTAACTCCTGGTCGTCTGCTCTCCCCCCTTTAAAAAGTCAGTCATAGCAAATAAAACATGGTAAATTCAGACAATGTTCACATTAATGGAAGTCGGCACTACAAAATACTGTATATTCTTTATAGGCTGAAAGAGGGCATTATTATTTTGGCATTATTTGCACAGTGCTTATGGAAGAGTAATTCACATTATTGTTTTGTCCTCCAAGAAGATGATGTTAATGAACTCATGTGGTCATATCCCATAGTTCTTAAAGATTGCTTCCACAGACCAAATGTGACAAGCACTTATACTACCTTAAGTATAAGTATGGAAACAGAAGGCTCTGCTCCTTTAACACTGAGGCATTAGAAGCATCCAAACAGCAAAGGATTAATCTATATTCCTGACTTCTCTCTGAAGTCCAGGGCACACATTTCAACTGCCACATGGAAGCCATAAATTGTTCCACATGGTGGTGATGTTACATTTGTGTGCTACCATTTGTATGGGAAAAGCTGAAAAGGACAGAAACCAACAGGTGCAGGAAACATTTTATTGCCAGACTCCCAACTTGTTTCAAAAGTGATGGTGACAGTTCTTCAGGGAAAACATTTAAAATGTGAAAGCAACCTCATATGATTTTCATACACTCTTCTCAGAATGCCACTAGTACAGATAGATTTATTATGAAATGATAGAGCAGGTGCAAATAGTATTCTGTTTTGAATTGCTTCAGCAACTATTTCCATTTTGGAATTGAATAGCATTAAAAACTTCAATGATGTTTATTAAACTGAAGCAACTACAGGTCCAACCATGTTATACACAAATTTTTTTTATTCATGGATTTGAATCAACACAAGTGGCCAAATAAGCACAAATAAACTGCAAATCACAGTTTTAAAACTGCTTTTCTACTGTTGAAAATAGGTAGTCATGCAGCCAATCATTCCATTTTTCAGTTCCACAATAAAAGCCCTTCAAAAATTGAGGAACTACCTTACTCTATTAGGCATACAAGAGGAGCAAGAAACCTGAATTTAGTTTTAAAACCTATTTTTCCATTGTTTTCTTTATACACTGATTTTTTTTTATCCATGGGAGGTTTCCAGAATGGAACCCTAATGGATAACAAGGGATACCTTTATTTATATGACTCAGGTTGCATGGCCCTGACAACATATTGTTAAAGTTTATAGCATCCAACATCAGTAGACTTATTTCAGAAAAACAACTGCAATTCAGAATTCAAAAAAGTAATTCAGAATTCTGTATGTAAATAAAGGATGTACAAAAGATTGATATAGGGTTGCCATATGTGGCACAAGTGGTTAAGACACTGCCTGTTAACCAGCAGGCCAGGGTTTGAGACCCGAGACCCCACAAGACAAGGATTTCCTGCTACAGGCAGGGTGTTGGACTAGACTAGATGATCTTAATGCCAATAAAGGTATTCGTGATTGTAATCGACTAGATGATCCACTGGCTCCCTTCCAACCCTATGATTCTAGTGTTCTTCTAGCTAAAACAATTTTTTCTGAAAAATGAGCTAAGGTTATACATAGATAACACTGTCTCATAACAGAGGAAGCTCCTTTAGAAAGAACCAGATCTTAGGGTGCAATCCAGAGTAACTACGGGGAGTCCTTGCTCCAGTGTAAGAACAATTTACTCAGGATTGCAATATTAATTTCCTATAGGTTTTCACTAGGTGGTACAGTAACTACAGGTGCATGTAACGTCTCTTACATGCTCCCATAGTTACTCTGGATTGTAGCGTTTGCCCCAGAACAACTTTTAAATGACATAACAGGCATAGCACTTGGATTCTCCCCTAAAGTCATGAGATCTGTTTCTAAGAGTGAGTTCTTGTAGGAATGTCTTATGGTACAATCCTAACCAATTTAGGCTAGCCTAATTAACCTGGCATGTCTTCCTAAGACGGTGTGGGGATGTTGGCATTCGCTTGTGCACTGGCCTAACCTTCTCAGGAGTGGGGCAGAAGTGACTTATGGCATTTTTGTGACACCCAAATGTCAGCACTGGACTTATGCCAGGGCTTATGCCAGCCTGAGTGGAAGTTAGGATTGCAGCCTTAGGGCCCAATCCTATGGGGATATGCCAGTTCTCTATGCAAACCTCCAATTTAAATTATAGTTCTGATGTTGTCACAGTTCCAAGGAATATCCAACATCCAATTCAGATAATAAGCAACAAAGTTACACTGTATAGTACCTGCAGGCAAATTTGTTAACTGACTTGTTTATATCAGTAGTCCTCAAAGAACCAAACACTATCCAGTATTATTGTTTTGTACCAAGAAACCAAGCATCAGTCAAATTCTCTCCCATCCATTAAACGGCTGGAAGTTTGAACTTTTAAAAGATAGAACAAGATAAAAAGACTTTCCTCTTCACAGTGGTATTTCTTTAAGATGACAAAATATGCATTAAATTAAGATTTTGTAGGACAGTCATGCATATCATGGCCTGTAATATAATTATTAAAAACACATTTGAAGTTGAACAATGTAATAGATATGTACATATGACACAGTTGTTAAACTTCATAGAAACAGCCCCAATCAGCCAACAATTAGAAACATCTTCCAATTCACAGGCCAATATATACCGTACATCCTCGTTTTACAGAATAAATCACTTCCAGGCATCAAATAAAATCAAAGTTAACAAAACTGCAGCAGGATTTTGACCAGAAAAATGACACAGTCAATGGCATTTGGAAGTAATATAAGGAAGAAGGGGAACTATTTTGGGTGCTTCTTCAGCCTGCCATACAGTTTTAATCATCCTTCTGAAGATCTACACAAGTGCAAATGAACTTTTCAGAATAGCTCATCCCATATGAAGAGTTGTGTTTCTGTTGTGATTTCATGAGAGCTCTAATGACTATTTTTTAAGGAACACATTTCTAGTGCTAATACATAATTTCATTATTTTAAAGAACAAATTTCTAATGCTAGTAAATCATAGGTATGGCTATGGTGGAAAAACGTATGTGATGATTGCTAAAATCTCAAAAATCAAAAATTGATTGCAATAGGTAGAGATGGAGATTCAAAGGCCTTGTCTCTTTTTTAACTAGCAAAACAAAAATTACATAAAGTGGACAGTCGAAGTGGCCTTTACCCAAAATTTTATCAGTAGTGGTCCAGAGCAGAGAATAAAGATGTCCTCTGTATTGCAACCCACCTAACAGACACAGGGAAAAAGTGACTAGTTGGGCTTTGGTATCTGTAGGTGACCTCCCAGAACCTCCATGGATATTGGATGTTGAAACCCATGGAAAATGGAATCCACTGGTTTGAATAATCAAAGACCTCCAAAGGTGACCCTGCCTGTATTCCGGCTGCACCTGAAGCACAGGGTTTAGCGAAAAACTTGATGTGTGCTTTAAAAGGTTACCCATAACCTCTTTGCACTTCAGAAGGCATATCGAGAACTCAGTTTTGATAAGGCAGCACCATTCTTGGATTGGCTCCAAGTCCTCTATTGCACAAGCTTTAAACATTGGTGGTGACCCTCAGAATGAGGCTTTGTGTCTCCATTGGGATTGTGACCTACAGTCTGAAGAACAATGGCCTAGAAAACTTTCTTCACATCTCCCAACCCAGCAATAAACTTTGTAAATATTGTAAATATTTACAAAATATTGTAAACATTTACAAAATATTGTAAATATTTTAAGTATGAGTACACACACTTCTCAAATTGTTATTTTGAATAGAGTCTGTTTGTGAATTTTCCCGTTAAGGTACAAGAACAGGCCATGTAACCTTTAAATAACAAAATGCATACTCAATAGGGAATTGCACTGCTACACTGCAATTATTTTGTCCATTTATACATTCCACTGTAAAAACCAGGAGATCTGATACACTCTTTGAAAGGCTCTGTGTCTATAAACCAGTGCTTGAATTACAAATGCCTTCAGAACTGCACTTATTTTCTTTTGTGGTCTACCTTCTGAGAGTAATAAACAAAGTTATCCAAATGTAATTTTATATGAACAACTAGTCTAAGTTCAATACAGTTTTTTTGAAAATACAGCTGTTTCCAGCTAGGAGTTAACTAGAACACAATGGACTGGGATTAAGAAACTGGTGAAAAAAAATTGCAGTCACCCAGTTACAGTTACTGGTTAATTAATTTTGGCTGGCTGAACACTGATGAACCCGTGTCAGCTTAGTATTGCAAGCCTAGGCAGCACAGCAGGTGTGTGCGGGGGGCATGTTGGCCATGGCCAAGAACAGCATTGTTAGGCCATATCCAGACCCTGTTTCCATTGCAGACATGCTCCTTCCCAGCCTTCTGACTTAAGCCTCCTCAGGAGAAGGCACAAATCTGAGTAGACTCATTGAGGCCCATGATAAACCAGAGTACAAATGGAAGCAAAAGAAAAAGTTCTAGGCCAGCCTAAGCACCACTCCTACCTCTCAAACTCAGAATACAGCCTGAGTGGCCTCCTTCCCCTTTGAATTTGGCCTAAGTATCAGCTCAGGATACGACCTATGTAGGTCAACATAGCTGGGTCATTCTCTCTGGCCAAGTCAGGATTGCACCCTTATTTATTTGTTAGGTTTTGTTTTTGAGGGGGCCACAAAATATTCTTTGACCCCAAATAACAGATAGATGACTTCGCTATGTCACAGGTGAGTGGAAGCTGTGAGTGGAAGCTGCTGGAGAAGGCAGGTTCTCCTTCCTGATTTTCATTTTTCAGAAAGCCCTGAAAGTTGTGACATCACTTTCAGTTGTTATACCACTGTGTCACGGGTCCTCCTGTTTCCTCCACCTGTACCCCTACCTTCTGGGGTTTGATCTTCCAAGACCACTGAGATCTGGGTCTCATCATCGTCTCCCCCCCGAGCATACATGTCACACGCAGACGCCAGCAGGTAAGTTTCCAATAAATTTATTTAGTTCTTACTGTTGAGCCAAACAACCATTAACTCTTTCTCTCTTTCTTGCAGGTTACAACATTGACAACAACCCTCTCAACAGAACCCCACCACCGGCAACAGGTAAATGTCTTTCTGTTTAACCCTTTAGTCTCTGTTACAAGGCTAAAGTTCTCATCTCACTTCTGTTTCCTTTTGCAGGTACATCCCGCTTCTTCCACGTCTCCCTCTCCTTCCTCCTTGACAGGCTTCTGCAACTCTGGATTGGAAAGGGGTCCAGGATATCTATGCTTGATCCCAAGCTGACGTTCTTGTTCTTCCAGGGATAGGGTCTCCAAGGACAGATTCTTTGGGTTCTCTCGCCATGCCTTATAGGTGCTCCGTTCTTTCCAGGGCAAGTCCTCCCACCAAAGAAGCTCCCGTTCCTCCCCTTCCCGCTCCCTTATATCCTCTACCCCTCCCCCATCTCTTCCCACCAGATTCCTGTCAACGAGGGAACACCCCCTCGAGCGTACCACTTGGTGGATGGTCCTACTGTGATCCCTCTCTGTTTCGGTCCTCCCCTCCCTCCTGTCTTCCATAACTCCACCATGTCCTTCATGGACCACACTTCCACTGCGTCTGGAAAGTCTTTGATATCAAGGGGGGATAATCTGGTCTTCTCCACACACGGAGGCTCTCCCCCATGTATACCCCCATTGGCTCCATGTTAAAGTGCTGATGAGCGTCCCAATCCACATCACACACTGCCAGGGCAACATTTTGAGCATGAGTCCTTCTCAAAGAATTGACAATCCCAACTTGTCAATTGTTTCATCTCCAAGAAAGCCCCTCTGATACAATCCAGGCTGGGGGGAGAAACACATGAGGTTGTGGATACAGCTGAGACTGCATCTGAACAATCAGAAC
Organism: Cryptoblepharus egeriae; assembly: GCA_030015325.1. Lineage (NCBI taxonomy): Eukaryota > Metazoa > Chordata > Lepidosauria > Squamata > Scincidae > Cryptoblepharus > Cryptoblepharus egeriae. Next base: position 52,313,564 of record JAREYC010000004.1, read on the forward strand.
ATCTGAACACTTTTACCTTTTTAACACACACTTGTGGAAAACTCTGTATTTCGTACACAGTGAAAGCTGGTCTGCCTTTTCCAATTTGGGCAGAAAGCTAGAGACATATGGGAGACAAATAATAAATAAGCAAAGCGCTTTACATATTCATAGATATAAGTCAGACTGCAATTGTATTTTCCAGAAACCCTGCTTACAGCGAGATTGGCTCCATACAGCTTAAATCTGTAGGCTCAGAGGAGAAAGAAAGAGTGGAATGTTTTCATTCACACATAATTGAGAGGCCTACGTCTTTTTAAGGAACTAAGTTTCTATCTGCCTTGGGAAGCATTTAGATTTCTCACAAAATGAATTAAGTATGACTTAGTACTGAGGTAGTAAACCTGGATTTAAGCTGGTAGCACTTTGGAGTTTGAGGGTGATTTAACATATATGATAGAATAACCCACTATACAAAAATTCCCTTCAGAGAAAATTAGCATATCTGGGAAAAGAGTTTTTAGCATAGCCTTGACATCTAGTTTTCAGTGTGGAAGAAATTGCTAAATTGGGGGGGGGGAAGAGAGAAATCAACCATTTGATCACGCATCTGCAGTCTGAAGTGATACCGCTTGATTAAAGACTCATGCTGCAATCCTGACCTCTAGTTAGGCCAGCATAAGCCCCTGTGCTGACCTGGGGTTGTCACAAAAGTGCTGTAAGACACTTCTCCCACTTCTCTTCACAGGTTAGGTCAGTGCACAGGTATTCACCGACCTCCCCATACCACCATATGTTATACCAGGTGAGTTTGCCTGGCCTAAATTGGTAAGGATTGCATCATTCCTGCCTCATGCCTGTCTTAATCCATATTAGGATGGGATGGGGTCCCGAAAGGAGAGGAGAGAAATACATCTGTTTGTACTGCTGATTGTTCCTGCAGCAACAAATAAAGAAAGTAGAGAAGAATGGATGCTGGGCAATTATGGGGTATTACAAGAGGGATATTTGTTCTCCCAGAGACATTACTGAGGATGCCACAGGGTCCAAACAGGCCTTAGAATTTTGTTCATAGCAAATTAACATCTGTGTGTGGAGGGCGGAGGGAGGATTGATCTTATCCAACCTTTGTGGGTGTGTGGTGGTGGGGTTACCCATCATTAAAGGAAAGCAAACCTCAGAATTATAAAATCATATTTTTAGTACTTATGAGAGACAATACATACTGACGACTAGCCTAACATTTAATTCATTTTCCAAGATAACCTTTCAAATGAAGAAAATAAACTCTCCAAGGTACGATTCTATTTTAGCCTTGCTAAAAATAACTGACAATGAAACCTATGCATGTCCATTTAGAAATAAGCCCCATTTAGTTTCCTCCCAGGTAAGTGTAGGATTGCAGACTGATTAAATCTTAAAATTCTTCTAGTATTCTTCAGCTCTTGCTTATTGTTGTAAACCTACACATACCCTCATTCTTTTGCTTTAAATACCAATGCCCTGGAGGGTCTCTCGTGTCTTAGGAACCGCCACCACTCCTCCCCCTCCTTTGCATCCTATTCCATTAATGAAACAGCTAGGATCCAGAGCCAAAGCAACTTGTGTTATGCAGAACCAGATTCCATTTCCTAATGAGTTCCTCTAAATCTGCCATCAGATGATTTTTATTGACTCTGATATCATAATTAAGCAACCATTCACTTTCTGGTTTGAACTCTCTATATTTCTCAACCTATGGCTTGCTGATGACATTTAATAATCAGTCATGGGCACTGCCTGACTAGGCATTATTGTTTCCAAGAAATCACCCCAATGTGTGAAAAGTCCAGACAACAACACCCTTGAAATTTCCCAGTGTCCCTTGACACTTCAGTTAAAAGCAGGCCTCCGTCAGTCTTGAAAGACTATGGTATCGTGCTCGGCGCTGCATACGCTGCATGCGAAGCACGAAAGCCTAGGTTGGATTGTTATGGAGGATAGGCTGTTACCCAAGCAGCAAATCCCCCCTCTCCACGCCACTGAATTAGTCCAATGGAAAGGCAGAGCCAATACAATTGGATCCAGCTGGCGTCGCAGAGCTGGACTAAGGATAACAAGTTTATTTACAAATCATGAAGGCTCATATTTACAGCATCTGGTGAAGACCAGAGTTTTTTAAGACTTGAATCTGTCCAAAGGCTCTGTGCTGCCTTTGCTTGCATGTGGGTTTGCAGACTGATGGAGAGCCACATTCTCACATCAGGAGAGAGGAAGAGGAAAAGGGTCCTGTGCCAGTGGTGGGCTTCAGGGGGTTCTCACAGGTTCTATAGAACTCTTTGCTAATTAGTGCCTGGTTCTTTGAACTGTATACTAATAGGACATAGAACCTGTTGTTAATTTAGATTATTAGGACACAGAACCTGTTGTTAATTTATTTGAATCCCACCACTGGTCCAAGTCACACCTCCTGCAAAGGTCACTGAGAGGGGAGAGGTAGAGAGGTCGGTCAGGCAGAGTTCACTGCCCCCTTCTGATACATGCAGGCTGGTGTTGTCTTTTTTCTTCCCAACAAGTGTTTGCAGGGTTCAGATTTCCAGTTTTAACACACTTGCAACTTTCAATATTTCCAAGCCATGTGGAATCCTGCAATCACTCTGCAGGGTTCCCCCAGGAAACTCGAAACCCTGTCAGCACCTCTGTTAAGCTTTAAAGTAGCACCGCTTCGCCTGCAGGAATGTGATCATGGGGATTGCTTTGATTCTTTCTCTCTTCCCCTTCACTCCACGGAGGGAGAACCTTTACCCAAACTAGGGGGTTCATGACCCAGTTTGAGTAGCACTACAATAATATATTCAGATATTTGTTGAATTCTATGCTACATATCCCACAATTTCTCTATCTCAAATGCTAATACCTCCAATTAATGTGTAGCTATGTGTTTTACTAATTTGTTCATAATTTAACAGACCTGTGGATATCACTGGGGACAGAAAGTACAGACCTTTGATATTTAAGAAGTGGATTAAATTAATTGTTTGGGAAACACAACTGAACAAACGGCATTTCTTTTGGTGTACAAGCATTGCAATTACAGTTTTTCTGTTTCTATTTACCCTTTAGCATTTATAGTATTCCCATATTGCTAAGGAGAGTGAGTGTGCATACTCACACTCACATATACATATAAAATGTATCACATACAACCTATAAAATGTATATAATCCTCGAAGCAATGGGCTAGTACTGTTGCCAATAATTTCCTCCCCATTAAAAACTCACCCAAAATAGCACCTTTTTGAAGACCATTTGGAATCATTATGGCTGCCCCAGTTGAATCCTTTCTTTTGTTCCATTCCACTGACAGAAAGGAAGAGAATTTGATTCTATGAATGTCATTCTCAAAGACTGCAATCCTATTCATGCATTCCTGGGAGTAAGCCCCATTTACAATAAATGGGTCTTACTTTTGAGTGTACATGCATAGGAATGTGCTCAAATTGAAGATTACAAAGCAATAAATTAGATAGACTGAGGGCACAGTCCTAACCATGTCTACTCAAAAGTAAACCCCACTGTGTTCAATGGGTCCCACTCCCAAGAAAGTGTCTTTAGGAGTGCAGCCAATATGACTATATTTATGACCACTTTCACTTCATTGGCATTCACTGTCATGCCGTGTAAACAGGATGCCATGATAATTAAATATAAGTTGAGCCAAAATAATTGGAATAAAAACTGATCTAATCATTCAGTTTAATGAGAAACAAATTTTAAAAGAATTACACTGAGAAAAGAAAAATAAGAGTGAACAAAGAAATCCATTGTGAAGTTCCATTCCATAGATTATTACTTTTTGAGAGTAATTATGGCTGCAATCCTAAAGACACTTTCCTGGGAGTAAGTTCCATTGAACACAATGGGACTTACTTTTGAGTAGACATGGTCAGGATTGTGCTCTAAGACTGTGAATAAGTGAACTGGCCTTTCTGCACATGCTACAGTCCCAATTGATTCTACTATTTTAAACAAGAAAAAAGAGGGATGCAGAAATTACATGTTAAATAATGTGCATGTTTTGAACCCTGAGGGACCCGAAAATGAACTAAACCAAGAGCAAACTGAAACTACTAATCAGAAATCTTCACCATTTAAATTTCAGTTCACCATTTAAAAAGATAAAGCTCCTAATCATAAGGAATAAATGCAAGTAACTGCTGCAGTGATCAACAGTGACTGGATCATGTGCAATGTTGTCATGTTTTTATTTGTACAAATTATTCAGTATAACATTAATTCTGTTTATCATAGTATACTAGCTAAAAGACAGTCCAGAATTTCATAAATGGAAGACCGAGAGAAGCTTAAAGTATGTGAACCACATTTATTGAGATCTTAGAGTGGATGAGTCTGCTTAATGTTTTCAAAGTTGTTCATCATAAGCCTATTTCAAATTATGAGACTTTGTTCATTAAACTTCCAGTCAAGGATGCAGCTACCTGCGCTCCGGACTGATTGTGTTTCCATTGGTTTGTGAACAGAAAAATATCCTAGTAAAAACAGATGTTCTATTACTTAGAAATGTCCCTCTTTAAAAATGCAGATTACAAGAGGAGTTATCCATTTACAGAAGTAAACTTCAAATGACGGGCTGCATTCCTACTAATCTATATCAGAAGGAGATCATTTTATTTAAAAATTATTTAAATTATGTTTATTTTAAATCTTTACTGGATTTGTTAGTTTAACAATCTCTGCAACATTCCACATCTCCTTTAGATTGAGATATTTAAATTAACAGACGTTAAGATATTGCAAATGTGGAAATAACAGATCAGATTTTATCCATTACTGATAGTTTTGGGGCAAGATTAAAATAACATGGAGCTCAGTTATAAGAAACCCCTTCTGCATCATAATCTCTAAATCTTGCAGGGATCTTAAAAAAACCAGGTAACTGAAAAGTTTCAGACCGTGTGTAGTGCTAGCTAGAATGGAAACAATTGCAAGATGGAGACAGCAAAAACCTCTCATGAGCAGGTCAATGAATTTTGTGAGGTACCTTACAAAGCATCTATGGATTTGTTGTGCACACAGATGAATAATTAAAAGGTTGAGGGATGAAAGCTACCACCGGCCTGCTGCATATTAAGAACCAACCACTATGTGGAGCTGATTAAAATTCTACTTAAATTGTTGGCACTGGTAAGAACAAACTGATCTGCATCATACATGGTCATTTGTGCTTTTTTTCCGGCCTGATTCCTAATTAAATCTGGCTGCAGAGATCGGAATGAGGGGAGGTGCTTCAGGCATATCATCACTCCAATATATTCAAGCCATACATCAAAGGGATTCTGAACTATTAGCCTTGAAGAATAGATCTCAGCCATGATGATTAACATGCTGGCTTCCTTGCCCTGGGTTCTCGTCTGATGCTGTCAAGCTGTTAACCCTTTACATTTGGCTCCACCCCTAGAGCTTCTAACCCTGATGTCAGGCTCAGACTCCAGCCCAGCAACCAGGATTGGAATACTGGAACTCCTTCTTTCCCACGAAAAGTTCACAGGTTCACACAAGTTCACCTTTCACAGGAAATGCTCTCCTTTTCAAAGTCTCCAGTTCCAATTCTGCTTTCCTGACCATATCCAGAGTCTACTGATATGATGCTTCTATAGATCACTTGAGATTGTGTGAGGTTCTGTACATCAGCAGGACACCTGGTGGAGTCAATACTACTATGTATCCTGTTGGCAGGTATCTTTGTGACAACATCACAGTGGGAATTGCATTTGCTTACATTCATGTCTTGTTACACTTCCACTGCCTTTCCCTTTATTATCTCCCCAGTATTTAGTACTTGTAAGCAGCACAGGGCAGGGACCTTTGGTAACTATATGGGAAGTACCAAGAATATGAATGATACTATAGACCAGAGGCCTTTAAAACCTGGCCTGGGGGCCAGATGTGCCCTCAGTAAGCATCGATGACCCCTCTATCCAGCACCTCCATCCAGCCCGTGGGCAAGCCATGTAATCCACTCCAGTACATTCTTATATGTAAATTTATGTAAATTTATTCAAAGTTGAAATGTAAATGTAAATTAGTTTTCAATGACTGCTTTGACCATGTCAGAGAGATGATGTGGCACTCCTGTCAAAAGTTTATAGACCCCTGCTATAGATGGAGCTGTGTTCCAGGCCAGCCATAGGAGCTATGGGGCCCAAATGGGAGCAGCCAGGTGGATCCTATTTATATGAATGAACCTCAAGGGAAATATCTTCATGTGAATTTTTCCTTTAACTGCAAATTGTCTAACGGGTAAAATTAAGTTCAAGGGAAAGGTATAGCAGTCCTATTGTCATTTTATTTACAAAAAGATTTGAATGAGCAAGGAAATAACCTTACACATGAAAGTTCTAAGAAATGCTATCATGCTAAACATCTTGAAAACATCAAATTAAAAGGATCTGCCTCATGTATATTCCAGCCAGAACCTATTCACCTTGGGGAGGGGGGTAGTATATAGATGAATTCCAGCATGAAAACTTTCCTGAAATGTTCATTCATTCCTGTTTCAGCTGCATAGAGTATCCATTATCACTCCAGTTCAAATTAATTTCTAAGTGCTGCTTCTAGCTCAGTTTCCTATATAGTTTCATTAACACGTTTTTTAAGAAGTACTTTCTGTCTCCAGAATTAATGCATCTTATCTCACCATATTAATAGCCCAATTCCATTTTGGGCTTGTGCAACTGGTGTAAGGCTGCCAGCAGTGTCTGTTGCATTCCAGCAGGAGACCAGGGTAGTCAAGAAAGGTAAATAAATAACAATAATTACTGACATTGTTGACTGCTGCTTGGTCTACTCTTCAAAGCAAGCCAGCATAGAAATAGAACTTTAAAAACAATCTAAGATGATCACAAAAAAAAATTCATGAAGAAAATTTAAGTGGAGCCTCAATTTACAGTGGTAATCTGTTACAGAGAAACCACTATACAGTAAAACCTTGGATTGAGAGTAACTTAGATTGAGAATGTTTTGCAAGACAAGAAAACATTTCTAATAAATTTTGACTTGATATATGAGGTCTTGATAAACAAGCAAAAATAGTGCCTGTTTGGGTGCTCCACCAATGCCTGCTTAACCTCTTAAGAGACCACTCTATGCATGCCTACTCTGAAGTAACCCTATTACACTCCTATGTAAAGGGTGCAATGGAAAGGAACATGAGACCCCTTGCCATGCAGGTCTACTCTAAAGTAAGCCCTAGTATAAAAAAGTGAGGTTCATTCCTGTGTAAGAGAGGCAGATTATAGCCTGATAGACCTGAGAGACTATGGGCAAAATCCAGAGTAACTACTGGGAGTCCTTGCTCCGGTATAAGAACAACTTACTCTGGATTCCAATATGAATTTCTCATAGGTTTTCACTAGGTGGTGGTAACTACGGGTGCATGTAAAGTCTCTTACGTGCACCCGTAGTTACTCTGGATTTGGGGGTAAGTACAGGTTGATTTGTTTTATTTTTCTTTATATTTTTCAATATAAGTTACAAGGCTGTATCTTTCCCTCAGCATACATTGCCAGGATGTTAAAACACTGGTACTGGCTACCTAGAAGGCTTGAATTTGTATTAGCCTTCCATCAGCTACATTTTCCCTACATATAGATAGCTGTGATATCACAAATGCTCCTATTGGCTGAGATGCTACCATTCACTTGCATTTGCATTGCTAGTGGCTTATTTATCATCCACAAAGTCTTGTAGATGACAACCATTAGTCCATTGCAAAGACAATAATGTATTGTATAGTAAATCTTGTTTTACTATGAAGAGTCCACTGTCGAGCAATTTCATTGTGAACCCATTGTAAAATGTGGCTCCACTCTAGCATTTTCAACTTCTCTTGTAGAGAAGCCTGGGTTTCTTTGGAGGCTCATCAGAAGTCCCTCAATGAGAAGACTATTGCAGTTCTTCAGAAAGATTGTCTAACTCTGTCAAACTTTTCTTGCCATGTGCGACTGCAGGAGAATGCAGGTCACACTCCCGGTTTTCATGATATTTCAGCATACTGTAGATTTACATAAGGTAACTGTCTGAAGCCAAAAGCCTGCCCAGTGCCCTCCATTTGAAGAGAACGTGTTTCTGAGCATCCTGTGGCAGTGTGAGCAAGGGTCCTTCCACAGACTAATAAATGTGGAAGGTTATCTCTGAAGCAGTGGCAAAGCAAGCAAGGGGCAGGCCTCCCCAATGCTATGCCATGGAAGCCCACCTCCCCAAGATGGTGATAGTGGCAGTTGACAAAGTGAGTCGCAAGCAAGTTTATGACTTGTTTGGGATTCTCCAGGACCAGCGCATGGGACTTGCACTAGTCCAGGGTGTACCCACTGATTGTGCCCACTGCCCACAGTTGCTTGCTCCAGAATGCCAGCTCCCTTTGAGTTTTAAAAAAAGCCATATGATTTTGCTGGATGAATACTGTTAGAAACCTTCGCTAGATATTTTCTCTGCAGAGCCAGGAGAATCATAGAATCATAGTATCCCAGAGTTGGAAGGGACCTAGTAGGTCATCTAGTCCAATCCTCTGTCTGTAGCAGGAAATCCTCTTCGAGCATCTCCGACAGGTGCTCGTCAAGCCTCTGCTTGAAGATCCCCAGTGAGGGAGAGTCCACTACCTCCCTTGGCAATCTGTTCCACTGCCAAACCGCCCTCACCATCAGGAATTTTTCCCTGATGTAGAGGCTGTGGAATTGGATTTAGATCTGGCAGATTGAGGCTCAAATACCCATCCAGCCATGAGTCTTTCTGGGTTACCTTCTGCCAGTCACTACCTCTCACTCTAACCCTCCTCATAGCGCTGTTGTGAGAATAAAAGGAATAGAACTATGCTTACTGCTATGAGCAATTTGGAAGAGGGTGATATAAAAGTGTGAAAATACATATTCTTGTGTCTATTTTTTTGATGAATTTTAACACTTTTTTATTTAAAAAAGATGTTTTATTTACCCACCCAGCCTCCAGCAGAGGCTCTTATGTTCTTATTGTATTTCAGCATACTGTAGAATCTCGTGGGGTTTGCTCATCAATGGTAGGGGATAAATTAAATCAATAAAGAAAGCACTGCAAAGTGCTTTCTGATGTTTTTGTGACACCACAAAGGCCTGGAGGAATCTGCTCTCATCATCATCATCTTTATTTACAGTCACAGACCCAATAAAAGGAATGTGATCTACATCATCATGCCACTTGAATACCTTTGGTGCCTATGATGAGGCAGTCCATCTGCTTCTTGACTGTTCCACCTCTTACTACAAGTGGTGAAACACACGGCTACCTTAGAACCTTTGTTATGGTAGCAACATGTTTTCTTTATGTCGCAGACATGTTTATGTAACATTTAGCTGTCTGGGGTCTTTTCAGAGAGAAAGTCTAGATATATAAATAAATAAATACACACACACACATATACACACATACATACAGTAACACATTTCTCATTTCTAGAGAAAAAAGAACCCAATATACACAGACAAGTTACGCAGACAATGGGTTTGGGTCTTGTGGTTTCCACTGAGTTTTATGGAACCAAATATTGCTCTGTACCTTAGGAAAGGTATGGAAAGGATTGGGTTTGCTAACTATAATCATAATGAGAAAGCATGTCCATTACCAGCTGCAACCTCTTTATACAGTATTTACTCTTCTACTGGAAAAAGAACAGGATTGTAAAAAACAATCTCTATACATAGTAGGTTTTACTCTTGTAGGTAGAAAACAAAGACTCTGCTATCCAATAATGTAGATTCTGAAAGTTTTACCGAAACATAAAATCTTCTTCACTAGGTACTCATGGTGCAAACTTCCTTCTCAATGGCTTGTTTAGATTGTTGTCTGATTCATATGGAAAGAACAATTTTCTAAAAATCTATCTGTTCCTTTTGCCCTATCACTTCCAGCTGAATATTCCCACCCAAGTCCTGTTTTGAATTATGGTTTAATAAATACACTTCAAATTGAAAGCATCTTTCCCTTTGTCTCCCCAAGCAGCAGTTTCCCACACCCATCACTCGTTTCAGATGTGGTTAATATATAATTTATGTTTGAAATAAAGATCATATCCATCTCCTACTTGACTCCTTCCAGTTTCATATTTCCCCTGTCACCCCAGACAAAGTCATGGTTAACGCATTGTTTAAAAAGTTTAGAATCTGTCATAGCCCTCATATCCACGAATCCCATATCTGCAGATTCAGTTATCCATGGTTTGGGTCCATCCCCCTCAGAATCCTGAGTATGTATCCCCTCTAGAGGTGAGAGGAATTCTGCTCCCCTTGCCTTTGGTGGGGTTACTGAGCTCAAAACAAGCCATGGACATCTGTGGACATCCACAGCCTTTGCAGGACTCAGACTGAGTTTTATAGCTCAAATCAAGTGACTTCCAGTTTTACTGGGAAACCAGAAACAACATTTTAAATGCTTTATAAGGCATCAGGAGGCAAGAATAAACCCAGTTGTTCTCTGCTACCTTTGTCTCCAAGGACCCCACTTGGAGAATGGTGATGGGTTCACCAGTGATGGGATTCAAAGAAATTAACAACCGGTTCTATGCCCATCTGGCAGCCACTTTTAAATGGCTATTTTTAAACTTTGTATATCCTGTCTCTCATTAACAACCGGTTCTATAGAGTAGGTGCAAACCTGCTGGAGCCCACTACTGGGGTTCACCCATATTCATAGTTTTAATTGATTCTGGAATATAACCCCCCATGGATAAACCAGCTTGTCTATACAGTGGTGCCTCATGTAACAAATTTAATTCGTTCCGCAGCCATGTTTGTTACGTGAAACATTCTTTATGTGAAGTGGATTTTCCCATAGGAAATAATAGAAACTCAGACAATTGGTTCCACACCCCAAAAATATTCATATAAAAATATTAACTGTATGTAAAAATGATGACAAAATTCAAAACATGCATTCAGTGTTCATGATCCTATGAAGTCTACTTAGGCTGCAATCCTAAAGACACTTTCATGGAAGTAAGTCCCATTTAACATAATGGGGCTTACTCCTATGTAGAGATGGTTAGGAGGCTGCAATCAAAGTCACTTTCTTCTGTAATCAAAGATACTTTCAAAATGTCTTCCCACATTCTCCTTCTCTTCATCCTGAGCCTCTCTCTCCTCTGCTCCCTTCTGGTTAGCCCTGAGCTGGTTCCCTCTTCTGCACCGCTCTTCTCTCCCTCTGCCCAGCGGATGCCCGGCCACAGGAGGAACAGCGCAGAAGTGTTACTTTCACTATGGGCAGGCACGCTAGGCGGCCCTGACGCTGTTTAAAAGGGCTGCCGGCCAGCGTGTCTGCCCCAACTACCAACGAGTGTGTTTTTTACGTGAAGCACAGTTTGTTACATGAAGCAGAATCCTAGAGAAATTTTTGTTTGTTACATGGAACATACTTTACGTGAGGCATTTGTTACGTGAAGGCGCCACTGTATAATGTAATCACTAACATAATCACTATATAGCAACTTGCTCTAGAGTTTGGTCTGAACTGATTATGAATTCATTATAGTTGTTATGGAACAGTGATGCATACCAGCCTAAATGCAGCTTGCCAGGCAGGTACGTTAAAGACAAGATGCAAAGAAATATTTTTCATGATTAGATAATGGCTTGGTTAAAATCCCTTCAGCTTTAGTGAAACAGAAGTTAGCTATTTCAGCTCATATCAGATGATGCATCAATATTCTGTAAACAAAACACTGTGCAACCCACTTCACTGAAAAGCCTCTTCCGCAGCGGTAGATACAATCTCTCAATTTGAGCAGCAGTTCCATGAAATAAGACGTTTGCATGCAAAATCTTCCGGATTTCCAATGGAAATGTGAAACAAAGGAGAGCAAGTTCCCTTGGGGATGGCACCTATCTTGGATTAGATTGTCTCTGATGTTCTTGCATCATATTATCAATGGCTTGAGGGAAATGAAACAGCAGTTTTCTTTCAGAAGAACAAAGGCTTTCAGAGTTTTAAAAATGATAATATATTTAAAGAACTTTTATCCAGGATTTCTAGGAAGAAAACAATCTTATTGTATTTTTATTTTTCTGAGTTAATTATTTTTGTATTTTGTGTTAACAAATTGAAATTTTCATATAAATGAATCATAATCTATTCTGGTGGTTGCCAAACTCTTCTGAGAGAGCAGGGAATGCTGTGAGTTGTTGCAGGGAGAAGCAGGTGTGAAGGGGGATAATCCAATAGTGTCACACTGATCATGGTGCCACAGAGACTCAGAGGCACTGTACTGTACCCGGCGGTGTCCTGTACTATGTCAGGGGCATTCAGCTCCAATCTGCTATCAGAGCTCTCTTCTGGTCTGCAATAGTGCAAATCGGAAGCTCTGATAGTAGACTGGAAAGCAAGTGAGGCATGTGGAGAGTTGCAAAGGAGGCTCTGAGACTCCAGGACTCTGCAGGAAGCTTCACCTCCAGATACCCAGGTTCAGCACTGCATTTTGGTCCCGATTTTATGTTCATGTGAGTACAGGTTGAACCTCAGCATCCATTTGGTTTCATTCTAGGAATGTCCTTGTATACCAGCTTTCCTGTTAAATGGTAACCAATGTACAAATTTCTTTTTTCCAGACTTAAAACAGCTTTAGCTGGGAGGCTTCTAACTGAATGGGAAGCAATTGGGAAGTGATTATCACATTGTATTCATATGATAATCACATGGGGAGAGAGAAAGGTCTGCCTTCCAGCTGAATCCCAAACATACATCATTTTTATATATAGTTAATATTTTTATAGAAATATTTTTGGACTGTGGAACCAGTTTTCTAAGTTTCCATTATTTCCTATGGGAAAATCTGCTTTGGATTACAAACGTTTTGGGTTTCAAGCATGCTTTCAGAATGAATTATGCTCATAAACCAAGGCACCACTGTACATGCAAATTGTTCATACCTAGTTTTCAACTGGTTAATCATGTATTGAAGCAGTGGTACCCAAACATTTTTGGCTAGTGGCTCTCCTGATTTCTGGGCTATGGTTCTGTTTTGGCTACAAATTTATACATTACATAGGGTGGTGTTAAAACTTATTATGTGCCAATAAAGGTTCTTGAAACTTAGGACATAGGGTGGTGTATTTTTCATGAGGATTCTACAGTTACCCTGGCTGTTTTTCACAGCTCCATTGGCTTATGGGCATAGCAATGCATATGTGAACAGTTCCATATATATAATGTTTGCAAAAAAAAAAATTTGGAACTGTTCACACATGCATTCCTATGCCCATTCTCTCTCTCTCTCTCTCTCTCTCTCTCTCTCTCTCTCCAGAGGGGGCACATGTAAACCCAAACTCTATTCTCCATGTCACTGTCTGTATGATTTATACAATATAGTTCCCTCGCATCCTGGCAGAGTGTGAACTGGCTCACAGAAGTTCTGGTGGCAATGTACACCTCAGATTGCACTAGCACAATGGATGAAATTTCTCTTTCCTTTCAAGGAGATAATTCCTTCTTAGTATGTTTACATTAGACTCTTCATTTATCCCTTCCCAAACTTGTCTTTAAATCACATCTTTCTTCTAACTGAAGAAAAGTACTTGCTGACTGCTGAAAACTTCAAATGAAATACAATGCTGATGTTGAAGGAAAACCTTTGTTCTCAGCTACTCAATGGGCCAGGCCCAAACTAAACAGCTTTCTCTGTCCTCACAAAATGAATGTTCGGTACATCCAATGCTAATGAGCATATTCTAAGGCAGAGAATGTGATGTTTTCAGGACAACTGAAGAGCAAATTGCTTGTTTTTTCTCTCTGAAGGTGAAGGGTTAATGAGAGGGTGGGGGAAAGGCTAATGGGAAAGCAGCCTTGATTTGGAGTTTTAGACTGGAGATGGGAAGGCAGAAAATGAAGCACAAAAGGACGAAGCATTCCCTGAGAATGACATGGTATAAGGTAATTACACAGGGCATAAGCACCCCCTCTATATTCTCTTTAGGTCATACTTCTCTGTTGTTAACTATGTCTTTGAGACATGACAGCCTCATCATTTCCACCTTCCAATTCAAAAGCTGACTTGCACACTTACAAAGGAGTGAGAGATGGGGAAAGATTTCAGATGGGGAAAGATTTCAGAACCTCTTTTCTGGATTCATTCATTCTCTCAGGATGTTAACTAAGCCCCACGACTTCAGATGTGCAACATCATTTATAAGAGAGAAAGAGAAAATGAAATAGTACTCCCTCTTTAAATTTCAGATGGCATTTAAACTGCCAAGAAAGTACCATTTTTATTGACACTCAAACGCATGCCTTGTACTCACAAGTCAATAGAGCAGTGGTCTCGGGGCAGTCTGTGTTTAGCCTAATCAGTAACAGGGCACTTTAAGCAAAGGAATTCACTAAGCTGAAGATGAAACAGGGGCAGCTGTGTTTTTCCAGTCTAAAGAACAGAACCACTTAACTCTGTAAACTCACAGATTACTTTCTTGCTAGTAAGAGGAAATAAGGGTGAATATACCTGAATAATATATCGGTTTGTTGTGCTGCAAAAGGGGCAATGGCTCCTCAGAAGAGTTTGTTACTTGACTTTCCCAAAATTACTGGAGAAAAATAAAAAGGAGGCAATTCACACATTTATAATTTCCAAAAGTCAGATGCAAGTCTGACCCAGACCTTACAAACCAAAACTGAGAAAATTGCTGGTTGTATTTTTTAAGAAGTACTTTATGTAAGTTCTTTTAGAGAATGGGGGAAAGAAACATTCTAAGCTGCCCTTAAATTGCTGAAGAAAATGAAAGAATAGTATACATCAAAAGAGACATCAGATAACCACCTGGTGAGTTTCCTACCAATTGTATCCACAGACTTTGCAGACAATTATTTGAGCTAAAGCTCTTGTTTTGTTCTAAAACAAATCCAGGCAGAAACAATTTGAATCTAATTTGGTTTAGATTACAATTAAGGGAAAAGCATAGCACAAACATTGTTCATAAGGAATTCCATAACAAATAACACACATGCAACCTTGTCATTTTTACTAAAGGTTTTTTGCACAAGAATCCAAACGCTTCACTGAAAAATACCAAGACTATTTTCTAAAGTAACACCATTTTCCATGAGCATGAAATTTGTGTTTTTATGAAATTTCTTCTGTAATGGTTATGTATTTCTAGAGCAGGGGTTTCTAGCCCAAGTCCAGATATGACCCACATGAAGGCTGTACCTGGGACTTGGCCAGCCTTTGGTCCACTTAACTGAATACAACCAGAGCTCTGCTCTGGTTACATCTGGAGGGTGCTCAAAGTTGGTGATTCTCAATGTTTCCCGGACCACAGAATGGTTCCATGGGAAAAATTTTTTTCCCCAAGGACTAGGTGGGCTGTGCATGTCCAGTTCACTCTGCCCCAGAACACACTGGGCATGTGCAGCCCAGTGTCTAGGCTTCGTGTACACAGTTTGCTCCAGACCAGAATGAACTGAACATGTGCAGCCCAGCAACTAGGCTACACATACCCAGTTTGCTCCGAGCTCGGAACAAACTGGGTACATGCATCCTAGTGAGTAGGATGTGTATGCCTAGTTTGTTACAGGCTAGCAGGACTTGCCTGGCTGGAGGCAGCAGGGCTCCAGCCTACGGTCCTGGTGCAGCCCTGACACTAAGGTGCCATAGACCGGCATTGGGCTGCAGACCAGCAGCTGAAGATACCTGCTCTAAGCCCTGTGGAGCCTGCACATGGAATGACTTTTAAAAGCCTGGTAAAAACATGGACTTCTTGTTTTTCCCTCCAAACCAGAAATAAACTTTATAATCTCCAAAAGACTTAAAAGACTGCCTGAGGATTGGGTCTGGGTGTTTCTTGTGATGTGCTGGTTCTGGAATATTTACTCCTATATACTTAGGTAAGCTGCTTGGGAGGTGGGCTAATGGGGGTCCATTTGAGTGTGTTTATTTCTGTGATGTATGTTGGTGCTTGGAGAAATCCTGGAAATTTGAGCCTGAACATCCTGAATTTTGAGTTCCTCCTTTAATTAATTTATTTTAATTTTATATTTAAAATTTTCAGCCCTTGACAACATGTCAAATATTTGATGTGACCCTTTGGACAAAATTTTTGGAGACCCCTGCATTAATTAAAGAGCTCAAGCATAGTGTGGGTTTTTATTTCTTCAGTTTCCTTGCATCTCTCTTCCCCCTCTCCCCAATGTAGATGCCCCCCTGTACACCTGAGGGTGTAATGGCTCAGTGGAAAGGCTGCATACTTGTCAACCAGAGTTTGAGACCTGGGTTCTACAGGATGGAGTGAGCTGCTGTGCCTTGCCCAGCTCCTGCCAACCTAGCAGTTCGAAAGCATGTGAATGGAAGTAGATAAATAGGTAAGTAGATAAATAGGTACCTCAGTGACAAGGTAACAATGCCAGCCACATGACTATGGAGACGTTTTTGGACCCTACTGGCTCTTCAGCATAGAAAAGGAATGAGCACTGCACCCTACAGTTGGTCTCGACTCACAGGCAACCTGTGGGGACACCTCCACCTTCATGCACATTGATAAAATGTTGCAAAAAAGCAACCTCAATATGATCAGATTTAAAATGGCATGTGGAATCATGTGTTAAAAAGTATTACATCCCAATCCTATCCTTTCCCTGCTCCTCCAAAGCAGCCATCCCACAAACATACTGCATCCTGTGAAGTGGTGATTCTGGAGATCTCCTCTGGGTAAGGGAACCTTTGTTCCATTGCATGGGAGGAAGCCTCTGGGACCAGAACAGATCTACACAAATGTGTGCAAGAAATTTAGCTGGCACAGGTCTGAGTAGATTATGGAAAGCAGATTAGGTATTGGTGGCATTACTGCGGCTGATAACCTCCTTCCAGGCTGTCATCTCCTTGTTCTGAAACAATCTCCTCCCACTTCCTTGGCCCATTTTACCCCTTTCCTATATTTCTCCCACTCTCTGTGTTGACTTACCAGTGCCAGGGGACATTTGGACACTGCTGGTGGGCTGCTCCTTGCAGAAGTGGTCACAGTGTGTCACATTTCGCATAGGCGCAAGTGGCTAAGGCACTGTGCCTGTGAACCAGCAGGCGAGGGTTCGATTCACGGGTCTGCCCCACAAGACAGGGTGAGCTCCTGTCCTTAGCCCAGCTCTGCAACGCCAGCTGGATCCAATTGTATTGGCTCTGCCTTTCCACTGGACTAATTCAGTGACGTGGAGAGGGGGGATTTGCTGCTTGGGTAACAGCCTACCCTCCATAACATCCAACCCAGGCTTTCGTGCTTCGCATGCAGCGTATGCAGTGCTGAGCATGATACCATAGTCTTTCAAGACTGACGGAGGCCTGCTGTAAAGGGCCTTAGACTGCCAGTATGCTAGTTTTGGCAGCAAAAGATCGACACAAGATTGGGCCATTAGTCTATCATAACAGCAGTTTTCCCAATCTGAAAAAGCATTCAGCATATGTAACTATCCCAGTTTTGTTTCTCGCTAGTCAGCTGAAATAATTCAGGCATTTGTTTCCTGTGTGGCTATATTCTGCTTCCAATTGAGTATCTCAGGATGATATCCAAACAAGGTGTCGTATGTTTATGTCACAAATCCTTCTCATCAGTAACCACTAACCATGAAGGTCAATAATGCTTATTTTATAGAACTGAAAGGCACAACTCTAACCAGTTTTCCAGCACCAGGGTTAACGCCAAAGCAACTCCAAGGTAAGAGAACAAACATTGCTTTACCTTGACAAAGCCTCCATGACTTTCCTCCCCCTAACTGCAGAATGAAGCACATGCCCCACTGTCACAGCGTTTGTAATGCTGGAAAGTTGGTTAGGATTGCACCTGATTTTACAATTGTCACACAGCACAGTGAAAGGTTTGGGGGCAAATGTACATTTTTCAAGACAAGGATCTAATTGGTTACAGGTGCACTCTGCTCTTGAAAACAACTCTAAATAATCCACCATTGTTGTCTATATGCCCTTCCACCCAGGGAGCTTTATGTTGAAAGGCGGCCTATAAATCTACTAAATACATATATATCAGTCCTACTAAACAACAAAAATTCCATGTTGCATTTGAAGCGTCATTTATGATGGGAGACGAATTTCACTCCAACCTCAACATAACCCTCAGAGGCATCCCGCAGTGTGTAGTCTCCACAGGTTATCAGCGTCTCCTCTTTCATAGCACTCTGCAGTATTTCAAAGACGCGTATGAAGGGAACACTATTTTAAAACTGCCGCAGCTAAATGGAATGGACACAAAATGTATGAGATCATGTATGGTTTTTGAAAGAATGACTGAAAGGGAATGCTTTTCAAGCATCTGTTAGTTTTTTTTAAGTTCTCTCAGTTCATTTTGCTGGGGATATGACCTCATCTCAGGTGGTTTAAGAAATCCCTTCTGAAATGTAATTAGGCAAGAAAAACATACACATTAAAACAGAAGGAACTGGGAGCCTGGCTTGAATTTGTATGAAAGATGATGGGGAAAGAAAGGCATAATCTTGTTCCCTATCAGCTTAGATATGGACATTTTCCAACATAAAGGGGGTATTGAACAGCATTTCTAAAAAGCTGCCAATTTTTAGACTGGTGTCAGAAATGAATCTTCCAAAATATTAGAACCAGAGCTTATGATTGTTCTTTGCAGACCACTTATACTTAGTTCAGGTGAAATAAAAAATAAATATTGTGAGTGATAAACAATGATATCATTTGACATTTGGATCAGGGCATGGCAGGCACTTGTAGTAATTTGAACTAACAACTTCCAGCTTTGTTGAACTTATTTCTTCACACACATCTGCCTCAACCAAGAAGAAATCAAACACATCCTTTACTTTAAAATACACAAATTGAATTCATTTCTTACACTTATGAGAAACTTCATATCATATCCATTACAATTCAGTTTACTCTAGAGCTAAATAAACGTACCTTCGAAGTTTCGATATTCTTAGCTAGATTTTTTATCTATGAATATACAAATTCTACCTGAAGTTTTGCTGAAGGAAGCTAGTTTTTGTAAATATTCTGTTGTGTTTGAAACTTCATCATTGCAGTGTGAGTAATACAGATTAACAGTGGAAACCTAAGCAAATTTACTCAGAAGTAAGTTCCAATGTGTTTGATGTGAATTACTCTTTAGTAAGTGAATTTAGGATTGTAACCTAAGGGCACAATTCTAAACATCCTCAACACAGACGCTGAACTCTTACACAGAGTTTCTCAAATCTCAAGAGACATACCCCAAATCCAGAGTAATTACGGGAGCATGTAAGAGACTTTATATGCACTCGTAGTTACTGCACCAACTAGTGAAAACCTATGGGAAATTCATATTGAAATCCAGAGTAAGTTGTTCTTACACTGGAGCAAGGACTCCCCATAGTTACTCTGGATTTTGTCGGAAGTCAGGCAAAATAGCTGGGAATAGCTTGCTCAGATTATCAGAGCCTCATTGTGAGCCTGGGACTCTCCCAAGATCAAGAGGGACCTCTGTCCCTTTCCCCAAAGACATATATAGGCAGCTTTGGTCATGCCTCTGGATGTAGTGGTGGCTGTATTGGCCTGCAGAACTCAGAGGAACCACTGGTTTCAGTACTGGGCTGTAGGTCTTCAAGAACAGACCTTTGGAAAAGTCTATTTAGACCCCTCATTGCTAGGGGACTATAATGGCCTTTCTATCCCTGCCATATTTGAAAGTATTCATTCATATGGATTGATTACACTGCATTGTCAATCTATTTCCTCTGCTGAAATTCCCTTTTTGCTAACTACTAGTCCTTATGAGCTGCCTCTTATTACAGGGACACATCACAGATTGAACCTAGGAGTGCTTGTGGTACGTTGCTATGCTACAATTCCTCGCTATGAAATGTCCATCATACAAAATGTGTGTTTGAAACACGAGTGGCCCCCATTGTACAATTGTTGATATAAGTCATAGTTGCTATATCATGAATCTTCACCAAAATTTTTAAAAAAAAATTCAGTCACTGATGGAAAGGACTTTTGAGATCCCAGGAATGAATTTCAGATGTTTGAACAGTCCTTGGAGGTACATGGCAAATCACAGTAGAAGAATTGTGCCAGGTATTTGGAGTTTCATGCATGTTGCTTTAGCATTCAAACTCAGCATTTAAAAAGTCTTTCCTCAAAGCAGTTTCACCAAAGGCAACAAATAAAATGTCAGCCTATAGGGCTGCCTGGTTGCATCCTGGTTGAATGTGTGTTTTGCAGGCCTCCATCAGTCTTGAAAGACTGTAGTATCGTGCTCTGCACTGTATACGCTGCATGTGAAGCACAAAAGCCTGGGTTAGATTGTTATGGAGGGTAGTCTGTTACCCAAGCAGCAAATCCCCCCTCTTCACGTCACTGAATTAGTCCAATGGAAAGGCAGAGCTATTACGATTGGATCCAGCTGGCGTCGCAGAGCTGGGCTAAGCTCACCCTGTCTTGTGGGGCTGACCCGGGTCTCGAACCCTGGCTTGCTGGTTAACAGGCACAGTGTCTTAACCGCTTGCGCCACCCACAGCCCTGCACACACCAGTGGATATAAAAGGTAGAACAGTGCAGATTTGTACAGATAAGTAAGATTGGTTTAAAATTTGGAAAGGAGTTAGAAATATATCAATATCTAACTCCTTTAGATATTGCTGAGAGAAATATCAATAACATCTGATACACAGATAATAAAACTCAAAATGGCAGAAAGTAAGGAGAAACTAAAGAACCTCTTGATGAGAGTGAAAGAGGAAAGTGGAAAATGTGGCATGAAACTTAACATTTAAAAAGTAACCTCATGACAAATAGAAGGGTAAGAAATGGTTGTTGTGACAGAGTTTTTTGATTTTTTTTTTTAGGGGCCCCTACGATCACTATAGATAGCAATTGAAATTAAAAGATGATTGCTGCTGGGGAGGAAAACTATGGCTAGCCTAGAAAACTTAATTAAAATTCTTATTATTTATTAAAGGGATTTATGTCATGCTTTTCCCATGCTAATACCCTAGGCTGCTTACATAGTTTTTTATCCCTTTGTCCTCACAACAACCCTGTGAGGTGGGTTATTAAAAAAAATCACCTCATGACAAATCTATAGGCAGGTTATAGCACACTTTTTTACAGGTCTTGCTGACAAAGGTTTGGATAGTTAATACTATCCATAATACATCCATTGGATTTCCCAGTACCAATATATGGCAGTGAGAGCTGAACCATAAGGAAGGATAACCACCAAAGAATAGATGCCTTTGAATTATGGTGCTGGAGAAGACTCTTTGACTGCAAGGAGATTAGTCAGTCCACCAAGGAGTTGGTCAATCCACCAACTCTGGTGGGAAGGAGAGATACTGAAGCTAAGCTCAAATATTTTGGCCACATTATGAGAAGGGAAAACACAGGGGAACTTGGGATGTTAAGCCTGGAGAAGAGAAGGCTGAGAGGAGACATGATCACACTCTTCAGATAGGAGAAGGCTGACAGGAGACATGATTGCATTCTTCAAAAGGGCTGTCATATGGAGGAAGGGGCTCATTTGTTCATAGCTTCCTCTGAAAGCAGAACTAGAACCAATGGGTACAAACTGCGAGAAAGGAGATTCCAGTTGGCTATCAGGAAAAAATTCCTGATGGTGAGGGCGGTTCGGCAGTGGAACAGATTGCCAAGGGAGGTGGTGGACTCTCCCTCACTGGAGATTATCAAGCAGAGGCTCGACGAAAACCTGTCGGAGATGCTCTAGGAGGATTTCCTGCTACAGGCATCGGGTTGGACTAGATGACCCACTGGGTCCCTTCCAACTCTAGGATTCTATAATTCTATGACTCCTTAGAAAAGAACCTGAAGTTAGCAAAAACTGAAAGCAATTTTTCAATTTTCAGTGGGCAGTGGGCACAGGCAGGCACTAGCATTCAGCAGGCACTGGAGGTCACCATTGGGCACAGACACATGGCACTGAGCACCTACTGGAAAGCAGACACCACCGGAGAGCACAAGGCACTAATTTGGTCCTTAGTGAGTCCTTGCACCAAAGAAGAAATATGCTCTCCAAATTTTATACTTCAGGTTCATGTGTTGGGACTGGACATTGAGAAGTCATTGATTCAGTTTGTCTTCAATGTTTCATAAAGGGACGAAAAATATTGTACCCCTCTTCACCCCATTAGCAATTAAATTTCTAAAAATCAGTTTTTAGTGGGTGCTCGTGTCAAGGAAGAATGCATTCATTCTTTTAGGTCCAGGGGTTTTGGCTGGGAGTTGATGAATCAGTGAGTCAGTCAGTGACTCTTATATATATTTAGAATTTCCCCCAAATCCTAGGTGGATTAAAATAGTGCTCTGGGTAGAGCAATACACTCTCTTGCCTCACCTAGCTAACATAATTTTTCTGCAGTTAGTGTCAATTTTTCTTTAAAATAATGGCAATTGACACTTCAGTGAAATGCAGGTTATATGACAGAATCCCTTTAAGACAGACCATTAGCTGCAATCCTATATACACATAAACAGACATAGGTTCTATTGAACCCGGTGGGGCTTACTTCTGCGTAAATATATCAGATTTGGCTGACATTTCAACTGTTTCTACATCTGTCCTCTACCCCCAAAGAAGGAACTTACCATACAACTAGAGCACAACCCTCAAATCATGTCTACTCAAAAGTAAGTCCCATTGTGTTCAATGTGTCTTACTCCTAAGAAAGTGTCTTTAGGATTGCAGTCATAGGCTGCAATCCTAAAGAAACTTTCCTGGGAGTAAGGCCCATTGAACACAATGGGGCTTACTTTTGAGTAGACATGGTTAGGATTGTGCTCATAGTTTCTTCCTGCTCCTCTCTAAATGGATTACAGAGGCCTCTATCCCTTTCTTCCAGCTCTTCCACATGATTCCTCTCACCAACTCTCTGGATCTACAGTGACAACCTGAGGTCAACCAGGTGGGCCATATAAGAGACTATGCTCTTATAAATAGCTTAATGATAGCTATAATAATTAGATTTCAAAAATGTTGATCACAGTGTGGCCACTTGTATGTTATTGTTAGAGAAGAGGATAGTGCTAAAGTCCTGATATGACAATGAGGAATAAGGGTACATTTGCCCTAGTACTGCAATTAATGACTCAGAAGTGTATTACTTAAATTAGATTGTGATGACAGATTATTCTGTTGCCATTATACTGCTTTGCTTCGTTTTTGTCTCTCCGTTTTATCGTAAAGGATAGAATGAAGATGCAAAGTCTGGCAGCTTTTCTGCTGCATTAATTGGAAACTACGTAATGGAAGATTCCATCAATCCCATTGGGAAAAAAATTACACTAATCCAGAGTAGATGAAATGAAGTCATAAAAATGAGTCTGTCTTTAGGATTGATTTTGGGACAGTAGTGAATTTGAATACTGGTAGATGAGTGTCAAATATCACAATCAAATGGGAAAAGCTGAAATGCCAAACTAGGTTTAGAACTGAATCAAGGATTTTGCCAGAGTGAAAAGGAGCAGATTTTCCTTTTCACTCAGTCATGCATGTATATGTGAAACACAATTAATTACTATTAATTTATGATTATACATTAAAATTATAACAGCATAACCAAAACTT
Source organism: Cryptoblepharus egeriae (assembly GCA_030015325.1). Lineage (NCBI taxonomy): Eukaryota > Metazoa > Chordata > Lepidosauria > Squamata > Scincidae > Cryptoblepharus > Cryptoblepharus egeriae. The sequence goes on from JAREYC010000004.1 coordinate 52,337,143, forward strand.
TAAGCTTGAAATCAAAAAAGTATATGAATTAATACACCAAACCCAGGCTCTTCGGCAAGCTGCCTCCCTTCAGCCCTCATGCCTCCAGAGGTGAGGGGAACACGGCACGTATGAAAGTGCATACTGAATATGAAAGTATTTATGAACTGGTTTGAAAATCACCCTCTTTCTGTGTTGGAAAGTGTTTATGAACTGATTTGAATTCATACATTCATTCATTCACAAGTTCCATCACTGATATATTCATTTATGTAAATTTATTTAAATTTGAAATGTAAATAAATTCTTTTTTTCCCTTCTGGCCCCTGACACAGTATCACAAAGACAACGTGTCCCTCCTGCCAAAAAGTTAGAGACCCCTGGACTAAGGGTATATTTTTGTATACCATACTGTTTGCAACAGCGACCAATCAAATGCTTTCAGAACATTCCCAAACAAGCCATGAAATGAATATATTCCCCCATTGTATCCTCCCTGCACCAAGGAAATCTTGAAAACATAAGAGAAACAATGGCAATTGTAATAGACAAGTTGCGCAGTGTAATCCCCAAACCATTTGAACCTGCTAATTTTGATTTAGCTCATCTTCATGCTCTTTAAATAAATAGGTTTAAATATTTGCTTCAGCATATCTGCCTACAGCAGGAAGTTTGAAGCAAAGTTTATTTTGTGTTGCTGCTGCATCAGTATAATTTAAACACATTTATTTGTATGCATATAAAGTCACAAGTGTCCCTCCCCAGACACACTGGGTAAACTCCATGTCAGAAAAAACACATTGTGATTTGTGAAGAGTGCTACAGCTTTTATGTTTACAGATTATACTTTTCAGAAATTGTTGCATTTATCAACTTTCTGATAAATGTATCAATAACAGATGGAGACGTTGCTGTGCAATCCTGGGTATGTCTGTTCAGACATAAGGCTGTAAGCCTAAGCTCCATTTAGGCTGGCATAAGTCCCGGCATAAGTCCTGTTCTGACTTGGGGTGTCACAAAAGTGCCATAAAAAGTGCACTTCTGCCCCACTATTGAGGAGAGGGGTAAGGCATATGCCAACCTCTCTACATAATCGCAGGAAGATGTGCCATGTGAGTTAGGCTGGCCTAAATTGGTTGTGATCCTGCTGTACCAATGCTGGTTTAGATTGGACTGCCTGACCCATCTAGTTACATGGGTACAGCAATCATTTCAAGGAATAGGAAGAAGACCTTAGGATGTCTCAGCTCAGTTCCCAACTACCAGGATTTTTTTGAGAGGGAAAACAGTAACATAGCCTGCACAGTTCTATGCTAATCCCTGCCAGCAGGATGAACATATGTCATAAATGTGCCAAGAGGGTAATTGCAATGGTGCAGAGGTTTGTCCCACCAGTGGAAAAGCAAGTGCTGTCCTCCCGCTGTCTATTCAAGGCCAATGTCCACCAGACCAGGTAGGCAGAATAGGGGTGGGGGATTTGGGAAGAGGGGAAAGGCAGAGAGGAGGGCAGGTCAGGGTCAGGAAGGGGCCAGGGAGTGAGACCTCCATCATATCTATCTCCATTCCCAAGCCTGAAACTTAATATTGGGGAGCTGGATTTGTCCCAGCTTTTGAGCTTACATGGATCCAAGTAGCCATAGAGATTGCTGGGGTTTTACTCATGGTAAAGGGCACAGGTCCACTTAACTCAAGGAGATCTTCAGTGGCCACAGTTCCCACACTGAATGAGACAGAGGCTACACCTCAGTAAGACCATTTGGATTGGGCTGTCAAACCAGTATAACACCAATATAATTTTTAAGTTTGAAAAAGTAACACAGGGAACAGCTTTTTCAGTCTCAGCAACAGGCTTTTTAGTTAGGCAAAAACTTAAACTACCGGTATTTGCTGAATACAACATTCACTCTCTTATGATCTAACCAATTACGATAAATTTTACTTTAGAAATACAAATAGTTAAACTGAATTTTCCGGGTTATTTGAGGAAGTGGTTAAGATTCATGAATATTATAAAATCAAGAGATAATATGGATATCTCTGCAGAACAGAACACAATTCCCCCCCCCCAAAGTGTTAGATTGTATCACCGTGGAAATCCTAGATACAAGAATTTTCAAAGGTTCTGTGGGCTGATCCTTAACTCTTCCTGTCACAGCCCTCACTTTTTAAAGATTACTGATTTTTAAAAATGTTATGCTACTGGTTAGGGACCCTGATCAGAAAGTTATATCTTTTGTCAGGTGGTGTTTGGGTGGAGACTGAAGTTTAGACAACTAATGTTAGAGAAAAATGAAACTTTTGTAGTTAGTTGAATAAGGTATGGGGTTATATTTGCTCATACTGTCTGTTGTTAAACAGATTTTGCTGTTTTGCTGTGGTACCAATACAGAGAGCATAATTTGTTCTGGAAGCATGCTTGTAATCCAAAACACTTGTATACCAAAGCAAACTTTCCCATAAGAAATAATAGAAACTCAGATGATTTGTTCCACAACCCAAAAATATTCATATAAAATGATTACAATACAATTCAAAATAATAAAGAAAATACAAAAAATAAAGAAAAATAAAATAAACATACACTTATGGTGCAATCCTACTCATGTCTACTCAGAAGTAAGTTCTATTGAGTTCAATGAAGTGTACTCCTAGGAGAGTGCACTATGGTTAGTCCTCCTATATAAGGGAGGTAATGGAAAGGAGCCTCAAAGACCTAGGGTGCAATCCTGAGTAACTACGGGGAGTCCTTGCTCCGGTGTAAGAACAATTTGCTCTGGATTGCAATATGAATTTCCCATAGGTTTTCACTAGGTAGTGCAGTAACTACGGGTGCACGTAATGTCTCTTACGTGCACCCGTAGTTACTCTGGATTGTAGGGTAAGTCTTGCACATCTAAAGTAAGCCTTATTACTTATAAAGTAAGCCTTATTACCTTGTATAATCAGTGGAGCTCACTCCTAAAATCTTACTCCCAGGAAAGTGTATTTTGGATTGCAGTCTCAGATCTCTCAGGCTGTAATTACTTTAGATGTGCAAGACTAGGTCTTTGAGGCTCCTTTCCATTACCTACCTTACATAGGAGTGAGCCCCACTGACTGTTAATAGGCTTTCTTCAGAGTAGACATGCATAGGCTGGTCTCTCAGGAGAGTCTTAGCAGATGCTGGCAGATCACCAAAGTCAGCCCTATCCCAGCCTGGACTAAATTTCTTGCTTGAATTGCAAGACAAAATTTATTAGAAATGTTTGCTTGTCTTGTGAAATGCTCTCAATCCAAAATGTTCTCAGCCCAAAATTTTACTGTATATATTTCAGGTCAATCTAGTCAAGACATTGCATGAGGTGAAGAGATGTATACTGCCTTGTTTCAGTGGAGGTTTCACTAGTGCTACAAGAGCTGAAAGTTATTAAGAGGAGTATCCACTTTCTCTACAGAGATCTGAGCTAATGGTCATAACCACATCTTGTGGCAATATATCCCACACAATAACAATGTGTTTCATTTGAAAATTTGTCTTTTGTTTGTCATTAGCATCCTTCCAACCTGTTTGAATATGACCAGAGAAAGAAAATAAACTTATTTTCATATACTCTTCCATATTTACATATATGAACCTTTCTTCTTTAATCATCCTGTCTCTTTCCCACCCTTTCTTGAAAGAGTTCAGAGAGTTTTAACTTGGGGTTCCCACGAACTCTCCATCTTGGTCCTAGGTAACTTTAGAAACAGAACTATATAACCTCCTTTTGAACATCTTCCTTGGCAAAAATAATTATGGCAAGAAAAAGAATTGAGTACCTTTGCCAGGATGTTCATTAAGAAGAAAAAAAATGATATTCTAGTTTAGTTTTAAGGGAACAACAATGAAGTAAATCAAAATCAAGTGTAATCTTTACTGTGCAAATTTGAGAAAAACCAGACTGTTAAGTTGGAACAATTAGTTATATAAAACTCAACCACCTCAAGACCATGCATCCTTTTAAACGAAGATTTGGAAGCTGAGGCACCAAACATGCAAATATAGACTTGCACTACTGAGATAGTTAGAAACCAGTTTCTAATGCTCCATCCTACTCTAGCATGACAAGGAAGCAGAGCCCAGCATGGGACTAGGGAGATAGCAACAGGCAATTCTCAATGGCTTAGATCACCCAGATAGGGTGCAGGTACCCAAATGTACCTTTTAATTTCCCCCATGAAAGTGAATGACTGTCATTCATGTTCATGTGGAAATGTAACCTAGAAACAGTGCTGCTGTGAAGACAAAAGTTGGCATCCATCAGTCTTGAAATCAGTCATGCTCTACGCTGCATGCAAAGCACAAAGGTCTGTGTAGATTGATATGGAGGATAGGCTGTTACCCAAGTAGCAAATTCCCCCTCTCCACATCACTGAAATAGTCCAATGGAATGGCAGAGCCGATACGATTGGTTCCAGCTGCATCGCAGAGCTGGGCTAAGGACAGGAGGTCTCCCTGTCTTATGGGGAACCTGGGTCTCGAACCCTGGCCTTCTGGTTAACAAGCACAGTGTCTTAACCACTTGCACCACCCACAGCCCCATTGTGAAGACAAAATGCATCCTGTATCTGACACCAGATGACCCATTCTCACCAACAGGCATCCTACAAGAGTGTGCAATATGTCTCTGTACAAGTCTCTGAAGGCTATTAGTGCATTCCCCACAGAGACTTGCAATGCATAAACCTTTCCTCTACAGATGTTATCCATCATTTCGAAGGACATTTGGCTGGTCTATTATAGTTGAAGGAGTAGCTATGAGCAGTTTGCTGCAGAAGGGAAGAGAAGGGGGAGGAAACCCTGTAACTTCTGGGCCAGTTCATTTGGGAGAATGACTAGAAGAGAAAAGGAAAATGTTGGTACTTGAATCATAGTGACTCTCCCATCCCTGGCCTCCATTGCAGCTAGTCATCCCTCTGAAAGCTGCTTTAGACAAGCATCAAAGAATCACTTGGATTACACCAGCGTAAGGGGATAGCAAAGAAATGTAACTGTTGCCTGGGCATAACTGCATGAGGAAAATCTGGACTGTCCATAAACATGATTAATAGTACTAGTTTACCCTATAGATTGCCCCCTTAATTCTCTAAGTCGCAAGACAGCATGATTCTGTTTCATTCTAATCATTGAGAGGCTGCTAACAAGGATTTGATACCAAATGTATCTTGATGGCTGATATACCATTGTTACATTTAAGAGCCTATCGGGATGCACTAGAAAACTCCATTCAGGACTGCTTGATATGAGTTGTGAATAAAGTCTTTCAAAGTTTTTTAAAAACTCAAATGGGAAAACATTTGGAAGTAGAGGCTGATTGACTATAGTACACATGTTTCCAGGGAAGGAAGGTCATCACACTTCGCTAACTCAGTGGAATTCTTCATAGATTTTTGCTGCCATGGTGAACTTGGTAGGATACTGTGAACATCATATTCAGCAATGGGAGTTTCAGAATTGCAGTTCACATACTTTGCTGTACAAGGTGTCAAACTTGTGGAGTTTTTAAAAACCCCCACTGGAAACATTTGGATGAAGAAAAATATTCCTAAAATGGTAAAGTTTTTTTAGTATAATCCTATGCATGTCTACTCAGCAGTAAGTCTGATTAAGTTCAATGGGATTTATTCACATGTAAGTCACACTAAAGGCTTACACCACCCAATCCCAGTGGTGGAACTAAAGCCTCTGGGTCAAAAAACAGTTTGTGAAGAAAATGATACAAATTTTGTGATGAAAATCATGTGTGCGGTCACTATTAACAGCTCATTGTTAAGTGTTGAGAGTGAGCTAGGGAATGGAGGTCAGTGAACATCTTTTAATTTTTAACATCTTTTTTTAATGGAGTTCTGGAGTATGAATAACAGAGGGCCGAGATCAGATCACATTGGGGAGGAAATTTCAGAATTGTTTGTTAAATATTTTTACTTACTCCAGCAGGTCTCTTGATTACTCCACCACCACCACCATTAGAGGCAGCACATACTCTATCACTGTTGTTTCTTAGTTAATGGCGAGAGGTAGGATAGGGCAGTAAGTCTGGTGAAAGAATTGTAGAGGATTACAAGAGGGACCCATGAAGCTCAGATTGTTGAGCAAAGGCCAGCCTTTTCAAAATCAACAATATAAATAATTTTCTTAAAGTCAAACTGTTACAATCCCTTAAAACTATCCAGCATTCATACATAGCATCTATTCAGGAATTTCACAGCATTGCCTTATTGGCTACTTCAAGATAAGAAGTGAAAATAAGGAGCTTACATTCCTGAAAGCTCACCTTTCATCCCTGGTTATTGACACATGCAATGAGATATTTAAAGCTGAAAATGTCTCCCTTCCCAGTTCTCCATCAGCATTTTTTTTACATGTACCCCAGTTTAGGTGCATCCCATTAACTGTTTCTTCAAGTTTACTAAACAGGTGCGACAATGCCCTATCACCCCTCTAAACCCCTTTGTTCAACACATTTTGTCACTGGACCCTTGAAAAGAAAATAACCTTTTTACTTTCTTCTTTTTCACTTTCCAAATCGTCAGTTTAATACAGTTTTTTTTCAATATGGCTACTTTTCATGACTGAGTAGCTCACACTCATCTTCCATGTTTTAATGAAACCTCTGCTTCCCTATTGTTCTCCAAAAAGTACCATAGTTTCTCTGTCACCTTGAACTTTTTTTATCTTCTGTTGCAAGATTGACTTTTTAATGATGTAGACACCAAGTACAGTAAGTTCATGTGCTTTGGGTTTTTCCCCTGCACATTCCACAATAAAAAAACCAGTTTTCCCTCTAAGAATATACTTGATAGGAAGCTATAAATGATTATGGTTCCTTGGTGAGTATATCTGCACAGTAAGAGGCTTGCATTCACAAACTTCCTTTTTAGGTGTATGCTTAACATATACACACAGTATAAGCCAGGGTTCAAGGAACTGGGGAGCAAATTCAATGAGCTCAAAAGGTCTGTGGTCCCAAGACTATGCTGCCCTTATAGAGGCTGACCTTATGTTCTGCCAATGTAAACTTGGGGCAGCTATTTTGCAGCCCACTATTTTGCAGTCCACTATTGACAGTATGAGGAGCTGGTAAACCCTGGACCAGCACTGGTGGGCTGCAGAACTGCTGTCAGAACTGCTAGGTTTGTGAGAGGGACAGTTTGGGGGTGGGACAGGGCAGAGCAGGGGATCAAACAGGGATGTGGGACGTTTGGGAGAAGGAAGAGATCATGGCAGTTGGGACACACCTTTCCCAGGCCAACCTCAACCCTAATGTCTTTCTCCAGCCTAAGAGCTGATGCAGATTTTAGAAGGACCTCTGGGGACCAGGTGGCTTACAGAGAGATAAGTAAAAAAAATTTTTTTAACTTCTGATGGGTTGCAACCAACAACCAAGCAATATGATTGGGCTGTGTTTTTGTCAAGCAACAACATATGCACCATATAGCAAATAGCTTTTCATAGAAGTTTCAGGAACAGATGCTTACATAACCAGCAAGTCAAATATTCAAAGAAAAAATTTAAACTAGCAGAATGAACCCTCTATTATGAGAGTAAAATTTCTAGAATAATTGGGGGATCTGGACATGGCTGGGCACCAGCAGGCACTGGTGGGGACCAACAGGGACTGGGCACTGGGCCTATTGCGGCCGTCCGAGCACCCATGTTGGGAGAGAGACGCTGTGCACATGCGCACAGCCTCTGCCTCTCCGAGATCGCCCGGTCTCTTCTCAGACCGAGCGTGGTCTGCGGCAGCGAAGCATCCCACCACAGACCGCTCGCAGCAAGCAACAGTGGAGCTAGGCACGCTTGCTGCAAGCAGTCTGCGGTGGGATGCTTCATATAACCATATTCAGGAGGTGATTCAGGGTGCAATCCTACCAAATTTAGGCTGGCCTTACTCACCTGGAATATCTTCTTGTGGTGGTGTGGGAAGGTTAGCATATGCCTGTGCAGTGGCCTATTCCTCCCTCCCCCTCCCCCTCCCCCGCCCAGGAATGGAACTTATTGCACTTTTGTGATACCTCCAGGTCAGCACAGTATTTATCACAGCCTAAGTGGAGTTTAGGATCGCAGCCTAAATGTTGCATCTAAGCCAGACAAATTTGTTCTGGATCTAGGAGCTAGTCAAAGAATCTAGAAGCCAAACAAAATTTTCAGGTTTTAACTTCAACAGTGGTTAACTTAAGAGAGTCATATATGCCACCATTGCGTGGAATAAATTTCAGTCTTTTATATAAACAAACATAAAGAAGAATTTAATGGACTTTTGTGTTATGCAAAACAAAATATTATGATATGAAATAAAAAATATGCTATACATTCATTTCTGTTATTGGTTTTCATTTTCTTGTCTCCCAGCTGTTGCTGCATGCTTCATTTTTATGGTATTCACTTGTAGAAATCAATATACACACTAGCGTACCTACAATAGTAGAAAGCATTGTTCATTGTGCATCTACTATCTGTGCTTATGCAGATTTTCAAATCACCATGCAAACCAGTCACTGTGCTTCTTATTTTGTGCCGTGTTCAAACAAAACACTAACCATAACCTGAGATAAACATCATTGCATATGTGTCTAAACAAATGTTTTGACACTGAGATACACTTCCAGAGCTGAGCAGCCAACAGCCAAGTTTCTCAGTGCTGGAGGTGCCCATCTGCCCCATACTAGTTATACTATACTTATACTAACTAGCTATAGTTATACTCAATGGTGGGCTTCAGAGGTCCTCACAGGTTCTATAGAACCCTTTGCTAAGGAGTGCCTGGTTCTGAGAACCGGTTACTAATGGGACATAGAACTTGTTGTTAATTTAGGTTATTAGGACACAGAATCTGTTGTTAATTTATTTGAATCCCACCACTGGTTATCCTATATATATTTTCAAGGTTTTGCAATCCCTTCTTGTTTACCTTTTTTAGGATTCCTTCCATTTGCACTAATAACTTGTATAAATGAAATATTGGTGCTTGGAGTTCAATTCAGTAGTAAAACTGAAGACAGCATTTTTTAAAATGTCTATTAAGATTTTTTTTTTTTGAACTTCAGTCTTCAGCCATGTATTTTTGTGAACAGAGGTTGTGAGGAATGTGGAGGAAAGAGAGAAAGAGTCCCATAGAATGAAATTGGGGGAAAGAGTGTATTTCAGTTTCATGCAGATACCTTGCAGATGAGCAATGGGAGTTGACAATTTCAAGAACATTTTGTGTTGTCAAAGTGCAGCTAGATAAACGTTTGCCAGCGTCTGAATCTTTTCCTTCTCCATTGTCTAAAGGTCTTGATGTTTTTAATACTCTCTTCATTAATTTGAATAAACTGACAGAATCCACAAATCAAATGTTAACATTAGGTACAAAGTGTCCAATTTGTTCTTTTGCATTTATATGAACACTTTTTACCCATTCAGTTTATTTTCATGTTAACAGTTACATCCATCTTTTTTGTATTCAGGCGGTTCTTTTTAATTTCAATATTAAGAAACTACATCCTTTCTATTTTGTTGAAATTATGAAGCATGTGATACAAGGTAGAAGACTGTTGGGTGTCTGAAATGGAATTTGGCAACCCAAAGTCATCCACAGTGTAAATGCAGATTTGCTTATTTTACAGGACACACAAAAATCCAATAAAAAGGGAGACCCACAATGACTCAACCCTTCCTATTTCAAAGAAAAAGCCCATGGCAGATTACAAACTTTTATTCTTTTGTTCTCATCAAAACCCTGAAGTTCAGTGTTAAAGCACATGCTTTGCATGCAGAAAGTCCCAGATTTATGGGACTCGTAATCTATGGCATCTCCAAACAGGGCAGAGAAAAATTTCTATCTGAAAGCTGGAAAAGCTTTGCATACCAATGATAGCTCACTAGCACACAGGGGCCTTCAAGTGGAAGTCAATGGCAAATGACCATTGAGTTGACTGAAACAGTGCTGGCTTGGCACACTGCATAGTGATGTGAAAATCACCCATCTATACCCAAGCCCATGACCAAGATAAATGGAGACCCTGATCCAGAATAGCAGACCCCACCATCATACTGGACAAACAATGAAGAGGTGAGTTGAACATAATTTTTTTTAAAATCATACATTGCATGTAATTTACAAATTACAACAGAGATCTAAAGAATTGCTTTGGCTTGTGCAAGAGGCTTCTGTTCACACAATGGAATCTATAAATATAAAACTGAAGACTGACTGACTGACACTCACCAACACCCAGCCAAAACTGCCTGACCTAGAAGTGTGAAATTTGAAGTGGGTATTCCTTCCATGATATAGACATCCACTAAGAGCTGATTTTTGGAAATTCAAACTGGAAGAGGGTGAAAAGGGGCACAACATGTTTTACATTGAAGAATTGCTGACTGATCAACACTCAGCCCAACCGCTAGACCTAGAATCATGAAATTCATGGGCAAATAACGTCCATGATATGAGCACTCACCAAGAACTAATTTTTAGAAATTTAACCCATAAAGGGGTGAAAAGGCACAAAACATGTTTTCATCCTATACTTAAAAAAATGCAGGACACATGTAGGACATGTTAAATTAAGCAAAAAATACTCTTATTGCTTTCCTGTATTTAATTTCAACTCTTTTTAAATAGAAAACCTCTTTGTAAGAGCTATTTTCACCAGCAATGCACATATGAAGTGACTCAAAGCAGACATGTTCTTGTCCCAGAGACCCAAGCCACACAATTCCTGTTCCCATCACCCAACGACATAAAAGTGTCTCAGAGCAGACCTGATTCTGACCCAGACCTTAAAGTCTACTGCAGCGTTAGAACCCATGCAAGTGACTTCAACATACATGATTCTGATCAGACACTCAAAATGCTCTCAAAGCAGTCTCCAGCACATGAACATGCAAGTGACCTTTAACATACATGGTTCTGATCCAGACAACCAAGACACTCCCAAAGCAGTCTCCAGCCCATGAAGCCAACAGAACCCATGCAAGAGAGTCAGGTGGGAGAGGGAGGTAAGTGGCAGGGGGAGGCAGGCGAACGGCAGATGGAAGCACTGCACTGCCCAGCACAGATTTATTTTCTCAGGCTAGTGCAGGGGCTCCATGCCAGTCCAGTCTTAAGGCACATTTGTGATACTCAAGATTCAGCAGCTCAAGATTCTGATGATGATGTTAGTCTAACTCAGGGGTGAATGAACATTTTGGTAGGAGACCGCATGATCTCTCTGACACTGTGCTGGTGGCCAGTAAAAAGAAAATTTATATTTCAAATTGGAATAAATTTACATACCTTTATACAAATGATACATTAGAAACAGCTCTTTTACTGAGCTTATTTATAATATGCACTCAAACTATAATACAGGCATGTAGAACTACATGAGAATTATAAACTGTTTGCCACATACTTTTGCGCAGTGAAAACATACAAACCAAGCCAGAAACACTTGGACACATAAGTTGTTCAGAGGCAATGGGAACAATGACTGCAACAATCTCTGGCAGACCAGAGGCTTATTGAAAACTGTGGACTTCCTGTGAGCTAGATTGGGGGACCCTGAGAGCCACAAATTGTCCAAACTTCCACCTCTAGTCCAACCAAATGAAAGAGTTGGGAATTTTAATAAAGTAACAGTGGAAGAGGCCAAAATTAAAATGAGCAGATAGCTGGTTCCGGAGTAAATTTCAAAGGTTATTGCTCAATTATAGACTTCAATTTTTCCACTCTCTCTTTTAAGCTCTTAAATCAAGGCTGGAATTATACAGTATGGGATGTGCATGACTGCAACCAAAAATTGCAAATCTGCACCTCCTCTTATTCTCTCCTATGAATGTTATACAAATTTTTTTTATGTTCGTACTTCGTAACAGTGCATGTTTACCTGGTTCTGCAATTTCAAATGAAATTGAATGGAAGAGGGGAAATTCAAAGCCTGGGGATGTTTTATCACACATTTTGTATTAGAGGTGGAAACATGGAGTTGCTTTTTCCAGCAGCAGTCAAACATCTCCCATGACTAGTTTCGGCCCAAGACCAATAATAACAAAGACTAGTGAGTCATGATCCTTGGTCCCTACTGTAGATTCATAAGGAAAATTAATTCTGTTTGGGTAAAATATACTTGACAGAATAGGATGTGAAATATGGTCAGTGGGAGCTTCCAAAGCCAAAACAATCCACTCACCCCCAGTACAGTAGTTGGGATCTAGGGAGCATCCTTCATGCCCTAGAGCTTCGGAGTGTTGTTCTTGTCAGTCAAGAAAAAAGGAGAAGAGCTCTGTCAATATTCTACTCTCCATTTTCTCCCTGATACGCTCACTTCACTCCACTTGAACTTGCACCAGTTAACTAACTGGCAGGGCTTCAAGTAGACCAAACTGGGAGGAGGTTATCCCTACAATCCAGAGTAACTACGGGAGCATGTAAGAGACATTAGTGTACCCGTAGTTACTGCACCAACTACTGAAAACCTTTGGGAAATTCGTATTAGAATCCAGTGTAAGTTGTTCTTACACCTGAGCAAGGACTCCCCCATAGTTACTCTGGATTGCGCCCTAAGTCAATCATTCTTTTGCTTCCTTCTCCAGCCCCATATAGTCTCTGGTTTCCTGTAGCAGGATGCAGTGGACCCTGTGCTAGCACTGCTATGGCCCATATCCTAAAGTCAAATTAAACCTTTTGCTCTGGAGCAGTTAAGGTGACTTTCCATAAGATAACACTAGAGGGCGACGTAACTGCGTGGACCCATAACTGCTCTGGATTTTGCCCTATGTCCAGCTGGCTGCACTGACTAAGAATTAGGCTGCAACAGTCTGAAAGTGTGGCTTGCAAGATTAACCCAGAGCTGAAGAACAGCCTTTCAGTTTAGGTTTTCCTTCTACTTACTACAAAATATTTAGGATGGGGGTGGGGAGATGTAGAACACTTTTCTGGAAGACATCTTTAGAATTGCTTTCCTTTATTTTACCTCTTTGCTGAATAAACTAAAAACAAGAGAGGGATAAAAGAGCAACACCCAATTACGAAGCTGAAGAATCATAATTAGAAAGGAAATGAAGGAAATGGACAGTGGGGTGCCATAATGTGGAAATGTGACATTGATAAATCAAAGGAAACCTAGAATTCAATAGGAAATATTTCAACCGATTGCTTTCAGAGATGCTTTCTTCATTAGCGCCCTCAATCTCATATTTTTTCAAAGATGAAAAGGAGCTGTTCAAACTGTAGATGCTATACCATAGCAAGAATCTCCACTCTGAAACCTAAATGTGCCCAGATTTTCCTCAAGCAGCACAAAATTAATAGCAGGTAAAAATCTCATTGTATTTGGAACTAATGGTATATCTCACGGGCCAATTACAACAAGTGAATTTTGTGATCCACTGCTGTAAGTGACCCAGTGATGAAGAAAAAGTCATGCCACTGGTGTGCACCACAGAGCCATTGTCAGAAATGCAGAGATTGTATGCATGAACCTGAATACTATACTAGTCCAGGTAAAGTGGCAGTTTGTGAGTAGTATGGGAGGGGAGTTGGCCAAATAGGTATAGTGGATTAAGGCTGGGAGGAGGAGGCTCTCATTAATAGATGTGCACATCTCTCCCTTTTTCCAGCCTTTTCCCTTGTATTTCTCAGAATTATACTAGCAGAATAGGGGAATGAGTTCAAGAAAGTCCATTGAATAAGTCTGCTCATGAGCCCAGTTTTCTGCAGCTGTGGTGCATGGCAAACAGTTGCAGTGGGATGTGGAGGGAAATCTACTCCTATCCATGCCAGCAGGTGCCAGTGATGAGTATTGAAAGCAGTAAATGTCACACTAATGGTACAAATGCTGCTCCATGGATGAGGCTGTTTTGGGGTTTCTGTGGGTGATCTCAGTATTACTGGGTGTGCTGTACCAGTGTGGCAATGCCTGCACAAGCTTCGGATATGGTTGTGCTGGTGTTATTATGCATTGCCATGGCACCAGAATAGGATTGAGCCCTAAATACCCCTCTCTCATTTTATTGCTATTTATTACTGTTAGTAGTAGTGTTAATACATGGATTTGTATTGATGTATCCCCCCCAGCATAGATCAGTTGATGCTGACTTTGCCACTCCTTTTACTAAAGTTTTGAAGTTTCTAATTTCTCTCTGTTCTACTAAACAAGCAATGATGCCATATTAATCTTAAACTTGGCAAGGAAGTAGGATATGCATGGCTAATATCTATCCATCATGCCTTTGCAGATTTATGGCTATAATCTCAGTTTAACAAAAGATACCTATTCATTCTTAAGGAATGAAAGACAAGAAAGACAAGCTAGATTTTTAGCTTAGACAGATAAATTGAGCTGATGAGAGGGGCTGAAATATATATATGAATGTGTGAAAGTTGAATATATACCTATATAAGACAAACAGTCAAGGCTCAAGTAAACACTTAAGGATGGACCAACATGGGACTTTCCACATATGCCTTACATTTGGGTAGCATCCAGAAAAACCTGGCAGACTTAGCCCTGCTTCAGGATTTATAATGGAAAACCTGAGAAGTTTTATTTATTTAAAGTGCTCATTCTCCCTTTAGCACAGCTGCCATTTTAGCAGAAGCTCACATCTGGATCTGGAATGCCGTCACTACCAAAGGAAATGAATAGGAAATGGAATGGTTATGACAGCTGTCACTTTAAAAAAAGCAACTGGCAATTTTTTTTTAAAAAATTAACCTAACAAGATAGAAACCATGTGTAAATAAATAGTCAAGAATAAGCTGCTTTTGTTTTTATATTTTCTATAGTGTGTTTATATAGGCTAAAATTTTGTTTTTTGTTTTAATTAGCCTGGTTTTCAAGGAGTTATTTGCACCTGCACTTTCCCACTAGACCTGCTGCTACAAGCAACCCTATTACTATGTATATACAATGCCATCGATGTACAGATCACTTTACAGTGACATAAGCAAGCAGACAGGTTCCTACCCCAAAGAGCTTACGGTGGCAGCAACGAACAGCTGCAAACTATTGTGATTAGAAGATAAGAAAACTCATAAGAGACCAAGATAGCTGAATAACAATCTTTTGGATGTCCTCAAGCTGGAAAGTAAAACATGCAGGAATGGGATGGGAGGACAAGTTGTTACAGATGAGTAATGCAGGCACATTCAGATAAACTCAGGCAAAAAGCTCAAGAGTAGGCATGTGAAAAGCCTCTTGCAGAAATTTACTCTTAAAATTTGCTTTCTACAGTACATTATCCCACTGAAGACGCAATCCCCAAAGTGCCCTGGTCCGGTGCAAGTCCCTTGCGCTGACCAAGGGATGTCACAAAAGAGCCATGAAGAACTTTTGTATTGCCATGGGAGGCTTCAGGTGCAAGCGTGCAAAAGAGAATGCTTGTACTGTTGGACAGACGCCAGCACAAGCTCTCCCTAGGGCAGGGAGAAGGTAGGGGAGGGTGGGGAGGAAGAGGGAGGAGGACTTTCTGTTGGATCCTGATCCTGCTTTCTGGGCAGATGGGAGCAGCGCATTTCCATTCAGGACTGCTCAGACAGAGCACAAAGCCTTTACCCTGTTCCACAGACATTCCTGTGTTATTTGGAGGGGCCAAATATTGGATGTGACAGGGAACCAAATAAAGAGCAAGTTCAATGTTTTGCTTCCATGAAGGTGCCCTGTAGGGCAAATAATCTTTCTCTTTTGAACTGATTCAGAGGATGAAAAAAGGATTTGCTTGAAAGTTTGCCAAAAGCTGAATTTTACAAATTCTAATAGTGACCCTAAGACTGAAATAACTAAAATAGTTTTGGATACAACAAAGCCAAAGACAGTAGCTGTTGAAGAAGAATAAGGTGGAGAATGTCTTTTAAGGAAGAATGTTGAGAGTCTCCATGTCAGTGCTTTCCAAGCAATATTATTAATACAACTACTGATACCTGATGGCAAGATGTGGTATGCAGTTGTCCAGCCCTTCCAGCCCTTAACATTTTGAGGAAAGATGTATTGAACAAAGGCTGCAATCCTAAAGACACTTTCCTGGGAGTAAGTCCGATTGAACACAATGGGGCTTACTTTTGAGTAGACATGGTTAGGATTGTGATCAGTCTTATCTGTGATGTAAACTGCTGACTCCTGTGCACAGCTGCCAACACTTGAAATAGGTAATGAGAAGAGTAGAAAAGCTCTGATCTATGACAGAAGAACCTGCTGTGTGGCTGTAATCCAGAGAATACTTCCTAGCAGGTGAAATGACTTATTGAATGCAGTAGAACTCACTTTAAGGAAACATTCATATGATGATGCCCAATGCTTGCTCAATTAAGTGACTGAGTGCATAAGTAAAGCAATCAATAAAACACTGACAAAAAATAGTGGCAAGGCTTGTGTATCCTTGTGGCAAGATTCCATTCAAAAATAGAAGGGGCTTTAGAAATAGTTAAAATAGTGAAATTAACAGCATAAAAGTCACAAATAAAAGATTTGAGAAGTTCAGACAATTTACATGATGAATGGGCTTCAGCAGTACTAGAAAAAATAGAAGCACTGAAGACATGAGTGATTTACTGATTTTGATTTTATGTGAATGTAATAATGTAAGGAAGTTTAAATAATTTTACATTGTTTTATATATAAAGAGACAATGTCATAATGTAAAACCTAAAAACAGGAAAATAGAATATCATACCGCTTATGGAGTTGTGCCACTGGCAGAGGTTACATATACAAAATTATTATTATTAAGAATTATTTATACTTTTCAATAAGAGTAGTTTGCAAAACAATTTATATAGAAAAATAATGAATAAATGGTTCCCTGTCCTTCACTTCAAAAGGCTCATGGTCTAAATACATACAAATGAAACACCACAAGCAGCTGCTCATATTGCAACAAAATACCCTATAGAAGGTTCTTTGGAACCCTGCATGGATTACACCAACTTTACGGTACTGCTGTCTAATGTTTAAATGTATATTTGATCATAGGCCCAGACACCTAGAAACTGTTCAAATACTTTATATGTGTGATTTTATGTGATGCTGCTGCATTTTGC
This sequence comes from Cryptoblepharus egeriae, assembly GCA_030015325.1. Taxonomy (NCBI): domain Eukaryota; kingdom Metazoa; phylum Chordata; class Lepidosauria; order Squamata; family Scincidae; genus Cryptoblepharus; species Cryptoblepharus egeriae. The sequence goes on from JAREYC010000004.1 coordinate 52,354,146, forward strand.
CATACAAATAAAGAAAATAAACTTGCGGAAGCCATTGACAAAGACACCACACTGGGGTGAATCAGACATTGTTTTTCCCCAGATGTGGCAAAAGTGTAGGAGGAAAACGTACAGAGGAATGATAAGAAAACTTATTACTATAGTACCCTCATCTCAAAGACAAAAAAGCTTCACTGGTCTCTGTGATCAAGTACCCTATCTCAGACCAGTCAGACTGAGATTACTCCAGAGTAAACAGCTCAAGTATTTCAGTCCAGATGTTTTGCCATTTAATCCTTTCAGTGACATTCACTGGTGTATATTTCAGTGACACCGTGAATGGTTTCTCAGAAATACAACATATAGTCCTATAGCTATAATACATCAAGACAACCAAACAACCTGTAATCTTGCTTTCTGTAAAGCATAAGCTGAAACAGCTACACTTCTAAAAGGTGGAGCAAAGGTTTAGATCTGACCTAGAATTTCTTAGCTTTTCCTGGCTTTTCAAACCACTAGAGTTAACCTTAAGTGAACATCCTCAGCATATGTGTGAATCTCTGTCTTAAATAGAGTTTGCAAGGTAAATCTTAGCTGTGTGGCTTTAAAATGATCCCCTTAGGAAGGATGAATGTGAACTAGGATGGAAATTCAAGGGATGAGGATCAAATTCAGGCAGTGGTAAACTCCACTGTGTATCTTCAGTTAAAAGACAGGATAAATTGTGCTTGTTAACTCTTGAGTTAGTCGTCCTATGAATCCGCTTTTAAAAGCATGTCAAAGATCACATCTAAGTCTTCAGGAAACATGATTTGGGATGCACACTATGCCTATAGTAGACATGAAGAGAAATTTCAAACTGTTATTTCATAAAAAATATTGTATATATTTTGTGTGATTTGAGGCTATGAAAACTTTCAGTGCAAAGCTGAAAGAAAAGCTTTCAATGTGAAAATGGAGTGATACAATAAGAGAGTGCTTGGATTGGGAGACTAGGTTCAAACTCCTGATCAGATATAATTCTGATGATCAGAGACGAGACTGGGTCTGGGTGGACCAGACCTACTTCATAGAGTTTTTCGCTATTCCACCTCCTTGGAGGAGGCAACGCTTGTTTGTGTACTTATTTAGTGCTATCTTATGCCAATTAATTCAGAATCAAGGCTCATGCTTATTATTCAGCAAGTGTGCAATGGATTCCATTGAATTTCATGGAGCATACTTCTGGGTAAAAATGCTCCTAATCATTCTGTAAGTTTATTTTAAAGAAGTGGGTATGGACCCCACAAATATCAAAAGTAGTAGGATTACTATGGTCATATAGTGAAATAGTTGTCCCAGTGTATGGCTGATGGGATCCAGTAGATAACTGATATTGATACTTGAGCCACTATTTTGCAGTTGGCTTTGACTGGGAGACCTCAGAGTTCAAGTTAAAAGAAAGTCGATTTTGTAAGCCCTTATCTTGGTACTGTATTCAGTTTGAGAAAGCTTGGTTTTAAATTCATGAATAATGAACTTATTTATCCATGGGTCAATCAAATTCTTGAACCAATCTACCCCACAGAATTATTGTGAGGATAAAGTAATAGAATTGCCATGTTTTGAACATCTTGGAGAAAAGTGGAATATAAGCATTATGCAAAGGCAATAAAGAAGTCCACTAGGGGAGCAAAATACAGTGGTACCTCGCTTAACAAGCATTTCAGATAACAAGCAAAAATTTCCAAGAAATCTTGCTTCGCATAGATTTCCACAAGTTCCGCTTCACTTAACAAGCAAGCGTGCTATGCAGCCCTGACGCTCCACGCAGAAGCTCTTTAAAAGGGCTGCCGGCCAGCGCTGCCCTTTTAAACTTGGGGGCAGTTGCCTGGAGGTGCCAGAGGCAGCTGCCCCCAACTGCCCCCACCAGCCACCTTGAACCTCCAGCAGCAGCCCAGGTCAGCCTCGCAGGAAAGTGTCTTTGATTGCAGTCGCCTAACTATACTCAGAAGTAAGCCCTACTGTGTTAAATGGGGCGTACTCCCAGGAAAGTATCTTTAGGATTGCAGCCTAAGTAGACTTCATAGGATCATGCACACTGAATGCATGTTTTGAATTCAATTCTAGTGTTTTGTCATCATTTTAACATGCAGTTAATATTTTTATATGAATATTTCGGGGGTTCTGGAACCTATTGTCTGAGTTTCCATTATTTCCTATGGAAAAATCTGCTTCACTTAAAGAGCATTTCACTTAAAGAGCATGCCTCCGGAACGAATTAAGCTCTTTATGTGAGGCACCACTGTAATTAGTATTGTCATCAGTTTTTTTAAGCACCCTAGCATTCTCAGATGAAAAATACTATACTACTCACATCACTAAACACCACATTTTATCTTCTGCCAGGAGGATGGCTCTGTATTTAGTACTATCTCATAGGTTAAGGAATATCAGCAGAAACTGAATGCAGAAATTCCAGCACATCCTTGTTAAAGGAAACTAAAAGGAGGCTCATTCTCTAAAGCCGATGTGGCTTTTGAGCCTAGAAAAATCTTATTAGACAGGTGAAAAAGGAAAAAAAAATTAGCAACTGGTACAAGCCATCTAGTGGCATACAATACATTGTGTGCGGGGAGGGGGGGGTAGAGAACCTCCCACTATTAAGATGCTGAACTACACAGCCCAAAGTTTAAACACATCAGACCCAGACTGCCCTGGTGCACTTAGACTGACTCTGACTTGCTGAGCTTCTTTAAGCTCTCTGTCAAAATGGCATGAGTCTTAGTGATTCATTTTCCAACCCCAACACACCAGTGGAGGGCAAGCCTAATGCTAGCTGGGAGTAGCTGGATCAGGGAGATATAACTCTTATGTCTAAACAGGGCTTTGGACTGAGCAGGGATGGCTTAAAGCAACTTTCTCATAACGAAACAGTACAGCTAAGCGAAGCAGCTAAAACACTTTCTCTGACCCTTTTGTCCTTAGCTGTAAGGGGAACAAATACACTCTGCCTTTATTGTCAGCCATGTCACATGCTGGCATCGCAAAAGCCAAAAACATAATAGTACAAAAAATTCCTTGATCAACCTTGCTGGCTAAAAAGAGAATGAAGAAAAGCAACTCCTGGGGTTTGCAGCATCCAAATTTTTATGGTGTCACTAGAAAGGCATTTCATTTTAAATCTGAGATCCATTTGCGGAAAACAGAAGATTTAAGGCAACTCTTTCTTCATAGCTTCTTTTTGAAAAACCAAAATAAATATTTTCCACTATGTTTCTTTTAAAAAGAAAGTGAAAGCATTCACTTTAAACTATGTTCTTTGATGCTTCCAGAAATAATGCCAAAAGAAATAGGTATAACAGGGTGTATAACAAATATGATGAAGTTACTCCTGCTGTTGACTTAGAAGGGGGTCTCTCAAGCAGAAGGCTACCATTACCGACACAATACAAACATTGTAGCTTCAAGTGGAGCCAAGAAAACAGGACTAAGAAAAAGGTTAAAACAGTTTTCCAGCACAATTTCCAGCAACCGCTAGAGTCACATTCTTCAAACTTGAAATGTTCATTTCATAAGAATGCATGGGCAAATATAAATTTCTGTTAACCCAAAGGTTCATCTTTCTCACAATCATGCCACCCTAAACTAGCTAAAAACTAGTGTCTATGACTAGTCTCTGTCTCTTCGGTTTGTCTTAGTCTAGTCTCTCTTCCACTCCTCACTCATACTTGTTATAGCTCTCTTTCCCCAAGTAGACTTACTTTCAGGAGCATGCATAGGACTGCAGCCTGAGCTACATGGACCAGAGCAACAAAAGGCAGATTCCTATGATCCTTTAAAAAGGGTATTGCAACTTGCATGGCACAGTGCCGCATGGTACTAAGGTATCATTCCCTATACCCTCTCCCACCAACATGAAAGACCCTCTAGCCAAGATATTCCCTGCCAAGGGAACTGCCACAAAGGGGTGTCCAAACCTTGGCCTGGAGCCACACTTGGCCCACCGTGACCCTCAATGCAGCCTGCAGCGAGATCCATCTGGCCCTTTGGGCAAGCTTTGTTACCCTCCAGATATGTCTCTATGAATGCAATACTAAAGACACTTTCCTGGGTGTAAGACACATTGAACACAATGGGGCTTTCATTTGAGTGGACATGGTTAGGATTGCGCTCTAATACACTTATATGTAAATTTATTCAAATTTGAAATTTGAAAATTGAAACTTGGCCGTGACACAGCGTCAGAGAGATGATGTGGCCCTCCTGCCAAAATGTTTGGACACCCCAGGGTAGGGGTTGAGACTAGAGTTGCCATATGTCCTGAAAACAGGGACAATCCTGATTTTTTGGGATTGTGGTCACATATTGGCAAAGGGGCCTGATTTTGTGGAAGAGAATTCTGGCAACCCTAATTCAGACTGCACTTGGATGTTAACTTGTTTGAAAGCTTTCCCATAAAACAAAGATTGCTACACAGAAAAAAACACATTCTGTGCTGTCTTTTCCCGCGTTCATGATTTGTTCATACTGGCAGGGTTTTTGTTTTTTGTTTTGTTTGTTTTAACAGTGAAGCATTTAAACAGGACATCTCACAGTTTAACATAGAGCCTAGAAAAAGCTTGCTCATGTGATTCTGATTCATTTGTAGATTTGTTCAGAGCAACTGATAACTAGTGACTTACCAGCTTAGCCATCTGGCTAAAAGATTCCTACTTGGCTATGAAAAGAGTTTGAGACAGTATTATCATGTTTGCTCTTTTAAAAACTACACTAACAGATGCTACCAAACATCAGTGCAAAATGGGAAATCTGTTGACACTGCATTTCTATCACATGTTTATTGTTAACATTTTGTCTTGCTAACTGCAAGATGAATCGTTCCAAGATACCAAAACAAGACATATTTGCATGTTGGATAAGACTAACATCAACAATTTAAACTCTAGAAGCCAAATGCTGGCTTATTTTCAGGAATGCGGAGCTCTCCAAAATAAAGAATAGAAGGACATTCCATAACAAGAGTTTAAAAAAGGAAAATGGATGCTACCATTTTGATTTTTTTTAGAAGTTCCTCCACTTCTTGACCATCCCTTCTCCACACTATGGCCACCTCAACCGTCACCAGTGGGAAGATCTCTGTCTACTGGCACACCTTGGACCTCTGCAGGGCCTTTCTGAAGCATCAAGGCAATGGTGACAGGCGGTCACTGTGTCATGTTGCCTGCTTTCATATAAATCCTCAAGTTCTAAAGAATACATTTTTTTGTTCACTCACAGGTTCCATTTTAGAAAGAATATTTTGTATCACAACAGGTTCCATTTTAGAAAGAATATCCCTTCCAGTATTCTATGACGACTTTGGAAGTACTTTTATTAAAATAATTACGTAAATTTTGGGCAGAACTTTTTAAAAAGTGATATTCTGCTAGTTTATCAAGAATACAATTTTAATCATAAACATTTATACCAATTAGAGCACAACCCTAACAATGTCTACTCAGAAGTATGCCCCATTTGTGTTCAATAGGTCTTACTCCCAGGAAAATTCACAGGAACTTCCAGTTAGGCCAGCCTAGGCCCTGGCATAAGTCCTGTGCAGACCTGGGTGTGTCAGAAAAGTGCTGTAAGGCACTTCTGTGCCACTTCTGGGGGAGGATTAAGCCACTACACAGACATGGGCCTACCTCCCAACATCACCACAGAAACAGGGAGTCCGATCAGTTGTGCTGGCATAAATTAGGACTGCACCCTATTCTTTCATTTTAATATATTGAAAATGATTTTTTTTTTAAAAAACATCATTTTAAGCATCCCCAACAAAAAATATTAAACTACAGAAGGTATTTCTTGAGAAATGTGTCAAGACAGGCAGGCCAATCCAGAATAGCACTTGGGTTGCCCAATCTATCAGTAGGGTGGAGCAACTGCAAGATGCTCCACCCTAGTTACTCTGGAAAAGGCTTGGTTAAGAGCAAGGCAACATAGGCTGCCCCAAGAGATAGGCAGCTCAGGGGAGCCATGTTTAGCATTGCCTAGGGCAGAGCAGTTACTCTGTATCCAGAGCCTGTTTCCAAGGCAGAAATGCCCTCTTCCAGCTCCTCAGAGTTATACCACCTCAGTAGCAGGTATAATAATGAGTAGACCGATAGGGGTCCACAATAAGGCCTGAGTAAAAATTTCAGTGTAGACCAAAAATCTGAGTTCCTGGCCAGACTAGCTGCAACCCCTGCCTCTCAACCTCAGAATATGGAACAATTACAGCAGCCCACTAACCTGGGAACAAGGCGGACCACTCCAAGCATCCACCCTCCACTAGAGGAACAGCAGCTTTAACTGGTTGCCAGGAACTTCTGGTCTATAAGGCAGGCAACACAGCTGTTCCTTGTTCAGGTCTCCTCAGGAGTAAGCCCTCCCCAACTGTCACTGACTTAGCATGCTCTGGAGCCGTTAAGGCAGCCCAGGCTTCCTGACTCTCTGGATCCAGCATATCTTTCGGCTATGGATTAAAAATACTTGGAGCAGCCCAGCTAGGGCTCTCCTCACTGCCCTTACTCTGGATTGTAAGGGCAAAGATATTGCCTATGATGACATATTTTCCATAATACAGAATCTTCTTTTGTCCTGTGAAAGTTTAATGATCACATGGATAAGCTTGCAAATTTTTTTAGTATTTAAATGAATACTAAAAGTGCTACAAAAGTGCTACAATTACAAAAAGAAAATGTTATTTTCTTCTTCTTCATCCCTTCAAACTTCTTGCATCTTTTGTAACAAAGCAGTTTAAAACTAACCCCCAAAGCTAGTCAGGGAGATGGGAGCCACTGGGACAGCAGCTGGCATTCTCATTTTCTGTCATTAGCTTGGATCACATGTCTGTATGGGAAGAATCATTTTCTAATTCTTACTGGGAAGAGGAGAATGCCGGAAAAGAGGGGGCATTCATCCCACATCATTCAGAAGAGACCTTAAAGACCTATTTATTATACTGCCGTCTTCAGGGAGTTGGCTGTGAGGATCTGATTTCAACTCTGATATCCTAACGAACAATGGAAAACAAGGCTCTGAATAAGTGCTCTCCCATCCTCCCACACTGTGTGCTGTGTGCATGTCAAGTAATGTTCTGTACTTCACAAGAGTTCCCACATTTATTTATTTATACCTCACCTTTTCCATACCAATGCAAGTGCCCAAGGCAGCTTACAAAGCTTTAGTCCATCCCTTTCTGCTGTTTTCACAACAATCCTGTGAGGTAGGTGTGGCTTAGAGGGAGTGAATGGTCCAATGTCACCCAGGAAGCTTCATGGTCAAGGAAGATTTGAACCTGAATGTCCCAAGTTTCAGTCTAACACCCTAACCTCTATAACTACATTTATTTTTATTTTATTTTATTTCAATATTGGTTTCCCACCTTTCTCTTGAGGACCCAATGCAGCTCACATAAAAATAACATAAAAACAATTATAGTTGCATTTTATAAAATTTGACATTTAAAAACACCATAAAACTGTATATTGTAAAAGAATAAAACCAGTGCAATAAAATTATAACAATAAAAACAAATAAAAGCAGTGGCATCTTAAAACCTGAGCCTATAAAAGCCACAAATATGACATCAGAATTTAAAAAGCAGATATTAGAAGGCCAGGAGCTGTGAAAGCTTGTTTGAACAAATGTCTTCAGGCCTTCTCTGAATGTTTCTAGGGAAGGAGCAGTATTTAGGTCGAGTGTTTTCATAGTATTGATGCTGCTACTAAGAAGGCCCTGTTTCTTGCTGCCACTCTATGCATCTCCTTAGGTGGCAGCACTCGTAAGAAGGCCTTCTCCAGGGTGACCAGACGCCAAATGCAAAATCCCTGAACAGCAAGGCCAAAATTCCTGATCGAAGGCCAAAATTCCTACTCTCTACCAGGAAAATGTAGGACAAAATGTAGGACATGTTAAAATAAGCTAAAAACACTAAAAAATAAGCTAAAAACACTGGTATTGCTTTCCTGTACATAATATATTAATTACTTATTTTAAATTGAAAAATGATGAACTCTCTGCTCACCCCGTCCCAGTCTGGTTTGGGGGTTGTGGAACCAATTTTGGGGGTTCCCAAAGTTTTCCAAACAACTTTGCCAAATGAGGCATTCAGCTTCATGTAGGTTCTGTTCAGGTTTGAATGAATTGGGGAAAAATGGGCACTTGTGTTTTGGCATTATGGAAAATAAAAGCAGATACGTATTTATTTTTATGCCCAGACACTAAGTTTTTTGCACAGGGTGATCAGATGACAAACGCAAAATTCCTAAGCCCCTAAAATTCCTATGTGCTTAAAAATTGAAGGACACTGCAAAAATGTAGGCAAAGGCACTTCTGGCCACAGCTGCTACCTGAAAATCCAGGAGCACTTGCAAATCCAGAAAGACCACCATTTAGGTAGGAGAAAGTCCTAATTTACTTCCAAGAAAGTATGGATAGGATCACACATACAGGCACTGGTCTTCTTGAGGCAACATTGGTTTTTCAATAACTGGGATAGTGTAAGAATTTGACTCACACATTAGGAGCACATCCCACTAAGGAAAGTGTAAAGTTATTTTACTTTATGCTGAAAATTTTATTTGCTGCACTATAGTACAATTGGACAACTACTTTACCACATGGTCAGCTACATGAACTGGCAAATATTTATTCAGTTCTGGTAGACTGAAGTAGAATTAGGATTATTCCCCAACAGCTAGCCCAAAAAACTGCAAAAATTATGTTGCTCTTACAGAGCGAAGGAACAGGTTTAGTGAAAAGGTGCAAACCATACACCATCCTGTCTCCTGATTCTCTGTCAAGCTTCAGTTTCAGTTTTGTGTATCTCATATAGGATGATCCTTCCCTAAAGTTTATCTTTCCTCTATAACCCAGTTGCTGGTTACTTCAAATCTATTTGTGAAACACAATTTCTTTGTTGTTGACAACACTGGGCCCCTATTCTCCAAAATATCGAACTAGGTAGGAGGCAGATTCAACACTTCTCACATAAATATACAAATGAGCTCAATGCCTTTAAATCTGCCTGTCTAAATGTTGAATGAATTTGTGGGTAGACCCATTTCTTGCACCTTTCTCTTCCCAGATGTGTCCAAACTTCTTGCCTTCCTTTCCATACCCTTCTCACCATATCATTTTTCTTTAAAAGCCAAGAGCAATGCAGACAAATATGTCAGTAGATGAGATCATGTGACAGATGATATGTTGCATGGAATTCTCCTCTTGCTGCAGTATCTTGATCTCCTATTCTAGCAGAAGGCTAAGACAAAACACAGTGTTCAGCACAAAATACAGGAGGGAGCTAGAAATAAAACAGAAGTGACAGAAGAGCTCTCATTCACTATGGGGCTTAACACTGCATTTTAAAAAACCTAAATCACTTCTACAGGGTTTCCCCTTAAAAGGTCATTACGGTACATTAATTGCGATTTCTGGCAGCATGCCACAATATTTCTCTCCACATTTTCAAATTCCTGAATACAATTGACATGTCAATGTAAAAGTAAACTTTAGTAAAGGCATTGAACATCAGTCTTTAGCTGCAGAATTTCATGGCTTCTTTTTGATTCAGATTGTCCTTTCAATAGGGCACAATCCTGAGTGTGACCTAGGAAAGTTCAAGTCCCTTGTGCCAAACTGGGATGGCCACAAATATGCCATAAAGCATATTTGCACATCTCAAATCAGCTGTGTTGGTGCACAGAGGTGCACCAGGCTGTAAATGTTTCAGCTTCCACAGCAGCATTTGGAAGGATTTCAGCAATGGTCAAGCTCAGCCGATGCAGAGGTTGGGGGGAGAATAGGTCAGGGAGAAGGTGATGGGAGGCATTCCAGGGCAGGGGGAAGGGTGGGAAGGGTGATTCTGCGAGTGGGGAGTCTGAAATGCTAGATCCCAACCCTGTTTGTTCTCTGGGTAGTGCAGAGCAACCTCTACCTCCTTGCTCAGCTCTATGCCACCTCCAGAGGCAGTGCAGATCTAACTAAACCCATTGGAGCTGCTGCCATATTACCCAGATAAAGAGAAAAGTTTTCCCTTGCCACATTGTAGTGTGGCAGCAGCCCCCAACACATGCTGGATGCAGTGCAAACCAACTGGCCTGCCTGCTCTGGTACTTCACGGGATTGTGCCATGAGCCTCATGTGAAAGAAGAACATGAATCCTAGGGAACTCGAATCTATCTCTCAATATGCAGTTGAACCTTATTAAAAATCAAGATGAGAAAGTAGAGTAAATAATTGGGTCTGTAGGCCACTTAAAAGGTAAGGGTGTCCCCCACCTGCAGGTTGCCCAGCTAGTTGTGACTGACTCTAGGGTGTGGTGCTCAACCCCTTTTCTAAGCCAAACAGCCAGTATTGTCCAAAGATGTCTCTGTGGTCATATGGCCAGCTTGACTATATGCCGACTATAAGCTGCTACCTTCCCACTGAGGTGGTACCTATTTATCTACTTGTATTTGCATGCTTTTGAACTGCTAGGTTGGCAGGAGGTGGGCAGTTGATGAGAGTTCACTCTGCTTTGCAGTGTCTCGAACCACTGACTTGCAAAACTTCAGATGGACAGCTGCTGGGGGGCCATTGTAGGCCACCTACAGACAATCTTTTTTGTATGCTGTGTTCATGGCACATGGATGCCAGCAGAACATCTGATATTCTAAGCCTAACATAGGAACATCATGCCATCAACATATCCACAGCAGCACCATACGCTAAACCTGTCCTGGCAAAGCAATGCTGGCAAAGTTATCCAATAACACAACCAGCATCCCTGGAAACATCTACACAACCCATTATCCGTGGAGTAGCAACCTGATGTTGGTAAATCATTGACAAGAAACTGGTGCATCATCACTGCAATGTTGATGTATCATCTGTGGGACGTCCATGTGGGACATCCACGTGTTACTGTTAAGTCAGTGAGTCATTGATGTTAACTACATGATGTCAGAGTATCATCAATGTGACAGCCATGTGCCAGCTACTAAGAAAAACAATAGGTACAATGTACCAAACATGTACCACACCACTACCTCTGACAGGAGTTATTTCATGGAACTGTGTTTTGTATGAGTGCAATTAGCATATTTGAACCCTGGGTGCAGGGACTCTAGCAGTCCTTCACTTTCCTCTTGGTACAACAAGTTTGGTGCAATTGATGCCACACCAAAGAAGAAAAAGCAAAGAGGGGAACCCTGCACCCAGGGTTCAAGTCCACTCATAGCATTCAGACAAAAACATAGTCCTTTTATATATATATAAAAGTATATAGTTCTCTTAGAAGAGGGTAGCCATGTGAAATATACACATCTGCCCATGGCAAAAAATTTGGGTCTCCGTCAATGTAACTTTGTGGAGGTATTCACCAACTGGAAGTAGCCTTTATGTCAAAAGATGAATTAGGATGAGTAAAAAGGGAAGCTCTTGGGTAGAGGCTGCCAGAGGCTCACTGAAAAATTACAAGCTATAAGCCTGTTACAGTGAGTCTGAGATCAGGCAAGATGCTTGGAATCAGCAAGGCACTCATCTCTTGCATGACTGGTCAGAAACATCCATGGCAGGGACAAAAGAGGAAGGCGAGGCAGGTCCAGAATCCACACTGGCTACTCCACAAAGCTACACTCTAATCACCCAGGCAAAGCAAGAGGCAGCCAAAGAGCCCCTCTTTGAAAATCACAAGACACCTTGCAGTCATAAAATACAACAATAAAATACAACATACAAAAAGGATGTGCAATCAGGGGAGGCAGAGCCTCACTGGACTGAACAAGTAAAAAAAAATGGTTTGCCTTTCTGCTCCAGTAGAGTCAGCGAGTGGATACATATTACATAAAGTAATGCTACCCAAAGAGATGGTCAGAGAGATCACAAGAAGGTGGGATCTGCCATCTTAGAATCTGGGACTGGGATTTCCTGGGAGTAAGTCTCATTGAACACAATGGGACTTACTTCTGAGTAGACATGGGAGAGCTTTGGCATCACAATAATGTCACCTCTGGTAGGTTTGACAGGGGGTCTTGGATTGAAAAGCCTGAGTCCCACTGATTGACTAACTGGCATACATGCATAGGCTCTTAACAGTGAGTTTGCTCCGCAAATAGCTGCCTTCCAATGAAAAAAGTAGCATTCATCATCATCATCATCATCATCATCAAGCACTGGGAAGGCAAGAAGCAGAATTGCCCCAGTCATGTTATGTTGCAAACATGTTTGGTTTCCAAGGAAGAAAAGGCAGGGCAGCTGTCTTATAAAGAAAAAAGCAGGGTTCCTGCATCTGCAAGGGCTGAGGAGGCAACAACAATTTGCCTCAGTTCTGTCTAAGCCATGAAAACAGCAGATAATCGTTTTTGAATTTATTTCCGGTGTGCACACATAAGAGAAAATTTTGTAGGGTAGGTTTCTTTGCTCTATTCTCTCCCATAGAATGTGTGGTACCTCCCCAGCCTTGGACATTACCACATGCCACCGTTATACAATATGACAAACATAACCAATAAAACAGCAGAAATACAACAGTGAAAAAATAGCCATAAGATAGTAAAATAACAGATGTGGTAATGAAATAATATTTTCTGTTCATTTTTGCTGTGGTAAATAAAACAGTTCTGAGCAGACCACAGCCAATAATTTAATTGTGTAACTCAATTGTTTGAAGGGCCTGGGAAAGGTGCGGAGGGAAGGTGCTGAAGGTTGGAGAGAGTGAGCGGAGTGCTGAACGAGGTGGTGACAGAGACAGAAAATGAGCAGCTCAAGTCTGGGGTGGAATAGGTGGTAGCAGTGGCCACCAAATCCTAACCCATTTCAGTACCTGAACTACTTCCTGATCCCGTCATGCGAGTCCATGCAGACCTATCCTAGCTATTTAATGCCATGGTGCCTTACCCAGAGGATACCTCTACAACTGCCGTCCTGTGATGGCATTGAGCTGCAGCCATTTTGGTGTGACTGTTTCAGTGGGGCTCTTACTCCTACTACAACTGGGCTCTTATTCCTACAAGAACGCAATCTCATATGGTGGAATTCTGCCATTAAAATGAAAGCTGCCATTTACTATGGCTGTGTCTTGATTTCACATAATGTAGGGGTGCATTAAAAACGTCATTCTGTCATGATACTTCGCAATAAAACAATGCTCTGCGGCTGCCAGCAAAGCTTTCTGACATGATCTTGGGGTTTTGGTTGTGAAAGAAACGCTTTTTAATTGCTTGCCTGGGAAGATGAAGGAATTGCATCCAAATGGGCTGATCCAGGGAAAGGAAAACTGCTACAGATCCTTTACAGTGTACTCTTTCCAGAGACTTGAAAGCACAAACATTAAATGTCAGTCTGACCCTGTCTTTTCTGACAAGGCTGCTTCATGTGTTTTGATGGAAACTGGTTGAACTGTTAGTCCATATAGGAATCTAATTTCTCTTTATACTCCTTCCATTTTAAGCTTGCCAAGAGTTCAAAACCCAAGTAAACCACTAGACTAAAAAGAAAGAAATATTTCTTTGCAGAACTAGGAGGAAGAATCCTTCAAGTGTCAGTCTTATCAGAAAATCCAGGGAGGCTTATCAGAAGATATCCATCCAGAATGTTTTTTGAGCTTCTCTGAACTCCTCCTTAGGCCTAAAAGTTTTATATCATTATAGGATACTTCCAAGGCAGAGAGAACAACAGCGACTTAATTGTTCCACAAGATGTAAATCAATTTCAATAATTATCACAGTAGATGGTTAACTTGTGTATTCTTCCTGGGCAAAAAGCACCATGTCCTATAAATTCTTCAGTACTACAACATCAAAGGAGAAGCACTGGAATGCAGATTTGGAAAAGATGCTGATATGTCAAGTGTACAGATCTGATCTTTCTTGTGAAAGATCATCTTCCTTGGTATCTCAGAAGCACTGCATGCTGCATAAGTAGCAACATCACCAAAAAATTTAGATAAAAATTTCAAGGACACCAAGACTGAAGATAGACAATAATTCCAAAAACAGTAGAAGATGGTAAGATGCCTTTTTTCAGTAGAAATTTTTTAATGGCAGAACATCTCACTCACTGCTAAATTAATCATACTTAGCATTTAGCATAGTTAATCTAATGCACACCTTTACAACTCAAATTCACCCTTAAAATAGGGTGTGCATGTTAGATTAGCAGGAGCATTAGATTCAAGTAAATATGATAACATTTTGGGCTGACTGGACAGGAGTGCAGCCTTAACTCCCATAAAAGTACATAGGGATTATTGGGGAGAAGCGGGTCTCCTTGGGAGGAGGGGAACAAGGCAGCAGTAGCTGAGCTTCCTCAGGAATGGAGAGGGAAGTGTGGGCAGCACCACTGCCAACTCCCCCCAGTTCTATGGAGGCTGAATGGGAAGGCTGGAAAGGAGCCAGAGCAGGGTGCTTAGTGGGGCAGTGGGAGGCGCATGTGCCAGCTAGGGCTGCCTGGGACCCATGAGGCCCAGATCATAATGGAGTTACTTGCCTTCCCCACTCGATCTGCCTGTATGGCAGGTGAGAGCAAGGTCAAGCGAGGGAGGGGGTGACTGCCACTGGGTGACCCTGGGTGACAACTAAATTAGTGACACCAATGCTGAGGACTAGGCTAACTGGAAGAGGTTGATAATGAATTTTTTATTTTCCTCTTTCACCATTCCTTCAGTCCCTATGGAACACCCCACAGCTATGCCAGTCCTTTTGCTAATGTAGCTTGAAGAGCTTTTGGGGGGCATGTCTCAGCCAAGCGAGGATAATAGGATTTGCCATGGAAGTGTGTCTCTGTGATCTCCCCATCTCACTTCTGAATTGCCCCCAATCTCACCTCTCCACTGGCCAGGCTTCATTGATGGTCAATCTGCATGGCCCTTTGGGCCTCATGCTGGTAGAAGCTATATGCAGAACAGAGAATTGTGGTCTAACAGTACAATGTATGAAGAGGATTGGGTCAGCTGAGTTTTATTTTTTTAAGTTGACATATCCTCTGAAATAAGGCTGTATTAATATAATCACTAAATGAAAATTAGAGGGAAAACGTCCCTCCAAAAATGTTGCAGGTGCATCAATCAGATCGTGACTGAGAAAGAAGACCAAGTGAAACAAAAGAAAAGGCAAAATCTCAGCAGCCATTTTAAAAATGAGATCCATACATCATATTTATGCTTTGATAACACCAAAATCTTCAATATACTCCCAGAGCAGAACACAGCACTCTTCGGCCAACCTGACTGAACACATTATCAAATATTTGCAGTTCAAGTTACTTAATTCAAACACAGATTTCTGCTTAGATATTTTGGGAAAGTAGGATTGCCTCCCAATTTATCTTGCAACTAGTTCCCATCAAAGTAAATATCTGAAGAAGTACTATGGAGTGATGCATCATATTGTAACTAGAAATAGGATTTGAGCTGATGGCTGCAATCCTTAAGACACTTTCCTGGGAGTAAGACCCATTGAACATAATAGGGCTTACATTTGAGTAGACATGATTAGGATTGTGCTTTTTATCCTCTTTGGAACAAAAGGCAAAGATTTGTTGTATTTTTTGGATTGCTAAAAATTACATATTGCTCAGATTCAAGAATGGCATGAATTCTAGAACAAGAACTAAAGAAAGAAAGAAATTGGGGAAATTCTTTACTTTGAAGCATACAACAGCTGGTACCAAACTGCTATGATTATTTGTTGGCCCACAAGAAACAAATACATTTTCAATGGCTCACAGGAAAACATATAATTTATACTGGATAGATATATGAACTGCCACAGAAAATTAGCTTCTTTTAGCTCATTAGAAATCCTTATACTGTACTTAACTACACAAACAAATAGTTTGGTTCTTGGGATGATCATAGACATAGAGTCAAGCAAATGTCTGTATTTGCTGGACAAAATATGTCACAGGTCAGCAGGAAATGGAAATCATTTAAAATACTAGAAATTATGTTTCATAGTACCTGGTTTAAAGTATATTGAAAATAATAAACTACAAATGTGCACCTGTGAACACAGCTTGTAAAGCAGGCCTCCGTCAGTCTTGAGAGACGATGGTATCGTGCTCTGCGCTGCATATGAAGCACAAAAGCCTGAGTTAGATTGTTATGGAGGATAAGCTGTTACCCAAGCAGCAAATCCCTCCTCTCCACTCCACTGAATTAGTCCAATGGAAAGGCAGAGCCAATACTGGATCCAGCTGCATCGCAGAGCTAGGCTAAGGACAGGAGCTCACCCTGTCTTATGGGGCTGACCCGGGTCTTGAACCTTGGCCTGCTGGTTAACACTTGTGCCACCCACAGCTTGTAAAGATGGGAAAAGTAAATGAAAATTTTCTTACTTCCTCCTCCTTCATGTCACTCCGTTCATCCTTCCTAGCTGCCCAGATTGATCTACACACAGCATCAGTTGTTCAAGATCAGGGGTATCCAAATATTCACCATCAGGGCTCCTGAACCTTTAATTGTGTAGAAGAGGAAATTTCAGCAGGTGTACCTTTTCATCTCACAGATCATTAGCTCTACCTGCTGAAATTCCCTCTTGTACTTATTGTTAAAGGTCCAGGACCCCTGAAGTTGAGAATCTGGACCCCCCTGCTCAACCTCTTCTCTGAAGTAAGGGTTCAAAGACCACAAATGGATTTCCTCTAGTCAGCAATGGCTATTTTGCCAATGCAGACTGAAGGAGATCCATGTCAGGCTTTTCAGCCCAACAAGGGGAATATTACATGGCAGAGCAGGACTCTGGTGGTCCCACACCTTTCGATCCCAGTTCCTCTTCCCCATCCCATCCTCCCTCAGAACTCATCCCCTTATGCCCAGAAAACCCTAACCATCATCACCTTGCAATGTGCTTTACTGTTGGTACTCCATGACATTGGTCTCCTGTCCCTGGGCTCACAGCTAACTAGGGTGGGCACAGCACTGACATTCCTTGCTCTTCTGATGCCTTAAATGTGCTTTGAGGCACATTTATGGCACCCAGTACCAGCACTGGCCCACACTGGAAGATAACATTATTGGGCTCCTACTCTCCAAAATGCAATTGTTTTGAAAATAAGAGGACTGAAATATCTTGTACTAGCATCTCCTGGTAGTGGCTTGTTCGTTGAAGTGGAAGAACAAGTGAATTTGGGGATGATCCATAAGTAAGAAACAGAGAAAAAAATGAATTAATATTTGACTTTAGAGATGCAAGAGAGTTTGTTAATTATCTTCATGGTATTTCTACAGCTCTGCAGGTGTACATACACAACACTTAACTTCTATGAACAATCAGGCACATCAAGATCTATCTTGTGTTATTTCAATTGCCCTCTGTGGGTATATTGTCAGACAGCTATCTGTAAAGGCAAGTGCAATTTGCTACCTGATAAGTGTGATTATGGTTCAACAAGGCATGCCCTGTTGAGTCTTACTGCAATTATACAATCTATTGTTAGTTGCCTGGGGGAGAGAAACAAGTGATATGCTTAAAAGGCTGTGAGTGTTGGAGGTGTCACACCTGCTGCTAAGACTTACCATTGCCCAATCAGTTTGCTCCAGTACTATTTGAATTATTACGCACATGCAGCTTACATTTCCGTTAAAAAAGCAACAGAATTTATCATGGCCCACTAGTTGTCCTGCCTTACCAGTTGGAAGTCCTAGAGTAACACAGCGTGCAGGGCTGAAAAATATCATTACTTTAAAAATGTGTGTGTTGTTACTATTTGATGCAAATCCAGATGTCCACAGTAGTAGCAAAATAGCATTTAAATCAGTGGTCTGGGAACAGGGATAAATTACCCCAAATGGGGTAAAAATGAAATTCCTGGGGGTGGTGGATGGTCGCGCTGGCGCGTGCACTCTTTCCCTCCCTGTTACTCCAATGGAGAGTGCTAGTGCTCTCCTGACCTCACTGGCACTTACACTTTCCTAATTTGCCGGTGAGGTCAGGAGAGGTTACTTAACTCTGCCCATGGAGAAGCACTAGCGCTCTCTATCGGAGCTTTCAGAAGGGGAAGAGTGCGCACACATGCCCCCCGGTGCCCCCAAGCCCCCTCCCCAGCCAAGGTAAGTAAGCCATTTTATGTTTACTCAGAAATAAGCCCATTAATTCAATGGAGCTTACTCCTGATTTTTTTAAATGTAGGATGTCCTACATTTTGTCCTACTTTTTCAAGTTCAGATTTTCAGTTGAAAATCCAGACTTTTGGGTGACCATTTCCTTCCTTTCAAATCAAGGGGGTAACGTCGGCGTATCTAAATATATTTTGGGGTAAAAGATAAAAAAGTTCCCTGACCCCTGATTTAAATGAATTGCACTAATTATGAATGTGATCATTCTGTATGCAGTGGCACCTTGGTTTATGAGCACAATTTGTTCTGGAAGCATGCTTTTAATCCAAAACACTTGTATATCAAAGCAAATTTTCCCATAAGAAATAATGGAACCTGGCATTTCCATTTATTTTATTGGTTGCCAAAGGACTTCACAGTAGATGTTTCCTTATGAACACAATTTTCATTAGGCTCATCATGGGGCCAAGAGTCTAAAAACAAAAAATGCATAGCATTTTATACTTATGCCAATACCTGTAGGAACAGAATGAAAATTTGTGCATGAATTTTGAGATGAAATTTGAACCTTCTCAAGGACTCCCTGAGATAAATGCCTTGAAACCAGGGATTATACAAAAAACAGAGCAAATGAAGACTGTTCCAGTTTGGAAAAGCTAAGGGAAATTACAGGATCTATTAAAGCTAGCAAGCTTCAAAGACTACATCTGGTCTTGTAGACATCTGTAAGTATGTTTCACAAATGCTTCCATGAGGTATTCTGAGGTGCACTAAGGGTTCAGTTCCTCCATGGGATCTGAAAGTGGCTTTGGTAGCACCAGAGAATGCCCTGAAAGACAGAATGGGCCACATCAAATACCTGGCACAGTGATGAGGGCTGAAGAAAATATTTTAAATATATAATGAATTAATTAGATTAATGAATAAATGGGCACTAACACATAGGGGGTTAAGTCCACGGATGTTAAGGGGCCATTATTCTAAAATGGTGGAGAGAGAAGGTGAGAGCTAGTAAGTCCAGGTTCAGTAAAGTTTTTCACATATCTTTTGGTCCATCGGATGGAAGTAAATCTGTAGTTTCTGTAATTAAACCAGGACAGGTTTGCAGTCAAATTTCCACAAGCTCTACCTCAAGCTCAGTAATGGTTCTATATATTAAGAATTGCAGCAAATGTGAACTTGCCCTGTCACTACTTATTCACAAAACTCATTTCTCTGTGGATTTCATTCACAAAAGATAACCCTGTTATTATTTTTGTTAGAAAATAAGACACATGCAATTCACCAATACAGTCTGGCAGGTGCTCAATAAACCTTTTGTTTTAGTGCCTGCCTGCGAGTACTTTCAAACTTGACAACTGGCTAAATTTTGTCTGATGAGACACTAGTTGTGCATATGCATAATACAAAAGCTTCTGCCATTCACACACTGTCTGTAGACACAAAGAAACATACCCTATAATCCAGAGTAATCCAGAGTAACTATGGGAATACATAAGAGGTACTTACTCTGGATTGCTCTGTGCATTTCCCATAGGTTTCCCATAGGTGGCACCGTGACCATGTTGGTGTAAAAAGTCCTGTAGTTACTCTGGATTGTAGCTTAATTCTTTACAAAAAGAAGCAGAGAGTAGGGTCTTGAAGGAAAGAACTTGCCCTCTTTGTTTTAGGCCCCTATTTTGAGTTATATTCCTTTTGAAAATCTAAATGTTTTCAGATTTTGAAAATCTAGATTTTGAAAATCTAAATGTATTCCAAACATATTCCTTTTGAAAATCTAAATGGATATATTCCCCTGAAAAAGCTAAAGAAAGCTAAAACTCAAAAACTTCTAGTCAAACTTTTGAGTTCTGGCGACTGTAGCCAGAGGAAGGAAATGCATTTTAATAACTTGCCTGGATCATAAAAAGCAGGAGGCGTGCCCTCCCTTAAAATAATGGGAAAAAAACTACTAATGCAGAAATGGATATCTGAACAGCCCATCAACCCAGTGAAGCCATAAACATGTATTCAACAGCTTATTTGAATTGACTGTTGAATGGGGGAAAAATAATTAGGAAGAAATGTTACATGATCAATGTATATACAAATTCCCAAGGCTCTCTTTTGGCTTTATTATGTTGAATTCTTTGTAATATTAAAACAAGTTAATATGTTACCAAAATCAGGAAATGATGTAATAAACATAAGTGTCCTAGTTTGAAGGATTAACTCTCTCAGGTTTGTTCCGAAAGGTTTTAAAGTTGGCATAAGGGCTAGAGGAAAGGCACATATAAATATAACACAGGGATAGATGTTAATTTGACCCCTAAGGATAGAAGAAAACTGGTCTTGTCCATTTCACCTGGACTTCCCATTCTGTGAGTGAGACAGAGCAGAGTTAAAGTGAATCAAGATGTTTCACATCTGCCTCTTATTATTAGGAAATTCTCTTCCTATTTATAAACAAAATGCTTTGTTAAGATTAGGCTGCAGATTCCATAGCTTGGCAGACTTGCATTTCCTTAGCCATTTGAACTTCAATCCCCAAGCAAAGGTATATTATAAATCTTCTGGAATCCATCAATGAAGGAGAGAGCGGGTAAGGAACAGAGAGTATAATTAGCTAACAACCAACATGAACAATTCAACTCTTGCTGTCAAGCAAGACGCTTCATGAAAGTCATGATGAAAAGTGCAACAGGAGGAATAATTTAACTCAAACGGATTTTTGCTTCTCAAATTTGAACAAAATAAGCTACGGTATGTTTTTTATATTATTTTATGTTAATAAAATATTTTATTATAATATTTTATGTTAATAAAATAAGCCATTTTTTCTTCAAACTGCTGATTTTCTAACAGAGATGCAAAACTGCAGGCCAACATTATTATTCCTAATTTTATTTCAATTTCATGTCACACAAGCCAGTTCTGAAGGTGGACTTGGCACTAATCACTACTTTGGCCCCACCCAGGGAACTAGGAGGTTGTGATATATTTGTGTATGATGTTTGCTGAGACAAGCAGCATAACCTTTTGAATTTGTCTGATGGTGATGTGCCAATGTTCAGCTGTTTTAGATGTAATTCAAGCTCTTTAGGGACTGCACCTAAAGCATCAATCACCATAGGGACAACCTCTGCTGGTTTGTGTCATAATCTTTGGGTTTCAATCTTCAAATTCTGATATTTGCTGATTTTTTTCTTGCTCTTTTTCATCAATCCAACTATCGCAAGGTACTGCCACATCAATGATGGTTACTTTACTTTTTCTATTACTGTGATGTTTGGTGTGTTGCATGTCAAGACTTACTGTTATCATTTTGGATATAAAAA
This sequence comes from Cryptoblepharus egeriae, assembly GCA_030015325.1. Taxonomy (NCBI): domain Eukaryota; kingdom Metazoa; phylum Chordata; class Lepidosauria; order Squamata; family Scincidae; genus Cryptoblepharus; species Cryptoblepharus egeriae. Next base: position 52,375,485 of record JAREYC010000004.1, read on the forward strand.
TCCCACAAGTCATTTTCCATCACATTTCTCATTTTCCATCACATTCTCTGGTTTATGCTTCCACCAGTTATTGACTGTTTTGATGTTGTAATTTCCACATAAATTCCAATGGAGCATTTGAGCCAGTGTATTATATCTACATTTACAATCAGTTTGTGTGATCTTTCTTGCAGGAACTCCTTATGTGGCCTATTGTTTCTTCAGCTTCTTTGCACAACCTGTATCTTACATCATTGAATGATTTAACTTCTGGCCTTTACTGCATTTGATCAAATAGCCTGATCTTTGCTAATATCAATGATTCTGTTTCCGTCTTTAAAGTTCCAGATGTTAACCATAGGCAGTGGGCCCCAGCGCTCAGTGAGCACCACCAGGCAGAAGGCATAACTGGGCACTGGGCATCCCTAGCAGGCACTGGGCACCATTGGACAGCGGGCATAGGGTTGCCATAATTCTTTTCCACGAAACTGGGACGGGACCCCCTGTCAACTTGCCAGCATGTGAATGAATCGCCGGAAACCGGAACAGTCCCGGGTTTTCAGGACTTATGGAAACCCAGAGTGGACACCACTGGGCAGCAAGCACCAGTGGGCAGCAGGTACCACCAGGCACCAGTGGGCAATGGGCATCACTACTGAGCATGAGACATCCTTACAGGGTACCACTGGGCATTGGGCACCACCAGGCACCACTGCACCAGCATTGTAATTACAAATAATTAAATTAAAAGAAAATAAGGAAAAGGTATACTTGCTTACTTGTGAGTAAATGGGAAGGTGTAATCCTAATCTCTAGTTAGGCCGGCATAAGCCTTGGCAGAAGTCCTTTACTTTTGTGGGGGTGGGGGGTATTACAAAAGTACCTAAGTTACTTCTGCCTCACTCCCGGGAGGGTTAGCCAGTGCACAGGAATACACTGGCCTCCCCAAACCACCATGGGAAGATATGCAAGGTGAGTTAGACCAGCCTAAATTGGTTAAGGTTGCTCCCTTATTTTTACTTTCTATAGTTCTCCATAGTTTGGAGGGAAGGACTTTCTTCTTGGTTTTTTCTTTGGGGGCGGGTGGCAGGGATGCCTGCTTTCATTAAGTCTGGCCCTTTCTGGTGGTGTTTGATTGCTCTCCTCCTGTTCTTTCCAATGGACTAAGTTCCAAATTTGCCTGTTCATGAGGAAATACATGAGATGGTTTGGTTTCACTTTCCATGGGGCTGCAGCTATTTTGCCTTCTCAGCTAAAAGTTCACACCCTACCAACAATCTGATGATAACCCACCAAGTTGGTTGGGATTCAAATAAATTAACAACAGGTTCTATGTCCTAATAACCTAAATTAAGAACAGGTTCTATGTCCCATTAGTAAACTGTTCTCATAACCAGGCACTCATAAGCAAAGGATCCTATAGAACCTGTGAGAACCCCCTGAAGCCTAACATTGGTTGTAACCCACAGTCTGAGAAACCTCAGCTAAGAGGATTGTACCTCTGTCACACTCTGCTACTGCCTATACTCACACCCTGCTACTGCCTATAAGGAATTTTACTGTTTCCTACTAATTTCTTAAAACACACATTCCTTGCTCCTTTCCCCAGAAAGTTAACAAAAATGATGTGAAATCAGTAAAACCAAACCAGATAAAAATATCAAGGTAATCAAAGGAAGAACCTGAGCACTGAATAAATGCTTGAGCAAATCTTCAAAATGCGTCTAATGCTTCATGAGATGTCCATGATGCAGACTTTAGTTCTTTCCCTAACCTCCAACACACTCATAGTGCTGATAATCAGGCTCTAATTCTATAAGGAGGGTATTCTATGCAATTGAAAAGGTGGAATTTGTCTTTCTTAAGATAATGTCATGAGGTTGTTAGACTTATCAGTGATTTTTCCTGAAAACTTCCAATCCTGTTTTCTGTAACAAAAGTCAGCAGCTTCTTTTCCAGATCTGCTTCATAAAATCTAAACAGGATAACTTTTTTACCCATCTTCCAATTTTATCCCCATTTATTTCAGCCACCTGGATCTCCAGCCCTTGCCAAGAGTCTCCCCAGTTCTGGAAACAATGAACAACCAGGCCTTGGGAAAAGGAGGTTTTACTATCTGACTCCTTACGGAGAAGAGTGTCAACTCACTACCTAGTGAAAGTCATGACAGGCAGTCACACACACTCCAAACTCAATTTCATGCTGGACTCCTCATGCAATTCCCAAAGTCTTTCCCCTTCACCATCATGGCCTAGCCGTACTGAGGCAGCTGCCTGTTGCTACTCAGTAGCAGGTCAAATCCCACTAAATGCTTGTCAGACTGCCCAAAAAGCCGGAAAGTGAACCCTTTAAATTACATTTGCTGAAAGATCCCTGATGTCTGTTCCTGCTTTGCAATTTATTCACAGCTAGAAAACACTACTGTAAAACTTTCCCAACACTCCATATCCTACCTACTGGCCGGTATACATTAACTGGATTCCAGTGGGTCTGCCCACCATATGTTTTTTTGGGAAATGGTGCTGTTTTCTCTTTCTGTCCAGTGACACTGAATGTAAAGATCCATTTACTTTTGATTTCATTGATTTTTTTGTGTATTGGGGGGGGGGTGAAGATTATTACATTCTGTGATCATTAAAACTTATTCCATACATCTGAAGCAGAAAAATCCTGAAAGTTTTGCAAAGCCTAAGAGAAAGCCAATTTTTCTAGGAGGCATTGTAGAAGAAAAGATTGAGGCCTGATTACACCCATATGGAGAAGAATCCTGGTGTCACCAGTACATTCTGATTTCTTCCATGGCCCACCTCCTTTGCACATGCTCACAAACATTATTGTGATTACTATCATTTCTAGATGTGACCTAGCACTGAAAGAGGTCCATGAGATTAGTACCCACATTGGGATGTGCCACCTACAATGAAAGAAGTCGGAAGAGTAACAATATACAATGCCAGGTATCGTGCACAGCAGAAAATTCATAAGAAATAAAAACTTGATTTCCTGCTCTCTTTATTTAACTACCAATCAGTGCAAGAATGTCAGGTCCTTGACCACCAGCACCTGCAATAAATATTTCTTCTCTTCCAGGGCTTCCTTATAAGGAGGGCACCACAGCTGTTCAGTGTGATCTGAGGCAGGTCTCCTCAAGAGCAAGCCCTTCCTAGGTGCCACTTGGTGCTCAGCAGCCTCTAGCTCTGTGGATTTGGGCCTTCTTTCTGCTCTAGATATAGCCTGCTTGGGCCAGCCCAGCAGGGCCATTCTCACTGACCTCACTTCAGGATTGCTCTTAGAGCCTTCAAGAGGAACGAAGAAGTAGTAAGATTGCAAGCTGGCTAAAATATGCAGAGGCTGATGCTGCTGCTTCTCCTGCCATGGTCATCTTGGTTGGGTCTCATCTGATGTTCCCTTCCATCCTGGTATTTGAGGAACCCCTCTTCCTCACCTACTTGCTGCACCACTGACTTAACAGAAAGACTGAAAAATCAGCTAAGCCTGGCTAAAATAACATTAGAAAGTGAAAGTGGCCTAATTAAGGGGGTGATAACTAGTTAATGAACACAGAAACTAGGGATGCACTGAACAAAATTATAATCTGCATTTTGAATATCTCTCCTCTGTGTTTTCTTCTTCATAAACAACAGACTAAAATAAACTTCATGAGGGAAATTCAAAACAAACGGGCCATGATCTGTTCAAATAAACTGTAGTGGAATTGGTGTCTATTCACAAAGCTGTCACTCCACATTTCAAAGTGGGTCTTTCTTTGCATAGCCTGGTCCAGCACAAGGCCAGGCAGGAAAAGGGCTGTACTTGATTGCTGGGTTACACACGGAGCCTGAATTGTTTATTTACTGCCTATTCTAAGCTTGGGAGGCTTTGTGCCAGCTTTCTTTCAGTCATTATTCTGAATCTTGTTTGACTCTGGCTCTCTCCTTTTTGTGATCTCTGTTTTTATTTTTGTTTCTGCTGCTGACTTTCTGATTACTTTATTGATTGCATTCTTTTTTCCTGGTTTTTATTTAAGCTATGCTGAATCTGTGGAATTCAGAACAAACATCTTTTAAATAAACAAAGTTGCTTGTACGATTTGTGACCCACTAAGGCATATGTAGCCCAGATATTTAACAACAACTATTGTAGAAATCAGGCAGGCAGGCGGCAAAAGCAGGAAGCTTAATCCCCAGATGGATTTCAGATGTTTGGTGAATTGTGTTTATTTCTAAAACTTTTCTGTCTAAAAGATTATTGCAACATGTATTAAGAGAAAAAACAATCATCTTAGTATCTATTTCACCTACCTCTTAGGGTTGTTGTGAAGACATATGTAGGGAAGGTACTAGATAGCCCAGACCCTGAGCTCTTTTGAAGAAAGGCAGTATAAAAGCATTAAAAAATAGCTATCACATTTCTATTTCAGTCATTTATCATTATTGATAGCAATTATTCTCACTAACTAAGCAGCTCAAAGTATTTCAGACACAGTTTGTACATCTACAGGAAACAGGGAGCGTATGTATGGCCAAATGATGGAAATGGGATCAACAACTCAATTAAGAAAAGCAATAGCTCAGAGGGAGGAGTTTCAAATAGCTATGGCTCAGTGCTCATGTCTCACTGTGGGCATGGATCATATTCTCAACACTTCCAAGCTTTAGCTTTGACTAAAATTCACCAACACATTACACGGTAGAACACAAAGAGTCCCAGAAAATCTCTTCTTAGTCATCTTTTAACATTAGAAAAACCATACTGAATCCAGCTAATGCCCCACCTAGTTCAGCATACTATTTACCTGTGTCCCACTATCACCTTTGGAAAGATAAAAAAACAGAAGAGAAAGACATACAGTGCTTAAGTTGTTGACCAGCAACTGGCATTTAGACATCCACTTTTACAGACTCACCCAGACTAGTAGCAATTGTTAGATCTCTGTGAATCTGTCCAGTTGCCTTTTTCAAGCTACTGGCCTCTCACTATGTTTTGTGGTAACAAATTTCACAGACAAATTATATGTATGGTTAAGAAGTATTTCTTATGTTCAACTTAAATCTGTTATGTTTCATTGGATGATCTCACTGGATGATCCCCTGTATTATTGCAGAGGGAGAAGAACTTTTCTATGTATTCTTTCACTCCATCTTCAAATCATTTATGAACAAGTTGTAAGCCCCAGACCCAATACAAATCCTTTAGGGATCTCACCATTTGCATGGATATGGCAACAGCCTGGAATATAGCCAGGTTCAATCCTATACATTAGGATACACATTAGGCATCTGAGACTGATTCCCCCCTCTCCCCCATGTTCCTTGTGCTTCTTTTGGACTAAGTGGCTCCTGTTGCTCCCTGAAGAAAAGAACTAAATGTGAACTTCAGGACAGTCAAGGTCTCTCCCTCCCTATTTCTCACTAATATTTAGGCCTAATATTTAAAACTGAGACCACTTTTTAAAAATAACACTCATTGTCATTTTAAGCATATCTACTCAGCATGTCTACATAAGCATATCAATGCAGAAGTAAGTCCCATTGTGTTCAATAGGACCTACTCCCAGGAAAGTGTGGTTAGGCTTGCAGCCACTATGAGGAACTACATGGTTTCACTAGACCAAATAAAATAAAACAAAGTTTTACTTGGCCAGCCTCTTGTTTCACTATGGGTGCACACCTTCTGGAGCATTTGTTGAGCTCTACAGGTCTCGCATCCTGGTGGTCTTGCATTCCCTTCAACTGTCCTTTGAGAAAAGATGAGGCACAGTCGCCAACTCATTAAGTAAGCAAGTGTGGCTCTTTATGGCTCAATACATTTTCCTTGTCTACTTTCAAGGAAGACTTCCTTCTTGTGAGTTTGTTGGGACCTGGATTCATCAGATCTGGATTTGAGGGGACTGCATTGCTCTTGGTCTGCCCTTCAAAGTGGACTGAGGCACAGTCACCTATTTGCAAGTAAATACATTTTTGCTGTTTCATATTTGCTGCTCTATTTGTTTCCTTGGAGTTTGGTACATTTTGCCAGTTTGCAACTCTTCAAAAAATTGAGTCAAAACCCACTGATGGGACCCAACCTACTGTTTGGAAACCACTAGTGTAGGCAATGTTCGCATTATGTGTGCAGTGACACTATCACTTGTGCTTTGCACTTTTTACTCACGTTTACTACATCATTGCCTGGACCTTACAGAATGTTAAGGGAAGAAGTCAATGTTTTCAATCTTAACTTCAGTATTCATGTCTAATTTGCCCTCATTGAATCAGAGTCAAAATTATGCTGGGATGCATGTACATGATGCATTGAGCAGTGCAGCATCTGCGTGCAACTCTTTATTTGCATAGTTCTAATCATTAGAATTTCTCAAATCATTAGGGGTTCTCAAAATTCTTGGGAGTAAATCTCCTGAGATAAGTCTTTGCTGAGTTGGGGGAAAAAAATCAGCAATGTGATCTCTAATATCACACAGCTGCAATGGCAGGGGGCATTTTTAAATAGGACAAACCTGTTGCTGAGATCTGGGGGAGAGGCAGGGGAGTCCCCCAATGCTCTGAGGGGCTCCCAGAAACTTGTAAACTAAAAATAGCAATCATGACCAGTTCTGGGTTGTGAACACCAAAACAGAAGTGGGTTGTGATCATAACCAGTGGTGGGCTCCAGCAGGTTCGCACCTACTCTATAGAACCGGTTGTTAACGAAAGATAGAACATATAAAGTTTAAAAATAGCCATTTAAAAGTGGCTGCCAGATGGGCATAGAACCAGTTGTTAATTTTTTTCTAGCCCATCACTGATCATAACCCTCACTTTTTACAAAGTGAAGATGTGCTCCGCAGTACCTTTTTGACCACAACAGGAAAATGTGCTCCCCATACCTTTTGGACCACAACAGAAAGTAAGATGTGTTGAAACAAGCTATCCGGATCCCACAGAAATACAGTCCTGTGGGTTGCATTGCTGCCGTCCCCTGCCTCTTAAGGGGACAGAGGCAATGCCCCTGTTGTGATGCCCCAGTTTGAAGACCACTGGTCTACCACAATGGAGTGCTTAAAGAATTGAAGGCAGGAGGGAGAATGACACTTTCCTAGCAATAAGCTTTTGTGCTTTCAGGGGAAATGTAATTTTTTTTTTTCATCTTCCTTGGGAGAGGACATTTGGACTCCCACCACAGCTGCATATTCTCTTTAGAAAATTGATCACAAAATTATTAAAATATATATCACTTTTCAACAAAAATTTCATAAATAGATTTATATAATAGGATTAATGAAAATGAGAATAGCTTTGTGCCGGTATTACAGTTCATGCCAAAAACAGAAGCAATCTACACATATCACTCAGGAGGTGCCTGTAGGACAACTAGCAATTTTAGTAATCACACCATGGTATCTCCAGCAAGTCTGCTATGCCAATATTCACCAACTGCTTATTTGTCTTGATTGCAAAATAAAGAGAAATGCTGATAGCATCTAATTGGAAACCAAAACTTAGAATGTGTTTAAGGGCACCTGCTGTATATATTCATGACATTATTTGTTGAGTTGTGCTTAAAAAGGTGCCTCTCCCTGGCTCCAGGCACATACAAAACCTTAAAAATCAAGACACATTCAGTATGGTTTGGATCAATGCCAAAGTCCTTTCTCTGTACACCAAAAATATGAATACTTCCCCTTCTATCACTCTCAGCTCTATCCACAAAAATGCCTGGGGAAATAGTCTCAGATAGGGAAATGTATAGACAGGCAAGCTTCAGAGGCTTTCATTAAATGTTACCAACCATCTTTTAAAAAAACTCCACTCCCAGACTGAAGTGTGTCTGCCAGCTTTATCTTGGAGCTAATTTTTATGGCTTGGTTACATAAACCTCTAAAAATGGAGGGTTAATGATGGAAACATTGACACAGACATAATGAGGGCAATGAGACCCATGCTGTTGTAATGCTCTGAGCAGGGCCCTTGGAAAAAACCCAAACATATTGACGGCAGGAGCAAGAAGACATGCCACTGCAGAAGTTCTCCAATGTAAGAAACATTACTTCATAATTATTGTTGCCATTATTATTCTTAGTTATAATTACTTGTGCAGCACCTGCAGTAACTAGGTAATGTACATAATACGAAATCCACAAAGTTCCTGTTGTTATGCCCACACTCTAACAGTGCAATCCTAACTCCTGATTAGGCCAGCACAAGTTCCAGCACAAGTCCCACGCTGGCCTAGGGGTGTTGCAAAAGTGTTGCAAGACACTCTGTGACACTTCTGGGGAACTTAGGCCAGTGCATAGACATGCGCCAGCCTCCCTGTGCCACTCTGGGAATGGGAAGATTGGCCTCAATTGGCCTCAGAGCCAAAATAGTTATGACAGTTGCAGACCTGTGGGTCAGAACTGGTTCCTGCAAAGCATGAGAGAAGCTTCACAGTGCAGCATGAGTTCATAGGAGGGAAAGAGAAAAGCTTACTCTACCCACATTAGCACTAGCTGCTTCTCCCCACTCATTCATTTTCTCTTGGAGGATTTTCTCGAGTGGAAGTAACGTTACGAGGAAGAAGCAATTCTAAGAGAAAGGTGCAGGTATGCTTCCATTTTCCCTTCCTGCCTGCCTGCGACTACAATCCTAAAGACGCTTTCTTGGGAGTAAGACCCATTGAACACAATGGGGCTTACTTTTGAGTAGACAGGATTTGGATGCTGCTCATAACTGCTTTTTAAAGCCTTATCCCCCACACTTTACAAAAATGAAATGAGACTGTACCAGAGGCATAACAAGGGTATAGTGTGGGATGCAATCTGCCACGGGCGACAGGGCCCCATCTGTCCTGCTACAAGCCGGGGGTTGGACTAGATGACCTCCTGGGATACCTTCTCACTGTTTTGATGGGGCGAAATTTCAGTCCTTGCCACGGGCAAAATTTTGCCTAGGTATGCCTCTGGACTGTCACATAGTCTTATTTAGTTGTGACTACGCAGACCTTTGGTAAAGGGAGCGGTGAGTGGGAGAACAGTTTGAAAATGCTAGAATAAAGGTGTGACTTTGGAAACGGGTGTTTTAAACTTGTCAACAGAAGGAGCCAGATGGGTGGCAGAAGGAAGAGTTCCACTGATAGGAAGCAACAAAGCATAACAGGTGTAAAAAAGGGAGGGGAGGGGAAGCAATATCACGGAGCTCTGAAGATCAAAATCTGAAATGAGCCCCCTTCTCAGACATTCCTTCAGAGGCCAATCCTTCCAAAGCCAATATTAATACATTCTTTGCAGCTTCTGTTTTCCAGAGGGACACCATAAAAGCACAATTCTGTTCTCCCCTCTCTTTCATATGCATAAAAATGTGAGCGCTCCAAAGGGGCTTTCTCTACCCTCTCTTCTCTCCATGAAACTGTACTGGCCCAATTTATAGTTTCATGGTTGTAGTTGGTGTGGGCCAGCATGACTAACTTAGAATCTGTCCTTACCTTAGAACACAATCTTCTCCAGCTACTATGCATTTTGTTTCTTTAAGCAATTGTTAGTGTGGCTTCATACACCAACACACATAGCCTTTATAAATGCAAAAGATATATTGGTTCATTTTCAGGGAGTTAAAGGATGAAAGGTGCTTGTTATTCAGGAAAAAAATTACAGCATACATAATCCTAACCCTGTCAGTTCAGAAAAGTAAGTGGGGCTTACTTCCAGGAAAGTGTGTTTAGGATTGCAGCCGTAATGTATTCTTTTCATATTTGTAACCTAGATCTTGCAGAAATTCAAACAGGAAACACAAATGCCTTGTACTTCCTCTTTTCACATTTATTTGGTCATACTTCAAATGGTGGATTTCATACTTTTACCTGTATTCCCAGAGAAATAAATAAATACAAATAAATGCCTGATAAATACCTCCTAACCTCCCAAGTGCAAATTTCAGCCACAGCGTCCACAGTCAGGTGGTAATATATGTAGCTCCTCTAAAAAAGGAGAGAGAGGGGGGAAAAGCCAGACTTCCTTGGACTAAATAAATGAATGACCCCCACTCCCAGAGGTGTTTTTTTAGCTTGCCTGCCTGATGCATATCTGTTAAGATGTTAAGACACATATCTAGTGTAGATGAACCACAACAGCCACTTAGAATTTAATGGTGTGAAGCAGAAAACATTGTCCATTAGGCCAAATAAAACTGGTTCCAGGTTAGTCTTGGAACCTACCTTCCCACCACATCTGTCTGCTGCTTCTGGATCACCCACAAGATATTTCGGGTGATATGGAAGCAGCAAAAGAACATATGCCTGAGTCCTGGGGTCAAGTTTGTAAGTCAAGTCAGAGTCTTTGAAGAATGGATTCAAGTTCTGACTCTCATGAGTGGAATGCCAGTCCCTGCTAAACAGGATAGTGTAGTCAGAGTCCTAGGATTCCTTCTGCTCTGTTTATCTATCCAAGGGTCCAGTCTGTCATCACACCCCCCACCCACTGGTGTAGCTGTGCCAAAAAAAAAGCATACTCTGTATCCACCGGGCTTTCCTGGAAGTCTCATTGAACACAATGGGACTTACTTCTTAGCAGACATGGAGGAGCTCAGGCATCCCAATGCTGTCATATCCTGGTAAGTTTTACAGTGGGTCCTGGACAGATTTTTAAGTTTGAAAGCGGGTCCCAGGCTAAAATGCCTAAGAACTGTTGCTCTAGATTAGTGTTTGAAATGCTGATGGAAGAGAGCCCTCTTTTTCAACAAAAACTCGATACTGATGGAAGATGATGTTCATCCAGAGGTTTGTCCATGTATAAACTGAGTCATGCTTTGCTGGAAGCTGTATAATACCCCCCAAGAATAATTATGCAATTTTGTGCAATACAAAATTATATGCTTTGACAAACAATCCTATTCTTCTCAGGATGACCATACCCCCCCCCCCCAAATCATGTCCTGGATTTTAACCTTCTGTCCTAGGAAAAAAAATCTCCATTGTCCTCCATTTCCTTGTGAGCTGGCAGCATGTAGCCTTCTTCATAAATTAAATGTAATAAATTTTATATACAGTAATAATTTTAAATTTAGTAGTAAGCAATATAAATTAACCACATGAAGGCAATATTTGTATTTGTATTTTTCTTGGTTGTCCTACATTTTGGAGGGCCCTTGTCCTTTTTTGGTTATGACATATGGTCACCCTATATTCTTCTGGGGTGGAGGAAAGTGGTATTTTTTGTTTACTTTTGCTGTGGTTCTAAATCATAATCCTTAATAACTCCCTACATAGTGATGCAGCTACTGTATCCCGTGGTGGTTGAAGGATCCAGTATGTTGAGAGATACAACATAAAACATCCCTTCAGCATTTTGATGATTCTTTAGAACAGTGATTTTCAACCTTTTTCATCTCATGGCACACTTAACAAGGCACTGAAATGGTTAAGGCACACCATCAATTGTTTTTACCATTGACAAGGCACACACAACTGCTCAAATTCCCAAATTTTCCTATTAATGAATGTCAATCCTCAAATTCCCGTGGCACACCTGAGAACTATTCGTGGCACACTGGTCCAAAATCTCTGCCTTAGAGTAAGCCCCAGCATCTTTGTTGTCCTATGGAGGTGGAACCTAGGAGTACATGGGAAGTTGGTTAGGATTAGGTGGACAACGTTGCTGCTAAATATATCCCCCTCCTGGGTATTTCATACTCCTCCTACCCCTGTCACAGCCCCATTCGACCCACTCCCTCTCCTGTGTTGCATCACACTGCAAAAATGATTTCCTTGTGAAGTCTTCCAAGCATTTTAGTGTCCTTAGGGACAACAACGCAAAACAGCAACAGACAGCAGGTTAGGGTATTCTGATCTTTCCTAATGGCTATACTAGATTATATACAGCTTGCATGTATCACTGATTTTTCCCCCCTATTTAGTTTAACTTCTCTTAAGCTTTTGAAACCCAACAAATCAACTGACTTTGTATGCACCTCTGGTGGTGGAGCATTTTGCTTTCATGTGCATTCGCCATCTCATCATGACTTTTTTTTTTGGCAGTGCAGCAGTTAGTTCAGTAGTCTCCCGTTCTCATTGTACTGGAACTTATTAGTGCCCCCTTCCACTGTTTCTTTGATTGAAGCCTGACACCAAGCACTGAAATAAACTGTTTTCTTAGGATTTCCTGCTGCACGTATCTCCTCTGGTATCTTGTTTAAGCTCTTAGCTGGCTTTCCACCATGTTGTGATGTGCCTCTTTAATCCCCCTTTCCACTTCTTTTTATCTTTATGCACCACAGGGCTGTACAGACAAGTTCCCTTTCTGCCTTCTCTTCAAACCACTGAAAGGACAAATGCTTAGCTCTATTCATTCAAAGAGAAATAAAGCGCAACAAAAAGAGGCCCTTTTTGTTTATGAATAAGACTTTCAGAAACTCAATGCTAAATCTTCAGTTTTCTTTTCAACACTTCTTTCTGGAAGTTTTGTGTATCTTCACCTTAGTTCATTTCCTAGCAAATTACTGCACAGGAGCATGCTGATGGAGCATGTCAGAGAGCAAGCCGCCTATGGTACTGTATTTACTCAAATCTAATGTGCCACCAAATGAAATCTAATTTAAAAGTCTTGAGATTAAAAAGAAATGTTTACTGGTGATTGTAATGCACAGGTACAAAATTTAATTTTACTGCATATAATAATGAGTTATATGATAATAATAAAATGGCAATGGCCTTATGTTATTATTTTTACCTTCTTGCACTACTTTATTCAACAGTGGGTTTATGTTACATTTTAATTACAAATATAGTAAACTATTAAACTCAATACTGACCTATACTTATAATCAAAATTTGGCTGGAAAAGGTGAGTGTTAGTAAATGGGGTATATTTTCAGTGCACGTCATTCAGGATCAATCCTGAAATTGGGAAGAGTGAAGCAGCTGCCTCAGGAGAAAAAACTGGAGAGCTGAATGACAGATATTTGTGAAATATTTAATTTATAAAGAAATAACTTTCATTTTGATAGCTGAATTAGATAGGTGTGGAGAGAGGGCTTATTTACAGTAAGGATGCCAGGTAGAGATGAGAATGCTACCTTCCAGGATCCCTGTAAGAGCTGGCTGATCAGAGATGAAAGATTAGACCCTGCCCTCCTCCAGGTAACACTGTCTCCAAGCCTAGCTCCAAATCAGTAAGCATTGCTTTAAATGAGAGAAAGTGAAAGAGTACACCACTGGGCTAAGCCTACAGTTGAAAGAATGCTGGAAACTGGATCTTGATTAAATTCACATAAATATTTGTATTAGTCAAATAATTTTTATTCATAAGGAAGCATGAATGTACAGGTGGAGCCTGTTTATCCACAGATATTTCATCTGTGGATCTGGCTCAATCCAGATCCCTGGACCTGCAGTGAGCCAGAATGGCTCCACCTGAGCCCTCTGAAGGGGATGGAGCTTTGATCCAATACCCCCGGAAGGCTTTTTGAAGTCTGGCAAGGCAACGCACCTTCACATTCTTTCTTTCTTTCTTTCTTTCTTTCTTTCTTTCTTTCTTTCTTTCATCTATCTATCTATCTATCTATCTATCTATCTATCTATCTATCTATCTATCTATCTATCTATCTATCTACAGTATTTATATACCGCTTTTCAACTGAAAGGTTCACAAAGTGTTTTACAAGAAAATGAAAAAAATTAACCTAGAGCTATTGGATCCCTGTCCCAAAAGGGCTCACAATCTAAAATGCAACAAGAACACCAGCAGAAGCCACTAGAACAGATGTTGCTGGGATGTGTAGGGCCAGTTACTCTCTCCCTGCTAAATATAAGAGGAATACCCTTTTGAAAAGGTGCCTCTTGCCCACTTAGAAGCGGCCCATTGTGCCTCTCTGGGCCCAGAGAGATTTTTTTTAAAAAGCCACTTCAAGCTCCCTAAGGGAAACCAGAAGTGATTTTTTTGCCATTTAAAATGTTCAGGGTCCTAGGAAGATCCTGAAGATGCCAAGTGCTCTTTCATAGAGCTATGGGCCTCTTCCCTGCTACTAACCAAAGTTGGACAATGAGTTTTAAATAGTTTACATTTGGTATAAAGGTAAAGGTATTCCCCACAGGTTATACTGCTAGTTGTGACCAACTGTAGGGTGCAGTGCTCATCCCCATTTCTAAGCCTTTAGACTCGAGCCAGTGTTGTCCAAAGACATTTCCATGGTCATGGGGTTACTCCCAAAGTGCACGGAATGCTGTTTTACCTTCCCAAGGTTGTATCTATTTTACCTACTTGCATTTATATTACCATTTACATTACCTAGCTCCTGCTAAGTTGGCAGGAGCTGGGCTAAGAATGGGAGCTCCGCCCAACTTGTAGGACCCAGGTCTCGAACCCTGGCTTGGTGGTTAACAGGCACAGTATCTTAACCACTTGCGCCACCACAGCCCTACATTTGGTATACCCACTGCTTTTTCAGGGGGAAAAGGTGCCGGTACTCACCACAATGGCATAACCACCCCCTTATTACTAATTACTTAGCTGCTGGGGTGGGGATAGGTGGAAAAAGGTGCCAGTACTGGTGAGTACCCACAGGAAAAAAATCACTGGACTCATATTATTTTATCTGTGTTATGAATTGCTATGAAGACTCTTGTCAAAAAGCAGATTATAAATTTTGAAGGCCGCAATCCTATTCTCCAGTTAGGTCAGCCTAAGCCCTGGCAAAAGTCTTGTGCTGACCTGTTGTAAGACACTTTTGCCCCACTCATGGGTGGGGTTTAGGCCAGTGCACTTGCCTCCCTACATCACCTTGGGAATGGGAAGACTGATGAGTTGTGCCAGCCTAAGTTAGGATTGCATCCTTAATTTAATTCCCTTCATCTGGGAAATTCCCAAGCCCTGCAATGCTTGGCAATGGGGTTTTTCAAATCAGCATCAGCTATTTTGCCAGTGCAGACTTGAGATGCTCCTAGGTAGGCTTCCAGTTCAAGGCTCTGCCAGTCCCACCCTCCTCCCACCAATTCCTTCTCTCACGTTAACTCGGTGAGACTTACTTTCCATATAATTATGCACAGGACTTAACTGCATATCCCATTTATTTCTATGGAACTTAGATCTGAATAAAATATACTGTACATAGGACTGTGCTACAAATTGCATACCTATATTGCATGTTGCTCCACAATTTCTTTTATTTTCTCTCTTATAATTCCAATTTAGCGAATTGTTTAAATTCATTTGCCACAAAAGCATAAAAATGTAGCTTTGACATCTAAAGAAAACTTTTTCCTTCACATCTCCTAAATCTATTTAATTATTGCAAAGGATAATTTGTACAGAATGTTTGGCTCATCTCTTACGAAAGCTTTGATGGCCAGAAAGTTTTTTTTCCTTCCATTTTCCATCAGCTTCCCAAAGTGATCACAGCCTATTCGAGTTCCCTGGTGACCCCATGGTGCCACTTCAGGGACATGGGGAGCTTTTTGGAGTTGCTTCCCATAGCTCTGGAATTAGATCCTGAGTAAGCTGTAGATTGCTGCATTGTTATTGCAATCTCATGGAGTACAATTTGCCTGGCTTCTCAGAACTATCATAGAAAAATCCTCAGACTTGTCTTCACAGGTGTCTTGTGTAACTACTTGGTTAAATGCAACAGTTAATGGCAAAGGAAATCCATTAGCTGTTAGGTGGGATGGGTTAGGGAGTCAACCTGATTTTTATTGCTAGCATTTTTATCGCAGTCTGATGAGAGAGTAAGAGAAAGTGGGTCTGAGAGTAACTTTGGTCTTGTTTTTGATTCTGACACATTATTTTTTACAGTAAATTATTCTAATCATTTAATGTTTTATGTAAAATGCATCTTTTCAAAACAGGAACAAATACAATAGTGTTTAGTAAATGAAATATCCAAGAGTAGGGGATAGTTTGCATAATATTTTCCATAATCTAGTACCTCACGTAAGTGGCACCTCATGTAACAAACGGCTCACATAAAGTATGTTTCACGTAACAAACAAAATTTTTTTCTAGGATTCTGCTTCACATAACAAACTGTGTGCTTCTCATAACAAACACCCTCATTGGCAGTTGGGGCAGATGCGCTGTCCAGCAGCGCTTTTAAAAAGCGTCAGGGCTGCCTAGCGTGCCTGCCCATAGCAAAAGCAACACTTTTGTGCTGTTCCTCCTGTGGCTGGGCATCCGCTGGGCAGAGGGAGAGAAGAACAGTGGAGAAGAGGGAAGCAGCTCAGGGCTGGCCAGAAGGGAGCAGGGGAGAGAGAGACTCAGGATGAAGAGAAGCAGAAAGTGGGGAGACACTTTGAAGGTCTCTTGGATTGCAGCCTCCTAACCATGTCTACCCAGAAGGAAGCCCCACTGTGTTAAATGGGTCTTACTCCCAGGAAAGTGTCTTTGATTGTAGCCTCCTAACCATGCCTACAGAGGAGTTTTCTGGCTTACTCTCAGGAAAGTGTCTTTAGGATTGCAGCCTAAGTAGAGTTCATAGGATCATGCACATTGAATGCATGTTTTGAATTCAATTCCAGTGTTTTGTCACCATTTTTACAGCCAGTTAATATTTTTATATGAATATTTTTTGGAATGTGGAACCAATCATCTGAGTTTCCATTATTTCCTATGGGAAAATCCGCTTCATTTAAAGAATGCTTCACGTAACAAACATGCCTCTGGAACAAATTAAATTTGTTACATGAGGCGCCACTGTGTAGGTAAAAAGACATATACTCTAAGTCTAAGGCAATATCCTGGGAACAAGCCCTTGCCAGCCAGGTTTCCCCAATTTGTGTCCATTGTGGATTGGATGAAACTCTAATCCACAACAAGCGGACACGATCATCATATAGTACAAACACTTAAGAAGAAGCAGAGATATACTCTACTCATCTAGAGAAGTGATTTTCAACAAGTGTGCCGTGGCCTCAGGTGTGCCATGGAAATTCGGATATTGCCATTAATTAATAGGAAAATTGGGGGAATTGAACTGTCTGGTGTTCCTTGTCAACTGTAAAAGCAACTGATGGTGTGCCTTGAAAATTTTAGTGCCTTGTTAGTGTGCCGTGAGATGAAAAAGGTTGAAAATCACTGATCTAGAGTATATATTCCCTACTCCCCACTTTAACTGATACTTTCATACTTTTCTCTTAAGTGCAGTTATTATTATGGTATTGTTATTGCAGTTTCAACAATTTAAAACAAAGAGTCACTAAATGCCAGCAATCTGGAAAACTAGAATCTATCTAAAAGGGGGGATATGGTGAATGGGAAGAGTGACAGAAAAAGAAAAGAAACAAATCCGAATACGTAATTGGAAACTCTGTTCTAAACACAGTTATTTGCAATAAATCCTACTGACTTTATACTTCTGTGTTGATTATTGAAAATATAAAAAGAATATCCAATACAGTAACCCAAATACAAAGTCTGCTTCAAAAACTATTTGCAAAAATTATGTTTTATTAAATCAAGTTTAAAGTTTGCCTCAAACTGCACAAATATCCAAAACCAATGTCTTTCAATTATTTTTGTGTAACTACATGACTATGATCTAATCCAGGGGTGTCCAACCTTTTAGCTTCTCTGGGCCGCATTGGAAGAAGACAAGTTGGTTTGGGCTGCACATAAACACTAGTAACTTTTTTTAAAAAAAAATGTAGGACAAACTATAGGATTTCCTATAGTTTGTCCTACATTTTTTTAAACCTTGGAGTAAGTCTCACTGATTTTAATGGGGCTTACTTCTGAGTAGGCATGATGCATAGGATGGGCAGCGATCCTCTCCAAGCTAAACCTTGGAATAAGTCTCATTGATTATCATGGGGTTTTCTGCTGAGTGGCCATACATAGGATTGGGCTCTCAGAGTGCAACTTGGGAGTAAGCCTCATTGACTTTAGTGGGGCTTACTTCTGAGGGGACGTGATGCATAGGATGGGCTGTGATCCTCTCCAAGCTTAACCTTGGAGATATGCTGCAATACTGAACACACTTTCCTGGGAGTAAGACCCACTGGGTACAATGGGCCTTTTGAGTAGACATGGTTAGGGTTGCATTGGGCTCTCAGACTGCAACTTGGGAGTAAGCCTCATTGAATTTAATGGGGCTTACTTCTGAGTAGGTCTCAATGGGATAGCAGCTGGGATAGAGGCTGAGGCTGCTTTTGAGGGATGCAGGTGGGCGAGCGCTGCAAGGTCTGCAGGGGCCTGAAGCACTCTGAATGCCAGGAGGCAGGTAGTGGGAGGAGCCAGGCAGCTCAGATTGGCTATGTGGCAGCTGTCCAGGGCAGTGTGCAGAGAAGTGCGTGAAATTTGAAAATGGCTGCTGCCACAAAGCCGGTTTTTCCAATGGTGGTGTCCAGCTTTGCAGGAGGGCCGCATGAGGCCCCCGGGCCTCATGTTGGACACTCCTAATCTAATCAAAAGTGGACCCTGCTCCTACATGGGATAATCTCTAGGACAGCATTCCTCAAAGTGGGGGGTCAGGACCCCTTTGGGGGTCGCCTAAAGACCCCTGGTGCAGGGGGCCAGATCAGGCTTGCCAGACCTCCAGCTGTAGCTGCACACGCACTGGGGCTGACTGACAGCCTCAGGGCCCAATCCTATGCATGCCTACTCTGAAATAAATCCCATTATAGTCAGGGGGGCCTTTACTCCCATGTAAATGTGGATAGGATTGCAGCCTCAGGGCCCATCCCTATGCATGTCTACTCTGAAATAAATCCCATTATAGTCAGGGGGCCTTTACTCCCATGTAAATGTGGATAGGATTGCAGCCTCAGGGTACAATCCTATGCATGCCTACTCTGAAATAAATCTCATTTTGTTCAATATGTGCATAGAACACACATTTCTTTTGTAACAATGAAAATACATCCTGCATATTGGATATTTACATTATGATTCATAACAGTAGCAAAATTACAGTTATAAAGTAGCAACGAAAATAATTTTATGGTTGTGGGTCCCCACAACATGAGGAACTTATAAAGGGGTCACGGTGGTAGGAAGATTGAGAACCACTGCTCTAGGACAAAGAAGAGATTTAGGGTGCAATCCTAAACACACTTCCCTGGGAATAGGCCCCGTTAAATACAATAGGATATACTTCTGAATAGACATACTTGGGACTGCACTGTTAATCAACTTGCTGTCTACAAAATCATTTATAACTATGAATATGTGCCAAGAGTCAGGATTCATTCTAACCCCCAAATCCAGAATAACTACAGGAGCACGTAAGAGACTTTATGTGCACTCATAGTTACTGAACCACCTAGTGAAAACCTATGGGAAATTCATATTGGAATCCAGTGTAAGTTGTTCTTACACCGGAGCAAGGACTCCCCGTAGTTACTCCGGATTTTGCCCTAAGTCTGCAATCCTAATCCCCAGTTAGGCCAGCCTAAGCCCCTGCACAAGACCTGTCCTGGTCTGGAGGTGTCACAAAAGTGCTATAAGGCATTTTGTGCCGTTCCTCAGGGAAGGTTAGGCCAAAGCACAGACAGGCACTTGCCTCCCTATATCACCACAGGAATGGGAAGACCAATGAGTTGTGCTGGCCTAAGTTAGGTTTGCAGCCTAAGATTATTTATTTAAAGCAGAGGTACATTTTCTTTGACAATTCAAGTGAATTGTTGGGTTACTATTGGCTCCCATTAAACAAAAATTTAAGAACACACTAATCAATGTCAGAATCGAATGCAATCAATATATCCTATTCATGATTAAGTGTATGTAGTATCGCAGATCTAATGTAGTCATCATTGGCACATACTCGTCAATTGTTCTCATCTGAATTTACAAAAATGAATGAAAAATGTTAAGCAGTTGCTACCTTTGAAAGCCACTTACTTGCAAGGAAATGCTTTCAAGAATGTGGTTTCAGACCTTTGTTTTATTGCTTAAACATAGAACTTCCTTTCTTTTCCCCCATACAAATATTGTACATTGTCTCCTTATTTTCCATACTGGGGGAAAGGTTCTCTTTGAAGCAGCACAGCATATAATGGATTTCATTGCTCCTGGGAACCAAGGAATTTGACCCTTAAACAACATATCACTAAGTAAAAAATATGTTCCGATCACAGTTAAGTTGAGTTAACAGTACAGGTGGCTAGGGACCACTTTGAACATTGTTCCTATGACCCTGCTGTAACATCACAATGATCAATGTTTTTCTTGTTTTTCCTTGGGTTTCTTTTTACTAAGAAATAGAAATGGCTGTGCTGAGTGCATAGAGAAACAAATCCTTTCTTTCTCATGCATATTTTGTGAATGAAGAAACATGCTTTTTTAAAGCATTGTAATGTTCAGATGCTCATGGAGATACGACTGTCAACTGCTTTTACAAGCAGATTCATCAGTTATGGTATTCGGATGTAACTAAATGCAATGATGGCAGGATCCAACCTGAATTTTGCAGATTCCCAAATTGCAGATTTGGGCAATTTAAAGCTGGTCGGTGGGTGGGTGAGAGTAAAGATCTGAACCTTCTTCACTTTTCATTTGTTCATTTAAAAAAATTGTCTCATCATAGTTATTCTAGTGTAGGAGCCTTATCAGGTTAGTATAAAAAGGGGCAGAGTATCTATACCTTTAATCATTGTATTTAACCATAAAGGGGATTTTGGCAGGTGCAGCTAAACATGGAAGGGTTTAAAAAACTGCAAAAACCCATCCAAAACCTTGATGATCACATCAGAGAAACAATGGCCTAATAACTGTAAAGTAGTTTCTAACATTTGCCCCACCAGCCAATTATATGGAGCAGGGGTGCATGTTGGTGTCACATTGTACATTAGTTGTATTAGACAGTAAAATGTGACAGCTCAGTGACTCTTACAATATGCCTCCCAAACCACAGGGATCCGTGTCCAAAAACTTATAGCATGGCATGAACTGGGAATGTGGGACTCTTCTATTTGGTCCTCCCCCAGCTGATACCTTGCTTACCCTTTCCCTTGTCTCCAGGGATATTACTCCCCAGACACAAAGTGCAGGGGGGATTCTGAAAAGCTGTAGCAAGTAGACCTAATAGCAGGGTGAGCCTTTGATGTAATTATCAGACTGAGAACATGCTTGACATTCAAGATGAGTTTAAGATTATCATATTCTTACTATCTCTACTAATTGGAATATGAAAACTTCATTTTTAGCAAGCTTGTTCCATTTAGTTGTGCAGAAACCAAGACAGCCAGGTTTGTATTCTAGTATAAATCCAACAAATGAAACATTCTACATGATTTATATACTGACTAGCGGTCACCCAGAGCCTGTCATTTTCATTGGTGTGCCTTTTATTTAGATATCTTCTGACCTCTTCTTACAGAGATAGGCTGCTCTCTCCTAACACTGTGGTAACTGTTGTCTTAGAAATGCAGTAGGCAGAATCCCTTCCCCCCCATTCAATTTCCCCAAGGTTAAATCAAACAGTGAAATGTCACTTTTTCCAACTCCCTCATTCTAATAGATTAATATAAATGCATACTATGGTGACCAACATAAATGCATACTGTGGTGATTTAAAGTATGTACGTAATAGTTTATGATTGGTTTCTGCTTTTATTTAGCATATGATTGCTAGCACTGTCTTTTGGCCAGGGCAGCCTTACTGGAGCAAAAGATCTGCTCTTCTGGGATGTATATACTTTATGTACCTGCCCTCTTTGCCAGGCCAGCTGTAATAGAATCGATGTATCAAAACAGTCCACTAGAAAAAAGCTAAGGCAGCCTATCTGTAATGGAAAGGTTTTTCTAGCACACACCATTGACTGTCAGGAAGGGATTAATGCACATTTGCTCATTTCCTTTGCTGCTCTCCCCTCCTGTCTGCCTTCACCCCCATAAACAATAGGGGAGAGTGGGGGCAGGAATGTCCCCAATGCCTCATTCTTTTTGTTTTTGAAATTTCTGAAGAAATATATGAAATTCAAGAAGACCTACCTGAAGCAGTCCTAACTGCTTATTCTTATACAGCTTAATAACAACATTGTTGGGAACTTTAGTTCTGTCCCCCTCAGCAAGACAGAGATCATTTGCTTATAGTACACAAGATTCAGGATAATAACCATTTTCAATCTTTTTCAGCTCATGGCACACTGATAAGGCACTAACATTGTCAAGGCAGACTCTCAGTTTTTTTTTAAACTGAGATTTTAACTTAATGATTAAACTTTTACAATTAAATTATTATACAATTAAAGAAATTCAAAGAAACTTGGAAAGGAATGTATATCTGGTCTCCGGAAAAGAAGAAAAATATTTTGAAGTAGGGTGATAAAATTGTTACCAGAAGAGCCAGTATGATTTGGCAATGAGAGGTCACATTGTGCACATGGGGTGATAGACAATGAGGAGACATGATTGAAACAAGTGGAGGATTCAGCTGGCGTAGGGGGAAGATAGAGAATGTGGGCAACTGATTCTCAACCTTTGGAAGTTGGGGTGAGCAAGGGGGACAGTAAGGTGTTAACTGCATTGGAATATGCATGTGGGAGAAGAGGAGAAGTGGCAAGTGCTTACACATGTATGCAGAAAGTGAAATGAAGAGCTCAATCGTATGGCATGTCTACTCAGACATAAGCCCCATTATGGTCAATGAGCCCCTATTATAGCTATTATATCCAAGTAAGTGTGGATAGGATTGTGGTCCAACACTCTTACTCTAAAAGCCAACAAGTGTCTTGCCAGTCGAGGAAATGCAGAGGTGGTCACTTTGGGGCACTGCACGCAAAATGTGGCAAGGGAAAGGATCTCTCAAGTAAAAACGCTCATAGATATTGTTTTCATGTGGTTATAAAAGCTAAAAACTTTCATATATTGCTTTCTTATGGTTATTACTTATTAATTTTAAAGTTATTACATATAATTTATTACACAGAATTTATTAATTTAAAGAAAGCTACAGGCTGCCTGTTATCAAGTAAGAGAGGGACCATGAAGGATTCCCCACCCCCAAGATACTAGGTTTAAAAGATGACGTATGGTATCCCTGTAGAAGAGGGAATTTAGGCATGTTCAGTTCACAGGGATGGTTTTAAAAAGCAGCATCTATCAAAATTCCCTTTTCTATAAAATGTTTAAAGGTAGAGGCACACTTTCCTCCATTGTACGTGGTTACCCTGAACCTCCCTTCAGAAGCTCCCCTTCTTTTTCTCTTGGTTGTGGTCCAATTTGTCTGCCCAGCCCTCCTTCATCCAGAACTTTACAGCTCTCTTTGGGGTCTGGGTACAAAAAGAATCAGCTTGAGGCTACAATCCAGAGTAACTACAGGAGCATATAAGAGACATTACATGCACCCGTAGTTACTGCACCACCTAGTGAAAACCTATGGGAAATTCATATTGCAATCCAGAGTAACTTGTTCTTACTCTGGAGCAAGGATTCCCCATAGTTACTCTGGATTGTGCCCTGAGTTTCCATTTGTCAAGAGGTAAGCTATAGTCTGATAATCCTTACGCAGAGACCATCTGTTTCCTCATAGCCATAGGATTTTTTTCCTCTCCCCCTAGTCTAGAAGGGCCTTGTTCTCCAACAAATCTTCTGTCTCCTCGCAGATGTCACTTTCTTTCTTTTTCATTCTCTGGCCTCTTACTAATTCTACTCTTCTTGCTACTCTTTGGACTTTACACTCTAAATTATTTATTTATTTATTTGGTTTCTGTTCTGCCTTTCTCCCTGAGGGCACCCAACGGCAACCTATCTGCTGTGTTCTTCCCCATACTAGCATCTTTGCTTGGCCCCATTTTTCTCCTTGCCTCTGGCTTCCCTAGCATTCCCCACATCATTCCTGAATTTTCTTCACATTCCTTTTACCTTATTTGGTCTTTCTCACTGTTTTTCATTCTCTGTTCTCTTCAGCTGTTTACCCATCCACCCTTCCCTACTTCTTCTTTGTGGCATTTTATGGTGGTTGGCATGAACTGTCAAGGTGCATCCTTCTTTTATGTCTGCCCACCTATCACAACTCCATCCTTGCGCCTTATGGAGGCCAGTTTGGATTGGCAAGGGAGTGCCTCTCTGTGCCTGGTGATGACACCATTGATGGATTGACGCTCCTAGTAGCCATGTGGTTTCTCAGCATTCTGTGCTGCCCTGGGCTGATGGCAGCAGAAACTTCCACAGGTAGGCTGAGCAGGAGGGACTTGTACGAAATCAAATCCAGTGAGCTTCACAGCTGAGCATATGTCTCCCTAATCCAGCAGTGTCCGAACCTGCAACTTCAGGGCTCTTGGAACTTTAACAATTAAATTAATTACCGGTAATCTCACAGATCACAAGCTGCACCTGTAGAAATAACCCCCTCTGT
This sequence comes from Cryptoblepharus egeriae, assembly GCA_030015325.1. Classification (NCBI taxonomy): domain Eukaryota; kingdom Metazoa; phylum Chordata; class Lepidosauria; order Squamata; family Scincidae; genus Cryptoblepharus; species Cryptoblepharus egeriae. Next base: position 52,399,700 of record JAREYC010000004.1, read on the forward strand.
ACAACTGTTAAATGTCCAGGAGCCCTGGAGAGTTTGTATACCCTAATCTAAGAGAAAAATCCCTTATGAGTATCAAGCAAATTTACTATCCTACTATTAGCTCTTTGCGCAGAATCAGAATCTACTTACACTTACAGAATCTACTTAAAGAATCTAGTCTTAATACCACAGACGACTATGAGCACCTCTTGTATGGGTTTTAGCACTGAAGTTAGTACCTAATAAAATAAACTACCATTTACTATAATGTTACTTAAGCTAACAATGGCAACTTGGAAAAGTTCTTTTTGTAAGTCTTTTCATTCCTTTTGATCTATTTACCAGACTTCACCAAAACATTCCTTATTTCAGCTCATTTTTCAGGAGGCTTTCCATTCACCCACCTTGTGCAGAATCCCACAGAGACATGGCAAGAGTTCACCTCTCCTTTTTTATTTGGATTACTCCGGGAACATTAACTGTACCTAAGAATAAGGATGGTCTAGCAATCATGAAAGAAAATGCAGCAAATACTAAAAGGTGACATTAAAATATGCTGAGTTCAGAAAACAGAAGAAAACCAACAAATTGTCAACAAGAAACAAAGATTAGAGATTACAAGAGAGAAGTGCTGTTATGGATGTAGCCAAGGATTTTAGCTTTTGAATGTGATTGTGAAATAAAAGAATCTAGTGGAGGGATAACAACAAGGTAAAACAGCCCACTCATGTATAAATTGAATGCTGAATTGCAAAAATCAATATTATTTAAAGGGCTTTCATTTGTAAATAAAAAACAGAAATATGAATACCCTGGAGAAATATAACCATAAATATAGATATTCTGTAGAAGTAATCCACATGTGGTCTGAAAAACAGAAATGAGGCGTGGTGACAAACTGTTCTTCCCCATGCTCCTAAAATGACTCATAGAGCTGCCACATAAGTTTGTTTTTTCTGATATGTATCTCTGCTGGAAATAAGTTGTCTACCCTTTCATAAGAGGTCTGGTTTGTCACTTCCATTGCTTTTTCCTATCCTGCGACTTTTTCCCATATGGCATCACAGAGCGGGTTCCCCCATGTCAGTAACAGAAAAAATGGGGCTTCATTTCCCTAATGAAAAGATATTTTATGAAACAAAGTTTTTTTTCCTCCTTACAGAGACAAGATGTGAAGGGTGGAAAAAGTTCTGATCTCTAAACTTTTTCCAAGCAGACAAAAATCTCTTTAGGTTGTGGTGTTAGCACCCTCTGGGGGACAAAGTGTATCATAGCATCCAATTCAAGCGAGCGGAGACAACAAAATGCAAAAATGCGAACATTTTCAAAAGGGGATCAGTCAATAAATTATTCTCTGACTGGCACCATCAGCACTGACTTTTGGTGGTGACAGTGATCCAAAATACATTACCACAAATGTAGGCTGCTGTTCCCTTTAGTTGGATCCCATATCACTCTTCAAGAATATTTGAAGACCAGAATCACACTGCATAGGCAAATAGTTCCAATATAACATTTATAATATATAATTTATAATATAATTTATAATATATAATAATATATAACATTTATAATGTAATATGTTATCCAATTGATAACATATTCCTCTATCACACACTAAGCTAAGTGGTCACACAATCCTGTTTTTAACATGTTCCTTGAGAGGCACAGAATGCAAACAGGGAAGCAAAAATCATGGCACTTATATGACTGGTTAACCTTGGTTTATTCTCCCAAAATATACTGGCAAAATTGTTTTTTGATGTTCAATCTCATACCTCAGCCATAGGACTATGGTACAGCAACTCTGTGAAGACAAGATGATGTGTACTGACAATATGCCTATTTGTTTATTTTGTATACACAACTTACTGTATATGATGGTCTGGCATATTGTGACGACTGGAAAGCTTTGACTTTAAAGGTAGAGGAAGATTTGACTAGTAGTGCTTACCTACTTATGATGTATGGTTATCCTTCCACTGACTTGATTTATGGTTTATAGGAAGAAACAGATGAATCAACAAGATGTCCAAAAATTAATCCATTTCTGTAAATCAATTATAAATTTGCTAGATCTATTTGCACATCTGACAACATTGTTGGATATTCAAAAGACACTTTGAGTTTCCCCTGTACCCAGTGCCCTCCTTGCTAAATCAAGCCATTTTTATGCTAGGTCATCCAGTGCAGGTTGAGCAAGTGGCAAGATACCATAGTAGTAGAAGTTTGGGAAGTCTTTAAGTCCATTTAAGTGTCAAATTATTTCATCAGAAAGGCAGAACAATGTGGAGACTTCAAGGAAATCTGAGCAATTTCAACCCTTTTCAGATCTATCCAAGAGCCTAGCTATTTCACCTAGGTTCTGAACTAAGGGCTCCGGGAGAAAAATACACTGCAGATTTTGAGGATCTAACCTGTCACCATTCACAAGGTTTCCAAAATCTAGGACTCAAAGCATACAATAATCTGGTTCAACATGAATTATCGCTTGACTGCAGCATCATCATACACTGCAGCATTATCATACATGGTACACTGCATGTATGAATCAACTATCACAGATAAAATATTAAGCACAGTACGTGGCATGTGGGTGGCGCAAGTGGTTAAGACACTGTGCCTATTAACCAGCAGGCCAGGGTTCAAGACCCAGGTCAACCCCACAAGACAGGGTGAGCTCTTATCCTTAACCCGGCTCTGCGGTGCCAGCTGGATCTAATCGTATAGACTCTGCCTTTCCATTGGACTAATTCAGTGGCATAGAGAGGGGGGATTTGCTGCTTGGGTAACAGCCTATCTTCCATAACAATCTAACCCAGGTGTTTGTGTTTCGCATGCAGTGTATGCAGTGCCGAGCACAATACCATAGTCTTTCAAGACTGACGGAGGCCTGCTATGTGATCATACAGAGTCAACTGGATGACAGCCAGAGTCATTCAGAGTCAATATGGTGGTGCCTCACATAACAAGTTTCATTTTTTCCAGAAGCATGCTTGTTATGTGAAACATTCTTTATGTGAAGTGGATTTTCCCATAGGAAATAATGGAAACTCAGACAATTGGTTCCAGAACCCAAAAAATATTCATATAAAAATATTAACTGGAAATGATGACAAAACACTGGAACTGAATTCAAAACAAGCATTTAATGTGCATGATCCTATGAAGTCTACTTAGGCCGCAATCCTAAAGACACTTTCCTGGGAGTGAGAACCATTTAACACAATGGGGCTTACTTCTGAGTAGACATGGTTAGGAGGCCGCAATCAAAAACACTTTCTTCTGTAATCAAAGACAGTTTCAAATAGTCTCCCCACTTTCTCCTTCAAATCATCCTGAGCCTCTCTCTCCTCTGCTAGCCCTGCATTGCGTCCCTCTTCTCCACTGCTGTTCTCTCCCTCTGCCCAGTGGACACCCGGCCACAGCAGGAACAGTGCAGAAGTGTTGCTTTCACTAAGGGCAGGCGTGCTAGGCAGCCCTGATGCTTTTTAAAAGGGCTGCCAGCCAGAACATCTGCCCCAACTGCCAACAAGAGTGCTTGTTAAGTGAAGCAACACTTGTGATGTGAGGCAGAATCCTAGAGAAAATTTTTCCTTGTTATGTGGATCACTTGTTAAGTGAGGTACCACTGTACAATGTTTTTCAGCAAGGATAGTTCATATCTTCAGCTGCATTCACATCCAGCATTGAATAGTAGTGTACAGTAATGGTAAATTTTTTAAAGTGCAGACACACTTGTTTATCCTGGCACCCTCCATACACATGCCGAATGTAGGCTGCAATCTGAATCCCCAGTTAGGCCAGAATAAATCCTGGCAAAAGTTCTGCGCTGGTCAGCAGTGTTGCAAAAGTGCTGTAAGGCACTACTGGACAACAAGGCACTTCTGTGCCACTCCTGGGAGGGAGGTTAGATCCGTGCACAGATCTAACCTCCCCCCAGGAGTGGCACAGAAGTGCCTATCAGTGCACAGTTACGCCCTGTACTGCACACACCACCACAGGAACAAGGAGCAGCAAAGGTGGAGGAATGGAGAAAGAATAGGATCAGGAAACAGGATGGAATGGGGAATTGATGGGAGTGGGAAGGGCATCAGGTCAATGAGCAAGTTTGGTGGTAGTGGCAGCGGCATCTGCTGCATCCTAACCCTTTTAATAACCCCAATTCCCCTGATGCTGGCACAGGTCAAAAGTAAGCTGGTTCATTCATTGGAGGCTTACCCCTAAGTAAGGAAAGAAATGTTTTCTTCCTCATAGGATGCAGCACAAGCCATTTTGGTGTGGCTGCATGGATGTGGGCAAGCATAAGATTTGTTGCGAGAGAACTCTTTCATGTCATGGATCACAGTGGCAGAGTGAAGGACAACTTTCCTCTGTTTTGTGAGAAGAAGTGCAGTGTCAGATGCTATGTTCCACATCATCCAGTAGGACTTTGAGGGCATTCAGGTGGATCATGTGATACTAACACGGTTCAATTCATAGGAATTACAGGAATCAAAGGAATGTTTTTTTTCAAACTTTTTAAATCGAGAAACAAGAGTTTATTTTGCAATATCATTTTGAAATATGTATGCTGTATTTAAACCAAATAATAAACCTTTGTTATACCTTCTTTGTTTCCAGCTGATAGTTTGCATTTTCAACTCTTATCTTAGGCTACAATCCTAAAGACACTTTCCTGGGAGTAAGACCCATTGAACAAAATAGGGCTTACTCAGTGGTGGGCACCAGCAGATTCGCACCTACTCTATAGAACCGGTTCTTAACAAGAGATAGTACATATAAAGTTTAAAAATAGCCATTTAAAAGTGGCTGCCAGATGGACAGAGAACCGGTTCTTAATTTCTTTGAAGCCCATCACTGGGCTTACTTTTGAATAGACATGGTTAGGATTGTGCTCTTAGCTTTTATTTTTATTGAACTTTGAATACATTGAATTAGTATCGCTATTGTAGTTCAATGTAGACCAACCTGCCCAGTAGGGGCCTTCCCAGGGCAAAGGAAGAAATGTTTGCTTTTGAGTAGAAATAAATAGGCTAGTACTTATTTCTGGGAGTACATTTGGCCCAAAGACCTTATATCTGATAACCCATCTTAGAATCTAGTCACTAACTAAAAAATTCCTCAGTTTGCCTTCTGCTGACCCTCATTCTTAATCTCAGCCAAGGTTTCAGAGTCAGCACCCGAACGCTACTCCAGATGACTTCACCATTGCCAGTATTGGAGAAGTCCCATAGCTCTGTTCTTCCTCAGCCACATTCCTATTGTTGAATAATCATGTTATGAACATACATGTGTGATCTGGCTCTTATCACTGAGATTACAGTATCCTAGAAACTAAGCAGGAGCTGAGCAGCATGCATCGGTATATTCTTCTCACTTCATATCAAGTTTACATAAACTGTTGTACAATCCAGATTCTTCTGCACATGTTGTAATTTCTAAACTTGATTTATTTCTGAATGAACTCCACCCTCAAGCCTTTAATTCACAAACAGCTTTTCGCTTCTCCTTTCTTCATGCTTTTGTAGCTAAGCAGCACGAATGAATGCAGCCATTGATAAAAATTCAACTGAAGAATGGCTTAAGAACTGGAATGCTAGGATGGTGCCAAGACTTGAATCACACCAGCTCTTCATTCTGGTACTGCTAAGCATCAAGTGCCAGGAAAGCAATCTGAATGCAATAAGTAAAAATAATAATGTTCAATGAAAAAATCTGCCCCACAAGCTTTAATCTTTCAGCTGCATATCTGGGCCATTTCCACAGACACAATATACCTAATTTCATATTAGCAGAACTGTTTCAGATGAACCAATTGATTGTGAAAATATTTTTAATATAAGTAATTATTTGAAAACAAGAAATGTAGACCAGTGTAGAAGTGCAGAATTTATTAGACAAACTAAATTTTAAAAAAATCCAACAAGTAAGTCCATCAAATTTATAATCCAACATTAATTCAATGATCTGCCTGTCTACACACATCATTGTAAGTCATTATTGTCATGTCAATAGCTTGGGGCAGGGGAACAGTATTACAAATCTTTCCAATTTAGAAAATATTCCCTTATAAATAAAAAAAATTGAAAAATCACTGACTTTCATTGGGTGCCAAGCTCAGTGGTGGCCAATGCCCAGTGATGCCCGTTAAGGATGCCCTACGCTCAGAAAGGATGCCCAGTGCCCACTGGTGCCCAGTACGGTGCCTGGTGCCTGGTACAGTGCCTGCTGCTGTCCACTGATACCCTTTGGTGTCTGGTGCCTGTTGGTGCTTAGCTGTGCCCGGGGCCCACAAATATTCTTGAAATTTTACTCCTGCAACAATGGGCAAATTTCACTAGTACACGGATAACTGCAGTGGCCTAGGCTTACAGGGCTATTGCTACGATCACATATGTCCAGCCTGCATATCTTGACACCTTCAAAATCAAATACTGCCTGCTGTTTAGGTCTGGTTGAGGATACTGCTTCTGGAGCAGAGGAAGGTAATATTGTCAAGGTTAATCAAATCAGAGCAGAGGGAAGATCACGTTTGCCCTAGTATTCAGGCATGCCAGGACATTAGAGGACCAACTTCAGAAGAAAGGGAGAAGGTGGATTGATAGCATTTTTGTCCTTATTCTGTTACATATACAACATATCTATATTAACCCTTGCTAACTGGGCCAGAGGCACTCCTTCAAGTGGGTGTTCCTCTTTTATTTAGCAGGGGGAAAGTAACCGGCCTTCCTCACCCCAGCAATGTCTTATAGCAGCTTCTGCTGGTGTTCTTTTGCATTTTAGATTGTGAAGCCATTACTTTTACATTTTCTTTGGACGCAATCCTAAAAAATTTAGGCCGGCCTAACTCACCTGACCTATCTTTCCGTGATTGTTTGAGGAGGACAGTGTATGCCTGTGCATTGGCCTAACTGCCTCAAAAGTGAGGCAAACATGTCTTACTGCACTTTTGGGACACTCCAGGTCAGCACATGATGTATGCTGGGGATTAGGCCAGCCTAGATGGAGGTTAGGTTTGCATCCTTTGTGAACCACTTTGTGAACTTTATTTTGCAAAAAATAAAACTTTTATTATTTATTAAAAATAGAGATATGGACAAAAAGGAATATGTAAGCAGTACTGATTAGCGTATGTATGTCATTAAAATTATAGTATGAAAATAATGTACGTGAGTGTTTGTCTGTGTGCAGTATACTTATGACAGTATATATGATTAAATAAATATGTACATGTATTGTTTTGAAGCAGAGTGCAAAGTGCATTTAACCACTGGAATCCTAGAGAGCAGGTAACAGTGCCTTAGCAAAAAATAATGGCTCCTAGTTTCTGCAGGGCCCCAAGGCTTCAAAGTAGTCATCCTTATGAATAATACAGCCCTGTACATAAATCTACTGCTCTTCAAACACACACCCTTTGGAAGCCAATGCTCTAGAGATTAAACCAATTTAGGGAACACAAATGGAGGTACATGTCAGATGTGCACAAGATGATGTTTGTCAATCTGTTCTTGCACCAATTCATGATGATGATAAATTAAGCTAAAACACAAATATTCTAACAGCTTCTGTAAGCGGAAGAACTTACAGCTATGTAGGGAACCCAAAGAATGTTTAGCGGAGGAGCTACAGGAAGGAGAATTTCTAAAGCTTACTTTTATGAACTCAGTTGTAAAAGAAAAAGTTGAAAGCAGTTTTGAATAGTGAGGAAATTGAGACTTCTGAAATCCAGGGGGCACTTGGGTCTCTTGCCCCTGGTTCATTGGCTTAGAAACCTCATTGGTCTGTTATAATCAAAGTTTAAAGAAAAGGAGGTAATTCTGGAAAAAGGCAATACAATACTCGACAAAAAGAAAGACAAGAATATCGAAAGGTGAGAAAGTTCGTATTTTCCTTGGTGCAACTAAAAAGAACTAAAGAAAGAAGAAAGGAGCTACTGAATTTGAGTGTTTAATGCTGAGAAAGCTTTTAAAATGTGGGATTTTGCAACATGCCACCCCTGAAATAAAAAGGTGGTAGCAGTAGCAAGTACATCAGGATGGTGTAGCTTTTTTGCCAGTTTTATTCTGAATCCTTAGTTGCACATTGTACTTTAGTTGCACATTGGAAAGATTTTGCTTAGGTGAAATAAAAACAGATGAAGATAGAAATTTGGCATGAATCTTACATACACCATTTCACAAAGTTCCTGGTTCAGCTTTTGCCTGCTTAAGGTGGATGGTCCTACCCCCAAATCCAGAGTAACTATGGGAGCACATAAGAGACTTTACGTGCACCCGTAGTTACTGCACCATGTAGTGAAAACCTATGGGAAATTCATATTGGAATCCAGTGTAAGTTGTTCTTACACCTGAGCAAGGACTCCCCATAGTTATTCTGGATTTTGCCTTAGGGACATAATTATCTCTCTGGTCCAGCTTCCCCATCACAGCATAGGGATATAAATGCCTATTCTTTGGCATCTTTGGTTAAAGAAAAATATAGTTGTTTCATCAAGTCATTAGTTAATGCAGTGATTTTCAACCAGTGTGCCATGCAGTGGTGTGTCACAAATGGTCTGCAGGTGTGCCATGGAAGTTTGGAGGAAGGATTTATGGGTAGGGCCAATGGGAGTGTGAGCCCTCCATCAGCAGCATGGTGTACCTTGTCAATGGTCTAAAAAACTGATGGTGTGCCTTAACCATTTTAGCACCTTTTCAGTGTTGAATTAGATGTTAAACGTTAAAAATCTCTGAGTTAGTGGATTTGAATTTCTGGACTTTCACTGGCTTCCTGATTTGTTATATCTTCTTTTGCCTCCCCACTGTGTTTTCATCAAAATAAAACAATAATTTAAGCTCTCAATCCTATCCACCAAGGAACAAGCTCCATTGATTATAATTGGACTTATTTTTGAGTTGACATGAACTGGATCCAAGTTTCTGTTTGTTGCTTTTTATTCTTTTGTATACCTTAAGCTGAAAGGCTGACTGGAAAAGACAGGATGAAAATCGTCTAAAATATTGTCTACCTTATAGATCTATTGTGAAGATTATAAAGAGACTTTCATTTGTTCCAGCTGTCTCTACCAAGACCAGTCCCTACTGCTTAATACCTGTTCCTATTTATCTTTTGGGAAGAAGTTGAGGAAGACTTTTAAAAATGTGTTAGTGTGCAGGCATACCTATTAGAGTGCATCTGATTTCAAATTTCTTCCCAGGGTCCCTATAAGTAAAATATCCAAGCAGGGGAGAGATTAATCTCAGCTCTAGTGCAGATACAAGTAAATGAACTCCCATGGATACACAATGTGCACACACTGTTTCTCTTACATCCCACTATAATCTCCGATCTAGAGAATGAAATTGCTGAAAATTTTGGAGTTGCAGCTATCTTATAAAGTGCTACAAGATTTGTTGTGGAAACAAGTTTTCTATTAAACATTCTTTGGAAAGTTACAGGCAGTTTAGTAACACACCCTGTTCCAGGAGACAGCACATGGCAGGCTAGTGCAATTAATAAACGAAAACCCTATTGTCAGGAAAGGATTGGATAATAATTTTTAGAAAAATATAATGGGGAAGATAATATAGGTAGTGATATTTGATACAAAAATATGGGTGAGATTAAGGGCACAATCCTAACCAATTTAGACCAGCATAAATCACGTGGCATATTTTCCTGTGGTGGTATGGCGCTGTTGGAGTGTGTCTCTACCAGGGGCATCACTAGAGCTGTGTGGCAAGTGCAGCCTGCATCAGGTAACATGAGCCTCAGGCACATTATAATTGCCAGTAAACTTTTTTAAAAAAATCTAAAGCCTTTCAAAATAGGGGTGCGTTACAGTTGATGGTGCACTACGTTCATATAAATATGGTATTTAGGCTTACTCCAACAGGATGCTGAGGGTTCATGTTACATGCTAATAAATGCATGTGTTAATTGCCTCTCTGTCTTAAATATTGTGAAGGATAAAAATGGCTCAAAACTGTCAGCGTAGAAGGAATGTAACATGTAACTATTACAACTACATCCTGTCTTCCATCCCCAATACACAGACACACACAATATTTATAAAAAAGCCCCTATTAAAAGTTATAGAGCATGAATGGAGTTAGATTGAACTGGTCTGTTTCAAACCGTATCATTCTATGGGTTTTACAGGCTCATTGCATGTCATGAGACAGATTCCCAAGTAAGGCTAGAATGAACACTGGCTGCTGTGTTGTTTTGCTCAGCTTTTGCTCTTGAGTTTTACTGGCAGAGTAATACTTAGAAAGAGTCTGGCAAATGTTACATATTGAATGTGAGTGATATAGCCAGCATGATTTTGTGATGATCTAATTTGTTTTTGTGCCCCTGTATTAATGAACAGACTATAGCTGAAATAGTATTTCAGCAAAATACTTGTTCTGTTTCCAAATTGTTAACCACCACAAAACTGTTTTGGTGGTGTTGCTATGACTGAGGGGTGTGAAATTTTACCCATATGTTGTTTTTATTTGCAACATGTGACTGCAGGCACATTAACTGCACCTGGAATTTCTTGTGACTTCAGTATAAATGCCAAGGAATGGTTGATTTCCAGAAATGGTAATTGTTAAGACTTGTTTCATGCAGCAAATAATGAGAGATGGTGGAAGATGTTAAATTCACTGTGCCACATGGTGCCACAGATCCAATACACAAATATCTGATCTACGGATGTGGGATCTGGAGATATGGGGCCCCCAGTATTGCATTTTGCAAGAAATGCAATTTTTTTGCTTTTTGTTGATAGTATTTTTAATCTTTTAAAAACATTTTAGTAGAACTAATTTGAAGATCACTCTTTCTCTTTTAGAAAGTGTTTATGAATTGATCTGAATTTATTAATTCATTCATATAAGTTCCATCTCTAATATATTCATTTATGTAAATTCTTTTTTCTGGCCCCTGACACACTGACTGCAATCCTAAAGACACTTTCCTGGGAGTAAGGCACATTGAACACAATGGGGTTTACTTTTGAGTAGACATGGTTAGGATTGTGCTCACTGTCACAGAGATTATGTGGCCCTCCTCTCAAAAGTTTGGACACTCCTGCCCCAAGGTGTACAGTGCCACCAAGTGTGAGCAACTGGTGTTGGCTGACATCAGACTGTTTCTTCTTTTCACTCTAGGCCACAGATGGTTGTACTCCCTATTTGCTGTCTTTTGATTTTGTTAGTAAGAGTGTGACTTAACTGAAGATGGAAATTTCCATCTGTTACTTTTAGTGCCACAGGCAATACGTTTCTACATGGGAAAGTGCCTCTGGGCAATTTAGAAGCCGTTGGCTTCTGAGCTTTATAAAAATTCTCTAGATTCTTTCTTTTACATCCTTAACAGCTGCTTATAGGAGTTGCAGTGTGTCTACCATGTCTCTGTAGACTTATCAAGTACCTCAGTAAATATCCATTTTGGCTTTATATTGTTAAAATGCCGGCACATGGTGATTAGTGATTAGTTACATGGTGATCTGTTGTGTCTGCAAGATGAAATAGCCTGCAGTGTCATCCCAGAACGACCCCATATTATGTGCTGAGAGCAAAGCTAGATGGAGGAACTGCGGTCAAAAAAGCAGGGCCATGTCTTATTGTCACCTCTGCCTCATTAATGTCTGATTAATACAAAACACACTCAATGTGGTATCAGTCCAAGATTCTCTGCCCCTGCAAGCAGCTGCCAATAAAATGGAGGGGGAACAGCTCAATTATTTAGCCCCACGTGTTTTGGATTAGCAAATTCTACCAGGAAGCAGGATATAATAAGAGGTGGGGTTGCTGTTTTAAGGAGAACATCAAGTTCTGCTTCTAGTCTATCTCTAAATTCCTGGCATTGTATGCTTCCCTTCCAGTTCTGAGAAGGATGACTTACTAGAAAAATACAGTAAAAGTACAGTGCTAATGAGGAGCATAAGAATGGAAAATCCATCTCTCACATTCAGCTTTTAGACTGAGAAGTACTGTCTGCTAAGAAATTTCACACAGGGAATTGCAATCAGCCACACCAAAAGAAGTGCATTGGAGACTTGCACACCACTTTCAACCTGGTAAACACCCACATGTGATCCACTGATAACATAAGCTGCCTCAGGTAGATATGCAGACATTGAAGAAGGGCAGAGTGTGAAGAGTGCTTGTCCTGAATGCTACACCAGGGAGGGTGTACTATAGTCTGGGGCCAAGTATGATCATACTTGAAGAGGGGCTCTTGCTGCAGTGGCACCCTATTCTGTCTGTTCAAATGTTGCCCCTTCAAGGGAGAAGAAAGAAGGGACATTTTGCTGCCAGAGCTGCCTCCTCCAGGAAGAACACAAAGTCCTGTGACATTGTGACGCAGGACTTTGTGACACATACCCTGAACATCAGGGCTTCTGGGTACATCTCTGCAGTTGAATGCAGGTAGATGGTATCCTGTTCCTATCTGATACCACTCACTGCTTTGTCAGCAGTATTTTCTGTCTTATCTATTCTTGCAGATTCCACCACTCTATGGTTTCAAAATGTTAAGAAAAGTAATTTAAAGTACAGTAGACCATCAATATTCAGTTCCACAACTCCGTACAGATACCAAAGTTCACCAGGGGAGCTGGCAGTGGCACAAGGAATCACTTGGCAACTGACTGTTCCTGACCTTTTTAGAGGTTGTTTATCTTCCAAAAGCCTGTCACAAAGTGACCAGAGCTTCTTTCAGTATGAATTCATGATATCTAGTCACATTCTGGCTTCACAGTTATCTGGCTTCACAGTTCTGAAGCCAGGAATGGCCTATGGAGTGGGCTGCAGACCTTCTCCAGCTACAGAACACCTATGTGTGAATTGAAGTTGCAGACGTAACCAGTTGTGTCTGGGAGGCCTTCAGAATCCAAGGAAGACCTAGGGAGAAGGCCACAGACCTTTCCTGATCCTCTGAGCTGCAGGCTTAGTATCCGTGGGTAAGGAGGGTCCACCATACGTGAGAAAAAATAAAACCTACATTAGAATGATAGCCTATGCATGGATAGACCCATTCTGTTCAAAGAACATAAAGGTAAAGAGTGACCTCTGTGGGTTACCCTGCTAGTTGTGACCGACTCTAGGGAGTAGTGTTCATCCCCGTTTCTTAAGCCAGAGAGCTTGTCCAAGGATGCCTCCGTGGTCATGTGGCCTACATGACTAAATGCCAAAATGCGCAGAACACTGTTACCTTTCATACAAAGTGTACATTATGTACTTGCATTCACATGCTTTCAAACTGCTAGGTTGGCAGAAGCTGGGCAAGGGACAGGAGCTCACTCTGACTTGTAGCACTCAGGTCTCACACCCTGGCCTACCAGTCAACAAACATGGCGTCTTAACCACTATTAGCCCTTCTCCCAGGTTTATCCGCATAGGACCCATTCCCAGGACTCCCAGCTTAATACACACAGGAAAGAGGATGGCCTAGACCAGTCTTTCCCGAACTGTGGATCAGGACCCACCAATTAGTCACAAGTCAACTTTTGCTTTGTTTCATATAGTTTCCTGCAAGTGAGTTCCACTGAATTAAATGAGAGTTACTTCTGAGTAGGCAAGCACAGGATTTTGATGTCAGTGATAAGAGTACACATCAGCCTGACACACAAAGTTGGGCAGACTTCTTTTAAAAACCAACTTTAAACCCATTTGAATTTTCTCTGTCAACATCTCTTGGATCATTTCTGGTTTTGTCGCATTTTAAATCTAACAGGATAACTTAATAGTAGCCCACCAAAGGTATGCACTGAACCAACATGAAGCAGAAAACCAACAGTGAACATAGACTTGATCACAACATAGACTTATTACAGAAAATGGTGCTAGAATTCCAGCACAGTCTGAAACCATGTATGCCTTGTTGCATTTTCTACAGTTACTCTCCTTTGCCTCGGCTGTTGTCTCTTCATATTTTGCTCCCAAAGTCAGTTGCAAAAAAGATAATAACTGTGATCACAGATCCAATAGTTGGAAATGAAGTTATAGTTGGGAATGAAGGAAAAATTTTCCTTCTTGGACAGTCATATGTGCAATTTTAGATGCAAGTAGAACAGTGCTTCTTTTAGCTTTAATATGGCGCATATTTATTTGTATTAAGACAGCATCATCATAATATTAATTTTTAATTGTTTATCTTTGTTCCACTTCTTTTGTCAGTTCAGACAGTATCTCTGACTTGAATCTCCACTTCTGGTTCAGATTATCTACTCCTTACCATTTGATATGACCTCTAACTCCCTCTTGCTTTCAGACACAGCAGGCCATGCTGGAGTTGACTCCTGTTGCATGTCCCACCCATACTACCTTCAACTGAGCCCAGGGTGCCAATTCGCTGCTGCTCACTGAACTCTTCTCTGCATCACTCATAAAGCCAACTAGAAACTTTTCATTTGCCTCCTGACCTTGCTTCCTTACAGCATCTTCCCTTCTGTGCTCCCTGCTGATCCTGAGCAGGAGAAGCAAATATACCATAGCAGTGTTGATAATGGAACATTCCTTCCTTATGTCGACAGCTGCCTTGAGTGGTCAAAGGCCAGTCCCGGCCAAATAGCACTCTTAATACATAACATTAAGGATAAGTTCTTGTCCATACCCAAGCACGGACTCTGCACTGCATGGAGACTGATTTCCAGCACATCTAGTTACAGACACTACATATTAGGTGACTTGTAGATGCAAACCAGAAACAGACCAAGAATGCCTATTTAGCCAATCCATGGCCTGGTTTATGACCAGATTAACCTGGTTACCAAAGCAAGTTTGTGAAACTGGCTCCATATGCGTCTCGCTCAATCTTTCAGACACACTAGAGGAAATTGGGAATAACTTCACTAAAATCAATACACTTACACTACTTTAAAAGTGGCATGAAATAAAACAGACTCTTAAATGCATGATGTATGTGGCTAGACTACAAAAGTGCCCTGTCAAATCCACAAAATTTGTTTAGAGGTTGCGACTTCCATTATTAGTTAATTAGTGCCCCTGGGGTTTTCATGCAGCCAGCTTCAAACTGAAGATAGCATCTGGTTTTAAAATTGAATTAATTTCCTTGTGGCTTGCAGAGTCAAGGTGTAAAGCAACAATGTGGCTATTAACAGGGCTGTATTTATTGTATTTGTATCCTGTCTTTTTCCAAGGTGCTCAGGACAGTGTATATGGGGTCTTCCTATTTTAACCTCAGAAGAACTCTGTAAATTACACAAGATATTATATCAATCTTTATGGTATGGAAATTTGAATTCAGATCTTTTGTTACAAGTTCTACATTCTATTCATTAGACCACATTGGCTCTAAATTTAAGCTTGATGAAACAGCTAATGATAATAAAGCAATTATTTACAGTGGTACCTCTCATAACAAATGCCTCACATAAAGTATGTTCCACATAACAAATCTATAATTTCCAAGGAATCCTGCTTCACATAACAAAGCTGCTTCATGTAACAAACCCCTCTGGCGCCTAATGGGCACGCATGCTGTGCAGCCCTGATGCTACACGCAGAGGCTGCTGCCTCTAACTGCTCCGAACTTGGGGGCAGTTGCCTGGGGGCCCAGAGGCAGTTTCCCCTAACTTCCCCCAAGTGCCCCCACTGGCCACCTTAAACCTCCAGCAGTAGTCCAATCAAGCCTCCCAGGAAAGTGTCTTTGATTACAGCCTCCTAACCATGTCTACCCAGAAGTAAGCCGCAGTGTATTAAATGGGGCTTACTCCCAGGAAAGTGTCTTAAGTATTGCAGCCTAAGTAGACTTCAATTACAGTGTTTTGTCATCATTTTACATACAGTTAATATTTTTATATGAATATCTTTTGGGTTGGGTAACCAATTGTCTAAGTTTCCATTATTTCCTACGGAAAAATCCACTTCACATAAAGAGCGCTTCACATAACAAGCATGCTTCCAGAATGAATTAAACTTAAATGAAGCACCACTGTCAAATGGCACAATCCTATACACAAGATATGCCACTGTATCCCATTAAATGCTAGCAGCACAATGTCGTCATAGATGCCCACCAATGAACGGATATGCACATACATTTGTGCAAAACTTTAAAAAATGCCATGCTAACACTTGGATGTCAGTGCAACTCTGCCAGAGGAGAGGCCAAAAGAGAGATGACATTGGGTAGTATTGGGAACTTGACTTGAATATTTTGTGAATGAAAACACATGGGATGCACCATGCTTTTTCAAATGCGCCCCAATGACTCAAATGTTTTTTTAAGGTCAGCAAGTCAAGGCCCTGACCCTTGGGTGGCTGCTTAATGTTTTTGCAGCATGAAAAATCTTCAGGGAGCCATCATACAGACTGGGAGCTAGGAGTTTCAGCAATGACACAGGGAAGGGTAATATCTCCCAGCTGGGCAAGGATGATGGGAGAAAGGAAGGAAGGTGACCTATTTACCATAATTAAAGCCAAAAAATCTCCATTCCTTCCTAACAGTAAGGGGTAGGTGAATAAACTGCCAATCAGCACTAATGCTGTTGTTGTGTACAATTGTTGTATAGTGGCAACAATTGGCATGAAACCAACTGTTTCTGAAAAGATTCTCTGAAGAATCTGCTTGAGGAATTCCTAGAGGAAAGGACCATCACAGGTTACAAGCAACGAAGGGTGTGTGTAGACGTGGACAACCTCAAAATGCCAGATGCAGTAGGGGCACGTGGGTGCAGGTGTGCTCCCTCCACAACCCAGTCTGACATCTTATTTGGAGCTGCTTGGGTAAAAATAAAAAAGGAACACCATGTCAGAAATTACAAGAAACGCTACTGAATGAATACTACTCCATACTGAAATTCTTTAAGTAGAAGTCCAAAAATGGTTGTGGGAGAAGTTTAATTCCATGACATCATTTAGAAAAGGACCTTTCAAATCCCAGCCTGGGAGCCAGATCTGGGATTTGGAGTAACCCTTCCACCGTAGTGGAAGTGTTCTTACACTTTCTCCGGAAAGTGACCGGAGCTTACAGTTCTGCTGCATTTATTCCTAGCAGAATCAGTTGTCAGGGACCTCCTGGGCACTCATGTGTGCCTGGACATCCTGTTTCATAGCCTGCTGGGATGTTTTACACAACTGTCCAGAGCATCCTGTCCCGTGATCAGCTCCAGTCTGAATGGGACCGGTTTCCAGTGCACAGCTGTCATGAGTGGTGACTGCTGCCAGATAAACGAATTCATGAAGAATTCGGGTGACTACTTGCACTGAGCGTTTGCCAAGTGACAAACTACAGGGAGGAAAAAATAAATGAGAACTTCCATCTCTATCCCCAAGAATGATGGGGCAGATAAAGAGAAAGAATTTGGAATTTAGGAGATTTTGAGCGCCTCCCTCACTATTCACAATGTGTCAAAGTATCTGATATTTAGGCCACTGGAAAGTGCCTGTTCCATCTTCTTGAAAGAAGAAACCAGCTAAAACCAGCTAAAGTGAACAAAAGAAGAGAGAGAAGATACAATGAATATTGAAAGTAAGAAAGAGACAAGACACAGCAGGAAGAAAAAAGAATTTCTTAAGAAACGAACCTTCCCTGTTCTGCTTCTTTTATTAGAATGCTTTGCACCTTTCGCTTGCTCTCTTTCTGACACCGTAAGTTATGCTCAAGCTAACTGTGACACTTTGACAGAACAGATCTCATTGTAATTCTGACAGATAGGGCTGTCATGACCCCAATGCTGGAACAACACAATGAATATACTTTGACAATTCCTCCAGCCTTTGGCTGTGAAGATCTCTGATTGTAATTAAAAATTCTAATGGTCAATAAAACATAACTCAAAGCATCTCTTTCCTAGTAAGTTCATTGAAAGTGTAAATTTGAGAGGCCTGGAGTTTATTGATGATGACTGAGAAACACATAATCCATCTTGGATTTGGATAGTTCTCCAAAATTACAAAAACTTTCACCAACATTGTTTTAGAAGGTTTTAACCTGTATTCTGTTAAATTTTGTGCAACTATGAAAGTGTTTTCTCCATAAGGCATTCATCATGTCACAACTGTGGCCAGATGTCAAAGGTAGCTGAACTTCCAGTCTTCACGATGCTGGAGTCAACATCTAATGTTATTTTTCTTCAGCAGCATAGTATTTTTGTAATTACTGCCAAATAGGAAAGTTCTTAAAGAGAGAAAAAGCCTCTGAAAAGTAATATAAATTTTTCTTTCTTTAAAATACTATTCAGGAATGAAACCAAAAGCAAAAACACAGCAGACACAAAGTCCAAAGGCGAAATCCAGAGTAACTATGGGGAGTCCTTGCTCTGGTGTAAGAACAATTTACTCTGGATTGCAATATGAATTTCTAATAGGTTTTCACTAGGTGGTGCAGTAACTACGGGTGCATGTAATGTCTCTTACATGCTCACATAGTTACTCTGGATTTGGCTGTATGTCAATGTTTTTCTGTAATCCCCTATCCTAGATTATTTTTTAAAAATGAATGGACCACAATCAGACCATAACCTATAACAATAGTGATTAAGAAGTAAGTTACAACATATACAGGAGTACCTTGGTTCCATTCCCAAACCTCCCGTGGATTTAAAAAAAATCAGTGGATAAATAAACAGTGTAAAAATAGATTTAAAGACCCCCTTCCATGTTTCTTTTGCCTCAATTGCTCCTAATGGAATAAGGTTGTGCCTTAATATCTGCAGGGGTTTGATTTTCGGACTCTCTGCTGATATAAAAAATGTGTTAAATAAAAGCTGCTGAAATAAATTGCATCCTTTACAATTGCTTGCATGACTTCCTCTCTACAACAGTATTTTTTTAAACTGTGTCCTGCTCAGGCCATTCATGTTTCATCAAATCTGTGTATTAAAAAACCATATATAACAAGGTTGGCCTGATATTGAGGCATGACCTTATTACTCTTTTATAAGCAATGAAGGGCACAATTCAGCGTAACTACGGGGAGTCCTTGCTCTGGTGTAAGAACAACTTACTCTGGATTGCAATATGAATTTCCCATAGGTTTTCACTTGGTGGTGCAGTAATTACGCATGCACATAATGTCTCTTAAGTGCTCCCAAAGTTACTCTGGTTTGTAGGGGAAGTGTCAGGAAACCTAGAAGTAGCTAACGATCACATGGCCCGGTGCAAAGCTCAAAATGTTGCCCTGGAAGTGATGTCACTACTAGAAGTGTTGTCATCTCTGGGTATTTTTCAAAAAGAAAATTGAAAATACCTCTTCCTCCTCCTCAGCAGTTCACGACCCATTTGCTCTGCTGGCATAGCTAAAGCACGCATTTGTAGGGATCTGCAAAAGGTGAGGTTATTTTTCCTGACAAAGGGGTGTTATCCTTTATCAGGAAAAAAATAACCACCTTTTTCAGGTCCCTACTTATTTGCTATCAGGAGCCTAAAAAGACTTTGTTGCCCATCTTCCGCCCTTCCCTCGCAACAATTAAATCAAACACGTTTTTTTTAAAAGAAAATTGGTCCCTTATTGGTTAGGAACAGAGGCATGGTTATTCTTTCCATGCTAAATATAAGAGGAACACCATTTAAAAGTGTCTGTATACCTACATAGTATGGGTAACTATTATGGTATATGTATATGGAAATGAGAGCTGATTCATATTAACACCTTATTAGTTTCATACAGTATCAGAATTACATCACATTGGCGCTCTGAGTACTTAGTATCATGGGAAAGTTTTGAGTTAAGAAAATCCACTTTTTTGTTTCATATTTTGTTTTCATTTTCTGGTTAATTGGCCATAACTTGTGATAGAAAATAGCTATTTCAATGCAGTCTGTTTCATTGCATTCTGCATTAAATTATCTTTCCAACAATATATAACCAGGGTAACCAGATACCCGAATCCAAAAAAGAGGACAAGGTCCCCCAAAATTCCTGACATCCAAGCAAAATTCCTGATGTATTTTTTTTAAAATGTAAGACACACCAGTAAAATTTAGGACAAATGTAGGACCTATTAAAATAAAGGCTAAAAACACTAGTATTGCTTTTCTTACTTAATTTCAACACTATATTACTTCTTTTTTTAAATTTAAACCTCTTTGCAAGACCTGTTTTCACCAACAATGCACATATAAGTGGCTCAAAGCATGCATGATTCTCACCCATGGTGACCATATGCCATAACCAAAAAAAGAGGAAAAGGCCCCCCAAATGTAGGACATCCAAGCAAAATGTGGGGAATGACAAAATTAAATCTGAAAACACTCATATGCTGAAAACACTCAAAATGCTGCCTTGTGGAAAATTTGCTGAGCTCCATGTGCAAAGGATCAGGACCATTCTGGAAGCCTTGCACTCTCTGGATTGACCTTCCACACCAGCAAGGCATGCATTTTTACTCATGAGTAAAACCTTCACTTTCAAAAAGGTTTAATGGAGTGGAGCTTGAAGGAAGGATTTCCTTGTGACGTGTCTGGTAGGGGCTTCATTTGTTGGATCAGGACCAGATTTCTCTCAGCCTGCCCAAAATATCCAAAATATTGTGTTAAATGGGGCTTACTCCCAGGAAAGTATCTTTAGGATTGAATCATGCACATTGAATGCATGTTTTGAATTTAATTCCAGTGTTTTGTCATCATTTTTACATACAGTTAATATTTTATATGAATATTTTTTGGGTTCTGGAACCAATCGTCTGAGTTTCCATTATTTCCTACGGGAAAATCCACTTCAAGTAAAGAATGTTTAACATAACAAACACGCCTCCAGAACAAATTAAATTTGTTATATAATGCACCACTGTAAAGGCACAATTTAGTAAGAATCCAGGCAAGGCCTCAATCCAGCAAAGCACACACTTTTAAAGACTGCACAAGAGTGCAAGACCCTGGGGCTGGAGGGGAAGGGTGGAAGAGGGGGTTTCCTTCTTACCTGCTGTGCAGGTGGGGCTAATATGGCCAGTATGGATGGAAAGTAAGGTCATTGGCCAGCTGCTGGCTGGAAACACAGGGATGGTGATGGTGGGGTGGTGAGATCAGCTGGGCAGGTGAGCCGGGATGGTGCCAGTTCAGGTGCAGGCTCTATGGATGCAGGGGGCTGCAGCAGAGCCCTCTCAGGCACTGGTGCTCCTGGTGGCTGCTCTCTCTACCCAGGCCAGCAGGAAAGGTATTGGGACTGGCAGGGAGGCAGCAGAAAGAAGGCTGCAGAAGCGCATCTCGTTCTTTCTCCGAGGCACGCACAAGGTGGAGGAGACCACTCCTCTTGATCCAGCCCTTCAACCCTGTCCTCACTTCACCTTCCCCAGGCCCCCAGTGGTGAGCACAGGCATAGCAGGCTAAGAGGGGAACATAAGGGAAAGACTTTCATCCTGAACGAGGCAATGCGCGCCAAGGCCGGACAATTAAATTTTTGCCCGGTTTGGCCTCTCAGAGGCACTATTCCCAGATATGTCCGGCCATTTCTGGTCATATAGTCAGCCTGGATATAACAGGATGCTACATATTATTCATACATTTTAGCCACTATTGTCAAGCTCATCTTGTAGACCTCCTAAAGCTTGTTGCCCAGTGCACCTGCACTCCCTACACCCCCTAGCTACACCGCTGCCTGTGATCAACAAGCATAGTGATCAACAAGCATAGTTCATGGAATGTACAGGAAGTGATCAACAAGCATAGTTCACAGATAGTTTCCTGGAACAGGAAAAAACTTTATTAACAAGAAGAACATTTTCTAATGTACAGGTGTTTAGCCATACAACCTAGCCCCTCGTGGATGATCAGGCTTGGTAATGTAAAGTTGACCTCATCTGTCAGCAGTAGAGGCATCACATTTATGGTCCAGCACAACCCAAGACATTACATATAAAATCCAAAGGAGAGATGTAACAAACAGGTGTGTAGAATAGCTTGTTCTTACACACAATCTGATACATTTTTACTAACAGCAGCAGTTCTTAAACCTTCAGCATGGGAACCCACTTTTTAAAAATGAGTATCTATCAGGACCCATCAAAAGTGATATTGCTTCAGGACCTAGACATAGCTTGGAGGCTGCCAGTTGGCCACCCTAAATCTAATACATGGAAAAATACCACAGTAAAAATCAGCAACAACCAACTCAAAATAAAGGAAAGGAATAAAGAAAAAGTTTCATCTTACAACCAGCAAAAAAGTATATGAATACAGTATAATTAATACTGTATAGTTACTGTACTGTGTAGTATAGTTACTGAATAGTTAGTAACCCACTTTAAGATTCTTCCATGAAATTCCCATTTAAAATATTAAGATCAGCCATCACTAATCTAGCATGCCTCTCTGGCTTTTGCAGGAAAATTGTTTGGCGGGGGAATGTTACACTCAAGAAGTAGAACAGGACCCTGTGAACCAGCAACATCTAAGTTCAGACTACATTACAGAAAAGTCCCATAACCATGTCATATCTACATGTCCAAAAGCTAGTTTCATAGAGAGCTACATTTCCTAAGCTGAAGAATCCATAAAACATTTCCTTCTGGAAGGAAGCCATGGGATAAGTCTTTGAAGTGAAACTGACTTTTTGATAGTTTGTTTCTTGGCTTTAATATGACAGAACTTTAGCTTGTATGCTCAAGCTGCAATCCTATACATGCCTACTCAGAAGAAAGCCCCACTGAGTTCAATGGGACTTACTCCCAGGAAAGTGTTCTTAAAATTCTAGCCTTACTCTGGCAATCACTTAAAGGGTGCAATCCTATACATGTCTACTCAAAGTTCTATTGTGTTCTATGGGACTTAGGCCTATATCCTAAAGTGAAATTAAGCCCCTTGCTCCAGTGCAGTTAAGATGACTTTCCATAAGATAACACTAGAGAGTGCCGTAACTGTGTGAACCCGTAACTGCTATGGAATTTGCCCTTACTCTAAGGAAATTGCATTTAGGATTGCAGCCAAAATGATTTTTAGATAGTTTACCACCAGTTATTTTGTAAAAGTTTAAAAAAAAAATCACACTGTGAATAATTTTTCTTAAGATTAAAAAATAAGAAAGAGCATAAGGATAAATCTTAAGAAATTGTGTTATTAGTATGTGTTTCTACTGATGAGTTATAGTATTCTAATCACATGAGAAATTGAAGCAGTTGTTGTGTTGTCACTATGGAAGACCAAAATAGTCACAATGGAAAAGGAATGACACTGATTGATAATGTTCTGTTAAATCTACAACTGGAGTTGAGCACATTTTAAAAAAGCAAACCAGAAAGACAAAGCTACATCTATTTAGAGAGCGAGTCATTTCATTTTATACTTAATAGGTTTACACTCATGGAAAAAGGGGGAAATGTGTGCCAATTGTTTCCACCAAAAAATAAAATAAAAAATTAGACCAGGTTTCCAGTGAAAACAGGCGCCAGTTCTTTAGTATTAAACAGCTTGCTTGCACATTTAAATAAAATGAAAGCTTATGTTTTGGCAGAATCTTGATTTTAAAATAGTGATTATGAATAAAACCCAAAGCCCAATTGAAAATATATAAATAGTGTCCAATCAGCAAAGCACAAGGTTTATGAATTTTGCAATCCTCAGCTGGAAACTGGCTTTATGAAACTATCAGGGCCTAACTGGTAAGCTCAATACTTTCTCCTTCCACTTAAGTTATATATCTGAAAAAAGACATTTTTTCAGCTGCAGCCAAAATGAAATAGGTTTCTTCAGCTGCCCTCCACAAGTATGTTTATGTAGTTAATAGGGACGTTATGAGCCCAACCTGGCACGAATCACCTCTGCTGGTACTGCTCTGTAGCCTCAACTCCACCTTCTGATGCCTCCCATTTCTCCACCTAGAAATGCCCCTGTTCATCCCACTCCCTTCCCCATCCCTTCTACCATCCACCCATCATGGCCTTACCTGGTGCCAGCAGATTGTGCCTTTGTCTCTGGCAACTGCTCTCGCATCCTAATTGCACTCACCGGTGACATCAGCAAGTGAGTCATTCTGCAATGGACACTGGATCCAGGCACTTGGATTTTGAGGTTTGCAATGGCAGAATACGTGTTCCCATAACGGTCCTAAATGATAAGATTGGGCCATGAGTCACTTTCATTAATGAGGATGTATCAAAGTGACTAGTGTCAATCCAGTTTTCTTAATTTAATCTACTGTTCATCACATATGTTAGCATTTCCCTGGTTTTTTCAAGCATTCGGGTTGCCAGCATTCGTTTTCATGGCACACTATAAGCTTGGATGCTTACAGCAACCTGTTAAACAACACGTCACTGATAAGCTTTTAAACAATTTTGATTGGTTCCAGGTGGTGGCATGGGAATTAATCCACTTTGGACCCTGTATCCACAGGGATACTGGATCCATGTATATGGAGCACACCTGTACATATGGTACCCATTAATCCTATTTACATTAATGCTTATGAAGGGAAATTCCCTTTTATGACTCATTTCACAGTAATTCCAAGCTTTCCAGTCCCTAATCTCAATTTATAAAAAGCAGCTCCCAAACACAGACCTGCAAAACTGTATTTTTTTGAAAATGAGAACTTTATGAAAAGATTTATTTATACCTCCTTCTTCTGACTGGACTTGTATTACTATAAAGCCTCCACTATTGGTCATTAGTTTGCATCCTGAATCCAAATGCAATTAAACCACTACGATTACGAATACCTTTATTGGCATTAAAAGTTACAACCAAACAAAAGCAAAAAGACAAAAGAACGATATCATGTGAAAGGAGTTGGGGTGTGGACGGAGGGAGTAGAGAGAAAGAAAATGAAAATAAAGAAATTGATTTGGAAGGAGGATAAAGGATGCTGATAAAGGAAGGGAGGAAGGAGGGGGAGGAAGGGGACTAAGAAGAAAAAGATAATTTAATGATTTGAATTAAAAAACTGGCAACAGCAATAGTAATTTCTGGTGAGTTATCGCTCAACATGGCAAAGGTGGGGTCTATGAAGGGGCCGGGAGGGCACCACAAAATTGGGTCCAAGTAAAGACTATGAAGTGAGCAATGCGTTGAGCATCAAATCAGGATATGCTCAAGGGTGTCTGGTTCAAGCAGGCAAAAGGGGCAGTCTTAAATTCTGAGGGGTGCGGGAAAATCTACCACGATGAAGTGAGGAGGGGAAGATGTTAAGGTGCGCCAACATAAATGCCCTTCTGAGAGATGGATTTAATCAGAGTGGTAAAATATTTGGGGGGCTGACCCTGAACTGGACAATAACCAAAAGACAGAGGGGAACATACAGGAATTAAGCCAACAAAAAGAGTAGTAAATTCTGTTTCCCAATTAAACCGCTAAAAACATACTGTAGGTAAAAAAAAAATTAGATGAGAAAATATTATCCAGACATTTCAGAACCAGAGCAATTTTTGTTCTAGATAGAACCCAAAGTTTTAGGATGGCGCTTATGTTTTCCATATCAGTGCTTAAATCCTTAAAATGTACAGCACACTGTATAATATCCTTGATGCCAGAAAGAATTTTCTTTGGCAAGGTAAATGGAAATGGAGGCTTTTAATGAAAATTACAACAGTGCCAAAAATCACAAACACAAGCCTATAATGTCTATACACTTGTCCTTTAAAAATATAAAGCAGAGAACATTACAGGACGGGTTTTTTCCATTTTGACTGGACTGGAGGCTGAGCTAAGAAGTGCCCAATATAGCTGCTCATAGTTTCTGAAGAATAGGGAACCTCTTAAAACGAAAATAGGCCCTTGTCAAACAATTTTAACAAATGAAAACGGCATACGTATTTTATGCTGGTTTTCCAGACATACATCAACTTCTGTTGAACATTCGTTTGGAAGAAGTTTTCACTGTTTATTCTCCAGTTTGCTTTTTGAGATCAAAGTGCAGAGAATGGGAAGGTGTCTGGTAACTAAGAACCTTTTGAAATTATTATTATTATGATACTGCCTCTCTAGTGGTTGCTGTCATGAAGCCTTAAAACGGCTATAACCCTACAATTCAGAGTAACTACGGGAGCACGTAAGAGACATTACATGTACCCGTAGTTACTACACCACCTAGTGAAAACCTATGGGAAATTCATAATGCAATCCAGAGTAAATTGTTCTTACACCGGAATCAAGGACTCCCCGTAGTTACTCTGGATTGCGCCCTAAGTCTCACAAGGCTCCATTAACTATTTGGCAATTTTATGTAAATATCTGGGCAGGATAAAGATTTTTTTTATAGACCATAGTAGAAAGGGCCATAAGCAGGGTGAGGTCAACCCCGAGTGAGCTAATTCTCCAGAGTCTTGTACCACATCACAGATGAATCTAGGCCCAATGTTGTGGCAGTAAGGTAGACATGCCAGTATCCATATGATTGCTTGCCTCTTGAATTCTACCTCAGGTATTCTGTATAATTTTGTTGTTTAAAAATGAGTTGCTTGTGGACCAGAGAGCAATTAGTTGCTGGATACATTTTGTTCTACATGTGATCATGATTCTGGGTGCACATTTGTGCTGTCATGTTTGTCTAAATGTGTACATGGTACCATGTGCTTCCTAGGAAAACATGACCCAGGCCAGTACTGAGATAGTTGGAAAGGAACTGATCTTAAAAGGTTCAGGTCCCATAAGTCTCAAGCAAGGCCACACTTTGGTTCATCAATCTCCTGGAAAACTAACGTGCCAAATCAAAGAACTTGATTTGTGTGGAACTAGAAAAATAAATGGACTTGTGGTTTTGAAAAATCTTTCATAAGGACATGTTTAGCAATTCCAGGAGAGGGTGGAAAGAATCATATTATGAGGCTGATGTTGTTTACAAAATAAGTATTTTTTAACAAAACGTGGTATAGAAAAAGTCCTAGTATTATATTTTATTTTTAAGAAGATTTATATCCTGTCTTTCCTCTGTTAAAAGCAGCTGCTCAAGGTAGCTTACAATTATTAAGTAAAAAAAATAGTAAAACATATCTCTAAATGCAAAATTAACATGAGTAAAAGACTATGTAAAAGTAACTCCAAAACTTGGAGTTACTTAAAAGTACAGGAGGAACAGGTTAAAAAAAATAGAGGAGGGAGAGGTAAAACTTAAGAAATACAGGAAGCAGTGAACCTATCACCCAAACACCAAATCAAATAAAAGGTTTTGAGCCCTCGGTGGAACATCATCAGGAAAGGAGTAGATCTTAACTCCCTTGATAGGGAGTTCCATAAGTGTGGCACCACTACCGAGGAGGTTCGACATCTCCCTGACTTGGGAGAAAGGTGGAACTTGCAGGAAACCCTTCAGATGACCTAAGAGGACAGACCGGAATATATGGGAGAAGGAGGTCCCTCAGATTACCTGGTCCCACACTGTGAAGGGCTTTAAAAGTCATTACCAGCATAGCTACCAATCTACCAGTACAGCTTAATACATTACACCACCATAGAAATGGTTTTTAAAAAGCACTAACTGTCCCTATGATAAAGATAACAAACGTAACATTTTCTTAGATGTACAGTCAGGTCAACTAAGCACATGTTCCAACTACATCTGACTAGCAAAAGTACAGACACAACTTTACATTTGTTTAAATGATATATAAAATATTAATTTATTTTGTACATCAGTAGCCCATATCTGTCCATGTTCTAGTGTGTGGCATGTTGTCATGTGTTTGCTACATATACAGTATTTATCAGATTCCTTTGGGGGGCATCTCTACCTCTACTTATCCAACTGGGAGACTTGGTAATCATGTGGCATGTGGAATTTAGCAGTTCCTTCTCCAGAAAAATCATAACTTCTGCAAACAGATGTTTAGGAATACAAAATCTAATGATAGAATCCATCACTCTTGTAATTTCATTCAGAATCTGAAAACTGATAAAAGTTATAAAACGTCAGATCTTTCAGTGAATATGGACCTTTTTCTCTCCTTCTTCTCCCCACACCCTTCCTTTTTATGAATCCTTATTCAAAAGTGGAACATTTGTTCAGTTCAGGAAGATTCTCTCTAGAGAAGGAAATAATTTTATCAGTGAGACTCCCTGGTGATCAGGAAGACTTGGAACTGCTCTTAATCAGCCTTTTTGACATGGCAGCTTGAATAGCACTTCCCATGATGCTTTGTGTGTCTAGCTTAATTCTTTTCTTTTGAACTCACCATGACTTATAAGTGTCTTTTTTTCTTTTTGTATGTCTGAAGTTATCCCTCTATTAACTTTAATTGGAAAGGTATCTTTTGTTCCCCTAGAGTAGTCATGCACTGCACACTGAACTCCTTAGGTTTAAATTTCTGGGGTAGCAAGAGTTCAGTTTTCTGATAACTGTGAAAAAAGGAAAACCATTGTGATAGATCTGATAACTTTATCATTCCTTACAAAAATGAGAGAATATTTTTTCATGGGGCAAAACCAGTTGTATCAATTTTTGCAAATATATTCAATTTAGAATCATGGGAAGTCATGGAAAGTACAGAAGGAAACAAAGCAAGCAGAAACATGGATTCACCAAACACACACACAATGCTTCTCATCCACAAATACTACTTTTCCTAAGTGCACATACTATTCAGTATTATATTTTAGAAATTACAATGTATGCTTAAAAAAACCTTTTAGAGAGTCCTAAATTTGAATGAATTTGTAAAACATTTAAGTCTTACAATTATAAATGTAGAGAAATTTATAATCGGAAGACTTAAATGTTTTACAAATTCATTTTTTCAGAATATCTTGTTAATGTGTCTATTTTCCAACAAGACAACTACCATATTTACTCAAATCTAATATGCCATTAAATCTAATGTGCACTCCATACTTACAATCAAAATACCACATTTACCTGAATCTAATTAACCACCAAATCTAATGCGCACCCCTGATTTTGGAAACTAAATTCTGCTGGAAAATGTGTGCGTTAGATTTGAGTAAATACAGTATTTTCTATTTTCATGACAATCCCGCCTGAGAGCCCTGTGCCTTGTGACATTAAGGGGTGGGAACAAGGAAAGGCAGTGATGTGACTGTGATAACCAGAAGTGGGAGGTGTTATACTTTAAACAGTTTCCAAACTGTGGGGACCCCTGCAGGGCTCCCCAGACCCCACTTCGACCTCAGTAGGAGGTTAGACTAGTTAAAGAAAAGCCTTCTGCTTGGATCTGTGATACCAATTTTGCTGGCCCAGTTCCAAGTTGCTAGCATGCTCCCTCACAGACTTCCAGAGAGTGGACTGCCCACAGCTTGTAATATTCCCTTTCTCCACGATGCATGAAAACCACCTCCAGTCCTGCACTGGATATAGTGGAGGTCAGCTGGTCAACATTTTCTAGGTCAGGTTAAGTTCTTTTTCTGGTTAGTTGGCTATAGGGTTTGATAAAATACATATTTCAGTGCAGTTTGTTTCATTACATTTTGCAGTAATTTACATATAACACGATGGTGTTATTTCTAAAAACCAAAATTTCCACAATTTTTGTTACTTGTGGCAACCGCTTCCCAGAACGTCACCTCACCTTATTGTTTCCATGTTTTAAAATCTCATTGGTTCTTTGATGTGTAATTTAATGCAAAATGTTTTGGTTTAAGCATTTATAAACATCAGGCAACCTTGTATAGTTTAAGTATATTTTGAAATATTAACCATGCCAAGCCATACTCATCATATGCTTATGATCAGCTTTCAAAGCCATTTCATTTATCCTGTATTTGATAGTAGCACAATTTGATCATGTCTTCATTTCTCTCTTTTTTTAAAAAAAAAAAAGCAGAGATGTTTCTATACCTTTAACATGCTTTATCATCTCAATGGCACATCACTGTAGTAGATAAAGGACTCAGGTTTGAGTTTAAAACTGTTCGATCACTATCATCCTTTGCAAGACAGGTACATCATACTCCTGCAACTACTATATATGCTGCATAAAAAATTCAAGATGAAGTTAAAGTCAGCATCCTTAAATCACAAGTGATCCAAAAGGAATTCCTGCTCCAAATGCATTCATTTTTAGATTGGCACCTAAACATATCTACAGACTTCAGATAAAGGGCACAATCCAGAGTAACTATAGAAGCATGTTAAGAGACATTACGTGCACCCGTAGTTATTGCACCACCTAGTGAAAACCTATGGGGAATTCATATTGCAATCTAGAGTAACTTGTTCTTACTCCGGAGCAAGGACTCCCCCGTAGTTACTCTGGATTTCACCCATAGTGAGAAAAAGACCTATTTGTTCAGCTTAAAAGATTTAAAATGGGTATATTTCCTATTCTTGTGGATAATACATATTTCCTCTGAATCTCCCATAAAATTTTAGAACTAACAAAGGTTACAGCATTTTTCAGCATACATTTATCTAATGCCTTTTTTGAGACTGTGGGCACAATCCTAACCATGTCTACTCAAAAGTAAGCCCCATTGTGTTCAATGGGTCTTACTCCCAGGAAAGTGTCTTTAGGATTGCAGCCTAATCTTTTCTGAGGGTTTTCCTGTAGATCACTGATTTCCAGTCTGTGGTCCAGGGAACATAGGTGGTCTACAAGACCCTGAGAAGTGATCCACAAAGTCTCAGGATAAAAAATCTTGCAATCCAAAGCACACTTTCCTGGCAGTAAGGCTCATTAAATATAATGGACCTTACTTCTGAGTAGACATAGATAGGATTGTGCCCTTTGTTCACTTCTAGCATGCTCCCTCACAGACTTCCAGAGAGTGGACTGCCCACAACTTCAGCAAGCAACAAAAGTAGCAACCCACAAATCTTTATCTCTATATAGAGATAAAAAATATTTTAAAGAAAATCAAAATTCTGTCTTTTAGTTTGTGTGAATAGGCTATGTATGTCTTGCCTACCACCTACTTCTGTAGTTAAGAATTGTGATGGATGCACAATTAATAGGTGAACCTATTCTTTTGGACAAGCGCACCATGACACAGAAAAGAGCTCTGGAATCCCTATGGAGCCAATGCAAACACTTTCTCACCAAAAGACATAGAGGATATTTGCCAAATTTCCAATGGCCGAGCACCACCATGGTAAAGACACTCTCTTGTGTGAGGGGGAGGGGTACAGAAGAAGACCTCCTTGATTATCATAGGTTCACATGAAGGAGGTAGCCCTTTATATATTCTACTTCCAATCTATTTTAGAGCTGAAATGGTTAACACCAGAACTTTATACTGTGCCTTGAAACAAAATAGGAGCCAATGAAGCCAATAAAACACATATGTCCTAATAAACAGACTCCTTTGAGTTTAGTACTGTGGCTGCTGAAGTTTGTACCATATAAAGAAGAAATGGGTAACACAATCCTAACTTGCACAGGAACAGGCAGACCAGTTGTCCTTTGTTGTATTAAATACAATTTTAGGGCTATGCCATTCTATCATGGGTAATGGAAAACTTTTCCCCATGTCCTGGGCAACATGGCAGACCCCCAGTGAAAATACCGGTGGTGTAGACCCAAGCAGTGCCAAGCAGCCTGAAACTGCTCCATGCCATGTGGGAAACAGAGCTTGGAACCAAGTACCAAGTCAGGTCCTAGTCTCACCCCCCAGCTCACTAATCCCAGGAATACATTCCACCTGCCCTCCCCCCAAAACAACAGCAACAGCAACAAAGCAGATTGAATACCTACGTCAGAATTATCCCATTCCCTAACCAACAGGACTTCTGTGTTGTTTCCATGCTTCAGTTTATTAGCATACATTCAAAGCCTCATCGGTCAGTTGAAGAAACCCACAGTTCAAGAATATCCAACCTCTTTAAACTCAAGTGAAAGTAGACATCAAGATGGATATCACTGGTTTAGTGATGAAACCACACCCTAAATTTCCAGCTGTGTACCACCTGTCTAATATAGATAAGTAAACCACATGGGTTGTAAAATGAATCACTATAGACCCCATCCCCTCATGAGTAGCTGTTACCCAATGTTACCTTATGAAACAACACTTCAAGGATTATCAGAATACTCTTATAATGATGCCTTTCCAACATCTGCCAGGCATTCCTGAAAGATATCATAGTTAATGGTACTGAAATGCACCAAAAAAGTTCAAGGAAACGCTTCCCCTATCTACTTCCCAGTCTCTACCCACCCAGGGTGACCATATAGAATGGAGGACAGAGTGCATGTACCTTTAACCATTGCATAGAAGAGGGAACTGAGGCAGGTTTAGCCCTTCATAGAAGGGTTTAAAAAGCAGCACCTGCCTAACTCTCCCAATCAGTCATACCCCTTTGACTGCTTTACTCTGGCCACTCTCAAATTCACAACTATACTTTCAAACTTTAAAATGAATCCCAGAGGGAAGAGTAGCAGGTTGTCCTGTCTTGAAAGCATAGAAGAGATATACATCAAGTGGGATGAAATCTCCATTGAGGCAGGCAGACATTCAAAGAATATAAATCACTCTACAAATCTATGATGATTAGTTTTGT
The DNA here is from genome assembly GCA_030015325.1 of Cryptoblepharus egeriae. Lineage (NCBI taxonomy): Eukaryota > Metazoa > Chordata > Lepidosauria > Squamata > Scincidae > Cryptoblepharus > Cryptoblepharus egeriae. The sequence continues at coordinate 52,431,998 of JAREYC010000004.1, forward strand.
GATAGTACATACTAAAAAGAAAAAATTCTATAAATGACATTTGCATGCTATAATTGTTTGCTGATTATAAATTTAAAGACAACTTTGATATAACTGGAAAGACTACTATTGATGCATGCCAGAGTTGCTCCAATTTGTACTGTAACTCTTTGGGGCCCTCGACCTATTGAGGAATAGGATGTACAACACTGAGTTTAGTTCATTATTGTGAACAATTTTGCAGTAAATATTAAAGTGGCCATTTTGACAATGGAAAGTATTTTAAGCCAAGGAACACAACACATAGCAATTTAAGATGCATAATGTTTCCAATATCTAGGGATTCTTTGTTGTGAATAGTTCCATACAAATGGTTTTCTTAATCTCTCCAGCACAGTTACTGTATAGATTCTGTATCTAGTGGAATGACGCACAGCTCTTCTCAATAGATGTTGCATGCATTCACCGTTGAAAAGCTATACAGGCTTTGGAAGTAAAGATTGGTGTCTGTCTAAGCATTTGCTACTGTAAGGCTTGATCTGTTGTGGTAGGAAATGTTTTCTTTTTACAAAACATATAAATTATATATTTATATAGTGAAGACATTTTTTAAAAGAATATTTGGTTTTTATTTGTTTAAAGCCATAGCATAGCCTCTTAAAAAAAACCAAGAAATTGCATACTAGATAGTTAACTAACTCTTTGCATAAAGAGGCATTTTCAAAAATAGGATTTTAAAGACAGATTTCATTTAGACAGTTACAAAATCCAAGCTTTATTTTTAAAAAGAAAATGTTAAAATGTTAAAAATCAGTACAGATACACTTTATTTTTAACACTTTTCCAATAGGCAACTTCTTCAGTATTTAACCTGTGTGGAGGCAGGATCCGCTTGTTGTGGATCAGAGTCATCCAACCCATGATTGGGAAAACCTGGCCAGCCTGACATGACATGGGAAAACCTGGCCAGCCAGTTGCAAGGGTCTGTTGCCAGGATGTTGCCTTTCCCACCAAAGTGGTTTGTATTGATCTACTTGCATCTGCTTTCAAACTGATAGCTTGGCAGGAGTTGGGATGACTGATGGAAACTCAGTCCATCATGCAAGCATGGGGTCTCAAGCCGCTGATCTGCCAATTTTCAGTTTGACACAGTACTTTTAACCACTGATTCACTGCAGTAATAAACTTTTCCAACATAGAATTGAAAACATTCTCCACCAGCTAGCAGCTTCTGTTCTTGAAGAAATTCCTTGTGCATGATTTATCATGTCCATCCATTGGGAAGGCTAATTTATCCATCATTTCACCTTTCAGTACTAAGCTCCAAGCCACAAGCTAATGTGTGCCAAATCTTACATTTTGGTAAGGGTACAACTAAACCTAAAAAGAACCCTTCCATCTAGCAAACAAACAGCTCTCACTCTCAGGTAGTTGTTTGATTGATTGATTGATTGATTGATTGATTGATTGATTGATTAGCAGCACTATTTAACCACTTGGGTAAAATTAAAGGGTAAGTATGGAGAAAAATTAAAGACCTATAACTCACCCAAATTTCATGAAGAAAAAATATTTTGAGGTGTTTTAAAAGTTACATTCATCATCCTGGAATTCAGGATGATCTTCTGATGGAGTTGGACTGAGACCTGGAGGATTCAGGTTCAATTCTCTCCTTGGCCATGGAAGCTTCCTGGGTGACCTTGAAGCTCATTCTCAGCTTCACCTACCTCAGAGGGATTTATTGTGTGTACAGCTGCAGGAGGAGAGGAATTAAAGCTGTAGAAGCCACCTTGGGCATTTTTGTTGGCATGGGAAATGCGGGTTATAAGTCCCTAAATATAAATTCCAATAATCTGTAAAGCAAAAATAATTTGCATACAATAAATCAGGGATGAATCCAGTTTGTATTTTGGAGAGGGGGCCATGAACATGACCTTAATTCCAGACCCAAGTCAACTAGAAGGGTAGACTTGGGCTCCTCCCTGAACATTGGATAGGAAGGCCATGATTTGCTGGTGGTAGACCTGGGCTTCTGCTTGGACTCAGAGCCAACATCTGCTAGCATCTATGGCTCAGGTGTGTTGCTCAAGTAAACCTGTACTCCCTTCCTGGACTATGAACCCAGATTTTCAGTGGGGCCACCTCTTCCCAGGTAAATCGCAGGTAAATCTGATCTTGGACTTCCCCCCATCTCAGTGGGTGCCTTTCTCCACTGGCACAATAGTTTGCCCTATGCCCCCCCCCATCTCCATCCCTGGAATAAATGCATCTCAGTATGTAATGTAAAATGTTTTCTACATAGAAATAACACGCAACTTATTCTTTCATTTTGCACACTAGTTTTACCTCCCTGCAAAAGTAAAACTTATCACTGTGACACAGGTAGCATTTATTTTCTTGAAAGCCTTTCATTTTCCAATAACATGGAAAACGTGCACTTCCTGGCCCTCCAAACTTTTTTTCTGCATCATTTTTCTTTTCAAAAATGCCAGGGTGGAAAAACTCCTTTTAGTTATAGCCTTGCACTACAGGAACTGAAATTTTTGCAACATTTTATCTGTGTACACCCCCAAAATTCTTTTTTTATTGGTTAAAGATATATTGAAACATTCAAAGATACTGCAGGTGTTTGCCTTTTGGTAGTTTAGGCAGAAATCCATTGTGTATTCCTAAAGTTATGAGGTTTCAAAGCTCCCATTTTAAGTCATCATTTAAGAAAGTTATTCAGCATATGCTCCATGCTAGCTTGATGCTTCCTAAATGAAATCTTATTCCCCAAAGAAAAACAGATGCCACTGAACTGAGTCAGTCTGCAGCTGCAGAACTCAGTAGGTAAAGGGACAGCACCCTACTCACAAACATGCACAAGAGTGCATTTTTGTGGATGTGAAGTATATAAGACACGTATGTGAAATGTAGTTTGGCACTGGAGCTATCTTGGACAAAATCATCAGCAGGGGAAGCCCATTTTGTCTTCCAGAAGAATGTTGGACCTTTAAAAAAATTATCAGGTGCTAGAAAAATTTGTTTGGAGCCTCTTTGCAAAGGAGGAGTGGAGGAGTTGAAACAAGATAGGGAGAAAGCAAGATGAAAGAGTGGGAATAGCTGGAAAAGTCTCCAGACTGGAGGTCCACCTCCTCTGTAGACCTACCCTGCCAATAAGTCCAACCTCCATTTCTGCTTTTCACAAAGGCAGCTGAGATCTCAGGAAATTTCCAGGTGTCAGAATTAGCCTCTGAGCTGCACCTATTCACTCCTTTATTGTAGAAAGATCCACAAGCCAAAGAGATACTGTAGAACACATTTCCTCCCACATCTACACTGAGTTAAGGAGTGTCATATGCATTTCTCAGCCTGGCCCATATGGCTTGGGGCAGCAGTTGGTATCACAAAGCTGCAGTAGCCTCCCCCTCAGCCCTTCTCCCCTGCATGCTTTGCTGTGGGCCAGATTGGAGCTGATGCACAACGAGGGACCATGTGGGCTGCAAACCTGGGTGAGACTGGAAAATGTAAGATCCCATGAAATTAAAAGTCCATCTCCTTTGACTTTGGCTTCCAGGCCCCCTTTCTGACCCTGTGCTCAAGTACTATTTACCCCCCACCCCAGCTCCCTTCATGGGCAGTGGGGGAACGTCAAAGAAAGGATGATGTCAAAGAGGTTCCATGGAGTATGAGAGAGTGCCACGTGCGTCCTCAGGAGTCTAGATCTCCAGCATGTACCAGGACATGGACAGGCCTGCAACATCATTATGTTCCACTGAAATGGTGAATTTTTACTCAGGATAAGAATAAATTTAAAAAGAACTAATATAGCTTTAAGAACAGCACTCTTATTTTCCTCCCTAATATCGTCTTTCCAAATGTATTAAAATAAATCAAATTAGAATTATTCTGTTCTGATCGTAACAGGAACATTTTCGTATTCAGACATGCTAAGAATACAGTCTGTTTAGGGTTGCCATATGTCCCCCAAAACAGGGACAATCCCAATGTTTGAGTATTGTATTCACATACTAGCAAATGGGACAGAGGAATTTTGTGGGATTTTGTGGAATTTTGTCCTGATTTTGTGGAAGAGAATTATGGCAACCCTAAATCTTTTGCTTGTTTCAGTATTGTTTGGAAACCTCAGATTTCACTATTGTGGCCTTCAAAGATCAGGAAAAAAGCTCAAATCATGAGCTTTCAAGTTATAAGCCTGAGTGCTTACAAAGTTTAAATTATTGAGACTTTCAGACATGGGCAAGTCTACTATCTTATTTTGTTAGAGGGCTCCCTCTTCTGGATTTTAATTTTATTTCATTTGCTGAAAGAGTTCATACGTTTTTTTAAAGTAAGGCCAACCTTCAAAGTGTTTTATGCAGTGCTTGAAACTGAAGTGCTCACTTTGGGAAAGAGGTTCAAACTAGATTCAAAAGTTGCTTTTCTCCCACAAACAAAACATGGTTGGTTTACTTTCATTGTCAAATCCATTAGGAACATGGGGCACAGTTCTGTGATATGTAACACTTCTAACAACCTAATCCTAACTTCCCCCTGCTGGTGCACACCACAGATGGGGATTTAAACCCTCTTATATAGAGAAGTACCTCCATAAACCTCCCACTCCTCATTGGGACTCCTTGTACCTACATCAGTGATTTCACTAGTGCATGTCTATGGAGAGAAAGGGGGTGGGGAGGCTGCTCACAGTGAAGATCTGGCAAATGCCATCACTGCTAGATTCATCTTGGTCCAGTTTTGCTCCTGCCCTGCCCCATTCTGTCGTTCTGGGGTGTCGTTGAGTTGGTGCAACTGGTGCGCTCTGCACCACGGTGACAGACCTTGATGATGCATTGGATACTACCACTCTTGTTGTAAATCAAGATTCATAGTTGGCCTATGTGAATGTGGGCCCTCAGGAGTGCCCACCTGGCTGCTTCCTCATGCTGCTCCTGACTGCAAAAATGAGTGAGCACCCTCATCAATTTACCACTAGTTAATGTTCCTGTCAATATACAAGTATAGATGGTTATCTTGTGCTTTCAAGTGAACTATTCCTTAAGTGATTTTGCATATGAACTTCATTCTAGGAATGCAGGAATCTATAGAAGTTCAGTTATACCAGAGGCACTGGGGGGAAATTCAAGAGAAGGTTTAAAAGGTGATGGGTCAACTTCTTTGGAATCTCCTTACATGCTTTCAATAGAAGGCTCTGAAACATAGGGGAAAGACATCTGGGTACAGGAGTCATCCGGCCAATTCTATAGGTACATATAGGTATAGGTCAGCAAACATGCTAAAGATAGGCAGGGTTAAAATGGAAACAATTTTATATTTGTATCTTCATATTTGCATTTAAAATCTGTTTTATTCAAGCCTATGGGCAAAGACATTGACTTCAAAATCCTCAATGTTTCTTTTGGATATGCATACAAGGATGATGCAAAAGAGATTACGAGCAGTAGAATCAAGATACAAATCTCAAATAACCAGTATGTAAAAGAATCTTCTGCTAACAGTAATAGACAATTTGGTAGATAGTCTACTGGTATCTTGCCTTCTGAATAGCAAAAACACATTTGCCCTCAAAAAGCTTTTAGAGTCTTTGTGAAGGCAAATGTATGTAAAAGTCTTTGTTATTTGAGAAGGCAAGAATTCCTCTGAAGACAGGCTGTAGACAGACAAAAATATGTTGAACACTTTTGGCAGCACTGATATTTTTTTATTAAAATTAAAGAGTTTTTGACATTCTGCAGCCTACTTAAAAAGCAGGCTTAAAATACAGAATGATGATACAATGAACAACAAGAACGAAGGACCAGAAATAGATTGTGTTTTCCAATGACTATGTATTTATTTCTCAACATATAAAATGAAAATTAGAAAGCGGCTATTCATTGGAAGCAGAAGTTTAACTTTTATATTCAGTACACCAGATTTTCCAACTGTTACAAACTTTCATGAAAATGCATTACCCAGGCATATGATTCAAATAAACATGATTTGTATTGATCCAATTAAGACTTCCAATAGGATAGAATAGACTACTGTAGCGGAATAAACTGTGCAGAATGTGGATTTTACCATATGTGAAAACCATATTAGAAAGATTCTGATTAGAAATTAGAGATTAGAAAGATTCTACCATATTTAATCCTTAAAAAATAAATAAACCTAAAACTAGATTATAATCCATTTGAAGAGGGTAACCCAATTCCTTCTGACCAAGCTACTTACTCCTGCAGGGGATGTTTTGGACAGACAGCAGTCGTTATCTGATAAGTAAGGAATGACTTGCTGTCAACACCTCTCTGACCTTTCCAGAAAAGCTGGTCAGTACTGCCGGATGTTTTAAAAAACCACCCATCACTTCTCAATTTCTTTGTTGTTCAACCAAAAAGAACGTTCATATCAAATTTTCTCTGGTCCCTAGAACTGGAACTGACTTGTGGGTGATTTGCTCTCAATTTTAGAGAACAAATATGGTAAATTCTTTCTTGTTACTTAGGCTGCAATCCTAAAAACACTTTCCTGGGAGTAAGATTCATTAAACACAATGGAGCTTACTTCTGAGTAGACACAGGATTGTGCCCTTAGTTTCATCTAATTTCAGTCAATGGATCTTGTGATGTTAAATAGATATGATGTTAATCTTATTTAACCCTGTGTCTTTTTATTTTTTTTTTGTTCAAACAGAAGCAGTGAGTGGGGAGGGCAATCAGGACTGGGACCATCGTTAAGGTTCTTACTCTTTTCCTCCACTGTGGTCCTGATCAAATGTAGGAGGCCTACAGCTGCTGTTTGTCCTAGTGTGAGATAACTTTTGGTGTCAGTTCTTTTTCATTATACAGGTATTCTTACATGCTTATAGGTGGTAGTGTCTATTCACATATTGTTAACAAAAAAGCAAAGATTGCTATGTTACCCAAATGCCTTGATGCTAAATATATTTATTTTATATTAGTCTATATATAAAAAACTGAAAAGTCACTGACTGACTCACTGACTTATCAACGCCCAACCAAAACAGCTGGGCCTAGAAGTGTGAAATTTGGGGTGGGTGTTCCTTCTGTGATGACATCAACACCCAACAGGAACCGATGTTGAGCAATTTTACCCTTAAGGGGCTAAAAAAAGTGCAACATGTTTTTGTCCTATATAACATTGAAGACTGACTGATCAACATCCAGCCATTTTAGTGCATGCTGCCTGATGCACGGGGGGGGGGGGGGGTTTGCACATGCGGGATGTTGCACCGGGGGATGGTGCATATGGAGGGGTGATGGTGCACATGGAGGGGTGATGTGCAGGGCGGATGGTGCACATGACAGGGTGTTGCACATGACAGGGTGTTGCACATGAGGAGGTGTTGCGCATGGGGGAGATGCTGCACATGGGGGTGATAAGCAATAGGGGTGATGTGCAACGGGGGTGATGTGCAATGGGGGTGATGTGCAATGGGGAAATGGCTTAGGGGGTATTTTACTTCTGCAACATGGGTACATTTTGCTAGTTAAGAAAATAAAGAAAATAAAAAGAGCCCTGCTGAATCAGGCCAACAGCTCACCTGGTCCAGTTTCCTAGTTTGGCTATTAAGATAGCCAGAAGCCTTTGGGAGCACACTAGACAAGACATCCCCATCCCTGGTGCCCTGTACAAAGCATTATAGTATTTGGGAATTTTTATTCCTTTGATTCAAGATAAAATTGCAAACATCACCCATAAGGAGTATGGAGAGAATACCATTCAACACAATAGTTCTGAGTAATCAACCATGATTTTTCTGTTCAGTTTTATTGTACTGCTTTGAAAATAAGTACGGGGTGTTTCTGGATAAATAAATATAACTGGAGGTAACATAAGACATCCACCTACAGCCACAGGGTACCATAGACAATACAACCTACTTTAATCCTACAATCCAGAGTAACTACAGGAGCACATAAGAGACATTACGGGCACCCGTAGTTATGGCACCACCTAGTGAAAACCTATGGAAAATTCATATTGCAATCCAGAGTAAATTGTCCTTACACCGGAGCTAGGACAACCCGTAGTTACTCTGGATTGTGCCCTTAGACTCACAAAGAGCACAATCCTAACTGTGTCTACTCAGATGTAAGCCCCATTGCGACCAATGAGGCTTACTCCCAGGAGAGTGTCTTTAGGATTGCAGCCTAAGATTGACATTCAGCTGTGCTTTAGATACTGCTAGGGTTTGACTTGACGGAATCACATTTGGTAACATGAATTTCCAAAAACCTGTTATGTAATAATGTGAACAACTACTTAGGTTGTTCAACACTGCCATTAAATCCTGTCAGTAAAGCAAAGGTAAGTTTTAGTCACTTGCCGGGAGTTATACACTCATGAGGGTAAATAGGCTGAAGAATTTCTGATGCAAGTTTCTGACGTAAGTTAAATGTGAATAAGAAAAGTAAATCTGATGTCACCAAATCTGATATAAGTTTAATAGTCGTGGTATTTCTTCTTCATTGCTATTCCAACTTTTTTCTTAAATTTTAAATAATTTTAGGTTTTTTTCTCTTTTTCTGTAGCATTTCCAGATAAGGAAGACTTCTGACAGGGTAGTTTATACTGAAGAATTAAAATTTTAATTGACTGTGCAAAAATGTGAGTTTATATATACTGGATACAGGAAAAATTCTCCTTCCAGGCAATTTGTGTATCCAGTCTTATTTATGTAAGAGGCAATGAGTTGTATCCTAAATTTACATGGGTGGCAATCTAGAGTTACGGCAGTGAGAATGGCCAGCTGGGCTGCCCCAAATACAGTATGCTGTATCCAGAGCAGAAAGTTGGGCTGAATCCAGAGAGTCCGGAAGCCTGGGCTGCCCTCGCTGCTCCAGAGGGCAGCTAAGTAGGCACCACGTAACTAGCACCTGGGGTGGACTTGCTTCTAAGGAGACCTGCCTCAGATCACACTGAATAAAGGAATAGATGTGGTACCTGCCTTATAAGGAAGCTCAGGAGTCCCTGACAACCAGTCACTGCTGCAGTATGAGACTGCAGTACAGCAGTACCTGGCTGTCATAGTGGTGCTGTATCCTGAAGTTAAGAGGCAGGAGTTGCAGTTAGACTGGCCGAGGACTCAAACTTTTTGCCAACACTTCCATTTTTATCATGGACCCCTATGGGTGTACTCAGATTTATTCCTGCTCCAGAGGTGGTATAACTCTAAGGAGCTGGAAGAGAGCATTTCTACCCTGGAAAAAGACTCTAGATACAGCCTAACTGCACTAGCCTGCACTGTTCTAGGCCAAGCTCAACATGACCTCAGTATGGCTCACCAGAACTGCCTAGGCTGGCACAACTAGGCCACCCCAAGTCCATCTGTCTTGGGCCAGCCGATGTTGACTTACACCAGCCCAAGCCTTTCTGGTGTAACTGGGCTGGCCCATCTTGGAATTAGGCAAGCCCAGTGATAGATAGGCTAGCCAAAGTGCACTTCAGGATTGCAGCCTTAGTACACAATCCTAACCATGTCTACTCAAAAGTAAGCCCCATTGTGTTCAGTGGGTATTACTCCCAGGAAAGTGTCTTTAGCATTGCAGCCTTAGTCAGGGCAAAAATCCTTAGTCATTACAGGGGCTACTAAAATACAGGTGCCATATGAGCTCCCTGAGGCATCTGGGGAGCTGGACTAGATTGGCCTTTGGCCTGATCCAGTGGAGGGTCTTCTTATATTCTAAATTATATATGAACCTTCCTAAAAATAAGGCCTACTGAACACAATGGGACTTAATTCTGAGTAGATATTCAGTACATACATGGATTGCACTGTTGAGTTCAGTTGCCTCAGATACAATTTACAGCAAACCCTATTCATCTCTGCTCAGAAGTAAGTCCCATTCAGCTTAATGGGTTCGATCCCAAGAACATATGTACAGAATTGCAATGTTAAGTCATTGCTTCCCTCCTTCCACATGTTCAAGTTATGGTACAACCCAATGGCTCTACAGAAAACAAACAGGTTTTGCAGAACCCGGACATCAGAACAGAAAGGTGATAATTTCAGACAGTGGTTCCAGAGTTATTCATCTGTTATTTATTCATCTATTATTTGTTATGATTCTCTCAATCTAGGACAAAGTTGGAATATTAACTGCTTTTTAAACATTTCGTTAGGACAATTTTTAACACTCCTTCCAACAATTTTAAATTACTCTCACACTTTTCAGAATAAAGGAATCTATTATTCTATTTAAGTTGTCGTTGGAATGTTTTCACTGACTTTCCTTTTTCACAAATGTAAAAATTTAGTTGAACACTTCTATATATGTATATGCTACAGGCTTTCCAGAATTTAATAAATATTCAGAATATAATCAATAACCTCATGCTGGGGTCTCCTTTGGCTAGCCACAATGTGGTCCCCAGCAAGACTGGCAAGCCTTGTAATCCACTCCAATACATTCTTCTATGTAAGTTTATGTAAATTTATTCAAATTTGAAACAAATTAGTTTTCTGGCCCCCATCACAATGTCAAAAAAATGAAAAAAAAGTTTGGAGATCCCTAACTTAATGCAATGAGGTGAAAAAAAATTAATATTTTTCAATACTTTCAAAATCCATCATTTCATTCAGGACATTAGGCAGTTTAATACTGAAAGCTGTTTTAAAGGCATACCCTCCAATCCAGAGTAACTATGGGAGCACATAAGAGAGATTATGTGCACCCGTAGTTACTTCACCACCTAGTGAAAACCTATGGGAAATTCATATTGCAATGCAGAGCAAATTGTACTTACACCAGAGCAAGGAGTCCCCATAATTACTCTGGATTGGGCCCTTATTAACAAAATTTACTACTGGATTATTGATCAAAGACTATAGCATCAATAAAAAACCACATATGTTAAGCCTAGTCAGTTACTATTCTTCTATACTTATAAAAAAAATATAAGAAACTTATATACAGTAAAAGCATGCCCTCACACTGTTTCTCTCAGTTGTGTAATTGTGCAGCCAAAGCTGTGGAGACAGAATTGATACTTCATCTCAGTCATAAAATGATCCCTGATTGGATAGGTACATGTGATTGATGTATCTAGGTAAGAAAAGTAAGAAAAATAAAAAAGGTAAGAAAACTAAAATCAATTATGAAAAAGGAAGCCCTGCAACAGCAGCCAAAGAAGGAAAATGAGCTGAAGAAACAATGTCATTGAACAACATCAGAATTTATGCAAATATCTGTAGAGTATTTGGAGAGGCAAATTTTTCACACAACTAACATAGGGCACAATCCAGAGTAACTACATGGAGTTCTTGCTCCAACATAAGAACAATTTGCTCTGGATTGCAATATGAATTTCCCATTGATTTTCACTAGATGGTGCCGTAACTACAATGATGTAAATGTGTCTTATGTGCTCCCATAGTTACGCTGGGTTGTAGGGCCTGTTGCATTTGTCCCGAGAGTCAGAAGTAGAAGCAATTCAGTACACCCCATTGATATCAAATTTTATTGGGGCCTCAAAGACAGTATTGACAAATATATGTGAAAGTGTTTCTTGTATTTCAGTTAGGACAGAGTGCCTATTCCCACCTTGTTTGCAGTGTTACAACTCCAACACTGCCATCAACCTCTTCTGAGAACATGACAAAAAAACCAGCAATCCAGTCAATGACCTTTCATTTGTCATCAACTGCCTGGAGGTACTTTTGGTTGGTCATATATCACATCAGCAGTATCGACTGCAACTTACAGAAAATCAGGATAATTCACCTTGTGAAACTAGCACTGCCGGAAGCAAATTGTTATTGGTTTTGCTCTGTTGTAAAGTCTTTTCCATGAGTGTGTGTATTTAACACACAACACCTGTAATTTTCCTTCAGGCTCAGCGCAAAAAGGTTATCTTGTTCTGACTTAATGAAATGGAATTTTACCAATGGGAATGCTGATTCCAAATCCCACTCTGAACACAGGGGGTGGGGGATTTTATTTTGCAACTTCCTTTGAGGGTGGAGATAGATTTGGTGTAGGAAGAGGCCACTTTTTGCTTCTTCAATAAATACAGCCAAAGCTCCCTTTCCACTAAAGATAGGAAATTTCTTCTCTCTTGCTTATATTTTACAAGGGACAACAAGTCAACAATGCTGTTAAAGATCTCGATCCTCTCAGCTTTAGCTCTTCTGATTGTACAAGGTAAGAAAATCGCATTAGAAAAAACACAGTTCTTATCATTTGGAGTTCAATTAAGCTTTGTTAATTTTAATTGAGAAAAAACACATCTAAAATAAATTCACTGCAATTAATTATGCCATCCTGTACAGATGTATTTCTTTATTTCTTGAGATTTTCTTCTCTGAGCAGCTTCATATTTCTTTGGATTTGTATTAAATAGTCAAATTTTATTGAATAAAAATGATATTCTTAAGAGTGGGCAAAGGACAGAACAAAGTTCACCACTAGACTACAGAGTAATTTTAAGTGGACTGCATAGAATGTCCTAGTTAGTTGGTTTATTGCAAAGAATTCTGAATTAGGTGGACCTTGATCTAATCCTGTAAAATACAGGTACCTATGTTCTTAAGCAAAATTGCAGACTTTGGATATTTAAACACAGACTAATATGCCTTAATTTTAATCTTAATTAATTAAGACCTTAATTTTGATCACAGGGCTTCAAACTGGGCTTCAAAGTGCCCAAAGTGCACATAAGATTAGTCAGAATATCCTTGGTTTAATCTGAATCTGAATTTAATTGAGGTGCTTTGTATTCAATAAGAGTGAGCATCTAACCTACTTTATTATCTTTAATTTCCCTAGAAGCAGCTGTTGCTCCAGTGACTCAGGAACCAAGCACAGACTCAAGTGAGGTGCCAAGTATTGAGCCAAGCACAGACTCAAGTGAGGTGCCAAGTACTGAGCCAAGCACAGACTCAAGTGAGGTGCCAAGTATTGAGCCAAGCACAGACTCAAGTGAGGTGCCAAGTATTGAGCCAAGCACAGACTCAAGTGAGGTGCCAAGTATTGAGCCAAGCGAAGAACTAAGTTCGGAGGAAAGTGGAGAACAACCAAGTGATGAACCAAGCTTAGAGCGAAGTGCAGAACCCAGCGAGGAGCCCAATATACTCCCACTTGAAGAGTCAGGTGAAGAAACCAGTGGAGAATGCAATGGAGGAGAAGACCCAAAATTTATACCAAGTATAGAGCCAAGTGAGGAACCAACTGGTCTACCAAGTGAAGAGCCATTGGAGGGAATAAGCGAAGGAGAAACAACTGTGGAACCAACTGGGGAATCCAGCATTGATGTCAGCCTAGAACCAGGAGACTTTACAAGTGTATTGCCAAGTGAAGTTACCAAAGAGACAAGCACAGAATCAGCCCACTAAGTTACCAAGCAAAGGACAGAAACATCTAGTAAGTTAACTCTACTTTAAGTCTCCATTTGTATTAACAACTCTTCTTAGAGCTGATTTAGACATTATACTTTGTATGGGGGCTAGCATTCACCAAGGAGTTTCCCAACATTTTGGTGTATCATTTTATTTAATATACAGTAATTCACCATATGGGGAGCAGCTAGATAATAGATAAATTTTGGCTGCAGTCCTATCTATACTTTCCTCGGAGCAAGCCCCATTGAACACAATAGGATTTATGCATGAGTAGACATGAATAGGATTATGCACTAGTGTCCCCACCCACAATGCATGCCAATAGCATTCACTAGCACAACCTGAAATTAGAATATTTTGCCAAGTGAGTGCCCAATTCTACTCCAATTTCCAGCACTGATGTGGTCATACCAATGGGGTGTGTGCTGCATTCTGGGGCTGCAGCAGTGTTGGGCTCCAGCAGGTTCGCACCTACTCTATAGAACCGGTTGTTAACGAGAGTTAGGCCATATAAAGTTTAAAAATAGCCATTTAAAAGTGGCTGCCAGATGGGCAGAGAACCGGTTGTTAATTTCTTTGAAGCCCATCACTGGGCTGCAGGTAGTCATGGAGGCTTCCTCAAGGTAAAGAGACATTATTCCCTTATCCTGGGGCTGCATTGCATCTTCATTGGGCATGTTTGGGGCCTCATTTGGCAAGATATTCTAATTTACAGTAGTATTGGCATCCATCAGTCTCAAAAGACTATGGTATTGTGCTCAACGCTGTATGCGAAGCACAAAGGCCTGGGTAGATTAATATGGAGGATAGGCTGTTACCCAAGCAGCAAATCCCCCCTCTCCACGCCACTGAAACAATCCAATGAAGTGGCAGAGCCAATATGATTTGTTCTACTGTGTCGCAAAGTTGGGCTAATGACAGGAGCTCACCCTGTCCTGTGGGGACTTGTGTCTCGAACCCTGGCCTACTGGTTAACAGGCACAGTGTCTTAACCACTTGTGCCACCCACAGCCCTTTGGGTTTGAAAGAAGTGCAAAACCAGTAAATACGGAAAATACTAGTTTTTTCTCTAGATTAGAACATCATGGGCAAAACTCTGACTACTTACTAACTGCAGAGACTACTGCATATGTGTAGTTAATCTGGTTTGACAAACAATTATTCATGTTGTGTTCAGTGGATGTGTAACAGTAAATGCAACTGCACACTGCATTTATGGGGTTTCATCTCAACGCGCCTGCATCTTTTTATGTATTCTTTCTTTATGACTAACCTAAACTTAATGCCATTAAAGGTTTTTGATATTTGAAATTGAAATTGAAATTGAATTGACTAACCTAAACCACAAACCAAATTTTCTACATAATTACCACCTTCTTTCCCTTTAAAATAACTTTTTGGACACCTTATTTTCCGTTGGGTAATGGGTCTGTCAATTTTATTTCTGGTGATTGAGGCCTTAGATCCCAACACTACTGCCATTTTTTGTGCTTTTATAATCGGGAGCAGAAAATCAGTAAGCAAAGCTATCACTGTGATCCCAGAGCTCCTCCATATCTACTGGGAAGTAAGCCCCTTTGTGTTCAGTGAGACCTACTACCAGAAAAGCCCAGTGCCAGATTCCAAAATGGTGGATCCCACTCTTTCATGATCCTCTTGACCAAAGGTCACAAACCTCCAAAGGGGTCCCGACCCCCATGTTGAATACCACTGAACTAGAATGCTTCAGAGTATATGGTTGCAATATTATACACACTTTCCTAAGAGTAAATCCCAGTTAAGAACACAATGGAACTTACTTCTGAGTAGATATGCTTAGGATTGCATCCTAAGGAAAGTTCAAGTTCTCTCAACCATGGAGCATACCCTAGAACAGGAACATCAAACCCAGTTCCCACAAAGGGCCAATCATGGTGCCTGCTGAAGGGCAGAAGTAACATTATTAAGCAAAAACCAACATCGTTAAGCAGATGATGACTAGAAATAAGTACAGTGGCGCCTCACATAACAAGCGCCTTGCGTAAAGTATGTTCCATGTAACAAGTCTAAATTTCCAAGGAATAATGTTTCACATAACAAATCTGTTTCACGTAACAAGCAAACCTCTCTGGCGCCTAATGGGCATGCATGCTCTACAGCCCTGACGCTCCATGCAGAGCCTGTTTAAAAGGGCTGCTGGACAGCGCTGCTGCCTCAATTGCTCCCTGGTGCCCCCACTGGCCACCTTGAATCTCCAGCAGCAGCCCACGTAAGCCTCCCAGGAAAGTGTCTTTGATTGCAGCCTCCTAACCATGTCTACCCAGAAGTAAGCCCCATTGTGTTCAGTGGGGCTTACTCCCAGGAAAGCATCTTTGATTGCAGCCTCCTAGCCACGCCTACCAGAAGTAAGCCCCATTGTGTTAAATGGGTCTTACTCCCAGGATTGGGATTACTTTAGGATTGCAGGCTAAGTAGACTTCAATTACAGTGTTTTGTCATCATTTTTACATAAATTTTTTTATATGAATTTTTTGGGGTTCTGGAACCAATCGTCTGAGTTTCCATTATTTCCTATAGGAAAATCCGCTTCATGTAAAGTGTGTTTCACATAACATGCATGCCTCCGGAATGAATTAAACTTCTTACATGAGGCGCCACTGTACTTTATTCTCAGTAGAAACTCATTAGCTTCAAATGACAGAAAAGAAAATTTGCAGATCTTGTTAATATTTTTAAGATATGAGTGAATCCAATTATCAAACTAGGAGAGCCCAATTATAATTGCTTACAGAGGAGGGGACATGTGGTTTTAGGGCCTGCCCTAAAATAATTTTCAATGTGGTAGTAAAACCACATACATTTTGACTGAAATATCAAATCTATCTGCTCCTAACTTCAAATGTTTCCTCATAATACAATATTTTGAGTCCAAGAAGAAATGTATAATTTTAGAATTGCTTAGTTGTTTCAACATTCTGTTAATTTAATGTTTAGTGTTTTGGCAGTTAAACCTGGCTCTGGAAGATTCAGGTTCAAGTCCCTGCCAAGCCATAAAGCTTAGCATCACCTACCTCACAGGGTTGTTGTGAGGATAGGAGGGGAGGAACCATGTATACCATAGTGAACCCTGGAATCACAGTAGTATAAAAATGTGAAAAATTGCACTGTTTAAAACTTTTTGTTTGCCAAATCAACTAAATTTGGCTTTTGTGGAAAATATCATTTCCACTATCCTAGCGAAGTCACATTTATGTAACTTAACCTCATATTTTTCTCTTTAGAATAAGAAGTAAATGAATTTGTGGAACAGAAACCTTGCGTTGATATCTTCCTGATGATGTTGGCTTGATTGAAGCAGCTGTCCAGTAAACGGGAAAAGCGGAATGTTTTGTACTTTTAAAGATAGTAATCCTTACCTTAGAGCTATTTGGTTGGGCTTTAATGAAATCCCAATCCAATGTGCTGGGGTTTTATATTTCATTTACCTTCGGGTGCAATCCTAACCTAACCAGCACAGCTCATCAGTCTTCCCATTCCTGTGGTGATGAAGGGAGGCAAGTACATGTCAGTGCACTGGCCTAACCCTCTCCCAGGAGTGGTGCAAAAGTGCCTTACAGTGCTTTTGGGACATCCTGAGGCCAGCATGGGACTTGTGTTAGGGCTTAGGCCAGCCTAACTGGGGATTAGGATTGCAGCCTTAGTAATTTATTAAACGTGACATACCAGACAGCTCACAGTTGGCTTAAAGCAATGATACTGTGTTAACAAACATACACCACTTCTCCCTTTCCTCAGTGATGGGTTTGCTATATTGTACACAAAAACTGTGCCCTCTGCTTTAGAAAACTTGTAAGTGTAAAAAAACAGCATTAACAACTTTGGTGGTTTGCTTTGTTATTGTAGCCAGTTCAGTTCTACTCCTCTCCTACTTACCTTATACCTCATTGTAAACATATTGTATGTACTTGGAATAAAGTTGGCAATATGCTTCAGTTTGCAGTCTTAATGTGATTATGTGGCTATAGTTTTGTATCGCACTGAGGAACTCACCAATTCACTCATGAGGATATCAAAGTTACCAGGATGTTTCTTGACAAGGCATTGCGCTGAATTTGGTACATGGATTCCCATGGGAAAAATGAAAACCAGCTAATTATAGTAAAAATTTACTCTCTCTTAAAAACAATCAAAATAGGGTAATTGAAGGCAGCACAGAAAGCTAAAGTTTGATACTCAACATAACATACTCTCCTGAAAGACAAAATTTGGGACATGAACCCTACAATCCAGAGGAACTACAGGAACACCTAAGAGACATTATGTGCACCTGTAATTACTGCACCATCTAGTGAAAGCCTATGGGAAATTCATATTGCAATCCAGAGTAAATTGTTCTTACACCAGAGCAAGGACTCCCTGTAGTTACTCTGGATTTTGCCCGAATTTTACCTCATAACAGAGCCCAATATTCCAACATAGAGCAAACCATCCAGTGTGGTGTACTATGTGTTAAATCCTAGGAGTTCAATTGCTTCTTCAGGAGCATGGGTGGGAGGTGGGCACTTTTTATAACAGTCCAAAACAGTACTATACAGTTATTTATAAGTTATTTACAGAAAAAAGTGGAACTCTATGATCATCTAAGACCTGTTATTCCCTGGAATGTTGTTTGCTTTGTCCCCATTCATACAACCCAACCATCTGCATTGATGTCACTCTGCCCCCCCTACAAATATAAGTACTTGGATTATAGGGGTGCCAGAGGGGACCTAGTCACATTTGTTATTATTTTTAGTTTATATCAGAGGTATTGAGCAAAAGTTATAGGCTGAGTCAGGGGACTGAGTTTATGGATTTAAGAGAAGGCTCTTCACACATCCTTTTATAATAAAAAGGTAAACTATAAACATTATTTGAACACAGCACTATTCTCACAATTGTAATGGTACTCACAAGGTTAGCCAGGGCTACCCCATTCTTTCCAAAATAGGATATTTGTTTCCTTAACTCTGAGGCAGTTCCCTAACCTGTCAAATGAGTACGGCTGTAGTAGTTTTGCCTACCTAAACAAAGGTAGGAAATGTTGTTGTTGTCGTCATCATTCCCTCCCCCCCCCCAAAAAAAAGAGTCTTCAAATCTAAATTTGTTCCATGCATCACTGCATCTCATCTGTGAACAAGATGTGTTCATTACGCCCTCGTTCTATTCCGAGGTATGGACAGCAGACCAACTGTTGAACAAAGAGGTATCAGACCCCTTGCTCCTTTACAAACATGCCACTTAAAAGATTGTGCAATGCAAGAGCACAAAAAGTGCTTCAAAGTGAATCGGAAGTCAAGTTTCTACACACAAAAAATGGAGTGGTTCAAGAGCCCTCGACTTGAGTAGAGGCTGGCCTCACAAAAGAAAGTACAATCCAGTTTTGAAGGAAACATTTGCATCTTCTTTGTGTTGGAAAGAATACTTGGAATGAGTTGGATACTAGATGTCAGAGTGACCAAAAAAAGAAAGTATTAGATCTTATCGAGTCAGTTGTTAGTACCTCTGAAGGCACTCCGGCCGTTTGGGATTTTACTCATATTCTGAACGCAGGATTGAGATTGAGTTCCATTCAGCTCACTTTGACATGCATCTTCCATTTGTGAAAACTGAATTATTATTATTAAGACTACTATAGTACATTCAAATTACAGAATTTGCACACAGATTAATAGTTCTTACAGTAGAGGAGTATGACCTGAATCTCTGCTTGGTGTTTAAAACAAATAATCTCTCATATGGAAACTCCACCAATTTTAACCCTGAGTCTAATAACATGGAAAATATTTGCATCATAACTCTTGAAATTTGTGAATAGCTTGTCAATGTCACTTTCACTTTTAATACTATCCTTTTGCAGACACTCTGTACAGTCTGGGGATTTTGGCAAACCAATTATAGGAAGATTTATTTTCTCTTTCTACAAGAGAGAACAAAAGCAAGGCTATGAGCAGATATACCTTTAGATCTTCTACTCTGTACCTATTAGAACCAGTTCTGTAACATACCTACTTACTAATAATTATTTTTTAAGGATAAACTCTATAGAATAGCATCCTGTCCATTGTTGCCAGCTATACTTCATAATCTAGGACAAGAGCAGAATTCAATCACCCATTCTATAACCCATATAAAAGAGCTGCAGAAGCTAAATTTTGAAGTTGTAAATCCAGTCTCCAAGCACCAAAAACACAAGACTGTTTGAATGGTAACATTTTAATGATATGTTGTACTATGCTAACAACATAATTACCCCCAGTAAAATAAATTACAGTGGAGCCACTGAAAACAAAGAATTCACACACACACAATGGTCACAATTTAACCTAAGCTACACAAAGAGCCATTTGTTTCAATGGGAGAGTTAATCACTTGCCTAAATTCCTTATATTTAAGAACAGGATCTAAATTTGTTGGATCTTGCCAATTATGTATTTTGCTCCTTATTTCGGCTTGAGCAGAGCCTCGTCCACTGCATTTATCTGGAGGATCCTGGAAGAGATAGGACTCTGCTATAAACCAGTAGTCTCCATACTGTGACCTGCTGTATCTCCAGATTACCTGTCCAGGCACAGTAGTAGTGAAGACCTTCTACAGTAGTAGTGAATGCCACAGTAGTAGTGAATGCCACAACATTGATTTTTTGCAGTTGATCTTCCACTGGGCAGGTGCTTCCACTCTGTTGCCTCAGAAGTTTCAGTGCCCCAATTTCCTGGGGGGAAGCAGCTGTCTGGTGTGATTTTTTTTAAAGAAAATCAGCTGTGAACAGGGTTTGGCAGAGAATAGAAAACCTTCACCACTGCCACACATGGACTAGGAAGGTTGGATCTGGTTGGGGTTTGGAGGCTCTTGCTATAAACACAAAGTTGTGACATTGTCCAAAGTTATATATTTTTAAGTCCACACAAAAATTCAATCTGCACTGCATTTCTCTTTTTGAGATATGGGACCTCTCAAAAATTTTAGGTGGAAATAAATTTTAAGGAACAGAGAGCTCCCACTAAAACCAATAGCCCCATGCTCCCTTTCCCATTCATAATGCCTAGCACAACCTAAGAGCTGGAGTAGGGAATTGTGCTGTAATGTAATATCAGGACATAATGCATGCTCTATAAGATATTACAAAGGAAAGGTTGAAACTTAAGGGTTATGTTTTGTTCCCCACCTCCAGTATTCCTTATAATTTTGATTTCTAACTTTTGGCTAGATTGTGACCATATGTTTCCAAGTTTTGTTTCTGAAATAACTTCTACTGCAAGTGGTATAATTAAGCTGCTATTCAGATGCTATTATTTGACTATCAGTTCAGATTCTATTATTTTAGCGGCCACTATTGCAGTGTTAGAACCTGATGCTTTGGTACAGGTGTGGCAGACAACTCTTTGCTTTCAGTCAATGCCCTTGGTTGATGAATGAAAACACTAAATCTAACTCCTTGGTTAACTGCTGCCCTAACAAAGCCACTATTTGCAGTCATGGTGATGGCCTTTAAAGCATCTCCTGTTCCAAAGATGGTCAGAGAACGGCTATTGATTTTGGAACTAGGCACCAATCTTAAGGCACGCTCAGAGGGTTGGTCTGGTACCACGTTGATTCTCTCCATGAGTAGTGCAGCACGATTTTTTTCTCCTGGCCCCCCTAAAGTTTCTAAAATGACTTGAAAATCTTTCACAGCTGATTCACAAGCAAACAACTCTTTATCCTTCATGAATTCCTCTAGTAGGGGAAGAACTCTCTCTTCTCTCTCTTGAATGGCCTGCTCTGTTAAGACTTTCTCTTTGAAAATGAAGTAACAGCTTCCATAGCTAAGGGCCGACACATATGTAATCAAAGTAGTAATATCCAAGTTAACCCTATTACATGTGTCTACTCTGATCTCTGTAGGAAAAGCAACCCTGGCTATTAAGTTGTCACGATCCACTTTAGTCTCCCGCAGATGCTCACCATCTTCTTCATCAGATTCACTAGAACTTAAGTTCATATCTTTGTTAGTGTGTTCTGACAATGTATTCACAGCCACTATGTCCCCTCGCACAGATATTCCCATCTGTTTCAGCCGCTCTGCCATTGGACAGGATACACCATTATAGAAAGCAAAGATAATGTGCGGGTTACTATATTGCACTGGTTGCTGGGAGCTCGCCTGCAGGAAGTCTTCTGCCTGCTCAATTATGCTCTTGTCTCCATACTGACCCCTTCCTAACCAAATATTGTGTAGGGCTTCGGCCTTACGACCAATAGCTTTCACCCATGTGTGGCCGTTGTTTGCAACAACATCCACCACTAAGCTTTGTTTTTCACCAAAGTTGTCCTTGTAAGCAAAGACATGTAGAATGCCAACAACATCTTCCAAGTTTTCTGCTGATTCGATGACGGCTTGCAAGTGAGTGAGATTTGTACTCTGTAGATGAGACTCTTTAATGGCTATCTTTCCAGCCTCCACCTTGTGCAAGAATTTTAACTCTGATTTCAATTTGCTGCAGAGCTTTGATCCCCCTTCTATGCCACCTTTCCGGGACCTGGAAAGAGCTTCTGCTCTTTTGATTAGCTCCTTAGCAATGGCAATTCTCTCACATAACAAGGAATGTGCAGACATGTCGATAACAATATTCCTGGGAGAGAGAAAAGAAAAATTGAATCATTACTGCAAGGTAAGTAATGATGCCATGGATGAAGAAGTTGCTTAATGTTTGAAGAAAAATTGTTTTCCCAGCATAACAAAGGCCATTTAAATTCAGCAAGGAGAAAAACAAGAGCCTGTAATTCAAATAAATTTTAGGATATTGGTGTTTCTTAGCATAAGTTTTGTTTTCTAAAGAGATATTGCAGTTATGCACCTGAGATGTTGTAAAACAAGGCCTGTTTTTCTCCACTGAGAAGAATGCAAGAAATTTAGGAATAAGACCCATGGAAATAAGACAGGTGCATAGAAAAGGACAAGCATAGGTGTACTGAGGGTAGATCATGCCCCATGACACGCCATGATGCCACGCGATGTCATTATGTCATGTGCCATGGAGAGTGCATGCACATTGCAGCAATCCATCTGTGGCACCTGCCAGTGAGAGAAGGACTGAGCCTATCTCTAAAGAGGGAGATAGGGAGCCTATCTCCCTCTTGGGCACCCAACATGCAGCAGAATGGCTCTCCAACTGCCCATTGATGAGGCATGTCTCTGTTCCCCTACCTGTCAGGAGTCCAACAAGTAGTGGGACAGAGAGGTGCCCTCATTGCTGGGGGCATCTCCCAGCAAGGAGGGTACACAGACACACTGCAGAGCTGGCCAGGCAACAGAATGCCCCAGCCGCAGAGGGATACATGTGCTGTCCATGGTTACGGTCCAATGAATAATGGGCTAGGGCACCTCCTTTACAAGGAATAACCTGTTGCATTTGGGGCTCTTCATCTAGAAAAGCAGCACCTGAGGAAGGATATGATGAGACATGCAAAATTATGCAAGGGATGGATAGAGAGAGGCTCTTTTCCCTATCACACAATATCTGAACCAAGAATTTTCACTAAAATTGAGTGCTGAGTGTCAGCAAAAAAGAAAATATTTCTTACCCAGTGGGTTATCACTCCATGGAACTCCGTGCCAGAGGATGTGGTGATAGCATCTAGCCTAAATGCCTTTAAAAGGGGACTGGATAAATTTCTGGAGGAAAAATCCATCACAAGTTACAAGTCATGATGGGTATGTGCAACTTCCATATTTTAGATGCAGGCTACCTTAAAATGCTAGATGCAAGAGAGAGCACAAGGATGCAGGTCTCTTGTTGTTTTATGTGCTCTTTGAAGAATTTGGTGCACCACTATGAGATCCAGGAAGAAGGACTAGATGGGCTTTTGGCCTGATCCAGCGGGATCACATTTTTAAGTGGTACATTTATTTACGGATTTATCTAAACGCAGTCCCTCGAAGATGCATTTCAATGCAATGTTAGTTGGTTATTTTCTAAGCCCTTACTTATACGGGTTACACAGCTTCTACATTTAAACCTTTAAAAGTTGCAAAATAGTAAAAATTTAGTTTTGTTTGCCATTAGATGACTGCACACACTTGCTACAGACCTGCTTTTGATCACAAAAAACACTGCCACCTGCTGTCCTATCAGTCCAGCAATACAAATTCTAAAAATTTCTAACTAGTTGTCTATCTAGAGACAGCACAGCTCCAGTTCTCAGCAATTCCTGGTATTGATACACTGCTACGCATGCCTTGCCCCCACTGAAGCACAGGCAGAAGACATGTAACCCGCTCACTTGCATGAGGGTAGGGTGACCAGATGTCATCAATGCAAGAGGACAAGGCACCCTAAAATGTAGGATATCGAAGAAAAATGTAGAACATGAGAAATAAAAGCTAAAAACACTTGTACTTTAATTTCATGGGTTTAATTTAAATGCTATATATTACTTATTATTGAATGTAAAACTATTTTACATAATTTATTACATATAATTTATTAATTGCAAGAAGGCTCTTTACTGCCTGCTCACAGGGGAAAGATAACATTTAAGTTTTTTTTAGGATACAAGACTAAAAAAAGGCTGGAAAAAGGATATCTGGTTACTCTGCAGAAGGGACAGTAAGAAACACTTTCTGAGTCCTTCCTTTAAGCCCCTCTATTGTATAGACCAGGGGTGTCCATACAGTTTGGATGGAGGGCCACATTATCCCTCTGACATTTTGTGGGGGACCAGAAAAATGATTTACATTTCAATTACATAAATTTACATATAAGAGAATATTAGAGACAGATCCAGAGGATTATAAAGCTTGCCTGTAGGTCAGAAGGAGAGATCTTGCTGCAGGCTGCATTGAGGCTCACTGCAGGCTGCATCTGGCCACCAGGTGTAACCCAAGCAAAAGCCAAGGGTATTCCTTGCAGAGCTGAAGAGGGGATGGAAAGAAAGCAAGTCTGTAACTATTACCTACACTGAGTGGGCTCAAAATCACCCTTCTTAGTAATTTCCAATACTAGCTCTACCCACTGATCCCAGCAACATTTTTATCAGAGGGATCTGTAGAAAGTTTCAGTACAAATTTGCTTTTTTCAAAATAATTACATTCTTAAAAAGTAGTGTTTTTGCTGCTAAATATCCCATAATATTACTGCAATGTTAACACTGGTCAAACACTCATTCTTTTGTAAGTAATTTGCATCTTTGGCATGTGTAATTTAGGGCACAATCCTAAGTAACTTAGGCAAGCCTAACTCACTTGGCTTATCTTTCAGTGATGGTGTGGGGAGGTTGGCGTTTGCCTGTGCATTGGCCTCCCCCCTCCCTCCCCCCGGAGTAGGACAGAAGTGTCTTAGAGCACAATCTTAACCCTGTCAACTAAAAAGTAAGCTGCATTATGTTCAGTGGATCTTACTCCCAGGAAAGTGTCTTTAGGATTGTATCCTTACTGCACTTTTGTGACACTTTTGTGACTGGACTTATGCCAGGCCTTACTGACCGAAACTGAGGTTAGGATTGCAGCCTAAATTTTACCAATCCTCTAGAGCTGGCCTAGAGACTTCAAGAATCTGTATCCATTTCCAGGACATAAGGCAATCCTGAAGAGTTTAACAGGAAGAAATGACATCCTGTTGGGAAAAATCATCTCCAGAAATAACTTCAGTTACACTTGGTTACTGCAATTCTATGCATACCTGGTGTAGTGAGCTATAAGCTGGGTCTTAGTCAGAATTCTGTGTGTAAAACCGGAGACTTGGGTTGCAATCCTAGCGACACTTTCCTGGGAGTAAGACCCATTGAACACAGTGGGGCTTACTTTTGAGTAGACATGGTTAGGATTGCACCCTTAGCCAGAAATATAGGTGTTCCTGAGTTCATACACACAAAGTATATATGAACATACTGTACAAAGTTCATACATACTTTGCATGTATGAAACACAGTGGGAACAGTGAAAGGACACCAAGGACAACAGTGGAAGGACACCATATCATACAGGAAACCTTTTTTAAAAAAATTACTGTGCTGTTCCTCAAGCTACCAGAGAGGCAGCATTTGTTGAACCTTTGCATATACGGCGCCACATGTCAGAGACAGTGCAACGAAGTGCAGAAAATCTTATGTAAGACCCAGAAATCGTTCAACGGCAGGTTAGAAGGAGTATACAAGATAGGAGTGTCCCATGTAAACACAAGGTGTAAGTGGCTATGTGCACAGGAACTGCAATATTCTTTCTTGAAATAATTCAAGATCAGAGAATTTAACCAATGTGAACTCTGCATAGAAAAAGAAAGAAAAAAAGAGAAAAGGGGAATTTCTGCCCAGTATTTCGGATATATTTGTAAAACAGCTGAATAAGCTATTTCCCAGTGCCCAGATAGATCAATTAGGAAGAAAAGAAGGGAAACCTCTATCTGAGAGCATCTGGAGCAATGATTCTCAAAGTGGGAGACAAGACCCCTTTGAAGGGGCACAACTTCATTTCAGGGGGGTTGCAAAAAGCTGGGTGCTGCCTTCTTGGAATCTGGCACTGGGCGCCACAGTGGAATGGGGCACTCAGGCTGCTTTTCTGGGAGCAAGTCTCATTGAATATATGGGTCTTACTTCTGAGTAGACATGGAGGAGCACCAGCACCACAGTGATGTCACTTCTGGGGGGTCCCAGATAGTCTTTCTCAGGGGGGAGGGGGGTTTCAAACTGCAGAGGGCTGCAATGGCTCAGTGGTTAGAACTGGAGTTAGAACCCTGCTTGACCGGAATTCCACTCAGCAGGCCAGCAGTTCAAGACCCAAGTATTGCCAGATGGGGTGAGTCCAGCTCCTGCCTAGCAATCCTAGCTGTCTGAAAGCATGCAGATGCAAGTAGATAAATAGGGACCACTTTGGTGGGAAAGGAAACATTGTGGTGACAGGCTCCTGGGACAGGTTTCCCCATGTCACATCCATCATGGATTGGAGGAAACTCCAATCCACACCAAGCAGACACCATCAACACATGGTATAAACACTGAAGAAGCTGCTTTTTAAACTAAAATGCTGGAGAACCACTGATCCAGAGAGCACCACACAATCAAAGCCTAGGGAACCATTCACCCTGTTGGCAACAGCACAGATCCCTGTACTCCTGGTAGGTTT
Source organism: Cryptoblepharus egeriae (assembly GCA_030015325.1). Classification (NCBI taxonomy): domain Eukaryota; kingdom Metazoa; phylum Chordata; class Lepidosauria; order Squamata; family Scincidae; genus Cryptoblepharus; species Cryptoblepharus egeriae. The sequence goes on from JAREYC010000004.1 coordinate 52,458,442, forward strand.
CCAATGGATTATTAACATACTCCTGGTAGGTTTCCAATGGACTGTAAACATCTCTTGTGCCGCAATAGGGCTTCATAAAAATAAAACTGCTTCACACTCATTAGTTACACAGGGGTGGGAAACAAGAAAGACCTACTTTTGTACTTTGAGTAGATGGCTAACTAAAGCTTTCCACCACCAACCTGATTGCATCAGATGTAAAGCTGTTCCCAACTTTTCCTACGCATGAGCCTGTCTGTTGTGGATTGCAAAGAAACATGGATGAAAGGAAATGCACAAGGTTTTGTTGGTGTGCTCTACTGAATTTTAAAGAACACTAGGAAATCAACACATTATTCAAACCAAAACCTCTCTCCCCTCCCTTCTGAGTTACAATATTTGCTACTATAGCTCTTATAGTATACTATACTATAGCTCTTATACTATACTATAGCTCTTTTAGTATAACTTATAGTATAGGTTTTGTTGGTGTGCTCTGCTGAAATTAAAAGATCACCAGGAAATCAACACATTATTCAAACCCAAACTTCTCTCCCTTCTGGTTAAGTATGATAGTAACATCTGCTACTATTGCCCTACTTTGCACACACTACTCACTACAACCCACATAAGTGTCTTGCTGAGCACTCCTCCCCCACACTCACTTTCCCCATAGCTGCTGGCTTGAGTAATACTATACCTATAATTAAACCACAGGACCATCCATCCCTGCATTGAATTGCATTGAACTGCATGAAACACTCAGTGCCCACTCAAGTTCCAGCCACTTCCTCCTTACACTCCACAGGGAAAGAACCAGCAGGCTCACCTTGCCAAAGAGCCGCACTGCAAAGCACACACCCTAAACAACCCTCACTTCAGGTTCTCATGAGACACTTCAGGTTCTAATTAGAAATGCACTGCTATTAATGCACAAAAGTGGCATAAACTAAGCAGGGCAAAAGATTTCTCTGCACTGGCATATTTGAATCTGTCAAGACCAGCGTTTCTCAAAGTGGGGGTCGGGACCCCTTTGGGGGTCGCCTAGAGGTTTCCTGGGGGTCGCCTAAAGACCCCTGGTGCAGGGGGCCAAGTCAGGCTTGCCAGACCTCCGGCTGTAGCTGCGCGTGCACTGGGGCTGACTGACAGCCTCAGGACCCAATCCTATGCATGCCTACTCTGAAATAAATCCCATTGTGTTCAATGTGTGCATAGAACACACAATTCATTTGTAACAATGAAAAATACATCCTGCATATTGGATATTTACATTACGATTCATAATAGTAGCAAAATTACAGTTATAAAGTAGCAATGAAAATAATTTTATGGTTGGGGTCCCCACAACGTTAGGAACTTATAAAGGGGTCACGGTGTCAGGAAGATTGAGAACCACTGGTCAAGACCCTTTACTTTAAAAAGAAGGAATTTTACTCACTTGGGAACTCTGCAGGGTGACCTCTTTTTCAAGGGCATGTCCTAGGTTTTAGCCTTGTGTTTTTGTACAAAGTATAAAAAAAACTTTGTAATCCTAATGATATCTAGGGAGTTAGACCAATTGAACACAATGGGGTCTACTTTTGAGTAGACATGGTTAGGATTGTGCTCCCAGGCATGTAGGGAATTTGCTTTGGCGTAGGAAAGGTGGAACATAAATCCCTTAAATAAGTAAAAATAATTAATTATTAATTATTTGTTAGGGTTATTTACAATTAACTTTATTTATTTATTAACTAATTAATTGTATGTAATAGTTTAAATTTTAATAATAAGCAATATAGTTTAAATTAATCAAATGAATTAATCATATGTGGGTGCTTTTATTTTGTCATATTCTACATTTTGGAGGGACTTGTCTTCTTTTTTTGTTTAATGGCATATGGTCAGCCTGGAAACTGAGATTAAAAAAAACAAAAAAAATGGTTGATGAACGTGGAAAAGAGATAAAATTGTAGAAAAACCCAAAAGTGTAATTCAGTGTGAGTTTGATTAATTTTGTTTGCAAATTTGCATTTTCTCATTCATTTTTACATTCCTTTAGTTCATACATAGAAATTTTTTCAAGGTGCAATGATAATCCAGAAGTGTTTCTAAAGAACCACTAAGACTGTAACTCTTTGCCTTCTAATGTAGCAGACCAGCAAGGAACCTTGCTTCCTCTTCTGGTTGAAATTCTTCAGACTGCTCTGGAGCGCCACCACGTGGCAAAGGACAAGAAAAGCAGCAAAGGTGGCTGGTTGCTCATCAAACATTTAACATGCAGCCCAGACTTGTACAACCAGGGTGACCATCTTTCATAACTGCAAAAGAGCAGCACTTTACTGGCCAGGCGGCATCGGGACCAGAGGCCAGAGCCATGCTACCTCCAGCCAGGTGAGTCTTGTCAGCCTGGAAAGAATTAGGCATGCACTAGGCTGTGTATGCCCAGTTTGTTCCCTTCCCGGAGTGAACTGAGCATGCACAGCCCTGCTGGGCCATGGAACCTGTCCGTGGTCCAAGAAATGTTGAGGACCACTGCCATAAGGTACTTCTGCACCACTCCTGGGGGATAAGGCCGGTGCATGCCCGTGCATAAGGCTTCCCCTAGCCACCACAGGAAGAGGGCATGGGCGAGTTACAACTGGTTACAATTGTGCCCTCACTCATGGTTCTCAAAGTATCATTATCTCTGTAAACTGGGGGGATGTGTACCAAAATGTGTTTCTGTTTAAGTGTAAAGCAATGCACATTGGTAGAAGGGATCAAAATTTTACATAATATGCTGATGAGTTCTGAGATTCCTGTGAGGCATCAAGAGAGAGAACTTGGCACGAGAGAACTTGGTGCATGGCTCAATGAAAGCGTTGACACACCGTGCAGCAGCTGTGAAGAAATCCAATTCAATGCTTGGGAGTAACTTTCAAAAGGAACTGAGAATAAAATAGCCAATATTATTATGGCATTGTACAGATAGATCAATGACAATGCTACATCTCAAAAATGATAAAAATTGGATAAGGTGGAGGAGAGCAACCAAAATGATTAGTAGACTACAGCACCTCTCCTATATGGAAGGCTACTTTTAGGACTCTTCAGTGTAGGAAAAAAGCACGAGAGGGGGCATATGATTTAGGCCAGTGATTTTCAACCATTGTGTCACTGGTGTGTCATAAGTGGTCCACAGGTGTGCCATGGGGGATTTGGAAAATTTATTTATTAGATAATAGCTGCAATCCTATATATGCTTACATAGGAGTAATTTCCATTGAAGTCAATGGGATTTACTTCTGAGTGACTCAATGTCCCTCCAATTTCCCTAAACTGCCACCAGCCAGCCATGAATGCAAAGAAATCTAGGGGCAAAGCTTGCTGGGGCAACAGAATGAGAAAGTAGCATGACCAAATATGAAGTTTGGGGCAATTGGAGGCACACTGAGAACGCTTTCCAGTAGAACAATAAATTCAGTTCCTCTGGGGAAGATTTGTGATAGGTGCTGGATCCAGATCAAGTTGGGCACTCGCTGATCTATACCAATGAGCTAGGTGTGTCATACGCAGATTTCTTAACCTATTGATTAGAACTTACCGAACAATTCTAGAAAGTTATGGAGTGGAATTACTAAGTTAGGCCATCTAGCTTAGTAATATCCATACAGATTAGCAACGATTTTCCAAAAAAGGTCCTTTCCTGTATCAGGCCTTGCAACATTTCATCAAATTGAAGCCTCAAATCCTGTTACAAGCACAAATCTGCTCGCTTATGTCTCCTCTTCATACTCTCACCAAGTCTGAATAACACTAGAAATGCTCATGTGCCCAACCATTCATTTAGGAAGCTTAGAGGCAATGCTGTTGCTTTTTAGGCAAATGGCTTAAAGAAATTTAGATTACATGTTTCTAAACAACAAAATAACTTCTGCATAGTTAAGTCTTCCAAAACCTCACTCAGAAAGTATACCACCCTTTGTATATTTTTATTTTTTCAGATTGTGTAAACTCAATCTGAACATTATATTTTTGTACAATGTGTAATATTTCAAGAACAATCATTTGACATGTCAATATCAGGACAGTAGGTTTCTTAGATCCATAATATTTGTTTTTTAAAAATCTATCAGTTAAACAGAGTAGAAATGAGTACAGAAGACAAATATTTAAATGGCTTAAATTTAAAAAGAAAAAAAATCTTTGCATGTCTCCGGGCAATTTTTCCTTGACTTCAGCTAAGCAATTGCAGCCAAGTAATCCTTAACCTCAGTTGGAGTCAGTCTCCGAAATCCTGCCTCATTACAGATGCCAACTTCTATGTTATCTTCTGTCATTTGTCCTTCAAAACTTTCCTGGGGGAGAAGAAGACAGTTTCCTTAAATAAATGAAATATGTTTCATGTCCAAACTTTAGCAGATTCACTATGAGTATTTCTCACCTTTAGTGTCAAGATAGCTGTATGAATGGCATCTTCAAGCTCCAAGTCTTCATTGTATCTAGAAAACGGAAAAGAAAATATTCTAATGTACTATTTCAAAAACTACTGTAACTTGAATAGTAAAACTGTTTTACAAGTGCCATATTCTCAAGAGATGCATTTTGCAAAGAAGTCCCTGTGTTGAATGATGTTTTTAAAAACAATGAAGTTTCATGAAGAATTTCACAGGGAAAGGGAGATTAAAACCTATTATTCAGAGTCAAAAAAAACTACGGTAATTGGGTATACGTAACTCTTGGGCATACTTGAAATCTCTGAGGATGACAATAAAAATACAATCCTGATTGTACAATCATACAATCAGAATGCCTCTCAGATATGGCTAGAGGACATTTCCAGTCTCATCTGGGAGGTTCAGTGAGGCCCTTCAGATGCAGTTTGGGACCTGAATTTAGTCAAATTTGTGGATAAGGATGACCCATCTGTATAATATTTATACAATATTAGCATGACAATTCATTATTAAATAATTCACACTATCTATTGCTTTTCAAAAAAAGTTTCCAAAGTGGTTTACAGAGAAAAATCAAATACTAATACTTTAACGGAATCAAATCTGTCCGAAACTACTGATGAACCTACCTCTTTTCAAGGAATGTCTTTCCATTCACGTAATTTTTTCCCATTGCAGTTGCTTTCCATGCAAAGTAAGCCCCCTAGAAAAATATATGAAACTAAATTACAAAAATAAACTTTAAAACTATGTCGCAATCTGTGTAGTATACTAATCAACTTTATGCAGGACCTACTACTTTTGGAGGTATTTTAGTTCTTAACACGCCAGAATTTTAATACCAGCTTCTGGACTACTGTTGGGTGATGAGGTTAGTGGCCATGATCTTTGTCTGAGTTACCAATACACCAGAGTCTTCCATTTCACTAACCCTGCTGAAACCCCACATTGTTTTCTAAGCTACTGAGTTAGTGTGAGACCAAATGAAATGGAAAAGGACACCGTTTAATGGTGCTCAACATGCATCACTATTTATATATCTCACATTTCTTCTGCTTTTCCAGTAGGTATTAATGTATGGCAAAATGTATGGCAGGAATCCAAATGATCATGACATTTATTATGTAAGCCCAAGAGGTCTTCAAATTTTTTCTCCTAAACCAGGCTAACATTGGCAAAACTGCTTTTAAAGCAGAAAGGAGTTTCAAAAGCAAGCAGTGATACCATTGTTGGTCTGGTTGTGGAAGAGAAGATGGGAGATGGAAGTAATGTACTGTATTTTATAGAGTAGGAATAGTTCCTCCTGAGACTCTGGAGAGCCAATGAAGTTGGAGTAGATAATACTGAGCTAGACTGATCAATAGTCTGATTCAGTATAAAGCTGCTTCATATAAGGATACCAGATTAGATGAATCCTGATTTAGGAATGCTAATTTATGTGCTCTTTAAATGATGAATCCTGATCTAGGAATGCTCTCCTATAGCTGGAGAAAAGGCAGAAAAAAGCAATCAATATGATCAAGTGTCATAGCACTTTCCCTTTGATGAAGGGACTTGTTTTTACCCCAAAAAATGACAGGGAAGGAATGAGGAGAGATGATTCAAGGATGAAATTCAAGTTCATAGTGATCATGGCTACTGATACTGTGATTGGCTTTTGTGGAAGAGGCAACAGCAGCCTCTTTTGGCAGTTTTATTTCTAATGGCTTTCAGTTAATGCAGTAGGTAGAAGAGCTAATCCAATGGGATCTAGGATTTTTTTCTGAAATTGTTTTGATGTAAGTAGCACAGAGGTTCCCACTGGGAAAAAAGATGGATCTATATTGAATGAATAATTCTATAAAAATTTATAACATTATGAATCGTGTGGAAAAATATTTTTTCTCCTCTTTTCATAATTAATTGAGGGGGTCCCTCAATGAAACACATTTGCAGCAGAATTCAGCTGCAGAAAAGAAAGCACTTCTTGATACAATCATAATTTGTTGCCACAATTTGGGATGATGATTACTGGTTTAAACAGAGCATTAGCCAACATTACAGAGAAGGAGGCTGCAAGTAGTTATAACTCATAGGTTAACTTGCAGGCTAAGAAGCAATGTATGTCTGAATACCATCTGGTTGCAGCAAACAGAGAGGAAGTGGCTACTGCTTTCATTTCCAGCTGCTATGTTTCCACAGGAAACAGGATACTAGACTATGGGTACAACCCGAGTAACTATGGGGAGTCCTTGCTCAGTTGTAAGAACAATTTACTCTGGATTGCAATATGAATTCCCCATAGGTTTTCACTAGGTGGTGCAGTAACTACGCGTGCACGTAATGTCTCTTACATGCTCATGTAGTTACTCTGGATTGAAGGGTTCATGTCTGGATTGTAGAGTAAATGGACTCTGGCTTTATCCATATGGGATCTTTTTTTTAGAATTTTAAGACTGATCAGGCAAAGAGTCTTAATATACCTGAACTTTACACTGTTTTTAAACCTCCTGGAGCGCTCTTCACCCACCACCATTTTTAAAGAAGAAAGGAGAGAGCAAGCACATACATTATTTAAGGCCACCAAGCTGCCTATTTTGATACTTACTGATGGATCAGACTGGAATAAATAAGGTCGTCCCTCATTCCACCCACATATTAATAATGATACTCCAAATGGACGTACACCCCTGTAAAGCAAAACATATTTTAAAATCACATCAAGTGTAACTCTGGGAAGTCTTGAAGAGAAGTCAGCAGCATTCATAACACCTCTGGGAACAGGAATAGTCACAGACATTCTTCTTGTGATAATTTGATATGTTACGTAATAGAGTATACACCTACGCTTTATTTCTAAATCTTTTTTCAAGACTGCTAACCATTTTGCTGGCCTGCTCTTAGAAATTTAATAGTATTTTGAAATGTGAACATTAAGCAGGTGAAGATTCTGATGACTTGATGATGGAAAATATACAATTGATTAATTCCAATAGGTCAACCTAATACTACATCTACTGGAGTTGGAGCTAAGAAAGATTCACAATTATCTTTTTTCACTCAGTCCAAACATTCCTAAGAATGATAACCTACGCAGAAACTTTTAACCTACATCACTGACAATAGACAAAACATACTCTTTATAGAAAGCAGTATGCTGACAACAATCAAATTTCCGCTTTTCACTCCTTGTTAAAAAATGGCTTGAGGAGCCATTTATAAGGGAGCACCTTGATGCACGTGGGCAGCCTGAACCCGCACAAGACTCGCAACGTATATCACTCAACAGTATCCAAGATTAAATGAACAAGTTTAGGTATTGAATAGAGCCAAGTCAACACTCCTGCATGGTGTCCTGCACTTGGCTGCTCTTCTCCTGAGTAAAATGAAGGCAAATGTCACATCTGACACAGAAATCGATGTAGACAGAAGAAGAATAGCAAACATACCATCATACTGTAACACAACTGTCAAGAAGGCTAGCAGAGGAAAAATGTTAAGCATACCCAGACTGCGTGTACTCTTGCATCACAGAAGCAATTCTCTGGACTAGCTGAGCTGTTGGAATAGGCTCATGATAAACCAAGTAGTATTGCTGGGCCAGTTTGCGTGCTCTGTGAACAAGTACTCTGAGAAACAAACAAAGTGAAGTTAGCACATCAATTAATGTTTAAGATCCAAGGTAACTTGACAGAATGAAGCAAGAAAGCATCAGTTACTAAAAGCAATTAGGGTACTGTGCTGGAATATATTAACTGCACACCTTCAGAATGTTTCTCCCCTCCCTAATGGTATAATTTTATAGTGTTCATTCAATAAAGCTATGATTCCTCATGAAAAAAACAGACAACAAAAAGAACTCTGTTGGATATTAGTGAACATCCATCCATCTAGAGGGTGTCACATAAGTTTCCAAAACATAGGAAAAATAAACATTTTTTTGAAAACAATTTTTATTTTATTTTTATTTAACATTAATTTAATCATACTGAGGGCTACTGAGGGACAAAATATGTTTTCAAAACAATGGTAGTCATGTAGAGCATATTATATAAATGAAAATGGTTTTCATAAAAAAGTTTATTTTTCCTATGTATGGAAACTTATGGGACACCCTGTAGTTTAGTATCCTATTTCCAAAAGGGTCACACAGATTCCTACTGTATGTAAAACCAACAGCACTTTCTCTTACTACAGGAATAAAAGGCACCAAGAACATTAAGGGTGCTATCCTAACCAACTTTCCAACACTGGCACAGTTCTGCCAGTGTGGTATGGGCTGCATCCTAAAGTTGTGGGACTGTCATGGAGGCCTCCTCAAGGAAAGGTAATGCATGTTCCCTTACTTTGGAGTTGCATTGTCCTTACTCATGAGCTCGAAAATTGGTTAGGATTGCACCCTAATAGTCCACTGACAAAAAGCACGAGGAGTAACAAAATGCTGGGATACCATGTTCCCTCCCCCCCCCCCGGGCCCCCAGATCTGCCTTAAGGGTAAACTAATTTGTAGCCAGGTTTGTGCCACTGGCAAAAAGTAGAATATAATTTTAAAAAATAAAAGTTGTGCAAACTCTCTTAGGCAACAGCTCACTGCAGGAAAACTGAAAGGATTATAACCAGTTTACACATGAAGGTGACAAAGCATGCTGTCACCTTGCCAAAATACATAATTTAGCAAGTGAGCTGCTAAAGTGCTTGGTACCTTGCCAAGTTTTCAAGGCACTCCCTTTGGCTTTCGTTTTCATGAACTGAAAATACAATGGTTCCTTGTAAGACAAAAGCTTTGTAAGAAGTATATTTTGTAAGACAAACTAAAATTTCTAAGGAATTCTGCTTTGTAAGACAAACAGTGCCTTGTAAGACAAACAAATTTGGCAGAGTTTGACAAACAGTTGTACAACGAAAATTTGTTGTAAAACAAATGAATTGATGGATCTGCATCATGAGCAACAGCAAGAGATTATGGAGGAATCTCATCTACAGAGGAGAAGAATAAGGAGGAAGACTCCCGCACATGCAAAATTTTGTAGAAAAGCACCACCCAAATAAGGCTGCAGCAGTGCTAGTGATAAATCTGTTTAACGACAATGCAACATCACATTTCTGTGAAATCTTCAAAAGGAGACAAAGGCAAGTGTCATTAGAATGTTCCTTGTTAAAGTTACTCAAAAAGTACACCAGTGACTCTTTTGATGAAAATTAGTCATCCTTGGCCATAAAGGTTTTCCTTTTCTGTTTCACTGTACAGTATATCACAGTGTTTTCATTAATATTACAGTAATTGTGTTCTGTATTATATTACAGTGTTTTGAATTCAATTTCAGTGTTTTGTCATCATTTTTACATTTTTCATGCCTCTGTCAGTCTTGAAAGACTATGGTATCGTGTTCGGCACTGCATATGCTGCATGCGAAGCACGAAAGCCTGGGTAGGATTGTTATGGAGGATAGGCTGTTACCCAAGCAGCAAATCCCCCCTCTCCACACCACTGAATGAGTCCAATGGAAAGGCAGAGCCAATACGATTGGATCCAGCTGGCGTCGCAGAGGTGGGTCAAGGACAGGAGCTCACCCTGTCTTGTGGCGCCGACCCGGGTCTCGAACCCTGGCCTGCTGGTTAACAGGCACAGCGTCTTAACCACTTGCACCACCCACAGAATCCCATTTCACAGAATCCCAACATCACATTTTTACATACAGATAATATTTTTGGGTTGTGGAACCAATCGTCTGAGTTTTCATTATTACCTATGGGAAAATCCGATTTGTAAGAAGAATGCTTTGTAAGAACGTGCTTCTGGAATGAATTATGTTCTACTTACAAGGCACCACTGTATACTATAATTGGGGAGCAACTGTTATGGAATTCACTTCTTGGAAATTGGCAAGCTATGTTTCTGATATATATATATATATATACAGTTATTACCACGTGTACACTCAGAATCTTGGTAGACAAGAGGGAAGCTACACTAATAGAAAAGAGTTACTTTGGATTTTGCCTACAGTAACAATCTAATTATAGCACATTTTGCCAGATACCTGTAATCAGGGCCCATGCCGCTATACACTAAGCCTATGTGCTTGGTAATGGGTTCCACTTTGTGTACGCTTCGCTCATCATACAGAATGGATTTCTGTTTTTTCTCTGTTGCTAATACCACGCCATTTGCAGCTGTATGAAAAAAGCAAACAGTTAGCAAGCCAGGTTTTTCTCTTTTCGGTTGCACTTCAAATCTATACATAGCAGATTATTATTTCAAAGGCGTGAAAATTCTACACTTCTGATTTTTTTGGTAAAAATGTTTCTGAGATAGTAATATCTAATATATTATGTACTCTCTTTAAAATCTTACACCTAACATTTACTACAGTATATTACATACACAATTCATTAATTTTTACATTTTATCTAAGTATTGGCCAGGCACAGATTTCTTAGTTTTGGGGGTTAGACATGACAGAAGCTAACCCAGTTAGCTGGGTCAGCTGATCTGAGAAAAAATTTCTAAAAAGCAGGGCAGGAGTAGTGAGAAGCACATCACGGACACATAGAAGAGGGGAGTCAAAACCTCCTCGATCAAGCTCCCCCATTCCCAGTACTGACAACCTGCTTTTTAAAGGCAGTTTTTCTTCCAGTGGCAACATATGTTATTCAACAAGCCGCAATCAGAAGTTTCGAAATAGTTTTCAGCAGGTATAGAGAGAAGCTGGAGGAAGGGTTCAGTTCCCCCATCCATCTGCCTACACTGTGCTTTAAATATCCAAAAGATATTCTAGTACAGTATAAATCAATTGCACAGATAAGACAAGGGCAGGTTCTGAGCCCTCCCCCCCAGCCCCCCAAAATAATGTTCTGTGACCCTCAGATAAATCAGGGGTTAAATTTAGAGGCATGTCTGACTATAGTTTTATCAGATTTTACCCAAGGTTTTATCCCGAGAAGTACGCTACCAGTAATTGTTACTTTACAATCTATATTAAAAAATATAGTAAAATATTATAAAGTACATTTTTATTCGTTAACCTTTTGAATTGTGCTTTTCAGAACCTTTCTGTAAACACTCTCAAAGTGCACCATAAACAACATACCAAGAGAACCATTAATGAAATCCTTCTCTAATGTGCATTGTGTGTTAAGTCAGAGGCTCTACATATAACAAACAACACATAACTGGCTGGGTGTGAGCATTTCAATTCATAGTTGCAGCCCTAGTTTACTCAGAAATAGACTTATTGCTTTCCATGGGTGTTCTGAACTCAGAGCTTTGCAGCTCTGTAAAATTGAATGAGGGCTGTGGAAGACCCTTCTGTGATCTTGCCAAAAAGAAGGAGGCTTGCTTGTTGCTTTTTTTGTTTTTGGGTTTTTTTTTTGCTTTCACATCTCAATGCCAATAGACTTGTAATTATCTCCATATTGTCCTCTTGCTGCCTGAACAGACTTGACCCTATAGACCCAGGAATAAGGAGATTAAAAGGACAATCCTAACCATGTCTACTCAAAAGTCTTACTCCCACGGAAGTGTCTTTAGGATTGCAGCCTTAGACTTGATTTATTGGTAGAAATTTCTCATCTTACAGGTATCTATGGTATACTGCAACACATTTAACAAATATTCAGATATCCTATTTATTTACTCGATTTATATCCCGTCTTTCTTCCTTAAAAAAGGAGACTCAAGCTGGCTCATCATAAGCACTTTCAGACCTTTTTTGCCATCAAATTATCCTGGACTAAAATAGTCAAAAGAAACAGGAACTGTCAAAAATAAGAATTGTCTCCAGAAAATCAAACAGGAAAGCTTTTAAAGAAGTGTATTTTTCTCCTTTCTACATCAGAAATTACTAACTCACATGCATGTTGACATACAGTTTAGCAAATATTTTACACCCTTTATTTGTGCAGCCAAGACTGATTATCATCAGTGTTTTTATACCTTTAATTCCAACTGATGGGGCTCCTGCTGCAACAGCAGCCAACGCATATTCAATTTGAACAAGCTTTCCAGAGGGGCTGAAAGAAATAATCCAATTCATTAATGAAACAAATTCATAGTTTATGTAACTACTCAAAATATTAATCCACATAAAACCTTTTCCAAACCAGTGAACTTTTTAATAACAAAAATATAAGGTTTATTGTAATAATGCGCATATATTAGTTCTTGGTTATCTTACTAAGGGAACTCACTGATATCATTTTTTTTCTTTGCTCTCTGTCTACTTTTCAGCACTGATGACATCAATCCCTTCAACTTCAGCACTGATGACACTGATGACATCAATCCGTCTGAACTTTAACGCAAAATTTAGTTTCTTAGAAACAAAATTCATTTTCTTAGAAATCAATAGGATTATAACAAATAGGCTATTTGCTAATTGTTAGTATGACCAATGTAATAATTTGTTATTACATGAGATTCACGCCATATTAACCTGGCATACTATGTAGATGCCGGTTTATGACAGCAACGTGAAAAAATAAACCAAATGGTGTATTACAGCAAAAGATTGGAAGATGTACTGATCCATTAGAATAGATATCTAAACATAAAAATGTTTTTGTTATGAGGGTTAATAGCCTGCAATTTTTTTTAGGACTAACAAACCTTTTATTAAGAGCAACAAATACATCACTGAGTTGTGCACAGAATTTATTTATTGTGACCACACAATATGAGTAATTGGACTCATTAAATACAAAGGCTGAAGACAGATATTAACTTGGTGTTTAACTCCGCTTCATCCATGTCATTTGCATTGCTTTCTCTTTGCAATTTGATATTTTAGAAAGAGAAATAATCTGCAACACTAAAGAACAAGGCCCAAGTCTACCCAAGAAAATAACTGTGGAATAGAGTTGTGGATGTTGAACTATTAGGGTTGTGACCAAGTATATAATAAAGTTGATTATTAAGAGACGCATCTCAATGGCAGTTTCTAATTGCTGAATTTCTGTTCTTTGATATTAGCATATGATAGGAGTGTGCTGGAGGATGGATATGAAGTGTATAAAGAGTACAGCTTGATTTTAACATAAAATAGGAATGGGCTATTATATGTCCAGAGTTTGTTTGGCCACATTATTACATGTCCAGTGTTTTGGCCACACCATCTCTTTGACATTGTCAAGGGCCAGAAAAATGAATTACATTTCAAATTTGAGTTAAGTTAAAACATAAGAGTGTATTAGAGACAGATTCTGGAAATTATAAGGCTCGCCTGTGACCTGGATAGAGGGGTCTTGCCATGGACGGCATTGAGGCTTGCTGTGGACCACGTCAGACCCCCAGGATCAGGGTTTGGATATCCCTGGGCAAGGCAATTGTGGAATATATGAAGGGTGACTATATGTCATACCCTACAATCCAGAGAAACTATGGGAGCACATAAGATACATTATGTGTACCCGTAGTTACTGCACCACTTAGTGAAAACCTATGGGAAATTCATATTGCAATCTAGAATAAATTGTTCTTACACCGGAGCAAGGACTCCCCGTAGTTACTCTGGATTGTGCCCTATGGCTGCAATCCTAACCATGTCTACTCAGAAGTAAGCCCCATTGTGTTCAATGGGTCTTACTCCCAGGAAAGTGTCTTTAGGATTGCAGCCTATGTCTCATAAGAGGACAAGGACTCCCCAAAATGTAGGAAACCCAACAAAAATAAAACCGAAAAACATTCATGTGTGCCATAGGCATGTCTACTTGGGGGCCACAGAGTAAGTACCCCCTCAAAAAGACCCCTGCGTATGTATGTATGTATGTGTAGTATTTGTATTTGTTTGTGTATATGTATGTTTATGTTAACGTACGTGTGTATACACGCACACAGTTTATGTATATCTTTCAGGTGCTTAAAAACTATGTTACTTACTATTAAATTTAAAACTATTACTTGTAATTTATTAGTTACTAGAAGGCTTCAGGCTATCTGCTCACAAAGAGATTTATTTTCCAGGACAGAAGGCTAAAAAGAAAGAGGACGTGTCCTGGAGAAAGAGGACATATGGTCACCCTGAGCATATAGGAAATGTATTGTATCAGAACTTATTATGCCCATAAAAGGCCTATTGCTTTCTGATGAGGAGAGTGAAGATGAGGAGGGTGAAGAGAATGAAGGGCAAAGATGAGGTGGGTGAAGATGAGGAGGATGAAGATGAAGAGAATGAAGATGAGGAAGATGAGGGAGAAGATGAGGAGGGTGAAGATGAGGAGAGTGAAGATGAAGAGAAGATGTGGTGGGTGAAGATGAGGAGGATGAAGATGAAGAGAATGAAGATGAGGGTGAAGATGAGGAGGGTGAAGATGAAGAGAAAATGTGGTGGGTAAAGATGAGGAGGATGAAGATGAAGAGAATGAAGATGAGGATGAAGAAGAGGATGAAGATGAGGGTGAAGATGAGAAAGGTGAAGATGAAGAGAATGAAGATGAGGATGAAGATGAGGGTGAAGATGAGGAAGGTGAAGATGAAGAGGATGAAGATGAGGGTGAAGATGAGGAAGGTGAAGATGAGGGTGAAGATGAGGAAGGTGAAGATGAAGAGAGAGGAGGCGAAGATGAAGATGGGGAAGGTGAGGGGTGAAGAAGAGGAGGGGGCGAGGGGGTGCCCATCCAAGCCCATGCCCCCTAAAAGCATATCCTTTTCTGGTATGAGGTTGGTCGAGGGTGAAGAGGACGGGAGAGGCTTTGGAGGCGTGTGTAGGAGCAGCCCAGCCGTGCCCTGGGTGGGAGCTGTGGGGGAGGGAGGCCTGCCTGGGCGGGGGCTGAGCGAGGCCTCCTCCCCTCCCGGGGGTGTGGTGAGGCTGGGGGCCCTGAGCCGCTCCACCGGTGACCCCTCCCCTCCCTTCCCTGATACCTGAAGGTGGTGAGAGAGAAGCTGTAGCCGCGCTCCGCCATTTTGGATGACAAGCAACCTCCTCGCGCCGGGTACGCTTCTGCGCCTGCGCAAGGGAGCTCCGCCTCGAGGGCCGCAGAGCCAGCAAGGGCAGACTCACACTCGAGGGTAGCCCCACTCCTGGGAACGCCTCTATGGAAGGAAGCCAAAGGGATTCTCTCAGAACAGAACAAGGAGAGCGCGTGACTCTGGACGTTGCTATCTCTAGCGTCCTCAGAAGCCCCACTCACTCCCTTCACGGCTGGACCCCACAGACTGAGTGACCGCTAGAGTCACAGCACGGCACTCTCTGCACCTGGCCTCTCCACCCCTGCTCTGCGGCCCAGGCCCAGGCTCTGGAGCCTCAGCCAGCCCAGCAGGCCCTCCTGGGAGCAGCCCCAGCCCAGCCCCAGAGTGCTCCAGCTGCACAGCCACACAGGGCTCCAAACACCCCCTGCCCGGCCACAGACACACAACCCCCCACACAACCCCCCACAGACACACAGCCCCACCCCACACCTCAAGACACCACTTGCATGTGCCACAAACATCCCACACAAACACAGACATAAAATGCACACGTACAGCAAACACACAAATACACACTTCACAATATGCATCTCCATATATTTACACTGCAGTAGACATTCGTGTTGACTCAAATCCAGTATGAAAAACCCATCCATAACTAGGTTGGACCTCCCTGCACATTCCTTTGCTTATCCATTCACTCACTTCTCTGCTTCTCTCTTTACCTGACTATCGATTTACGCATTTATTTGCTTATGGCTCTGTTTACTCATTCAGTTACTTATGTGTTTCTTTGTTCCAGTTATTTGTGGTTTTTATTTATTTCTATATTTATGTATTAATTTTTTGTAGGTCTGTTTATTCATTTATCTTATTTATGTGTTTGTTTATTCCAGTTATCTCTGTCTCTGTTTATTTGTGTCTATTTATTTGTTTGTTTATGTGACTTTCTATTCATTTGGTTATTTGTGTTTGTTTGTTTACTTATTTATTCGTGTGACTTTCTATTCATTTGGTTATTTGTGTGTTTGTTTGTTTGTTTACTTATTTATTTATTCATGTGACTTTCTATTCATTTGGTTATTTGTGTGTTCGTTTGTTTGCTTATTTACTTATTTATTTATTCATGTGACTTTCTATTCATTCAGTTATTTATTTATTTCTGTGTTCATTCATTCAGTTGGTTACTTTGTATGAAACTAAAGAAACCCTATGAAAAAACCCGTATTAACCCCGGAGAGCTTGTAACTCTAGACAGAATTGCTCTATGACCTACGCGCCGCTGTGTGTTCTGGGAATTGTAGTCAGTCTTCTTAAGACCCGTAAAAGGAACTGAGGAAGGATGCTGGGAATTGTAGTCCAGCCGAGCCGTGTGAAGGCCGAATAGAAGCTGTGCAGAAATGAACTTAGTTTCCCAGCATTCCCAGCAGCCGCGGAGTGTGCTCTGGAGTGGCGGAGAAGATGGCGGTGGTGGTGCTTCCCTCCCCCCTCCCTTTCCTGCGGGGGCTCCTCAGAGGGTGTTGGGGGCAGCTCGGGGGTCCTCGCCCTCCTTGGGGTAAGACTCTCCTCGGACACCAGCCTCTCCTCAAGGGGCTCGGGATGCACTACCCACACTCTTTCCCGGGAGTAAGAACCATTCACTGCACTGGCACTTACTTCTGAGTAGACAGGCATAGGAGATGTCTCAGAGCCTCCTCCTGTGCAGGTCTACTCAGAAGTAGGTCCCATGATAGTCAATGGGCCTTACTCCCAGGAAAGTGTGGCTGGAACTGCAGCCTCAGAGCCCCCTCCTGTGCAGGTTTACTCAGAAGTAGGTCCCATGATAGTCAATGGACCTTACACCTGGGAAAGTGTGGCTGGGACTGCAGCCTCAGAGCCCCCTCCTGTGCAGGTTTACTCAGAAGCAGGTCCCATGATAGTCAGTGGGCCTTACTCCCAGGAAAGTGTGGCTGGGACTGCAGCCTCAGAGCCCCCCCCCCCATGCAGGTTTACTCAGAAGCAGATTCCATGATAGTCAATGGGCCTTACTCCTAGGAAAGTGTGGCTAGGAATGCATCCTTAGGGCTCCCTCCTGTGTAGGCTTACTCAGAAGTAGGTTCCATGATAGTCAATGGGCCTTACACCTAGAGAAGTGTGGCTAGGAGTGCAGCCTCAGAGCCCCCACCTGTGCAGATCTCCTCAGAAGCAGGTCCCATGATAGTCAATGGGCCTTACACCTAGGAAAGTGTGGCTAGGAGTGCAGCCTCAGAGTCCCCTCCTGTGCAGGTTTACTCAGAAGCAAATTTCATGATAGTCAATGGGCCTTACTCCTAGTTAAAGTGTGGCTAGGAATGCGGCCGAGTCCCCTCCTGTGCAGGTCTCCTCAGAAGCAGGTCCCATGATAGTCAATGGGCCTTACTCCCATGAAAGTGTGTGACAAAGGAGCACAAAAGGGTGCAGGGGGTAAGTGCAGGGTACTCAGGAACCATATTCTATTTAAAGGTGGAAAGTTGCCAAAATAAACTGTGCACCAACTGATTAAATTTATCTCAGTTGGTTTGAAGGTGAGCAGAATGCCATGTGGGAAGAATGAGTAGATACTTGTGTTGTTACATAGTATTTATGATGTGTGATTTGTTTTGTTTTTGTGACAACTGCTAGTCTAAGACCATACTGAGATAAGCTTCAGGTGAGGCTTCCATACCTGCAAGGGAACCATTCTCAGACCCCTTGCAGATGTATAAAACCATATATTTCATGGTGTAAACCCTCCATACATTTCATAGCCCTTAAACCCTCCAGATGTGACCATTTCATTTTGTGCGTGAAAGGGTGCAATCCTAACCAATTTAGGCTGGAATAGTGGCATAATAGGCACCACTTCCTATGGTAGTGTGGGGAAGCTGGCGCATGCCTATGTCTACCCTAGACACCCAAGACTAGGGAGTAGCATGCACCAGCCTCCCCACCACCATAGGAAGTTATTCTAGGTGAGTTATGCTGGCCTAAACTGGTTAGGATTGCACCCTGAATTATGCAGAAATAGGGTGATTTTTTCCCAAGGCCTCTCAACTTCTGTGACATATTTCCTGGATGGATAATCTGAAATTGTGTATCCTTGAGACACAGTAAAGAGTTTCCTGTGGAGGAACAAGGGTAGGATGTTCTAAAATGAAAATAGTTTTTTCACCCTGTATTCCTGTGTGTCTTTATTTGGTTGTACAAATTGGTGAGCACAGTGGGATTGCTTACAAATATTACAAAACAAAGCTACCTGTGTCCGATCCGAGATGCTATTTGTTCATAACAAGTATTTGCTGCAAAACAAAGCAACCTCTTTTTTATTAATTTATATACCATTTTTAAACAAAAAGTTGTACACATAGCAAAACAAATTGATTATTAGCTCCCTGTTCCCCAAGGGCTCATAGTCTAAAAAAAGAGTGAGAAGGCGCACTAGCAACAGCCACTGGAAAGGATGCCACACAGGGGTAAAGAAAGAGTTTTTCTCGCCCTGCTAAATATAACAGCACCATATTAAAAGGTGCCTCTTTGCTGAATTAGCTGCAGTACTTCAAGGAAAAATGCTGAACAAATCCATATGTTCAGTAGAGTTTGATAGAGTAAAGCAAGTTTTTAGAAATGATCAATTATTTTATTTTCAAAACTGCTCTGTTATCCCCTTTAAGCTCCTGTATTGGCCATACAGACTCCAGCTACTTTGCTTGAGCCTGTGGGAGAAAAGGCTGAAAGTGATGAGATTCCAAGTTTTTTAGACAACATATTTTGGATGGCTGCTCCAAAGTCAAGGAGGACCATTGAGGTGAATCGCTGCAGACGAAGGAATCCTAGGAACCTTATAAGAATAAAGGTAAATACCGTATTTCCCGGCTTATTACACGCACCGGACCATGAGATGCACCAACGTTTAGAGCAGCAAAACAAGAAAAAAATATTCTGAACCAAATGGGGTACTAATATAGCAGAATAATATTTCAACCATGTAAAGTCAACAGTGGTATTAAGAACCATTATCACTGTCATTAACAAATGAGGAAAGACTTCAAGCTTCAAGCACTCTTCTAATTTTCTGGAAACCCCAAAAACTCATCATCTCTAGTGTCAGTGATTTGCAACTTTTGCACAAATCTCATTGCAAGTGATCAGACAACATTTTGCACAAATCTCATTGCAAATAGGAAGGCAGGTAAGTTGGGGGGTTCTTTTGGGGGGTAGGGAGGGAAAGGTGAGGGGATCTAGATAGATAGGAAGAGTGAGGGAGGCACAGGCATGGAGCAGGAGGGACCAGGTCTTGTGCATGTCTATTTTGGAGCAAGTCTCCAAGCCAGGGAAGGCTGCTTAGGATTGCAACTGTGCCAGGGTGACCAGATGCCAAACCCAAAATTCCTGAACCCCAAGGCCAAAATTCCTACCCTCCCAAGCCAAAATTTCTACCCGCTTAAAAAATTGCCAAAAAATGTATTTTTTTGTTTTTATATTTTTGATTTTTACTTTTTTGGCCATATCTTTTGATAGGAAGGAGATACCTCAAAACTGATTATTGCATTGGATTCTGCTCTTCAATACGAATCCAACGACATATGACATGATGGGGTAAGGTGCTCCAGGATCGGCCCTATCACTCTATCAGACGCACAGAGATTTTTCCCCCATTTGGGAAGGAAAAAAGTGCGTCTTATAAACCGGGAAATACGGTAATCGCATTTCCAGTAGGTTTCTTACTTTAATTGTTGGGACTTCTTTGCAATATTCAGAGTTTAAAGAAAACATATTGTCATATGCCCCGAATCCAGAGTAACTATGGGAGCTCGTAAGAGGCTTTATGTGTGCCCGTAGTTACTGCACCACCTAGGGAAAACCAATGGGAAATTCATATTGGAATCCAGAGTAAATTGTTCGTACACCGGATCAAGGACTCCCCGTAGTTACTCTGGATTTTGCCCATAAGGGCATTGCAATAAATATTTGAGGATTTCTTTAGAAACAGTAGTTTTGTTCAGTCACATTTACATCCTAAACACTTTTGCATCAGCCAGGCTAAATAAGAACTCGCACCAAGTTCTTGATTACAGAAATGCATAATGTTTGAAATTTTTCAGAAGTTTTCATCAGAGGCAGAGAGCACAGGCCTAACCATGTCTACTCAAAAGTAAGCCCCATTGTGTTCAGTGGGTCTTACTCCCAGGAAAGTGTCTTTAGGAATGCAGCCTAAAAATATAGGCATTTGCAGTCTGACACTGAAACTTGCTTTCTTAGAATTAGGACCTTGAATTGACTTTACAAGTATATCCATACAAGTAACTATGCCAATGTATCTGGCGTATTGTGAGCATATAGTAGAATTACTATTTATTATGTTGTATATGTGATACAACGAAAAGAAAAGTGTTGTGCTTCACACAGAGTATATTGATAATTCACTTTTCATTGAATTTTTGTCAATAAATTATAGTTTATGTTTTCATTTAACTCTGACACATAGCCAGAAAAAGAGTATATACAGTACTTTAAAAAAATCAGGTAATAATGAATTTCATATAAAAAGCTTTCAGTGTATTGGTAGAATATCGTTTCATATTTCGCTCTCTTGCATATTATATGCATATGCTTAACCCATTTCTTCCCAGCACATTTGATTCTTGTTGCATATGTGCAACATTGGGAAGAAATGGCTTAAATCTAATGTACCGTATATACTTGAGTATAAGCCGACCCTAGTATAAGCCGAGGCACCTAATTTTACTGCAGAATTCCACTTCTTTGCCCATCTTATGACAAATCATACAATCATAGAGTTGGAAGGGACCTAGTAGGTCATCTAGTCCAACTCCCTGCCTGCAGCAGGAAATCCCCCTAGAGCATCCCCGACAGGTGCTCGTTAAGCCTCTGCTTGAAGATCCCCAGTGAGGGAGAGTCCACCACCTCCCTTGGCAATCTGTTCCACTGCTCCGGTGAGGTAGAAGTATAAGCTACAAGTACAAGTATAAGCTATAAGGTACAAGTATAAGCTGACCCGAGTATAAGCCGAGGGGGGCTTTTTCAGCATAAAAAATGTGCTGAAAAACTACGCTTATACACGAGTATATACAGTAAGTCAAGTTAAACTGAGACTGCAATCTAACCAGTGGTGGGCTCCAGCAGATTCACATCTACTCTATAGAACCGGCTGTTAACAAGAGATAGGACATATAAAGTGTAAAAATAGCCATTTGAAAGCAGCTGCCAGATGGGCATAGAACCGGTAGTTAATTTCTTTGAATCCCATCACTGAATCTAATATATGCTTACCTCAAATGGGACCCCCCCAAAAAAACCCCGTATTCTGCACTGTGAAAAGCAGGCCAACTGGGTTGATACAGCACAGGTAGGACATGGGCTGCCACACAATTCAGAGCAAGCATTTTATCTCCTTACCCCATTTAGTGTGGCAGCCATTGCAGTACAGTTAACTCAGATCTGCTTCAACTAAATTACTGATGCACATATGAACATCCTGGTGTTATGTTGGGCTGCTCAGGAGGGGGTAGGATACAGCAGAGGTTTTCAAGCTGGTCCCAACACCAGGCCCAATCTGCCCACTTGCCCTCCTTCCCCCACCCCAAAACAAATCCCATTTTATCTTCCCCCACCCTTCCCAACCTCCCTAGGCCAACACAAACTCACCCTTCCCAACATTAAGATCTGACATCAGGCATGTCCTCATAGCGGTTTCCTCAGCTTCCAAGAAGGCACAAATGTCTGGATAGGCATAAGGGCTGAGTGGATCATTAGGACTGCACTTTAAGTTCCTCTGAACTTTTCAGTAGACATAAGATTGCACTGTTAAACATTATCTTGCCATTGAAGCCTAATCCTAAACATCATTGCTTACGTGTAGGATCAATGGATTTCTTGGGATTTGCTTTTTCTGTGGTGCTGAACAGAACTTGCTGCACTCAGAAATCATTTTTCTACTCTGCCTGTTGTCTTTTTAGGTAACCACTGTTGTCCATTTCCCACCCACCCTCCAAGTCTGATGCAGTTGTTCTTTTTACACATATAAAAGATCCTTGGAGATAAGATCCAAAAATGTTATGAGCCCCTATACCCAAGTATAACAAGGCAGCATAAGCAATTGCAATGAAATTGTTGCTCATTTGGACAATTTAAATTCTAGGCTTAAAATGAAAAGCTTAAGTGGACCAGTATTCCAAATCTTTGCATCTTTGTATTTATCTGCTTTTTCAGCAATGAAAATAATTTTAATCGGGGTGCTCCATAGAAAAATCAATTTGGATTACTCAGTCTGGCTGCCTGTGACTAAACATATTTATAAAAAAAGAATTAAGCATGCTGAATCTCCAGTAATCCTATTTAGTTCATCTCCATTTTTATTTTTGTTCACCATGGGGTGTGCATAAATTATGCATTATATAAAATCTATCTGGTGCTCCTTTGTGCTAAATCTTCCCTTTAAAATGAGGCAGTGTTGCATGTTCTTTGGAAATATAAAACTTGGGTACTAGCAGTTAGCTTGACACTTTTTAGAAAACTGTATCATATAAGTTGTCCTACAAATCTCTTTTCATCTGTGAAATGTTTCTCTTTTTGACCTGTTTTGTTTTAAGACTGTTCTTTTTTTTCTTGCCATTAGAGAAACATAGATGTTTGTCCTCAATGCGGCAACCTGAAGCAGAAGCATATTCTTTGTGGTTATTGCTATGAGAAAGTTAAACAGGAGACTACTGCCATAAGGAAGCAAATATGGGCCCTGGAAGGAGGACCCCATAAGTCTCCAGCTGTAGAATCTGTTGTAATATATGAAGGAGAGAAACCTAGAGAACAAGATGAAGGCAAGCGGATTATAGAAAGAAACAGGAAGCGCCCATCTTGGTTCACACTGGACTGATCATATAGCACAATGGAATATTTGCTGATCCTATAGGGAAAAAGTTATTAAAAATGAGATTTCTGAAAAATATACATATGTTTAAAGCATATACATTATGAATATTTACAAGATTTTATTTAAAAACTTTTTAAACACTGCATTACAATACAACATCATTGCTATGCTAAGACAAAACGAAAATTCAGATGCAGTTGCAAATTCATTATATGTTGGAAAACAGTTAGATAGTTAAATTACTTTCCATGAGTTGAGTCCATCATGTCACAGTACTAAAGTTTGTCTAACTAAAGTACTAAAGTTAGTACTAACTAAAGACAGCACATTTAGAAGTACCACCAAGCCATAGTTTGACATTATGTACAAGAACCAAAATGATGCATTGTGGAGCCTCCAGTATAAACACTTCCTTCTTATATGCCACAGCTTTATAACTGCCTTGCTGCATTCCAGCAGGCCATGGTTTGCTATTATGTGTGAATACAACAAACTGTGGGTTGAACAAACCATAATTTGTCCCTTCATCATGGTTTGGAATCCTAGTTTAAGGGCAAGTTATCATTTAACAAACTGTAGTTTTCACATTTGTATGGAAGTGCACTGTGATTTGCCAACAAATCGGTATGTTAGAAAATTGACTCTATTGGTCTGGGCAAGAGGAAAAATCTGTGAGGAAACCTAGTGGAAGGATGTCATCTAAGGATCAGTTCTCCATTACTTTGCTCATGCAGATAATGTCAGCTGATGGCATACATATAGGTGCAAATATGGTTTGAGTTCTGCCTTAATTTTGGAAGAAGAGATTGTTACTACGCTGTTGAGTTTCATATGGTTCAAAGTGTTTTTTTTTTTAAATGAATGTGAAATTCATTTACAAGTGAAATAAAGAGCTTTTCATTTTATAAGGAGAGCTGTGTTCTGCTTTTTGTTTAACATTGTGGAAAATTTTGATATACAGTGGTACCTTGAGTAAAGAGCAACTTGAATAAAGAGCGTTTTGCGTAAAGAGCAAAATTTTCTCAGAAATTTTGACTTGCATAAAGAGCATTGTCTTGAGTAAAGAGCACTTCTGAGGAAGTTTGGAACAGGCTTCCATGGCAAGGGAACCCACAGGGGGGATGAGGGGACTGACTAGCTTGAGCTACAGTGGGGCCCTGGGCAAAGTTTGGAATAGGCTTCCATGGCCAGGGAACTCATTGGGGATGGGGGGAGTAGCCTGAGCCAGATTTGTATGTGGGATCTGTGTGTGGGAGCGTGGAAGATGTGTCTTAACAACGTTCTAGTGCTGCTCCCCATCAGCAGCTTATTTAGTATAAGCTGCTCCCCATCAGCAGCTTGGGAATGTTAAAGTTGCACATAAAGACAAAGATTCCATTGAGCCAATGGATAGCAGTGACTCCATTGGTGATTGTGAAAGAGCACAATCCTAACCATGTCTACTCAGATGTAAGCCCCATTGTGTCCAATGGGACTTACTCCCAGGAAGGTGTCTTTAGGATTGCAGCCAAAGTCATCCCCCTCCCTGTAACCCTCAGACTAGACATGAAGGTTTTCAAAGGTACAGTACAGTTCAGTATTGTACAGTATTTTCTTTATTGCAGTGTTGTGTGTTACTGTATATTGTGCCAGCCTAACCAAGGGTTAGGACTGCACAGCGAGTGCACTTCTCAGCAGCTCCAGCTGATGGCATACATACTCTTTGCCTCATCTCAGAATTTCACATACAGTGGCACCTCACGTAACAAGTTTAATTTGTTCCAGAGGCATGCTTGTTATGTGAAACGCTCTTTATGTGAAGTGGATTTTCCCATAAGAACTAATGGAAACTCAGACAATTCGTTCCACAACCCAAAAAATATTCATATAAAAATATTAACTTTATAAAAATTATTACAAGACACTGTAGTATAACACAGTACAAAAGACTGTAAGTCCCATGCTTGGCCTGGGGTGTTACAAAAGGCATTGCTACACCACTCCTGTGAGCATTAGGCCAGTGCACAAACGTGCCTGCCTCCCCTCACCATCACAGGAATGGGGAGATGGGCGAGTTGTGCTGATCTATATTGGTTAGGATTGCACCATCACTTGATTTAAGAGTTTCACTGAATTAGACCCCAACAGCTAAGACAGTTGTGAGTTTTCTCTCATTGCTACAGACTGCAGCTGAGGACAAAAACATCTTCTGTTTAGGAGCGTGTAAAAGATCTAACTGCATCTGGAGTGTTGTTAAAGCTTAAGGACAAAATCCATAGCAGTTATGGGTCCATGCAGTTACGTCACCGTCTAGTGTTATGGAAAGTCATCTTAACTGCTCTAGAGCAAAGGGCTTAATATCACTTTAGGATATAGGCCATAGAGCACAATCCTAAGCATGTCTAATCAAAAGTCAGCCCCATTGTGTGCAATGGGTTTTACTCTCAGGAAAGTGTCTTTAGGATTGCAGCCTAAGTCTCTGTGAGTTCCTTTGAGACTCCCATGAAAAGGGCAGATACATTAACAATCTGAACCAGCTATTGAGAAAGCTAAAGTACTTTAAGCTAACTTCATCTCATTTATTCACCCTCTAGTGGCATGAGTTTAGTTCTCATTGATTAGATGACAATGAGTATGAAATACTAAGTATTCAACTAGAAGGTAGAACTGTAAAGTGTGTTACATTTCATATACAGTATCTTTTTAAAAAAAATTAACTCAGCTGTATTTTTTACAAGGGCCAATTTTTTTCTTCTGTTATGTGAAGTCAAGAAAGAACAGAAGCTTGAGTACGAGAAAATCTAATACTATGAACAAAGTGAAATTGTATGCTGCTGCAGGATTCTCTGTTCTAGCTAATTGATTCAAAGTTGGCCCCACAAGCTCCTGTCCTTAGCCCAGCTCTGCGATGCCAGCTGGATCCAATCGTATTGGCTCTGCCTTTCCATTGGACTAATTCAGTGGCATGTTACCCATTGCTGCGTGGGTAACAGCATATCCTCCATAACAATCTAACCCAGGCTCTCTTGCTTCGCATGCAGCGTATGCAGCGCTGAGCACGATACCATAGTCTTCCAAGACTGATGGAGTGCTCACTGTACTTTTTGCTGGGAAAAATTAAGAACTTTGTTCCTAAAAAAATACCTTTCCTGTAAATAAGGCTGCAGTCCTAAATATACTTTCCTGGGAATAAGTACTATTGAACACAATGGGATTTACAGTATATACTCGCGTATAAGCCTAGTTTTTCAGCGCATTTTTTAATGCTGGTATTACTGTATCAGATGCCAAAGTTATGAGGGAGAAGCCACTGAAAGAAACCACAATTAACCAGAATTCCTGGTTCAAATATAATGCAGAACCATAATTAAGGCAAACACAAGCCATCATCAATTGTTCAGATTGTGGTTTGTCTGAAAAAACTATAGTCAACTGAATGGTCCAAGTTTGGACAATCCAACAAACCAAAGTGACGTTAAACAATCACCTTGTGATATCTGAAGCAACCAAATGAAAGCTGACATTTTCAAAGAAATTACTGTATCTGAGTCAGAGCCTTGTAGAGGAGCACAGAATTGCCTGCAATGCGCAGCCTTAACTGAATGTGGCGATTCAGTGTACGCCACAGTGTACGAACAACAATGGAAACACAGTGTACGAACAACAATAATGCCAACAACTATTGGTTGATCATGGATATCTCCTCCGGCAGTTGGAAGACATGCTACTTTGAGTGAAAGATGGAAACTAGTTGGCAGAGATAGGGTTATGACTTTTCAAAGTTCAGCTAATGAGATGGTTTTGGTGATATTTGGAGAAGGGATTCCTTGCTCATATTCCTAGTTAAATCTAAACATACCCACCTGTGGCCTGAGAGAAAGCCCAATGACTACAATGGGCTTATTTCTCAGAAGTCTTGGTCCCTCTATTAGCTTGGCTATAGATTACTGTGATATTTATTATTTTGCTCTATTTTGTGTGCTTTTTTTGATAAATTATATGTAGAAAAACAGGAAATATGGTAAGGTCATCTAAGCAGCAATTGAAAGATACAGTCAACTCCAAGGGATTGATTATGCTTGACAAACACAAGTGTATTGTTCAGAGAGTCTGCTGTCTTGGAGCAACTTCCAGATTGGTCATGATGGAAAAATCTCAAAGAAGACATCAGAAACGGCAAGCTCACTTGTATACTGTATAAGTTTGGTAACTGAAATGGACTATACCATTCAAAGCTGTAGGTGGCAGTGGGTCTCTGGTTTCATGATGACATTTGTATATCCAAGATAGCAAGGGTGTGAATGTGTGACATACTTAACCAGTAATGGATAGTATAATTCATAGATTTAGCAAACGTAGATGCTGAAAAATGAAGGCTTCAATTGTATATTTCTGTTTTCATTTTCTTGAGCTTTTTCATAAAGTTATAAAATTAGAATAAATTTTGTTCATACAAATGGGAGACAGGATGATCCTCTTTTTCCAGGATGTGTCCTCTTTTCTGCATTTGAGAAAAGGAAAATCCACTTTTTGTTTTGTAAGCTTTTTCTGTTTTCATTTTCTGGTTAATTCGCCATAACGTTTGACAGAATATAGATATTCCAATGCAGATTGATTCACTGCATTCTGAATTAAACTTTATCCCTTGGGAACAAAATGATGGGTTATTGGACTCTGAACGATTACAAAAAAAATATTGTGAAATTAGATCATTACTGTCAATGTTGACATTGTCTATCCAACCATACAAGAGAGAGCTTTTTGATTATTTTTCAAGTACTTGCCCTGATCCAACAATATTATTTCACACATGATAGAAGCAGTGCATAGAACTATTGTTCATATATGCAGCCTCTGATCCCTACTGGGTACTGGGCAGCATTGGGCAATAGGCACCAGCAGGCAGGAGTACTACGAGGCACCAATGGGCAGCAGGCACCACTGAACAGTAGGCACAAGTGTTTACACCCCCCACAATGTCCCCCTGTGCAACACTTCCCCCCTATGCACCACCACCACCACCACCAACGTGGACTGGGCAAATGCAGGATTTGGGAGTCTTCAATGTTAAGGTGTTGATCAGTCTTCAATGTTAAGGTGTTCCTTCTGTGTCATCAACACCACCAAGAACTGATGTTGAGACATTTAACCCTTAAGGGGCTGAAAAGGGGTGCAACGTGTTTTTGTCCTATACTTAACATTGAAGTCTGATTGATTAATATACAGCTGCTGTATTAGAAGTGAGGGAGCACAGGGGGTGATGGTGTGCATGGGAAGATGGTGCACATGGAGGTATTGCACAAGGAGGATGTTGCCCATGAGGAGGTGGTGCACATGGGGGGACAGTGCACATGGGGGGATGATGTGCATGGGGGATGTTGTATGGAAGTATTGTGCATGGGGGATATTGTGCATGGGAGGATGATGCACACGGGAGAATGATGTGCATGTGGATGTTGCATATGGTGCACATTGGGGGAGGGTGTGTGTGGAGGAGGATGTGTAGGGGGAAGTTGTATGGGGGTATTGCACATGGGGGACAGTACGCATGGGGGGACGATGTGAATGCAGGGTTGATGTGCAGTGGGGGATGGCATACAGGGGAATTTTACTCCTGCAACACAGGTACATTTTAGCTTGTTAATAATAATAAGGCTATATAATGCCTGCAGAGGCTGCTCACAGGGAAAAGGGGGGTATTTAAGTTCTTTTCCTGAATACAAGGCTAAAAAAGAGCATATGTCCTTGAAAAAGAGGGTGTGTGATCACCGTGTAGATATAGTGCTGGATGCATGTGCCACTCTCTGCCATGAAAATGATGCTGTCACCAGTCTGAATGAACTAAACCTCTGGTCTGAAGTGATGACATTAAACCTACACTACACTACTCAAAAATATAGCTAGTTTTCACTTATTTTCTTGAAAGGTTTTGTGAGCTTTTAACAGCTACAAGCAAACATGACAATAACTAAAGATAAAGAAAATGTGCCTTTTGCTTTTACGCATTTCTTAAAAGACTTAGAGCACAATCCAAACTATGTCTATTCAGAAGTCAGCCCCATTGTGTTTAATGGGTCTTACTCCCAGGAAAGTGTCTTTAGGATAGAGCTCCCATTAGCAAATACAATTTGTGACAGTAGCACCCAACACAAGTACCTTAAACTCACAACACAGAATGAAGGAGATTCCAACCCTCAGAGCTTTATTCCAGATTAGTCACACTTGGCCTATGTGTCAAATAATCATCTTGCTAGTTTTGCCTAAAGCCAAGTGCCAGCTTTGTATGTTGTGATTTAATGATGGCAGACAGCACTCCTTTGCAGTTAGTTTGGGGTTCAAAATATTTTTTCACAGAAGAAATTATCAGGTTCTGAGGCAAAGCATTCAGAAAGGGCTTATTCCCAAAAAATATGCAGAGGATTCCCCTTCCATCTCTGAGTCTTTGTCTGTACTGAAAAATTGGAGGAATTATTAGCAACCTTTATCTTCTTTCACTTATTTAAGCTGCTTTTCTTTTTGGCTGCCTGATTTATGTATATAGACAGACATGGCATTATATTATGTATGAGTATATATAATTATGTATGTAATGATATAATGTACATGTATATAATATTTTACAATATATAAAGTATGTATACGTATGCTGTGGGTACGTATACATACTAAGTATGTATTGTATTGGCATCCTTCAGTCTCGAAAGACTATGGTATCATGCTCTGATTGGCGGTCCTGAAACGACATCTAGTGTGACTAAAGAGGCCAATTCAAGAGTGTCCATCCCTTCCACACTGAGGACAAATAAATTCCGTCCCCTGCCCAGGTCCCAGGTTTCGCTGCTTTCGGGTCTGTCTCTTTGCTTCAGCCTGCCGAACAAGTGTCTCTTCCAGTTGGAGAAGGCCATGCTGGGTCTTTTGCCTCCACGCTGAACGGTCAGAGGTCAAGGTTTCCCAGCTGTTGATGTCCATTCCCAAGGCCTTTAGATCCCTCTTGCAGATGTCCTTGTATCGCAGCTGTGGTCTCCTTCTTGGGTGCTTTCCCTGCACTAATTCTCCATATAAGAGATCTTTTGGAGTCCGACCATCAGCCATTCTCACGACATGCCCAAGCCAGCGTAGACGCCGCTGTTTCAGAAGTGTGAACATGCTAGAGATTCCAGCACGTTCCAAGACTGCGTCGTTTGAAACTTTGTCACGCCAGGTGATTCCAAGAATACGTCGGAGACAGCGCATATGGAAGGTGTTCAGCTTCCTCTCCTGCCATGCATAAAGGGTCCAAGACTCACTGCAGTACAAGAGTGTGCTCAGGACGCAAGCTCTATAGACCTGGATCTTTGTATGTTCCGTCAGCTTCTTATTAACCTTACAGCCCAATCCAGAGCAACTAATCTGTCCACATAAGAGCCCTTAGGTTGCCCTATCTAACACTAGGTTGGAGCAACTGCAAGATGCTCAAGCCCAGTTACTCTGAAGGAGGCTTAGGGCAGAGCAAGGCAAGATAGGGTGCCCTAAGAGAGGTGGACCTGCTCTGCCCTAACTGGGGCAGCCTAAGCAGCTCAGGAGAGGCAAGTTGAGGGCATGTTTAGCATTGCCTAGGGCAGAGCAGTTACTCTGAATCCAGAGCCTGTTTCCAAGGCAGAAATGCCCTCTTCCAGCACTCAGAGTTATACCACCTCAGGAGCAGGTATAGTAATGAGTAGACCCATAGGGGTCCATGATAAGGCCCGAGTAAGAATGGCAGTGCTGACCAAAAATCTGAGTTCTTGGCCATCCTAGCTGCAACCCCTGCCTCTCAACCTCAGGATATGGAACAAACTACGGCTGCCCACAAACCTCAGGATACAGCAGGCCACTCCAAGAAGCCCCTTGTATTCACTGTAGAATGTACTGGCATCTCATCAGGGACTCCTTATAAGGCAGGCACCCAGTAGCGTCACCAGACTGGTGCGGCTGGTGTGGGCTGCATTGGGTGATGCGCTCCGCATGGGGTGATGTGCCGGAGGAGTTTCACTGTCCTTTGGCAGGCCCTGGGCATCAGCACCCCCATTCAGGCCTGCTCCAAGGCGGAGCAGCAGCCAGAAGCTGCCACTTGTCTGAGGAGCTGGCCTGAACGGCCATCTGAGGTGCACTGCGCAGAAACACACTGAGCATGCCGAACAGCTTCAGAGGAGACTTCCTTAGAGCAGAGAAAGTCCGCGCCTCTGCACAGCCATTCGGCCTCACTCAGGAGGCGGAGCGGCAGCCAAATGGCTTCAGAAAGAGTACTGCACAGGCACCAACTCTGACGCCTGCACAGTCTCCCCCGAAGCCAAAAGGCTTCAGAAAAGTACTGTGCAGGTGTCAGAGATGGTGCCTGCGCAGTACTCTTTCTGAAGCCAGTTGGCTTCAGAAACAACTGTGCAGGCGCCAACTTTGGTGACTGTGCAGTCCAGGTGGGGGGGGCGCATCCCAGGGATGACGCACAGAGTTCCGCACCAGGTGATGTGCAGAGTCATGTCACCACTGTAGGCACCACAGCTGTTCCTTCTTCAGTGTGATCTGAGGGGTCTCCCCTCAGGAGCAAGTCTTCCCCTTGTGTCAATTACTAAGCATGCTCTGGAGCAGTTAGGGCAGCCCAGGCTTCCTGACTCTCTGGATTCAGCATAACTTTCGGCTCTGGATACAGAATAGTTAGGAGAGTGCAGTTAGGTCAGAGCAGGCTGAATTTGCTCTGGATTGCACCCATACTCTCTTTGTAAGCCTGGAGAATGTAGTAGCCGCTTTACCAATGTGTTTATTCAGCTCAGAGTCTAAGGAGAGAGTGTCAGAGATAGTTGAGCCAAGGTACACAAAGTCATGGACAACCTCCAGTTCATGTTCAGAGATTGTGATACAGGGAGGTGGATCCACACCCTGACCCATGACTTGTGTTTTCTTCAAGCTGATTGTTAGTCCAAAGTCTTGGCAGGCTTTGCTAAAACGGTCCATAAGTCGTTGAAGGTCTTTGGCAGAGTGAGCAGTAACAGCAGCATCATCGGCGAAGAGGAACTCACGCAAGCATTTCAGCTGGACTTTGGACTTTGCTCTTAGTCTGGAAGGATTGTAGAGTTTTCCGTCTGATCTGGTCCGGAGATAGATTCCCTCTGTTGCATTTCCAAAAGCATGCTTCAGCATGACTGCAAAAAAGATCCCAAATAAAGTAGGTGTGAGGACGCAGCCCTGCTTCACTCCACTTCGGATGTGAAAGGAGTCTGATGTTAAGCCATCAAAAACTACAGTGCCCTTCATGTCAAGTATGTATACGTATGCTGTATGTGTGTGTGTGTGTGTGTGTGTGTGTGTGTGTGTGTGTGTGTATATATATATATATATATATATATACATATATATAAAATTACGCACAAGTGCAATGAGAAAAGCCCTTTAGACATGATTCTCCACTCAGCAGAGCCCAGCATCTGTTCTGAGAATTAGAGACCAGAGACATAACTCGGGTTATCAATCTTCTTGGATTGGGCTGCAGCCTCTAGGAAGCAGCATCCATTTCCTTGACATTACCTAATAGGGCTTGCCTGCCTAAATAACACAGTAATACCGCCTTCTTCAATGTAACATTGCTTTTGTTAGCATGATATTTGCTGCAATCCTAACCTCCAATTAGGCCAGTAGACGCCTCAGCCTAAGGTCTGTGCTGTCCTGGGGGTATCACAAATGTGCTGTCAGGAAGGCACTTTTGTTGCACTCAGGGTAGGGGGTTAGGCAAGTGCACATACATACACCAACTTCACCATACCACCACAGAAAGATATGCCATGTGAGTTAGGCCAAACTAAATTTGATAGGACTGCACCCTTTGTTGCAATGATGTTTCTCCTGATGTGACTGATAGCAACTCTACTCAATCAATCAATCAATCAATCAAACAATATTTACAAACAGCTTTTCAACAAATCATTCACAAAGCAGTTTAAAGAGAAAATGAAATAATTAATTGCACTCAATGGGAGTGCTTCTAATAAGGAGGTAGGTAGCATGCGTGGTATGATAGATTAGTGAAGGGCTGCTGAACCCTAAGCAGGAAATGATCTGGATAACTTTTGGATTGGAGATTCCAAGTTGATAAAGTGGTTACAAGACAACGAGCCAGAGGTGTCACTGTTTACAGCTTGGCTGACCTGAAAACTCCTTTTCCTCTTCCAGGCGAGAAGCCTTGGGCTCCAGGTTCTGGGGCAGTAGATCATTGAGTACTATGTCCACGGGAGTGAGATCAGGGGAGGGTACTGGCATTCACCCACTGCTTGTGAGGAAATATTCACTGCATATATTTTCTGGCCATTATTATTATTATTAATTTATAATTTATAATACAGTTACTGACTATAGCAATAGTAGTAATAGTAATAGTAAATATTACTAATAAGTACTAGTAATTATTATCATTACTTTCTCTCAGCCTCACCTACCTCACAGGGTTGTTGTAAGGTGAAAAAAGGGGAGGAATTACATAAACTTTGAATGGTGGTATAGGAGAGGCCTCCATCAGTCTTGAAAGACTATGGTATCGTGCTCGGCGCTGCATATGCTGCATGCGAAGCACGAAAGCCTGGGTTGGATTGTTATGGAGGATAGGCTGTTACCCAAGCAGCAAATCCCCCCTCTCCATGCCACTGAATTAGTCCAATGGAAAGGCAGAACTGATACGATTGGATCTAGCTGGCATCGCAGAGCTGGGCTAAGGACAGGAGCTCACTCTGTCTTGTGGGGCCGACCCGGGTCTCGAACACTGGCCTGCTGGTTAACAGGCACAGTTTCTTAACCACTTGTGCCACCCACAGCCCATTAATGGTGGTATAAAAATATGAAAATATTAATATTTTATTGATACTGATAATAATTCATTAAATAATTTTGCCATATGGGGGTTTAAAACTTTTTTGGGCCCCGGGTGCCAGATAACTTACCTATGCCACTGGTGGGGAGGTTGGCGTATGCCTGTGCATTGGCCAGGTGTGGGGCAGATGTGCCTTGTGGCACTTATGTGACAATTCCGGGCAGCAGACGACTTATGCCAGTGCTTATGCCAGCCTAACTGGAGATTAGGATTGCAACCTTAGTCTCCAAAACTATACATCCTAGAGTTTCTTCAACAAGTTCCTTCTGAGTTCTAGAGGAGAGCATAGCCCATTACACGCAGATCTTGTAAGAGTATAATGAGAAATTAGCTGAAGTCAGTCAGAAATGCTTTAGATCAAAGCAATAAACCTTATAATGTCTGTTCTGTTATAATGTCTGTTCTGTCTTAATTGGTTTCAACAAACATTGTATAATCTCTCCAGGTATTCCCAGGACCTCAAGACTTCAAGACCCCAAGACCTCAGCCCCATGCAAAGAGGATTGTACTTAAAAGACCATCCACAAAAAAGAAAAAAGAGCAGAGATCCTCTAGTGCAGAGGTGTAAAAAAAGAGGATCTAATATAGGGTTGCCTTACCGGTAATTATTTTCCACGCAATCAGGACAGTACCCTCTGTCCCATTTGCCAGTATGTGAGCATAATCTCCAAAAATCAGAACAGTTCCTGTTTTGGGGGGATATATGGCAACCCTAGTCTGATGCAGCCTGGGGAAGCTTTATATTGGGTCCACATGCCCCTCCAAATGTAGGAAACTCAAGAAAAATGTAGGACATGACAAAATCATAGCTAAATACACTCACGTATTTTGCTTTCATGTTTTTGACTAAATTACAACACTATATTACTTGACAACACTATATTACTTTGATAACAGTATATTACTTTTTATTAAATTTGAACTATTACATATAATATATATTACTCCAGCCTGTTGAGTGTATTGGCTGAGTGTTCAAAGCATGACCTGGATGTTAGGTTCATAGTAGAATTTGGCTAACAGAAAGAAAGGATATACAATGAAATTAATCAATCTGGCCCAGAGGTGCACCTAGGCAAAATTTCACCCATGGCAAGGACTGAAATTTCGCCCCTATTAAACAGTTAGAAGGTATCCCAAGAGGTCATCGAGTCCAACCCCCTGCTTGAAGCAGGAGAGATCTCTACAAAGGACTAGACTTTTGCACTATTTGTACACACACACAAATCATAATGCAGGTGAGTTCTACACACGATTCCATCAGAGGAGTGTAAGTGGCATCTCCTGGTGCCCTGGCACCCGTGGCAGATCGCATCCTGCACAGTACCTTCAATACGCCTCTGATCTGGCCTAACAACAGGAAGAATCAGGTAGCCAAAGGTTTCTTTCACTGACGATGGGAGATACCTGTAAGGGTATATGGCAAAAACAATCCATACTGATCACATTAATATCCAAGACTCTGAAGCACATCATATGTGGAGACAAAAGAATTTCATTCATTGAATAAATTATGAGGAACTTGTGTGTTTCAGTACATAGCTCCTTAATAGTAGCTGGCAGAGCTACAGCTTCTGAAGCTATTCTTAATATAGCTGCTACGGAATGAATAATAGATTTTCCAACACAAATCCACAGCTCTTCTCAATTCTCTTTTCCACATAGGGGGTTTGATTTATTGAAATGATCTGGCATAATAACTCTCCCTCTCTGCCCCCTCTTCTCCCATATTAATTAGCATTGTACTGTACTATCCGATTGAGGGAACTCTGTTTCATCAAAGCCCCTGTGGAAATTAGAAAGATAATATCATTGACATCAACAGAGTTACTCCTGTGTACAATTAAGACTTGGAATCAAACTCAAGTTGTCAGCCTTTTGCAAAGGAGATGGTTAGCTCAAACCTGCCCCACAAATTTGGCTCATATTTAATGCTGATATTTAAAAAATAAGGCACTGTTTTACAAGACACTGTTAGTTTTACAAGGCAAAATTCCTTAGACATTTTCGTTTCTCTTGCAAAGCATTCATCTTACAAATTATTTGCCTTACAGGTTACCACCGTACTTCCTTATATTCCTTCTGGGATTTGTGGGAGCTGTGTTCATTTGATCAGGACAATTTTGGTCTCAGAATCCCTTTTCTAGAGGACTGTGGCGTGTTCGCCTACTTGTGCCCATATTGCACATAAAAACAATACATATGAGTGTTTTTAGCTTTTATTTTGCCTTATCCTATGGGGATATGTCTGTTTCTTCCATGATTTTTTTTCATGTAGCTTTCCCTGCAAATATGCATACATAGAGAAAGGTGAAAATTGAGTTGTTGTTTTTTCAGTTTCACATCTTTGCATAATGCACGAGAGAAAACATCTCATTATCCATTTATTTAGGCTTGTCTGCTTTTGCCTGTGTGGCACTT
The DNA here is from genome assembly GCA_030015325.1 of Cryptoblepharus egeriae. Taxonomy (NCBI): domain Eukaryota; kingdom Metazoa; phylum Chordata; class Lepidosauria; order Squamata; family Scincidae; genus Cryptoblepharus; species Cryptoblepharus egeriae. The sequence goes on from JAREYC010000004.1 coordinate 52,494,879, forward strand.
CATGCTTGCTTGTAATGTTACAACGACTCTCTTCTCATTTCCAGTTTGGCTTCAGTGTGTGTGTCCCCCTTCCATCTCTGAACCCTCTCCCATTGACACTAAACAAGAGCTCAGGAAGTGAAATAGCACCAGGCATGTTAAGTGCTGCCATGTCACACACTCGCTGAGAAGCACAGATGGGGCCATCAGCTGCAGCAGGTGCTGCGAAGACAGATCACAAGTCAAGCACAAAATTATTGTGAATCATCTGTATGGGCCTATTGTCTGGGTGCATCTAACTCAGTCACATGCTGCACAAGGCAGTGATGGCGCCAAGAGGAGCTCGCTCAACTGCTGCTTTTCATTAGGAAATGACAAAATTGGCCTTCCTTTCCTCCGTCTCATGTTGATGATGTTGATGTGGTGCTCACATATATTTTGCACCACTGACACCATCTACACTCAGAGTACACTTGTGCATGGTGGGGGTTGGGGAAAATAATGACGGGAATGGATCAATAGTTCTCCACTCTAATTTACTAGCCTCCTCCTAACAGGATCACTGCCCAATTATACTGAAATAAGAGCGCAATCCTAACCATGTCTACTCAGAAGCCCCATTGTGTTCAATGGGTCTTACTCCCAGGAAAATGTGTTTAGGATTGCAGACAAAATTTGTCAGGCTGTGAAAAGGTGCAGCTAATACTGGGTCGGCTGTCATCTAAACACTGTTTTGGTGCACAACAATTAAAAATGGATCAAAAAAGCACTATCAAATGATTGTGGATTCAGGAAAATACAAGTAAAAATGGACCAAGTCTTTCAGATGGAAATGTGATAGCAACAATTACCATTAAATGGAATCTTCTAAGGAAGGTTCATGTTTTATAGAATTAACAGGCTTTGATAAAACATATACTTTACAAGTTGTCTTTAAATTATATGCCTATTTCAGCAGAAAGAAATGAATCTTAGGGTGCAGTCCTAACCTAAGCTGGCACAATTCATTAGTCCTCCCTTTCCTGTAGTGATGTAGGGAGGCAAGCACAAGTCTGTGCACTGGCCTAACCTCCTCCAGCTGTGGCTCAGTGGTTTGGGCTTAGGCTGGCCTAACTGCTTGTTAGGATTGCAGCCTTAGAGCACAATCCTAACCATGCCTACTCAGAAGTAAGCCCCATTGTGTTCAATGGGTCTTACTCCCAGGAAAGTGTCTTTAGGACTGCAGACTCGTTAATGGGGATGACAGAAATCAAAACAAATAAAATGGTATATTAAATGGTATGTAAATGACTTCTCTTGTATCCACATGTTATAGACCATATTACTATACTCAATTGGATTAGAGATGAATTTATAAACATGTTCTGGTACAATCCATGTCTTAAAGCCTGAAGCTACATTTTGTGCACAAATTAGATCAGGGAGGCTGGGACCTTTCGCAGGTACAATATGTGCTCTGTTACGGAGTTACAGCCACTCAGCCACAAATTCAGAGATGGGATTCAAAGAAATTAACAACCGGTTCTATGCACTTCTGGCAGCCACTTTTAAATGGTTATTTTTAAATTTTATACTGTATGTCCTATCTCTTGTTAACAACTGGTTCTATAGAGTTGGTGTGAACCTGATGGAGCCCACCACTGCACAAATTATATAGGAGTTGCAAAAGATGGAATTTTAAAACACGAGGTTAAAGCAAAACATATGTGCTAAGGTATGACTGTGGGTCAAAACAGATTTTGGATCATGATCCTGGCTTCTAGCCAAGGTTGGGCAAATCCAGAGTGGCTTGACTTGAGTCACAAATTTTCCACCACCTGTGGTTCAAGTTGAAAATTAGTCCAAATGTGGGCACTTTCTGAGTTGCCCAGAGAGTTTTTGAGAGATTTCAATCACCTTCATAGGTATCCTTCAGTCTCGAAAGACTATGGTATCGTGCTCAGATGTAGAGGTCCTAAAACAGCGGCTTTTATGACTGAACAGGCCAATTCAAGAGTGACAATCCCTTCCACACTGAGGGTAGATACAGTCAGTCCCCTGCCCAGCCCCCAGATTTAACTGTTTCCGGGACTGCCTCTTTGTCTCAGCCTGCCGAATGAGTGTCTCTTCGAATTGAAGAGGGCCATGCTGCGTCTTTTGCCTCCACGCTGAACGATCAGAGGTCAGGGTTTCCCAGTTGTTGATGTCCATTCCCAAGGCCTTTAGAGCCCTCTTGAAGATGTCCTTGTATCGCAGCTGTGGTCTCCCTCTAGGGTGCTTTCCCTGCGCTAATTCTCCATACAGGAGGTCTTTTGGAATCCAACCATCAGCCATTCTCACGACATGTCCAAGCCTGCATAGACGTTGCTGTTTCAGAAGCATGTACGTGCTGGCTCACTGGCTACTATCTTCTGATGTGATAAACCTTTTCTCTTATCATATGGGCACTTCAATCCACAACAAGATCTTTGAGTTTGAGGGTGGCACTCCAGCCACCATGTTTTTGACTGATAAGAAAACTTGTATCTTCTAATAGTAGGCATTGTTCAAGATGTCATAGTTTAGAACAAATGAGCTGTATAGAGATAGTTAACTTCTCTCTTGTATACCAGTTTTCCAAATTTGTCCCAGCAGCTTTCACTTGTCTTTTTTTTCTAAGTAGGCTCTAAAGGAAATAGTAAGCCATGCTGTGGGGTAAAAATTGTCTTAAATTGCTTTTCTTTTCTTCTGGCTATCTACGTATGTCTGCAATAAATGACCAAACTGCTTGTTGTGTTGACTGCTAACAAGTGATATAAAAAAAAATCAGGATCTGAGTTCTCCCTTCCTTTTGCTTCTCTTTCTTCTGTCATTTAAATTAGCACTACTCAGACATCAGAAAAATTCTGATTTGCTTCTCCCCTCTGCATTGTTCATTTAGATGCGAGAAATACTTCCCTGAGACCAATTATAAATATCTTATGTGAGAAGAAATTCTTTGCTGGTTAGTTTCTAGGTAGTGTTTACCTGGTGGTATGGCATCATAGAACACTGGAAGAAATACCAAGAGATGGAGCTGCATGGAAATTAATGCTGCTCTCCTTCAGCATTAAAGCAGAGATGAAAAACCAGATACCAATGAGAATTTTAAAACTTATGTTCTGTGAAACTTCAGAATCCCTTAATGAAATACTGGTTTGAATGGGGGACAAAACCAGTCCAGCAAATGATACTGTTTTTCTTTATTTACAGCTGCACTTAAATTATTACCACATCCTTCCAGGATGATGTCAGGAATGTGGAAGATCCCTTCACACCTGACAGAACATGACTGAGGTTAGAGACATGGCAACCTGTTTCAACCTTAGTGCCAGAAATCAGACAGATAAATGCATGAACAGCATCAAAACAGAAGATGGAAAGGGGACAAGGGATAAACACAAAATGCTGGTGAACTAGATAAGGAGAAAGAGGGCAGAGGAGCAAGAGTTGGGAAAGGCAAAAGGCAACAGCATTTGTACCGTATGGTGATGGTGTCCGCTTGTTGTGGATTGGATTTTCCATCCACTGTTTAGACATAACTTGGGGGAACCTGGCCAGCCTGTCACAGGGACCTGTCAGCAGGACTCAGGGGAACAAGGGTTGATAAGGAATGATGGACACAATCCAGAGTAACTATGGGGAGTCCCTGCTCTGGTGTTAAGAACAATTTGCTCTGGATTGCAATAAGTATTTCCCATAGGGTTTCACTAGGTGGTGCAGTAACTATGGATGGACGTAATGTCTCTTACGTGCTCCCGTAGTTACTCTGGATTGAAGGATAAGAGGCAAGTAGGCCTCTGTGCCTCAGAATACCTTCCAATGTGACCAGAAGACACCTCATTGTTCTCAGAGGTCTTTCCAGTGGATTCCTTTATCCACAGATATTGGTATATATGGGGTGAGGGAATCTGGCAATAGGTCATCCTTGGATACTGAATACCAACTGTATGATACTGCTTTTCATAAAGCTCAAAGCAGTATACAATAATTAAACAGTTACAACATAAAAATAAAATTAGACACAATTAAACAATTAAAAATGATACAGGAATTGATAGATTAGCAATAAAAATATTAGAAAAGCCCAATATATATGTAGACAATACCAATTTCACAGAAATCTTATGATTACTGAGATAATGTACAGAAAAATAGGACTACTCTAAAGGTCTATATACTGTAAATGTGCAGTAGTATCCTGTTGATTCCTCACAGGACAAGTAGGATCACGATATAGCAGAAACCCAATCAGTTCCTTTTGCCTGCATCAATGTACGAGGCACTGTCCGATGAAGACACAGTTAATTCAGCTAACAGGTTCTGCCTGTCAACAGACCCTGAGAGAGCAAGCCAAGCATCCAAGCCCACCCTCAGGGAATGTCAAGCAAGCAAGCATATGAGCTGTCCTTGAGGGATCTGGCAGTCAATTTCAAGAGATGCTATATGGATTCCACGAATAATAAGGCAGCTTGTGAACGTTCAAATTTTTAGTTCTCTATTATTAATAGTTCATACATTGGCTATCCATGAATATGAACAGAGATTCTGTGCAACATTTATTATTGGTATTAACACTCTTCATTCAATTATATTAGAAAAAACTTCATTAAGATGTTTGTCAGATGACCAAGGATATTCTTTGAACTGTTTCAATGATACACAAAGGGATAAAGCAATATATTTTTTAAAAAAATTTGTTTACAGAAGGCATAAAGTAAAAGCATTATGGTCAAGCCACATGTTATGCTAACCATGTAGTTTGTCTCAACACTTTCTTAGGCATTACAGAGGAAAGGGAAGGGTCATGCAATTAGGATCAAGAACATAGCATGAGGAACAAAAGTATTTAAACCATTCTACCTTGTGCCATAGATACAACAATAATTATGGTCCTGAAGCTGCTCTGAAAAAGAAATTTCCATTAGCACCAAACATCAATAATGTAGGACCAAACAACATATTTCTACAGTACAGATATCCCCTGCTTTCTTATGGTTTCTTTCCCGACAGTCTACTCTTTCATTTTTCAGTGATACCCCAGAATTCATTCATTCAGCACATGCTCTGCTCTTTCAACTTCTAAAGATGAGAAAGAGAGAGAGCACAATCCTGAGCACACACTGAGTAAGCCACTTACTTAATGAAGGCATTAATGAGAGTACATTTGTGCAAATCTCTTACATCAGGAATTTTCAAGATTAAAAAGACACTTGCAGTTTGCTAGCTTAAAAGAGCATTGGAAGCAAAATTTGTAAAGTAAAAAGCTGGGTTTCACTTTTTAACTGTTTCCACTTTTCATCACTGTTCCAGTCCATAACCTTTCTAATGAGCAGGAGACACACATACACTGTGTTGGTGTAGGTTTGTCCTTATGTCAACCAATTGGTGTGGTTAGTCAGTTAAGTTTTCCCTATTCATGGTCTTCCTGCTTTGCAGCATAAACCTATAAAGTCTTTTTTTCACCATATTCTGCTTGTTTAATTTTTTTTTCTTTGTGCTTTAATAATATGATAACTCTATACACAGTAAAACCTTGGACTGCTAGTAATTTGTTTTGCAAGTGTTTCACAAGACAAGCAAGCAAACATTTTGAACAAATTTTGTCTTGATAAACAAGCGATGACTTGATAAACAAGTAAAAATAGCGAGCCTTTGCATGTAAAGTAAGCATCTAAAGTAAGCCATATTATAAACAGGGGGGCTCACTCCTGCGTAAGTGGGGGCGGATTGCAGCCTAAGAGACCTGAGAGACTAATCGTGCAATCCTAAGCATGCCTACTCAGAAGTAAGTCCCATTTGTTCAATAGTTCTTACTCCCAGGAAAGTGTAGTTAGGATTGCAACCAAAGTGCAGGTTAATTTCTTTTATTTTTCTTCATATTTTGTATTTTCTTTATTTTGTATTATCTTACAGTTTTGTAATAATTTTAATATAAATATTTTTGGGTTGTAGAACAAATCAACTGAGCTTTCATGATTTCTTATGGGGAAATTCACTTTGATATATGAGTGCTATGGATTATAAGCATGTTTCCAGAACAAATTATGCTCACAAACCAAGGTTTTACTACATTTCCTTTCACTGGTTTCCTTAAATAAGTTTAAACATTTTAATTTTTGGGAAAGGCAAAAGGTCTTTTATTGTCTTGTCCTTTTTATCTACATGCACTACTTTCTTGCTGTTTTCCACCTTATTCACTCTGTAATGTTGGGGCCTGCAAGCCAAAGGCATGTGCAGTGACTTGGGCCATGGATGGTGCAAATTGGCCATGCTCTCTCACCTCCTTCCAACATCATTTACTTTAAAACAACTGAGCAGTTCCCCTCCCCATTGCCATCCTGCCTCTGTTTGTGCTTTAACAGTCCTGTGTGTCCTTCAGGTAAATGTAGGGTTTTCAAAGCCCAGTTCCTTCTGGTCAACCAACAAGTGCACATTCCAGAATTTTGCTTAAAATAGTTTATTATGGCCAGAGTGACCATATGTCCTCTTTTTCCAGGATGTGTCCTCTTTTAAAGCTTCATGTCCTGGGGAAAAAAATCTTCAGATGACACCAACTGAGGATGTATTCTTTAAATAAATCTTTACTACTTTTAACTTTCATTATCAGAGATTATTTTTTTGAAGATGCAGTGTAATCTGAGCCAAGGCTCAACAGAGCTTGGCTTTGGAATATTAAAGAACTACAAGAAAATCAATGGAGAGGGGCTTTCCTTCATTTGACCACCCCACCCCCAGTGCATCTGGGAATCAAGAGAAGGCTTCTAAAAGCTTGAACTTCAGCATGGTCATTTTAGAAATTAATCACTCAACCCAAAAGATTATCACTGGCAAGATGACAAGAAAGATATGGTTCAGTCACCAACATTTGTATAACTTGATTCCTCTGTTCTTACTATATCCTTACATTGCTGTATTCTTGTTTGGCAACTGAAAGTGAAAATTAATTCCATTGAAAAGCAGTACATGTGAAGTGATGTGAGGTTCATATGAAAGTTTTATCTGAGGTGTTACATCTATGATAGTTTTCATGCATGTGATTTATCCCCTGACACTACAATCATCAAACCATGCATATGCATGTTTGAAGCATCCCTAAGAAGAGATTCATACAGTACCTAAGAGAGTGGCATGAGAAGCACTTTACACAAGAGGAATGACTCATAGTGTTACTTCCTTCAGCAGTATTGCCAGAGCTAATGTATTCTTTACATCATCATCTCTTACAGCTGTACAGGAATGAAAATGTTTTTACTTACCAAGTCAGAGTTTTTGAATGCCATTATTCTTTTCCATTACCAAACTGTAATGGAAAGTGTATCATATATTGATTGTAAGTGCCATTGCCATAGCAAGCCTATGCTCAATAGCCAAAGCAGCAACATTGTGAAGTGTTTCCTATATGCAACAGCTAGTTTAATAGAGGAGGTGATGGTCAAACCGGCAGTGATGGTGGAGGTTGGCTGGCTGCCAACCAGTACAACCTAACCTTTTAGTCTTGGGTAGAAAAAGGCTAAGGCTGGCCCTGTCGTCAGAACCCCAGGTAATATTATTGGGCAAAACTGTGGGTCAACACCCAATTTCTGGTGGGACGCCCAGGGTCACCAGTGAAAACATGATGATGGAAAGATCAGATTTGGAATATTAAAGTAATATAAGTGAATGCATCTTCATCAATGGGAAAAAGCTTTTCCTTCATCCTACCACCCAATCCCAATAAAAAACCAATTGCTTCCAGTTCTGCCCCTGCATCCCCTCCTGAGCATCTACAGTTTGCAAGCTTGTGATAGTAAGGAGGTAAATGTTTGAGAATCTTCATTTTTTTTTTCTCCCATGTCTGTCAATGACAGGTAGTGGGGAACATGAGCTGGATCACATAACTAAGCCCCTCAAGACTTGAGGCTATTCATTTGGGCCTCATCAATATGAGAAATAGATAAAGTTCTTTGCAAATAAATAACATATCACTTGTAAATAAGTAAATAAAAATATTATTTCTTTCCAGACCATCTTTTCAAAAAGTCTCATAAAGACAGGGTGACCAAATAAAATGGAATACAGAGTGCCTACACCCTTAAGCATTGCATAGAGGAAGGAATGTAGGCAAGTCAGTGCTGCTTTTTAAACCCTTCTATGTTGAGCTAAACCTGCCTAAATTCCCTCCCCTGTGCAATGCTTAAAGGTAGAGGCATTCTGTCCTCCATTCTATATGGTCACCCCTGCATAAAGATATGGGTGGGTCCCAGCAGAGTTGTCATTTTAAAAACTGGGCCACAGTATTTAAAACATTTGAGGACCATTAGACTCTAGACAGTGATTTTTCATCTTTCTCCTCTCATGGCACACTAACAAAGCACTGAAATTGTCAAGATGCACCATCAGTTGTTTTTACCATTGACAAGGCACACCAGGCTGTTCAAATCCCCCAATTTCTCCATTAATAAAATGATCCTCCCCAAATTCTCACAGTACACCTGAGGACTATCCACAGTGCACAGGTTGAAAATCATTGCTCTACGGTAAGATGTGCTTCTGCAGACACCATTTTCACAAAGAGCAAATGTAATTCTGTTTATGTGGCAACAGTCATTCTCTGAGTTGGACTACGCATTGCAACCTCAGACCTGTGTCTCAAAATCTGTACTTTTGCCAAACAGCAGAAAAGCAATGGGAAGAGTAGAGTCCTGCAGATAATGATGGTTAGAAAGGGGGTGGTGAACATTTTCTCCAGTTGATGATTTCCGCCCGTCACCCCTGGTGAAATCCTGTCCATGACATTTTTTTTCTTCGCTAGTCTCTAGTTCCAAAGACCAGTAGAGAGCAACAAGGTCAAAAAGGAGGGGTAGTATTATGAACTAACTATTGAAACAGGCTTCTACTTGAGAGTCAAGAGTGATTATTTGAATTCCTATATTGAATTCAGTTCTAACCAATGGTGGGATTCAACTAAATTAACAGCAGCTTACATGTGCAGAGAAGACAACTAGAACGGTGCTGCCTGGCCACACACCTTGCACTGACATTCACTCTGCTCAAGCCTCCAAGTTTCTGCACATCCTACACTTATTTGTAGTGGATGCTGTGGAACCTCAAAGTGGAATCCTTTCTGTATTTAATACTCACCTCTGCTTTGAGGTGCAAGTCTGCATAAATAATTATTTTACAATGGAAATGTCAGTGGGTATAAAGAAAAGGAGCATCACCACTGGATCTCATGAGTACAGTGGCAAAGCAGACAACACCTGACCAAATGAAAGAGTGAGTTTGTGAACAGGCATCATTGGAGGTCATTGTCAATTATCATTAGCATGTTTACTGCTATGTTTACATCTTCTGAAAAGTAATAAAAACACTGTAAAAGCAGCGCTTCTGGGAAGGCCATTTAGTGTTGGATATACATCTTTCCTCTGACAGAATCCAATGACCTTCTTCCACATTCACAGAGCTGACAGTCGCTGTGAGCTCTCAGAGAGGTCATTTGAATTGGCAGCTCCAGGTCTCCGAGGAACTCATCTCTTAAAGGCAAGGCCCTGATTAATAAAGAGTTTACATGGGTGCTTATGCAATTGGTTTCTAGAATGTTTATGCCAACTCTTATTTCATGCAAAAAAAGAAAAGAATGTATTCTGACAAGCAAGATATTATGGGAATTCACTCTTCATATTGATTTTCCACATGGAGGTGTCAACATATTTTGTTACTTGGTAATTGTGGGAGGTAAAGGTAGATGATGAGAGTGAGGACGCAATTCTGAACACCCCCTTAAAAAGTAACTTGTGTCAGCCTCCAAGTGTTGCAAACATGTGCAAGACACATCTGTGCCACAAAAGGGAAGATTAGGCCAGCGCATGGATGTGTGCTGGCATCATAAGAACATAAGAAGAGCCTCCACTGGATCAGGCCACAGGCCCATTTAGTCCAGCCTCCTCAATCACACCGTGACCCACCAGATGCTTCACGGAGCACATATGACATCCCTGAACCAGCTCAAGTCTCCACAGGACTGGGGCAAGGGGTGAGTTGTACAGGCCTTTCCAGGCCAGTGCTGCATCAGATGAGAGTAGGGGAGAATCAGGAGGAAGTATTCTGGAGCAGGGGATGGAAAGATTTTTATTTATTTATTTGTTTTTTATTTTTTATTTATTTTTTTTGTTTTCTGGCCTTTCCTCAGCCGACGCAAATGTCCAAGTTGGTATAAAAATCTCTGTAGTAGGGTACAAATGATTTTCTACAATAATAATTTTATGGGGAGCTAGCAAAACCTTGCTGTTCCAGGTGGAATTTTTCCTGGTGTGGTTGTCACATCTGGCATCTTGGTGTGTCTTCCAAGCTTCCAGCAGGAACAGTTTTGGATCAGCCAAGCTGTAAACAGCATCTCCTCCTGGCTCTGTTGTCTCATGACAGCTTTATTATCTTTCAATATTATTTTTAATTTTTTATGTTTTTATGGACCTAACCAGTGATAGGATTCAAAGAAATTAACAACCGGTTCTATGCCCGGCTGGCAGTCATTTTTAAATGGCTATTTTTTAAACTCTGTATGTCCTATTTCTCATCAGCAACCGGTTCTATAGAGTAGGTGCGAACCTGCTGAAGCCCACCACTGGACCTTACGCTTGACACACTTGATCTAGCTAGTCTTCCTTCCCCCTATTGGTACAGAAGTAATAATGCAGCATTGCTGCATCTTCCAGCACCTCAACTGTGAATAATTGTGCTGCATTTCTGCACTGGAAATAATTGGATAATCAAATCACTTCCAATGAAGAGTGATAGATTTATTTAGTATCCTTCCTCGAGATTGGTAAGAAGAGCCAAAGCAGTACATGTGCAGCACGCAGGCTCCTCTGTGAAATAATTCTTTTAGGCTGGCAGAAGTCTGACATTATTGAATTAATGTTTTTCTCATGGCACATAGTTCAGGAATTTCTCCAATAGCTGAATATGTGAAGGTGCATTGTTAATTAAAGTCCAAGGAAAGCATACATATAATTATGAGATAATTATTGGAGGAAGAGTAAGCAGAAGTTACCGTACTTCTGTCAGGTCACATCCTATGTGAAGCTTACACTTAAACACAATTCTTTTAAAACTGCAGCACCCTCGCACTCATTGCATGAATTAAAGCTGCAACCCCAAGCTCACACAATGTTGGTTAGCAAGTATCTGAGGTGGTTGCCTCAGGAGGCTTATTTGTAGGTAACTCATTAGCAAGTAATTTCTTAGAAAGTTCAGGATTGCAGGCTTCTTTGCAATTATACCAAATTAGTACTTGCTGCCGAAGCAACAACCCTTAAATTAATACATCTAGACATTCATGAAATAACTATGGGCTTCCAGAAAAACAGCATCAATGATTCATTGCTTTTGTTAAACTGTTTAGAGTTAGCAAAAGCAGGAAGGAAAGCAGAGGCAACAGTTACTGCCTGGAGAAACTTAAAAGGAAAATGTGCAAGAAAAGGCAAGATTTGGTCTCTTGGGTTGTGGTGGAAAACTTTACTGTAGTATTTGTTTCCCTTAACATTCTCCTTCTAGCACCAGAGGACATGTAAACTTTTCTGGGAAGGCTTAATCTTAGCATTCTTTAAACTGCACTTCCACTTCAATGATTTTTTTAAAAGAGAAAAGTCAGTAGGGTTGTGCTGAGGTGCCCCACAAACATCTCAACTGCTTTATCCTACAACAATTTACACAGTTTGACTTACAAAGTTGTTTTCCTTTAAGGAAGTAAATTACTAACTAACCTATTAACACATAGCTTAGGGCAGTGATTTTCGACCAGTGTGCCACGGATAGTCCTCAGGTGTATCACAGGAATTTGGGGATTGACATTAATTAATAAATAAATCAGGAGATTTGGACAGCCTGGTGTGCCTTGTCAATGGTAAAAACAATTGATGGTGTGCCTTGAACAACTGAATTTCAGTGCTTTGTTAGTGTGCCATGTGATAAAAAATGTTGAAAATCACTGGCTTAGGAGAATAATGCCTCTAAGTTCAAGTATTGCATAGAAGAGGGAATTGAAGCAAGTTTAGCTCATCATAGAAGGATTTAAAAAGCAGCACCTGCCTCAATTCCTTCTTTTATGCAAAGGTTAAGGGTAAAGGAACTCTCTCCTCCATTCTGTATGGTCACTCTGCATAGGGGAGAGTTTCTCAAAGGATTCTCCTAGAGTGAACTCTAGGACAGGGACCATTTTAGGCTCTCATGGACTCCCATTTCAGTCCATGGGGAGCTCCCAGTTTTCAATGAGCATCTAGCTCATCAAAGAGCATTGGATCTGCCTTGGCCTACAGGCATTATTTTACCCACGCACCCCACACATAAAGAATGATGTGAGTGTTGCATGGATTTAAACTTGGGCCACTTTATTTAATTTTATTAAAATCAGAAAACTGAAAGCTCCGGGCATGAATGAGAGGACCAGAATAATGGTCCTCTCTACATCTTCTGCCTCCACATCCACAAACTGCCCCAGCAGCCAATAGGGTGCACCCAAATTCTCGCTCCTCGCTCATGTCACTCCGAAGGGGAGCAGGGTAACCACTGTGGCATGATAAGCACGCTACAGCTTTTCTGTCTCTAATGTGTTCATTTATGTAATTTTTTTTCAAATTTGAATTTGAAATTAATTTCCTGGCCTCTGATGCAGTATCAGAGGGATGTTGTGGACCTCCTGCCAAAGAGCTTGCCTATTCCGTCCTAGAGCACTGGGTCTCCTTATGACTACTTCAAGGGTTCTGCAAATACACCCTAAGCTACCATCTGCCTGATTCCTGTTTATCCATCCCTCCAGACTTTCCTGTTCATGGGTCTCTTTCCTCATTCTCTTCTGGTTCTGGCTCTTTGGGGTTGGCACCAGCATGGTACCACTCAATGCATGCACCAATGCTCGGAAGTTCTTCAATACTCTGTACATGGGTTGGTGGGTTCCTTCCTTATGAAAATACATTATGTGAACCAGCCGTTAGCCTAGATCCAGACACTGGGCTACATCTCCAATTCTCTTCATTTCAATGCCACAAATGCCTATTATTACCATAGGTGCATTTTGCTGAAAATCTACCTCCAAAATTTTTGAAAATCTGTTCCATAGATAATTTTGTCTTTTACCCAAGTAAGATGTAAGATGTATCTTTTATCCAAGTAAGATATAAAACTGGCTGTAAGACACTGACATTTTCAAAGGACTAAGGATTGTCCCTGCCAGATATGATATTAATCATATCAAAATGACAGAATCCATCATGCCTTCCCTTGGGGGGCCTACAAAATTTCCTATTCTTACTTCCTTAAACACCATCTGGCAGGGGAGCCACAGATAAACACAAAGCATAATAATAATAATTGTTTCACATATCTTCCAGCTCAAACTAAAGCCCTAGAGAAGAAATACAGTATATCAGAGTAATATATCTGATCACTGGGATACAATGGGTTGCATATTTACACAGCTTTTCCATTTGATCCATCCATGCCTATCTTGTCTAGTGTTAGCTAAGCATAAGGGATTTCTGAACTGAAGCCAGAAACTAATTGATGCTTCCCTGAGGGGAAGGGAGTTTCTATATGCCCTGAAGCAAGCAATAATACATAGCTATAAGGGTTAGAGACAATAATCACTTGAAGGAGCCCATGCCTTTGGTTGATGTTCTGGAGCCTTCCGGCATTTCCAGATGCATGAAGATGACATCACATCTCATCATTGGGCTTCCAGAAATGCTAACCTCCAAACCTCACACGGCGTGGCTTTTCCAGGGCATAGAACTTAAAGGGAACATAGTGGGGACATAGCCTTGCAATAGTTATACTCCTTTCTCACAGATGGAATTCAAGTAGTTATGCCTTAATGCATATGGAAGCATATTGTAATGAAACCATTGGAATCTAATAATATGTTCTGTTGAGTTGCTTGCTGGTGCATATGTGTTTTATGGATAAGTTTTATGATTGACCTTGCTTCTTATAAGGTGATCATATGCCATGTTTTTTTCCAGGACATATACTCTTTTTTAGCCTTGTGCCCTGGAAAAATTTTTTTTCCTCCTTTTTCTTGTGACCAGGCAGCATGTAGACTGCTTATAATTCATAAATTATAATAGTTTTACATTTTATAATAAGTAATATGGTGTTGAAATTAATGACTTGAAAGCAATGTGTGTGTGTGTTAACTTTTATCTTGTCATATTCTACATTCTTATTCATGTCTTACATTTTGGGGAGATTTGTCCTCCTTTTTTGTTGTGATGGGTCACCCTGGCTTCTTGGTTAGTTTTGTCCAAGTGGTTCTTAAACTCGTGGGTTATGCTGGGAATGTAATGGATGGTAATTAGCTGATTTTTGAAAACTCTTATGGCACACTGGAATTAGGGTTGGAAAAATCAGGACACTTCCGGTTTGTGGGGGTCCTGTCTCATACAGTAGGTCCAAATCCCAGATTTCGGCCTAGCTGGAAAGAGGAGAGAGTACAAGTGAGGGCGGGTTTGTGTGCTGTGAGGAAGCTCAAGAGAGCTCTTCCTAACTGGTGCCTCAGGTAACAGGGGGCCAGGGAGGGATGCACACATAGAGGCATATTGTTCTTGGGAGTAAGCACCATTCACTATAATGGGGCTTACTTCTGAGTAGAAGTATTAGGATTATGCATAGGAGTATGCTCTGCCCCCAAGGCTCTGACTTGATTATGTCCTGGTTTGCAGCAATTTTGTATCATCCCAGTTTTGTAGAAGGGAATTATGGCAACCCTAAGTGGAATGCTTTTTGGAATCTAGAGTCTGGATGCTGCAAGTGGAAAAGTGCCAAGAATCAAACCAAAGCCATTTCTTCTTAGACACAATGCAATTCCCATGAAACAATCCAATGCATACACAGTGCAGGATGTGGTTCTAATAAGGGAACATTGCAATGAAACAGGATCAGCAGCTACAAAAGTATTGACTTAAAAACCACAAGATTAAAGCATAGCAACTTACAGGAGAGATATGCTCCTTGATGCAACTTTCATTAGTTTTTAAGAGAACATAACAAAAATGTGCTGAATTTTTGACATTCCCCAAGACATGATTTCAATTTTGTTCTTCTCTTTTGCAGAATGTGCTTGAGCTTGATGCCAAGCAGGGCATCCAGTAGGAGAAGAGTCTTGATATATGCCAGGTGCATACCCTTCATTTTACAAGGGCACCAGCCAAATATCCATAGCTTCTGTTTATTCTTCAGAACAATGATGCCCACCAGTAATAGTTTACTCTAAACATCTACCTAGTTTGCTGATCAAGCTGTTGGAAGATTGCTTAGTTTATCAGAAACATGACACACCCTGCCAAGTTGGAAGCTTCTTTTTGCCACAGCATCAGAAAAAAAGAAAATGATCTCCCTGGCCTTTAAAAAATATTAGGTATTTTGCTTTATTGATATTTCATTAAATATGAACACTCAGAAGGCATTTTTGAAGGCTAGCATCCTGTGAAGTTTCCTCTTGCTGTGGCCACCAAACTCAGGACTTTACCTCACTCAAGGTCAAAACTGCTTGTTAAAAAAGCTATTTATATGGGATCTATTCCTCTATTGTGGGCTTTGTGTTTATGTTGCAATAGATAATTAATGAACTACAGCCTGTATTGGAAATTTTTTTTGGTTTGGATAGAAAAATTCAAAAACCAATACACTTAAAGCTAATGTTGTTTAAGCTGCAGCAAAACTGAAGTGCCACATATACATTTATATGAGTTTCAAAATTGTTTTAAGGTTAGTAAGGCAGAATGGATTTTTGACATATAGTCCTGGTTATGTGTCCTGATTTATGACTTATGCAATAAACATTCTTTCATCCATCTATTTGTCATCCATCTATCCATCTTCCATACAATCCATACAATCTTTCCGTACAAGGCCTGTTCTCTGAGAGCATCAAAGGTGTCCTGGTGGTTGTGCCGCCCCTGAAAGAAGTTGGAGGAATGCGTCTTCTCAGCGGTTGCACCCACTACATGCAACCCATTGAGTTAGGAAAGGCTTCTTGTTGTTGTCCTTCCAGTGAGGCCTCAAAACTCTTTTATTTAGACAGGCATTAGATAGCTCTTTTAAGATGCTTAACGTTATTGTACTGTTGCCTGCTTGTCTTTTAACTTGGTCTTATTGTTTTAAAATAGTTTTAATTATATTTTATTGTTTGGGTTTTTAAAAAATGTTTTTATCTGGCTTTTAACTGCATTTTATTATAATTTTATATGTTGTTAGCCATCTTTGCTTCCTTTTTACGAAAAAAGGTTGGAGGAGGCAATAAATAAATAACCAAAATAAATAATCCTTCTATCTGTCTATCTAAACTTCTTGAGCAGATAGGAGGAGATCTTTGAGCAGCATGCAGAAACTCTATACTGATGTCACCCAGGCATGTGTATCACCAAAGTAGAGTGAACCCCTTGCTGGTCAAAAATCTGTTGCCTAATTATTTTTGGAATTACTCTTAATACAGAACTGGAGGGCAGGCAAACTATCGGGGATACCTGGGTAAAAAATCTGAGGTGTTCTGTTGCAATGAGGAAACATTGGAGAAAACTTGGTTATTTTAAAGCCATGTCAGTTAAAATGCAAATATACTTTCCTTGAGGAGGCCTCCATATTTCCCTTCCCACTGCATGCCCCATTCCATCAGTGCTGGTATTTACACAGATATTAATTTTGTCTACTTTTTGAAGAAAACTGTAATTTTTATTCGAAATGTATTTCTCTTTCCACCTCTTCTTTGAGGCACAAGGATTGGGCACTCTAATTTCTCTACCTCTGCTGTCCATTTGATGCAGAGTGGTTTTGGGGAAACAGTTGTCTCATTCACAGTGGCATCCATAGATGTGACTACTATGAAAGTGGGGATGTTGACTGAAATCCCTAATATTCTTAATGTGTGGATATAAAATAAAGGAAAAAGATAGGAGATCCACCCATAGTATTTGCTGGGGAGGGGAGGTGACTCAACAGGAGAACTTGTTCTGGACCACACTGGAAGCTTCTGATTGGCTGTTGCCAAGATGCAACTCTGATGCTCCTCCAAACATTCCTTTGTATGACCTCAGCAACTGTCAACTGGCCAGAGGTTTCTGATCTGAGCCTTGAAGTTTTCAGAGAGAGAGAGAGTGAGTGAGTGAAAGAGAGAGAGAGAGAGAGAGAGAGAGAGAGAGAGAGAGAGAGAGAGACTTTGTATTTCAGTTTCTATATTTCTCTACCCGCATGATCAGAAACATCATGATCAAAACTGAGCACAAGAAGTACCTTTTGACACTGAGGAGTACTCTGTGTCTGCCCTGTCCTGGCATCTCCTGAACAGTCCTGCCAATGTGATCACCGCTTACAGTGAGTCATCTCAAGGGCTTTTGCCTTCGAAGTCACCCTTCCTACTACTGCTTGCTTCTGTGCAACTCTCCTTGGCATGTTACCCCTGGTCATTCTCATCACACTTGGACACAGGCCATTTCTCTTCTTTCCTACCTTGGTGTTCCCAAAGTTGCCCAGTGGCAAAGCAGAGGGTGGTCTGTCCCAGGTACCAGCCAAAAGGGGGGGGCACATGTCTTCCACTTTCTCCTCCTCTTTGTGTTTCTGCTTGTACAGAAGCACACCACAGGGCAAAAGAGGCAAATATTGCATGGCAAAAATGAGTGTGGAGCCTGTCTGGAAACCCATGGCACATGGGCTTCTTCCCTTAAATCCAAGAGAGTTTCCGGGGAGGTTACTCAGCATTGTTCATGGATGGTGTGTGTGAGTGTGTGTGATATAGATGTGGACAGCCTCAAAATGCCAGATGCAGGGGAGGGCACCTCAATGCAGATGTCACTGTGCCATGAAGCATTTGGTGGGCTACTGAGAGATACAGGAAGCTGGACTAGAAGGGCTTGATCCAGTGGAGGCTATTTTTATGTTCTTATCCCCTTGTTCTGTTGCACACTATCTCTGGGGAGTAGCATCAAAGAAGGCTTTGTTTGAGCTCCCTCTTCAGGAAGGCTGCTTGGACATGGGAGGTCCTTCCCTGTCCAGTGGCACAATATTTGCCATGTTCACAGCATGATGTTCACACATGGACAGAAGAGCTTGGTGTTTATATCACATTCCAGCATTTTTCCTAACACTACTAGGTAGGCGTGATCCATCCTGAAACACTATCTGATGCTGGCTTTAGTCCATCACCCCTACTCTAGAAAACCCCCAACTCTTGCCGCTTTGAGTCAATGGGCTTTTAGTATCAAGGTATGACATTCATTCCAATACTTTCTGCAGGTACCAAAATCAGTGGATTCAAATCTGTGGGGGGAGCAATAAAATATCTGGGGCCATGTCATGCCTTCTGGCCTCCTTAGAAGGCCATCAAGATGCAACCAGAAGGCACATCTGGTTCATACTGGTGATTTCTGGTCATATCTGTGATATGTTCTGAGTCACAGGGAGGCAATGCACAACTTCCTTATGCCTCAAAACAACCAGAAGTTACCTGAATGAATTGAAAGTGTTTTCTAATCATGTTTGAGAGATCCTCTGAGGACTTCCAGCTATGGGCTTTGCAACCTTGGATGCTACAGATAATGCCCCAGTGAGAAGCAGGTCTTTGAGTGAGGAAGACAGTGGTGGCAGACTAGGAATGAATTTTACCTTTAATCTGCTACTCCTTCACATATTCAGGGGAGGGGACAGTACTGCTACTGAGGTTAGTCTCAATATCAACCAAAGACCCTGAAACCATGTGTTGTCAAACAAGGTCTGTTACTGTTGCTTCTGAAGTGACAAGAGAAGATCCACATCTGCTGTGGAGACTCCACTAAAATGCACTGGCTTCTTCACTCAATGTCATGACTCAGTCTAAGGAATTTGGGGACAGACCAAGGAGAGGATGAATATTGATTTGGCCTGAATCCCTTGGAGTCATATCCATGTTGCTCAATTGCCACGTTGCTCAGTCACTCGCTTTGGGTACCAAGGGCTTTTTTTGGCTCCTGTGGCGTTCCCCCACAGCAGCAATTTTCAGTGTTTTCTTGAGGCATGGCACACTGACTTCTACAATTTTTACCTTTTGCAATGTCACTTTCAGCTTCTGGGTACTTGTCTGGGCACTGCAGCTCTGTTTTTATGGCAATTGTCAGACAATTCGTCACTCCACGCACACACACACACACACACACACACACACACAGAGAGAGAGAGAGAGAGAGAGAGAGAGAGAGAGAGAGAGACTGTAATTGAGATATATTGATTTCAACTGGAGAAGCATGTCACATTTCACAGGTCTCCATCAACAGCATCCAACTCTTCATTTTAAAAAAAATTGTACCCTGCTTTCTTCTGCCGCAGCAAACACCCAGAGTGGCTTTCAAAATTTTGCAAAAACACAAACAATAAAAAATACAGCTTAAAAAATATGTACCTACACACACAAATAAAAAAATAAATACAACACATAAAATATATATTATGTAACAATATATGCTAATATATTATGTAACAATATATTATGTAACAATATTATGTAAAAATATATTATGTGACAATATAAGAATATAAACAATATTCTATATTATATACGCTAACAATATAAATACAAAAATAAGATTAGCAATGATAGATAGGAGCAAATTTCACAATTAGTTTCTCATTGTTCTATGAGTTTCTCATGTGAAAAACAAATGAAATTTGGTGATCGTCTGCCCATGAAAATTGTCTGTACGAGTTTTGTAATTCTGAGAAAGGCAGTATATAAATACTTTATAGCATGACAACAAATGACAATAATGCAGCTTTACTGGGAAAAGCTTACATTGTGCAACGATATTTATAATATCATCTATATATATAAAATAGAAGTCACTGACTCACTCACTGATTCATCAACACCCAGCCAAAACCGCCAGACCTAGAAGTGTGAAATTTGGAGAGGGTGTTCCTTCCATGATGGAGGCACCATTAAAAATTGCTGACTGATCAACCCCCTTCCTCAATGCATGGACTAGAAGCATGAAATTTGGGGAGGGTATTTCTTATGTGACATGCATCCACTAATAATTTATTTTGAGAAATTTAACCCTTAAGGGTATGAAAAAGGGGGCAATGCATTTTCAGCCTATAGTTAACATTGAAGATCAACACCCAGGGGTGTATTGCATGGGGGTGTTCCACAGAGGAATTTTGCACAGGACGTTGTTGCACAGGGTGTTGCACAACATGTTAGAAATATTATTGAAATTTTACTCCTGCAATGCTGGTACATTTCACTAGACAAAATAGAATAAAACCAGACATCTCTGGTACTTGGGAAGGAATTGAAGCCTAGTTTGTTGTTGACCAACCAGTCAACAGTATCTAACTGTACAGAAATCAAAAATAATTTTTCACATGGAATAAAGTTTTACAAATAGGAAACTAAAGAATCTGGGAAAAGAAGGTCACTGTTAGTTCAATAATAATAGGAGCTCTTAGAGCAATTCCATCAAGCCTCCAGAAGATAATAATTAAATAGCTGCAAAAAGTGGCACTCCTCAGAACTTCATACATATCGAGATGATACATTTGTAGTTAATAGTTCCTTGGACAGGAACCAAATTATAATAGAGCCAATTCCAGTCAAACACCTGGAGACTATGATATACACCACCACCATCCATTCTAAACATGATTAGAATAATAATAATAATAATAATAATAATAATAATAATTATTATTATTATTATTATTATTATTATTATTAATGACCATTCATTCATTCATTAATGAATTACTTAATGAATTAATTCATTCATTCATTAATGACCATTCATTCATCAATATTATTATTATTATTATTATTATTATTATTATTATTATTATTATTATTATTATTATTATTATTATTATTATTGATAAATACACAGCAAACAATTTCATGCTGGTTTCATTCACATCACCAGTCGGACCCTTCCCAGGAGTCTGGGACTGTGTGATGTAGCAGCGTATAATTCATGCTGATCCCAGAAGAGCGGCTTTCTGCAGTTGGCAGAGTGATATTTTGTCAATGCCAATAGTTTTCAGGTGCCTGCCAAGGTCTTTGGGCACTGCATCCAGTGTGCCAATTACCACTGGAACCACCTGCACTGGCTTACACCAGATACGCTGTAATTCGATTCTTAGGTCTTGGTAGCGGGAGACCTTTTCCAGTTGTTTCTCCTCAATTCTGCTGTCCCCTGGTATGGCGATGTCAACAAGCCACACCTTACTGCTTTCTATGATGGTGATATCTGGAGTATAGTTTTCCAAGACCTTGTCAGTCTGTATCCTGAAGTCCCACAGAAGCTTGACCTGCTCATTTGCAACCACTTTTTCAGGCTTGTGGTCCCACCAGTTTTTTGCTACTGGCAGATGATACTTTTGGCATAGATTCCAGTGGATCATCTGGGCAACAGAGTTGTGCCTATTAAGAGGAAGCCATTAACCAAAGAAGAGACATCTGCTGATTCTGTACCTGCTCTAAAGTTGGCCCTCCCCCTACCCCATCACAAGTACATTTGACTTTAGCTGAATGCTGAAGAAGTGGCTTAAACTAGGAATTTAAATTTTAAATTTTGATTTAATTTTTTCTTGTAGAACAGGAAGAAAAGCAGCAGATGTCACTTCTTTGATTAATAGCTCCCTCTGAATTTCTTCATTCCTTCATAACTTAATACAAGGGTGTCCAAACCATGGCCTGAGGCCAGATGCAGCACTTAGGGCCCTACATGTGTCCTCGGCAAGGCCCCCTCCATCTGGCCCTCTGACAAATCCTGTGATCCTCCAGAGGTGATGGAAGCTCTGCTCTCTGAACCTTCTGAGAGTATTCTGAGGCCTGGGGAGAGTAAAAGCATCTCCGCTCCCTGAGTATGAAGGTGCTTAAGAACTAAACATAATTCCCTCTCTTTGTGTTAGAAACCATTTATCAACTGATTTGAATTCATGCTTTAATGTATATGTTAATTTATGCAAATATATTCATTTATCAATATACTCATTTATGCAAATTTATTCAGTTCTGAAATGTTAAACAATTCCTTTGTGTTTCATTTTGTTTTTTTTACTTCCAGCCAAAAAAACAGTTTCAGAAAGATGATGTTCAGAATAGTACATACATAAAAGTACAGAGAGTTCTGATTAGTGCATAGATGAAAATTAACTTAATTCTTCTCCCTGTGTGGGCCCACTGGTGAGTATAGGAAACAACTGCTTTGACTGCACTGAAGCCTAAAACAGCTTTAACACTAAATCAGTTCAGATTAGTACGTTTATGAAACATAATTCTTACACTTAGTTGGAGACCATTGGTGAGTATAGGAAACAACTGTTTGACTGTACTAAAGCCTCTAACAGCCTAACACTAAGGACACAATCCAGAGCAAATTCAGCCTGCTCTGACCTAACTGCACTCTCCTAACTATTCTGTATCCAGAGCAGAAAGTTATGTTGAATCCAGAGAGTCAGGAAGCCTGGGCTGCCCTAACTGCTCCACAGCATGCTAAGTAATTGACACAAGGGGAAGACTTGCTCCTGAGGAGACACCCCTCAGATCACACTGAACAAGGAACAGCTGTGGTGCCTACAGCGGTGACATGACTCTGCACATCACCTGGTGCGGAAGTCTGTGCGTCATCCCTGGGATGCGCGTCCCCCCTACCTGGACTGCGCAGTCACCAAAGTTGGCACCTGCGCAGTTGTTTCTGAAGCCAACTGGCTTCAGAAAGAGTACTGCGCAGGCACCATCTCTGACACCTGCACAGTACTTTTCTGAAGCCTTTTGGCTTCGGGGGAGACTGTGCAGGCATCAGAGTTGGTGCCTGTGCAGTACTCTTTCTTAAGCCATTCGGCTGCCGCTCCGCCTCCTGAATGAGGCCGAATGGCTGTGCAGAGGCGCAGACTTTCTCTGCTCTAAGGAAGTCTCCTCTGAAGCTGTTCGGCATGCTCAGTGTGTTTCTGCGCAGTGCACCTCAGATGGCCGTTCAGGCCAGCTCCTCAGACAAGTGGCAGCTTCTGGCTGCTGCTCCGCCTTGGAGCAGGCCTGAATGGGGGTGCTCATGCCTGGGGCCTGCCACAGGACAGTCAAACTCCTCCGGCACATCACCCCATACGGAGTGCATCACCCAATGCAGCCCACATCAGCCGCACCAGTCTAGTGACGCCACTGGGTGCCTGCCTTATAAGGAGTCCCTGATGAGATGCCAGTACATTCTACGGTGACTACAAGGGGCTTCTTGGAGTGGCCTGCTGTATCCTGAGGTTTGTGGGCAGCCGTAGTTTGTTCCATATCCTGAGGTTGAGAGGAAGGGGTTGCAGCTAGGCTGGCCAAGAACTCAGATTTTTGGTCAGCACTGCCATTCTTACTCGGGCCTTATCATGGACCCCTATGGGTCTACTCATTACTATACCTGCTCCTGAGGTGGTATATCTCTGAGGAACTGGAAGAGGGCATTTCTGCCTTGGAAACAGGCTCTGGATTCAGAGTAACTGCTCTGTCCTAGGCAATGCTAAACATGCCCTCAACGTGCCTCTCCTGAGCTGCTTAGGCTGCCCCAGTTAGGGCAGAGCATGTCCACCTCTCTTAGGGCACCCTATCTTGCCTTGCTCTGCCCTAAGCCTCCTTCAGAGTAACTGGGCTGGAGCATCTTGCAGTTGCTCCAACCTAGTGTTAGATAGGGCAACCTAAGGGCTCTTATGTGGACAGATTAGTTGCTCTGGATTGTCCTGTAAAGCAGTTCACATTAGTACGTATATGAAACTTAACATAATTCTTCTCCTTAGGTGTGGGCCACTGGTGAGTATAGGAATCAACTGCTTTGACAGCACTAAAGCCCATAACAGCCAAATTAGTTCAGATGAGAACGTATATGAAAATTAACGGAATTCTTCTTCTTAGATGGGCCCCACTGGTGAGTAAAGGAAACAACTGCTTTAACTGCACCAAATAATAGCCTAACACTAAAGCAGTTCTGATTAGTAAGTATATGAAAATTAACCAAACTCTTCTTCTTTGGTGGGGACCACTAGTGAGTATAGGACTCAACTGCTTTGACTGCACTAAAGCCCATAACAGCCTATCACATAACCTTTTCAGATTAGTATGTATATGAAAATTAACTGAATTCTTCTTCTTAGGTGGCCCCACTGGTGAGTATATGCACTAAAGCCTATAACACCCTAACACTAAATCTGTTCAGAATAGTACGTATATAAAAATTAACATAATTCTTTTCCTTAGGTGGGGGCCACTGGTGAGTATAGGACGCAACTGCTTTGATTGCACTAAAGCCCATAACAGCCAATCTAGTTCAGATTAGTACATATATGAAATTTAACTGAATTTTTCCTCTTAGGTGGGCCCCACTGGTGAGTATATGCACTAAAGCCTATAACACCCTAACACTAAACCAGTTCAGATTCGTACGTATATGAAAATTAACATAATTCTTCTCATTAGGTGATTGCCACAGGTGAGTATAGGATGCAACTGCTTTGATTGCACTAAAGCCCATGACAGCCTATCGCATAACCTTTTCAGATTAGTATGTATATGAAAATTAACATAATTCTTTTCCTTAGGTGGGGACCACTGGTGAGTATAGGATTCAACTGCTTTGACTACACTAAAGCCTATAACACCCTAACACTAAAACAGTTCAGATTCGTACGTATATGAAAATTAACATAATTCTTCTCCTTAGATGTGGCCCAGTGGTTAGTATAGGACACAACTGCTTTGACTCCAATAAAGCCCATAACATAACTGGTGAGTATAGGAATCAACTGCTTTGACAGATCTAAAGCCTATAACACCCTAACACTAAACCAGTTCAGATTAGTACGTATATGAAAATTAACGTAATTCTTCTCCTTCGGTGAGGGCCACTGGTGAGTATAGGACGCAACTGCTTTGATTGCACTAAAGCCCATAACAGCCTATCACATAACCTTTTCAGATTGGTAAGTATATGAAAATTAACTGAATTCTTTTTCATAGGTGGGAACCACTGGTGAGTATATGCACTAAAGCCTATAACACAGTAACACTAAAGCAATAAAGATTAGTACGTATATAAAAATTAACATAATTCTTTTCCTTAGGTGGGGACATCAGGTGAGTATAGAAATCAACTGCTGTGATTGAAAGCCCATAACAGCCAAACTAGTTCAGATTAAATATATGAAATTTTACTGAATTTTTCTTCTTAGGTGGGCCCCACTGGTGAGTATATGCACTAAAGCCTATAACACAGTAACACGAAAGCAATTCAGATTAGTACGTATATAAAAATTAACATAATTCTTTTCCTTAGGTGGGGACATCAGGTGAGTATAGAAATCAACTGCTGTGACTGAAAGCCCATAACAGCCAAACTAGTTCAGATTAAATATATGAAATTTTACTGAATTTTTCTTCTTAGGTGGGCCCCACTGGTGAGTATATGCACTAAAGTCTATAACACACTAACACTAAAGCAATTCAGATTAGTACGTATATAAAAATTAACATAATTCTTTTCCTTAGGTAGAGACATCAGGTGAGTATAGAAATCAACTGCTGTGACTGAAAGCCCATAACAGCCAAACTAGTTCGGATTAAATATATGAAATTTAACTGAATTTTTCTTCTTAGGTGGGCCCCACTGGTGAGTATATGCACTAAAGCCTATAACACACTAACATTAAAGCAATTCAGATTAGTACGTATATAAAAATTAACATAATTCTTTTCCTTAGGTGGGGACATCAGGTGAGTATAGAAATCAACTGCTGTGACTGAAAGCCCATAACAGCCAAACTAGTTCAGATTAACTATATGAAATTTAACTGAATTTTTCTTCTTAGGTGGGCCCCACTGGTGAGTATATGCACTAAAGCCTATAACACCCTAACACTAAAGCTGTTCAGAATAGTACGTATATAAAAATTAACATAACTCTTCTCCTTAGGTGGGGACCACTGGTGAGTAAAGGAATCAACTGCTTTGACTGAAAGCCCATAACATCCTAGTGCTTAACTCGTTTACACTAGTACATATATGAAATTTAACTGAATTCTTCTTCTTAGGTAGACCCCACTGGGCAGCAGAAGATAGAACCGTTTTGACTGCGCTAAACCCATAACAGCCTATCGCTAAACCTGTTCAGATTAGTATGTATATGAAAATTAAATGAATTCTTCTTCTTAGATGTGGGCCACTGGTGAGAATAGGAAACAACTGCTTTGACTACACTAAAGCCCATAACATAACTGGTGAGTACAGGAATCAACTGCTTTGACAGCACGAAAGCCTATAACACCCTAACACTAAAAGAGTTCAGATTCGTACGTATATGAAAATTAACATAATTCTTCTCCTTACATGTGGCCCAGTGGTTAGTATAGGACACAACTGCTTTGACTCCAATAAAGCCCATAACATAACTGGTGAGTATAGGAATCAACTGCTTTGACAGATCTAAAGCCTATAACACCCTAACACTAAACCAGTTCAGATTAGTACCTATATGAAAA
The DNA here is from genome assembly GCA_030015325.1 of Cryptoblepharus egeriae. NCBI lineage: Eukaryota > Metazoa > Chordata > Lepidosauria > Squamata > Scincidae > Cryptoblepharus > Cryptoblepharus egeriae. Next base: position 52,521,357 of record JAREYC010000004.1, read on the forward strand.
TTAACGTAATTCTTCTCCTTAGGTGGGGGCCACTGGTGAGTATAGGACGCAACTGCTTTGATTGCACTAAAGCCCATAACAGCCTATCACATAACCTTTTCAGATTGGTAAGTATATGAAAATTAAGTGAATTCTTTTTCATAGGTGGGACCCACTGGTGAGTATATGCACTAAAGCCTATAATACACTAACACGAAAGCAATTCAGATTAGTACGTATATAAAAATTAACATAATTCTTTTCCTTAGGTGGGGACATCAGGTGAGTATAGAAATCAACTGCTGTGATTGAAAGCCCATAACAGCCAAACTAGTTCAGATTAAATATATGAAATTTTACTGAATTTTTCTTCTTAGGTGGGCCCCACTGGTGAGTATATGCACTAAAGCCTATAACACAGTAACACGAAAGCAATTCAGATTAGTACGTATATAAAAATTAACATAATTCTTTTCCTTAGGTGGGGACATCAGGTGAGTATAGAAATCAACTGCTGTGACTGAAAGCCCATAACAGCCAAAGTAGTTCAGATTAAATATATGAAATTTAACTGAATTTTTCTTCTTAGGTGGGCCCCACTGGTGAGTATATGCACTAAAGCCTATAACACACTAACATTAAAGCAATTCAGATTAGTACGTATATAAAAATTAACATAATTCTTTTCCTTAGGTGGGGACATCAGGTGAGTATAGAAATCAACTGCGGTGACTGAAAGCCCATAACAGCCAAACTAGTTCAGATTAACTATATGAAATTTAACTGAATTTTTCTTCTTAGGTGGGCCCCACTGGTGAGTATATGCACTAAAGCCTATAACACCCTAACACTAAAGCTGTTCAGAATAGTACGTATATAAAAATTAACATAACTCTTCTCCTTAGGTGGGGACCACTGGTGAGTAAAGGAATCAACTGCTTTGACTGAAAGCCCATAACATCCTAGTGCTTAACTCGTTTACACTAGTACATATATGAAATTTAACTGAATTCTTCTTCTTAGGTAGACCCCACTGGGCAGCAGAAGATAGAACCGTTTTGACTGCGCTAAACCCATAACAGCCTATCGCTAAACCTGTTCAGATTAGTATGTATATGAAAATTAAATGAATTCTTCTTCTTAGATGTGGGCCACTGGTGAGAATAGGAAACAACTGCTTTGACTACACTAAAGCCCATAACATAACTGGTGAGTACAGGAATCAACTGCTTTGACAGCACGAAAGCCTATAACACCCTAACACTAAAAGAGTTCAGATTCGTACGTATATGAAAATTAACATAATTCTTCTCCTTACATGTGGCCCAGTGGTTAGTATAGGACACAACTGCTTTGACTCCAATAAAGCCCATAACATAACTGGTGAGTATAGGAATCAACTGCTTTGACAGATCTAAAGCCTATAACACCCTAACACTAAACCAGTTCAGATTAGTACCTATATGAAAATTAACGTAATTCTTCTCCTTAGGTGGGGGCCACTGGTGAGTATAGGACGCAACTGCTTTGATTGCACTAAAGCCCATAACAGCCTATCACATAACCTTTTCAGATTGGTAAGTATATGAAAATTAAGTGAATTCTTTTTCATAGGTGGGACCCACTGGTGAGTATATGCACTAAAGCCTATAATACACTAACACGAAAGCAATTCAGATTAGTACGTATATAAAAATTAACATAATTCTTTTCCTTAGGTGGGGACATCAGGTGAGTATAGAAATCAACTGCTGTGATTGAAAGCCCATAACAGCCAAACTAGTTCAGATTAAATATATGAAATTTTACTGAATTTTTCTTCTTAGGTGGGCCCCACTGGTGAGTATATGCACTAAAGCCTATAACACAGTAACACGAAAGCAATTCAGATTAGTACGTATATAAAAATTAACATAATTCTTTTCCTTAGGTGGGGACATCAGGTGAGTATAGAAATCAACTGCTGTGACTGAAAGCCCATAACAGCCAAAGTAGTTCAGATTAAATATATGAAATTTAACTGAATTTTTCTTCTTAGGTGGGCCCCACTGGTGAGTATATGCACTAAAGCCTATAACACACTAACATTAAAGCAATTCAGATTAGTACGTATATAAAAATTAACATAATTCTTTTCCTTAGGTGGGGACATCAGGTGAGTATAGAAATCAACTGCGGTGACTGAAAGCCCATAACAGCCAAACTAGTTCAGATTAACTATATGAAATTTAACTGAATTTTTCTTCTTAGGTGGGCCCCACTGGTGAGTATATGCACTAAAGCCTATAACACCCTAACACTAAAGCTGTTCAGAATAGTACGTATATAAAAATTAACATAACTCTTCTCCTTAGGTGGGGACCACTGGTGAGTAAAGGAATCAACTGCTTTGACTGAAAGCCCATAACATCCTAGTGCTTAACTCGTTTACACTAGTACATATATGAAATTTAACTGAATTCTTCTTCTTAGGTAGACCCCACTGGGCAGCAGAAGATAGAACCGTTTTGACTGCGCTAAACCCATAACAGCCTATCGCTAAACCTGTTCAGATTAGTATGTATATGAAAATTAAATGAATTCTTCTTCTTAGATGTGGGCCACTGGTGAGAATAGGAAACAACTGCTTTGACTACACTAAAGCCCATAACATAACTGGTGAGTACAGGAATCAACTGCTTTGACAGCACGAAAGCCTATAACACCCTAACACTAAAAGAGTTCAGATTCGTACGTATATGAAAATTAACATAATTCTTCTCCTTACATGTGGCCCAGTGGTTAGTATAGGACACAACTGCTTTGACTCCAATAAAGCCCATAACATAACTGGTGAGTATAGGAATCAAATGCTTTGACAGATCTAAAGCCTATAACACCCTAACACTAAACCAGTTCAGATTAGTACATATATGAAAATTAACATAATTCTTCTCCTTAGATGTGGCCCAGTGGTTAGTATAGGACACAACTGCTTTGACTACACTAAAGCCCATAACATAATTGGTGAGTATAGGAATCAACTGCTTTGACAGATCTAAAGCCTATAACACCCTAACACTAAACCAGTTCAGATTAGTACGTATATGAAAATTAACGTAATTCTTCTCCTTAGGTGGGGGCTACTGGTGAGTATAGGATGCAACTGCTTTGATTGCACTAAAGCCCATAACAGCCTATCACATAACCTTTTCAGATTGGTAAGTATATGAAAATTAAGTGAATTCTTTTTCATAGGTGGGACCCACTGGTGAGTATATGCACTAAAGCCTATAACACACTAACACTAAAGCAATTCAGATTAGTACGTATATAAAAATTAACATAATTCTTTTCCTTAGGTGGGGACATCAGGTGAGTATAGAAATCAACTGCTGTGACTGAAAGCCCATAACAGCCAAACTGGTTCAGATTAAATATATGAAATTTAACTGAATTTTTCTTCTTAGGTGGGCCCCACTGGTGAGTATATGCACTAAAGCCTATAACACCCTAACAATAAAGCTGTTCGGAATAGTACGTGTATAAAAATTAACATAACTCTTCTCCTTAGGTGGGGACCACTGGTGAGTATAGGAATCAACTGCTTTGACTGAAAGCCCATAACATCCTAGTGCTTAACTCGTTTATACTAGTACATATATGAAATTTAACTGAATTCTTCTTCTTAGGTAGACCCCACTGGCGAGTAGAAGACAGAACCGTTTTGACTGCGCTAAACCCATAACAGCCTATCGCTAAACCTGTTCAGATTAGTATGTATATGAAAATTAAATGAATTCTTCTTCTTAGATGTGGGCCACTGGTGAGTATAGGAAACAACTGCTTTGACTACACTAAAGCCCATAACATAACTGGTGAGTACAGGAATCAACTGCTTTGACAGATCTAAAGCCTATAACACCCGAACACTAAAACAGTTCAGATTCGTACGTATATGAAAATTAACATAATTCTTCTCCTTACATGTGGCCCAGTGGTTAGTATAGGACACCACTGCTTTGACTCCAATAAAGCCCATAACATAACTGGTGAGTATAGGAATCAACTGCTTTGACAGATCTAAAGCCTATAACACCCTAACACTAAACCAGTTCAGATTAGTACGTACATGAAAATTAACGTAATTCTTCTGCTTAGGTGGGGGCCACTGGTGAGTATAGGACGCAACTGCTTTGATTGCACTAAAGCCCATAACAGCCTATCACATAACCTTTTCAGATTGGTAAGTATATGAAAATTAACTGAATTCTTTTTCATAGGTGGGACCCACTGGTGAGTATATGCACTAAAGCCTATAACACACTAAAACTAAAGCAATTCAAATTAGTACGTATATATAAATTAACATAATTCTTTTCCTTAGGTGGGGACATCAGGTGAGTATAGAAATCAACTGCTGTGACTGAAAGCCCATAACAGCCAAACTAGTTCAGATTAACTATATGAAATTTAACTGAATTTTTCTTCTTAGGTGGGCCCCACTGGTGAGTATATGCACTAAAGCCTATAACACCCTAACACTAAAGCTGTTCAGAATAGTACGTATATAAAAATTAACATAACTCTTCTCCTTAGGTGGGGACCACTGGTGAGTAAAGGAATCAACTGCTTTGACTGAAAGCCCATAACATCCTAGTGCTTAACTCGTTTACACTAGTACATATATGAAATTTAACTGAATTCTTCTTCTTAGGTAGACCCCACTGGGCAGCAGAAGATAGAACCGTTTTGACTGCGCTAAACCCATAACAGCCTATCGCTAAACCTGTTCAGATTAGTATGTATATGAAAATTAAATGAATTCTTCTTCTTAGATGTGGGCCACTGGTGGGTATAGGAAACAACTGCTTTGACTACTCTAAAGCCCATAACATAACTGGTGAGTACAGGAATCAACTGCTTTGACAGCACGAAAGCCTATAACACCCTAAAACTAAAAGAGTTCAGATTCGTACGTATATGAAAATTAACATAATTCTTCTCCTTACATGTGGCCCAGTGGTTAGTATAGGACACAACTGCTTTGACTCCAATAAAGCCCATAACATAACTGGTGAGTATAGGAATCAAATGCTTTGACAGATCTAAAGCCTATAACACCCTAACACTAAACCAGTTCAGATTAGTACATATATGAAAATTAACATAATTCTTCTCCTTAGATGTGGCCCAGTGGTTAGTATAGGACACAACTGCTTTGACTACACTAAAGCCCATAACATAATTGGTGAGTATAGGAATCAACTGCTTTGACAGATCTAAAGCCTATAACACCCTAACACTAAACCAGTTCAGATTAGTACGTATATGAAAATTAACGTAATTCTTCTCCTTAGGTGGGGGCCACTGGTGAGTATAGGACGCAACTGCTTTGATTGCACTAAAGCCCATAACAGCCTATCACATAACCTTTTCAGATTGGTAAGTATATGAAAATTAAGTGAATTCTTTTTCATAGGTGGGACCCACTGGTGAGTATATGCACTAAAGCCTATAATACACTAACACGAAAGCAATTCAGATTAGTACGTATATAAAAATTAACATAATTCTTTTCCTTAGGTGGGGACATCAGGTGAGTATAGAAATCAACTGCTGTGATTGAAAGCCCATAACAGCCAAACTAGTTCAGATTAAATATATGAAATTTTACTGAATTTTTCTTCTTAGGTGGGCCCCACTGGTGAGTATATGCACTAAAGCCTATAACACAGTAACACTAAAGCAATTCAGATTAGTACGTATATAAAAATTAACATAATTCTTTTCCTTAGGTGGGGACATCAGGTGAGTATAGAAATTAACTGCTGTGACTGAAAGCCCATAACAGCCAAAGTAGTTCAGATTAAATATATGAAATTTAACTGAATTTTTCTTCTTAGGTGGGCCCCACTGGTGAGTATATGCACTAAAGCCTATAACACACTAACATTAAAGCAATTCAGATTAGTACGTATATAAAAATTAACATAATTCTTTTCCTTAGGTGGGGACATCAGGTGAGTATAGAAATCAACTGCGGTGACTGAAAGCCCATAACAGCCAAACTAGTTCAGATTAACTATATGAAATTTAACTGAATTTTTCTTCTTAGGTGGGCCCCACTGGTGAGTATATGCACTAAAGCCTATAACACCCTAACACTAAAGCTGTTCAGAATAGTACGTATATAAAAATTAACATAACTCTTCTCCTTAGGTGGGGACCACTGGTGAGTAAAGGAATCAACTGCTTTGACTGAAAGCCCATAACATCCTAGTGCTTAACTCGTTTACACTAGTACATATATGAAATTTAACTGAATTCTTCTTCTTAGGTAGACCCCACTGGGCAGCAGAAGATAGAACCGTTTTGACTGCGCTAAACCCATAACAGCCTATCGCTAAACCTGTTCAGATTAGTATGTATATGAAAATTAAATGAATTCTTCTTCTTAGATGTGGGCCACTGGTGAGTATAGGAAACAACTGCTTTGACTACACTAAAGCCCATAACATAACTGGTGAGTACAGGAATCAACTGCTTTGACAGCACGAAAGCCTATAACACCCTAAAACTAAAAGAGTTCAGATTCGTACGTATATGAAAATTAACATAATTCTTCTCCTTACATGTGGCCCAGTGGTTAGTATAGGACACAACTGCTTTGACTCCAATAAAGCCCATAACATAACTGGTGAGTATAGGAATCAACTGCTTTGACAGATCTAAAGCCTATAACACCCTAACACTAAACCAGTTCAGATTAGTACGTATATGAAAATTAACGTAATTCTTCTCCTTAGGTGGGGGCCACTGGTGAGTATAGGACGCAACTGCTTTGATTGCACTAAAGCCCATAACAGCCTATCACATAACCTTTTCAGATTGGTAAGTATATGAAAATTAAGTGAATTCTTTTTCATAGGTGGGACCCACTGGTGAGTATATGCACTAAAGCCTATAATACACTAACACGAAAGCAATTCAGATTAGTACGTATATAAAAATTAACATAATTCTTTTCCTTAGGTGGGGACATCAGGTGAGTATAGAAATCAACTGCTGTGACTGAAAGCCCATAAGAGCCAAACTAGTTCAGATTAAATATATGAAATTTAACTGAATTTTTCTTCTTAGGTGGGCCCCACTGGTGAGTATATGCACTAAAGCCTATAACAAACTAACATTAAAGCAATTCAGATTAGTACGTATATAAAAATTAACATAATTCTTTTCCTTAGGTGGGGACATCAGGTGAGTATAGAAATCAACTGCGGTGACTGAAAGCCCATAACAGCCAAACTAGTTCAGATTAACTATATGAAATTTAACTGAATTTTTCTTCTTAGGTGGGCCCCACTGGTGAGTATATGCACTAAAGCCTATAACACCCTAACACTAAAGCTGTTCAGAATAGTACGTATATAAAAATTAACATAACTCTTCTCCTTAGGTGGGGACCACTGGTGAGTAAAGGAATCAACTGCTTTGACTGAAAGCCCATAACATCCTAGTGCTTAACTCGTTTACACTAGTACATATATGAAATTTAACTGAATTCTTCTTCTTAGGTAGACCCCACTGGGCAGCAGAAGATAGAACCGTTTTGACTGCGCTAAACCCATAACAGCCTATCGCTAAACCTGTTCAGATTAGTATGTATATGAAAATTAAATGAATTCTTCTTCTTAGATGTGGGCCACTGGTGAGTATAGGAAACAACTGCTTTGACTACACTAAAGCCCATAACATAACTGGTGAGTACAGGAATCAACTGCTTTGACAGCACGAAAGCCTATAACACCCTAAAACTAAAAGAGTTCAGATTCGTACGTATATGAAAATTAACATAATTCTTCTCCTTAGATGTGGCCCAGTGGTTAGTATAGGACACAACTGCTTTGACTACACTAAAGCCCATAACATAATTGGTGAGTATAGGAATCAACTGCTTTGACAGATCTAAAGCCTATAATACACTAACACGAAAGCAATTCAGATTAGTACGTATATAAAAATTAACATAATTCTTTTCCTTAGGTGGGGACATCAGGTGAGTATAGAAATCAACTGCTGTGATTGAAAGCCCATAACAGCCAAACTAGTTCAGATTAAATATATGAAATTTTACTGAATTTTTCTTCTTAGGTGGGCCCCACTGGTGAGTATATGCACTAAAGCCTATAACACAGTAACACTAAAGCAATTCAGATTAGTACGTATATAAAAATTAACATAATTCTTTTCCTTAGGTGGGGACATCAGGTGAGTATAGAAATCAACTGCTGTGATTGAAAGCCCATAACAGCCAAACTAGTTCAGATTAAATATATGAAATTTTACTGAATTTTTCTTCTTAGGTGGGCCCCACTGGTGAGTATATGCACTAAAGCCTATAACACACTAACACTAAAGCAATTCAGATTAGTACGTATATAAAAATTAACATAATTCTTTTCCTTAGGTGACTACACTAAAGCCCATAACATAACTGGTGAGTACAGGAATCAACTGCTTTGACAGCACGAAAGCCTATAACACCCTAAAACTAAAAGAGTTCAGATTCGTACGTATATGAAAATTAACATAATTCTTCTCCTTACATGTGGCCCAGTGGTTAGTATAGGACACAACTGCTTTGACTCCAATAAAGCCCATAACATAACTGGTGAGTATAGGAATCAAATGCTTTGACAGATCTAAAGCCTATAACACCCTAACACTAAACCAGTTCAGATTAGTACATATATGAAAATTAACATAATTCTTCTCCTTAGATGTGGCCCAGTGGTTAGTATAGGACACAACTGCTTTGACTACACTAAAGCCCATAACATAATTGGTGAGTATAGGAATCAACTGCTTTGACAGATCTAAAGCCTATAACACCCTAACACTAAACCAGTTCAGATTAGTACGTATATGAAAATTAACGTAATTCTTCTCCTTAGGTGGGGGCTACTGGTGAGTATAGGACGCAACTGCTTTGATTGCACTAAAGCCCATAACAGCCTATCACATAACCTTTTCAGATTGGTAAGTATATGAAAATTAAGTGAATTCTTTTTCATAGGTGGGACCCACTGGTGAGTATATGCACTAAAGCCTATAACACACTAACACTAAAGCAATTCAGATTAGTACGTATATAAAAATTAACATAATTCTTTTCCTTAGGTGGGGACATCAGGTGAGTATAGAAATCAACTGCTGTGACTGAAAGCCCATAACAGCCAAACTGGTTCAGATTAAATATATGAAATTTAACTGAATTTTTCTTCTTAGGTGGGCCCCACTGGTGAGTATATGCACTAAAGCCTATAACACCCTAACAATAAAGCTGTTCGGAATAGTACGTGTATAAAAATTAACATAACTCTTCTCCTTAGGTGGGGACCACTGGTGAGTATAGGAATCAACTGCTTTGACTGAAAGCCCATAACATCCTAGTGCTTAACTCGTTTACACTAGTACATATATGAAATTTAACTGAATTCTTCTTCTTAGGTAGACCCCACTGGCGAGTAGAAGACAGAACCGTTTTGACTGCGCTAAACCCATAACAGCCTATCGCTAAACCTGTTCAGATTAGTATGTATATGAAAATTAAATGAATTCTTCTTCTTAGATGTGGGCCACTGGTGAGAATAGGAAACAACTGCTTTGACTACACTAAAGCCCATAACATAACTGGTGAGTACAGGAATCAACTGCTTTGACAGCACGAAAGCCTATAACACCCTAACACTAAAAGAGTTCAGATTCGTACGTATATGAAAATTAACATAATTCTTCTCCTTACATGTGGCCCAATGGTTAGTATAGGACACAACTGCTTTGACTCCAATAAAGCCCATAACATAACTGGTGAGTATAGGAATCAACTGCTTTGACAGATCTAAAGCCTATAACACCCTAACACTAAACCAGTTCAGATTAGTACGTATATGAAAATTAACGTAATTCTTCTCCTTAGGTGGGGGCCACTGGTGAGTATAGGACGCAACTGCTTTGATTGCACTAAAGCCCATAACAGCCTATCACATAACCTTTTCAGATTGGTAAGTATATGAAAATTAAGTGAATTCTTTTTCATAGGTGGGACCCACTGGTGAGTATATGCACTAAAGCCTATAATACACTAACACGAAAGCAATTCAGATTAGTACGTATATAAAAATTAACATAATTCTTTTCCTTAGGTGGGGACATCAGGTGAGTATAGAAATCAACTGCTGTGATTGAAAGCCCATAACAGCCAAACTAGTTCAGATTAAATATATGAAATTTTACTGAATTTTTCTTCTTAGGTGGGCCCCACTGGTGAGTATATGCACTAAAGCCTATAACACAGTAACACTAAAGCAATTCAGATTAGTACGTATATAAAAATTAACATAATTCTTTTCCTTAGGTGGGGACATCAGGTGAGTATAGAAATCAACTGCTGTGACTGAAAGCCCATAACAGCCAAAGTAGTTCAGATTAAATATATGAAATTTAACTGAATTTTTCTTCTTAGGTGGGCCCCACTGGTGAGTATATGCACTAAAGCCTATAACACACTAACATTAAAGCAATTCAGATTAGTACGTATATAAAAATTAACATAATTCTTTTCCTTAGGTGGGGACATCAGGTGAGTATAGAAATCAACTGCGGTGACTGAAAGCCCATAACAGCCAAACTAGTTCAGATTAACTATATGAAATTTAACTGAATTTTTCTTCTTAGGTGGGCCCCACTGGTGAGTATATGCACTAAAGCCTATAACACCCTAACACTAAAGCTGTTCAGAATAGTACGTATATAAAAATTAACATAACTCTTCTCCTTAGGTGGGGACCACTGGTGAGTAAAGGAATCAACTGCTTTGACTGAAAGCCCATAACATCCTAGTGCTTAACTCGTTTACACTAGTACATATATGAAATTTAACTGAATTCTTCTTCTTAGGTAGACCCCACTGGGCAGCAGAAGATAGAACCGTTTTGACTGCGCTAAACCCATAACAGCCTATCGCTAAACCTGTTCAGATTAGTATGTATATGAAAATTAAATGAATTCTTCTTCTTAGATGTGGGCCACTGGTGAGTATAGGAAACAACTGCTTTGACTACACTAAAGCCCATAACATAACTGGTGAGTACAGGAATCAACTGCTTTGACAGCACGAAAGCCTATAACACCCTAAAACTAAAAGAGTTCAGATTCGTACGTATATGAAAATTAACATAATTCTTCTCCTTACATGTGGCCCAGTGGTTAGTATAGGACACAACTGCTTTGACTCCAATAAAGCCCATAACATAACTGGTGAGTATAGGAATCAAATGCTTTGACAGATCTAAAGCCTATAACACCCTAACACTAAACCAGTTCAGATTAGTACATATATGAAAATTAACATAATTCTTCTCCTTAGATGTGGCCCAGTGGTTAGTATAGGACACAACTGCTTTGACTACACTAAAGCCCATAACATAATTGGTGAGTATAGGAATCAACTGCTTTGACAGATCTAAAGCCTATAACACCCTAACACTAAACCAGTTCAGATTAGTACGTATATGAAAATTAACGTAATTCTTCTCCTTAGGTGGGGGCCACTGGTGAGTATAGGACGCAACTGCTTTGATTGCACTAAAGCCCATAACAGCCTATCACATAACCTTTTCAGATTGGTAAGTATATGAAAATTAAGTGAATTCTTTTTCATAGGTGGGACCCACTGGTGAGTATATGCACTAAAGCCTATAATACACTAACACGAAAGCAATTCAGATTAGTACGTATATAAAAATTAACATAATTCTTTTCCTTAGGTGGGGACATCAGGTGAGTATAGAAATCAACTGCTGTGATTGAAAGCCCATAACAGCCAAACTAGTTCAGATTAAATATATGAAATTTTACTGAATTTTTCTTCTTAGGTGGGCCCCACTGGTGAGTATATGCACTAAAGCCTATAACACAGTAACACTAAAGCAATTCAGATTAGTACGTATATAAAAATTAACATAATTCTTTTCCTTAGGTGGGGACATCAGGTGAGTATAGAAATCAACTGCTGTGACTGAAAGCCCATAACAGCCAAAGTAGTTCAGATTAAATATATGAAATTTAACTGAATTTTTCTTCTTAGGTGGGCCCCACTGGTGAGTATATGCACTAAAGCCTATAACACACTAACATTAAAGCAATTCAGATTAGTACGTATATAAAAATTAACATAATTCTTTTCCTTAGGTGGGGACATCAGGTGAGTATAGAAATCAACTGCGGTGACTGAAAGCCCATAACAGCCAAACTAGTTCAGATTAACTATATGAAATTTAACTGAATTTTTCTTCTTAGGTGGGCCCCACTGGTGAGTATATGCACTAAAGCCTATAACACCCTAACACTAAAGCTGTTCAGAATAGTACGTATATAAAAATTAACATAACTCTTCTCCTTAGGTGGGGACCACTGGTGAGTAAAGGAATCAACTGCTTTGACTGAAAGCCCATAACATCCTAGTGCTTAACTCGTTTACACTAGTACATATATGAAATTTAACTGAATTCTTCTTCTTAGGTAGACCCCACTGGGCAGCAGAAGATAGAACCGTTTTGACTGCGCTAAACCCATAACAGCCTATCGCTAAACCTGTTCAGATTAGTATGTATATGAAAATTAAATGAATTCTTCTTCTTAGATGTGGGCCACTGGTGAGTATAGGAAACAACTGCTTTGACTACACTAAAGCCCATAACATAACTGGTGAGTACAGGAATCAACTGCTTTGACAGCACGAAAGCCTATAACACCCTAAAACTAAAAGAGTTCAGATTCGTACGTATATGAAAATTAACATAATTCTTCTCCTTACATGTGGCCCAGTGGTTAGTATAGGACACAACTGCTTTGACTCCAATAAAGCCCATAACATAACTGGTGAGTATAGGAATCAACTGCTTTGACAGATCTAAAGCCTATAACACCCTAACACTAAACCAGTTCAGATTAGTACGTATATGAAAATTAACGTAATTCTTCTCCTTAGGTGGGGGCCACTGGTGAGTATAGGACGCAACTGCTTTGATTGCACTAAAGCCCATAACAGCCTATCACATAACCTTTTCAGATTGGTAAGTATATGAAAATTAAGTGAATTCTTTTTCATAGGTGGGACCCACTGGTGAGTATATGCACTAAAGCCTATAATACACTAACACGAAAGCAATTCAGATTAGTACGTATATAAAAATTAACATAATTCTTTTCCTTAGGTGGGGACATCAGGTGAGTATAGAAATCAACTGCTGTGATTGAAAGCCCATAACAGCCAAACTAGTTCAGATTAAATATATGAAATTTTACTGAATTTTTCTTCTTAGGTGGGCCCCACTGGTGAGTATATGCACTAAAGCCTATAACACAGTAACACTAAAGCAATTCAGATTAGTACGTATATAAAAATTAACATAATTCTTTTCCTTAGGTGGGGACATCAGGTGAGTATAGAAATCAACTGCTGTGACTGAAAGCCCATAACAGCCAAAGTAGTTCAGATTAAATATATGAAATTTAACTGAATTTTTCTTCTTAGGTGGGCCCCACTGGTGAGTATATGCACTAAAGCCTATAACACCCTAACACTAAAGCTGTTCAGAATAGTACGTATATAAAAATTAACATAACTCTTCTCCTTAGGTGGGGACCACTGGTGAGTATAGGAATCAACTGCTTTGACTGAAAGCCCATAACATCCTAGTGCTTAACTCGTTTACACTAGTACATATATGAAATTTAACTGAATTCTTCTTCTTAGGTAGACCCCACTGGCGAGTAGAAGACAGAACCGTTTTGACTGCGCTAAACCCATAACAGCCTATCGCTAAACCTGTTCAGATTAGTATGTATATGAAAATTAAATGAATTCTTCTTCTTAGATGTGGGCCACTGGTGAGAATAGGAAACAACTGCTTTGACTACACTAAAGCCCATAACATAACTGGTGAGTACAGGAATCAACTGCTTTGACAGCACGAAAGCCTATAACACCCTAACACTAAAAGAGTTCAGATTCGTACGTATATGAAAATTAACATAATTCTTCTCCTTACATGTGGCCCAGTGGTTAGTATAGGACACAACTGCTTTGACTCCAATAAAGCCCATAACATAACTGGTGAGTATAGGAATCAACTGCTTTGACAGATCTAAAGCCTATAACACCCTAACACTAAACCAGTTCAGATTAGTACCTATATGAAAATTAACGTAATTCTTCTCCTTAGGTGGGGGCCACTGGTGAGTATAGGACGCAACTGCTTTGATTGCACTAAAGCCCATAACAGCCTATCACATAACCTTTTCAGATTGGTAAGTATATGAAAATTAAGTGAATTCTTTTTCATAGGTGGGACCCACTGGTGAGTATATGCACTAAAGCCTATAATACACTAACACGAAAGCAATTCAGATTAGTACGTATATAAAAATTAACATAATTCTTTTCCTTAGGTGGGGACATCAGGTGAGTATAGAAATCAACTGCTGTGATTGAAAGCCCATAACAGCCAAACTAGTTCAGATTAAATATATGAAATTTTACTGAATTTTTCTTCTTAGGTGGGCCCCACTGGTGAGTATATGCACTAAAGCCTATAACACAGTAACACTAAAGCAATTCAGATTAGTACGTATATAAAAATTAACATAATTCTTTTCCTTAGGTGGGGACATCAGGTGAGTATAGAAATCAACTGCTGTGATTGAAAGCCCATAACAGCCAAACTAGTTCAGATTAAATATATGAAATTTTACTGAATTTTTCTTCTTAGGTGGGCCCCACTGGTGAGTATATGCACTAAAGCCTATAACACCCTAACACTAAAGCTGTTCAGAATAGTACGTATATAAAAATTAACATAACTCTTCTCCTTAGGTGGGGACCACTGGTGAGTAAAGGAATCAACTGCTTTGACTGAAAGCCCATAACATCCTAGTGCTTAACTCGTTTACACTAGTACATATATGAAATTTAACTGAATTCTTCTTCTTAGGTAGACCCCACTGGGCAGCAGAAGATAGAACCGTTTTGACTGCGCTAAACCCATAACAGCCTATCGCTAAACCTGTTCAGATTAGTATGTATATGAAAATTAAATGAATTCTTCTTCTTAGATGTGGGCCACTGGTGAGTATAGGAAACAACTGCTTTGACTACACTAAAGCCCATAACATAACTGGTGAGTACAGGAATCAACTGCTTTGACAGCACGAAAGCCTATAACACCCTAAAACTAAAAGAGTTCAGATTCGTACGTATATGAAAATTAACATAATTCTTCTCCTTACATGTGGCCCAGTGGTTAGTATAGGACACAACTGCTTTGACTCCAATAAAGCCCATAACATAACTGGTGAGTATAGGAATCAAATGCTTTGACAGATCTAAAGCCTATAACACCCTAACACTAAACCAGTTCAGATTAGTACATATATGAAAATTAACATAATTCTTCTCCTTAGATGTGGCCCAGTGGTTAGTATAGGACACAACTGCTTTGACTACACTAAAGCCCATAACATAATTGGTGAGTATAGGAATCAACTGCTTTGACAGATCTAAAGCCTATAACACCCTAACACTAAACCAGTTCAGATTAGTACGTATATGAAAATTAACGTAATTCTTCTCCTTAGGTGGGGGCCACTGGTGAGTATAGGACGCAACTGCTTTGATTGCACTAAAGCCCATAACAGCCTATCACATAACCTTTTCAGATTGGTAAGTATATGAAAATTAAGTGAATTCTTTTTCATAGGTGGGACCCACTGGTGAGTATATGCACTAAAGCCTATAATACACTAACACGAAAGCAATTCAGATTAGTACGTATATAAAAATTAACATAATTCTTTTCCTTAGGTGGGGACATCAGGTGAGTATAGAAATCAACTGCTGTGATTGAAAGCCCATAACAGCCAAACTAGTTCAGATTAAATATATGAAATTTTACTGAATTTTTCTTCTTAGGTGGGCCCCACTGGTGAGTATATGCACTAAAGCCTATAACACACTAACATTAAAGCAATTCAGATTAGTACGTATATAAAAATTAACATAATTCTTTTCCTTAGGTGGGGACATCAGGTGAGTATAGAAATCAACTGCGGTGACTGAAAGCCCATAACAGCCAAACTAGTTCAGATTAACTATATGAAATTTAACTGAATTTTTCTTCTTAGGTGGGCCCCACTGGTGAGTATATGCACTAAAGCCTATAACACCCTAACACTAAAGCTGTTCAGAATAGTACGTATATAAAAATTAACATAACTCTTCTCCTTAGGTGGGGACCACTGGTGAGTAAAGGAATCAACTGCTTTGACTGAAAGCCCATAACATCCTAGTGCTTAACTCGTTTACACTAGTACATATATGAAATTTAACTGAATTCTTCTTCTTAGGTAGACCCCACTGGGCAGCAGAAGATAGAACCGTTTTGACTGCGCTAAACCCATAACAGCCTATCGCTAAACCTGTTCAGATTAGTATGTATATGAAAA
This sequence comes from Cryptoblepharus egeriae, assembly GCA_030015325.1. Taxonomy (NCBI): domain Eukaryota; kingdom Metazoa; phylum Chordata; class Lepidosauria; order Squamata; family Scincidae; genus Cryptoblepharus; species Cryptoblepharus egeriae. The sequence goes on from JAREYC010000004.1 coordinate 52,537,884, forward strand.
TTAAATGAATTCTTCTTCTTAGATGTGGGCCACTGGTGAGTATAGGAAACAACTGCTTTGACTACACTAAAGCCCATAACATAACTGGTGAGTACAGGAATCAACTGCTTTGACAGCACGAAAGCCTATAACACCCTAAAACTAAAAGAGTTCAGATTCGTACGTATATGAAAATTAACATAATTCTTCTCCTTACATGTGGCCCAGTGGTTAGTATAGGACACAACTGCTTTGACTCCAATAAAGCCCATAACATAACTGGTGAGTATAGGAATCAAATGCTTTGACAGATCTAAAGCCTATAACACCCTAACACTAAACCAGTTCAGATTAGTACATATATGAAAATTAACATAATTCTTCTCCTTAGATGTGGCCCAGTGGTTAGTATAGGACACAACTGCTTTGACTACACTAAAGCCCATAACATAATTGGTGAGTATAGGAATCAACTGCTTTGACAGATCTAAAGCCTATAACACCCTAACACTAAACCAGTTCAGATTAGTACGTATATGAAAATTAACGTAATTCTTCTCCTTAGGTGGGGGCCACTGGTGAGTATAGGACGCAACTGCTTTGATTGCACTAAAGCCCATAACAGCCTATCACATAACCTTTTCAGATTGGTAAGTATATGAAAATTAAGTGAATTCTTTTTCATAGGTGGGACCCACTGGTGAGTATATGCACTAAAGCCTATAATACACTAACACGAAAGCAATTCAGATTAGTACGTATATAAAAATTAACATAATTCTTTTCCTTAGGTGGGGACATCAGGTGAGTATAGAAATCAACTGCTGTGATTGAAAGCCCATAACAGCCAAACTAGTTCAGATTAAATATATGAAATTTTACTGAATTTTTCTTCTTAGGTGGGCCCCACTGGTGAGTATATGCACTAAAGCCTATAACACAGTAACACGAAAGCAATTCAGATTAGTACGTATATAAAAATTAACATAATTCTTTTCCTTAGGTGGGGACATCAGGTGAGTATAGAAATCAACTGCTGTGACTGAAAGCCCATAACAGCCAAACTGGTTCAGATTAAATATATGAAATTTAACTGAATTTTTCTTCTTAGGTGGGCCCCACTGGTGAGTATATGCACTAAAGCCTATAACACCCTAACAATAAAGCTGTTCGGAATAGTACGTGTATAAAAATTAACATAACTCTTCTCCTTAGGTGGGGACCACTGGTGAGTATAGGAATCAACTGCTTTGACTGAAAGCCCATAACATCCTAGTGCTTAACTCGTTTACACTAGTACATATATGAAATTTAACTGAATTCTTCTTCTTAGGTAGACCCCACTGGCGAGTAGAAGACAGAACCGTTTTGACTGCGCTAAACCCATAACAGCCTATCGCTAAACCTGTTCAGATTAGTATGTATATGAAAATTAAATGAATTCTTCTTCTTAGATGTGGGCCACTGGTGAGTATAGGAAACAACTGCTTTGACTACACTAAAGCCCATAACATAACTGGTGAGTACAGGAATCAACTGCTTTGACAGCACGAAAGCCTATAACACCCTAAAACTAAAAGAGTTCAGATTCGTACGTATATGAAAATTAACATAATTCTTCTCCTTACATGTGGCCCAGTGGTTAGTATAGGACACAACTGCTTTGACTCCAATAAAGCCCATAACATAACTGGTGAGTATAGGAATCAAATGCTTTGACAGATCTAAAGCCTATAACACCCTAACACTAAACCAGTTCAGATTAGTACATATATGAAAATTAACATAATTCTTCTCCTTAGATGTGGCCCAGTGGTTAGTATAGGACACAACTGCTTTGACTACACTAAAGCCCATAACATAATTGGTGAGTATAGGAATCAAGTGCTTTGACAGATCTAAAGCCTATAACACCCTAACACTAAACCAGTTCAGATTAGTACGTATATGAAAATTAACGTAATTCTTCTCCTTAGGTGGGGGCCACTGGTGAGTATAGGACGCAACTGCTTTGATTGCACTAAAGCCCATAACAGCCTATCACATAACCTTTTCAGATTGGTAAGTATATGAAAATTAAGTGAATTCTTTTTCATAGGTGGGACCCACTGGTGAGAATATGCACTAAAGCCTATAACACACTAACACTAAAGCAATTCAGATTAGTACGTATATAAAAATTAACATAATTCTTTTCCTTAGGTGGGGACATCAGGTGAGTATAGAAATCAACTGCTGTGACTGAAAGCCCATAACAGCCAAACTGGTTCAGATTAAATATATGAAATTAAACTGAATTTTTCTTCTTAGGTGGGCCCCACTGGTGAGTATATGCACTAAAGCCTATAACACCCTAACAATAAAGCTGTTCGGAATAGTACGTATATAAAAATTAACATAACTCTTCTCCTTAGGTGGGGACCACTAGTGAGTATAGGAATCAACTGCTTTGACTGAAAGGCCATAACATCCTAGTGCTTAACTCGTTTACACTAGTACATATATGAAATTTAACTGAATTCTTCTTCTTAGGTAGACCCCACTGGCGAGTAGAAGACAGAACCGTTTTGACTGCGCTAAACCCATAACAGCCTATCGCTAAACCTGTTCAGATTAGTATGTATATGAAAATTAAATGAATTCTTCTTCTTAGATGTGGGCCACTGGTGAGTATAGGAAACAACTGCTTTGACTACACTAAAGCCCATAACATAACTGGTGAGTACAGGAATCAACTGCTTTGACAGCACTAAAGCCTATAACACCCGAACACTAAAACAGTTCAGATTCGTACGTATATGAAAATTAACATAATTCTTCTCCTTACATGTGGCCCAGTGGTTAGTATAGGACACAACTGCTTTGACTCCAATAAAGCCCATAACATAACTGGTGAGTATAGGAATCAACTGCTTTGACAGATCTAAAGCCTATAACACCCTAACACTAAACCAGTTCAGATTAGTACGTACATGAAAATTAACGTAATTTTTCTCCTTAGGTGGGGGCCACTGGTGAGTATAGGACGCAACTGCTTTGATTGCACTAAAGCCCATAACAGCCTATCACATAACCTTTTCAGATTGGTAAGTATATGAAAATTAACTGAATTCTTTTTCATAGGTGGGACCCACTGGTGAGTATATGCACTAAAGCCTATAACACACTAAAACTAAAGCAATTCAAATTAATACGTATATATAAATTAACATAATTCTTTTCCTTAGGTGGGGACATCAGGTGAGTATAGAAATCAACTGCTGTGACTGAAAGCCCATAACAGCCAAACTAGTTCAGATTAACTATATGAAATTTAACTGAATTTTTCTTCTTAGGTGGGCCACACAGGTGAGTATATGCACTAAAGCCCATAACACACTAACACTAAAGCTGTTCAGAATAGTACGTATATAAAAATTAACATAACTCTTCTCCTTAGGTGGGGACCACTGGTGAGTATAGGAATCAACTGCTTTGACTGAAAGCCCATAACATCCTAGTGCTTAACTCGTTTACACTAGTACATATATGAAATTTAACTGAATTCTTCTTCTTAGGTAGACCCCACTGGCGAGTAGAAGACAGAACCGTTTTGACTGCGCTAAACCCATAACAGCCTATCGCTAAACCTGTTCAGATTAGTATGTATATGAAAATTAAATGAATTCTTCTTCTTAGATGTGGGCCACTGGTGAGAATAGGAAACAACTGCTTTGACTACACTAAAGCCCATAACATAACTGGTGAGTACAGGAATCAACTGCTTTGACAGCACGAAAGCCTATAACACCCTAACACTAAAAGAGTTCAGATTCGTACGTATATGAAAATTAACATAATTCTTCTCCTTACATGTGGCCCAGTGGTTAGTATAGGACACAACTGCTTTGACTCCAATAAAGCCCATAACATAACTGGTGAGTATAGGAATCAACTGCTTTGACAGATCTAAAGCCTATAACACCCTAACACTAAACCAGTTCAGATTAGTACGTATATGAAAATTAACGTAATTCTTCTCCTTAGGTGGGGGCCACTGGTGAGTATAGGACGCAACTGCTTTGATTGCACTAAAGCCCATAACAGCCTATCACATAACCTTTTCAGATTGGTAAGTATATGAAAATTAAGTGAATTCTTTTTCATAGGTGGGACCCACTGGTGAGTATATGCACTAAAGCCTATAATACACTAACACGAAAGCAATTCAGATTAGTACGTATATAAAAATTAACATAATTCTTTTCCTTAGGTGGGGACATCAGGTGAGTATAGAAATCAACTGCTGTGATTGAAAGCCCATAACAGCCAAACTAGTTCAGATTAAATATATGAAATTTTACTGAATTTTTCTTCTTAGGTGGGCCCCACTGGTGAGTATATGCACTAAAGCCTATAACACAGTAACACTAAAGCAATTCAGATTAGTACGTATATAAAAATTAACATAATTCTTTTCCTTTGGTGGGGACATCAGGTGAGTATAGAAATCAACTGCTGTGACTGAAAGCCCATAACAGCCAAAGTAGTTCAGATTAAATATATGAAATTTAACTGAATTTTTCTTCTTAGGTGGGCCCCACTGGTGAGTATATGCACTAAAGCCTATAACACACTAACATTAAAGCAATTCAGATTAGTACGTATATAAAAATTAACATAATTCTTTTCCTTAGGTGGGGACATCAGGTGAGTATAGAAATCAACTGCTGTGACTGAAAGCCCATAACAGCCAAACTAGTTCAGATTAACTATATGAAATTTAACTGAATTTTTCTTCTTAGGTGGGCCCCACTGGTGAGTATATGCACTAAAGCCTATAACACCCTAACACTAAAGCTGTTCAGAATAGTACGTATATAAAAATTAACATAACTCTTCTCCTTAGGTGGGGACCACTGGTGAGTAAAGGAATCAACTGCTTTGACTGAAAGCCCATAACATCCTAGTGCTTAACTCGTTTACACTAGTACATATATGAAATTTAACTGAATTCTTCTTCTTAGGTAGACCCCACTGGGCAGCAGAAGATAGAACCGTTTTGACTGCGCTAAACCCATAACAGCCTATCGCTAAACCTGTTCAGATTAGTATGTATATGAAAATTAAATGAATTCTTCTTCTTAGATGTGGGCCACTGGTGAGTATAGGAAACAACTGCTTTGACTACACTAAAGCCCATAACATAACTGGTGAGTACAGGAATCAACTGCTTTGACAGCACGAAAGCCTATAACACCCTAAAACTAAAAGAGTTCAGATTCGTACGTATATGAAAATTAACATAATTCTTCTCCTTACATGTGGCCCAGTGGTTAGTATAGGACACAACTGCTTTGACTCCAATAAAGCCCATAACATAACTGGTGAGTATAGGAATCAAATGCTTTGACAGATCTAAAGCCTATAACACCCTAACACTAAACCAGTTCAGATTAGTACATATATGAAAATTAACATAATTCTTCTCCTTAGATGTGGCCCAGTGGTTAGTATAGGACACAACTGCTTTGACTCCAATAAAGCCCATAACATAACTGGTGAGTATAGGAATCAACTGCTTTGACAGATCTAAAGCCTATAACACCCTAACACTAAACCAGTTCAGATTAGTACGTACATGAAAATTAACGTAATTCTTCTCCTTAGGTGGGGGCCACTGGTGAGTATAGGACGCAACTGCTTTGATTGCACTAAAGCCCATAACAGCCTATCACATAACCTTTTCAGATTGGTAAGTATATGAAAATTAACTGAATTCTTTTTCATAGGTGGGACCCACTGGTGAGTATATGCACTAAAGCCTATAACACACTAAAACTAAAGCAATTCAAATTACTACGTATATATAAATTAACATAATTCTTTTCCTTAGGTGGGGACATCAGGTGAGTATAGAAATCAACTGCTGTGACTGAAAGCCCATAACAGCCAAACTAGTTCAGATTAAATATATGAAATTTAACTGAATTTTTCTTCTTAGGTGGGCCACACAGGTGAGTATATGCACTAAAGCCCATAACACACTAACACTAAAGCTGTTCAGAATAGTACGTATATAAAAATTAACATAACTCTTCTCCTTAGGTGGGGACCACTGGTGAGTATAGGAATCAACTGCTTTGACTGAAAGCCCATAACATCCTAGTGCTTAACTCGTTTACACTAGTACATATATGAAATTTAACTGAATTCTTCTTCTTAGGTAGACCCCACTGGCGAGTAGAAGACAGAACCGTTTTGACTGCGCTAAACCCATAACAGCCTATCGCTAAACCTGTTCAGATTAGTATGTATATGAAAATTAAATGAATTCTTCTTCTTAGATGTGGGCCACTGGTGAGAATAGGAAACAACTGCTTTGACTACACTAAAGCCCATAACATAACTGGTGAGTACAGGAATCAACTGCTTTGACAGCACGAAAGCCTATAACACCCTAACACTAAAAGAGTTCAGATTCGTACGTATATGAAAATTAACATAATTCTTCTCCTTACATGTGGCCCAGTGGTTAGTATAGGACACAACTGCTTTGACTCCAATAAAGCCCATAACATAACTGGTGAGTATAGGAATCAACTGCTTTGACAGATCTAAAGCCTATAACACCCTAACACTAAACCAGTTCAGATTAGTACGTACATGAAAATTAACGTAATTCTTCTCCTTAGATGGGGGCCACTGGTGAGTATAGGACGCAACTGCTTTGATTGCACTAAAGCCCATAACAGCCTATCACATAACCTTTTCAGATTGGTAAGTATATGAAAATTAACTGAATTCTTTTTCATAGGTGGGACCCACTGGTGAGTATATGCACTAAAGCCTATAACACACTAAAACTAAAGCAATTCAAATTACTACGTATATATAAATTAACATAATTCTTTTCCTTAGGTGGGGACATCAGGTGAGTATAGAAATCAACTGCTGTGACTGAAAGCCCATAACAGCCAAACTAGTTCAGATTAAATATATGAAATTTAACTGAATTTTTCTTCTTAGGTGGGCCACACAGGTGAGTATATGCACTAAAGCCCATAACACACTAACACTAAAGCTGTTCAGAATAGTACGTGTATAAAAATTAACATAACTCTTCTCCTTAGGTGGGGACCACTGGTGAGTATAGGAATCAACTGCTTTGACTGAAAGCCCATAACATCCTAGTGCTTAACTCGTTTACACTAGTACATATATGAAATTTAACTGAATTCTCCTTCTTAGGTAGACCCCACTGGCGAGTAGAAGACAGAACCGTTTTGACTGCGCTAAACCCATAACAGCCTATCGCTAAACCTGTTCAGATTAGTATGTATATGAAAATTAAATGAATTCTTCTTCTTAGATGTGGGCCACTGGTGAGTATAGGAAACAACTGCTTTGACTACACTAAAGCCCATAACATAACTGGTGAGTACAGGAATCAACTGCTTTGACAGCACGAAAGCCTATAACACCCTAACACTAAAAGAGTTCAGATTCGTACGTATATGAAAATTAACATAATTCTTCTCCTTACATGTGGCCCAGTGGTTAGTATAGGACACAACTGCTTTGACTCCAATAAAGCCCATAACATAACTGGTGAGTATAGGAATCAAATGCTTTGACAGATCTAAAGCCTATAACACCCTAACACTAAACCAGTTCAGATTAGTACATATATGAAAATTAACATAATTCTTCTCCTTAGATGTGGCCCAGTGGTTAGTATAGGACACAACTGCTTTGACTACACTAAAGCCCATAACATAATTGGTGAGTATAGGAATCAACTGCTTTGACAGATCTAAAGCCTATAACACCCTAACACTAAACCAGTTCAGATTAGTACGTATATGAAAATTAACGTAATTCTTCTCCTTAGGTGGGGGCTACTGGTGAGTATAGGACGCAACTGCTTTGATTGCACTAAAGCCCATAACAGCCTATCACATAACCTTTTCAGATTGGTAAGTATATGAAAATTAAGTGAATTCTTTTTCATAGGTGGGACCCACTGGTGAGTATATGCACTAAAGCCTATAACACACTAACACTAAAGCAATTCAGATTAGTACGTATATAAAAATTAACATAATTCTTTTCCTTAGGTGGGGACATCAGGTGAGTATAGAAATCAACTGCTGTGACTGAAAGCCCATAACAGCCAAACTGGTTCAGATTAAATATATGAAATTTAACTGAATTTTTCTTCTTAGGTGGGCCCCACTGGTGAGTATATGCACTAAAGCCTATAACACCCTAACAATAAAGCTGTTCGGAATAGTACGTATATAAAAATTAACATAACTCTTCTCCTTAGGTGGGGACCACTGGTGAGTATAGGAATCAACTGCTTTGACTGAAAGCCCATAACATCCTAGTGCTTAACTCGTTTACACTAGTACATATATGAAATTTAACTGAATTCTTCTTCTTAGGTAGACCCCACTGGCGAGTAGAAGACAGAACCGTTTTGACTGCGCTAAACCCATAACAGCCTATCGCTAAACCTGTTCAGATTAGTATGTATATGAAAATTAAATGAATTCTTCTTCTTAGATGTGGGCCACTGGTGAGTATAGGAAACAACTGCTTTGACTACACTAAAGCCCATAACATAACTGGTGAGTACAGGAATCAACTGCTTTCACAGCACTAAAGCCTATAACACCCGAACACTAAAACAGTTCAGATTCGTACGTATATGAAAATTAACATAATTCTTCTCCTTACATGTGGCCCAGTGGTTAGTATAGGACACCACTGCTTTGACTCCAATAAAGCCCATAACATAACTGGTGAGTATAGGAATCAACTGCTTTGACAGATCTAAAGCCTATAACACCCTAACACTAAACCAGTTCAGATTAGTACGTATATGAAAATTAACATAATTCTTCTCCTTAGATGTGGCCCAGTGGTTAGTATAGGACACAACTGCTTTGACTCCTATAAAGCCCATAACATAATTGGTGAGTATAGGAATCAACTGCTTTGACAGATCTAAAGCCTATAACACCCTAACACTAAACCAGTTCAGATTAGTACGTACATGAAAATTAACGTAATTCTTCTCCTTAGGTGGGGGCCACTGGTGAGTATAGGACGCAACTGCTTTGATTGCACTAAAGCCCATAACAGCCTATCACATAACCTTTTCAGATTGGTAAGTATATGAAAATTAACTGAATTCTTTTTCATAGGTGGGACCCACTGGTGAGTATATGCACTAAAGCCTATAACACACTAAAACTAAAGCAATTCAAATTCGTACGTATATATAAATTAACATAATTCTTTTCCTTAGGTGGGGACATCAGGTGAGTATAGAAATCAACTGCTGTGACTGAAAGCCCATAACAGCCAAACTAGTTCAGATTAACTATATGAAATTTAACTGAATTTTTCTTCTTAGGTGGGCCACACAGGTGAGTATATGCACTAAAGCCCATAACACACTAACACTAAAGCTGTTCAGAATAGTACGTATATAAAAATTAACATAACTCTTCTCCTTAGGTGGGGACCACTGGTGAGTATAGGAATCAACTGCTTTGACTGAAAGCCCATAACATCCTAGTGCTTAACTCGTTTACACTAGTACATATATGAAATTTAACTGAATTTTTCTTCTTAGGTAGACCCCACTGGGCAGCAGAAGATAGAACCGTTTTGACTGCGCTAAACCCATAACAGCCTATGGCTAAACCTGTTCAGATTAGTATGTATATGAAAATTAAATGAATTCTTCTTCTTAGATGTGGGCCACTGGTGAGTATAGGAAACAACTGCTTTGACTACACTAAAGCCCATAACATAACTGGTGAGTACAGGAATCAACTGCTTTCACAGCACTAAAGCCTATAACACCCGAACACTAAAACTGTTCAGATTAGTACGTATATGAAAATTAACGTAATTCTACTCCTTAGGTGGGGGCCACTGGTGAGTATAGGACGCAACTGCTTTGATTGCACTAAAGTCTATAACACCCTAACACTAAAACTGTTCAGATTCGTACGTATATGAAAATTAACACAATTCTTCTCCTTAGATGTGGCCCAGTGGTTACTATAGGACACAACTGCTTTGACTCCAATAAAGCCCATAACATAACTGGTGAGTATAGGAATCAACTGCTTTGACAGATCTAAAGCCTATAACACCCTAACACTAAACCAGTTCAGATTCGTACGTATATGAAAATTAACGTAATTCTTCTCCTTATGTGGGGGCCACTGGTGAGTATAGGATGCAACTGCTTTGATTGCACTAAAGCCCATAACATCCTATGACATAACCTTTTCATATTGGTAAGTATATGAAAATTAACTGAATTCTTTTTCATAGGTGGGACCCACTGGTGAGTATAGGAAACAACTGCTTTGACTGCACTAAAGCCCATAACATAACTGGTGAGTACAGGAATCAACTGCTTTGACAACACTAAAGCCTATAACACCCGAACACTAAAACAGTTCAGATTCGTACGTATATGAAAATTAACGTAATTCTTCTCCTTAGGTGGGGGCCACTGGTAGAGTATAGGACGCAACTGCTTTGATTGCACTAAAGCCCATAACAGCCTATCACATAACCTTTTCAGATTAGTAAGTACATGAAAATTAACTGAATTCTTTTTCATAGGTGGGACCCACTGGTGAGTATATGCACTAAAGCCTATAACACACTAACATTAAAGCAATTCAGATTAGTACGTAAATAAAAATTAACATAATTTTTTCCTCAGGTGGGGACATCAGGTGAGTATAGAAATCAACTGCTGTGACTGAAAGCCCATAACAGCCAAAGTACTTAAGATTAAATATATGAAATTTAACTGAATTTTTCTTCTTAGGTGGGCCCCACTGGTGAGTATATGCACTAAAGCCTATAACACCCTAACACTAAAGCTGTTCAGAATAGTACGTATATAAAAATTAACAGAACTCTTCTCCTTAGGTGGGGACCACTGGTGAGTATAGGAATCAACTGCTTTGACTGAAAGCCCATAACATCCTAGTGCTTAACTCGTTTACACTAGTACATATATGAAATTTAACTGAATTCTTCTTCTTAGGTAGACCCCACTGGGCAGCAGAAGATAGAACCGTTTTGACTGCGCTAAACCCATAACAGCCTATCGCTAAACCTGTTCAGATTAGTATGTATATGAAAATTAAATGAATTCTTCTTCTTAGATGTGGGCCACTGGTGAGTATAGGAAACAACTGCTTTGACTACACTAAAGCCCATAACATAACTGGTGAGTACAGGAATCAACTGCTTTGACAGCACTAAAGCCTATAACACCCGAACACTAAAACAGTTCAGATTCGTACGTATATGAAAATTAACATAATTCTTCTCCTTACATGTGGCCCAGTGGTTAGTACAGGACACAACTGCTTTGACTCCAATAAAGCCCATAACATAACTGGTGAGTATAGGAATCAACTGCTTTGACAGATCTAAAGCCTATAACACCCTAACACTAAACCAGTTCAGATTCGTACGTATATGAAAATTAACGTAATTCTTCTCCTTATGTGGGGGCCACTGGTGAGTATAGGATGCAACTGCTTTGATTGCACTAAAGCCCATAACATCCTATGACATAACCTTTTCATATTGGTAAGTATAAGAAAATTAACTGAATTCTTTTTCATAGGTGGGACCCACTGGTGAGTATAGGAAACAACTGCTTTGACTGCACTAAAGCCCATAACATAACTGGTGAGTACAGGAATCAACTGCTTTGACAACACTAAAGCCTATAACACCCGAACACTAAAACAGTTCAGATTCGTACGTATATGAAAATTAACGTAATTCTTCTCCTTAGGTGGGGGCCACTGGTAGAGTATAGGACGCAACTGCTTTGATTGCACTAAAGCCCATAACAGCCTATCACATAACCTTTTCAGATTAGTAAGTACATGAAAATTAACTGAATTCTTTTTCATAGGTGGGACCCACTGGTGAGTATATGCACTAAAGCCTATAACACACTAACATTAAAGCAATTCAGATTAGTACGTAAATAAAAATTAACATAATTTTTTCCTCAGGTGGGGACATCAGGTGAGTATAGAAATCAACTGCTGTGACTGAAAGCCCATAACAGCCAAAGTACTTAAGATTAAATATATGAAATTTAACTGAATTTTTCTTCTTAGGTGGGCCCCACTGGTGAGTATATGCACTAAAGCCTATAACACCCTAACACTAAAGCTGTTCAGAATAGTACGTATATAAAAATTAACAGAACTCTTCTCCTTAGGTGGGGACCACTGGTGAGTATAGGAATCAACTGCTTTGACTGAAAGCCCATAACATCCTAGTGCTTAACTCGTTTACACTAGTACATATATGAAATTTAACTGAATTCTTCTTCTTAGGTAGACCCCACTGGGCAGCAGAAGACAGAACCGTTTTGACTGCGCTAAACCCATAACAGCCTATCGCTAAACCTGTTCAGATTAGTATGTATATGAAAATTAAATGAATTCTTCTTCTTAGATGTGGGCCACTGGTGAGTATAGGAAACAACTGCTTTGACTACACTAAAGCCCATAACATAACTGGTGAGTACAGGAATCAACTGCTTTGACAGCACTAAAGCCTATAACACCCTAACACTAAAAGAGTTCAGATTCGTACGTATATGAAAATTAACATAATTCTTCTCCTTACATGTGGCCCAGTGGTTAGTACAGGACACAACTGCTTTGACTCCAATAAAGCCCATAACATAACTGGTGAGTATAGGAATCAACTGCTTTGACAGATCTAAAGCCTATAACACCCTAACACTAAACCAGTTCAGATTCGTACGTAAATGAAAATTAACGTAATTCTTCTCCTTAGGTGGGGGCCACTGTTGAGTATAGGACGCAACTGCTTTGATTGCACTAAAGCCTATAACACCCTAACACTAAAACAATTCAAATTCGTAAGTATATGAAAATTAACATAATTCTTCTCCTTAGATGTGGCCCAGTGGTTAGTATAGGACACAACTGCTTTGACTCCAATAAAGCCCATAACATAACTGGTGAGTATAGGAATCAACTGCTTTGACAGATCTAAAGCCTATAACACCCTAACATTAAAACAGTTCAGATTCATACGTATATGAAAATTAACGTAATTCTTCTCCTTAGGTGGGGGCCACTGGTGAGTATAGGACGCAACTGCTTTGATTGCACTAAAGCCTATAACACCCTAACACTAAAACAGTTCAGATTCGTACGTATATGAAAATTAACATAATTCTTCTCCTTACATGTGGCCCAGTGGTTAGTACAGGACACAACTGCTTTGACTCCAATAAAGCCCATAACATAACTGGTGAGTATAGGAATCAACTGCTTTGACAGATCTAAAGCCTATAACATCCTAACACTAAACCAGTTCAGATTAGTACGTATATGAAAATTAACGTAATTCTTCTCCTTAGATGGGTGCCACTGGTGAGTATAGGACGCAACTGCTTTGATTGCACTAAAGCCCATAACAGCCTATCACATAACCTTTTCAGATTGGTAAGTATATGAAAATTAAGTGAATTCTTTTTCATAGGTGGGACCCACTGGTGAGTATATGCACTAAAGCCTATAACACACTAACACTAAAGCAATTCAGATTAGTACGTATATAAAAATTAACATAATTCTTTTCCTTAGGTAGGGACATCAGGTGAGTATAGAAATCAACTGCTGTGACTGAAAGCCCATAACATCCTAATGCTTAACTCGTTTAGACTAGTACATATATGAAATTTAACTGAATTCTTCTTCTTAGGTAGACCCCACTGGGGAGCAGAAGACAGAACCGTTTTGACTGCACTAAACCCATAACAGCCTATCGCTAAACCTGTTCAGATTAGTATGTATATGAAAATTAAATGAATTCTTCTTCTTAGATGTGGGCCACTGGTGAGTATAGGAAAGAACTGCTTTGACTGCACTAAAGCCCATAACATAACTGGTGAGTCCAGGAATCAACTGCTTTGACAGCACTAAAGCCGATAACTACCTAACACTAAAGCTGTTCACAATAGTACTTATATGAAACTTAACATAATTCTTCTCTTTAGGTGGAGACCACTGGTGAGTATAGAAATCAACTGCTTTGACTGAAAGCCCATAACAGCCAAACTAGTTGAGATTAGTACATTTATGAAATTTAACTGAATTTTTCTTGTTAGGTGGGCCCCACTGGTGTGTATATGACCTAAAGCCTATAACACCCTAACATTAAAGCAGTTCGGATTAGTACATATATGAAAATTAACATAATTTTTCTCCTTAGATTTGGGCCACCTGAGTATAGGACACAACTGCTTTGATTGCACTAAAGCCCATAACATAACTGGTGAGTATAGGAATCAACTGCTTTGATAGCACTAAAGCCTATAACACCCTAACACTAAAGCTGTTCGGATTAATACGTATATGAAAATTAAAATAATTCTTCTCCTTAGGTGGGGCCACTAGTGAGTAAATGCACTAAAGCCTATAACACACTAACACTAAAGCAGTTCAGACTAGTATGTATATAAAAATTAACATAATTCTTTTCCTTAGTTGGGGACATCTGGTGTGTATAGGAATCAACTGCTTTGATTGCACTAAAGCCCATAACAGCCAATCTAGTTCAGATTAGTACATATATGAAATTTAACTGAATTTTTCTTCTTAGGTGGGCCCCACTGGTGAGTATATGCACTAAAGCATATAACTTCCTAACATTAAAGCTGTTCGGATTAGTACATATATAAAAATTAACATAACTCTTCTCCTTAGGTGGGGACCACTGGTGAGTATCAACTGCTTTCTTAGGTAGACCCCACTGGGGAGTGGAGGACAGAACCGTTTTGACTGCGCTAAACCCATAACAGCCTATCGCTAAACCTGTTCAGATTAGTATGTATATGAAAATTAAATGAATTCTTCTTCTTAGATTTGGGCCACTGGTGAGTATAGGAAACAACTGCTTTGACTACACTAAAGCCCATAACATAACTGGTGAGTAAAGGAATCAACTGCTTTGGCAGCACTAAAGCCTATAACACCCTAACACTAAAACAATTCAGATTCATATGTATATGAAAATTAACGTAATTCTTCTCCTTAGGTGGGGGCCACTGGTGAGTATAGGAAGCAACTGCTTTGATTGCACTAAAGCCCATAACAGCCTATCACATAACCTTTTCAGATTGGTAAGTATATGAAAATTAACTGAATTCTTTTTCATAGGTGGGACCCACTGGTGAGTATATGCACTAAAGCCTATAACACAGTAACACTAAAGCAATTCAGATTAGTACGTATATAAAAATTAACATAATTCTTTTCCTTAGGTGGGGACATCAGGTGAGTATAGAAATCAACTGCTGTGACTGAAAGCCCAAAACAGCCAAACTAGTTCAGATTAAATATATGAAATTTAACTGAATTTTTCTTCTTAGGTGGGCCCCACTGGTGAGTATATGCACTAAAGCCTATAACACCCTCACACTAAAGCTGTTCAGAATAGTACGTATATAAAAATTAACATAATTCTTTTCCTTAGTTGGGGACATCTGATGTGTAAAGGAATCAAATGCTTTGATTGCACTAAAGCCCATAACATCCAAACTAGTTCAGATTAGTACATTTATGAAATTTAACTGAATTCTTCTTCTTAGGTGGGCCCCACTGGTGAGTATATGCACTAAAGCCTATAACACCCTAACACTAAAGCTGTTCAGAATAGTACGTATATAAAAATTAACATAACTTCTCCTTAGGTCGGGACCACTGGTGAGTATAGGAATCAACTGCTTTGACTGAAAGCCCATAACATCCTAGTGCTTAACTCGTTTAGACTAGTACATATATGAAATTTAACTGAATTCTTCTTCTTAGGTAGACCCCACTGGGGAGTAGAAGAAAGAACCGTTTTGACTGCGCTAAACCCATAACAGCCTATCGCTAAACCTGGTCATATTAGTATATATATGAAAATTAAATGAATTTTTCTTCTTAGATGTGGGCCACTGGTGAGTATAGGAAACAACTGCTATGACTACACTAAAGCCCATAACATAACTGGTGAGTATAGGAATCAAATGCTTTGACAGATCTAAAGCCTATAACACCCTAACACTAAACCAGTTCAGATTAGTACAGATATGAAAATTAACATAATTCTTCTCCTTAGATGTGGCCCAGTGGTTAGTATAGGACACAACTGCTTTGACTACACTAAAGCCCATAACATAATTGGTGAGTATAGGAATCAACTGCTTTGACAGATCTAAAGCCTATAACACCCTAACACTAAACCAGTTCAGATTAGTACGTATATGAAAATTAATGTAATTCGTCTCCTTAGGTGGGGACCACTGGTGAGTAAAGGAATCAACTGCTTTGACTGAAAGCCCATAACATCCTAGTGCTTAACTCGTTTACACTAGTACATATATGAAATTTAACTGAATTCTTCTTCTTAGGTAGACCCCACTGGGCAGCAGAAGATAGAACCGTTTTGACTGCGCTAAACCCATAACAGCCTATCGCTAAACCTGTTCAGATTAGTATGTATATGAAAATTAAATGAATTCTTCTTCTTAGATGTGGGCCACTGGTGAGTATAGGAAACAACTGCTTTGACTACACTAAAGCCCATAACATAACTGGTGAGTACAGGAATCAACTGCTTTGACAGCACGAAAGCCTATAACACCCTAAAACTAAAAGAGTTCAGATTCGTACGTATATGAAAATTAACATAATTCTTCTCCTTACATGTGGCCCAGTGGTTAGTATAGGACACAACTGCTTTGACTCCAATAAAGCCCATAACATAACTGGTGAGTATAGGAATCAAATGCTTTGACAGATCTAAAGCCTATAACACCCTAACACTAAACCAGTTCAGATTAGTACATATATGAAAATTAACATAATTCTTCTCCTTAGATGTGGCCCAGTGGTTAGTATAGGACACAACTGCTTTGACTACACTAAAGCCCATAACATAATTGGTGAGTATAGGAATCAACTGCTTTGACAGATCTAAAGCCTATAACACCCTAACACTAAACCAGTTCAGATTAGTACGTATATGAAAATTAACGTAATTCTTCTCCTTAGGTGGGGGCCACTGGTGAGTATAGGACGCAACTGCTTTGATTGCACTAAAGCCCATAACAGCCTATCACATAACCTTTTCAGATTGGTAAGTATATGAAAATTAACTGAATTCTTTTTCATAGGTGGGACCCACTGGTGAGTATATGCACTAAAGCCTATAACACACTAACACTAAAGCAATTCAGATTAGTACGTATATAAAAATTAACATAATTCTTTTCCTTAGGTAGGGACATCAGGTGAGCATAGAAATCAACTGCTGTGAATGAAAGCCCATAACAGCCAAACTAGTTCAGATTAAATATATGAAATTTAACTGAATTTTTCTTCTTAGGTGGGCCCCACTGGTGAGTATATGCACTAAAGCCTATAACACCCTAACACTAAAGCTGTTCAGAATAGTACGTATATAAAAATTAACAGAACTCTTCTCCTTAGGTGGGGACCACTGGTGATTATAGGAATCAACTGCTTTGACTGAAAGCCCATAACATCCTAGTGCTTAACTCGTTTAGACTAGTACATATATGAAATTTAACTGAATTCTTCTTCTTAGGTAGACCCCACTGGGCAGCAGAAGACAGAACCGTTTTGACTGCGCTAAACCCATAACAGCCTATCGCTAAAACTGTTCAGATTAGTATGTATATGAAAATTAAATGAATTCTTCTTCTTAGATGTGGGCCACTGGTGAGTATAGGAAACAACTGCTTTGACTACACTAAAGACCATAACATAACTGGTGAGTACAGGAATCAACTGCTTTGACAGCACTAAAGCCTATAACACCCTAACACTAAAACAGTTCAGATTCGTACGTATATGAAAATTAACATAATTCTTCTCCTTACATGTGGCCCAGTGGATAGTATAGGACACAACTGCTTTGACTCCAAAAAAGCCCATAACATAACTGGTGAGTATAGGAATCAACTGCTTTGACAGATCTAAAGCCTATAAATTAACAGAACTCTTCTCCTTAGGTGGGGACCACTGGTGAGTATAGGAATCAACTGCTGTGACTGAAAGCCCATAACATCCTAATGCTTAACTCGTTTAGACTAGTACATATATGAAATTTAACTGAATTCTTCTTCTTAGGTAGACCCCACTGGGGAGCAGAAGACAGAACCGTTTTGACTGCGCTAAACCCATAACAGCCTATCGCTAAACCTGTTCACATTAGTATGTATATGAAAATTAAATGAATTCTTCTTCTTAGATGTGGGCCACTGGTGAGTATAGGAAACAACTGCTTTGACTACACTAAAGCCCATAACATAACTGGTGAGTACAGGAATCAACTGCTTTGGCAGCACTAAAGCCTATAACACCCTAACACTAAAACAGTTCAGATTCGTACGTATATGATAATTAACATAATTCTTCTCCTTACATGTGGCCCAGTGGTTAGTACAGGACACAACTGCTTTGAATCCAATAAAGCCCATAACATGACTGGTGAGTATAGGAATCAACTGCTTTGACAGATCTAAAGCCTATAACACCCTAACACTAAACCAGTTCAGATTCGTACGTATATGAAAATTAACGTAATTCTTCTCCTTAGGTGGGGGCCACTGGTGAGTAGAGGACGCAACTGCTTTGATTGCACTAAAGCCCATAACAGCCTATCACATAACCTTTTCAGATTGGTAAGTATATGAAAATTAACTGAATTCTTTTTCATAGGTGGGACCCACTGGTGAGTATATGCACTAAAGCCTATAACACACTAACACTAAAGCAATTCAGATTAGTACGTATATAAAAATTAACATAATTCTTTTCCTTAGGTGGGGACATCAGGTGAGTATAGAAATCAACTGCTGTGACTGAAAGCCCATAACAGCCAAAGTAGTTCAGATTAAATATATGAAATTTAACTGAATTTTTCTTCTTAGATGGGCCCCACTGGTGAGTATATGCACTAAAGCCTATAACACCCTAACACTAAAGCTGTTCAGAATAGTACGTATATAAAAATTAACAGAACTCTTCTCCTTAGGTGGGGACCACTGGTGAGTATAGGAATCAAGTGCTTTGACTGAAAGCCCATAACATCCTAGTGCTTAACTCGTTTAGACTAGTACATATATGAAATTTAACTGAATTCTTCTTCTTAGGTAGACCCCACTGGGGAGTAGAAGACAGAACCCTTTTGACTGCGCTAAACCCATAACAGCGTATCGCTAAACCTGTTCAGATTAGTATGTATATGAAAATTAAATGAATTCTTCTTCTTAGATGTGGGCCACTGGTGAGTATAGGAAACAACTGCTTTGACTACACTAAAGCCCATAACATAACTGGTGAGTACAGGAATCAACTGCTTTGACAGCACTAAAGCCTATAACACCCTAACACTAAAACAGTTCAGATTCGTACGTATATGAAAATTAACATAATTCTTCTCCTTACATGTGGCCCAGTGGATAGTATAGGACACAACTGCTTTGACTCCAAAAAAGCCCATAACATAACTGGTGAGTATAGGAATCAACTGCTTTGACAGATCTAAAGCCTATAACACCCTAACACTATACCAGTTCAGATTAGTACGTATATGAAAATTAACGTAATTCTTCTCCTTAGATGGGTGCCACTGGTGAGTATAGGACGCAACTGCTTTGATTGCACTAAAGCCCATAACAGCCTATCACATAACCTTTTCAGATTGGTAAGTATATGAAAATTAAGTGAATTCTTTTTCATAGGTGGGACCCACTGGTGAGTATATGCACTAAAGCCTATAACACACTAACACTAAAGCAATTCAGATTAGTACGTATATAAAAATTAACATAATTCTTTTCCTTAGGTAGGGACATCAGGTGAGTATAGAAATCAACTGCTGTGACTGAAAGCCCATAACATCCTAATGCTTAACTCATTTAGACTAGTACATATATGAAATTTAACTGAATTCTTCTTCTTAGGTAGACCCCACTGGGGAGCAGAAGATAGAACCGTTTTGACTGCGCTAAACCCATAACAGCCTATCGCTAAACCTGTTCACATTAGTATGTATATGAAAATTAAATGAATTCTTCTTCTTAGATGTGGGCCACTGGTGAGTATAGGAAACAACTGCTTTGACTACACTAAAGCCCATAACATAACTGGTGAGTACAGGAATCAACTGCTTTGACAGCACTAAAGCCTATAACACCCGAACACTAAAACAGTTCAGATTCGTAAGTATATGAAAATTAACATAATTCTTCTCCTTAGATGTGGCCCAGTGGTTAGTATAGGACACAACTGCTTTGACTCCAATAAAGCCCATAACATAACTGGTGAGTATAGGAATCAACTGCTTTGACAGATCTAAAGCCTATAACACCCTAACATTAAAACAGTTCAGATTCATACGTATATGAAAATTAACGTAATTCTTCTCCTTAGGTGGGGGCCACTGGTGAGTATAGGACGCAACTGCTTTGATTGCACTAAAGCCTATAACACCCTAACACTAAAACAGTTCAGATTCGTACGTATATGAAAATTAACATAATTCTTCTCCTTACATGTGGCCCAGTGGTTAGTACAGGACACAACTGCTTTGACTCCAATAAAGCCCATAACATAACTGGTGAGTATAGGAATCAACTGCTTTGACAGATCTAAAGCCTATAACACCCTAACACTAAACCAGTTCAGATTAGTACGTATATGAAAATTAACGTAATTCTTCTCCTTAGATGGGTGCCACTGGTGAGTATAGGACGCAACTGCTTTGATTGCACTAAAGCCCATAACAGCCTATCACATAACCTTTTCAGATTGGTAAGTATATGAAAATTAAGTGAATTCTTTTTCATAGGTGGGACCCACTGGTGAGTATATGCACTAAAGCCTATAACACACTAACACTAAAGCAATTCAGATTAGTACGTATATAAAAATTAACATAATTCTTTTCCTTAGGTAGGGACATCAGGTGAGTATAGAAATCAACTGCTGTGACTGAAAGCCCATAACATCCTAATGCTTAACTCGTTTAGACTAGTACATATATGAAATTTAACTGAATTCTTCTTCTTAGGTAGACCCCACTGGGGAGTAGAAGACAGAACCGTTTTGACTGCGCTAAACCCATAACAGCCTATCGCTAAACCTGTTCAGATTAGTATGTATATGAAAATTAAATGAATTCTTCTTCTTAGATGTGGGCCACTGGTGAGTATAGGAAAGAACTGCTTTGACTGCACTAAAGCCCATAACATAACTGGTGAGTCCAGGAATCAACTGCTTTGACAGCACTAAAGCCGATAACTACCTAACACTAAAGCTGTTCACAATAGTACTTATATGAAACTTAACATAATTCTTCTCTTTAGGTGGAGACCACTGGTGAGTATAGAAATCAACTGCTTTGACTGAAAGCCCATAACAGCCAAACTAGTTGAGATTAGTACATTTATGAAATTTAACTGAATTTTTCTTGTTAGGTGGGCCCCACTGGTGTGTATATGACCTAAAGCCTATAACACCCTAACATTAAAGCAGTTCGGATTAGTACATATATGAAAATTAACATAATTTTTCTCCTTAGATTTGGGCCACCTGAGTATAGGACACAACTGCTTTGATTGCACTAAAGCCCATAACATAACTGGTGAGTATAGGAATCAACTGCTTTGATAGCACTAAAGCCTATAACACCCTAACACTAAAGCTGTTCGGATTAATACGTATATGAAAATTAAAATAATTCTTCTCCTTAGGTGGGGCCACTAGTGAGTAAATGCACTAAAGCCTATAACACACTAACACTAAAGCAGTTCAGACTAGTATGTATATAAAAATTAACATAATTCTTTTCCTTAGTTGGGGACATCTGGTGTGTATAGGAATCAACTGCTTTGATTGCACTAAAGCCCATAACAGCCAATCTAGTTCAGATTAGTACATATATGAAATTTAACTGAATTTTTCTTCTTAGGTGGGCCCCACTGGTGAGTATATGCACTAAAGCATATAACTTCCTAACATTAAAGCTGTTCGGATTAGTACATATATAAAAATTAACATAACTCTTCTCCTTAGGTGGGGACCACTGGTGAGTATCAACTGCTTTCTTAGGTAGACCCCACTGGGGAGTGGAGGACAGAACCGTTTTGACTGCGCTAAACCCATAACAGCCTATCGCTAAACCTGTTCAGATTAGTATATATATGAAAATTAAATGAATTCTTCTTCTTAGATGTGGGCCACTGATGAGTATAGGAATCAACTGCTTTGACAGCACTAAAGGCTATAACACCTTAACACTAAACCAGTTCAGATTCGTACGTATATGAAACTTAACATAATTCTTCTCATTAGGTTTGGGCCACAGGTGAGTATAGGATGCAACTGCTTTGATTGCACTAAAGCCCATAACAGCCAATCTAGTTCAGATTGGTACGTATATGAAAATTAACTGAAATTTTCTTCTTAGGTGGGCCCCACTGGTGAGTATATGCACTAAAGCCTATAACACCCTAACACTAAAGCTGTTCAGAATAGTACGTATATGAACATTAACTGAATTCTTCTTCTTAGGTGGGGAACACTTGTGAGTATATAGCACAACTGCTTTGACTGCACTAAAGCCTATCGCAACCTAACACTAAAGCTGTTCAGAGTAGTACGTATATGAAACTTAACATAATTCTTTTCCTTAGGTGGGGACCGCTGGTGAGTATAGGAATCTAATGCTTTGACTGCACTAAAGCCCATAACAGCCTATTTCTAAACTCGGTCAGATTAGTACATATATGAAATTTAACTGAATTCTTCTTCTTAGGTGGACCCAACTGTGGATTATAGGACACAACTGCTTTGACTGCACTAAAGCCCATAACAGCCTATCACTAAACCTTTTTATATTAGTACGTATATGGAAATTAACTGAATTCTTCTTCTTAGGTCGGGAACACTAGTGAATATAGTACACAACTGCTTTGTCTGCATTAAAGCCTATAACAACCTAACACTAAAGTAGTTCAGATTAGTATGTATATGAATATTAACTGAATTCTTTTCTTTATGTGGGGACCACTGGTGAGTATAGGGTACAACTGCTTTGACTGCAGTAAAGCCTATAACAACCTAACACTAAAGCAGTTTATATTAGTATGTATGTGAAAATTAACTGAATTCTTCTTCTTAGGTGGGGAACACTGGTGAGTATAGGAAACAACTTTTTTGACTGTACTAACCGCTTTGACTGTACTAAAGCCTATAACAGCCTACCTAACACTAAACCAGTTCAGATTAGTATGTATATAGAAATTAACAGAATTCTTCTCCTTAGGTGAAGCCCACTGGTGAGTCCAGGACACAACCACTTTGACTTCACTGAATGTACCAACAGCCTAATATTATATTAAGCCAGTTCAATACTTACACGAAAATGATCTCATACAAGTGTTACTAAGTGGTACTAAGATTAACAGACAATACAGGCACTAAAGTCAATTCATACTAATTTTCATGCTAAAATTAAGTTTTAGGAGTGCTACTAAAATGAAGAGTCTTAACCTTTCACCTTCTTTCTTTATGTAGCAGCATGGCACCTATCCCTGCCTACCAAAGTGACAATGTGGGATTAGCTGGCTGCCTTCTGGGGCCAAGTAGGAATTTTTCCCACCCACTCTGATTGGCCTGCATGTGGATGGTTTTTTGCCTACTTCACACTGTCATGCTGGAAGGCCCTTCTTCATTTAATTTGGCTCACTTTGTGAGTTGGTGCCGCTAATTAGTGCACTGCCGGTCAGTGGACAGTGCAAACACTTGCGAATAAAGTCATGGCCAGAATTTGAATCCATTTCTTGTCTCCTGTCTCTTATTTCTGTTGTCCTGCCTCTTTTTTGGAAATGGGTACAACTCTACATCCTGGTAGAACTCCGTTGCTGTTCTCTGTTGCAGAGCAGAACTGGATCCAGAGCACGAAAAAGAAGGAAGTTACCCATTTCACACAAGAAAATCTCTACAAGCTAATTCATCCTTTCCCTGAACACAGAAGGCATGTTCCTAGAAAGTGGTATATCTTGTCAAGGGCTGTATTGCTTTAGATGTCAAGTGGAATGAAGGGACATTTAGAATTTCTCCTGTGATTAAAAATTAATATCTGGGCATGATGGAGAAAGACTGAGAACGGTTCTTCGACCACACTTTTTCTCCAGCTTGCTATTTCAATAGGTAACTTTTTCTTGGGACAGGGAGTGCTTAATTTTCAATGAGGACTTAAATCACAGTCTGATCATGAGGCCAGAAATTCCTGGACATGTTTTCTTTTTTAGCCTTTTTCCTGGGTGTCCTCTAAAACGGCATCAGTGTCCTCCATTTTGGCTGCTCTTTTATGTTACCTTTAAGATCTCAGCCAGAACCGCCACCAATAATTCTCCTGAACTGCTGAGGGGCCACTATAATGAACGTCTGAATACCGTATGACACAGTCAACCAGGCGCAGGGAGATGTGAAATGTACATTTTTGCAAACATCTTGCATGTGGATTGCGGGCAGCAAGGCCGGGGCTTTTAGTGAGACTTGAAATATGCATTTTTAAAAGATTTTATATGTACTATATATGTCCTATACTATATACAGTATATAATACTGTTCTAAATTTAATTGCAGTGTTTAAACATATGAAATCAATATAAGTATTTTTAGCTTTTATTTTGTCATGTCCTACATTTTGGGGAGTCTTGTCCTCTTTTTCAGTTTTGAGCATATGAAAACTGAAGCATATGCTGTCTAAAGCAAAGATAAAGCCATAAGCAGTTATAGTTAAGGGGTACAGGGGTAAGTAGATGCATCAGGCAATAAGCATTAGGGAGCAACAAGCTGAACTTGACATATAGTCAAAATTGTGAAAAATGAAGTACATATAATGAATAATAGCATCAGGTTTCATTGAGAATGTAATTTAATGCAGAATGGAATGAAACTGCATTGGAATATCCAAATTCCAATAGAAATTGGATTTGGAATATCCAAATTCCAATAGAAATATCCAAATATCCACTAGAAAATGAAACAACAATTGCCTAAGGAACAAAAAGTGGATTTCCTTAACTCAAAACTGACCTATGAGACATTGGCTACAATCCTAAAGACACTTTCCAGGGAGTAAGACTCATTGAACACAACGGGGCTTACTTCTGAGTAGACATGGTTAGGATTGTGCCCTTAAATGGGATGTAATTATGATATAGCATGGAAACTAATAAGGTATTAATATGAGTCAGCTCCCATTTCCATATATCATAAAACATCTACCCCAGTGAGATGTAATTTTGATACAGTATGGAACTGACAAGGTGTTAATATGAATCAGCTCCTATTTCCATATATTATAATACAGTAACACTTGGTAACTCGGCAAAGAGGCACTTTTAAATGGTGCTTGTCTTACACTGTATTTACCAGGATTAAGGATATACATAGAGAGAAAGTTTATTAAATGCTTCTGTGAACCCAATCCTTCTCATATCAATTTCTGTGGATGCAATCTTTCTCATATCAATTTAAATAGAGAGGGACAATTTGGGGGGCATTAATTGTAGCGTTTTAATTAAAATTACTTTTAAAACATAAAAAATTATATGAAATTGCTTCCCGCACATTTATATTTTTAGAAAAAAGGAAACAGAAAACCCCAAGCCAATAGTAATTCAGTAGTGGTTGATGGAAGAAAAGACATTCCTCTACTTACTTTCCTTTTGATTACTGTTATGACGGTATGTGAACGGTACAATACACAAGCTACTGTGAAAAAAAATGTTTCCCTGAAGCGAACATACTTGCTCAGAAGTGTTGGGAAACTTGTGACTTATTATAGCTGTTCCTATCAGTTCTGATTTGTAAATGCTGTCCATTCACACATCTTTCCCTTGCACTGTGGGTTTTCCATAATCTTCCTCACTAGATGTAAAACTGAGGCAATTCCATTATGGCTGTAATCCTAACCCCTCAGTTAAACTGACCTAAGCCCCAGCACAAGTCCCATGCTGGCCTGGGAATGTCACAAAGGTACTCCAAGGCAGTTCTGTGCCACTCCTGGGGAAGGCTTAGGTTAGTGCATAGAGATGCACTTGCCTCCCTAGATCACCATGGGAATGGAAAGACCAATGTGCCAGCTTAAGTTAGGATTGAACTTTATGTATCTTCCCCTAACAATGCATTGCATTTTGTTACACTGCACAACAGATCACTGAACTGGTCTTTAAGTAATACAACAGCATTCTGCCTTTTCCCTTAAAAGACAAGCCTTGTATTGATTTCTCTATTACATATCATAAATCATAGGGTGTGGGTGTGAAAAGGTGTCCTCTGAGGTCAGTCCAAGTAAGGTGGATGTTTTTCAGTGTAGAGGTCAGTGGCTGTTATACTTCTCAAAGTCATAAATATATAAGATTTACAACTGGTCCTTTCAAATGTTTGAAATGCCCTTTCTCCTTTTGATTAAAAGGATGGTAAAATTTGAATAAAAGGATGGTAAAAATAGTAAAACAGAAAAATAATACACTATAGGCTGAAGAAATTATATATATATATATATATATATATATATATATATATATATATATATATATATATATATATATATATATATATATATATATATATATATATGGGCTGAAGTATAATTATTATTGCTATTATTAAGAATATAGCACTTTTCAATACCTTAAGGCTGTCATTTGGAAAAAGGATAAATTGTCTCAACTTCCTCTGACAGTAGAACTAGAATCAGCAAGCATGAACTGCAAAAGAAAAGATATCAGTAAAAGATTCCTTTTGGTAAGGATACTTTAGCAGTGGAAAAACTGAAGAGGGAGGTAGTAGACCCTTCCTCATTGGATCTTCAAGGAGAGGCTTGACATGCACTTGTTGGAGATGCTCCAGTCTAGGAGGATTACCTGCTAGAGGAAGGAACTAGATAAACTATTAGGTTCCTTCCAATTCTATAAATTTATAGAATAGAATTCTATAGAATTCTATCCTATAAACTTATAGAATTCTAAATAATTCTATCATTAGATAGATAGAATTCTATAATTCTATAGATAGATTCTGTAGATAGAATTCTATAATTCTATCATTCTACATTAAACATTATATATTATATTTTTAAGGGAAATATAATATTCTTATTATAATAAGAATAATAAATTTTTTAAGGTTGCTGGGAGAGGGGCTAATGAAATGAGGTTAGTATAGGTCATGTAGAATGGGTCAATGTCCAAACTCATAAAAACTACCAGTAATAGAATAGTTACCATGTATTTTTTGCATGTGTTTATGCCTTGTGCATGTTCTCTTCATTCGGCAAAAGCCAGAATTTCTCTTCGTTATGGAAGAAGCCTGAATACTATTTTTAATGTGAAACTATTATCCTCCTTGCAAGTCTTCTAGACCCAGCTAATTTAGCTGAAAGCTTTGATTTGAAATAGATTCGTCCATTTGGCTTTGTGAATCTTTGCTCTGTTCTTGCAAGACCAGGAATTTCTAATTACATCTACAGTGGTGCAATGGGGGCAACTGTCCATTGTGCTGAAAAAAAATCACATAATTTTAAATACATTTCAAAAGCAATTCTCAATGCATTTAGAACTGTTGCTCCGTCAAAATGTTAGCTAGAAAACTGAGAATAAACAAGGCAGAATAATCAAGGGAACAGGCAATTTCAATTATTTTTTCATTGCATACGTGAATTTATTCAGAACGAGCTACAAACAGGTTAATAATGAATGGCAACTGTAAAGAGAGAAGCTGTTGAAAATCCTCCTATATTAGGTGGGGGCCAGAAACAAAGTAACATGGAAGATATAGGCTACAATCCTATGCACACTTTCCTGGGAGTAAACCCCTTTGAATTCAATGGGGCATATTTCTGAGTAGAGATGAATAGGATTGGGCTCTCAGAACTCCTAACTGCATTTTGGGTGCAATCCTGAGCATGTTTACTCAGAAGTAAGTCCCATTCTGTTCTATGGGACTTACTCTCAGGAAAATGTGTTTAGGTTTGCGGCTTTCATTTTTTTCAATATAAATGGTGGGAAGATGGATAGAGAATCAGCCTCATAGACCAGGTCTGCTGAAATGGAAGAGAGGAGCTTGAACCCGTATTTCATGTTTTATACTATGTTTTGTACTATTTACTATTTCATGTTTTGCTAAAAGATGGTGGGTGCAAACCACGGGAACAGCTGTGGTCTTGTTTGTGGGCTTCCTATAGGTACCTGGCTGGCCTCTGTTGGAAATACGATGCTTTTAGAATGTGTAAAGCATTGTGTGTGTATTATGTGGATGTAAATCTTAATAATCTTATAAGGGTGCAATGCTAACAAATTTAGGCCAGCCTAACTCACATGGCATATCTTTTGATGGTAGTGTGGGGAGGTTGACATATGTCTGTTCATTGGCCTAACCCACCATAAGTGGGACAGAAATGCCTGATGGCACTTTTGTGACACCTCCAGGACATATGATGAGGTTTATGCCAGCCTAACTGGAGATTGGGATTGCAGCCTAAGCAGGTAAATATGATTATCTTACCTACTGCATTACCCAGGCTGAGCCATAGGCAGCCCCAAATCCACACTGAACATGGGGCAGGCATTCTGGGTAGGGGGGAAGAAGTGGGAAATGCATTCCTGGGATCAGGGAGAATTGAGTAGAAGGCAGTGCTGGGATCTGGCAGTTATGTTGAATCCAAGCCCTGTTCCCCAGGCAGCACAGAGCAGTTGAGGCTGTACCAGTCTACTCAGAGTTGTGCTACCAAAACCAGTCGCACGGCTCTGAATAGACCCATTGGGGCTGCTGCAGTGCAGTGACATATTTCCTCTTGCCCTGTGGTAGCACAGCAGCAGCCCAGAACTTGCACTGGATGCAACACGGGCCAACTGCCTGTTCCAATGCAAATTAGGATTGAATCATTAATCTTTTAGCCAGGGTGGTACAATGTTGGCAGCTACCCACCACCATAGTGTCCTCTGCAGCTGGACTCCTTGTGCAGTTTCACAAACCTGAAAGTGCAAGACTTCTGGTTTATTTAAAAGAACAGTGAGAAAAACTCCAATTGGTTCTGTCAAAACTGCAAAGCAGTATTATTAAATAAGTGGATTCCCCATTACTTGCTGTTGATGGCGCTGTGTTGAGGGCTGTTAGCCCAGCTCTGTGACGCCAGCTGGATCTAGAGCAGCTGGATCCAATCGTATTGGCTCTGCCTTTCCATTGGACTAATTCAGTGGTGTGGAGAGGGGGGATTTGCTGCTTGGGTAACAGCCTATCCTCCACAACAATCTAACCCAGGCTTTTGTGCTTCGCATGCAGCGTATGCAGCGCTGAGCACGATACCATAGTCTTTCAAGACTGACGGAGGCCTGCTGTTGATACAAGCCACACTAGATTGCCCCATGGCTTGGTTCTACATGACTACATTACAGAAGATTTTGGTGAATATTTGTTCTAGCAGGGATTCTCATTTTACCTTCTCTTACCGTATCACAGAAAAAAAATTATATACTTTTTGAAAATACTTCTTAGATCTTTGTCTTGAATTAGTGGAAAGTTCTAGGGAAAATAATATAGCATTTATGAGGTCATGAACCAAAGTAAGATAATTCATTGATATATCATTTTGATTGCAAAATGGTATTTGTATTTGTTTTTTATTTCAAAATATGCAATTTTTAGGGTGCGATCCTAACCTAGGCTGACACAACTCATTGGTCTTCCTGTATCTGCAGTGATGTAGGGAGGCAAGCGCATGTTTGTGCACTGGCCTAACCCTCTCCCAGAGTGGTGCAAAGTGCACCTTAGAGGTTTAGGGACATAGGGGTTTAGGCCAGCTTAACTGGAAGTTAGGATTGCAGCCTAAGACTACAATCCAGAGTAACTACGGGAGCACATAAGGGACATTACGTGCACCCATAGTTACTGCACAACCTAGTGAAAACCTATGGGAAATTCATATTGGAATCCAGAGTAACTTGTTACTCCCCGTAGTTACTCAGGATTACACCCTAAGTCAATTACATGTCATATGCTAAAGAGCAAATAATTGTGACCTGAGTTATGCATATTAAAAGTCCTATTTTTTCCTTATTCATACTTGAACCAGTTACAATGATAAAAATTCAAAAGGCAGTTGGCATACAAATGTAACCCTACAGTACTCCAGAGGTGTTCCAATAGTTCTAGGCACGCATAGGATTAGGCCAATGGTAAGTACCCCCGCCCCGCACACATTTAGCCCCAGCAACATGATCCATGATGACACACATTGTTGTCATCCCCTTTCCCCCATCACTTGAGGAGCCAGAGCAGAGTGTTTATTGGCCATATATGTCATAAACACTAGCTTGTGAAACATAGTTTAGGACCTAACTAGATGTTACAGCCAAGTGTATCTTGACCCCAATGCTATTTTCCCCTCAATAAAAGACTTTGGGAGAGGAGACTTTAGATTAGAAAAATGATGTCTGTGTACGTTTGGAACTGTACAGGTGGTAGAAACTATGGATAGCACATTGCACATTGGTATGGTAAACAGCAAACCTGATTCTGCATCTTTAATTTAAATTCCTCTTTCCTAAAGCTTTCCTAAATTAATTTTTAAAGTGACATATTTGTCTGTACTTTGTACAATTCTGCAGATACAAAAGGCACATGCAACCTTTTAAAGATTTCGAAAACTACATTTTCAGAAATGCTGTGTGTACATGGAAGTATATATGATCTGATTCAGTCAAGCTTGTCTTATACTGTATGTTCATAAAAGCCACTGGATTGAATTGGAATTTTTAGGGTTCATTCATCTGCCTGTGATTATTATTTTTTATTTACACTGAGCCTTGTTTATAAAAAGCAGTGGAGCTATTTATAGCCGCTTCCTATGAGCCTATAGCGTGCTTCACATAGCAAATCTGGTGATATGTTTACTCATGTACAGTAGACTCATATTTTATGCAAATGGCAATGTGTTCACTACCAATTATGATAATTAGTAACCTCTGTCTGTTCTTCAGAGCAAAGGTAGGTAGCGTGAAAACAAAAGGAAGTTGGAAAGTAAGTGACTCAACAGAGGAAAATGTAAAACTAGTACATTTTCACATAGAAAGCAATTAGAAATATTGCAAAAACTAGGCTATGCAAATTACTGCAGCCCTGGGGCTGGAATTAATTTGATCAAGATGGGGTAAAGGCAGTTGCAATTTAGCACTTTGGGAATACACAAACTAGAATGGAATAAGTAGATGATATATATTCTTGACATCATATTGTGTATATTGTGTGTTCCCAAACTGTAAATTTTTGAAATTTTATTTGTATCCTTTAAACATGATGAATGCATCCATTCCTGGTGTTCTACAGCAGTAAAGCATTTACTGAGCAGCATCCCCATGAGTAGCCAAAATTTCAGCCTACCATCTTCATCAATGTTTGATGTTATGAGAAATGTGGGAAGCTGTGTTTACTGAGCTTAGGAAGAAGTGCTTACTGTTATTGCAAAGATGTACTGTATTTCCCGATTATCTATGGACTGATTGAATGCCATGATATCACTGTGCTTGGTGTACACCAGTGGTCTGGGAACAGGAGTAAATTACCCCAAATGGGGTAATAATGAAATTCCTGGGGGCAATGGACAGTTGCACTGGTGCGCACACTCTTCCCCTTCCAAAAGCTCCAACAGAAAGTGCTACTGCTTCCGCCATTGGAGCTTTCGGAAGGGAAAGAGTGTGCGTGCACGTGTACAGTAATGTTTTTTTAAATGACTGCTGCAGCTGGCCAGATTTAGCCACACCGAGCTGCAGCAGCCTGAAACTGGCCCCCCCCCAGTGTCCCCAAACACCCTCCCCAGCCAATGTGAGTAATCCACTTACTTTACGTTCACTCAGAAGTAAACCACTTACTTTACATTTACTCCTGATTTTAAAAATGTAGGACAAATGTAGAACATCCTACATTTTGTCCTACATTTTTAAAAGTGGCCATTTTGGGTGGCCACTTTTGGGTGGCCATTTCCTTCCTTTCAAAACCAGGGGGTAACATTGAAGTAACTAAATATATTTTGGGGTAAAAGGTAAAAAAGTTCCCTGACCCCTGGTGTACTACTATAAAAGGTCTATCAAGGATCGATGATGTCACTATAATGTTACATGACCCCAGGAGCCAACTATAAAAGGTCTATCAAGGATCGATGATGTCACTATAATGTTAC
The DNA here is from genome assembly GCA_030015325.1 of Cryptoblepharus egeriae. Taxonomy (NCBI): domain Eukaryota; kingdom Metazoa; phylum Chordata; class Lepidosauria; order Squamata; family Scincidae; genus Cryptoblepharus; species Cryptoblepharus egeriae. The sequence goes on from JAREYC010000004.1 coordinate 52,570,224, forward strand.
ATGACCCCAGGAGCCAACTATAAAAGGTCTATCAAGGATCGATGATGTCACTATAATGTCTCTAGCATTTCCATATTTACACTACCTTAGTCCTACCAATCAAAATTTTGCAAGATAAAGCCAAAATCTGCCATTAACAACGAATACTATCAGGGTCAATGTTGACCCGCCAGGTCAAAATGTTGTGTTTTTTCTGAAATTTATTATTATTACCTGACAAGACTTTCTGACTTTTTTCCTGCTATTCAGACAGTTACAATTCCAGAAGCATGAAGCTTTTGAATATAAAATTTTTCTGCAAATTCCAATTTATACATAGGATACCAATCGGGTCAAGGTCGACCCATGTTGCCTTTCACTGGTTATTCAATATTTTGCTAGCTAAAACTGTACTAAAAATCATTATACTAATTATACTAATTATAATCATAATTATACTAAAACTTGACACAACATTTATTCATTATATGTATATTATATGAACATTGTATGTACCTAACTATAGTACAGGGTTGCACGGGGCAAAATTGACCCGTGCAGACCTGTGCAGTCTGTGCAGATGATAATAATTGTACTAAAAAATCATTATTTCACAATAAAAATAATTATACTAAAACTTGACACAACATTTATTCATTATATGTACATCATATGTACATTATGCCCGGGTTCTTTTACCAACACCTGGGCCCATCCGGAAAATTTTCTGGATTGGGCACAGGTATCGGTAAAAGAAAGAACCTGGTGTTTTTCCTGTTCCCAGAGACACAACATTTATTCATTATATGTATATTATATGAACATTGTATGTACCTAATGTACCTAACTATAGTACAGGGCAGCACGGGTCACACTTGACCCATGCTGTCTTATGGGGGGCAAGAAATTTTTGGTATTTCTAGTTAAACAGCTCAGTCCCAAAGGCGGCAGCACTGCCAGGTGCAGTGGTGCCAAAATGACTACCGCTGCTTCCAGGGGAACAACTGAGGCTCTCAGAGTTTTCTTTGGGGGAAGGGGATTTTGTATTCTGGCCTGAAACAAAGTTCAGGATCTGGTGGGGCACAACTCTGCCGATTCCATCCCTACTCCTGCCCTGCCTCATCCGATCCACCCCAGAGTACTTTCTCCTTCACTGACACCTTCACTGTCACCCAGAGCTCTTTCCTAGCTCCAGATTGCATCTGGCCAACATAAGGCTTATCACCAGTTGGTGCTGGGTTGGCACTTAGTCTGTGCAGGGTGTTGTGGATATGCATTATAGCATGTTTGTGATGCCCAGCACCAGTACTGGAGCTCCGTGCCAGCACTAGTCCATTTTAGGACTGGCCTTAAATGACCTTAAAAATATGAAAATTCTCATTTAAAGACACAGTGATTACTTCATGATGAAGCAACTGTAGAGCAAAATCCTAACCATGTCTATTCAATGGGTCTTACTCCCAGGAAAGTGTCTTTAGGATTGCAGGCAGAGGTGAGGTCAGTATTTTTAATCTATATATCCAGCAGGTTTTCAGCTGAAGGAAAAGGTGCATAAGCAAGGCATCAGAGGACTGTGAACACATTTGATGAATTCATGTTGAACGTCATTACAGACCTCAGATACCACCCTTGTTGGGTTTTGTTTTGTTTTTATTATATATATCTTTTAGTTTGACATGGAACTTCCAGTGGTTTCCTGTCCAAAGTCTGGATCAGATCCACATCTGTTTAATTGCAACAACAGATGCCTTCAGGCTATATATTGAGCTCTATATCCCTCACTTGCAATAGTATAGCTACAAGGGGAATAGCACAGTAAGCACTGCAGGCATCATAACGCACTCATATGCAGCTCCTCGCACTCATCGTCAGAACCATTCTGGTTCAGCATCACCTGTGTGTTGCATTTCACTGCCCAAAATGCAGCGAAATGCTCAGATGGTGAGTGGGAGGGTTGCTTATATGGCACATTGTAGCTACTGTGCTACTTGTGTTACTCCATGTAGCAATTCTACTGCTGCCTTATGTCTGCCATGACAATAAGGAATAATTCTTAATGAAGTTACTTTTAAATATTAAATTGGAGTAAAGAAGATCATTGGTTTTTTTGTTTTAATTTTACTATATCAATGTTTACCTGACCCCAGTATATGATTTAAAAAGTGGTACAGGAAGGTTTCATAGGTGTAGGAAGGTTTTAAGTACCATATAAAAGTGATAAAAGGGAGAAACAATTTATTGAAGCCTTACACTTATAGGAATAAGTCATACTACTAGTTCCAAGGTGATTACTCTCAAGTAAGAATGTACTGAAATACAACTTTAATTGTGATGGGGTTCACATTGATGCTGAGGTACCAGTCGTTACTTTTGCACTCACTGCACACCATGGTGACACCTTTTTTAGAACTGGGCTGTGTAAAGTGAAAACCATTGAAAAGTGGAACCGCATCTTTTTAGTTTATAAATGTTGCTTCCAATGCTTTTTTATCTAGTAAACGTCAAATGTCTCTTTTGTGTTGCACATTCCTGGTGTCAAACAATGATTTCTACAAATAGATTCTCATTAACTCCTTCAGGAATGGGATTAGACCAGGAGCTACAGCATGGAGGAAAACAATTTTGGTCTTTAGAACAGCAGAGGGAAGTTGAAAGAGTGGATCATACATTGAAAGATTGAGTTCTGGGTATAATTGAAAGGTGTTGAAAGAGTGGATCATCAGAAAACAAACATATGATACCTATACTTCTGAGTAGAGCTGTAAAGGATTGGGTTATATTAGTAAGCTTTTTTTTTCTCCATGTAGCCATTGCTAAATTTTTAAAGGGAAAGACTCATGACATGAGTCTTTTGATGTTTCCAAAATGCTCTGGATGACTTGGAAAGTCTACCCATTTGACATATTTTTGAGCTGAGACTATGTGTAGGGGCAGAGATTTATGACTCAATTTGAGTCAAGCCATGCTGGACTTGCCCATTTCCAATGTCAGATAGCAAAATTTGATATACTCCTACATGTTCTTATTTATTTCACTATAAATGTGAGACCTGGATGCCATACCTTTCATAAATTCTCTGGAAGAAGAAAGCATTATGAGTTTTTCACATTGATACAACAACGCTAGAAATGCACAAAGGATTCAGGCATGTTGTCCTTCTTCACTGCCATAGCCACCATCACTCTGTCACTGCCTTGAAAGATGCCAGGTTCTCTCTTCTGTCAACATCTGACTTTGACATTTCCTGTGCCATTTAAAACTTTTAGAATCAGGGGACCATTGGCTGTATAGTATTTCCTTCATCCTTAAACAGTGCTCTTATCAGTGCACAGGTTGCATGCTGTTACACAGGCAATCAAGAGTGACAACATCATTGCTGAAAGCAGAACTGTGGCTGAGGTCTTAATCTTTTGGCCTACAGCAAGAGGCCTCTTGTCTGTCTCAATTTGTCAGTACATAGCCTGGCTGTCTACTTATCACCAACACTGCTGCCAGGGCCATCTTCTCTACCAAACGAGGACCACTGAATACACTTTTTGGCATGATGCTACAATAGTGCTGCTGGAAGCATCTGATTAACATTTCAAGAAGAACGCCTCATGTGCATGGTGCACCACATTCCCATGTAATAACTGATCAACCACTAACGTATAGTTGACCCACCACTAACATACAGTTTTCTCAAAAGACTAGGATTATGACACTCAGCACAATTCTAGTAAACAATTTAGGACAGCACAACTCACCCATATTTCTATTCCTGCAGTAGCATGGAAAGGCTAACACACATCTGCACCAGGAGTGGTGCAGAAGTGCTTTATAACATTTTTGTGCCAGCCTAACCAGGGGTTAGAATTGCACTGTTGATGCTTTCTTCTTTTTGGAACTGGTTTAAATAAGACCTGTGCCTCACAAGACTTTCAAGACTGACGGAGGCCTGGTCAAATGCCTCACAAACAACAGAGCAAAAGTACCATTTCAAAATCAGAATGTAGGCAAACATGATAGAATGCTTGTCCTTACAAAAACATTCCGGAATTTATGAAATTCAATGCTACTTTTAGTGACATGAGAATTTTCTACATATAGGGATTTTTCAAAATATAGAAAAACATTCACCAAGGTATACCCTTCAGCTGCAGCCTTAAGTGGTCCAGTCTAGGGGCACATTCCAGAGTAATTAAGGGGAGTCCTTGCTCCACAGTAAGAACAAGTTACTCTGGACTGCAATATCAATTTCCCTTGGTTTTCACTTGGTGGTGCAGTAACTACAGGTGCACGTAATGTCTCTTACATACTCCCATAGTTATTCTGTAGTTGTAGCCTAGGTTTATCACCACATCTTCTATTTGTGAGAACCAAGCCAAAAAAGTGTGAGCTGGGGAATGAAATTCCTTGCTCAAACTAAAACCTTCAAAAAGCAGCAGTAGAAATGTTCATGAGATGGAATGGAGAAAGGCAAACAGCTTCTACTTTCTCCTTTTGCTGGAAAATACTGTAACTTCCTAGTATGGATAGATCCACCCAAGTTAGTGTGGTGATGGACTTTTCATTTTGGCTTAGTGAAGAGGGAAAATAAATGGGAGAATGACACTCATTTTTACCTATTTGGTCACCAATTTGCTTCTCAGATTAATTCAGAATGCTGGTCATTAATACCCTTAATGATCTGGAATCAAGTTACCTGAAGACAATATCATATTTTACCATATTAGCTTGTCCAACTCCCCCTCTCCCGCAGGTGCTAAATCAGACAACTGCTTGCGGGCTCATCATTGACAGAGATTCACTTAAATGGGCATAAGAGACATTTATTTTTATTGTATGTATTTATTTATTGTATTTGTTCTCTGTAGTTCAGTCTCTGAAGAGACCGAAAGTGGCCATGTCAAAAAAATGGATATTTTGGTGGTTACTCTTCTGTTGTGGAACTTCCTTCCCAGAGAGACCCAGAAGTTTTTCAGTTTTTAAGAGGAAGCAAATATTTGGCAAGACTACTCTTTCCATGTTTTTTTTTCCAGTGTTCAGTCTCTGGTTATTTGAAGCTTCTTACAGCCCAATCCAGAGCAACTAATCTGTCCACATAAGAGCCCTTAGGTTGCCCTATCTAACACTAGGTTGGAGCAACTGCAAGATGCTCCAGCCCAGTTACTCTGAAGGAGGCTTAGGGCAGAGCAAGGCAAGATAGGGTGCCCTAAGAGAGGTGGACCTGCTCTGCCCTAACTGGGGCAGCCTAAGCAGCTCAGGAGAGGCAAGTTGAGGGCATGTTTAGCATTGCCTAGGGCAGAGCAGTTACTCTGTATCCAAAGCCTGTTTCCAAGGCAGAAATGCCCTCTTCCAGCCCTCAGAGTTATACCACCTCAGGAGCAGGTATAGTAATGAGTAGACCCATAGGGGTCCATGATAAGGCCCGAGTAAGAGTGGCAGTGCTGACCAAAAATCTGAGTTCTTGGCCAGCCTAGCTGCAACCTCTGCCTCTCAACTTCAGGATATGGAACAAACTACGGCTGCCCACAAACCTCAGGATACAGCAGGCCACTCCAAGAAGCCCCTTGTATTCACTGTAGAATGTACTGGCATCTCATCAGGGACTCCTTATAAGGCAGGCACCCAGTGGCGTCACCAGACTGGTGCGGCTGGTGTGGGCTGCACTGGGGATGCGCTCCGTATGGGGTGATGTGCCGGAGGAGTTTGACTGTCCTTTGGCAGGCCCTGGGCGTCAGCACCCCCATTCAGGCCTGCTCCAAGGCGGAGAATCAGCCAGAAGCTGCCACTTGTCTGAGGAGCTGGCCTGAACGGCCATCTGAGATGCACTGCACAGAAACACACTGAGCATGCCGAACAGCTTCAGAGGAGACTTCCTGAGAGCAGAGAAAGTCCGCGCCTCTGCACAGCCATTCGGCCTCACTCAGGAGGCGGAGCGGCAGCCGAATGGCTTCAGAAAGAGTACTGCACAGGCACCAACTCTGACACCTGCACAGTCTCCCCCGAAGCCAAAAGGCTTCAGAAAAGTACTGCGCAGGTGTCAGAGATGGTGCCTGCGCAGTACTCTTTCTGAAGCCAGTTGGCTTCAGAAACAACTGCGCAGGCGCCAACTTTGGTGACTGTGCAGTCCAGGTTGGGGGGGGGCGCATCCCAGGGATGACGCACAGACTTCCGCACCAGGTGATGTGCAGAGTCATGTCACCACTGTAGGCACCACAGCTGTTCCTTGTTCAGTGTGATCTGAGGGGTGTCCCCTCAGGAGAAGTCTTCCCCTTGTGTCAATTACTTAGCATCCTCTGGAGCAGTTAAGGTAGCCCAGGCTTCCTGACTCTCTGGATTCAGCATAACTTTCTGCTCTGGATACAGAATAGTTAGGAGAGTGCAGTTAGGTCAGAGCAGGCTGAATTTGCCCTGGATTGCAGCCTTATTCTCTGTTGACTTCTGTATTCTCCATGGAAATTGACATCCATCAATGCTCACGATGATTCCCACAGTGATTCTCATGACAGCATGCATGAGCTGCTATGTTATGGGAAAGGCTCAGACATGCCATCTGCTTCTCCATGATCCCGTGAATATCCAACCTGATTCTGATGAACTTACTATTTGCAGAATTACCATGGACAGATGGTATGTCAGAGCCATTCATACCAGTGACTGATGTTCCAACACATAACTTTCAGAGGATAGGTTTGTGCCTTTAAGATTAATGGGCCATTAATAATGGCTTTTGGTTGTTCTCATTCTCCACATTTTATAGCTTCTGTAGTTTGTTTCTTAACTCTGAACCTATCAGAGTTATTATGGCATTATAAAAAATAGACTATCCCCAAAGAATGCTTCTACAGTGGTGCCTCACATAAAGAGCTTATTTTTTTCCAGAGACATGCTTTTAAGTGAAACGCTCTTTTAAGTGAAGCAGATTTTTCCATAGGAAATAATGGAAACTCAGATTATTGGTTCCACATCCCCCAAAATATTCATATAAAAATATTAACTGCATGTAAAAATGATGACAAAACACTGGAATTGAATTCAAAACATGCATTCAATGTGCATGATCCTATGAAGTCTACTTAGGCTGCAATCCTAAAGACACTTTCCCGGGAGTAAGTCCCATTTAACACAATGGGGCTTACTTCTGAGTAGACATAGTTAGGAGACTGCAGTCAAAGACACTTTCCTGGGAGGCTTACCCTGGGCTGCTGCTGGAGGTTCAAGGTGGCCGGTGGGGGCACTTGGATGCAGTTAGGGGCAGCTGCCTCTGGCAACCCTAAGTTGGGGGCAGTTAGAAGAAATTGCGCTGGCCGGCAGCCCTTTTAAAGGGCTATAGACACTTCGCCAGAGTGTCTTGGCTGCATAGCACACGTGCCCATAGCGCACTTGCTTGTTAAGTGAAGCAAGATTTCTTGGAAATTTTTGCTTGTTATGTGAAATGCTTGTTAAGCAAGGCACTTGTTAAGCAAGGTACAACTGTATATGAAGAGGGATTCCTATTTCAATTTGGAACTGATAGCAAAGAGTAGTTCATATGCTTCCAAAAAAGAAACAAAAACCAGTTCTACCTCCCCTTAAGGACTAATCCTTCTTTGTTCAAGAAAAAATCCAGGTGAATCTATCTGATGGATGATGACCATACTGGCATGGTAGTGGAGTGTCATTTGGGTCTTCTGTATGATTAGAAGTTTCTGAGGCAGCATAGGACTATGCTTCAAGGAAGTAGATCCCACATCTCACTGGTAATACATGCAATGGGCTTATGTTAATGAACTGGGTAGAGATGTTCATACTAATAGTAGGCTAATTACTACTAATTGTAAGAACATAATTGCATACATGTGTATAGTATGAAAGGTATGTATGTAAGAGCACTTCATTTATCTAGCTTCTAATAGCAGAATGCTTTGGAGATCCAGAGCTCATATCTAGCAATTGTTCTACATTATTTTCCATTCCCAAGTTGTGGCAAACAAGAAGCGACAGTCAGCACTGGCACATGGCAAGGTAACATCCACATTGTTTGTGAAGAAGAAAAAGGATAGAAAGAAAGCATAGAATTGGGTGTTAAAGTACAAAAGCACAGAATGTCAAGAAGGCAAAAATGGATATGGACAAGCAGCAGTGATTTATCTAGGACATGCTTCCAATTCTTCCTCCCCATGGAGAAGCTACCCATGGACTCTTTTGGGAATGATTGACATAATCAGGAGTCACTTTCCATTTTATCTTGGTGTTCACCAGCATTAGGGTGTCTTTGGGACATGCACTCCAAGCACCTTTACTTACCAAGATTACTGCAATAACTTCTTCCTTTGAGCTGATCTGTTTTTAATAACCAGGAATGGTGCATGATGGGAACCAAGCATATAGTTGAATGCATAGGAAATAGAAGTAGTGTGCACTCAGAATAGTCACTGGAGTGTCTGAGAGGATGGTGGACAGATGGGCAGGGGGCTTGTCTAATTGCCACTTCTCCAACTGTCAGGAAAGAGTGTCTGTGTTTATGTTACATATTAAATTACATTTTAAATAAATGTGTAATAATATGACCTGATGTTGTTTGATTTTTGATGCTCTTCACTCTCTGTCAAGGCTGCATCTGGCAAGGGGAAATGCCTTGATTAGTTCTCTATACCATACTGTGGTATGGAGAACTGATCAAGGCATTTGCCTATGTCTTAACATCTAAAATAATTCTCACTGAGCTATTCTACTTGGATCACTGGCATACTCTCTCCAAATGGCTATACAGAACATCCACTTTATCCACAGTTGATGGTGTGTATACTGTCCCCAGCAGCAGTTTCCACAATCTCTATTTGGCTTGCTATTCACAAATGAATCTATTCTTACATAAATGCAAACTCCACATGAGTAGCACCTTCACGTGGATAATTAGCTGCAATTTGCAGTGTGCAACTGAACTCCTTTCTCTTTCCAGCAGGAGATCACCACATGTCTTTTGTCATGAACTGCAACATGTTTTTTTTTAAAAAAAGAAGCTGTTGAATCCAGAGAAAGCAATGGAGTGGGTCGAAAGCAGCAACATTCACAATTAGAAAGGAAGGAGAATGAGCAGTGAGTATTCTCCCAAGAGAGCAAAGTGCAGCTGTTTGACTGCAGCAGAACCTTGCTGGACTATCATTTCCAAAAGGTCCCTTTGTGTAGGAAAAGAAAATTAATGACAAGAGGGCCATGGGAATAAAGGGCCAGGGGAATGCAGTACTGATTGTCTGGAAATAATCTAACTGTTGAGGGACTATGATGTGGGGGAGGGAGATGGAATCAGTGGGATCTCATTTAATCTACTCCACAGCCAAAAAACCACATGGACTTCATATTCCTCACTCCCATCACTAAAACTGAGAAACCTGAGTCAACCTAAATAACTGAAAAGAAAAGGAGAAAAATGCTTTTGTTAAACCAAACATATTGGATTTTATATGTGCTGAACTTCCATTGTTGCTAAAGCCGGGGATTCCATGCGTGTCTCTGAAAGCAGAGAGGATTTCATCAGCTATACGTATGCGTGATGTTTATCTGATAGCTGAAAGAAGGGGAAAGCAAATCTACGTATGTAAATATGGATTTGCGACTGTTTGTTAATCAGTTTTTGAATGTCTTCAGGCTTAAATGCAGGTGGTTGGGTTGTTTTCATGTGTCCCTGAGGATATCTTAAGATTGACTGTGTGCTAGAATCTTAATACCATTAAAAGGCACAATTTTAAAGTCATGCAAAAACTAGTGGTAAAAATAGACTGAGGGATCAAGAAAGAGGCTTGAAAATGGTTGATTGTTCAAGTTTGGGGGACCCTAAAAAATTCTGAATTAAGAATCATGTAGGTGGAATCGAAGTGCAGTGAATCTGGCAAACAGGGATGGGAGTAGTCACTGTGTAGAGACTAAGGGAGAAGCTTTCATCTCTTTGACACAAGTTAGATATGTGCAAATAAAGGGAAGATTCAACATGTGCTTTGGGATTGGGCATATGACTGAATTAGAATATGAGTGGGAATTGTTATTATTATGTTTCAAAATGCCTGTTAAAGAGAGCGGGTGTGTGAAAAGGGACCCTGTATATTATGCAGGGACCCAGCTGGGCTCTTCTAAATAATCTCCTTTGAAACTTCCATCATTTCCAGTGCACATTCCAAGCAAAAATGACCACTTTTGACACACTGAACCATGCTCTTTGAGGTCCCTGCCATGTTTTAGACATAAATTTTATGTCTAAAACATTTCCCCCAAAATGATACAAAAAACAAAATGATACAAAAATGATACAGTACAAAAAACAGCACTGATATTTGAAAAAGGTTACTGTGGGTGGCGCGAGTGGTTAAGACGCTGTTAACAAGCAGGCTAGGGTTCGAGACCCGGGTCGGCCCCACAAGACAGGGTGAGCTCCTGTCCTTAGCCCAGCTCTGCGATGCCAGCTGGCCCCAGTCGTATTGGTTCTGCCTTTCCATTGGACTAATTCAGTGGCGTGGAGAGGGGGGATTTGCTGCTTGGGTCACAGCCTATCCAACATAACAATCCAACCCAGGCTTTCTTGCTTCGCATGCAGCATATGCAGCGCCGAGCACGATACCATAGTCTTTCAAGACTGACAGAGGCCTGCTATCTGAAAAATAATTAACCAACATAGATGATGATGATGATGATGATGATACAGAAGCAGTTTCTGAGAAGAAGAAAGGTTTGTTTTTTTAAAATGAATGGAAAGATCCCTCATTTTTTTCTTCATGTTTGATTTCACAAATATGTGAATTCACAAGTATTGGGGGAATTTGTGAGATTTGAATATCTTCCTTCATATTTGTATTCACTGAAGCTGGATTGCCTCATTCCCCTATCCATTAGACCTATGCTGTTGTAAAAATTATGGACAGTGGATTGTCCCTTTATTTGTAGACAAAGCACCATGGACAGATTTCTCTTTGTCTAGATATGCAGTTAAATTTTTGATGTATCATTGTATCTTTAATTTAAATGCCAGAAATATTCATTTTATACCAGAAGCACTATAAAGCAGGAGTTAATGTGAGATTAGTATGACAACGAAATTATTTAAAGTGAAAACAAACAAATAAAATACCCTGTTGCTTCTCTGCTGCATATTCTGAATAAACTTTTAACTGTGCTTGTATTCTCAATTTGAATGATTGTGATGGCTTTTAGCTAATACAAAAAACAGTTGTCTGACTAGTCAAGCCTTGTTTAAATAAAGCAAACTATTCCTCTGACGCTATTGTGGCAAAAATATTTGTGAATTAGAGCAGAAGTCTTCAACAGTTGGACTGAAACCCCAAATAGATTGCAACCAAATATCAGGTGGATTGTAGCAATTTTGTCTTGAAGACAGAGCAAGGAATGCTCTGCTCCTCAGGTCTGCACAACAGCCAGGCTACTAGGAGACCTTAGTGAGGGAAATTCAGGGCACAATTCAGAGTAACTACAGGTAGTCCTTGCTCTGGAGTAAGAACAATTTACTCTGGATTGCAATATGAATTTCCCATAGGTTTTCATTAGGTGGTGCAGTAACTACAGGTGCACATAATGTCTCTTACGTGCTCCCGTAGTTACTCTGGATTGTACCCATAATTGGTGACTCTGGCTTTGAAGTTTTTTGGACAACTCCACCAAGCCTTAACAGATGCTCTTATTTTGGTAATATGTGTTGATACTTAGAGAGATCCTAGAAATTTTAGCCCATTCAGTATCCAATTTATTTATTCATCAAAGTTTAATAAATGACCATCTAAAAATAGCCTAATTTGCATAAATTAGAATTGCCGTTCAATAAATACAGTTGGTAACCCTTTTCTCCTCTACTTAAATTTTATATTTAAATTTATTTTCTGGCCCTTGACATTTGATGCAGCCCTCTGGCTGAAAAGCTTGGAGACCACTTTAGATGATGCTTTAGATGATACCTTGGTAGTTGATATCTATATACTACATATACATATGGTATATGGAAGTGAAACAAAATATACATGGTCAGGACCAAGCAAAGCATATGCATAAAAGAAAAAAATTGATTGGCTGCAATCCTAAAGACACTTTCCTGGGAGTAAGAGCCATTGAACACAATGGGGCTTACCCTACAATCCAGAGTAACTATGGGAGCACATAAGAGACATTATGTCCACCCGTAGTTACAGCACCACCTAGAGAAAACCTATGGGAAATTCATATTGCAATCCAGAGTAAATTGTTCTTACACTGGAGCAATGACTCCCTGTAGTTACTCTAGATTGCACACTTACTTTTGAGTAGACATGGTTAGGATTGCACCCAAAATCAAAGTATTCCTTTCACATGCTTAACTTTTTCACTTAACTCACTGGAATGTAGGGCTTAATATTAAGCTCAGTCATGGCTACAGTAAATACTGGAAGCCACGAAATGCAACCAGCATAAGTAGGTCAAAGCCTAGGAGCACAATCCTAACCATGTCTACTCAAAAGTTAGCCCTATTGTGTTCAGTGGGTCTTATTCCCAGGAAAGTGTCTTTAGCATTGCACCCTAGATATAAAGAAAATAAAATCAGAATGCTCCTTGGTTTGTGACGTTAATGATTGGGTCTCCCGGCCCCCAATGACATCTTACTAATAGTTAATAGCAAAGCCACAGTCATTAATTCAAGACTGATAACTGGCTGCTGGTTGCATGTATAAAATAAAAATATGCAGAGTAGCAGCGAGTGAAACAAAATGTAGTAGGTCCATTGATTTCAATATGATATTGTTAAGCATTTGCCTGTCTCTGGATGAAATCAAAGAGAACAATTTGCTTAGCTTTGGCTGTAGCCTTTCTGTAGTAAACAAAATGCAACAGGAATGGGAGATGGAGAAAACTATAGCTTACGCTGTGCCAAGACCTTAAGCTGTATCAAGCTGTGGGAGTGTTTTCAGTGCCAGTCTGAAATCCAAAACAGATAGCTCCTGAGCAAGTATAGACTGTTTTTTCCTTAATAGTTCCCACTCATCCATTGGGGAGAGGTTCTTCCCAGAGCAGAGAATGCTGCTGTTTCCAGAGGGGGAGGGCCCTGGTAGAGGTGTCCTCTGATTTTTGATGGCTCATTTTCTGACATTTCCACTCTTTCATTACTTTCCAGAACTTATTCATTCAACGCATGCTCTGCTCTTTCAACCTCTCTGCTTGTCTAAAGGCTACAATTGCCTTCCCCATGTTGTTTTGCATGTGATGTGATTCAAATTGTTTTGGCAAGAGAGAGGGAGCAAATGCACACAAACTGTAGCTCTGAGTCAACTCCTATTCCTCAAAGCATTAATTAATTAGAGTACATTTGCAGAAATCTTTGTGTGACAAATTGAATTTGCAAGATAAAAAAGGCTTTTGTAATTTGCTAATTAAAAAAGCATTGGAAGCAACATGAGTAATCTAAACAAGGACCAGCCTCCACTTTTCAATTGTTTTCACTTTTCACTGCAGCTCCAGTCTCTAACCCAGCGTTTCTCAAAGTGGGGGTCGGGACCCCTTTGGGGGTCACCTAGAGCTTTCCTGGGGGTCGCCCAAAGACCCCTGGTGCGGGGGGCTAAGTCAGGCTTGCCAGACCTCCGGCTGTAGCTGCATGTGCACTGGGGCTGACTGACAGCCTCAGGGCCCAATTCTATGCATGCCTACTCTGAAATAAATCCCATTATGGTCAAGGGGGGCCTTTACTCCCATGCAAATGTGGATATGATTGCAGCCTCAGGGCCCAATCCTCTGCATGCCTACTCTGAAATAAATCCCATTATAGTCGGGGGGGGGGGGCTTTACACCAGTGGTGGGCACCAGCAGGTTCGCACCTACTCTATAGAACCGGTTCTTAACAAGAGATAGTACATATAAAGTTTAAAAATAGCCATTTAAAAGTGGCTGCCAGATGGACAGAGAACCTGTTCTTAATTTCTTTGAAGCCCATCACTGCTTTACACCCATGTAAATGTGGATAGGATTGCAGCCTCAGGGCCCAATCCTATGCATGCCTACTCTGAAATAAATCCCAATATAGTTGGGGGGCTTTTACTCCCATGTAAATGTGGATAGGATTGCAGCCTCAGGGCGCAATCTTATGCATGCCTACTCTGAAATAAATCCCATTATGGTCAGGGGGGCCTTTACTCCCATGCAAATGTAGATAGGATTGCAGCCTCAGGGCCCAATCCTATGCATGCCTACTCTGAAATAAATCCCATTATAGTCATGGGGCCTTTACTCCCATGTAAATGTGGATAGGATTGCAGCCTCAGAGTACAATCCTATGCATGCCTACTCTGAAAGAAATCTCATTCTGTTCAATATGTGCATAGAACACACATTTCATTTGTAACAATGAAAATACATCCTGCATATCGGATATTTACATTACGATTCATAACAGTAGCAAAATTACAGTTATAAAGTAGCAATGAAAATAATTTTATGGTTGGGGTCCCCACAACATCAGGAACTTATAAAGGGGTCACGGTGTTAGGAAGATTGAGAACCACTGCAGTAACCCATCAAAAAAGTGAGTGCAGCACCTAGTTTATTGTTTCTCAATGTTTTTTCCTCCTCTATGGTCCACCAACTATGAGAAGTAATTGGCAATTATATCACACTTCTGGGTTGGGAGATCAGAAGCAGCATGACAAACACCAGCAAGAGGATCAAGGGGGACCTTTTTGAGCATGGAAGTGCATGCTTTCGTGCATTGTCTGTCACGTGGAGTCTCCTACCACAGTAGTTGTATGACATTCTTGGTCTCACTGCCAGAAGGTAAGTGTCCAGTGAGAATCACCACCTTCTGTGGTATCTGAACCACTGGTTGAGAAACACTGACCTAGAGCCCAATCCTGCACATGTCTCTACTTAGAAGTAAGGCCCATTATAGTCAATGAAACTTATGCCCATGCAAATGGAGATAGGTTTACAGCGCTATCTTAAAATTAAGCACTGCACAAGATGCATGAAAATCCTGTTACCATATTAGGCCACTATCCTATTCACACATGCCCAAGGTGTAAGCACTATTGACTTTAAGGGGACATACTCCTAAGCCAGCGTTTCTCAAAGTGGGGGTTGGGACCCTTTTGGGGGTTGCCTGGAGCTTTCTTGGGGTTTGCCTAAAGACCCCTGGTGCAGGGGGCAGGGTGGGAAGACCTGGCAGAAATGCTGGAGCCACTGTGGCTGGAAGAAGCAGCTGAGAAGTGGCTCAGAAAGAGCCTCTGAGCTGCTGTGAGACCGATGGGGAGACTTGCAGGCAGGGAGGCGCTCTGAGGTGTGAGCGTAGCACCAGAGCTCTGGTGGGTGGGCTGTCTGGTGGGCGCCCTGCTTGTGCACCGAACTTTGTGCCCTGCTCGTTGCGCTCTACTCAAAAGTAAGCCCCCCCAATGTTGTTGTTCATAATAAGTGAATGGGACTTACTCCCAGGAAAGTGCTAGGATTGCAGCCTTAGAGTCCAGTTCTATGCATGTCTACGCGGAAGTCAGTCCCATGATCGTGAATGGGACTTACTCCCAGGAAACATTGGCTGGCTCTGCTGCCTGAGATCCCAATCCTATGGAGATCTCCTCAGAAGTCAGTCCCATGATAGTGAGTGGGGCTACTCCCAGGAAAGTGCTAGGATTGCAGCCTAAGAGCCCAATTCTATGCATGTGTACTCAGACGTCATTCCCATTGAGTTCAGTGAGGTTTACTCCCAGGAAAGTGTGCATAGCACTGCAGCAGTAGCAACAAAAATAATTTTATGGTTGGGTGGTCCCCAAAGCATGAGGAACTTATAAAGGGGTCATGGCATTAGGAAGATTGAGAACCACTGTCCTAAGCAGACATGCCTAGGACAAGGCTGTTAGTACCCACACACTAAGGGTGACCAGATGTCATAACCACAAAAGAGGGCAAGGTTCTGCAAAATGTAAGATACCCTAGAAAAATATAGGACACGACAAAATAAAAAACTAAAAATACTCAGATATATTGCTTTCATGTGGTGAGTTTAAACACTGCGTCTTTTTATTAAATTTTAAACTATTACATAGAATTTATTATATATGGGGTGCGAAAAGAAGAAATGTCCTGGAAAAGAGGACGTATGGTCACTCTGCTGCATGCTGCCTATTCACTAGGAGAACGAAGATTGCTTTTTTTCCAGGAGAGAGGATAAATAAGAGGACATGTCCTGGAAAAAGACCTCCTTGGCCAGCAAGCAGCATCCCCTCCTTCTTTCTCTTCCCTCCAGGACATGTCCTGGAGAAAGGCCATATAGTCACCCTACTCCATGCTACCTTGTCACTGGGAGATGGAGGACAATGAGGATTTTTTTCCCAGGACAGGAGGTACAAAAAGAGGACATGTCCTGGAGATATAGTCATCATGCTTACTCCTGAGTAGACCTGCCTAGGATTGGGGTCTTAGTCCCCTCAGGCACTGCAGGGGAGCCCTGTAGCCAGCCCTAAATATAGAAGGGGAGGTGTGGGGTGCCCTGGGAGGGCTCCCCACGACTGAGGGGAGGAAATGTGTGGGGGGAATGTGTGAGGAAGGGCCTGGGAGGGAGAAGAGGAGGAGGACAGCGCTGCCCCCCGCCCTGTCAGGCTGTGGGGGGGAGGAGGGAGAGCCTTGTGGCGCAAAGGCAGGCCAGGCAGGCAGGGCTTGTGTTTGGCTCCCTCAGCCTGGTACCCAGAGCGGGGCGGAGCTGAGGGAAGAGGAGCAGCAGATGATGCCAGGCGTATGAGGCGCCACCACTGCTGCTGTTGCTGCTGCTGCTGTGGAGCTGCCTCAGTGAGGGTGCAGCTGTGGAGGACGAGGCTGTGCTGTGGGAAAGGAGAGGCCGCCCTACTCCTGACTGCACCACCAGCCCAGCCCAGCCATGCACAGCACTTGCGGAATCTAAGCCTCCCCAGTACCACTACTGCTGTTGCTGCTGTTGCTGACAGTGGAGGAGCATGCTCTGCACCCAGCCCGGCTTTCTCCAGGTAAGGCTCCTCACCCTCTTGGTTGCTCCTTCCCAATGGCTGCCCCTCCTTTGCAGGGACATCCTTGACCAGCCAGAGCATCCCATTCTCCTCTCCCTCCTCTCCAGGCTTTCAAAGCAATGGGGCATCCCTCCTCCTCCTCTTCCTCTTCCTCCATCTCCCCAGAGGGCTGCATGGTTCACTCTCAAGGTGCTGAGCGGCTTCTGCTTAGGGTGACCACATGTCCTCTTTTTCTAGGACATGTCCTCTTTCTTAGTCTCCTGTCTTGGGAAATAAACCTTCACTGCCCTCCTTTTCCTACTGAGCAGGCAGCATGCTGTAGGGTGACAAAGTATCCACTTTTTCCCAGGACATGTCCTCCTGTCATAAAAAAATCTTCATTTTCCTAGTGAACAGGTAGCATGGAGCAGGTTGACAATCTGTCCTCGTTTTCCAGGACATGTCCTCTTTTAGTCTCCTGTCCTGGGAAAAAATCTTCCTTCTCCTATTTTTCCTTGTCCACAGGCATCATCTAGAATTCTTGCAATTAATAAATTATATGTAATAGTTTAAAATTCGATAAGAATATAGTGTTTAAAACAATGTATATGAAATCTGTTATATCCTACATTTTTGTTGGGCATCCTACATTTTGGGAGTCTTGTCTTCTTTTTCAGTCATAACACATGGTTAGTTTACATCTGTCCAAGAGCTGGATAGGACCGTTGGCCTCAGTCTTAGGGTGCTTGGTGTCTTCTGCCTCCCACTTTGCATCAGCTCCCATGTCTACTTCATGGTTGGTTTGGGAACCCCCATCTTGGGGTTCTGGATGTAGCCCCCCTTTTCTAAATCAGCATCATGCCGGATGTAGGGATGGGGGCAGAGAGGCTGTGCTCTTTTTCTCAGTCATAGGATCTGATGATGAACTGTCAGGGGGAACCATAATGGGCCTTCAAGTTAAGGTAGTTGTGCCAATAGTGGTGGGCCAGGCTTTGCCAACTCATAAAACATACATGTATACATGCTCTTTTTGTTTTTCATAAGTTTTATTTATTTAAGGATCTTTGTGTGTATGTATGTTTTGGGGGAAAGGGGAATGAATGCAGAACAACAGTAAATGTGTAGTTTTTACTCACCCGCAGACACATGACTGAAGGTGCAGGAGGAAGAGGGCTGTGTTTATGTGTGGCATTTGTTTCTGAACATCTTTCAACCAGGCACAATCCCCCACTTCGATTTTGCTGGGATGCTAAGTACATTGAAAGTCCATATGCCTACGCAGCGCAAGCCTTCTGTTGCTGGGAGGATGGGGAGAAGGAGAGAGTGCGTTTTGTTTCCTTTCAGATCCAGCATCTAGGTTTGGTTGGGTGTTGTAGCTGTTGGCCTGTCAGTACTAGCAAGAAAATAATGGAGGAACATGATGTCTGTAGTTGATGTTATTTTGACAGCACTGCTGTTATATGGGTCATAATGAAGAACTTCATGTGGGATTTTTGGATTTTGTTTTCTTGGAACGAGCTCTGACTTGGTTCAATGCAGCAAACCTGGAATGATGAGTTGGTCCTTGCTCCACGTACATTGTTTCAGGTGAATAAAAGACACATTTTTCCGACTCGGATTCAGCATTTTTTTCTTGTGACTTTTTGTGTGCAGTGGAAGGGTTTTGACTTAAAAGAGCAGTGATGCAATTGTGACGAATGCTGCTGTTAAAAACAACCCTTTCTTAGCTGCATAGCACAAATGCACACACATATACACATAACACAGCGCTTGTTCAGTTTTAGTTGGCCTATTTCACCTTTTCCTCCGTGTGGTGCTTCTTCAAATGAAAGCAATTATTTGTTTGGCCTGGCTCTGGCTGTTTACATTCTTTCTTATGAGAACTGCAGAGGGACCCCTATTATGCTGCACTCAGCATAAGTGCAGAGATGCTGTACAGCAGTCGCTCTGGCTAGAAGGAGAAGCCTTCCCCTGGCTCCCCTTGCTGTTCGTCCGTGCTTTTAATAATCTGCCATCTGATTCAGTGGGGCACATCCCTGGCCGGAGAGAACAGCATTTGAGGATCAGAAAAAAACAACTCCCTCTTGAAGATGTAGCATAGCAGGTGGTCAGCTGTGCCTTTGTTGAGCAGTGAACATGTGAGGATTCTGGCTATTACAGTAATACATTTTAGCTTGGGGATTCATTTGAAAATTTGGATTTTCCACTAAGAAGGGATTATCATTTTTCCTGTGCGCACTCTCTCCCCCCTCTCTTGTAAAAAGCCAGAGCACAGTATAGTATGTGTCTTGGCTGCTGTCTATACTTGTCATTGCTTCTGAAATACCCACATAATTATTTTTAAATAGTGTAGTACTATTTTTATTTCTATTCTAACCAAAATTATGCTTAGCAAGTGGTTCGGCTTAGTTTAAAATCCTGCTGGTTGTTTGAAAAGATGGTTTGAAAAACACACTGTTTGAGTCTCCAAAGAGGAACATTGTGTTACTGGCACTTTGCTTTTTTATTATTTCTTTAAAAACAAAAAAGTTCACTGAGAATGCCTGTTTCATTAAAAAAAACAGTCATTCAGTCTTCAATACCAGTCGGAAAAACTTATAAATAAAATTGGGACCTCATCTGCAATCCATGACACTTTCCTAAGAGTAAGATCCATTGAACACAAAGTTGCAGACATTGTTAGGATTGTGCTCTTCATGCTTTATATACGTGTACCACTGTACTTTGAAACATTCATATATTACAAATAGCAATTTTTTCATTTCCATTCAGATCTTAGGGTTACACGGAATTCCCTTAGGTACTGTTATCATTTTTCATTTACCTTATGTAACATGTGGTCATTGCATCAGATGCCACAATATACCATATGCATTTTTTCTTCCTGATTAACGTATACAGGGCTGTGGGTAGCGCAAGCGGTTAAGACGCTGTGCCTGTTAACCAGCAGGCCAGGGTTCAAGACCTGGGTCGGCCCCACAAGACAGGGTGAGCTCCTGTCCTTAGCCCAGCTCTGCGACGCCAGCTGGATCCAATTGTATCGGCTCTGCCTTTCCATTGGACTAATTCAGTGGCGTGGAGAGCCTATCCTCTATAACAATCTAACCCAGGCTTTCATGCTTCGCATGCAGCGTATGCAGCGCCAAGCATGATACCATAGTCTTCAAGACTGATGGAGGCCTGCTTTTTTTTTAATGTGTACAAGTTGACCAGGGTTGATTTTTTTCCCTTCAATTCTTAGAATAAAGATTTTAGATTAAACATATAAAAATGAACTGAGCCTGAAATGTACATTACCATTCCACAGCACTATGACATTGGTGTGGATTCTAGACTGTAGTTTTCAGATGAGGTTCAGGGAATCCTGTGGTAACTTAAAAGCATGCCAGAAATATGTCAATGACAAGATCAATGATATTGGACAATCTTTTCAATTGGCAACTTGCCCACCTATTACCAACATGTCCTGCAATGTGCAACTTCAAGGGAGTGTTGAGTGTGTTTTAAGACAATCCAAGTTGATGCAGAGTGATACTGAAATTTGGTAGGCTTGGACAGTACTACAGGTAAACTAAGCTTGTGTCCTAGACTATTCTCCAGAATTCTCTGCAATCTGCAAGGATTTTTTGGTGGACAAGTTGATGCAGAACGTATTTCTTGATGTTGGAAATGCTGGAAACCCACTGTTTGAAAATTAAGCAATAATATACATAATTCAATCTGGCGAACTACACATGTTTATTTCCTTCAAGCATTTGCCTGCTCCCATGATAAATAAAATGTGTCTGTTGCAGTCACTTGGTTGATTAGAACTTGTTCTGGATTTTGTAAGATTAGTATTTGAGATTTTCTCAGCCTTGCAATTCTTAAACTACAAGTAAGCACCACATTAAGAGCTCTCATAATTTGAATTTAACAAGGTCTGGAAGATCAGCAGTGTTGCCATTGTTCATGACTGACTTTATAATACAAATTGGAACATATGGAACCAACCCTGAAACTACTCCTAAAAACCTTCCACCATGGTTTTTCACACCCGTTCGCATGTTTGTGAAGTGGTTCGCATAAAGCAGTCAAAATCTGAAATGCATAAGCTCTGTCAAATCCTTTGTTGTTCTTTTGACTATGGAGAAGAGGATTGAAAAAGTCTTTTGCTTATATCTGAAATCATTTAGCTCATCTGAGGAAGTTGCTGATGTGCATACAACAGTGCTACTCAAACTGGAGGGTTGTGACTCCCCAGTTTGTATAAAGATTCCCTTGCTTCTTTTGAGGGGAGGGAGGAAAGCAACAATGCAGTCTGCAGGATTTTGCCCCTGTTGGGGAAGGAGAGGGTATTTCCAAAGCTAACACGGATGCTTCCAGGGTCATGGGTTGTAGCTAGCCCTGGGAAGCAACGCAGAGTGCTTGCAGAGTTCCCCATGGCTTGGAATAGTGAAAGTTGTAGCTACAGCTAAATTGGAAGTCAGACTCCTCTTTTTACATCTGATACAATTTAGTGACAGAACACAATGTATTGTACCAGCTGTTTTTTTTTCAGCAGAGAAGATACAGCTATTGGGAAGAAAAATTTTACCATTATTTTCTACAAAACTATTGTTTCAGTTGTGTTTGAGCAAGTATGCTTGTCTGCCTATTTCTTCTGAATCAGCAAACTGGTATGGAAAAATTGACCTTGGGTACTGAGAGGAAGGGAAAGTTGGGCAGACCCTGATTTTGCATGTGGGAAAGAGTCTTCTAGATGTCCCATCCACCTAAAAGTTTCAGGAGTTAAAGGGTTGTCTCAGTGCTCAGTGAAGAACCACTGTTGGACCATCAGCAGACCAATCCTTTCTTTTTCCTCTTTCTAGAGTGTAATGTCTGTATGCATCAAAACACAGAGCTTCTTATAGAAAATTTGCTGCAGTTTTCAGCCATTGCATCCATTTGGTGGGCATCTCGCTAATGACTTTATTAGTGATCCAGGAGCTCCAAGAAGGAGGTGCATGAGTGAGCAAGTGCCAAAAAATACTTGCAGGAGCTTAAATATTCCTACAGCAGGCTTCCGTCTGTCTTGAAAGACTATGGTATCGTGCTTGGTGCTGCATACGCTGCATGCGAAGCACGAAAGCCTGGGTTGGATTGTTATGGAGGATAGGCTGTTACCCAAGCAGCAAATCCCCCCCCTTCATGCCACTGAATTAGTCCAATGGAAAGACAGAGCCAATACGATTGGATGCAGCTGCGTCACAGAGCTGGGCTAAAGACAGGGGTTTACCCTATCTTGTGGGGCCGACCCAGATCTTGAACCTTAGCCTGCTGGTTAACAGGCACAGTGTCTTAACCACTTGTGCCACTCACAGCCCCCCCAAAATATTCCTAACATCTGTGGTTTACTCAGTAGTACTCTTTTATCTCTTGAATGAAGCTTCATTTACAAATTTACAGTACCTTTTAATTTTTTTTGGCTCTTTCACAATACATGACAGTAAGAAAATAAAAATAGGCCTCTGTCTGGAGGACTGTACAATAAAAGGTTTAACAGCGAGAAGAGATTGATATATCAAAGAGGTGGATTTTCCAGAGAGATTTGAAGAAAGAAGGGAAAAACAACACTGTGTGTAGAAGTTCTAGGATTTTTAGTTTATTTATCCCCTCAAACACAGCTCAAACAATTTTAAAAGAAGCACTACGTATAAATTCAAAAATTAATTTAAAATTAAAACAATTACAATATGGTCAGTTACAATAAAAGTAGATTGTGTTAAGATCTCAGAACCTGGCTTCAGTTATCATTCACTGAGCTCACTTCACTAGGTGCTTACTTCAGTCATCCAGGTGGTCACTTCACTACCCCCCAGGCCAGTGAGCACATGGTGGTCCTTGCCTGCAGGAACATTACTCTTCAATTATGTTTAGGGCAACATAGCTTAGCTGCTGCTGGCGATATCCATAAATCCTCTAATCTGCCTACCTAACACCCCCCTTTTAAAACAGCTGAGAATGAAGCGATCTTTTGAGCTCCCTTATTCTCAGATCAAGGTGTAATAAAGAGCACTGATTCACTGGGATCAGTGAGAGTGCTGTGCTCAGAAGCATCCAACTTGCTGAGTACTAAACTGGCATAGCAAAGAAGACTTCATGTTCTAGCTGGGCTTTTGGTCCAGGGATACTTTTGGATTGAAGTGAAGGGCTGCCAGGAGAGAGATTTGTTCAGCAAAAATATAACAGCATCTACCTATAGGAGAACCTCCAGGAATTTAGAGTCATCACCCAGCTCAGCATTTTAGACAATTCTATGGATGACACAACCTATGAGTGTTCAATGAATTATGAGAGCAAAGCAATGGCTGAATTTTAATAGCCTAGCTGCCTACATCACTACCTTATCAGGAAATCTGTACAAATTGGCAGGAGATGGACTACTTGACAGTAGGTGATATGTAGTATGTGCATGACCAGTATGGAATTAATCACATTTCAGGTGTTCTTATCAAACCATGCATAGCGGATAATGGCCAGGCTGATGCAAGAAAAAGATGTTCCCAGCATTGGGAAGAAAGGTCTGCCCAGTATGTGCAGCTAGATGGAGAATAAATATAGCTTGGGATCAAGAGATGGGCACTCCTTATTGCATTTTATCAAAACATGAGCAGGTATAACGGCCAAGGATCTTGGCCGTTCCATGTTCTTGTTGCTTCCCATAGGAATATTATTATATGTAAGAGTGGAGTGATGGATTTGAGAAAGGCTGACCACAACTTCCTGACTTGTAAGACACCATACAAGCTGCCAAAACTTGAAAAAATGAAATTGGAAGGTTGATGATCTGCTTAAGCAATTGCAGACTTATGCATATATATACCTGTTGGTTGCCATAGTGAGACAGTAATTGCTGCATTTCTAAAGGTAATTTTCCAGATCTAAGCAAAGAAACTGCAGAAGGCAAACTGTAGCTGAAACTTCTGATAGTCAAGGCACGCTTCACATTGACAGCATAAACTGATTTCTTTTAGGGTAGCTTTTCTCATCTTGCTAGATCAATGCAGGTCCAGAACACTCTGCTAGCAACATAGAGGACAGGCTTTTCTGTCTCAAGAATAACCTCCAGAATAGCAGGCGTAACACAGTGTTTAAAAAACAGAGCTGCAAATCAGGACTTTCTAGATTTAAATCTGCCATGAAGGCACTAGCTAACCTTAGGCAACCTGTTCCCTCTCATGCTCAGGTGGGTAACAGAATAGTCATACTTACCCGTCTTACAGGATTGTTGTAAGGGTAACATTGAGATAATCTTTATGAAGCTCTTGTTTGCAGAATTAAAGTGCTGTACAGGTAGGTGTATATTAACATGTTGTATACTGGCTTTGAGTTATTAACTTCTCGTGTCACAGTTATAGCTTTTACATAAAAGGAGGTTAAAGGACATTTAAAACTGATTGACGTGATCCACAAGTGTAAAAGATAACCATTCTCAATGTGGGATTTTTAGAATTGTTAGCATCAGCTGTTGTTCTCATCTGAATTAATTTCAATGTGATATTGGGGCACAGTTGCTGATTCTTGGCAAAGTACTGTGATTTCACATTATTAACTTTCCTTTTAGGGTTGTAAGCTTTAATTGGATTAACACTTTATTTGATTAATCAGTTGGGAGCCAATTTTTATGTGCAGCTATGATTTAAGGGTACACTTGCATATTATTTGAGATGCTGTGGTTCTTATAGAATAAAAAAGCAAGTGTAAAATATGTTTTTTCATGACAATGAGTCAAAGCATTTTCTACCAAACCACTGGCTGATATACATTAGACTTCATTTTTCAAAATTAAGCCATGCTTAAGTTTTGGTTAATTAAATGTTTATTCAAATTGATCAGTTCTTTGGTTAGGAAGTGTATGATTCATCACCCAAAAGCCCTTTGATGGCTGATAGTCTGTAGCCCAATCCTAATTTGTATTGGAGCAGCTAGACCAATTTGCCTGTACTGTATCCAGATCAGATTAGGAGGAGACTGGAGGGTAACAGACCAGCCAATACGCTTTATTTTTGCAAGCTTCACTGAAACTAGGCTGCGCCATGAACCAACATCCAAATTCTATCATCTCTATGTTTTGTATTAGTGCACACACACATTCTGCTTCCCTATTTCCTCTGTTGCCTCTTGCTCCTTTAAAAATTGGGTGGATAGAAATGATTCTGGGAGAAGAAGATCTTCTGCTCCGAAGATATTCTATGTGCAGCCTGTTTTGAAGTAATGCCAGAAGGCACAGAAAGGAGAATGCCGATGTGGTGCAAAATAGGAAGATACTTCAGAATAATCTGAAATAATTTGGCCACTTCCTGTATCAACCCAAATCCTTTCCCTCATATTTAATACATAGTATCCAAGAGGCTAAGTAATGGTTTTCTGAGTCATCTGGTAGTTTTTCAACTTCCATGTTGTTATGACAGCATGTCCTTGGACAAATCTTTTTGTTCCCAAGAGAAGTGTCCAGTTTGTCAATTCCACCATAAAGGTAAATCATCAATTGGCAAGAGATGCTGCAACTAAATAACGACATTTTGATTCCTCTAGTGGTTCTTTGATCACCAATTTGAACAAAGAAACTCAGTGCTACCAAACACTATTGTTGGTTCACAACAAAATTCACAGGAAGACCACTCTGAAAAGAGGTTTGAGATTGGACTTTATCCTGCCCAACTCCCAAAGCAGACTCCAAAAAGCCCCCTTGCTCAATAATTGCTCTTTCCAACTAGATGCAAGAGAAATGAATGGAACATGTGAGAGGACACAGCTGGGATTTGTATTGTAAACCAGGCTTCCCATACTGTGGGTCATGAGTGTGGGTCTTGAGTGTGTGGGCTGTTAAAAATATACTGTCAAATATTCTATGAACTTGGAGTCTACAGATCTCCCTGTAGCTAATTACCAGGTCCTTTGGCTTATAACTCGAGTGCTGATCTATCTCCAGCACTCATACACATACTGTACCTACATATAGGCACCATAATTTGTGTTTTATAATTGGATCCAAGCAGAAATATATTGAAACTGCTTCTGAGCACATGAACACCCACTTCTCTCTAATGAGTATGTATAGCTTGAATATGTATAACCCTCCTCACTCAGATTCAGGGAGAAGTCCTTTAGAACAGATGACAATGCTCATCTACAAGCCTGACACCCCCTCCCCAACACACACACAATGGAATTTAATCGTGATTTTTCCCAACTTTGATCCAACAGCACTTCATAATTAAATGCTGCTTTCCCCTCCTATTTCTGCAATCCTGATCTGAAAGGCTGGCCTAAGCCCCATGTCTTGTGCTGACCTGGAGGTGTCACAAAAGTGCTGTAAGTCACTTCTGTGCCACTCCTGAGAGTGGGTTAGGCCGGTGCACAGACATGTGCTTTCCTTCCTACATCACTAAGGGAATGAGAAGACCTGTGAGTTGTGCCAGTCTAAGTTAGGATTGTACCCTTACTCTCTTGCCATAGATGACATGTGTACCACAATGTGTGGTACAATTTCATCTGTACCACAACACAGATGCTACTGAGCACAATGCTTTCCATCCACAAAGAAAGCCTCTCTAGGGTTGGGTTAATAGCAGCTTGGTTCTCTGCAGGTCCTCCTTTACCATAATAAATAACCTTAGAGAAGCAACACAAAGGGAATTGGTACAAAAATCTGGGTTTTTGTCCCCCTTTCTGGGATATGAGACTTTGCTACGCAGAACCCAGTTCTTATAAGGAACACAGAGAAGTTAAGGTACATCCACAATTGTGCTTGTGTGAAAGAACAACTAGGAATGGGGGGGGGAGGCTGGCAACTTTAGGGTACAAGAAAAATACTTAACATGAAACCTATTCACACATCCTAGAGGCAGGCCTCTTGCTCATTTGCTGCTGTGAGTAGGAGAAAGAGAATTGCTCTAGCACAGGTCATATGTGTCCTTGGTGCTCAGATGATGCATAGGCTTGATGTGATGGCAAATGGCATGTGTGCACATACATGATCAGAGCAAATACTTTTAGTCTGGGAGACCAAGGAAATCTTCCTCTTTCCTTCCCCAATTCATCTAAAATTAAAAGGAGTAATGGGTTCTTTTCCCTCAAGGCTCAACTTTTCAAAGGGAACACAAGAGTTGTCTCCTCCCCCCCCCAAAAAAAAATGCTAGCCCTGGCTTTTGCAGCTCTTATTCAGGAAGAGCAATATTCATTTGTCAGAGTATTCTTTCCACTGGTCACAGGTGAGGAGAGGACCACCTTTGTTGGAATCTGTCTATGAAGCCACAGTAATGCTAATGCTTAAAGAACTGGCTTACTGTCTACTTAATAATGCAAATGTCTTTAAAATGGACTTTTAATAATTACTGTTACTTATATTTAATTACATTTTTTAAAATTGTCACTATAGCCTGACCCAGGGGTTTCAGGATAAAAGCCAACATAATTCTTCAGTGATTTGCTCACATTTATAGAAAACTTGCACAATGTTGGGA
The DNA here is from genome assembly GCA_030015325.1 of Cryptoblepharus egeriae. Classification (NCBI taxonomy): domain Eukaryota; kingdom Metazoa; phylum Chordata; class Lepidosauria; order Squamata; family Scincidae; genus Cryptoblepharus; species Cryptoblepharus egeriae. The sequence continues at coordinate 52,597,621 of JAREYC010000004.1, forward strand.
AACTATAACAATTACAGCTTTTAAAACGTTCTTTCTCTGTTTCACAATAGCAGCTAACTTTGTTTTTGTAATTAGCATAAGTATCAAACTTGATAATGATTAAATTATCTTTTTCTAATTAAATTACCTGTTCAAGGGAAATAATTTGCTTTAAAGACCGATGACAATGATTGAGTGGTTGACCAAATCTTTTTATACTGGTCTCTTTCCAATGCCAAATAAAATAAAGTTCAGGACAAGAAGGTGCTATAACAGAAGAATGTATATTATCTGGTATCGAGAAACCAAAGAAAAGTTTTAGAATAAAATACTGCTTGATGAAGATATGGTGGGTAATGGGGGTAAATCTTCTGAGCTTGTAAATAATAAACGGCAGAAATAATCAAGTCGTTTTCAATTTTTTAACTCTGGGTAGCTTTTTTATGACATTACCTTAAGCAAGATTGGATCTGGATTTTTTGTTATCATTGAAATTTCTCAGTTGGGTTGGGACAACTGTTAGTATGTATAGGGAAGGGCGATGGCAGCTAAGCAATCTGTAGGATAGTGCTGCTGCTAGAGGGAAGGGTTAATGAATGCCAGCCTCTGAAGAGTATCAGGAGCCAGTGCCAGATTTACATATAAGCTTAAACAAGCTATAGATTCGGGCCCCACTCTCTTGGGGCCCCCCAAAAATTTAAAGAAAAAAAAACTGGATATACATTTCCAAGATATAAGATAAAAAACAAAATAAGACCTACATACACCAACAGTGTTTTAGATACCTATTAGGTCCATAATTTACCATATAGCAGATATTCAACACAATAAAGAGCAATAATTTGTTAACAAAGAGCTGGACATATAAAGGGCCCCATTACCTTCAATAGCTTAGGGCCCCATCAAATGTAAATCCAGCCCTGTTGGGAGCCCTGAGGATGCCTCTACAAGGTTTCCCAAGTCTTTGAAGTATTAAAAAAAATATCAGTTAAAAGACACATCTAGTTCTTGATCAAAAACAGGAAGAAGCTTTCAATCAAGATTTTTAAAAAAACTCTTTTAGAATACTGCAGATGTATCTGCAACTCATACCACCCCAAGGGATCATATTGTTGCCTTCCCCCTTTCCTTCCCCTTGAGGGTCCAGACTGATAAGTGCTTTTCAGGCTGGTGGGTTGCGACCCACCAGTTTGGGAATAACTGCTTTAGGCAAATAGGCAGGTCTATAGCAGGGATGTCCGAACCTTGGCTCAGGGGCCAGATGTGACCCTAGGCAAGCCTCTGTGTGGCCCTTGGCAAGACCCTTCCATCCAGCCTGCAGGCAAGCCTGTAATTCTCCATTGGTGAGGGAAGCTGTGCTCCCTGCACCTCCAGAAGGTATTCTGAGGGCTGAGAAAGTTGCACACAACCCCTATCTATGAGTATCAAAGCGCTTATGAACTGGTTTGAAGATTACCCTTGCTGTGTGCTAGAAATTTGATTTGAATTCATTCATTCACAAGTTCCGTCATTAATATTTTCATTTATGAAATTTTACTCAAATTTGAAATATAAATACTTTTTCTTTCTCTGGCTCCTTACATAGTATCAGAAAGACAATGTGGCCCCCCTGCCAAACGTTTAGAGATCCCTGGTATAGAGATCCCTTTTCCATTTGAAGATAGGCAGCTGCTGCTAGTGAGTTGTAGGAAAAAAAACCATCAGCTTAAAAACACTAGTTCTTTAGTGTTGGCAACTGAAAAATTAGAGCCAATACCAATTTATGTTATGTAGGGTAAAATCCTAACCTAGGACAGCACAAGTCATTGGTGGTGATGTAGGCAGGCAAGAGCATTCCATGTGTACTGGTCTAACCCACTTCCAGGAGTGGCTCACAAGTGCCTTACAGCATTTTTGTGACACTCCCAGGTCAGCACAGGACCTATGCCCTTGTTTACGCTGGCCTAAATGGAGCCATACTGTCTGCATTTAGGATCTACAGATTCCTTATAGAATGTGGTTATTTAAGAAAGCTTAGTCAGGCAAATTGACTAATTCTTCCTGCTCTGTAGAATCAGCACCGTGAGTCAGCAATAATGGACTCATATTCTGAGTCACAGTGGTGTCCTGAAGCCAAGGTAGAAGGTGTATTCTTAAGGAGTCTAATCTCATGGTTCTAATGTCAGCCAAACTTTTATTGAGGTTGGTGTATTTACTCAGCAGGGATTGAGAGTATTGTTATCCACAGGCATTTCTTTTTTTGCACCAATGGCAGTTTAGTGAATTACTTGCTATTTTATAAGCTAAGCTATTACTTACTTTAGAATTACTTTAGTGAATTACTTGCTATTTTATAAGCTAAGCTATGAGGTTATTTCAGAACTGTTAAATATTTTTGATCAAATACTGCCTATATAACCGGATTTTGACTATTGACAGCCTCATGCTTAGGGACAGGTATAGCATTCCTCTAAAAAAATTCTGTTCTTCACAGCCTGCATTTTTTTCTTGTTTTTAGTAGTATAGAGCATGCAGTGTCCCAAGATAGCAGATTTGTTTCTAAGGCACTGCTAAGGTTCCAGTCTTGAAACCCAGTCTTAATTTTCCTTTAGGTTGACACACCATTCTCTGTTCTGTTAATAGCTTCAATAAAGCAAAAAAAAAAAAATGGATAATTGGAAAGTGTCACAGTTATCTGCAGCTCAGTCCATTATAAAAGTGGTAATTCTAGGTCAAAGAATTTTCTTTATGTCCCAGACAATGAGAACACAGATTAATAATTTTCTTAAAATAAGATATAGTCTTTTAGTGCTGCCTAATTTTGCAGGCAAAAAAGCAGGCAAAAAGCATAATGCAGATAGTTTGACAATTACACCAAGACAGTAAAATCCACCCCCCCCCCCAAAAGGAAACTGTATCATCAAGTTGAATGAGGATGCAATTATAACCAGTTTAGGCCAGTGCAACCTGCCTGTCTCCCTGTTCCCTTGGTTGTGTGGGGAGGCTTGCACTTGTCTGTGCATTGGCCTAACCAGGAGTGGTACATCTGGGTACACCCAAGCTTGCACAGGACTTAAGATTGCGCTATAAATATCTGGATACATGTATCTTATCCTTATAGTTTGTGAAATATCAGAAAGCCTGCCTTCTTTGAGTATTAGCTCATCCCCTAAAATTGTTGAAGGAAACTTTTTTTGTGTGCTCACCTTGGTTGAAGCAAGGAGGCAGCAGTGAAAGGCAGTGCCTTCTTGATAGTGGCCCTGTAAATGGAACTCCTTCTGGGGCAAATGATGATCAGCCACTTCCAGTCTTTTCAAGTGAGTGTGTTATTTTGCATGTTTTTAGATTGTGAGCCCATTTGCAACAGGAAGTCATCTCATTTTCTCTGTAAACCAATTTGTGACGTTTTAGTTGAAAAGTGCATTAATAATAATGGAACTGTATTCAGCACTTCCCTGTGCCCATATATTGTAGAAGAAAGTCAGTAGTGATGAGCAAGCTGTCATTTTGGAAAGGTTATCTGCCAGTAATGATTACTGTAAATAATATGTATTGTCTCAACAACAATGTTATTGTTGAAAGAATATATTTGTTTAAACAACAAAAATCAAAGCATTTTACATAGCAAAAAAAGTTGTTTTCTGTTGCAAAAGAGCTCACAAACTAAAAATTACGCAAAAGAAACACCAGCAAATAGCTATCAGAAAAGATATTCTGCTGGCTGAATAGAGTTGTTCTCTTGCTTCCGATTTCCCTCCACTATTTTAAAAAGTATAGGTCCAATGTTATTATACATGGATTTTTTTATACACAGATTTGAAAACACGAATGGCCACTGCAAATCAGTTTTTACAAACTGGTTTTTTATTGTTGTACAGGCAGTCATGCAAGCAATCATTCCATTCTTTTGCTAGCCAGGCAAAGGCAGGGGGTCCTTTGCATTTCTAACTGCTGATTGCCTCTCTACAACAGTAAGAAAATCTGTTTTTAAACAATTGTAAAGGGACACATTTTTAATTTTTTAACTGCTTTTTTAAATTACATTTTTTTGGTATAATCAGGGAGTCTGAGAAGCAAATCCTTGCAGATATTGAGGCATAACCTTATTCCATTAGGAGGAATGGAGAATAAAGAAACCTGGGAATCTATCTACAGTATTTATATACCGCTTTTCAACTAAAAAGTTCACAAAGTGGTTTACAAAGAAAATGGAAAAATAATAATAGCTAATTAAAAGCTAATGGGTCCCTGTCCCAAAAGGGCTCACAATCTAAAATGCAAACAAGAACACCAGCAGAAGCCACTAGAACAGACATTGCTGGGGTGTGTAGGGCCAGTTACTCTCCCCCTGCTAAATAAAATGGGTCTTTAAATCTTTTTTCCCTGCTGTGTTTTAAAATTCCATTGATTTTTTTAAACCATGGGAGGTTCCCGAATGGAACCCTAGTGGATAACAATGGACACCTTTACCTCTTTGTTCAGAGGTTGTCATTTAGGAACTCTTAAGGAAGGGTCCAAGTAAGCTTTTCCTAGATATATCTTCTCATTTTGCATCACTGTCTAAGGGATGGAGCATTCAGTCACAGTGCAAGCCCAAACATGTCTACTTGAGTTAAATTGGGCTTACTCCCAGGTAAACATGAATAGGATTGTAGCTCATAAGTCAGCACTCAACAGAGGCAAATGTGCTTATACACAATTTTTATTTTTTGAGATTAATTCACAGAAACACTGTTAAGTAGCAGCATGTCTTGCTAATACATCTGATGTCCAGAACTATAAACCACCAAATAGGACTGAACTTCCTTAGTAACAAGTGTTAGAAGGGAACTGGAATGTTTTGTTACATACTACCTCAAGTCTCATTAAATGTACCATACTATGAACCCAGTTTGGAAACTGCTGGATTATGTAACATTCTAGCAGATATTTATCAGCTGCTCAGCTTTGGGGGTTAGGATTACTGAGATATTATGCTGGTGTTTAGCAAAGTTCAGTGAACCCATGAAACATTTTTTTAATACTCCCAAGTGCCTTATGTACATACAAACTGTATGCAGGGGAATGGTATTTAATTACATGAATATGTATAATTCTGTTTAAATACTGAAAATTCTTGGAACTGCGCTTAGCATTGGATGTTCAATCAGCATGGAAGAAAATCATCATTGTGCCAATTCTAAAGAAAGGCAATAACAGAGAATGCAAGAACTACCACAGCATCTACCTTCTTTCAATCGTCAGTAAGGAGTTCATGAAGATCATACATTCAAGGCTGCAGGAACATCAGGAACAGACCAGTGGGGAAGAACTGGGAAGGCCACATCAGGGTTGCATCAATCAAATATTCATTATTCGTCAACTAGTGGAAGAAAGGGCCAAGTGTGGAAAGTGAACCATCATTGTCTTCATCAACTTCAAATCTGCATTTGACTTTGTTCACAGGCCTGCCCTGTGGAAGGTGTTGGAGAATGAGCATGTGGCACTGAAGATGATCTGACTTCTCCAAGCATCATACAGTGGTTCAACCAGCAGCATGTGTATCCAAAAAGAGCCATTTCAGGAATTTCCTTTTCAAACTGGAGTCTGCCAGGGAGATGTCTCTTTAATAACATGATTGACATCATCATGAGAAAAGCATTTGAGGGAAGGTGCAGGTTACAATACAATGTAAACAACTTCCTGACTGACCTGATGTTTGCAGACGACAGTGCCATATTCACTAACATGGATATGAGGCCTCCAACATCCTTTCCCACGTCACATGCATTGCCCAATCTATGGCCTACGAATCAATGCAGACAAGCTCAAACTTATAACCATGGTTGCATCACAAGCTATTTATCACAATAACCTCGATGGAGTCCAAACTGAGCAGTTCCAAGAATTCAAATATCTGGAGTGACTGGTGCAGGAAAAAGAAGAAGCAGCACAGCAAGTTAAAAAGAATAGATGAACTGATTTGTGTTAATGAATTTCTTCTCAGTTCATTAATCAGATTCAAGTGCTTGTTGCCTCTGATGAGAGAAATTTGTTTTTGGCTGCAATCCTAAAGACACTTTCCTGGGAGTAAGACCTATTGAACACAGTAGGACTTACTTTTGAGTAGACATGGTTAGGAATGTGCTCTTTGACTTAAGAATAACTTAGGCTGGAGCCGTAACCACACTTTCCTGGGAGTAAATACTGTTGAACATAATGGGATTTACTTCTAAGTTGCCTAGGTTTGCACTGTATCCTAGTTGACCTTAATTTTCACCTAATATAATACACCGTTGTGAAAGGCAAGTCCAGACTGTTGCTATAGTGCTATAGGCAACAGCTCTGGTTTTATTTAGTTGATGCTGATATTTTCATAGCCATTGCTATCTAACCTTCAGCCTATCTCCGAAGGGAAATACCAAAGTTGAAACTATTGAACATTACCTGGATAGCATTATAGTGGCCTTTGTAGAGTTGCCAGTTTGTGATACTGTGGCAGGAAGACAGGAAACATCATAGTGAGGCTTTAATGCAGTGATTTTAAATCTTTCATGGCACACTAACAAGGCACCGAAATATCAGTTGTTTTTACCATTGACAAGGAACACAATGCTGTTCAAATCCCCCAATTTTCCTATTAATTAGTGTCTCTCCCCAAATTCCCATGGCACACCTGAGGACTATTCATGGCACACCAGTGTGCCACAGCACACTGGATGTGAATCACTGTTTTAATAGCTAGGACAGGAATAATAGCTGTGAAATGTTAGCATTTCTTCTTCATGCATTTACATGTTGCATGTCTGTTAGGTCTGCTCCTGACATTATAAAATTCCAGTTCCTCAAATAAATTCTCACCCAATAATTGCAATAATTCTCACCCTCTGCTTGCAAGCATATACTGTACAGCCAGACTTTTTTGGAGTAGACACACTTTAACATGCTGCCATCTTCACACTGTCAACCACCCCAGAACATTCCCTGTCTACCATTGTTCTCTTTCAATAAACTTAAACTGATTTTTATATGAAAATTTTATTGCTGCATTTTGAATATCTTGTTGTATTAATGCATTGTAGAAAGGGTGCGCTGTTCATAAGGGAATATTCAAAATGAAGTTGATCAAGAAACAAATGTATTATTTGGAGTTCTCAGTTTCCTTGGAAAGTACAAGCCAGAACTCATTATAGTGAACAGGAGAATGAAGAATTCTTTGCTTTAGAGAAGCCATTTACATATTCTCCATTTTACTTTTATTTCTCTCTCTCTCTCTCTCTCTCTCTCTCTCTCTCTGTATGTATGTATGTATGTATGTATGTATGTATGTATGTATGTATGAAAATATTTCTTCCTGTTAAGAAATATTCTTGTTAAGTTATTGTGAACAACCATTGATATTGCTGAATCTGTTGAAACTGAGATGAAACTATGAGATAGAGCGATGCATAGAAGTTTATTCAGTCATTCAGTTATGTAGTTAAGGGAGTGTTATGGATATATTTTCTGTAATAAATGACAAGGTGCAGTTAAAGGAATTTATGTTAAAATGTTTATAGAAGGCAAAGTGGGTTGACTTCATGTGGTTTATGAAACAATGTTTCTTAAGCAGAAAATAGGCATAGCTGCATTTTTACAAAAATGTATTGGTCCAAGTTTATTTCTTGTAAAGTCAGAGTTTCACAGTTTCACATGGGATTAGAAATTGATTAAAAAGAGGTTCCTTCCACCCATGTCCTAACAGATAGCATGAAAGCCCGCCACTATCATATCTCCATTTTAAATAGAGTAGCTTATACTTCATACTTTCAATATGTAATTTTTTCACCTTGCAAAATATTAAAAAAAAATTTAAAGCATTTTTTAAAAAAGTCATTCAGGTTTTTTTGTTGAAGTCCCCTTTCCATTTTCTGATTTTTTCCTTAGGCAGTCAGTCCATACTTGTTTTAATGACTGTACTCTTTCTTCAGCTTAATAAAACTGCCATCTTCAGTTGTACCTTGATGTACCAAGAAGTCATGGTAGGTTAAAGATGATACAAGTAATGCTCAGTGTACCTTCCTTTTCTCCCATGCTGAAAAAATTCACTAGGTTTTTACTCACTATTTCTCATTACTGATCTTGGCAACACATATTTCTCTAACAGGCAGAGGGAAAACATTTTTGGAGGAGGCCCACATCTCTATCACAGTGTTAGGGGCCAGGGGAAAAAATTTACATTTCCATTTTGAATAAATTTACATAAGTGAATACATTAGAGACAGAACTTAGATGAATGAACAAATTTTAGTGAGCTAATTTATAATACACATGAGAATTACAAGCTGTTTGCCACATACATGTTGAATAGTGAAACATTCAGATCAAGTCAGAAACATAAGAAGACACAAATTGTTAAACTTGGGACAATTATGAATGTTGCAACTATCAGTGACAGGCCATTGTGGGCTCCAACAGTCTGACAGGCTAGAAAATCATTTGAGACTGGGATACGTTGTGGGCCAAATTGGTAGTCTCTGAGGCCCACAAATGGCACCAGGCTGGGGCTTATCCCCCTCTTCTATAACATGATATAAAAATGAAATATGCTAGTGGGCCAAATTCACTACTGACATCTGCCCCACTCCCACCACCATTCATTAAATGTCACATAATAAATTTGACTATATCTGGGCGCTATAGGTGAAAGTTAAAAATTGTTTTTGCAGTTCTACCAATGTATCCATTCTTAATATAGAGATAGCTAACCATTTTTATGCATATATAACATCTGTTGGGAAGCCCAATTCAAAACCCAGAAGCACCCAGGTCTCCAGAGTCATCAAAATAGCTATTGCTGGATCCTGTAGGCACAAGGCTAGCACTGGGAGTCTCTTCAAAGTAAGGAAGCATTTCATCCCTTACTCTGTGTAATGTGGCAGTGGTGCCAATGAGTTTTCTAGGATAAGCTCCTGCTTTTGCAAAGACACAGACACAATAAAGTAAAGGGTGTCTGGTAGCCCAAACCAGGAAGGAGGTTAAGATTTGCAGAAGACATTATTGCCACCTCTGCTCTTCTCCCAGGCCCAATCCTCCCCTCCTTCTGACCTGTTGTGCCCACTCCTCACTTCTCCCTACCCCATCTTTCCACCCACTGGTGCTGGAGGAGTGCCGGCTGTCAACATAGTGCTGAGACACAACGCCAGCAGCTCCTGGTCTCTGGGTGCTGTAGATGTGCCTTATGGCACATTTGTGACATGCAGAGCTGGTACTGGAGCTCAGCATCAATGCTTGGGTAAATTACAGTATGTCATCAAGCACAAGCAATCCTGCCTGTAGAAAGCCGGTTATCCAAAGTAAACAATAGATGTTTCATTGGTACATGCTAGTGTTATATTGGCGAATTAAGGCAGAATTTGACATTTCAATGGAAAAGAAGGATCTAAACCCTGTCTTTCCCTGAACTTGTGTTGTTATGGGGCAGGAAGACAATGGGGTGAGGAAGACAATTGTTCATGACAATCAATAGACAAAAAAGTTTCTTAGTTCATTCCCACCTACCAACCTAAGATGCACCCTTTAATAGTTCTATAGGGAAACATTACTGGTTGAAGAGAGCATTATAAAGGATAATAGACAAGAATGGAAAGAATTGCACGCTAATCTCTTCCTCCACTAAAATATTTTTTTTAATGGTCCTTTTAAAAAATTGAAGTGTATCAGAAAGGGGTGATTGAGAGCAGAGATACCATGGGGGGTTAAGCAATCACAAATGTGTTTGAAACTCTACAGGGAAGAAAACACTTGGAGGAATTTAGAGATGAGAAAGAGTGGACTAAGAAGGAACATTCCAACTTTAGTCTCCCTCCTCCAATGCGGCTTTGCCAGTTTAAAACAACTAAAGAGGAACGTTATCTATGACACACAACTCAAGTCATAATGGAATCATTCTGCTTCTTAGTTCTGCTTCCCAGATCAGTTCCAATACGTGCAGAGGGTATATATGTGAGAATTTTATCAGAAGAGGGTTTCTTGTTCCTGACAGGTGCTAAATGATGGTGGTTTGAGGATTGTGTGTGGAATATTGTGGGTAGTTCGGTAATGAATTTGCTGTCATCGTCTTTTCAAAAGACAGAGTTCTTTGAAACTTTTAATCATTTAGGGGGCAGGAGGAATATTCTAATGGAAGGAAGAGCAGACGTGCTCTCTGCCTAGCTGCCTGCTATGAAATATTAAATGAAATATTCAAATGGAAATAATCCCCAGTGATGATGCCTCTGGGAAGAGTTAATTAAGGGGATGAAATTGAATTAAAGATGACCCTTTGTGGACTGCCAGAAAGTCAGCCTAAAATTTAGAAATAATCCAGCAATGTCTTTTTCTTGCCAATAAATTGTTTGTTGTACAAACCAAGGCTTTAAAATTTTTTAGTGGACAAAGAGAGAAGGATTTACATTTCAGGTATAAATATTTAGATCAGTGGTTTTCAAGCATTTCAGCACCAAATCCCCTTCCGAGAGTGGCAATTTGTTTGGGAGCCCTTGGAAGTGATGTCATCAACCTAGAAGTGAAGTGACATCAGATGCCAGAGCTCCTCAGAAGCAAGTTTCATTGTGTTCAATGAGACTGACTTCTAGGAAAATATGGATTGCAGCATGAGTGCCCCATTTCAAGATGGCAGTGCCCAGAACCAGATTCCAAGATGATGGTGCTCAGATTTTCACAATCCCCCTGAAATCAAGTCATACCCTCCAAGGGGGGTCCAAACCCCCACTTTGAGAACCACTGATTTAGATGATGTAGAAGTTTTGAACTGTTGAGGTAAAGAGAATGGGCACCCTTAAAAGCTAAACTGCAAAAGTCATCACAAATTTTGGATGTATAGGAATCTTGCATAACCAAGATTTGGATGGTTAAAGTGGTAATATTTAAATGTTGAAAGTGGAGTTCCAGCCTGTGGCACATTTTATGGCATGTATATGTTTTAGGAAGGTTATATAAGGACTCATCTGTTCAGACTGGCCTGCTTTTAGTCCAAAATATCTCTTCTGGTACCAATTTGTGAACACCACACATGGTACTGCTTTGTCCCATCCAACATATCCACTTTGCCTTAGAATGCCTACTTTGGTCAATTAACATCTCCCTTCTCCAGTATGCAAAGGAATGAGTACAGATCTTCCTTATCAGTTTAGTAGCAGGATTTATTACAACACAAACACTCCTTCCCTGTAATTCCTTTTGTCCAGAGGAATGCCCTTCCTCCAATTCTCCACTTAGTGAAGTTCAGAGAAAGAGTTCAGTTCAGTTCCAGAATGCAGTTCCAGCACAGAATCCCAGGCAAGCAGGTCAGCATCTCCCTAGGTTCCTTCCAGGCTGCTTTTATTCCTACAAGCTCCCATTAGTTCAAATTGGTTCAGATGTGATCCACATCCTCCTGCAGAGTCCCATCAATACCAATAAGGTCCAAGTGTGAGCCACACCCTCAGCTGTCAAATTCTATTATCCATTAACTGTGTCCTACTGAAGTTGTCAAATAGCTATCAAAACATGGGAAACATGCAGTGATGGGATTCAAAGAAATTAACAACCGCTTCTATGCCCATCTGGCAGCCACTTTAAATGGCTATTTTTAAACTTTATACATCCTATCTCTCATTAACAAGCAGTTCTACAGAGTAGGTGTGAACTTGCTGGAGCCCACCATTGGAAACATGTCAACACCACATTTGCTATCTGACTTTCTTGATCTTCAATTACAGACTATTGCCTCATACTCCCGTTTATGGGGTGGACTAGTGGAAGTATACTCTATGCCTCTCTTCCTGAGCTGTGATGGGCCAATTTATATGATCTTTCTCCACTAGGGAATTTATTGTGAAAATTGAGCGTTTGTATATCTCTATGTGTGTTGCACATGTTATGTTATATGAAAGATCAAAGGAAGGGTATAGGCCTGCTGCTGAATGATGAGAGTTAGAGCCCTAGCCCTGTAAATTTCTATGTTCCAAGCCTCCATAGTTGGTATTAAACACGCAGACATACAGTGAGTACTATACTACCAGATATGTGCATGATGTTACAACAATTGCAGTTACAAAGGAAATTCTGAATCTCTTTATCTTCTTAGGTCACTTTCACTGAGTATGCATTTTTGCTTGTTCAGTTGTTATTCTTGTTGTTCCTATTACAACAGTGTTTTCCATTTTTTTAACCTGTATTTTATTGGCTGTACTGATATTACCTGGCTCTGAAAAGTATTATTGGCTTGTCATTATTTCCTTTTCTCATCCTAGCTTACTGAAAAGCATCATTTTGTATAAATGACAGAATTGGATTTTAGAAAAAGCAAATACTGTGCTCTTCAAAGTGACCTGTCATTGTGACTCTTACTATTGAAGTTGAAGTGTTGTGAGTTAAACATTTTCTTATATTTATAGTAAGGAACAGTGACGAACAGTAGTCTACTTGAATCTGGTTTCAAAACCCAGTACTTGGGATAATTCTTGTTTGTCAGGCTTGCTTAAGCACCTGAAAAACAGAATCAATAGAATTTAACAAACAACCTTTTAAAATACTGTTATAACTAAAAATGTATATATGTATGTATATAAATTATATATATATGTACATATATATACATATATATAATAGGAAAACTGAAACAATAGTAGTACACCTTGGAAGAGCCATAGCTCAACAGTAGAGCACATGCTTTGTGTATAGGAAAGACCCCATCTGAAACTTTGAAGAGATGTTTCCAGTGTAAACAGTTCTGTGGTATGTAGCCTAATATAAGGGCAATATAAGGGCAGCTTCATAAGTTCCAAAGAAGCTGTGAAAGTAAAACGGTATCTGGTATTTACAAATGAAATGCTTTGTTCGAATGAACAATTTTGTACATTATATTGGGATTTTCCATTTTGAGACCAAAATTTCTCAAGCTTTATTAACAATCTTCCATATACCACCTCAACCAAGAAACCCCATTAAGTCTGTGTGCCCATCTCATCAGTGGCATAGGGTGCAATCCAGAGTAACTACGTGGAGTCCTTGCTCCGGTGTAAGAACAATTTGCTCTGGATTGCAATATGAATTTCCCATAGGTTTTCACTAGGTAGTGCAACAACTATGGGTACACATAAAGTCTCTTACGTGCTCCCGTAGTTACTCTGGATTGTAGGGATAGCTAGTGATCATGTAGCCTGATGCAAAGCTTAAAATGTAGCCCATCACAAATGGAAGTGACGTCACCCTTAGGTATTTTAAAAAAGAAAATTGGGGAAAAACCTGCCTCCTTTTTCGCAGCAGTTCACCACCATTTGCTCTGCTAGTGGCAGAGCTAAAGCACCTATTTGCTATCTGGAATAAAAGAAGATTTTGTTGCCCCCCCCCCACAACAAAATCAAATTTAAGTAAACTTAGATGTGTCTGTATACCCAGATAGCATGGGGTAACTGTTTTATGATATATGTACTGTATAGGATATATGTACTGAGAACCAATTCGTATTAACACCTTATTAGTTCCATACAGTGCATGAATTACATCTCATTGGCCTTCAGAGCCATCAGTAACATGGGGAAGTTTGAGTTAAGCAAATCTACTTTTGTTCCATAGGCTTTTGTGTTTTCATTTTCTGGTTAATTGGCCATAACTGTTGAAATATTATAGATATTCAAATAGAATTTGTTGCATTGCATTCTGCATAAAATTACCTTTCCAATAATATATAGCATGATGGTATTATCCTTCATACATACTCTGTTTTTTACAATTTTATCCACTTGTGTCAAGCTCAGCTTGTAGCCCCCCTAAAGCTTGTAGCCCGGTGCAACTGCACCCCTGCATTCCCTAGCTACGCCACTGCATCTCATGTACATCCTCCTCTTTTCATGTGTCTATTTCTTTTTTTCCCTTCTTCATGCTTTTTTCATCCCTCCTGTGAACCTTCCTGCTTCATTTCCCACCTTTCCCAGTTTCCCAGTTGGGGCCACTCCCAGTGCCATACTATTTTCAGTGGGATCAGGGACCATCTGCTGGAAAATCATGAACCTTAATTGTTTATAGATCAGTGGTTTCCCAAGTCTTATTCAGACTTTGGGATCCCTGTAAATATTTGCAGGGAAGTGAAGCAGCACAATCAGGATAATCATTCTTCAGCTAAGAAAATAATGTTTTTAAAACTTACCTGGGGGGATTGGGGTGCTTGTGTCCTACTCTGAAGGCTTCCCAGCAGCTTCAAACACCAGTAAAAAAGAAAAACACAAAAAATTCCTAGTTTTGTTGCAAAGCCAGAAATAGTTTTTTCCTATCTTTTTTACAAGAGTTTGAAAATTCTGGGGCACAACGTCTGCAAAACAGGTTGTAGGCTCCTTAGACTGTCTGGAGAAACTTACCCCCAAGTAAATTTAAAAAGCCCTTCTCTCTCCTTCTCTGATCATACTAATTGTGTCATTGCCAGTTTCTGGATCATTCCCCATAAAGCAGAAAGTCCCTTTTCTAGTTCCCCTGGTGTGTTATAACCGAACAGTCTGGGAATTTCTCTTACAGACTAATTAAAATTAAGACATGTAAATGTGGTTTATGTGCACTAACTTGTATTGTAAAACTCTGTTTTTAGTGTGTAAGATAATGGTTGATCAAAATATTCACCAGAAAATGTGCTTATTTTTAAAAAATATGTAACATTTATCTACCACACATGCTGTCTGCACCACATACTATTTATGTTATTTCATATTTACCAAAGTGTAATCTGACTGTACCTTTCCCTGTGAGAACATCAAAACAACTTACAAGACAGAGCTGTGCTCAGAAATAAGTCAGCAATACATGGAGTTGGTCAGAAGGGCTACAAGGAAGGCATGATTGACCGGAGCAGTTAGTATGCTGACAGTGCAATCCTATAGGTTTACTTGGGATAGGGTGACCATATGATTGGAAATTTCTGGATTTGGCCTTTTTTTAGCTTTCTGTCCAGGTGTCCTCCAAAAGGGCTTCATTGTCCTCCATTTTGGCTTCATTTTGGAACTTCGCAATGGTGTGTAGTATCCTGTCATGTCATATGTTATTGGATTCATACTGAAAAGCAGAATCCAATGCAAAAATCGGTTTTGAAATATCTCCTTCCTATCGAACGTGGCCAAAAAACTAAAAATAAAAAATATGCATTGAGCTCTATGGGAAAGTGAAAGTGCCCAATATCACAGCTTTACTTGTGAGTAGGCAAATGTGCCATTGTCCGCTGGAAAGGCCAGGCTGAGAGGAATCCAAGACCTTTTCCTCCTTTTGTTGTTTGGGCATCTGGTCACCTGACTTGGGAGGATGTCCCACTGTTTTCAATGGAGCTTACTCTCATATGAGTATAGGATTTATAGTGGATGAATAAATCAAGCAGATTTACCTTCTTATAGTAAAACCATAATTTAAGAGACAACTATGGAGTGAGAGCTAAAATACAGAAGCTTTCACTTGAATATGTATTTCAGCTCCCTAAGGCACTTTCTCTTGTCATTTGGCCTTATCTGTGTCTTTAAATTAGCATCTGCCTGAAGCACATTTAGAAAGGTTTGTGGAGCTGAACGGGGCAATTTAGTGCAAAAGGTGAGGGGGATTTGTGGCCTAATTGTTTGAGGGACTTGCACTACCAGAACTAGTGTTCTGGCAGTGCAAGGTCCTTTACAGCTGTAGTAATTGTGGCACACTATTCAGCACAACTGAGAAAAGCCTGTCAGTGACTTCCAGGCCTATAAATCAATGGAGGGGACAGAAGAAGGTGGGAGAGAACACAGCAGGGAGAAGGAATGATGTGAAAGTGGGGCAGATTGAAGCTGGGAAGTGGGCTCTGTTGGTTGTTGGAGCATCATGGATTTCCTGGTCTGCTTTCTAAACTGGGGCTTCCTCCCTGGGACTACTTGGATTTGTGCCAGCAAAGTAGCTGATGCAGGTCCAAGTGGACCCAGCTGCGCAGCAAGGATTTACCCCCAAGCAAGGGAACAAATGTTCCCTTCCTTTAAGGTGACCTTTGGAGGTGACCTGCCGCCACTACTGGATGCAGCACGTGTTCTGGTGGTACAGCTGCATCTGTTAGCAGGATTTATGTCACACTGGGCTGTTAAACTTTTTTCCCACCTGACACTTTCTCAGCATTCCCAACCAGTGTGTTCCTTTTTGTGCTTTCAAACAAATCTGTATGCCAAAAAAGGTCTTATTGTTATAAATACAACAAATCTCTGATCCATGTTACTTGTGATTGGGACAGAGCTGAGTTTGAAGGGACAAGATTGCCATCATCATGTGTATTTTTATCCTTTGGATCTATTCACATATGACACTTTGTCTAAATTGGCAAATTAAAACATATATACATTGTATTAACTGCCCAAACATACACAAAGTAGCAAATGGCAGCAAATTCCCAATATACTTACTTAAGCCAAAATAAAGGCATGCATGATCTTCACACATGGTAGTGCATTTTTCTCCCATACACCTATGAAAAGCCCTATAGGATTTGTTGATAAGTCACTCTAAAGATTTGTATTTCAAGAAGAAGCTGTTAACGTGATCCCGTGGTGAAGATGTAATTCTGAATTGGACATAGTAATTTCCATGGTAACCCATGTTAGTTTCCATGGCAGCATAAGACTTTCACAAGCAAGAGATTACAACTTTACACTACGCTGTCAAACAATGGAGAAGCCAAGGAGAGGAAAGGAGGTTTCAGCCATGTGTATTGTTTGAGCTGACAAAAAAAGATTAATTAAAGAACTTATTTCCTAAATGTAATTCTCTTTTAAGAAATTACATTGGCCTTCAGGTGCTTCTTTAGAGGCAATTATTCTATACATTTCAGAAGGCTGATTAGCTAACAAGTCATGTAAGCATATTTTAATAGCTCACATGGTGCATAATAGTAGTGGGTTTCTTTGTTTCCACTATACCTTGTTTGAATCTTAGGCTGCAATCCTAAGGACACTTTCCTGGGAGTAAGACTCACTGAATACAATGGGACTTACTTCTGGGTAGATATGGTTAGGACAGTGGCCTTAGTGAGCGGTAGATATGATTATAATTTTAAAGTGATGCTAAAATCACATCATCTGAAATTTCCAGTTTAAACTGTCATTGGTGACCAGTGCTTTTGTTCAGTGTGCCTAAAATTTACAGTTCTGTGTCATTGAAATACAAATTCTCAGGCAAGTAAAGCTGAATTCTGAAATCTGTATAAGTTATTCAAATTTAGTGCATCTGCTTTTAAAGTGTTGCATACATTGTGATTTCATATTATGCATTCTGCATCACTTGATAAAGATCTGTGCTGGACACTGAATCTTGCCCATTTTATTCCACCATCCTACAAGCTTCCAAGACTCTGGCAGGTTCTAAACATTTATTTTCAAGAATATCTTTGCAGCCATAAAGGTTAGAAATGTGCTTTTTTGGGGGGGATGCTGAAAGGGTTCAGAGTGTCTAGTACCACACTATGTGTTTTCCCTGTAGCCCTATGGAATTCTGGCATACTATAACAATTGAATATTTAATATTTATTGAACTTGGACTACATACTAGGTACTTCATGGGACATGGATCTAATTTGGCCAAACTGCTATCAGGGTTTACTGTGTACATTCAGAATGAAAGGATGAGGATTGGGATACATTCACTGATAGTGCTATAAAAGAAAGAGTCTAAGAAAAGGAAAGAAATGGCTTCTGAAGGAAGAGTGAGAGGGGGCGGCTTGAAAGAGATAGGGAGTGAGGCTGTACTAAGCACACAAAGCCATATGGCAGAAGGCGTGAAGATGAGAGTTGGAGAACGGCTGCCAGCATCACATGAATTTGGAGCAGGCAAAGTGAGCAAGGCAGATGAGGAGGGATACTACAAGGGGCCTACCCATTTTATTCTCTCCTCAACCCTGCTAGGTAGGTGACATTGAAAGACAGAGACTTGCTCCTGGCAACATAGGAACTTTATGACTGAGGAAGCATTTGACCCATGTCTATCTAGAGCATGGTGAGTGATATATCTGTCTCCTGCCTCATGCTCACAAGTGTGTCCCATACTGGCATGTTTGTACTCCTATCAGTTGTGTTTGCACAAATAGGCACATATATTGTTGGTCCTGGAAAAATGTGGCTAAATGCCACTCAAGCAGCATTGGCTGTGTGTTTGCTTATCCAGTACCATTTTCCTTCACTCCCAGTGTTCAGCCTCGAGGAGTTCTTTAGATATAAAAAGCACAATTCTCCATTTCTCCTGGTAGTTGTGCCTTGATGCCATTGATGCATGCAACATGGGCAACACTTGGATGAGATCAGATGACAGTGTGAAGAAATATAACGGCAGCTATGGTATTCCTCTCAGAAGAGGAAAGGATACTTAAGGAGAGCATGTTATTCAGTGGTAGACCATATGCACTGAATGCACTTTGAAAAGGTTCAAGTCTAATAATTTGGTACCTCCTGCTACTACATCTCCAGTCAGAGCAGAGAAGAACTCTACTTGAAAACTTGGAATATTTCTCTAAGTTTTGTCTAAAGTACACATAGTGCAAGTATCCTATTACTCATGAATAGGAACTGCACTGGGCTGTAATTTGGATTGATAGTGCATTACAGAAATTGAGGTATTTAACACTGTACCTCCATGCTGTTTTCTTGCTGGAAAAAAAGTTTATCTGCTTTTTAACCTTCAAAATACATTGTAGACAGTCCTGGGATGGATGGAGAAATAAATTCAGTTGCTGTATGTCAGCTTTATAAGTTCATAAGAAAGCTAATGCAGTTTGAGAGCCCAATTTCTCTTGTAAGAACAAATTTTTTCCTGTTCTAAGCATTGTCTCCTCTGAGTGTGTGTGTGTGATAAGGTTGCATGTGGGTTGAGTGTTATAGACCAAAAAGTTGTCAATAGTTCTGTTGGAATGAAAGCTGTGATTCAGTGTTTCCATGTGTTAGGAGACAGCAAAGTCTCTAGGAAAATAATGAAGTGAGATCACTCATTAAGATTTTCAGTAATTTAATGCTCTGTTTCTTATTGCTGCCAGACTCCCTTTTTTCTTGCTGTTGTTATTTTGTGTGTGTGTTCTGTGATGCTTCTGTGATGGATAACATGATTATATCAATTTTCAAAAAGGCAGAAACGTACCATGTGGCTTCTCAGAAAAGGCTTTTGATGCATTTGGTGAGGCACTGGTTTGCTCCATTGACTGTAAGGAATATTGCCAAGGAGCAGACAGGGTGACAGATACTCTGTGCATACACAGTAATACTGCTAATCTGCACCCAGGCATGACACATTGTGTGACAAGAAAAGCGAATTCTATAACTTGTGAAAATTGAATTTGCTATTTTATATAGCCTATTCAGTAACTTTCTGTTTTGCTTGTGCTGGTGGTTCGGAGATGTGGTTCTGTTGAAATTTTATTCATACCTTTGAGTTCAGCAGGCATTGTCTGTGCACTGTCAAGCACCCATAAGCACTTCAAACTCAATGTTCAATAACAATTCTGAGTGATGAAGGTATTCTACCAGTAGATTCTTCTGTTAAAAATTATTCTATTAGAGCAGGGGTCTCTAAACATTTTGGTAGGAGGGCCACAGCATCTTTCTGATACTTTGGGGATGGGAAGGGAAAAAAGAATTGATTTACAGTTCAAATTTGAATAAGTTTATGTAAATGAATATATTAGTGATGGAACTTTTGAGTGAATGAATTAATATCAGTTCATAAACACTTTCCAACACACACACACACACACACACACACACACAGAGGAGGATCTTCAAAACAATTCATAAGCACTTTTATACACACAGAGAAGAGCTGTGTGCAGCCTCTCCAGCTGTCAAAATACCCTCACAAGGTGTGGAAAGTGGAACTCCCCTTGCCACTGAAGGACTAAAGGACTTGTCTGAGGGCTGGATGTAGGCTCACCGAAGGTCATGTCTATCCCCTGGGCCAGGGTTTGGAGAAAACTACACAACTGAACATTTACTGTTGCAGAACTCTTCAGAAGACAGAAGTGCTGTCCCATCTGAGGTTGGGTCATCTTAGTTTGAGTATCTAGCTTTTATTTTTATGCAAGAAGTTCAAGTGGTTAACAGTTTCACAGCAGTATTAAACTATGTCTGATGTTTGCTGAAAGTCTATATTGGTAAATCAGAACACCAGAGTTCCTTTAAAGTTTGTCTCTTCACCACTCATTTGTTGAGAGGAAGCTGAAACTTAATTAAGAAATAAGTTATGTTGCCGGAAAACCTGTTTTGAAAGTAGCCTCAGAATAATCTTATGATGTTCTATAGTCAGTCTGAAAGCTGTACTATAGCCAAAGATTTATTTAGAGCACAATCCTAACCATATCTACTCAGTAGTAGGCCCCATTGTGTTAAGTGTGTTACTCCCAGGAAAGTGTCTTTAAGGATTGCAGCCTTAGTTCTTTGCAAGATACCGTCAGGTTTCCTGTGTAAAGAGTCTTTTATGTGGAGTTCAAATGTACATTTATTATCAACATAACCTACTCTTCAATAACCTAAACTGATGTTTCTCTGACCCAATTCCTTCCTTCCTGACTTGTATGTATAACAGTATCTTTCTGTATAAATCCGATATCTACGTGTATAACCTTTTACCATATACCTCATTCTTATCTGTGTTGTGATCCACTGTTATATACTAATGGAAATATGTCATGTTGATCTTTGATTTCAGATTTTTATGACTGAACCAAAAAACTTTGGTTTTTTTCTTTTTCTATCTGCAACATATTCTCTCACTTATAAAAATAATCAATGGATCCCATTATTGATCCTTAGATATTTCAAATAAAAATGGAACCATTAGCTGAGTACGCTTACAGAATCAGTTTGATTTAATTGCCAGTACAGGATCAGTCCCAGGATCTATCCAGTCGACCAGCCAAATGCTGCTGGGAATCTCATAACCACTTCCTCTCTGGGACAAATTTTCTTAACCATTCCTTTCACCATTTTCTTTCCCTTCCTTTCTCATTATGTTGTTACATTGACATCTATATTAACTGTGGCTAACCAGGATTTGCTAACCAACTATATACTCTGGTTTTACACTCTGGTCAAGAGCAGCGTGACCGTATGACCAGATTTTTCTGGATTTGTCCTCTTTTTTATCCTCCTGTCCAAGTGTCCTTCTAAAGAGCTTCATTGTCCTCCATTTTGGCTTCATTTTGGAACTTTGCAATGGTGTGCAGTATCCCATCATATCATATGTCATTGGACTCATACTGAAGAGGAGAATCCAATGCAAAAATCAGTTTTAAAATATCTCCTTCCTATCAAAAGTTATGGCCAAAAAACCAAAAATAAAAATATGCACTGAACTCTATGGGAAAGTGAAAGTGCCCGATATTGCGGCTTTACTTGTGAGTAGGCAAACGGCATTGTCCACCATAAAGGACAGGCTGAGAGGAATCCAAGACCTTGTCCTCCTTTTGAGGTTTGGGCTTCTGGTCCCCCTAGTCAAGAGGGAATATCATAGCCTTATCTATGATGATCTGAAGTGGTGATTTAATGCTAAATTAAAGTGGTGATTTAATGCTAAATTGCCATTTAGGCAGTTTAGTTCAGGCAATTGCAATTCAATTGGGAAAACGGGAGGGACGTTTGTGCTAGAGATGGATCATGGGATCCATAAGGATTTCCTGCTCAAGCAGTACTGTTGGTGTTTACACACATACTGTGTGAAAACACCAACAGTACTGCTTACCTATGCTGACCCATCAGAAATTCATAGTATAGGGTATTTGTGTTTTATATATAAAAAAGAAGAGTTGCAGTCCCTTTAAACTAATCAGTTTATTTCAGCATAGTCTTTCTTGAACTACAGACCACTTCATCAAATGCATCAAGTGCTGACCTCAGTTGGCAGGTATTTTATACACGATATATAATGATATCATGTAAGTCCTGTCAACTAAGATTAACTTGATGCATCTGCTGAAGTAGACTGTACTAAACTGAAAGCTTATGTTGAAATGAATGTATAAGGATCTGATATTATCCTGCTTTCCAGCACTGATGCAACCAGGTTAATGGAGTATGCACTGTATTCTGTGGTTGGAGGGCAACATATGGAGGCCTCTTTCCTGGCTTTGCGCCCCAACATGAGGTTCAGGATCCCTCTTACTTCTTGCACAGTTCCTCCATCCCTCCCCAGTCTCATTCCATTCTCTTCCCGTCCTCCACAGGCTGTGCCATTGCCCAGAGCTGTAACTTACCCTGGCAGTAACATGACATATTACCGTAAAGGTCAGAATTCTGGTTTCGATGTGATTGCCACTTACACTATTTTCAAGCTACGGGGAATCCTGCAAGCACTATGTCCTTCCCTTGCAGGGACATGATCCTGAATATCACATCCCTGCTCTACCCTCTCCCCTGCAAAGACTTAGGGAGTAAAACTCCCTAAAAATTTGAGAACCACTGCACTAGTGACCAAAGATATGTCCTCCAAACTTTATATTCCTGTACTTGTACCATGCAATAGCCAGCTGAAGTTGTTATTGTTCTTTGCTATTAGGTTTTTGAAAATGCCATCAAAATGTTTTCTTTAACTGTAGGGATACACATTGGGATTCTCCCTTAAAAGTTAACAGTACCCTAGAGAGATATTGTTGGTGTATGTTTTGGGGAGACAGCCAGTTTACAAAATGATAAAATGCCCTAAGAAGGCAGTATATAATATGTCATCAAAACAAGACAACCAAAGTAATGCTTTTGCAGACTATCACACAAGGTCATATTAGGTTAAGAGAAAAATTCTCCAAATGCTAAAAGAATGTAATACCTGGCAATACTCACACTTGTAATGACTAGTGGGTACAGGGACATCAGAAGTAGAATTGTCTTAGACCTTCAGTAGCCAGGTCCAGGCTTTCCAACAGAGAGAACATTGGACTTATTTTTATGAAATTAAAGTTTCTAATATCCAGAGAGGGTGCTGCTGCTTGTCAGCCCAATCAGACAAGATCGTCTAAGGAAATTAGGAACCTGGTAACTGACTTCAACTTGGTTGCTCATTCTGAGCACCTGAAGTCACCACCAAGTTTCTTTTCTGAACTGCCATCTTTACCACCAAGTTTCAACCTGAACTGCCAGGTTTGGGAATCTAACCTGGACTATGTATAGTCTTTATCCTTCTCCTTGGATCTCTTTTTTTTAATTTCTGCCTAATCTAACTACAGATCCAATCTTGTTATACATAGATTTGACTCAACACAAATGGCCACTGCTTAAAAACTGCTTTTCTACTGTAGTAGAAGCAATCATTTCATTCTTCAGTCTCAGAATTAACCCCCTGCAGATATTATGTGCACCTTAGGTGCAACTGAGGAGCAAGAAACCTGGACATGGTTTTAAAACCCTTCGTCAGGCACAGTGGCTCAAACTGGCACAGCAAAGCTGTTCTTGCTCCCCTCTCTGTGCCAAGATGGCACAGAGGCCTGTCCCTCCTATCACCTTCCTATCTCTAGGTGCTATTCGAAACCCACCTTACTCAGTTTTCCCACAACCTAAATGGGGTGCAGTAGTGGGGTGCTCCTAATCTATCAGGCACACTGTGCCTGAACTTTTTTAACCCATCAGGAAACGTGCAGGTTGGGCACAAGCCGCTTCAATTTCACAATTTCAGTACTTTTTGTTTTACTTGGTTTAAGGTTAACAAATGAGGGCTTTTTAAATTGTATTTCGAATATTCTTTCTTTGTACATCCTAATGAAGGTCACTGATCACTTCATTGAGTTCATTAGGTGCTAATGACAGTTTTCTAAAAGGGGCAAGTTTGGCACACTGTGCCCTATAAGGGAAAATCTGAGGTGCGCCTGACAAAGGTTAAATCTATTTTTCTTTTTATCTACTGATTTTTTTAATTTATGAAGGTTCCAGAATAGAACCCTAGTGGATAATAAGGGACACCTGTATTTCATTTGCCTCCACCACCTCTGGGAACTGTCTGATCTGGAAACTGATCTGACTTTTGCAGCTTGTTTTTGAACCCATCTGGAGCCTGAATCCACATTAGAAACGAACTGTGTCTAGAGGAGCTGCTGTTCCAAGGGGCTAGATCTCTGTTTCCCTGTTCTAGCAGGAACCAGCCAAGCCCTCTTCCACAGAGGAAACCTAATGGTAGCCTGAGAGGTGCTGCTGGATATAGCAGTAGCCATTTTGGTGGTGGTGAACCCTTTGGAGCAGCCAAATATATGCAGCTTCCAGGAATGTGTAATTTCCATACTTTGTATGTATCATTATGCAAAGGATCTGTGAAAAATTATTCATATTGTAAATGTCTTACTGCTGATGCATACATTAAGTTTGTTCCTGTACAGGTCTCCCAATACTTCTAGCTTACAGACAGGGCTTGAACTAGGAAAACTGGATTCTGTCCATCTTGTTGATTTGTCTTCTAATGAATTGATGGTGGGGAAAGAGATGCCCTGTAGTGATTTGTAGCATCATATTCTTTAAGTGGCTCCTTTTCAACTAGTAGCCTGCAGTAATATATGCAATCCTGAAAGGATATATTGAGAGAATATTACTAAAATATTATTTTAGTTTATTATCTTCAGTTGTTTATTATTATTATTATTATTATTATTATTACTACTACTACTACTACTACTACTACTACTACTACTACTACTACTACTGAAAGTACAGGTGGATCCTCTTTATCTGCAGATTTCGGACTTACAGTTTTACTGCAGGTCCTGAACCTATCGATCTGCCCACCTTTTATCCTTCAGTTGTGACCAGAGTTGTGCTAGTCATTTTTCAGCTTACTTCTGAAGGCTGAGGAGGGCCTTTCCTGCTCAAAATTAGTCCAGTTCTGGTCATGTTTGGAAAATCTAAGTGCTGCAGTCTGTGGATTTGATTATTCACAGATTTTGGTATTGGCCAAGCATCCAGGAATGAATCCCCTGCAGATACTGAGGTACATTTGTATAATACTTGGATTGGGGACTCAGATCAGAAGAAAGAGCATGTAGGTAAATGAGCCTTCTCTGAATGCTATTGATACAAAATTGTACTTGCTGAATAAAACATAGGGAAGTCTGGTAACAGCAGAATTTGGCTTTGTTTTGGAACTGTGACAAGTTTCTTTGTTTTAATGGATTATCTGGGTCAGTGACTTGACGTGTATCTGGAAGTTTAGGTTGACCTCTCAGCAGTGTTCAATTACTTACCTTGTTTAGGCTGTCCAGTTCTCCCATTCAACTATAACATGCAGTACACACTGTTGGTGCAGCTGTATTATGTAAATAGTAGAGGGTAGGATTGGGCTAGGGATGGACAATAGGTACATTTGTAATGTCATTAATGGCTTAAATTTTGGCTCAATGTTGCATATATACAACAGAGATCAAATGTGTGCATTTGTGGCTGGACAGAAATGGGGTAAATAAAAGTTAACTAAAAGTCAGCTAATGAGATCTCAAGTTCATATTAAAGCTATCTTTATATAAAGTTTTTTACATGCAGAGTGGGCTGTAGGTGGCGCAAATGGTTAAGACACTGTGCCTGTTAACCAGCAGGGTCGGTCCCCACAAGACAGGGTGAACTCCTGTCCTTAGCCCAGTTTTGCGATGCAACTAGAACCAATCGTATTGGCTCTGCCTTTCCATTGGACTATTTCAGTGGCGTGTAGAGGGGAGGATTTGCTGCTTGGGTAAAAGCCTATCCTCCATATCAATCTACCCAGGCCTTTGTGCTTCACATGCAGCATACGCAGCACCGAGCATGATACCATAGTCTCTCAAGACTGATGGATGCTTGCTTATTACACTCAGAAGGGCCAGGCAGCCATGGTGAAGAAAGAAATCTCAGCAAGAGGTTCAGCATGAAATGACATAAAAATAGCACAAAATCTACAAAAGACACAGGGCGCAATCCTCACCAGTTTTCTAGCTCTGGGTTAAGGATAATGCAACTCTGAGGTAAGGGAACAAATATTGAGATTGTCTCTGTGACTGCCCCCCAACTGGAGGATGCAGTGGCACAGCTATGCCAGTAATGCTAAATTGGTTAGAAAAGTAGCCAGGCAGGACAATCCAGAGCAACTAATCTGTCCACATAAGAGCCCTTAGGTTGCCCTATCTAACACTAGGTTGGAGCAACTGCAAGATGCTCCAGCCCAGTTACTCTGGAAGAGGCTTAGGGCAGAGCAAGGCAAGATAGGGTGCCCTAAGAGAGGTGGACCTGCTCTGCCCTAACTGGGGCAGCCTAAGCAGCTCAGGAGAGGCAGGTTGAGGGCATGTTTAGCATTGCCTAGGGCAGAGCAGTTACTCTGAATCCAGAGCCTGTTTCCAAGGCAGAAATGCCCTCTTCCAGCCCTCAGAGTTATACCACCTCAGGAGCAGGTATAGTAATGAGTAGACCCATAGGGGTCCATGATAAGGCCCGAGTAAGAATGGCAGTGTTGACCAAAAATCTGAGTTCTTGGCCAGCCTAGCTGCAACCCCTGCCTCTCAACCTCAGGATATGGAACAAACTACGGCTGCCCACAAACCTCAGGCTACAGCAGGCCACTCCAAGAAGCCCCTTGTATTCACTGTAGAATGTACTGGCATCTCATCAGGGACTCCTTATAAGGCAGGCACCCAGTGGCGTCACCAGATTGGTGCGGCTGGTGTGGGCTGCATTGGGTGATGCGCTCCGTATGGGGTGATGTGCCGGAGGAGTTTGACTGTCCTTTGGCAGGCCCCGGGCGTCAGCACCCCCATTCAGGCCTGCTCCAAGGCGGAGCAGCAGCCAGAAGCTGCCACTTGTCTGAGGAGCTGGCCTGAACGGCCATCTGAGGTGCACTGCGCAGAAACACACTGAGCATGCCGAACAGCTTCAGAGGAGACTTCCTTAGAGCAGAGAAAGTCCGCGCCTCTGCACAGCCATCCGGCCTCACTCAGGAGGCGGAGCGGCAGCCAAATGGCTTCAGAAAGAGTACTGCACAGGCCCCAACTCTGACGCCTGCACAGTCTCCCCCGAAGCCAAAAGGCTTCAGAAAAGTACTGTGCAGGTGTCAGAGATGGTGCCTGCGCAGTACTCTTTCTGAAGCCAGTTGGCTTCAGAAACAACTGCGCAGGCGCCAACTTTGGTGACTGCGCAGTCCAGGTGGGGGGGGGGCGCACATCCCAGGGATGACGCACAGACTTCCGCACCAGGTGATGTGCAGAGTCATGTCACCACTGTAGGCACCACAGCTGTTCCTTGTTCAGTGTGATCTGAGGGGTGTCTCCTCAGGAGCAAGTCTTCCCCTTGTGTCAATTACTTAGCATGCTGTGGAGCAGTTAGGGCAGCCCAGGCTTCCTGACTCTCTGGATTCAGCATAACTTTCTGCTCTGGATACAGAATAGTTAGGAGAGTGCAGTTAGGTCAGAGCAGGCTGAATTTGCTCTGGATTGTGTCTATAGTTCACTAAAACCCTACTGGAACATTCAAATAATGCCAGAATGCAGTTTATTCCAGCAGATCTTCTTCAAATGAATTCATACATTCAGAAAAAAAAATGCAAGTTACTTGTTTGGGATTATACTACTTTACTACTACTACTTCAATATTCAAGTGGAAATCAAGGATTTCTCCTTCCAACAGCAAAAACTATTCTACATAAAAAAGTAGAACACCAAGAAGAAGGCTAAGCTAGACCACTTCTTATATACAGCTTTTTCTAGATGATGAGTCTTGATGTGGAGGAACGTAAAGGCTGCAATCCTAAGCTCCAGTTAGGCCTGCATAAATCCTGGGATAAGTCACATGCAGACCTGGGGGTGTCACAAAAGTGCCATAAGGCACTTCTGCCCCCCTCCAGTGGGTGTTAGGAGGCACTTCTGCCCCCCTCCAGTGGGTGTTCTGCCCCCCTACACCACCACAGGAAGATATGCCAGGTGAGTTAGACGGGCCTAAATTGGTTAGGATTGCAGCCTTAGTCATGCATATCATTGCTGCATTTTGAAATGGTATAGCCAGGAGATTGTATCTTGTGATTTTTCTGGGTCTTTACTTGAATAAAAGGCCTTGATGGTGATTGGAATTCATTTCTGACATGTCATCAGAAACAAGGTCAAAAGTTTCATTTTCCCAAGATCCTGGCATAAAATAGTGATTGTTTACATCTGTGATTAATCTCTGTTTTTCTATTTGTTCCTCTGAGAAATTATCATAAAAAGGAAAGCACAGTAAAAGGTAGATTCTTTTTCTCTTTTGTAAAATGTTCAGGGAATTCCAGATAGTGATTCAACCACAGGAAACACCGATGTCCATGTTAGTCATCCTTTTATGAAGCAAAATAGTATCTTGAATACACAGGGATAGGGAGGGACACTCACAGTTTTTTGCTGGAATGGCAGAGTATAAATTCTTAAAATAAAATATGGCTGCAATCCTAACGTCACTTTCCCGGGAATAAGACCCACTGAACTCAATGGGGCTTACTTTGAGTAGACACGGTTAGGATTGTGCTCCATGTTACATTGAAAGTGTAGATCCAGAAGCAGTTGTGCATATAGGTCACTGTTTAAATATTGATTTCCTGAAAACTAGAAAAACATATATCAGTACATTATCCTGAGAAGGCATACAGGATTTTCTATTTACACAGTACTGATGTACACACTTTAAAGCTCTAGTATTTCATCTTTTCATTTTGAAAAGGCTGTCACAGGAGAGGGCATTAGGGTGTTCACAAAGAACAGATGCTTTTGGAGTAGGAATGTAAATGGAAGTGAAAAGCATAAATTGAAGCTATCATTGGAACAGATCTGAGCACTGCCATTTGGAGAAAAAAATTCATATCATTTAGGGAAGCAGTGAAGAAGTTTGCACATTCTTTCAGTTCCATGAAATTCTCAAGTATAGAGCAGTGAAGACACTGCTTATGAATAGCTCTGTTCTATTAAACAAAAGTCAAACTTCACTTTACAAATGCATGATTGGAACTTTTATGTTAAATTTTATGAGAATTATTATGTTAAACTAGTGAAATGTACCCGTGTTGTGGGAGTAAAATTCTCCATGTGCTACCCCCCCTTATGCATCATCCCCCCGCGCATCATCTCCCCCCCCCCACGTGCATCAACCCCCCCTCACAACTGTGGACACCCATATCAGGAAGGTGCAGGATTTGGGAATGGGTGTTGATCGGTCTTCAGTATTAAATATGGGCCAAAAATATGTTGCATCCCTTTTCAGCCCCTTAGGAGTTAAATGAAGTAATATGCTCCCCGCATTTCATGCTTCTAGGTCCAGGGGTTGGGGTAGAATGTCCATCAGTCAATGATTCTTGAATGTCAAGTATAGGAAGGAAAACACGTTGTGCCCCTTTTAACCCCCTTCCGGTTGGAATTTTTGAAAAACGGTTCTTAGAGGGTGCCTCCATCACGGAAGGAACACCACCCCCAAATTTCATGGTTCTAGGTCTGGCAGTTTTGGCTGAGTGTTGATGAGTCAGTCAGTGTGTCAGTGAGTCAGTGAGTTAGTCAGTGACTTTTCAGTTTTATATATATAGATAACCATAAGAATATAATAAGAACCATGCTGGATCAGGCCCAGGGCAACAACCGCAGGGATGTAATGTGGATTAGAATAACAGTGAGTGGGGGAAAGGTATTTTAACCCATAGTCTCCTTGCAACTGCTTTTTTTTCTTCTACTGTTAGTGCCAGCTGGAGAATTTTTGCTAGCAGATAGGAGAAATGGCAGCCAGGGAAGGTTAATTCAGATTCAGACCATTGCAGAAAGTTGAAATCTACCCTGCGAAGTACATGCCCTAGCAGACAGCCCACACTCCTTACTAACATACCCCACACTCTTTTGAGTGTGGTTATCAGTGGAAGGTTATCAGTGGAAGAGTAGATTTGCAACAGTTTGCCTTCAGTGAGAAAGGCTGAAAACCATTGCACCAGATTGCTACAAACTAGAAAGTCACTCTTCTGGTTCTTCTTTGGCTCAAACCACACAATGACAAGCAAATATTTGGCTATATAGATATTTTTTTTTGTTATGATGCATGACATCCATCTAAACTGAGACTGAGAGAAGGAAGGAGGTTCACAGTGTTGGTTAACTAGCTTTCAGAAAAGCTGGTTCGACAGAATTGTCATGAGGTTTATTCAACAAACTGAAAAGTACTAGTAGTGTACTATTGAATCTAGCTAACTATAACTTTATTTTTTGGTCAGTAAGGGTCTTTGAGATGAATTTTATGAGATGTACAAAGTTTCTTTTGGGGATTTTTTTGGATTATTTAGAACCTTCTTTTCTCCACTGGATCATAATTTTAAAAATAATTGAATCATTATTTCTATTAAATCATCATTTTCTTAGCATTGTTCCCACTCCTGGGAGGGTCCACTTAGATCAGGTGTCTCCAAACCCCGACACTAGGTTCAGATGCGGCCTTTGATAAGCCTCAAGATTCCTTTGTACAGCACCTGAGCAAGCCCTGTAATCCACTCCAGTACGTTCTTATTTGTAAATTTATGTAAATGTATTCAAATTTGAAATGTGAAAAAAAAATTTTGGCCATTGACACAGTATCAGAGAGATGATGTGGCCCTCCTGCCAAAAATGTTTGGAGACCCCTGACTTAGATGATTGATACAGTATGGGGAAATCTGGCCAGCCTGCTGCAGGGACCTGTTGCCATATCATTTCTGTAAAATATAATATATAAAACTCCGTATTAAATTAATGCCAATAAAAGTACTTGTACTGAACTATAAAACTCTTTAGGCTTACACAATATGTAAATGCTTATCTTCACACAATATATGCAAACATTTTCAGAAATCCCCAAACATTTCCAGCTTTCTTCCTTTGGCCCTTGGATCCCCTTTTTGACCCCAGACCCAGCTATGATATACCCCTGTGGGAGCGTGTGATCAGAAAATGTAAGATCCCAGAAAATTTGGGTTCCAGGCCCCCTTTTTGACCCTAGGCCTTGGTACAGTTTACCGCCTGCATCCCCCTTTATGGATACTGGTAAAATTAGTAGAGTATATATTTTTAATGGGTCCAAATATCAGAACCATTTTAAACAACAGATAATTTTAGATCAAGTTCTGCATGCAAGCATTGTGCATGTTAACACTGGCTTATAATTTTTAATTTCATTTTTTAATTGTTTGTGGACACAATCCTAACCATGTCTAGTCAAAAGTAAGTCTCATTGTGTTCATTGGGTCTTACTTCCAGGAAAATGTCTTTAGGATTGCAACCTAAGACTAACAATTTGAAGTGAAATGTCACTGAAATGTTTTTAAAATATTTAAATATCATAGCTTTTTATACCTTATGTCCAATGATACAGTTAAAGGTACACTTTGATATTAATGGTAGATGATGTTTTGACTATGAATACATGGTGATCTTTTCTTTTATCATAAAACTGACTGCTAGTAGGTACGGTGTGTTCTGGATCAAAGTATCCAGTATCTTCCACTCCGCCTCTCCCATGAAATCACACTGACAGATATGTTCAAAAGATTCTGTACCTCTCACTCATAAAAGGTACTTGAATGTACTACTCTTCTTTCCAAAGTCCCTTTCCTCCGTTTATTATTTTTCCCCAGGAACTACACTGTACTAAATTTTAGAATGGCATGCTATTTTCCTACAGTTGTTTTTCTAACTCCAGTTCTGTATACAAGTCATGCATTTTGGAATATTCTGTTCATGAAAAAATCTTACATCCCTCGTAGAGCATAACATGAGAATAAACTCCTTTGTAGTGATTTTATACAGTAGCATTTGTAATTTTCACTTGTGTTTAAGGGGGAAAGTATTAAGTGAAAGTATTTTTTTGCCCTTTAGGAAAGCCCTTTTTTGCCCGTATAGGCTGCAGTCCTAAAGACACTTTACTGGAGTAAGAGCCGTTGAACACAATGGGTCTTACTTTTGAGTAGACATGGTTAGGATTGTGCTATGTGTGTGCTATTTCTGTTTTAGATCAGTCAGTATTATTTTGAACGATAAAAGTTGCTTTCTGCAGTTGCATTGGAAAGAGAATGAGAGAGCCTTTCGAAAGGGCTTAAAATCTTATGCATTCCCCACTCACATTTATGTGGAAAGATGTATCAAACATGCTGAATACTTGTTCAGTATGGTGGTTACAATGCTAGTGGAACATCACTATTTTTACACCCATAACTTGGACTGCATCTGTGACCTGGTTCTTATTTACTACATAAGCATGTGGTGATTTGCATGAGGCATCATCATGAACAGAAAATTCAGGTTTCCTCACATCAGATGCTTTTCAGGGAAGTTAGTTCAAGTGATGACAGATGCAGTGAAGCACATGTGTGAGAACCAGTCCTGTGATGTTTTTCTATACAGGCTTATCTAAAATTATTATGCGCCTGTTTCTTTCTTTCATTGTTCCATTCTTCTTTTTTGGGAAAAAGATAAGATTAGAAACAGTCTCCTCTTGATTCCTTCTGCACCTCCCTGTAGCACATGTCTACCTCAAAGTACAAAAGAGTAATTTATTTCCATGCATCAACCTCAATTCCTCAAACGTTTTTTTTTCAAATGGGACATCAGCATAAGGTGCTGTAACTGATAAACTGCACCTGTTGAGTCATCTGTCTACCAGTATCTATCTATCTATCTATCTATCTATCTATCTATCTATCTATCTATCTATCTATCTATCTATCTATCTATCTATCTGGGACTTACACCCCACCTTTCTCATGCCAAGACATATTCCCAAGGCAACTTACAAAGTCTTTTGCCCTTAAAAAGCTTTTGTCCTTTTGCCCTCACAACAACCCTGTGAAGTTAGCAAGGCCTAGAGTGAGTAACTGGCCCATGATCACCCAGGAAGCTTCATGGTTGAGAGCAGATTTAAACCAGTGTCAGTCCAACTTCCTAACCCAGTGATACTCAGGCATTTCAGCCCAGGACCCTCCTATAAATTTAAAAGTCTGCCATGGACACCTTGTCAATATGACAAGGGATGTGACGTTGTGATGCCAGAGCATGTCAACTGAGAAATAAGTCACATTGTGTTCAATAAGACTTTCTCCCAGGAAAGCCCAGTGCAAGATTCTAAGATGGTGAATCCTATACTCTTGCGACCCCTCTGATCTGGTTGCAACTCCCCAAGGAGGTCCCAACCTCCATTTTGTGAATCAGTGCCCTAACCACTACAGATTGAACCTTGCTTGCTTCCAGGAGCCCCCATGGATCCCATTTTTGCATTATACAAAAGCAATTGTTTACCATGGTAGCAAGGCAGGCAATAAATCAATATGAATCTAGTTCCCTTTCAAATGGCTTAAAACAGCTGAGTTTCAGCTCAGAGGCTTTGTATTGATGTGATAATTACATGGAAAATGGAGGGGTGAAACAGCTCAAACAGAACTTATCCCTTTATGAACCTTTCCAAAGCAAGCTTCATTGGCTGCCACATTACCATGGTAAGCAGGCTGCTTTTCAGCCATTGACTACCACTTAAGAGATGTTTATCTTTTTATTTAAAAAGCCAACATCATTTGTGTTGAGACTAAATAGCTGATAAATAAAATGCTGATAATTAGGTTATACCGTACATGTGTACCATCCTGGCTATGACTGCAGTCCTAACATCCACTTAGGCCAGCCTAAGCCAGGAGGTGTTACAAAAGTGCAGCAAGACACTTCTGTCCCACTCCTGGGGAGATTAGGCCAATGTACAGTCATACGCCGAGCTCCCCGCACCATCACAGAAAGATAGGCCAGGTGAGTTAGGCTGGCCTAAATTCTTTAAGATTGTGCTGTATGTTTCCTTAGCCATGTGGAAGCACATTTATAACCATTGTCTTTAGCTCTGGAACATTGGAAGAACTATATTACAAATATAGCTCTGGAAACTTGTTTTGTAGAGTAGCAGACTTAGACTACAATCCAGTCCAGACGTTCCTGGGAGTAAGCCCCTTTGACTATAATGGGACTTCAGAGTAGACAGACATGGGCTTGGGCTCTTAGTGGCTAATCAGCCTAGTTGCCAAACAGAGGCATATCTATGAAATTCAAAATAATTTTATAAAATGTTTGTAACATGCTAGTTCACATCTGTCCCCTTGCAGAAACTGTGCATGTTGAGAATTGGCATCTGTAGCCAAAGCTTTCACGTTTTCAACTGTTAATTGGTACAAGCTAGGCTGCCATTTTTTATTACAAAATAACATCATCACTGTCAGGTATTGCGTTAAGGGAAAAATAATTAAGCAAATCTGTTCTGAAGAGCATGACTATTTGTAAGAGCACAATCCTAACCATGTCTACTCAAAAGTAAGCCCCATTGTATTTAATCGGTCTTCCTTCCAGGAAAGTGTCTTTAGGATTGCAGCCTAAGTATGTTCTTTTTCCAAGTTGCACCAAGTCTGTTTCTCTCAAACAACATGGAATGTTATTTTTCTGTTGGCAGGGGAAAAAATTTTGATTATGTTGTATGTAACTAAAATTGATGGCAATAAAATGAGAATAAAACAACTTTCTCCTTTGAAAAAATGTTCTTGTTGTCCAATGCTATGCATGTGTATTCAGAAACAAGGTCCATTAAACTCATTGAATTCACTTTTGGGAATGTTAATGAGCTTATTTTCTGAAAGTTTTCTTTTTCCATTAGATAAACTATAGCCCAATCCTGTTGGGCTGCCCACTGGTGGAATGCAATTCTCCTCCAGTGCTGGCTGCTGCAAAGTAGCTGCAAAGTATGCTTATGATACTGATACAGAGTCGTGTGCTTCTAGAATGCTGTGGTAAAGGTCAACAGAGCCTTCCTGCACACTACTGGATTGCTAACCACCTGCAGAAGTAGGTAAGCCAGCGAGGATGGTGGAATGGGATGAGAGATGATGGAGAAGGACAGGGTGGAGGCTTGGTGGAGAGTTGGACTGTGGAACTCCTTGCCACAGGATGTGTGATGGCATCTAGCCTCAGTGCCTTTAAGAAGGGTTTGGACAAATTCCTAGAGGAAAGTACTATCACGGGTTACAAGCCATGATAGGTGTGTGTAGACTCGGGCCCTACAAGACTGAGCTCCCATCCCTTGCTCAACTCCTGCCAACCTAGCAGTTCTAAAGCATGGAAGTAGAAATAGATAAATAGGTACCACCTTGGTGAAATCATAAGTGTTGCATGCTCCTTGGTGTATAGTCATGCTGGCCACATGACCATGGAAGCTTATTTGGACAATGCTGGCTCTTCAGCTTAGAAATGAGCAGGGCTTTTTTCTGGGCTTACTCATTGGTACTCAGTACTGGCACCTTTTTCCACCCCCCAGTAGATAATTAATAATAGTCTTATGAGGACGACCTGTGGTGAGTACTGGCACTCCCCCCCCCAGAAAAAAAGCACAGGAAATGGGGATGAGCACCGCACCCTACAGTTTATTTATTTTATTTATTTTAAAAATTTATATCCTGCCTTTTTCAGGCAAATTAGCCTGACTCAAGGCGGCTGCCATAAAACATAATTAAAAACATAAATAGAACCATTTGATAAAAACAATTAAAACATACAGCTAAAAACAACATAGATTAAAAACAATAAAACAAGAGCCCCCCCCCCCCAACCTCTGCCCCCTGAAAAGCTTTTTTAAAATAAAAGGTTTTAAGGCTCCGTCTGAAGCTCTGTGTTGAGGGAGCTTTCCTCAGTTCTAAGGGGAGGGAGTTCCAAAGCTGGGGTGCCACCACCGAGAAGGCCCTATCTCTGGCCGCCACACCTCTCACATCTCTTAGTGGCGGCACAGTCAGTAGGGCCCCCTCAGATGACCTTAGGTGATGGGTCAGCTTGTACAGAAGAAGGCAGTCCTTCTTCAGTTGGTCACGGCTAGCAGTACAACCTTCTGGGGGAACCTTTATCTTTACTTTAAAGGCACTTATAGCTCCCTTTCCTTTCAAAGTCTCCCAATTTGTCCCCACCCATTAAACATGACATTTTCCATTTTGATCTGGCTTTACCAGTGGGGCAGCGATGGGAGCAGTGGTGGGCTCTAGCAGGTTTGCACCTACTCTATAGAACCGGTTCTTAATAAGAGATAGGACATATAAAGTTTAAAAATAGCCATTTAAAAGTGGCTGCCAGATGGGCAGGGAACCGGTTCTTAATTTTTTTGAAGCCCATCACTGGATGGGAGGATAGGATTGGGCTGTGAAATCCATGATGCAGCATCCAACTGCAAAATTAAATTTTCAAAATGTCACTTTTGCTGGCTCAGCAGGGCTTCCAGATGCTGTTGAGTCAGTGCTGGTTATAGGATTGAGTCCAGTAACTGGCGCAATGCCAACAATTGTGGCACTGTACCAGCCAAGAGACCATTGTTCTTAATCTGATGACAGAGCATTCACTTCCACTGGATTAACCTAAACAGTCCTGCCTCTGCATTTTGCCATTTTTTTAGCATACGAAGTCCTGGATTTTGTTAATTGGATAACATAGATTTGGGTAAGTGAAAATATTTGCAGTGAGAGAAAACACAACTTAGAAACAAAAAGTTTAGAAAAACATAACAGTCTATCAGAATTAGACTATGGAATTAGACATCATAGTCTTATCAGATTTATTATTTTTATTGGTTTTGTTAGTTATAGAATCATTAGTATTTTATGTACAAGATAGATGTCAGGGTTCCCTGACTTACTGGAGAGTAAGGTGGCCCAGGAGCCACATCCCAAGTCCAGTTTTCTCCAGGGGTGAGAGTACAGGCAGCAACTCCTGTAAGCTGGCTGGCAGGCAGAGCAGGGGATAGAGATAGAGGTGAGTTGAGGAAGGGAAGACACAGGTGACCAGCAGAAGAAGGAAAGACACAGGTGACCAGCATTATAACCCTCCTAGACGAAAAGTGGCAGGGTCCAGGGGTGGCTGATACTCAGCATAAAGATTAAGGGAGAATTGGCAAGGCTGATGGCTGGAACAGAAGCAAGCCTGCCCCTGAGCCAGAACTGAGAAGGGCTGTAAGAATCCCAGATAGTGGGGAGAAGAACCTGGGTGAAGTAACCCCTTTCTCCAAATCCTACTGAGGTCACTTGGGTTAGGCTGACAGTGCTGAGGTCAACCCTGAAGTGTCCTGCTACAGCCTCTTGCATCGGGTCCCCTATAGTGCAAGACATCACAGTAGATATAACTGAGGGTGCAATCCTAACCAATTTAGGCCAACATAACTCACCTGGCCTATTTTCCTGTGGTGGTGTGGGGATGTATGCCTGTGTGCTGGCCTAACCCACCCACCCCATGCCTGGAGTAGGGCAGAATTGACTTCAGAATGTCTTACATGGTATAAAAATGTCTGAAAATGGAAGTTGCATTTTTCTGGTTGAAATGGCCATTCTGAGCCCTGCAGCGGCAGCAGGCGGATACACAAAGAATGTGGGGTTCAAAGAATCCTTTGGAGGTGAGAAGCATAGCTCGGCTACATAACATAGCATAGCATAGCTCCCCTTAGCTACAAAGCATCAGCTTCACTGATGACGTCATTAAACAATGGCATCACTTAACAGCAGGGGGTCCAAGAATGCCTCCCCCTCATTAAGCAATGCTCAGCAGTATTATTGTTATAAATTAACTATAAAATGTATTGAGAATTATTTTCATTTGCTTATTGCTATATTCTCTCTTTCAGGAGATTGTTCAGTGCTGAACTGAATATGAATTAGTGCTAATTGGCTGCCTTTTAAATAGCTGGATGGCTCAGTGATGTAGCAACTCGTGTTGCAGCCCTTTACACACTTTCTAAGGAGTGAGTCCCATTGAACCTAATGAGTTTCCATTCAACCTAATGGAACGAGTAAATGTGCATTGGATTGTGCTCTCAGTTGCCCTAACAGACTGAAAGGGCTTGGCCTATATTTATAAGGCAGAAATTGCACCCTGTTGACATGTTACACAGTACATGGGGACAGGTGGCACCTGCGTGCGAGATGAAAGGACAGCTTCTAGTCCACTTCCTCCACAGCCTGTCTTCTAAAGACAAGTTAATGTAATGTGTAATTTGGTTTTAAGCTACAAATCAGAAACTGTGTCTTCCCCAGTTTGAAACTTGCTTCTGCCATGAACTCAGTAGATTGCCTTAGGCAAGTCAACTTATCGGCCACAGTTCTCCAATTGCAATAAAGTAATGAATGATACTGTTTCTCTTACTGTGCTGTTGAAAGGGCAACATCAAAATGCATGTGAAATGCTTTGAAGTCTCCAAAATAGCATAATACGGGGCAACTTGGTATACAAGTGACTTGGATTAAGAGTGTTCTGGATTATAAGCAAAATTTTCTCAGAAATTTTGACTTGGTTTTAGATCACTGTCTTGGAAGACAAACATTTTTGAGGACATTTGGAAAAGGCTTCCGTGGCCAGGGATCTCACAGGGAGGATCTGGGGGGAACAGCCTGAGTCAGGGGATTTGTGCGTGTGGGATCTGTGTAGAAGGTGTGCATTATCAATGTTACAATGCTACTCTCCATCAGCAGCAGGTGAATGACAAAATGACAAAAATTTCTTTGAGGCACAGGATAGAAGTGACTCCATTAGTGATATTGAAAGTCATCCAACAAAATCCCTCCTCTCTCTTGTTTCCCTTACATCAGCCCTGAATGTTTCCAAAGGTACAGTACAATACAGTGCTTATAGTATTTTCTTTATTACAGTGTTTTGTATTTTATTATAGTGTTTTGTAAACATTTTTATATAAATATTTTTGGGTTGTGGAACCAATCATCTGAGTTTCCATTATTTTCTATGGGAAAATCCATTTTGGATTACAAGCATGCTTCCAGACTGAATTATCCTTGTAAACCAAGGCACCACTGTACTGTATTATTTTTCTAATGGGATCTATTAAGAAACATAGTTTTTCTAAAACTGGTAGAGATCTTGCCACTGATTTCATTGAACCTCTACGGAACTGAAAAGGGGTGCAACATATTTTTGTCCAACATTTAACATTGAAGACTTATAAAATCTAGCCCCAAACTCTGAAGCTGACCAGCAGGGGTGCCCATAGTTGAGGGGAGATGGTGCATGGGGCTGGGGATAATGGTGCATGGGGGTGAGGATAATGGTGCATGGGGTGGAATGTTGCATGAGTTGATGATGCATGGGGAGGGGAGATGGTGCACAGGGGTTGGTTAACCCTTAAATGCCTATCTAAAAATAGCCTAATTTGCATAAATTATAAATGCGGGCCCAATGGACTCGGTTGGTCATGTAAGGGTTACAAGACCCCAACTGCATGGTGGTGCTCAATGGGCACAACAATGCCCAGTATTAATTCCTGGTGCTCACTGCTGCCTGCCACTGCCCCCTGATGCCCTCCGGTGCCTAGTGAAGTCGGTGCCCAGCTGTGTCCATAGCTTACCAGTGCCCGCTACCTGCTGCCTGCTGCCCGACCGTGCCCAAGTCCACAAATAGTCTTGAAATTTTACTCTCACAATAAGGGAGATAACTATTTTATAGTTATCTAATTACTAGTTATTAATATATTTCCTGGGAAGACTAAAAGTGTTCCAGAGGTTGTTTGAGGCGAAAGTTTTCAGAAATGCTATCAATATATTTTTCCTGTTCTAAAATGCATGCTTAAAAGTTAAAAACAGCTATAGCTTGCTTCAAAACCTTAATTGTCCTTATATATTTTACTAGTTTAGACATATAAACAGCTTGGGTAAATACAACTCTGTATAACAAGGAAAATGAGTTGGCCATGGTTGAATAAGTGTTACATCCTTAAGGTCTCTGTGTACAGTTGGTACTTGCTATTTTGTGTAGAACAAGGAATCTGAGATGTGTACAAAGCTGCTAAGCTGATATACTTGTTACTCTTCAGTTGGAAAGGAGGCTTTTCAGAGAATTAAAGTTTAGTAGAAAAGATAGTAAAATATTGTGTCTATATTATCAATTAACAACCTCAGGAGGTATTAAAAGGTTGCATTTTTCTGATTGTGCAATGCTATTGAAATATTTGCACTGATAACCCACCAATCTGTTAATGCTGCAATGTCTAAGTCTGCCCAGGGAATGCCAGCCTAGCAAAACCCAACCATGCAAAAAAATAAAAATAAAAGCAGGCCTCCGTCAGTCTTAAAAGACTATGGTATCATGCTCGGCGCCAAATACGCTGCATGCGAAGCAGGAAAGCCTGGGTTGGATTGTTATGGATGATAGGCTGTTACCGAAGCAGCAAATCCCCCCCTCCACGCCACTGAATTAGTCCAGTGGAAAGGCAGAGCCAATACGATTGGCTCTGAGCTGGGCTAAGGACAGTAGCTGGGCTAAGGACAGGAGCTCACCCTGTCTTGTGGGGCCGACCCGGGTTTTCATAGTAGCTTTTCATAGTAAGGCATAGTAAGGCAGCTTTTCGATTGATAACCATCACCACAGCCTGCTTTCCCGCAAGATCTCCATTGTATCCAACCAGTGCCTCAGGAGCCTTGCCACCATGGGCAGCTCAGGATTGGGCTGTGAAAAGTGCTGTTATGTGACAAAAAAGTTTTTCTCGGCCAAGCACACAGGCGAGTGAAATGTCACATATTAGATATCAACCATGATTTTAAAAAAAATCAGCAGACTCAAGCAACACAACTTCCTTCCCTACGTCTTCTACAGATATGCTCTCTCCATTTTGTCAACTTTTTCACAGTTTTATTTTATTTTTAACAAGTGTTGATCTGAACACTTTCACAAGTGATTTCACAGAAAAGCCCAGTTTCCCTTCCCTTATGATACTGTCAGTAGCAGAGAGATGAATTAGGATATGGTTAAAAGGTTGCTTTGGGAGAAGAACTGGAGTGTGAAGGCATGAACCCAGTTCTGTCCTGTCCTTGCAGTTGTTTTTTTTTCCCCTACATGCTGTACCCTGCTGCCAGACATATTCTGCGTATGTGCAACCATTTATCCATTTCTGGATGGCACAGTGTGGGCCACCTGGACCCACATGGAGCAGGAATTGGCCCCTCTAGAGCCAATCAGAGCTTGGGAGGGGAGATACCTATGAATTACCTTGTTTATTTTGTTTGCTGGTGTTCTTGGAATGAATGCTCAATTAATCAAATATTAATTTGATCCAGTTTAATGTCTTAAGCAAAAATGTATAGTCAGGATCATGAAACCTGGATTAGTTATGCCCTGACAGTTACGAAGTCATGCACATGCACAATTCATTGAAAATTTGCTGTGGTGGATTTTAGCCATAATAATCAGACAATTCAAGACTGATATTAGCTCATTCCCAATTTAGACAACTCACACAGTTTCTCTTAACTGAAGCGAACTTATTTTTGCTGACAGCTGTCAAAGTGTCATTGCTAACAAGTGGTGGTCTGGTGAATGGTAATGACTTTCAAAAATTATAGAATTTTATTTTTTGTGAGGATGTTATGCCAATAATTAAGGCTCTAGTGACCCAGTCCTATAATTAGCACAAGCCAACTTTAGTGTATCGCAAAATATGATGCCCTTTTCTGTTTCTGACGTCTGACTGAAACAGAAAATGGTTCTGGTCACAAGGCAATGGACCAGTGAGCAGTAAGGGAAGGCTGTGGATGGGAGAGGGAGGAATTTAATATTTTGGAGAGGAACCAGAAGAGGGGGAAGACATGTGTTCAGTGGCAGTCACATGCACCAGATATAAAACCCTCTTTTAAAATCTTCTTTCCCCCTTTTCCAACCCCAGACATACACCATCAAACTTGGCATCCATCAGTCTTGAAAGACTATGGTATCACGCTTGACGCTGCATGCGAAGCACGAAGTCCTGGGTAGAGTGATATGGAGAATAGGCTGTTTCCTATGCAGCAAATTCCCCCTCTCCACGTCACTGAAAAAGTCCAATGGAATGGCAGAACCGATACGATTGGTTCCAGCTGCATCGCAGAGCTAGGCTAAGGACAGGAGCACACCCTGTCTTGTGGGCACCTGGGTTTCAAACCCTGGCCTACTGGTTAACAGGCACAGTGTCTTAACCACTTGCACCACCCACAGCCCACACACCATCAAAATAGATGGCATATCAAGGAGACCTTTTTGGGGGGGGGGGATCTTAAGACTTTCATGGAGATAAGGAATGAAAACATTTATATGGCAGAAACTAAGCTGGAGTTCTTTGGGTCAACTGTGTAGTTGGTGCTAAACCCACCCCTTGTTCCTGATGACGCAGCCATTATGAATCAAGGCTGTGTCTATTTAACAGCCCTGCTTCTTCATTTGCATTCCTACTCTGGGTTCTGCATCTATGAAATATGAGATTGTGACTGAAAGATGGGATATATATGAGTAGTTTCTGAGGAATGGAAATATGTAATGATCAACCGTTAACTTCTTACCTGTAAGTAATTTCCCCTTATATGCCCATTTGTCAATTAGTTCCTGTGTATGATTTTAAAAAAAAGCACTTCGGGGCACACTCCTAACCAACCATAGCTATGCCAGTGGGGCATCCTGCAGTTCCGGGTAGTCACAGAAGCCTTCTGAAGGTAAGAAAACATGTGTTCCCTTACCTCAGAGTTGCACTGCTTTGTGCCGGTGCTGAAAGGTTGGTTAGATTGCATATCTATGTCTGTTTGGAAACTACTTCTGTATAAATGCAAATACAAGAATAATCTGGTTTGTATTTTAATCTGAAGTTAAAAGAAGTAGTTCTTGCCTTTCTTATTTCAGTTCTATATTGGTACCACAGGTAAAAATGTTATTACATGCAGTATTGCCACGTGGCTATACAATTCTTCAGATCTTAGATTTTCAACATGTGGAAAGCAATAACTTTTTTAATCTGTTCAAGGAATGGATACTTCAGCTAGTGTTCTATATCAGGGTGGGAAAAGTAGGCCACTTTAGAGATTTATATTTATGTATACAAAAACATTGAAAGGTCACTTACTCACTTATCAACGCACAGCCAAAATTGCTAGACCTTCATTTAGAAGTGTGAAATTCCATGGTGGAGGCACTCACTCCCTACAATCCAGAGTAACTACAGGAGCACGTAAGAGACATTACATGCACCCATAGTTATTGCACCACTTAGTGAAAACCTATGGGAAATTCATATTGCAATCCAGAGCAAATTGTTCTTTCCCCAGAGCAAGGACTCCCCGTAGTTACTCTGGATTGCACCCACTAAGAACTGGTTTTGGGAAATTCCAACCAGAAATGGATGAAAAGGGGTGCAATGGGTTTTTGTCCCTATACATTGAAGAGTCATTGACTGATCAATGCCCTGCCCCAACCCCTGGACCTAGAAGCATGAAATTTGGGAAAGGGGATGGTAATTCCTTCTGTGATGTGACAATCCAGTCTTTTTTGTGACATAACCATGGCTGATTTTTAAAAATTTAACCCCTAAGGGGGTGAAAAAGGGGTGCAATGTGTTTTTGTCACTACACATTGAAGGCTAACTGATCAACATTCAGCCCCAACCCGTAGACCTAGAAGAATGAAATTTGGGGAATGTATTCCCTTCTGTGATGTTAGGACTAGCTAAGAATCGATTTGATGCATGGAGGGGCGAGTGGTGCGTGGGAGGATGGTGCACAGGGGGAATGTTGCACAAGAGGGGGTGGGTGGTTTACTCCCGCAACAGTGGGTAAATTTAGCTAGTTCAATATAAAAGAATAGGAAATGGTCTGGAAATTTAGAGATGTATTCAGACAGAGAAATGTATTCACATATTTTCCCATATCCCTTTCATTTTTCCGCCCCTTTTTCTTCTAGCATTTTTTTACCTCCCTGCTGCCTACATTTTCCCTGTTTATGGCATCCTCCTTCATTCTTCCCCATCCTCTCATTACTTAGTTTTATTTTCACCTTGCTTTTACTCAAAGTCTCATAAAAATCTCTTCTCAGAATGGCAATTCAGTGAGTCACTGAAACCTTGGGCTTGTTCCAGAACACACAGTCATGGGATGCAATCCTAAAGACACTTTCATTGGAGTAAGATTCATTGAAATCAATTGGGCTTACTTTTGAGTAGACATGGTTAGGATTGTGCTCATGGTCAGCAAGCTCTGGATAAGCCTCAGGATGAGGTGTTGGTCATCAAAATCCATAATGAACTAGGAATCCTTCCCTAGAATTGGTTCTTTCCATAATCTTGATTCTTTGGCTTTTAAAGCTTTGTAGCTTTAGATGATGAAGACATTTAATATACCTGCAGTTTCAAAAGAATAACTGAGAAGGGTCAGAACCCCTGGAGATCATGCATACTAATTTTGATATTTTTTGGAGTTGTACATATTTTTATGGCTTTCTTCAGTACTGAGTGAATGTGTTTAGAATTACATTTATGCCACATCTTTTCAGATCCATGCAACTCATTACATCTTTTTTACCATTCTGTTAGGGCCTTGCTGTTTCATTTAGCAAATTGTTATTCTGCAGTAACTAGATGTACAAGCTACAGTCCACTAGATAAGCTAATGCCTGTCAAGACAGGGCACTGTGAATGTGTTTGCAACTGCTACTGCAACACATTGAAAAAAAACCTTACTACACAAAGTACAGCAATGAAGTACTTCCAGTTTTATTTAGAAGGACTGCTAGAATGAAGGAGCATCGTACTGTTCTTGTAAATAAAACTGGAAGGCTTGCATTTTTAGGTTTTCAAAAACCATGTGATGGAGCACAAATGATTGGCTTTGCACTTTAA
Source organism: Cryptoblepharus egeriae (assembly GCA_030015325.1). Classification (NCBI taxonomy): domain Eukaryota; kingdom Metazoa; phylum Chordata; class Lepidosauria; order Squamata; family Scincidae; genus Cryptoblepharus; species Cryptoblepharus egeriae. Next base: position 52,642,182 of record JAREYC010000004.1, read on the forward strand.
AGAGCTTGAAATGGATCATCTGCAGGAGGCTGGAAGGCAACAGTGGCAGATTTGGAATGAAGGTCTCCACAGATCTGTTGCCTCCTGACCGTCCTGCCACAGTTGCTGAGATGAGTACTACTGAACACATTGCAACTTACTTCTGAGTAGACATGCTTAGGACTGCAGTGAAAGTTACTTCATGGCTTAGGAAACCTTGTGTAGGCAACATGCCACACATTGTTGAGTTAGTACCAATGCTGTTCAACATTTGGAGTCATTGTAAAGTGATAAAAATGAACATTGAATTACATACCGGTACTGTGAGGAAATTCTGCAGACTGAGAAGTTTTTTTGTGTTGTTTTCCTGTCCTTGCTGCTGGGCAGAAGGTTTTAGAGGTCCCTTGAGTACCATTAGCCACTACCTCAAGTACCACTGAAGGTACCCATACCACTGCTATAGAAACAGTGCACACTGACTCAGGCAAAACACAAAACCTTTTTTAAATTATTGAATAGTCTCTCAAAAGAACTCATAAGAACCAAAAACTGAAAATATTTGAAGATGGTCAAAATTACATTTTTTTAGTTTATAGGAACATGTACATTGATTGTGCTATATTAAACACAGTAATTTGGACATTAAATCTGTCATCTTTCTGTATTTTCTTTTTTAGGGTATATGATGATCACAAGTGTTTACTGTATTTTAATAAGTTTAAGGTTTATCAGAAAAGCTTTTTAGCCTTGTTTACTTCCTAGGGAAAGAAAAAGGATATAAAGTTGACCAAATATGCAAGCATATAGTTAGTTCAATGTGCTGCATTTCACAATCAAATGTGGTTAAACGTTTTTGGTGTTTCTGTCTGAGCTGATTGTGCTTAGTACAAAACACAAAGTGCATATTGAATAGTAAACTGGTTTCTAACAAGCCAGGGAATTTTCTCCTCAAGCACATGCAAACGGAATTTGGAGTGCACAAACCTGAGGTTTATGTTACCTTGTCATGCAATCCAGTTACAACTGCGCTGACAGAATATAGAGAAAACCTCAGTCATGCATTGGAAATATGTTTTATATTGAGCCCAATTTATTTTGATTCCATAATTTTTGGGGGGAACACTGGTTTTAAACAAAGCAGTGTTCTGAGTTACTCTGATAAGACAGAAGACTGTTTAATTAGAGCTGCTGAAGGGAAAAAAATAATTGAATTGAATTGCACTGGGACTAAATTAAAAAGAATTTCCAGTGAACATTTCAGGAGACTCCCCCAACCTTGTTTCTGTGTTTCTGTGTTGGTGCAGAAATACTTTAAGTGCACTATTAATGTTGATGATCTATACTTGAAGATGCTTGATACTCAAGGACTTTATGGTTGAAGACTGAGATGCCCTCACCTCTACCACTATCCCCTGACTATTGTTGGTAATGATTGGGTTCCCCTCCTCCCCAATGATCGCTATGTAGCAGCATTATTGGCTGCTTCAGATTATGACTGAGTGTGTCCTATATAGCTGAAAAGCTAAAATCATGACAAAGTTGAATTGATCTAAATCTTACTGATACTAAGCTTATTTTCTCTGGTTTGCACTCCTAATAAGATGTGAAGTTTTAATAAGATTTCAGCAATATTAATGAAAATTGTAAATGAAAATTTTATTTGGTGCTGTCAGTCTAACCCATCATTGAACCTTTTTATTAGGCCTATAAATTAATAATACTTCATGTAGATAACAGTGATTGGAGCCTAATCCTTTCCAACTTCTCAGTGCTATTACAGACAAGTTATTGGGTCATATGCTTCATCCTGCCATAGGAGTGCAGTCGGGGAAGTATGGGAACTTTTCTTCCCTTACCGTGGGACTACTCTGCAGCTGCACTGGTGTTGGAATGTTGGATAGGATTGGAATTCCAAGTCTTTCTTGGGTCAGCTGAATCATGTTTGACGGTATATTTGTTCAATATTTCTATCAAATTAAAACTCATCTTTTGTTTTAACAATGCAGGTTTTATAATCAGCAGAAATATTTAAACAGGAAAATAATAAAAGTTATATTTCAGAACTGACAGTGTGTATAAATGCTCAAACCTCAGACAAGATCTATTTGGGAGTAAAACACAATATTCTGTTTTTAGCATATATATGTCTCTGTATTTATATGTCATTTTGGGATACATACTGAGTTAACCTCATTGACCTTTTTCCCAGGAATTGATGCACTTTCTATTGGCGAGTCATTATGCTGCTCCACCTGTGTAGTGTTAAGGTCAGTGTGTTTTTCTGATTATAAAAACCATCCATGTCATTCCATTATAAATTCACAACCATTCATAATGGAATGTGCTGTAATCCAGAGCTGGTTACAGAAACACCCAGATTAGGCATTGCGGATCTGTTAAAACAATGATAGGGAGCCTTTGGTTTTAGGAACAGTCTTAGCCCTCTCCCTGTCTCTTTCCCATTGCAGTCTGATCCCTGTTATTTAGGCCCCAACTCTGATTCATTTAATTTCAACCTTCTGCATGTGGTGTAGAGTAAAGGCTTATGAAGGAAGGTTTAAGAGTTGTGGGTTCTAAGTATATGTGGTTGAAGGGATTTGGTTATCGAAGCAGGGGAAAAAACATTTGGGCTGCAATTCTAACCACACTTTCCTGAGAGTAAGTCCTGTTGAACACAATGGGACTTACTTCTGAGTAGACATGCTTAGGATTGCAGTTAGTCTGTTAAGTATGTGACCCAGGGTGAAGCATTCTGAAAAGAAATGGAAATGGTCAGTGATTTAACATATAAGCTGAAACATGAGAAACATCCTGAACCATTTGTTTTTAGGTTAAAGAGTGTTTATTTAAACACCTACTATGCAGTGTGCCCTTAGTATCCATGAGGGATCCATCCCTCATGCATGCATCTGCTGCAAATTCTGCAGATATTGAAATTCACAAGGAAGGGGAAACCAAAGTGTCTTTCAGAAAGCATAAGTGGTTTTTTTAGCAAGCTGGAAGTGCCTTTCAGAAGCTTCTATGTTGTCTTCTGAGGTGCAATATGTTGTATGTGACTACCTTGATGACCTCCTCAACGTGGCTAGATTGCACTACTAGTTGTTTCTAGGAAGTCTTTGAGGTGTGGGATGGTCTTGCACAACCTCTAGCTGCAGGCTAAGCTTCTGTAGATATTCAAATTTGTGGATGCTATGGATAAATAGAGTCCACCATACTTGAAATGTCTCTTTTCATTCTCTGGAATACCTATCCTTTGAAGTCCACCTCAGTTTTCTTTTGCAAGCAAAATAGGCTCTGTTCTTACAACATGGGGAACATTGTGGCTCTCTTCCAAACCTCAGCATTAGCCATGCATTTTGCCCTGGGTCTATGGGTCCTGGGTCATTTTGCCCATTTTGGTCTATGCCAAACCGAGTGCAACATGTTATCTCTCTGTTTCTATACCTAATACTGCTACATTGGTAGGTACATTGAATGCTCATAGGTATATAACAGTGTAATCATATTCATTTCTACTCAGAAGTAAATTTCATTGTATTCAGGTAAATGTCAAGAAGACTGCAGCCTGACAGGTCTGTGCAAAAGAGAAGACATATATGAGAGTTTGGGGTGAATATCTTTGTACAAGTGCCTATAAGAGCAGTTTTTTTAAACACAGCCGAACACCTAATTTTATAATTGACCCAGCAAATTGCCTTTACAGCAAAATTTCCCTATCCTTACATTATAGGGAGACTTTCATTTTGGAAAACGGCTTTTTAAAAGTCTTAAATACCTAAGGCTGCAATCCTAAAGACACTTTCCCTGGAGTAAGACCCATTGAATGCAATGGGGTTTATCTTTGAGTAGACATGATTAGGATTTGCTGTAAGTATTCTCTTTCAGTGTCACAAATACATTTTTTTTAAAAACTCAGCCATGGCACTTATTATGCAAGGGATAGTGAGCAGCTTGAAAACTACAGTTGCTCATATTCATACTGAGCCAAATACAGAGAATGCACCTGCCACTCACATCAATGTGGCATTTGTGAAAATTCACACATTTGTTAACCTTGACTTGATTCAGAGTCATCACAGTGCATAAATCAGCATCACATTGTGCATGGTACATGAGCTCTAACGTGTGTCAAGCAGTTGGAATGAGTAGTGTATTTCAGATAATCTGGGAGATGATAAGCATGCAATAGATTCTTATCTGGATGTTTCTAAATTGCTAAGCAATTGTGCAAACTCAGAACATGTGGTGGTGTTTTCTCTAATGCTATTTTTGTCTCTGAAATAAAGTATTTTCAGATTTGTTACTTACTGCATTATCCTTCATTGCTGAATCCACCAAATCCTTTCCTGGAAAACACATTTCTAAGAATGGTCTTATGTTTTATGCATATTTGAATGAGTAAATTGTGATGTTCTCCAATATAATGGTGATCTGTCTTCTGCTGTACATGAGCTTTTTGAGTTTGACAGTATTTTTATTTTTTGCAATACCTCTTTTGTTTAGAGTATGTTTGCGGTTTGTTGTCTGTGTGAACAAAACAGTGCTGTAATTATTGAAGAAATATATGCAATCACTCTACAGTAATTGCATTCCTATTTTCCCTACATTCTCCACCATACTTAAAGATGTTAATAAGGCACAGTCCCTTCTTGACCTTTAGAATTTATTCAGAAATGGATAATCGGTATAAGTATAACAACAGTCACAGTTTAGTGGGGAATTTTCAGTGCTGTTTTGCATCTTTGCTGCTGTGGGTATCCTCTAGCAATGTCTAATGCAGTGTGTCCTGAGGAAGAAGCTGTTGCCACTGAGTGCTGATGGAGGCAAACTTAACCAACAGGGGTTGGGGGCATGGGCATGCTGAGTCATCACAGTGTGTCTTCTTGGCTGATATCTGACTAGTGCACTGTGCACTACAATCCCAGTGTGCACACATTTTATTTATTTGAGAAATTTAGAACCTGCATTTCCTATGCTGAAGCCAATGCCCAAGGCAGCTTACAGAGCATCAGCTCAAAACAGGTAAAAAGAAAAACATCAAAGCATTAAAAACATTAATTTTAATATTATGCAGTGAAACATAAACAAAGCAAAACCTAACACATATTTTTGAGTCATAATTAGTCCATGGAAGAATAAATTAGTCCATGGAAGCATTCATGTCACAGCAGAATTTAAGAGGTGCATGGCTACTTGGCAATCAAGTGCTAGATGAAACCACGAGTGTATTATCTATCTCACCTGATACAACTGCACCTGCCCCACTTCCTCAGAAATCCTTCCATTTCCTAGCAAACCCAATGCTATCCAACTATTTTTTGTTTTCCTTCTAACATATCTTTTTGAAAGCCTCATTTGCCCCTGCTGACTCCTGGTGTGCATTTCATTTTCTCTGTGCTGTTTCCATTAGCACATCGTAATACAGAGCAATGTGATCTGATGACCCGACTCAAGGCATCTGCATTTATTTAGCACAGAATTCTTACTACTTTTCAGCAATTTCAGATCCTTTCAGGGAAACAGTTAAAATTGCTTTCAAATCAATGTTGGTGTGGCTCAAGTTGTATTCTCCACTTCCATAGATGCAATGCTAGCAAAATGAATTGGAGGCAAGAGACAAAAGATTTATTAGAATCCTGTCTGGCTCAAAGTCAGGAAAAACACTCGAGTAATATGGAGGTCTTGTTCTGTGCACATGACTCCTTTGATACATAGCATCGCCAACCCAGTATCTAACTGGCAAGATAATAACCTTTCTGTTTAGAAAGCCAGTTAAAAATGCAGCGTAGCAGCTCCTTAACATATGTTTAGAAAATCCGAAACTCAAGCATTTAAACCAAGGGAATGAATTGCTAAGGACATCATAAATCTTCTGCTGCCATCACAAAAAGCCAAAGCATTGCTATTTATCAAGCATAAAGGGAAACATCTCCTTTATCACAACAGCACACGGCTGTCAAAAGAGGACATTCTTCAGCACTGAGCTCTCCAATGTAAATTGGGTTGCCACCTATCAAGATAATACACATCAGTGCAGAGAGCATTGCAAGGATCAAGAAATGCCTTTGTGTTGTTATGCTACGCAAGAGCACTTGACTCCCCTCCCTGCTATGAAGTGGGAGAGTGCTGATTTGAATACTTACTCCTTGCAGCATATGAGAAGCCAAATGCCCTGGAGTTAAGATAAGGATTTATGTCATCCTGCCCTCACCTCTATTTAAAAAGCAGGCTTCCATCAGTCTTGAGAGACTATGGTATTGTGCTCAGCACTGCATACGCTGCATGCGAAGCACGAAAGCCTGGGTTGGATTGTTATGGAGGATAGGCTGTTACCCAAGCAGCAAATCCCTCCTCTCCACGCCACTGAATTAGTCCAATGGAAAGATAGAGCCAATACGATTGGATCCAGCTGCGTCACAAAGCTGGGCTAAGGACAGGAGCTCACCCTGTCTTGTGGGGCCAACCCGGGTCTCGAACCCTGGCCTGCTGGTTAACAGGCACAGCGTCTTAACCCACCTCTATTTGGTTCTCCTTATAATGTGCAATTCAAGATTCCTCAGGGAAATAGCAAGAGTTGACCATGGCTGCTCTCTTCTTTTTGATGTAGCAGTGGCTTTATGGTGGTATCCAAAAGTTGGAATATGTATTTTAAAAATTGTCCCACATTTCTAGTTTTTAAAAAACGAATGAGGATGGCTAACAATCTAAAAAAATAACAAAAAAATCAGTTTGAGATGTCACTAAAGCATGGATGAACATAGACAGGTCTGAATGACACATGTTCAACTGTAGTTGGCATACCAGGTGAAGCTGGACAAAAATCCACTAGGGCACATCCACCCCCTTGTGATCCCAGAGTAGCTGTCGATTTATGTGGGACTCTCAAGTTATGCATCTTTTCCTTCAGCACCAGTACAATCCCATTCAGAACAAGTCAATCTAGTGCCTGCTTATCAGGCCCTTCGTGTTGTCAGGATTTAATTTCAGTTTGTTAACTTCCATCCTGACCTTTACTGTCACTGAATAGTGCTCGAAGACCTGAGCCTGCTCTTTAGTATGTGAGGGAAAGAAGAGATAGACCTGCATGTCATCAACATAGTATGGGTGACATCCCACTCCAGATGCCTGAATGACCTCTCCCAGGAGTTTCTTCTTCTTTTTGTGTCATATCCGTCACAGCATGTTGTGTAAAGCTGAACCAAACCATTCAAAAAACATGAGTTTTAGCAACTCATGTTCTCACCCCAAATACAGTACCCATCCCTGACTATTTCCAAAACACATCATGAAGAATGCAAGACCATGGCTGCAATCCTAAAGACACTTTACTGGGAGTAAGAACCATTGAACACAAAGGGACTTACTTTTAAGTAGACATGGTTAGAATTAGGCTCCATGTTACACCTTTGGTCTACCATCAACTTTGGCACTTCATTAATTAACTGAAAAATATGCAATTTTCTTTGATCAAACCTTAACAAAGAGAATGAAACTGCCTGATAAAATCTAATTCGGTAGTACTTTTGAAGTTGTCTTATTAAAGAAGGACTGTTTTCAAGTCAACAGCAGGTGGCTGCCTTTCTCAGTACATTGTTTATTTTCCCTTATCGCTTTCCTTAACAGCCACCAATTTTCCAGTGGAATTGGGTGGGTAAAGAGTAGAGAAAATTGGCTGCTGATGAGAAAGAAGTACACAGTAGATATTGGAAGGCAATCAGTGGATCGTACTCAGTAGCTATATTCTTGCCTTCTTCATTAAGTGATCAGGTATTTATTTAACTTCCTACCAACTTTCTTTAATGGCTTGAAATTGCATAAATTTTTAATCACCTGTTATAGTATCCATTTTCCAAGTAACTAATCTACCATAGATATTCATGTATAAGTCAATCTCACAGACAGGAAGAGAGTAGATTTTGAGTCCAAAATAATGGAATTTGCTATGAACTGCAGATATGTCGGATGCCTTTGGTTATAATTTTACCTGATTTTCCCTAGGTGGAGCAGGAAAAATAAATTTCCAGTAACTGTTATTTAAGTACTATACAGTAAAATTTATTAAAAACTAGCAAAAACGTACCAGCATTGTGGGAGTAAAATTAGCCCTGTATGATTTCCGCCCACTGCACACTGTTCCCCCATGCGCACCATCCCTATATGCATCAACCCCCAGACTAAATACCCCATACAACATTCCCCCATGCGCACCATCCCCCATGCAAATCATCCCCCATGTGTAATACCCCCATACAACATCCCCCCATGCGCACCATCCCTGCATGCACATAAACCCTGCATGCTCATCAACCACTCATGAGCACCGTCCCCCATGTGCACCACCCCCCATGCACTCCATCCACCCATGCATACCATGTGCATTATCTCCCCATGTGCAACACCCCCATACAACATCCCCCATGTGCACTGTCCCCCCATATGCAACATCCCCATGCGGATAATCCCCTGATGTGCAACAACCCCTTACAACATCCCCCATGTGCACTGTCCCCCATGCGCACTGTCCCCTAGAATCATAGAATCATAGAGTTGGAAGGGACCTAGTAGGTCATCTAGTCCAACCCCCTGCCTGCAGCAGGAATTCCCCCTAGAGCATCTCCAACAGGTGCTCATCGAGCCTCTGCTTGAAGATCCCCAGTGAGGGAGAGTCCACCACCTCCCTTGGCAATCTGTTCCACTGCCGAACCGCCCTCACCATGTGCTCCGTCCACTCATACACACCATGTGCATCATCCCCATGTGCAACACCCCTGTACAACATCCCCCAATACGTACCCTCCCACATGTGCACCCTCCCCCATGTGTACCATCCCCCATGCACATCATCACCCCGTGTGCACCTTCACTCCCAGTGCATCAGCTGGATGTTGATCAATCAGTCTTCAGTGGTAAGTGTAGGACAGAAACATATTGTACCCCTTTTCATCCCCGTAAGGGTTAAATTTATCCACATTGGTTCTTTGTAGGTGTTGATGTCACAGAAGGAACACCCTCCCCGAATTTCATGCCTCTAGGTCTGGGGTTTGAGACAGGGCAGTGATCAGTCAGGGATTCTCAATGGAAAGTATAGGGAGGAAAGCACACTGAGCCCCATTTCACCCCCTTTTAGTTGGAATTTCCAAAAACTGGTTCTTAGTGAATCCCTCTGTCACCCACCCCAAATTACATGCCTCTAGGCCCAGCGGTTTTGGCTTGGCATTGATAAGTGAGTCAGTGAGTGACTTTTAGTTTTATATACAGTGGTGCTTCACATAAAGTGCTTAATTCGTTCCGGAAGCATGCTCTTTAAGTGAAACGCTCTTTAAGTGAAGCAGATTTTTCCATAGGAAACAATGGAAACTCAGATGATTGATTCCACAACCCCCAAAATATTCATATAAAAATATTAACTGTATGTAAAAATGATGACAAAACACTGGAATTGAATTCAGAACATGCATTCAATGTGCATGATCCTATGAAGTCTACTTAGGCTGCACTCCTAAAGACACTTTCCTGGGAGGAAGCCCCATTTAACACAGTGGAGCTTACTTCTGGGTAGACATGGTTAAGAGGCTGCAATCAAAGACACTTTCCTGGGAGTAAGCTCCATTTAACATAATGGGGCTTACTTCTGAGTAGACATAGTTAGGAGGCTGCAATCAAAGACACTTTCCTGGGAGGCTTACCTGGGCTGCTGCTGGAGGTTCAAGGTGGCCAGTGGGGGCACTTGGGAGCAGTTAGGAGCAGCTGCCTCTGGCACCGCCATGCAACTGCCCCCAAGTTGGGGGCCATAAGAGACAGCAGTGCTGGCTGGCTGCCCTTTTAAAAAGACTCCATGCAGAGCATCAAGGCTGCATAGGACACATGCCCATAGCGCACTTGCTTGTTAAGTGAAGCGGAACTTGTTGTGTGAAGCAAGATTTCTTGGAATTTTTGCTTGTTATGTGAAACGCTTGTTAAGCGAGGTGCCACTGTATATAGATAAAGGCTGTATACAGCCTAAAGACACTTTCCTGGGAGTAAGACCCATTGAACACAATGGGGCATACTTGTGAGTAGACATGGTAAGGATTGAGCTCAAAGTAAAAGATCATAAGATACATTTGTAATCAGTCTTCACAGCCTTTTTGTATACACTGCCATGCATGTGGAAAGATCTCCGTACAGTCATCACAGTGACACCATTGCAAAAACACTTGCACACTCAGAACTAATAAGAGATCTTCATACAGAACAGTGCAATAATAAAGAGATAGGCTTCATGGCTTGCTCAGGCCTTGCCTGCAAGTTCTGTCTGCAGTTTCTTGCATCCCAAGAAGTTTGGCAGCAGATAGAGGGGCATTCCTAGCTGCTGTGAATTGCCCTAGTTTGTTGGTGACCAGTGGATAGGATGAGAAGGAAATTAAGACTGGATTTAAAGGTATACATTTATAGGTGAGCATTCCAGATATGACCAGAAGTGCTCTCTGGTCATGTCCTGGTGCTTTTCTGAGTCCCTCAGGCCTCCAGAGATGACCAAAAGTCTCTTCCAGTCTCCTCCTTTACCAAGATCTGGGGAAGATGTCTGATCACACTCAGAGTTCCTTGGACCAAATCCATGGATTTGCTTATCTGCACATTTTGGTATTTTAAAGTATTGGAACAAGTCCCCTGTTGATACGAATTCTTTTGGGCAAGTTTATCACTTCGCTGTCAGGTGAGATGCATTAGAAATTCTGTATATCTATGATCTATAGAATTAATGCTCCTTGCATTCACCTCTTCTCACACTCATACATGCACTCTCAAGCAAGCCCTCTCCTCTGAACTTTCTGTAAAAACTCTTATAATGAAAACCTTTCAACTTTACACCTGCATGCATGTAAACAGTCTTTTGGCTATCAGGTTTTTCTAAGCACCTGAATGGAACCAGGAACCACTTTTGCCTATACATTGATCTATGTTTTTCTCTACCTTTTTACTCTTTGACATTTGTGTAGGAGTGAAAGAGGGGAAAGAGTGGGTAGAGGCAATACTACATGGATGACTATGAGCCAAATAGGTCAGCTTCTACTCTCATGTACACCCACGCAATGCCTTGGCTTGCAGGGATACACGCTTCATCTGTAGGGTTTTGATTAAAATTATGAACGTAGCTTTTGATTTCTGGGCTGATTTTTTTCCCTTTAGATTTAGAGCATTATAAATAATAAACGATGCCTGAGCACATCTTGCATGCTTATAACATCTCTATTCACACTGCAGGGCTTGCAGACTGGAAAGTACAACACTCATCGCTTGAGCTTTGTTCTTGATCAAGGATGTTGTCAAGAAGAGAATTTAGAGTTGCCAAATGAACTTTGAAGTGTCAGAGGAGATTCACTTAAGTTTCCGCAGCACTGACACCTCCCATAATCAGCTTGTTTTTCCACAGTTTACGAAAACAGAACAACTGTCACTGTTAGCACATAGAACGCTATGGGCTGATGGGATTTTGCGTCACCCTGCATGTTTTCTGTTTCAGTGGGTCTCAAATTTGCCACCTGCATGGAATCCTTTTTATATTGACCCATTTCCAAGAAATCTCTTAAAAGACAGTCACAGAACTGCTATTTTGTTGTAGGCTTGGGACATGTTCTTAGGACATATATGTCTAATATGTTGGGCCCTACTAAGGGATCACTATTGTAAACTCAGAAGATGACCCTTAATGCACTCAACCTTTCCGTGAAGCTGTGAATTTCAGAAAATAATCATGGTGTGTGGATTATCTGCAATTATTGATATTCTCACTGTGAAACTCCTGATAAGCTTGCCATCATCTCTTGATCCAGAGTTTGAAAAAAACTGCTTTATTTCATTGGTGAGCAACTTCTGCTGTAAATGGCACATGCATCTCTCCTTGGAGATATTATTTTACATAGCACAGGGTCTCCAAACTATAGCCTTGCAGATACAGATCAGTTCAGTACTGTACAATATTTTCTTTATTACAGTGTTTGGTAATCATTTTTATATACAGTAAATATTTTTATATTAATACTTTTGGGTTGTGGAACCAATAATGATCTGTTTCCATTATGTCCTGCGGGAAAAATCTGCTTTGGATTACAAGTGTTTTGGATTACAAGCATGCTTCCACAACAAACTATGCTCGTAAACCAAGGAACCACTGTATTTTGGCCTTCTAGCTGACCTCTGTGATATGAGTATAATGATGTGAGCCCTAATTCTATTCCCTCCACATTCCACCATATACTTTCTTCCTCCAGCTTGATGGAGAGATTGCAGTGCTGGGTTGCTTTAATTGAGAGACTAGCTAAGAGACAGAGACTGCAAGCAGCCCCACAGCTGCAAATAACGCCAATATTTTTTTCTGTTCAGAACATTTTCACAGTTTTATGTGTATCAGGGAGTATCAGGGAGGCGAGGGTCGGAGAGTTGCCTGATACTGACTTGGGTTCACCATGCCTACAATAGAAAATCCCAAAACAAAATCCTTTCTACTCTCTTTATTCTCTCCCTGGCAACCCAGAAGTCTAATTGCACCATACATTCTGCACTTCCAGGTTTCACAACATCACAAGGAGTATTGTATGTAGTATCATATATTGCTGCCTGCACCCATTTTCCTAATTAAAATCTCCCCATCCACTCTGAATGTTTGCCTTTTGGAGAAAATGCAGCTACCACATGTGTATTTGTATACAAGTTCAACCTTGTTATACACAGATTTTTTAATACACAGATTTGACTCAACATGAATGGCCAGTGCAAGTGAAAATGCCAATTCCTGGAGAAGGGAGAAAATACTTCCCTTTGAAATCAGTCATGAAGGCAATCATTACATTTTAGTTGAGGAAGGCAAATGCAGGTGGGCCCCTGCATTTTTAATAAAAGCTCTTTTAAACAATTTTGAAGGGACACACTTTTTATTTTTTTAAACTACTTTAACACTTTTTTGTATTAGCAGGGAATCCCACAATCAAACCCTTACAAATAACAAGGCATGACCATTAGGCATTCCATTAGGAGCAATGGAGGAGCAAGAAACCCAGATTGGAACCCCAGTGGATACTGAGGGATAACCTGAATTTTCACTATCATACAAATAGCAGGCTCAGGAGATCAGTTCTGATTATATTACTGGCCCAAGAAAAAGAGTTGAACTCCCCATTCTCATTCCAGTGCTGTGGTCCCACTTAGATTCTCCCTGGCAAACTTTAATACATTTTCAAAAATTGTATGGAGAGCCTGTCATGAATCTCTCACACGTTCTCACATGTGCATGTTATGTACAGAATGTGTGTAGAACACTGGATTGTTACCTTCTTATATGGTCCTTTTAAAACCATATTGTACACATATTACAGAGCAACCTTGAGCTTGTGTAGAGTGGGTCTTACATCTAGGAAAATGTGAATAGAATTTCAGATTTAGGGCCCAGTCTTAACAGTGATTAAATGCATTTTAGAACCAGTTCTAATTTAACTGCCAGCTGATTGTGAAAGTTCAGTGTCTTAACAGTATGAAATGGCCTAAGTGTGAAGAAATTCCCTTGTTATGTTGTTTCCTGCAGAATTTAACTGATAACTATTCAGCTTCTCATTCAGTGGTTTCTGTCTTAATTCCCTCCAATGAAAACCATTTTTTCTTTAGGCAGTATAAGGGGATATGAAAGTTCTGTTTGAATTCTGACCCAAGATAACTTTTCCACATAGTTCATCACTTGGGATTATTACTTAATTTTGCATGGTCTGTGGTGATGTGGAAATTTAATTTCAGGAGTGCTTCACAAATGATTCTATGGACATGGGGGAAAGCTGGGCTTTGGTCTGATATCAAAAGAGAATATTATGAAAGTGCTATGCAGTCTGTTGCTTTGTGTCATGATGGATGCCACTTAAAATGGAACTAACACTGCAATCCTAAAGACACTTACTTGGGGATAAGACCCATTGGGACTTACTTTTGAGTAGACATGATTAGGAATGTGCTCTAAAACTGCAATCATAAAGCTCCATGTTTTGTGTGATGTGTATGATGGGCTAAGCACATCATGATGGATAGATGGATCAGCTATCATTTAGTTTCCTTCACACTGTTTCAAACTATGAACTAGAAAGATTTTCCTGTAGTATGGAGGAATGCAACTTTGCAGATAGATGTGGTTAATTTCTGCACATGAACAACTTACTATGGAAGTAAGCACATAGTAACTGATGTTTCAAGCAGTCTAAGTATGAGGTCTCAAATTCTTAAGCCATTTTGCCCTATCGGCCTCTTTCCTTCCTATTTGTAACCATGCCTCAAATCTATTTTTTTAAAAATTCCTTACAGAAGCAAATGGTAACAACTATGTCAATTCAAAGAGGAGAGGATTCAAATGAGATTCTCATCTCTGCTGAAGTGTTGTACTGCACACAGAATTTCACTGTGGATAGTTTCAGCTCAGGAGTATCAAGTATCAGGAAAAGAGCTCAGCTGGCAAACACCAGTAATTTTCATGAAGGTGACTCTGCATCTTTATGCAGAGGCAGATGGTGCATTTGGGCCAGTCAGTGAAAAGAAGGATGACTGCAATAGGACACAGTCTGGTTTGGTTGCCAAAGGCTGGTTATGGGCCAACAGGAAGAGTTATACAGGAATTTATTTTGCTGATAAAAGTTCTGTATGTCATTCAATTCTTTTGTTCTGAAAATGAATTCCACGTACACAGGAAATAGCACAATCCTGACTTGTGCTGGATCAGGCAGGCTGGCGGAGCAAACCCAGCAGAAGGATCAGGGGCTGCTGCTATGCTGCCGTGGGGATGGGGAAGCACAGCTCCAAATATATTTACTCAAATCTAAGCCACCTCTGGATGTGGTGCTCCCAGATGCCTGGGATGGATGTTTCGATCAGTATAACTGCTGGATCAGAGTCCTACCTCCTGTTCTCTGCCCTCCCTTAGGAACGGCCCAACAAAATGCTCAGGATTGTGCTCATAAGTTGTTATATTGCCTCACAGTAAATGGTCAATACAAACAGTAACTTTAATAATTACCACTTAATGGCAAATGCATACTAATCTATAATAATTGTAAACAGCTGGATGTAGTATGCCTTGCTTGGAATGCTATTTTTGAACATTTTAAAAGGTTTTCTACCATGTTGTACTAATGCATAGCTATTGCATTTGTTCACTTCCTTTTTAATTTTTTAAATACTAATATACCCACAACAACATACAGTATTTCTAAAAAATAGCTTCTGAAATTCTGTATCTCCCCTTTTTCTTTTTGACAGAATCTGTACCAGAACAGATTCCTGGGACTGGCCGCCATGGCGTCTCCATCTAGAAACTCACAGAATCGGCGCCGGTGCAAAGAACCGCTGAGGTACAGCTACAACCCAGATCAGTTCCACAACATGGAAATTGGGAATGGCCCCCATGAGACGGTCACTATCCCTCGCTCTACCAGTGACACAGACTTGGTCACCTCAGATAGCCGGTCTACACTCATGGTCAGCAGCTCCTATTATTCCATAGGACACTCACAGGATCTAGTGATTTATTGGGATATAAAAGAAGAAGTGGATGCAGGAGACTGGATCGGAATGTATCTCATTGGTAAGTCAACCTTACCCTTATGATTTTTCATTTATTCTGAAGATATAAAATGTAGTAGAAAAGTACAGTAATATTTTTATTCTGCCTTTCCTCTATAGTGCTGAAAGCCCAAATTCACTAATTTTCCTTTCAAAAGTCCTATGAAACAGGTTAGTCTGAGAGGAATCAGTGATCTCAAGGTCATTCAGGATGTTTTGTTGGTGCATGGGGATCTAAAACTGTCTCCCTAGGCTTTTAAAAAAGACTTGCATACTTTATGGCACAACAAATATTTCTGATACAAATAATTTGTGATAGATCAAACTAAACAGCCACATTTTGTGGTTTACAAGATGTTTGACAACCACTCCAGCACACACTTGTAGGTCAAGATAGGAAATAAAAATGAGAGGTTTACTGAGCAACAAGACATGGCTGGTATGTTGCATTCAGCTTAGTGAGTAGATGTCTTCTCACAGTTCAGCTGTAAACATAGAACTTTGTTCCATTGAGTTACTTATACATGTATATAAAAGAGAAAAGTCATTCACTGACTGATTGACTCATCAACGCCCTGCCAAAACCTAGAAGCGTGAAATTTGGGGTGGGTGTCCCTTCCCTGACCGAGAGGTGCACTAAAACCAGTTTTCGGAAATTCCACTCAGAAGGGGGTGAAAAGGGGCGCAACGCATTTTCCTCCCTATACTTTGCATTGAAGAATTAGTGACTGAGAGATTCTGTGCCCCGATCCCCTGACCTAGAAACATGAAATTCGGGGAGGGAGTTCCTTCTGTCACATGAACACCCACCAAGAACCGATGTGGAGAAATTTAACCCTTAAGAGGCTGAAAAGGGGTGCAATGTGTTTTTGTCCTATACTTAACGTGGAAGACTGACCAACTTCCAGCCAATTTGGTGCTCAGTGCCTGGTGCACTGGGGGGATGTTGTTTGGAGAAAGAGGTTGCACTGGGGAGGATGCTGCACATGGGGGGGTTGCGCATGGGAAGATGCACATAGGGGGTTGATGCGCATGGGCGGTTGATGCACATGGGGATGTTGCGCATGGGGGAATGATGCGCATGGGGGCTGTTGCAATTGGGGGATGTTGCAATTGGGGGTTGATGCGCATGGGGGAATGATGTGCATGGCAGTTGGATGCGCATGGGCAATGTTGCGCACGGGAATTGATGCACATGAGGGGTTGATGCACATGTGGAGATGATGTGCATGGGGGTTGATGCACATGGGCGACTGATGTGCATGGGGATGTTGTGCATGTGGACTGATGCACATGGACAGTGTTGTGCATGGGGGATTGATGCGCATAGGGAACTGATACACATAGGTGGTGATGTGCATGGGGGAAGTTATGCATGGTGAGTGATGCGCCTGGGGGCTTATGCGCCTGGGGGTTGATGCGCATGGGGAAGTTGCGCATGGAGGAAGTTGTACATGGGGGTTGATTTGCATGGGGGAAGTTGCGCATGGGGGGTTGTTTCGTATGGAGGAAGTTGCACATGGGGGGTTGATGCGCATGGGGGGACTGATGCACATGGGGGGATGTTGCACCGTGGGAGGATGGCGTATGGGGGAACTTTACTCCCGCAACGCAGGGTCGCTTTTCGCTAGTTGTATATAAGACTGAAAAATCACTCACTGACTGACTCATCAATGCCCAGCCAAAACTGCCAAACCTAGAAGTGTGAAATTTGGAGGGGATGTTCCTTCTGTGATGGAGGCACCCATCACAGAAGAACCGGTTTTTGGAAATTCCAACAAGAAGGGGGTGAAAAGGGGCGCAAACACTTCCAGCTTTCTTGATCATCTGTTGAGCCTAAATAAATAACATAGTGCCTCAGTATCTGCTGGGGTGTGATTCTGGGACTGAAAAATGGAATGGTGGCTTGCATGACTGCCTCTTGACAACAGTAGAAAAGCAGTTTTTTAAACTGTGTTTTGCGGTGGCCATTTGTATTGAGTCAAATCCATGTATAAAAAAATCAGTGTTAAACAGGGTTGGACCTGTATTTCCCCTTATCTTGAGTGAGGCTCCAGCCATCCCTATAGTGCTTTTTTGATCTATCTTATCCAGACAGCATCCCTTCCTTGCATGAACTCCTACCCTCTCTTAGACTCTCATACCCTTTCATAGACCCTTAAATAGCTAGTGTGCTGGTGTAGGAAGATCTAAGGAGAACCTGAGGAAATAGGGATACTTCATGAAAAAACGGTCTGTGCGAATGTGGAGAAGAACAAACCACCCCACATATGCTGCAGTGCGTACGATGCCCTTCTCCATGCATAGAGGAAGATCTTATGTTGGCAAGGGTAAATGCTATTGAAGTACCTAGTTTTGGGCATATGACATCTAATTAAATTTTAATATTCTTTGTACATTTTTATCCATGTATGTGCTTCTGACACGAGTACAGAAAGACCCTCCCATCTCCTGTTTCACATATGTTTAAAAAGGAGGAGGTTCTAGCTAATCTCTCATTTCCTCTATGAACATCCTCTTCTGTTCCCTTGTGGCTTTTAAAAAAAGTCACAGAGGTAGCAGAGGAGCTTGCAGCACACTGGCCCAGGCTATGTAGGTTGGCAGTGGACGCAAGGATCCCCCCACCAATCTGTTGCTTTCCACCAATCTGTCGTTTGAGATGGTTGCCTCACATTGCCTTATTAACAGACTGGTTGTTTGCATCTGTTCTCCTTGGTGTGCCTGATCCAGGTTTTTGACTAGCATCAGCTATGACTGGCACTTGAAACTACAGTGATGCCTCACATAACAAATTTAATTTGTTCTGGAGGCATGTTTGTTACGTGAAACATTCTTTACGTGAAGCGGATTTTCCCATAGGAAATAATGGAAACTCAGACGATTGGTTCCACAACCCAAAAAATATTCATATAAAAATATTAACTGGGTGTAAAAATGATGACAGAACACTGGGATTGAATTCAAAACATGCATTAAATGTGCATGATATTATGTAGTCAACTTAGGCTGCAGTCCTAAAGACACTTTCCTGGGAGTAAGACCCAATTAACAATGGGGCTTACTTCTGGGTAGACATGGTTAGGAGGCTGCAATCCAAGACACCTTCAAAGTGTCTCCCCTCTTTCTCCTTCTCTCCATCCTAAGCCTCTCTCTCTCCTGCTCCCTTCTGGCTAGCCCTGAGCTGCTTCCCTCTTCTCCACTGCTCTTCTGTCCCTCTGCACAGCGGACACCCGGCCACAGGAGGAACAGCATGGAAGTGTTGCTTTCACCATGGGCAGGTACTTTAGGCAGCCCTGATGCTTTTTAAACAGGCTGCCGGCCAGCGCGTCTGCCCCAACTGCCAACGAATGTGTTCTTTACATGAAGCACAGTTACATGAAGCAGAAACCTAGAGAAATTTTTGTTTGTTACATGAAACATACTTTACGTGAGGTGTTCTTTACATGAGGTGCCACTGTACTCTTGACAGAACCCCATCCCTTATCACCTGCTTCAGCATTTTTAGGAGCAATGCTTTCCCCCTGCTTTTAGGCACCAAAACTGGCAGTGGAAAGCTTGATATCACATACTTTGTTCCTAGGAGAGTAACGTGCAAGAAAACTCTTCGTTTAGTCTCAAATGACATGTAGCAACTATGATAAAACACATAAAACATAAGCAGCTATGTTATGATTGTTTCACAGATTGTTTCTTGCCTTTCTTTTCTTACTCCTACTTGGGTCCATATCTATCTTTAAAAAAATAAATTCAAATGTAGATTCCACATTGATCTGCACTTTACCTTTATCTCTGTGCCTCTGATATAAATGCAGATACTAGTGTTGCTTTATGTGTCCCTGGAAGATTTAAGCTGCAAGCCTAACTTCCAGTTAGACCAGCGTAAGCCCAGGAACAAGTCCCATGCTGGCCTGGAGGTGTTGCAAAAGTGTCATTAGTCACTTCTGCGCCACTCCAGGGGGAGGGGTATTAGGCTAGTGCACAGATGTGCCAACTTTCCCACACCATCATAGGAACAGGGAGTCAGTGAATTGTGCTAGCCTAAATTGGTTAGGATTGCATCCTTAGTGAGTCAACCTGCAGAAAATTTTGTTTACCGTTATCTACTGCATCTGCCATAAGCTTGTGGGTTGGTGAGCTTATATTCTGAACTTATATTCTGAACTGTTGTGCAGCTCCTCTCATTGGTAGATTCTCAAATTCTCGAATTCTGGATTGGGTGATGAAGATTGATATAAAATTCCAGATGCTCCAGAAACTGAGAAAATTACATGTATATCAGAAAGCAGGTGACACCATATCTGCTATCATTGCATTCATTCTTTTCTATACAGTTCTTTTAGTCAAAACAGGAAGTGTAGGTCAATCTGGGAACTCCCAGTGTGTACCCCATATTCTGGTATCTTCACTGGAACTTTAAGCAAGTAGTCAGATCAGGGGCTGCTTGCCCATCTGTCCTACATTTCTCATTCCTTACACAAATAGTTTTTGTTTAAAGGAAGTAATCAGGAGAGTGAAGTAGATCGCCACTGCCCTCGAATGGTTTGTTCAGGGTGATCATACAGAATGGAGGACAGAGTGCCTCTACCTTTAAGCACTGCACAGAGGACATTTAGGCAGTTTAGCTCAACACTGAAGGGTTAAAAAAGCAGCAATTACCTAAATTCCCTCCTCTATGTAATGCTTAAAGGTAGAGGCACTCTGTCCTCTATTCTATATGGCCACTCTGGGTTTGATCCACTTTCCTACCAACTCATACTTTTCTTAGGTAGACTTTTAAGTTTAAAGGAATGGTTCTCATTGAAAGCAAGTAGAAAATGGATTGATATTCTGATTGCAGTGAGGTGGAGAGAGGTGGTGGCAGACTCAGGGCAAATGGCATGAGCGTACTTTAAAAAGTTTGGGTTGGCCTAAATCACCTGGCATAAAGTTTAGACATTTAGGCCAGCCTAACTCACCTGGCATATTTTCCCTGGTGGTGTAGGGAGGATGGCATATGCTTATTCAGTGGCCTCACCCTCACATCCAGGAGTGGTGCAACTTTTATGACAACCCCAAGTCAGCAAAGAACTTATGCCGGCCTAAGTTAAGGTTAGGATTGCAGCCTGAGTGAGTTAAACCTACATAAAGTTTTGTTTACCATGATCTTCTGCATCTGTGTAAACTTGTAGGTTTGCGATGTGTGATGGGACAGCTGGTTTATCATATGGCAAGGTGTTATATGCTTGGATTTGTTGAAAAACTGATACTCAGTCATACAAGCTGCTTTATTTTTATATACTATATATGTAATATACAGTCAACCTTTATGATTATATATGGTAAAATTTGTATTATACCTTTCTGTTTCGGAGAAATACACAAGGTGGCTCCAAGCAGTTAAAAACTTGGCATCCATCAGTCTTGAAATTTCAACTATGGTATCGTGCTTGATGCTGTATGCGAAGCACAAAAGCCTGGGAAGATTGACATGGAGGATAGGCTGTTAACCAAGCAGGAAATCCCCCCTCTCCACGCCACTGAAATAGTCTAATGGAACGGCAGAGCCGATATGATTGGTTCCAGCTGCGTCACAGAGTTGGGCTAAAGATATGAGCTCACCCTGTCTTGTGGGGACCCGGGTCTCGAATCCTGACCTTCTGGTTAATAGGCACAGTGTCTGAACTGCTTGTGCCACCCACAACCCAATGCAGTTAAAAATAAAAATATAATCTAAAGAACATCAATAAAATTATAAAAGAACAGTAGGACTAAAGCTATCACATAAAAGAGCTACAGTTTAATAAAGGAGCTTTACGGAATGAAAATGCCTTCCCTTTCCTTCATGAGAAGCCAACATCAAGGAGCCCAGGCTGCATCAGTTTTGCCTGGATAGTTAGAGAACTTAACAGATCACAATGGCTGTTCTTAATAAATAAAACATGGAATCCAGGGCTGAAGCTTCCCTTTCATGTCCATTTGTCAAATATTGCATATAGGAGTAAAAATGGTTTTCCTTCTTTCAGTAGTATTCTGGTAAAACCAAAACATTTTTTAAAAAATTTGATAAAAGTTCATTATGCACAAAACCTCTAGGGTCCAATTTCTGGGCTGTATTTGTTCTTTTTTATTATTCAGCCATTTCTTTCAAGTTTATATCAGAAGTATTCTGACCTAATTAGCTGCTGAAACTTTGCTTTTAAAACCTCTTCTCTTTTGCCTTGTAATTATGTGTAATTCTAAATATACTCCAATTATTGAGGATTTTCTTGATATGTATTTCTTGGATAAAGTCCTGAACTTGAATTCAAAAAAAATTCATCATGAAAGCAGACAAATCACAGATGAACTTTGGAGCAAGCTTTATATGTTGTGGTTAGAAATAGTATTTATATCATCTTTCTAGCACCAGTGTACAGCAGTGATGCGTATGAAAAAAATTTCTGCATCAGTTCTCCTGTCATAATCATTGTGCTCTAAATGCAAACTCTAAAGTACATTTGGTTCATACAGGGCTTGACCATATCTGTTTAATTCACCCTTATTCTGCATCAACTGAGAGAGTGCTCTAGATCGTAAACATACCCCTGTGGTTTTACATGGGAAGAGGAGTTTGACCGTGTCAGTCCCAACCAGAAAGTGCCTGCCAGTGATGACTAAGGGTGCAGTCCTAACTTAGGTTGGCACAACTCATCAGTCTTCCTTTTCCAGTGGTGATATAGGAAAGCAAGTGCAAATCTATACACTGGCCTAACCCTTCAATAAGAGTGGTGCAGAAATGCCTTACAGTATTTTTGTGACCCTCCCAGGTCAGCCCAGGACTTGTGCCAGGACTTAGGCTGGCCTGAGGTTAGGATTTCATCCTAAGGAGTGCAGTCCTACCCATATTTCTAGCACTTGCTTAAGAGCAATGCAACTCAAAAATAAGGGACAAACATTTCCTTACCTTAAGGAAGGAGACCTCCATGACTGCCCCCCCCCCCATTTGTAGGATGCAGTTTGTGCCCCACCTACACAGCTATTCCAGTCCTTGAAAACTGGTTGGGATTCTGCCCTGTTTTTTCTTATTTTCTATATGGGATTGTTCCTGAAGACCATCAGAAAGATAGAGCTGGTTCTGAATGTTGCCAGGAGGATTGTTAATGGAGGAAATCTACTGTGACCATGTACTGCCCTTGTCGCCATCATTAAAGCAGCAGTTGATGGGGATATTCCATTGTTTGTGGTCAGTGGAAGTTGTCTTCCCTCCTCCACCAGAACAAGACTGAAAACTGAATTAAAAAACAACAGGCAACTTGTGGCATGTACAGAATTAGAATGGGCACAACTCACCAGACAATTTGCCTAGTCAAGCCTCACTGAAGAACTAAAAATATGCAAGCTGTTCCTATTTCATAGGAAGAGAAAAACCAGCCAGTGGTCCTAAACAAACTCCATCTTTGCGTGCTTTTTTCTTACCTGCTGCCCACCTTCTGGCTCAATTACTCACTCTCACAGTTTGCTCCTGCTTGGAGTTCCTTCAAGTTTCTGAATATGTATGTGCAGTCAATGCACAGGAGAGGCAAAGGCCTGCTCATTCTTGCAATCCACAGCATGCACTTCAAAGTGGCAGCTTCCACTTATAAAATTCAAACTTAGGTCTTTCTGGTCTCTGCTGGCAACTTCTTTTATTTGTGCTGTTGCATGAGGTTCAAGACAGCCACTTGTAGCATGCTGCAGTTGTCTTATCCGCTGGCCCCAGGGCACACCTGAAGCCCATTCCTGGCACACTAGGGTACCACAATACAGAGGCTGAAAGCCACTGCTCTAAATCATGTCTCCTAGTATTGTTCTAGTTCAGGGGTCCTCAAACTTTTTAAACAGGGGGCCGGTTCAGACACTGTCGGGGGCCGGAGAGTGAGAGGACTTATGTGGGACATCCTACATTTTATCCTACATTTTAAAATGTAAGACATGATAAAATGAAGCAAAAATCCTTGTATTGGTTTCCTGTACTTAATTTCAACACTTTTGAAATTGAAAACCTTTTAATGTGCCTGATTCTCACCCAGACATGCAAGATGCCCTCAAAGCAGTTTCCAACAACACGTTACTTCAACATATTTTACTTAACATATTTTTCTACAACATATTTTACATGTCAGACTTAAGACATGTAATTGTAAGACACCCTCAAAGCAATTTGCAGCAACACAAGGAATGTCAGTGACATGCACTGACACACACCATGCACTCTCTCTCTCTCTCACACACACACACACCTATGTATTCTTACACACAGAGACAAACACAAGTTCACCTCAATTTTAGGCTTGCTGTTCAGGAATTTTGCCCAAGCCTATGCATGTCTACTCAAGAGTAAGGCCCATTAGAGTCAGTGGGGCTTACTCCCAGGAAAGTAAGCACAGCCCTCTACATATCTACTCAGAAGTAAGGCCCCTTAGAGTCCATGGGGCTTACTCCCAGGAAAGTGTGGATAGGAGGGTGTCCTTTATAGCCAAGCTCTCTGCTTGTCTACTCAGAAGTAAGCCCCTGGAAGCTGGGCTGGCCACGAGAGAGCAGCAGTAGGTGCACGCACCAGCTAGAACCCTTGGTGTAGATGAAGTACACATGCTGCTCCAGCTGCGCGTGCAACATTAAAAAAAAAATTTAAAGGGCCATCTTGAAGCTGCACAAATTCTGGAGCCCCGAGGGGCTCTCTCCCTTTACACAGGGCTGCCGCAACTGGCAGATCTTCGCAGTGGCAGCCTTGAACTGCCCCCCCAGTGCCCACGAAGCACCTCCCAAAACCCCCAAAAGGCTGGTGGGCCGGATTGAGGCCTCTGGCGGGCCTAATCCGGCCCGCGGTCTGTAGTTTGAGGACCCCTGTTCTAGTTGGTACTTTATATGCAAAAGCAACTTCAATTACTGTTATCTTTCTCTGCTTGGAGGTATTTTCTATTTCCCTCAGATAAATGAAATTTACCCTGACTTGCACGAGAAACATTCTTTTTTTTTTTTTTGCTCTGAAAGTAAGGTAGGTTTAGAGTTCAGTCGAGCACATGTGCTAGATATGTAGCAAAGTGATAGCAAAAAACAACACAAAAGCAAAATGATAGCTTGTTTTGAAGGACTAGCAGCTTCCCCTGAGGGGAGACCTTCTTCCTTATACTATCTTTCTGAAATCACGGGAAAAATTTGTGGAGCAAATTTGAAGAGAAGGCTAGTTGAACACATTTTATTTGATCCTTGAATGGTAGGTAGACTTGTGGTATGTGAGAATGCAGTATGGAAGTGTAATATATTATGAAAGGTGGACTGTGCAGTGCAGTGCAAATGAATATGTAACATGATCCTATATTTGTAAATATCTACCCATGTTTGTCATCCATATTTGTTAATATCTACCCCGAACTTCCATGTCATGGGCAATGTCAAATGCCATTTGGGTTAGACTGTGGGTCCACAAGCACCTGAAGGCCCACTAACCTATTTGATCCCTGAAACACTCCAATACCCATCCTTTATTTGTATCTCTAATGGGCTGTGGGTGGCGCAAGCAGTTAAGACACTGTGCCTGTTAACCAGTAGGCCAGGGTTCAAGACCCGGGTCGGCCCCACAAGACAGGGTGAGCTCCTGTCCTTAGCCCAGCTTTGCGACGCTGGATCCAATTGTATCGGCTCTGCCTTTCCATTGGACTAATTCACTGGCGTGGAGAGGGGGATTTGCTGCTTGGGTCACAGCCTATCCTCCATAACAATCCCAACCCAGGCTTGAAGCGTATGACATGCAGCGTATGCAGCGCCGAGTTTTTCAAGACTGACAGGCCTGCTTTAATTTGTATCTCCATGTGGGTAGCAGCAGAGCAATAGTCTCATATAAGTATCATTTTCTCCTCTTTCAGCTTACAAATTGCTTGTTTGGGGGCGCTTTGATGATATAAGGGTCTGCAAAGGCACATTTGAATATGGATGTCCTGAGTGGGAGGAAATGACAGCATCGTGATTTGCTTGGTTTCATGAGTCACTGTCAGTGCAATACCAACCCCTGATTAGGCCAGCACAAGTCCTAGCACATGCCCCTTGCTGGCCTGGGCAGTCGCACAAGTGCCATAAGGCATTTCTGCACCACTCTTAAGAGGGTTAGGCTAGTGCACAGACATGTGCCGAACTCCCACACCACTGTAGGAATTTGGGGAGCAGATGAGTTGAGCTGGCCTAAATTTGTTTCCATCCTATGTCATCTGTGAGAGATTGATTGGTTCAATATTCTCTCATTAGAGCTGGGCAAAGTTATGACTTCTCCAATTCTTGGTGAAAGATGAAAGCTCACATGTTGCAATTAATGCATCAGAAGGGAGGGTGGTTCCTCCACTTTAAAAGAATAATGTCAGTTTCAGGAAGAAGCTAGGATAGAATCCTTTGCCTGTACATGCTACTTCAGTAAGTGCTGGAATATTTAGTCAAGGCAGTGTATTCAGTGCTGAAGTGTACAACCCAGACCAAAGGTTAACACATTGCTGTTTGTGAGAGCTAGGTTTATGGTCTTTGGGAAATGATTTCTTAAATACAAATGGTGCTAATCGGGCCAGCTTCTTGTGTTATGTAATTCTTTTAGAGTCTCTGTGTAAAATCAAAGATTCAACCCCAACAGCTGCCTTCTGGGATATTCTTTGGAAAAAATTCAGTTTCCTTTCTAGCCTCAACAAAAGGGTGATCTGAAGCTTAACCTACACAGAATAAATGTAAATATTTCTCTTCACATCTTTCTTTGCAGTATAAAATCAATGGAAAATTGTCATCATGATTTTTAAAAGAGGGAGGTGAGATTATGTCACTTTTCATGATGAAACCTCAGTTGACAAGGATTTTCTTCATTTTAGGGTCCAGCTGTGCTTCTGTTCTTATTATTCTGTTCCAAACAGTCTTTTGAGAAAAACTTTAAAAAAAATTGGTTATTTTCAGAATTCTAAGGGAAAGCCAAGAGACCAGCCTGCACCAATCCTATGCAAAGTTATACCCAGCAAATTCTTCTTTGTGTCAAATATTATTTCTCTGAACATATTGGCTTTGTGTTCACAAGAGGAAAATCCACTGTTACTGTTGCGATGTTGGCTGTATCTTCTACATATATAAAAGAGAAAAGTCACTGACTGACTCACTCACTGACTCATCAACGCCCTGCCAAAACCACTGGGCCTAGAAGCATGAAATTTGGAGTGGGTGTTCCTTCCGTGATGGAAGGGTGCACTAAGAACCGGTTTTCAGAAATTCCAACCGGAAGGGGGTGAAAAGGGGCGCAACGCATTTTCCTCCTATACTTTACATTGGAGAATTGATGACTCATCAACATTCCGCCCCAACTGCTGGGCCTGAAGCATGGAATTCTGGGAGGGATCCTTCTGTCACCTGAACACCCACCAAGAACCCATGTGGAGAAATTCAACCCTTCAGGGGCTGAAAAAGGGTCAACATGTTTTTGTCCTATACTTAACATGGAACACTGAATAACATCCAGCCAATTTGGTGCTCGATGCCAGGTGCAATGGGGGGAAATGTTGTTCAGAGGAAGAGGTTGCACTGGCAAGGATGTTGCACATGGAGGGATGTTGCACATGGAGGGATGTTGCACATGGAGGGATGTTGCGCATGGGGGAAGTTGCGCATGGGGGAAGTTGCACATGGGGGAAGTTTTGCATGGGGGGATGATGCTCAAGGGGAAGTTGGTCATGGGGGAAGTTGTGCATGTGGGAAAGTTGCGCATGGGGTGGTGCGCATGGGGGAAGTTACGCATGGAGGATGATGCCCATGGGGGATGATGCGCATGGGGGAAAGTTGCTCATGGGGGATGATGCGCATAGGGGAAAGTTGTGCATAGGGGAAAGTTGCACACGGGGGAAGTTGCACATGGGGTAATAATGCGCATGTGGGAAAGTTGTGCATGGAGGGATGTTGCGCATGGGGGAAAGTTGCGCATGGGGAGATGATGCGCATGGGGATGATGTGCATGGGGAAGTTGTGCATGGGGAATGATGCTCAAGGGGAAGTTGCGCATGGGGGAAGTTGCGCATGGGGGAAGTTGCACATGTGGGAAAATTGCGCATGGGGGATGATGCGCATGGGGGAAAGTTGCACATGGGGGGACGTTGCACATGGGGGGACATTGCACATGGGGGGACATTGCTCATGGGGGAAGTTGCGCATGGAGTGTTGATGCGCCATGGGGGATGGCGTATGGGGAAATGTTACTCCCGCAACACAGGTACACTTTTCGCTAGTTGGTAAATAAATGGTAAATGTTATCATAAAGCAGTGGTATTCAAGCATTTCAGCCCGGGATCCCCTTCTGAGAATGGCATTCTTTCTGGCCCTCCCCCACTGATGTCATGGGTGAAAGTGTCATTAAGGAGCCCAGTGCCAGATTCCAAAATGGCTGCATCCAGCTTTTCATAACACCCCTAAAATGAAGTCGCAAACCCCCAAGGTCATCGCGACCCCCACTTTGAAGACCAGTGCCATGGATCAGTAACATTCCTGCCAAGCATCAATAACACTGCCAAGCATCAATAACATTCCAGGGTGATTCTTTTTAATTTTGCCAATTGTTTTAATTATATTGATAGTATTTCTTTGAACTAGACATGAGGTGTAATATAGGTAAATGTTATCTTTCAGTGCGCCATTTTATCTTGAGTATATCACTCATAGAATTCAGTTTTTATAAAAAGTTGATTCTTTGTGTTTAAATAACAACATAGTAGTCACTACTGAACTTTGAATGGGAAAAGGCATGCTTTGAAAAACTTTGGGTATTTTTTTTAAATATACACTGTCACTGCTAGAGACTGATCCTTATATAAAAGAGAAATAATTCAATACAAGTTTTTAAAAACGTAAATTAACTGGTGTTCCTCCATATGAAATGTCATATTGCCATATAAATCAAAATTATACAAAAGATAAGCAGGATTTTCAACTCTTCTCTTTGCATTCAAATAATTGAATTTCTCTTACTAACTTTGCAGATGAGGTCTTGTCTGAAAATTTTCTGGACTATAAAAATCGTGGGGTTAATGGCTCTCACCGAGGTCAAATTATCTGGAAGATTGATGCCAGCTCTTACTTTGTAGAATGTAAGTATTTTAGAGTGCTATGGCACCATAATTCAGTGAAAATGGGAAGAGCTCATCTTACATCCTGCATGTTCTTTTGGGAATTTTAGCTACAACAACAACAACAACAAAAATTAAATGTGTGCTTCAGATGAAACTGCTTTTCGAACTATAGCAGCTAATAATACATGAATGTGGCACCCATAAATGGGTGAAATTGCACCCGTAAATCTTTATGTGGAAGTAATTAAGCATGAACTTTTCACAAAATCATACAAGGAGGGGATTTCTTGATGGGTGCTAAATGTTTCAGTGTTTGGGAGTTGGCCAATTCTCATGTAAGCTTACTTGATATCAGGATAATTAAATCACCTAGGGCTTTTATTCTTGTCCTAGTCTTCTGCAATTAGGATCAGTTTACGGATGAGCAGTCTGCAATTTGATTGCTTATATGATCATACGGTTTTCCTTTTTTGCTCTTTTAAAGCTTAT
Organism: Cryptoblepharus egeriae; assembly: GCA_030015325.1. Lineage (NCBI taxonomy): Eukaryota > Metazoa > Chordata > Lepidosauria > Squamata > Scincidae > Cryptoblepharus > Cryptoblepharus egeriae. The sequence goes on from JAREYC010000004.1 coordinate 52,671,290, forward strand.
TTAAAACTCTGGAAGTAACAATGTTGGATTAAGCATCTTTCCTTATTTCTTATTAATGTTATTTCCATCTCTGTCAAAACATGGATAATAAGCTAAATAAGGGACCTTTTTAATTATCCTCTGGCCCAATCCTATTAATGTGGATCACTTGTGCTAAGTGGTGTAAATGTTCCATAAAGCACGTTTGTAGCACAGTGAATAAGGAATGTTGATGAGAAGGGCTACACCATCCTGCCAGTGCCAGAACTGGAGCTGCAGCTGCCTTCACTGTAGAGGGTATTATGGAGACAAGGAGGTGTATTGAGGGGTGGTGGAGAGAGGATAGTTCAGGTCTAGGGGTAGGATCAGCAGAGGAAGCCTATGCTAGATCCTTTTACCTCTTCTGGGACTGGAAGCCTGACAATGGCCCATATCCTAAAGTCAAATTAAGCCCTTTGATCCAGAGCAGTTAAGGTGACTTTCCATAAGATAACATTAGAGGGTGAAGTAACTGCATGGACACGTAACTGCTCTGGGTTTTGCCCACAGGCTTATAAGACTTATAAACTAAAAGCTAGTGATTTTGCTGGTAGAGATCCAAATGGGCAGGCTGGAGCTTGAAAGGTCTGTGTTTCCTTATTCTGAGGAGACCTGCAGCCTGTTTAAACCCAGCACTGAACACACATTGTGGGTTATATGGCCCTGCTGTACCAGCACTGGATAGGGTTGGGTTGCCCATCATGTTTCAGGTCCAATACACAGATTTTTTATATATGGATTTGACTCAACACAAATGGCCACTGCAAAAGCAGTTTAAAAAACTGCTTTTCTACTGTTGTAGAGAGGCAGTCATGCAATCCATCATTCTATTCTTCAATCCCAGAATCAAACCCCTGCAGATATTGAGGCACTACTTTATTCAGTTAGGCACAACAGAGGAGCAAGAAACCTGGAAGTAGGTTTTTAAACCTCTTTTTTCATTGTTTTCTTTATACACAATTTTTTTTTATCCACAGAACTTTAGTGATAATGAGCAGAACCTTAGTGGATAATGAGGGACACCTGTCTTCTCCTATATGCCATATGCTTCTCACGTTATGTCAGCTAACCATATTTAAAGCTTAGTTCCCAAGACACTGAACCCAACAATAGTGAGAAGACTTGAAGGCTCATAAATATTGAATGGTATATCTTAATTTATCTGATTGCAACCTTGTGGCCAAAAAATCTTGGGGTAAAATACTGGACACATTAGCTATTAATTTTTTTTTCATTTTCTTTGTGAACTGCTTTGTAAATGTTTCATTGAAAAGTGGAATATAAATACTGTAGATAGATAGATAATTTATTTAAATTAGTTAGGACTGAGCTTTCTCAATCTTGCAAGTTTGGAAAAATACCTCCAGAATGGATACCAGATACAGAACTGGCTTAAAAAGAATTTGTGAAAGAACACATGCACACTCTGTTTCCTTGAGATCTGCAAACTATCAGCATTATCTGTATTTAAAGCCTTCTTCAGTGTAGGTACTAGGCATGTCACATTTGTTTTCTGTGGTGACTAACTCCTAGCAGCTTCTCTGTCACTTGCCCTTCACCATGAGAATGTAGGGCAAAAACACTTACAACTTTGATGTGTTTTTGTTGGCCACGTTTCTTTTAGAATCTTGGAGTTAATTGTAGATTCCAGAACTTTTTCAAAGTTGGTATATTTTCAATAGAATCAGTACTCTAACTAGTGGCGCCTTAAATATTAGTGAACTCTTTAAGAACCCATTAAACCTAATACCACAATTATTTTGATATCTTTTAAAATATCACTTGACTTGGTTGTTTTTGGTTTATATCTTTCTTTGATGGGATTACTGTGGAAGAAACAACTTTAGAGTATGCTGATATTAATTTTGGTCTTTATCATGGAAAAGATTAAACTGTCAAAAATGAAGCTAGGCTTCATTTTCTGGGATTATGGGAAAAACAACCATATTTTCCAGAGCATGGAATAGGAAGTGTATGAGAAAAAAGATAATTTTGCTAAATTAGTGTCTTTGGAAGTTAGTGTCTTTGGAACAAATTTGGCTGTGCTTTTCTATTAGTTTATATTCTAGAATTAGAAGAAAATACACTTCACTTGCCCAGCTTTTCTTGTAAGTAAATTATTGTGAGTACTCAGTGTAGTATAGAGAAAAATCAGTAAGCTGTAAAAGCAAGGAAATAAAAGAATTTGGGCGATCTTGAAGGCAAATGATAACGCAAACCTTATTTTAGATCATTATTTTGGAAACACAAAGATGGAGAGTTCACAATTAAATAAATGATTTGGGAGTGCCCAAGATGGCTGTGGATAGAGCATATTCACATGGCAAGTTCCTGTACTTTTGGATCAGCACAATTGTTTGCAACCAGAGAGGGATGGGGAGCCGGACAAGCTGAGGCCATCTGGAGACATAGCACCACAGTGCAATCAACTCAGGCTTTTATTGCAAAGCTTGCCACATTCCCAGAAGATGTGCTAAGAAGGCCTAGCAACAGTCTAGTTGGAATTGATCAACAAGCAGTTGGTGGGGCCGAGGCATGAAAACATGTCAGGATCAATAAAATCAATCCAAAAAACTTGATCCTGACAGATAAATCCTAAAATATATTCCAAGATTCTTTGCTCATGTAACGGTGGACATCTAGATACAGTAATCACTTCTGAGGCACTCTCCAGTATCTCTGAGCATGTATCTGAGCTCCATGTAGGTTTAAAATGGGAGTAAATTGCATATTGGATGTGTCTGTTTCACTCTGTTCAGTTCATTTGTTATGCTTAGTGGGCTCTGGGCTTGGCTCGTGAAAAATTACTTCAATTTGTTTCTTTGCTCCTGCATAGTAAAAGCAAAGCCTTTGTGGCTGCATCTGTGCTTGATGACATCATGTTAAACATCATTGTTTCTTACAGCACATGTGTTCCAGCTTTTATGGGGCTGTCATAGAGAATTCTGAAAAGAATTCTTAATTTTCTGATTTACTGGGGACTCCTACTGGCAATGAAATGTTGTGCTTCTCAGATTTGCTAAAAGACAAAATGAAATATCACTAAAGGCAAATCATTTCTTGATAGGAAGTTGATGGGATATTTTGAATAGATAGATTTATGTTTATTTATACATACATACATACATACATACATACATACATACATACATACATACATACATACATACATATTCTGCCTTTCTCATGCCAAAGCAAGTGCCAAAGGAGGCTTACAAAGCTTTTATTCTTATTCTTATTCAACAACCTTGTGAGTAGGATAGGCTAAGAGTGAGTGACTGGCCCAATGTCACCAAGGAAGCTTTATGGCAGAGGGGAGATTTGAAACTGGATCTTTCAGGTCCCAGTCCAAATCCCTAACAACTCCAGTGCTTCTCAAACTTTTAAAACCAGTTCCCACTTTTAATAATTAGAATATATAAGGACCCACTGTAAGTGATGTCATGATCAGAAGTGACATTATCAAGCAAGAAAATTTTAACAATCCTAGGTTGGAATCCAACCCACACTTATCCAGGAGTAAGTCCCAATCAATATCATTGTTAAAAGCATATACTATACTTAGTTGTCTATTAAAAGTACAGATCTGTAAGATTCCCCCAAATGCAATCACATCCTGTGGCAGCATCAAGTTATATTTACAATAAGCATCCAGCATCCAGTGTTGGCTGGAGGCAGTATATTCCCAATAGGCAGCACAGGGGAAGAAGTGAACAGGGAGGTGTAGTAAGTTTACATGTTCTGGCTCCCTTATATACATATCTTGTTCCTAGGGAGACTAATGGATATTTAATTCTATCTTGTCCAGTACAAACAGTCACTTTATTGCAATTTACTTCTTCTTGAGGGGAGAATCCCTTCATGGCTCATTGAACAAGGGGACTGGGAGATGTCCTTGACAACTCCCATATGGCCTGGTTTTGAATCTGTTCACGTCAGATCATTCCTTCTGAAGTCAGTCGCAAGTGCTCACCTGTGCAGATTGAATGTGAAAGCTGTTGGGTCCAGTGGGCAGTCAAGTGTAGCATTAACAGGTGCTATTAACCTAGGACCAACTGTGAAAATAAAGGCTAAAACAAAGTCTAGCAAAATGGTATAGCAAAGTCTCTGGAAGATTATCAAGAAACTGACCATGATTTTAGTGCATTATTAATCATTAGAGAAAACAAAAAATTAAAGAAAGCAGAAAACAAAATATGAAAATCTTTTTAACATCTCAGCTCAGCGCATGCTGGGGGAAGTAATTCCCCCTGGGCAGCAAAAGGGGTTAACAGGGTGGTGTAAAGGCAGTTGATGGAGCAGGGGTGGAAGGATCAGACCCAGGAGGAATGCAAGGAGGAAAAAAAACTTCCAGTCATCTTAGAGCTGATTCCAATTTGATACTATTCTTGTGAATCCCATAGTAAGGCACTTGTGAGGTGGCAGTGCTCCATGATGGATGCAAAATTTAAATTGTTATGCGTAAGATCAGCTATAATTTTCAACAGTTTTCATAGACAGTTACAGACAAAATACACATACAACCATCTCATGTCAAGTGGTCAGTTCTTTGTGTAGTCCTATTGAGTGCAGAGATAGTGTGACAAGTTCTCTCCTGCCCACTCTGACCATGTTTGTTCCAAAACTACAAATATGCAGACATCCAATAAACATCAGGATCATTTCATTCTCCACACTGGGCGATGCACAGCTGGGATCCTGCGGTTTGTATGCTTTTTTTCCTTCTCCACTTCATAGAGAAATAAATGTTCTGATGATATTCAACTTCCATCTTTTTATTTTCCTTCCTAACAGAGGCTCATTGTTTTTAACATTTGCATAACAGGGAGGAATTCAACAGAAACAGCTTCCATCCAAGGGAATATTATCCATTAGCCTGATTAGGTTGAAGCCTAATGGCCATCTAGGAACAAGGGGCTCATCAATTTACCTGCCCTGATGTTGGGTCATAAAGCCTCCGCCAGGTTCTTGTTGCTTGTGGCAGATGGCTGTGAACAGTTCAACAGAGCCACATGGAGCAAAGTGGCAGCAGCAATCTTTAAGGCCTGGGTTCCCTATTCCCAAGCTGCAGACCAGTACAGCCTGTTAGGAATTGGGCTGCCAGGACACGGGCAGGCAGCTACAGGATTTGGGGTTCAGACTTCAGTCTGCCTGAGTCCTCCTGTGTGTCCCACCTATGGCTCATCTCCCTAATGGTTGAAGCAGTGATGACTTCTCTTCTGCATGCCACCATTTCAGGGTGCTGAGCTGTGACTGGACACACAGTCAGACCTAGGGAGACTGGTGTATGTGCTGCAAGCAGAGGGTGGAGAAAAAGCTGTGCTTGACTCTGCTAGGACTCCCAGCACAAAACCCAGGCGGCCTCCCAGCAGCAGACAGACTCAGCTGGGCTGGTAAGGATGTGTTATCATGGTGCATTGGCCCTGGAGACTGCAGTGGCCCTCCAAAGCCATGCTGCTGACATTTTGGGGTGGTATTTATAAAAATAGTCACAATAGAACAGGAGATAGTAGCGTCTTAAATAATTCTACCTTTAAAAGCAAAGTGTTCTCAGAAGGCCTTTCTAAAATGAAATTTTTTCAGGCTTCGTGAAAGGTTTTGAGGGTTTTTAAATCAAGAGGGCAGGAATGGTGCCACTGCTGAGAAGGCCCTGTTTCTTGTCATCACCCCACACACCTCCTAGGCGGTGTAAAAGGGCCTTCTCTGTAAAAGGGCCTTCTCTGATGACCCGAGGTTGTAAAAGGGCCTTCTCTGATGACCTGAGGGAACAAGCTGGGTTTCTTAGATACCCTGGCCCCAAGTTGTATAGGGCTTTATAGGTCAAAACCAGCACCTTGAATTGAGCCTAAAAACAAATGGGCAGCCAGTGCACTTGCTGGAGAATCAGCCTGACAGACTCAAATTGCCTACCTCCAGCAACCACCTCAGCCAATGGGTGGTCATTCTCATTCATCATTCTTTTCTGTTTTTCCATTTGGGATTATATATGTGGCTGGGTTGGATACCTCAGATTCAAAGACCCCGGTTTAAAGCAAACCTGATTTGCATAATCATAAACGATAATCAGTGTGGCACAGTGGTCTTGTAAATCCCTTAAATATCATGAGGAAACATGGTGTTCCATCAATTTGAGCAGCCATTCTCAGTGGGAGCCATATGGCCCCATCATATGGGGACCTCTGGATGATTTGAAGGGAGCCAGAGACTGAAAATTGTGTGAAGGGGCCATATGGCTTTACTTGCCAAGTCCTTCCCAAGGGCTTAGAATAGGCATTTATTTCTCTTTTCATATTGTTGCATTTTAAATATTGCTGGAGTATACATGTTCCTAGTAAGGTGAGCTTTTATAGTTCACTGATGGTGCTTGTACTCCTCTTGATGGTGTTCAATAACTTTTCCAGATGCTTTGGAGAAAACGAAAAACATCACTTCCTGGTTTTCCCAGAAAACCAGAAGTTACTTTTTGTGTCTTAGCCTTAGAAGGTTTTTTGAGAGTTTGGGACATCCAGGGATTTTCCTGAACCCTTCCCAATGTTCCAGGTGCTCCAATGTTTTCTAAGTATTTACTTCTGTACATTTGAAAAAGCTGTTTGTGCGGTATGTATGTTTTATTTCTGTGTTGTGTGTTGGTACTTGGAGAAATCCTGGAAATTTGAGCCCATTCACTTATTCATTCATCTAAGTTCCATTAAAATTTCATATTTAATTTTTTCCAGCCCTTACACTATTTCAGATACTTGATACAGCTCTGTGGCCAAAGTATTTGGAGACCTCTGCTTTAGAGGACAGAAAGTACTTTTTGGTCAGCAATCTGCAATCAGATCAGAATGAAAATATTTCCATCAGCATCTTGTGTGTTCATATGTGAACTTTGAATACCTTTATTTTCTATGAAAAATATTCACACAGTGGAATGATTAATTATAAATTACAAATTATTATATTGTAAATTGTAAATTTACATTAAATTGTTAATCTTTATAAATTAATGATTTACAGAGATATAACAGCAGGGCCAATGAACTCAGTACCTACTGTTGAATACAGGACAATGGAATAAGAAGTTTTGAGTTGTGTTTAAACTTTTAACAACCCATGCATAATGTTTCCTTACGCATCATGAGGCAGGCTTAGCACCATTTTCTGACACACAAAGAAATTCACACTGTATACTGAATTGCCTTCACAATGTTTCTTCTTCCTCTTATGAAAAAATTTAAGAATTTGGAATAAGACTCTTATACATTTACCCAACTTATAATAAGTGGCTTGGGGTAGAGATTCAGAACATAAGAAGGGAAGAAAATATGCTTTCGGTGTGAATTTTTTTGTGCCAGTTTAAAAGTTAGTATGTGTGCATATTTTGAGGCTGAGTTAAAAAGCCATGAAAAGTGGGTTAATAAAGGAATCCCTGTCAACCGTTGATGCTTCCATAATTACTGCCTCACTGGAGGCTATAATGATATTCCGTAGTATTCAAACTTACATGGTAGATAGAAAATTTGGTTCTTAAAGTGGTTCTTTAAAAAAAGCTGTTGAAAAATCACATTTTAAACAGTGCAATGAATGCTGGTAGACTTTTGATTACCCTATTTCACTAGGAGACTGTAGTGGATATTGAGATAAGCCTAATTGGGAGTCAGACTTGTGATGGAGGTGGTAAAACAACCTCCAAGTCAAAAATTGTTACCTGGTAGCTAAATGAATAAATGCAGCTTCCATGGTTACTGTGAGCTATCAGCTCCTTATGCCAGGATGTTGTTTGATTTATTCAATTTTCAGAGAGCTTTTTACAAGCTGGAAATTTATCTGTGTGAGTAAAAAAGGAAATATTATAGGAGTTTTCTATTTTTCCACAGATTAATTACTGCTAAGAGGAGTTGTACAGGTAAACTGCTAGCATACTGCTGCTGTACTCTTAGTATACTTAGGGGAACAAAAGAAGTACAAAATTCCAGGAATCCTTATTGTGCAATAATTACTCATGATGACTAAAGTATTGACATCCATCAGTCTTGAAAGACTATGGTATCGTGTTCAACACTGTATGCAAAGCACAAAGGCCTGGATAGATTAATATGGAGGATAAGCTGTTACCCAAGCAGCAAATCTCCCCTCTCCATGCCACTGAAATAGTCCAATGGAACGGCAGAACCGATACGATTGGTTCCAACTGAGTTACAGAGCTGGGCTAAGGACAGGAACTCACCCTGTCTTGTGGGGACCCGGGTTTCAAACCCTGGCCTTCTGGTTAACAGGCACAGTGTCTTAACCATTTGCGTCACCCACAGCCCTGCATATTGACTGCAGCAAACATAACTACAAATGTTAGAATTTCTTTTACTGTGCATGATCTATTTTTTTCTTTAATTCAGAGCTCAACCCTAACTGATTTATGCCAGCATAACTCACCTGCTCCCTGTTTTCCTGGTGATTTGGGGAGGCTGGTGCATGTCTGTGCAGTGGCTTAACCTCCCCAAAATGGCGTAGCAGTGGCCTCCACTTCCAAGTTGACATGGCGGAGCTCTGACACCACAGTGATGTTGCATCCCAGTAAGTTTGACAGGGGGTCCCGGACAGAGTTTTATATTTGAAAGGGAATCCCAGGCTGAAAATGTCTGAGTACCACTTGTCTAAGATAAGTGAATAAGTTGAGACATTTTGTATTACTGGTGCTCATGGTAGAAATTACAACATGGAAAGTATTTATACACCTATACTCCTAAACTATATTTATACACCTATACTAGAAATCAATATTCAGAAAATTCAGGAGTGGATACGCTTGGCTTGTCACTAGAAATGGACATAAATCTGTCCTTCATTAAATCTTTTGCCATGAATTTGTCCCTGTGAACAGAAGCATAGCGTAAGTGACTGTTAATCCAGATGCTTTCATCTTTAATGATAAGAAAAAAGTGCCACCACATAATATGACGAGAAGATGCACTAAGTGCTGGGAACAGCTTAGACCACTCTTGAATTCCCCAGCCACAAAGCTCTGACACATCTGTCTTCTCAAATGGACTATTCCCTGCCTTGTTGCTATGGAAATATTAGGTTAAAAATATCATAAGATCTGTAGTTGAGATAAAAGATAAAAGAAATGCATGCATATTGATTCTGAAGAGTGATGAATATACAGTGATTAATAGAGCTGGCCTCTTTTATTCCCTTTGGTTTGGTTTTAAATGGAAATATTCACACTTGCACAAATCTGAGAGCGCACAACGGTGGCTTTATTGAACAACACTTCTGACAAGTCATAAAGATGTATAAAGCTACTCTCAACTAAAACATATGTCCTTTACAAATCCATCCAGTATCCAAATCAATAAAAGAGAACGTTCTTCCAGTTCCAGTACACAGTGCTAAAAAATAATGCCTAGAGCCGGGTTCACTCTGGTGGCATATGCTTTAAATAGATTTCAGTTATTCCTCTGTCCCTTGCCCAAAGGCTGGAAAACAATAGAGTGATGCCCACTGTTCATTTAGTTCTCTAATCAGCAATATACAAACAAATGTACTCTGGTGTTTCATAAAAAAGAACAGCAAAAGCATGAAAAAACATAGACATGCATATTAAAAGAAGTTCTATTATAAAATTATCTATATATCTACACACACACACAAATATATATATATATATAGATAGATATAGATATATAGCTATATAGATATAGATATATATAAAATTATTTTCATGGGTGGTGTATGTATGTATGTTATCCTCAATCTCGGGTCCTCTACCAGAGGCCTGGGAGTTTGAGGGTTCTGCTCAGTATCTTAGCTGTTCCTAGCAATGCGCTTTTCTGGATCGAGTGTTCTGATGTCCTTCCTGGAATCTGTTGGAGCCATTCTTCCAGCTTGGGTGTCACAGCCCCTAGTGCTCCAATCACTATTGGGATCACATTCACCTTCACTTGCCACAGTCTTTCTAATGCCTCCTTCAAACCCTGATACTTTTCCACCTTTTCATGCTCTTTTTTCCTGATGTTGCTGTCATTTGTTATTGATACATCAATCACCAGGGCTGTCTTCTGGGCCTTATCTACCACCACAGTGTCTGGCTGGTTAGCCAGTACCTTCTTGTCTGTCTGGATATGGAAGTCCCACAGGACCTTAGCCCTGTCATTCTCCACAACCTTCTGAGGGGTCTCCCATCTGGTCTTGGGAAGGGTTAGTCCATAGGATGAGCAGATGTTCCTATACACGATACCGGCTACTTGGTTGTGCCATTCAATGTATTCTGTTCCTGCCTGCATCTTACACCCTGCCACAATGTGTTGGATTGTTTCTGACGTTTCTCTGCACAGCCTGCACTTTGGGTCTTCTCTTGTGTGGTAAATCCCCACTTCTATGGATCTGGTACTTAGTGCCTGTTCTTGTGCTGCCATGATGAGGGCTTCACTGCTATCTTTGAAGCCAGCTTTTTCCAGCCACTGATAGGATTTCCCAATATCAGCGACTTCGGTTATCTGGCGATGGTACATCCCATGCAGGGTCTTATCTTGCCAGGATACTTTCTCAGTTTGATCTTCCTTCCATATTTGCTGTTGTTGCTGGAGACATTCTCTCATCAGCTCAACTTTGGGTGCCATCTCAGTGATGTATTCCTGGATATTCTGGGTTTCATCCATGATTATAGTTTTGATGCTCATGACGATTGGATCCAGCGGGCGGTGCAGAGCTGGGCTAAGGACAGGAGCTCACCCTGTCTTGTGGGGCCGACCCGGGTCTCGAACCCTGGCCTGCTGGTTAACAGGCACAGCGTCTTAACCGCTTGCGCCACCACACACCCATCATAGTCTTTCAAGACTGACGGAGGCCTGCTTTTTATACACACACACACACACACACACACACACACACACACACATTCAGTACACTATTTTTGATGGGATGGGATATTTCCTGGGACCAATACAGAAAGAAGTGAGCTACTTATTTGAGTTTCTTTCCCAACTCCCCAGTGTTATCCATGTCTCTTGAGGAAAGAGTATATTTTTTCCAGTCCTAACATAATAATTAAAATAATCAAATGTACAGTATTTTATGTTTTGAGAATGTGAGTTTCCAAGAGTCATGATGGCAACACATAATGCCGGCATGTTGCCCAATACTGATAAGGCTGGATCTAAATGGAACTCAGAGTAGGCATTACCCTCTACACGCTCTTCTTTATCATTGAATACATTTTAGCTCTGAAATAAATTAAGAAATGATGAGTAACCATATAAGGACTTGACAGAAAGGAAGCAGTAATTTAATCACATAACTGTGATTGGATCAGTGTCCACTGTAATTAAAGAATATTAAATAGTGATCTGATCAAACCATATTATCAGAAGGTTGGGTACAGTGCTGATTTAATTTATGGGACTTCCTCTCAGAGCAGCTTTCAAGCTGAAATGCAGCCATTTTACTTTTCTTTTATTCAGTTTGTTTGCACATACATGCAAGCCACATTGTTAGTTTTCCTCTCTTCATGTTTTTCCACTATATGGACATTCAATGTCTGATCTTTGCTTATAAATCCAAATGCAACTCCTTGTTTTGTCCCTGAAATATACAAAATTGGACATAAGGAGGTATTGCATGTTTTTCTGTTGAGCAGTATTTACAAGGAAATGTATAGCTAAGGACCATTTAGCATGTTATTTAATTGAAACAGACAATGCCATTAAGTAGATTGGAACATTATTGTAATACTTGTCTGTCCATCAAAACTTCCTTGAGGGATGATAGAAAACACTGAATTGTAAATGTGTTGAATGTGTTTCCGAAAAGAACAGGTTTTAGATGTTCTGTGTATTAGAGATTTGAGAGGATTTGATAATTCAGGAAGGGAAACTGCCTTAATCTTGGCATTGTTGCTTTTTATATCCAAGATAATAAATTTTCCCTTTCCAGTGAAAGTTAAGTCCTAAAGCCAAGCTGACCTTTCAGCAAAAGAGTAGGGAAGATTATAAAGAGCAAGAGGAAAAAGAAAAGATTAATCTTTGCAGAGCTAAGGAGAGATAAGGATACCAATAGGGTTCTGTGGCACATTGATTCTGGGAAATACCGTCAGTTCTTGTTATCTGCTACAGTTATGTTTCTTGAACTTTTCATGGGTAGCAAATTTGCAGATTTTTTCACTGTATGGATACTCAGTGCCTGATCTTTGCTTATTAATCTTAATGCAACTCAATCTTTTGTCTCCAAAATCTACAAAATTGGACAGAAGGAGGTGGTAATATTGCTCCTTACCAGTTGATATGGGATCAATGAATTTAGGTACAAGAGCACCCTGGAGTAGGAGGGGAGTACCTTCCCTGTGATCAGAAGAATCAGTAGAGACACTCAGAAAGCAGGATCTTCAGAATGGCACCGACAACCAACTTAGGCCCTAAAATGATAGTTGGAAGCTTCTGCCAGCCATTTTAAAGGCTACATGCTGGTCACAAACACAGTTTTGAAGGTCTCTGTGATCTCCGAAAGATTCTGCTTAGCAAATAACAAGAACTTAGGTGTGGTTAATGAGAGAAAGTAGCAATTCTGCCCCTTGTGGACAAATTCTCAAATAGAGAATTCACATATAAAGTGAACATTGTAATTATAATTGGGGGAAAAGTTTATCTTGTGTCATTGACAAGGATTACAAGTTGGTCTTTCCACATATTTCAAATAAAATATCCACTATGAAGGTCAAAATTTTGCTTATTTCTAGAAGAAAAAAATAGGTGCTTTCGAAGTGGCATAAGAAGAAAAAAAACCTGATGAACATGTTGACTATAAGAAAGGCAAGAGAGGGATGGAAGGGAGAAATAAAGAGAGGAAATACATGCACATGTAGTTTCATACGTAAATAGGTTAAATTTCAAATCACTACATCCATTCCAAGAGCTTACTGATGAAACCATTTCTACTGCTTGTGAAGTGTTTGCATTTCGCAAATGTTATTTCACTGTTTAATCCAGTTGGTTTAGTGTCAGAAGATCCCTCTTGAAGCATTGCAAGGAAAATAATATTCAGCAAGTCCGCAAGTCTACCTCCAGGTTCAAGTTAACCACTTTTTATTGCATTTTTTATATCAAATGTGTTAAAGGTTATAAAATGATTTGACATGACTGCAAACTGGAATTCATTTGCTCTGCCCTTAATACTGTAGATATTGTCAGACTACTATGATAGCTGATATGCACACAAGTGCTTTGAACATTACGTCATCTCCAGGGAAATGAATGGATTTCATTTCCACACAGGAAGTTCAACACAACTAACTTTCTATTGGCATTAATCGAAAGGAGACAATGATCTTGGTTATCTGATCCAGTTAACTCTTTTGGAGAAAAAAACCATAACAACAATAAGTTTCTGTACCGTTAATGAAGTACTGTATTTTCTCAAATATAACGCTCACCTTTTCAGCTGAATTCACTCTCCAAAATCAGGGTGCACATTAGATATAATGGTTAATTAGATTTGAGTAAATACAGTATTTTGATCATAAGTATATGGTGCACATTAGATTCGAGTAAATACGGTATTTTTGGATATTACTGGGCTCAAACCAGGAAATTCAGAGTCTGACAGTCCCATCAAGCTGGGATCTATTGCAGTCAAAACTAAGACTTCTGGCAGCAGTAGCTGCCTTATGGTTGTCGGAAATTGTGCTTCAGCACCATGTGAAACCATGTGTTTCCAGAATGCTGCCAGAAAGCCCTGTGTGCAGTGGCAGACCAGAAACTTGTTGTCCCAGGTTTGTCAGTAGAAAAGGTGGAATGTGGTATCAGGGATGGCGTAATGGGTTGAAATAGGAGAAAGGCTGGGGACATGACAGGCAGGAGGTAGTGCATAGATGAACATTGTTGAATTGTGCTGGATTCTGTTCCTTCCGAGTACAACCATAATGCTCCTTACCTCCAAGGAGATTCATTTGCAAGCAGGAAGCTTATGGAGTGGTAAGGAAAAAGATTTTCCCTTTCCCAAGCCTCATAATTTCCTCCCCTGTAGCATATAATACAGCTTTTTGTGGTGCAGCCGCATGTTGCAGCAAGGGAAAGTAGTAGGATTGCACTCTGACACTGAGGTCCAGCTTGGTGAATGCTAGTGAGGTGTCCTTTGGCACAGTGGTACTCAAAGTGGGGGTTGGAACCCCATTGGGCTGTTTTGACCTTGGGTCTGGGGGGTTACCAAAGAGTGGGATCTACCATCCTGGAATTTGGCTGTGAGCTTTCCTGGAAGCAAATCTCATTGAATACAATGAATTTTTTTTAAGTTTAAATGAGTGGTACCATAAACATATTTTTTAAATATTCAAAGAATGGCCATCAGCAATAATGCGTGGCATGGGGAAAGTGTCCTCAGTTTGCCACTGAAATTATGGGGATCCGTGTTGCTGCTATTATTGTAGAAACATCATAGATTATACCCATGCTATTTCTAGGTCTGGCTAGTCAGCTCATGTCAGGCTTCTTTCTCAACAATTTGAAACTTCATGGTTAAGTTTTGTCTGGATTTTCATGATGCTTTTTTAACAGAAGTGGTCCAAACCTTGGACAATACTTTTCATGTTTTTTTAAAGTAGTAGTAGTTGCACCTCTCATTATTATTGATGTCTTCAAGTGTATTCATATTACTTGGCATGTCTTGTGGCGCTTCATTAGCACTTCATAGTGCTTTACAACCCTATGCCAGAATCCAAGCAACTAGTTCTACATGCCTACGGGATTTTTGGATTTCTTTTTCTGAAATATGACATGAGAGTGAGCTGTTCAAAGTGAAAAGCATCTGCCCTGCCACAGGGCAGATGCAAGCTCTTGGGTTTGCCTAAGGCCTTTGGATCCTGGCCTACATGTTATTCATCTTCACAGTAACACTGTGAGATGGATTATTAGTAAAAACCTACCTCATGATGGCCACAATCCAAAGGTCTAATTTAGGCATGCCTGAGGGTTCATGTGTGCCTCTGGGAACTTCTTTACTTTGAACAGTGTGTTTCTACCCTGGAACTCAAAATATTTTTGAAAGTGTCCTCAGTTTGCCACATGGAATGTGTCTTTGCCACTTCAGCAAGGCATCCAGAGCCTCCTGGGATTAACTCATTTGAGGAGAGGTCTTCTGAACACTTTTCCACATTTTGTAATGGTTGAGTTTTCCTTGTTCTTTCCTCCCTCCCCATTTCCCTTATGACAAAGCCCAGTAATGTTCCAAAGATAAGAAGATTCATAGAAACACTTTGATATTTTTGCCATTGCAGAAAAACTGTGTGACCAGGAAGACAAGTCAGCTGTGTGATTTGTCAGACAAGACCTTTTCTGTATTGCTTCTCTTTATTGTTCTTTTGCCAACGAACACTAGATCCAAGTTTGTTCAGATTCACAAGAACCTTCCCTTCGGGCACTTTAGCCCACCCAATCTGGTCAGAAGTCAGGTAGTTCAGGTGTTTTTAAAACATCCAATCAGATGGAGATGGGACCTTGTCTCACAAAGACTACTGGAGGTCAAACCCAGTTACAGTGGTGCCTCACATAACAAGTTTAATTCATTCAGGAAACATGCTTGTTATGTGAAACGCTCTTTATGTGAAGTGGATTTTCCCATAGGAAATAATGGAAACTTAGACAATTGATTCCGCAACCCAAAAAATATTCATATAAAAATATTAACTTCATGCAAAAATGATGACAAAACTGGAATTGAATTCAAAACATGCATTCAGTGTGCATGTTCTTATGTAATCTACTTAGGCTGCAATTGTAGAGACACTTTCCTGGGAGTAAGCCCCATTTAACACAATGGGGCTTACTTCTGGGTAGATAGATAAAACTTTATTACAGTCAAAAGACCAGCCACACTTCTGGGTAGACATGGTTTGGAGGCTGCAATCATAGACACTTTCATAGTGTCTCCCCACTTTCTCCTTCTCTTCATCCTGAGCCCCTCACTCCCCTGCTCCCTTCTGGCTAGTCCTGAGCTGCTTCCCTCTTATCCACTGCTGTTCTCTCCCTCTGCCCAGCGGACACCCGGTCACAGAAGGAACAGCACGGAAGTGTTGCTTTCACTATGGGCAGGCGTGCAAGGCAGCCCTGACACTTTTCAAAAGGGCTGCCCAGCCAGCGTCTGCCCCAACTGCCAATGAGTGTGCTTGTTAAGTAAAGCAATGCTTGTTATGTGAGGCAGAATCCTAGAGAAACTTTTGCTTGTTATGTGGATCACTTGTTAAGCGAGGCACTTGTTAAGCAAGGTACCACTGTATTCCCATTTGTGTTTTGATCTGGCTTTCTAAAAGACAATGGCTGAAATCCTAAAGACACTTTCCTGAGAGTAAGACCCACTGAACACAATGGGACTTACTTTTGAGTAGACATGGTTAGGATTGTGCTAAATATCTGTGTTTTGGCTAGATCCAGGGCTTGCCTTGGAGCAATTAGGTTGTTTGGGGCCCAACCAAGCACTTCTAGATTCTTCACATGACTTCACAGAGACTGTCTTTCTCTGGTTGACTTTTATCTTTATAGTGACAACATTACTATAGCTTTGGCTCATCATAAAAGATCTAATAACAAGAGTCCTGATCACAAATGTAGATTGCGATGCAGTCTTGAATGAGCTGTCTCACAAAACCTGCCAAAGTTAATGTGTGCAAGAGTTTCTGCTTTTTGTTTTACTAATCAATCTGAACTGTTGGGCACAAAGATGTCTCTAGTGAGGTTTATCCACCCTGTGTTTGATAAGTATAGCACATGCCAATCTGGTTATGAAGGGATGAGCACACATGAATTTATTTATTTCTAGGTATCTTTTAACTGTAAAAAAAAATCCTCCCAAAGAAGCTATAAACTGCTTAAATAGAGTGCAATCTAGAGCAAGTTGAGCAATATACCCTTGCAGCTATTGTTGCAGGGGGCAGTTGGTCAGTAGTGGAATGGAAGCTTGCTGAGCATTACTGATATTCCCATTCGGGAGCCCCTGATAAGTTTCCAGGGGATTCTTGAGAACGTGTTTTGAAAAGCACAATCATAGTATTTTAACAATGTGTGCTAATCAGATTGTTATTTACAGCTTTTTTGTTCCTGCACCAGTCTACGGCAGCACGTTGCTACTAAAAGCAGTATCTTGTAATAAAAAACAACAAAACCTAGGCTTTCATTCTTTAGGACCACCTATTTGCTAAAGGGATTTATTTGAGCACTAGAGGAGTATGTATTTTTTTAATGGGAAAGTCTGAAGCATCTCACAATCTCAAGTTAAAAATACAGTGAGCATCAAACTGATAATAAACTCCATCAGTCTTGAAAGACTATGGTATCGTGCTCGGCGCTGCATATGCTGCATGCAAAACACGAAAGCCTGGGTTGGATTGTTATGGAGGATAGGCTGTTACCCAAGCAGCAAATCCCACCTCTCCATGCCACTGAATTAGTCCAATGGAAAGGCAGAGGCAATATGATTGGATCCAGCTGGTGTCGCAGAGCTAGGCTAAGGACAGGAGCTCACCCTGTTTTGTGGGGCCGACCTGGGTCTTGAACCCTGGCCTGCTAGTTAACAGGCATAGCGTCTTAACCGCTTGCGCCACCCACAGCCCAAACTGATAATACAGTACTGTCAAACAGCACTAGAAGAAATATAATATTTTTATTCAGTCAAACTTAACATGGAGATCCAAAGCAAAATATTCAACAGAGAGCATGGAAATCAACAGCTGATCAGTGATGTGTTTATGGAAATGAAAGTTCCTTTGGCTGCAATCCTTATCTCCAGTTAGGCTGGTCTAAGACCCTGCATAAGTCCTGTTTTGACCTGGCGGTGTCATAAATGTGCCCTAAGGCACCTCTGCACTGGGTTGCCACATGCCCCCCAAAACAGGGACAGTCCCAATTTTGGGGGATTGTGTTCACATACTGGCAAATGGGACAGAGGGTCCTGTCCCGATTTTATGGAAGATAATTGTGGCAACTCTACTTCTGCACCACTCTTAGGGGAGGGTTAGGTCAGTGCATAGATTTGTGCTTGGCTCCCTACATCACAACGAGAACAGGAAGACAGATGAGGTGTACCGGTCTTGGTTAGGATTCCACCCTTAAGCATCAACTGGTAACAGGCCATCCAGATGTACTGTATTTACTCAAATCTAATGCGCACCCTATACTTATAATCAAAATACCATATTAATTAACCATCAAATCTAATGTGCACCATGATTTTGGAAGCTAGTTTGGAAACCATTGATGTTGAGCATTAGCTTAGTTTGTTTAAAAATATAATTCCAGCTATGATTACTGTATATTACTGTTCAGAAGGAGGAAAAACAGACTCAGATCTTGGAGATCCGGTCTCATCTCTATTGTATGTGTTGCAGTTATTTTGATGTCATCAGCTTTATATTGTGCCTGGTAAATGAGTAAAAGTCTTGGCTGCTGGAGCATATTAAAATTTTTGTTGAGAAAATTAAAAAATGAGAATTCACTCTGAGTTTGTGGTTTAGAAGCTACATGGCATGATCACCAAATTGATTGCATTCTGGAATAGATACAACTACTGCACTTGATTGATAATTCTGCACCTGAGCTACTCCGTTTGAATGTTTTTTCAATAGAATTGATTCTGGACAAGTGGTTTTTAAGCATTTCAGTCTAGGACCCCCTTTTGAGAATGACAGTCTGGACTCCCTGAAAGTTACAGCCATAACAGAAAGTGCCATCACTGTGATGCCAGTGTGTGTGTGTATGAGTGCGTGCTTGTGTTTGTGTGTTTGTTTGGGTCTGAACCACATACATTGGAGTCACTGGCTTATGTTATGCTACCAAAAACGGTTGCTTTAATGTCTGGGTCTGAATCATGCATTTTACAAGGTTTTCAATTTTAAAGTGTTGAAATTAAGTACAGGAAAGCAATATGAGTATTTTTGCTTACACACACACACAAGCAAGATATCAAGCAGAGAGCGGGATAGAAAGAAGGAT
This sequence comes from Cryptoblepharus egeriae, assembly GCA_030015325.1. Lineage (NCBI taxonomy): Eukaryota > Metazoa > Chordata > Lepidosauria > Squamata > Scincidae > Cryptoblepharus > Cryptoblepharus egeriae. Next base: position 52,690,258 of record JAREYC010000004.1, read on the forward strand.
ATCTCCACATCAGGGAGGTGGGATCTGGAACCACCAAGAGAAATCAGCAGCGCCCCTGAGGGTGTGCAGAGTGCAAAAGCAGACTGTAGGGAGCCAGAAGGACCAGGATGTAAAGGACTGGGAAGGAGGAAGCAGAGTAAACCCCCCCCCCCAGGCAGGATTTACCTTGCAGGTCTGGAAGTGGAGCAGAGCCTGAATTGTTGGGCTGAGGCAAGGCAGAACAGCTGCTCCCTCCTTGCAATTTCTGCCCAGATTGAGGCACTGAAAGGGTTAAGAGCTGGAGAGCTCACGAAACCTGAGCTGCTTGCATGGCTTGTAAATTCTGGAGGTGCTCAAGGGTTTTCCCCTGGACAGGGTAGGAAAACCCGGAGAAGTCCGGGGAAAGCCGGACATCTGGACAACCTGAGGCCTTGTGGGAGGGAGTTTAGGATTGGGCCTAAGTTCCAAATCTTGGTACCACAACCCTCCTGGGGGCCACTCATCCACCACCCTACTTCCCATGGCCCTGGAACAACTCTGAAGCTCCCTACCACCCTCTTCTCCCCTGGCAACCTGCCACCAACATAAACATTGAGCCACTGCAGATCAAGCACAGGAATGTGAGCATATTCTGTTGGCCTACCATATCCCTGAAATGTTGCAAATGTGCTTTATGGCACAACTGCAACACTTGTAGGCCAGCTCAGGGGACTTGCGTTAGCCTAGCACATTAAAATTGCACTGTTATTAATATAAGAATGCATTTATTCTTGCTCTCCTAACTACCAAGATTTTAACCTTTGTTTAATAGGTATTAATTCTCATTGTGGGGAGGGGGTAAAATCCAAAGGGAAGATAGTTGAACATAAATGTTTTTGGTTTAAGTGAGATTGAAACACAGTTAAATTTTCTCTGGATTGGGGCTTTAAATTAAATTGCTGTCATGTTTGGCAAAAAGAATCTCAGAATTGAGTATGAAAGGTTCTGTAATATGAATTGGTTACATTCAGCAGATGAAGACTGCTAATCTAAGATAACCTTTTTTCTTTTTTCCTTTTATCAATGGTAGCTGAAACAAAGATCTGCTTCAAATACTACCATGGAGTGAGTGGGGCACTACGAGCAACAACCCCCAGTGTGACTGTGAAGAATAATGCTGCTCCTGTAAGTTAGCCCAGCTTCTTTCACCATGCTTGGTTTTGTTATTGTTTTTAGTTGTGTCCAAGCCTTTGTGACCCCATGGACTCACGCCAGGCCCCCCATCCTCCACCAGCCTCCAAAGTCCTGCCATTCATTGCACATAGCCCATTTCTTGACTGCACATAGTATGCGATTCTGCACAAGCACAGAACACAGAACAAAACACAGTATGGTATGAGCTGCAGTATGGTATGGCATCTCACCTTCTGTTCCAGTCTTTATAGCTGCATGAAAGTGCATGCTCAGTACTTCTGCTATCAATAGCGACTGTTTCAGAGAGGTAACTGAAGGGCAGCCCAGTCCTACTCCTGTGGTGCCGCACCATGCCAAAATGGCTTCTACATCACCATTGCGACCACAGGAGGTTTGCTTGGGGGAAGGGGACTTTCCTCCCCTTCCCCTAGAAAAGCTCCAAGTCTCGCAATGGCACTTCTCAAGTCTATACTGTTTATTTTTTCTTGAGAACTATCTTCTAACACAGGACAGGATACGATGGAGTAGTGCTCCACCATTCCACCTCTCACCCATCCTGATTCCTGTCCTCTAACCAGAAACACCTCCTCCCACCCAAAAAGTCTTTACTGATGCTCAATAATCCCTTACTTCAGGAGATGTCAGTGCAGTGCTGGTCCTTGCATCCGCTCCTCTCTGGGTGTCGTGGATGTCTCTTATAGCTCATTTGTGACACCCATCACCAATGCAGGAGCTCAGCACCAACAACAGAAGTCCATAGGAGTGGGCTAAAAGAGTTCCTGTGATTAAATGCCCAAAATTCAATGCCTGGCATACTTTTTTATTTCTCTCCATTATTATTAGGATACTTGATGCAAAATGAAGCAGAATATGGATATTTTAATTTGTATAAATTCTATAGATTGCAGAGTGCACCTTGCTTGCCACAAAAGTTGGGCTACTTTGGTGTGGAACCAATTTTTTTCAGCGCACACACACACATACACACACACACACAAACAACTCAGCTTCTGGCTGTGAACAGTTAATGCAGAATAATTCAAGTGTGTTAGAAGCACAAGCCTGTCAGAAGTACTTGAATACAAGACTGGTTTGATATGTATGAATTTGGTCATTTTTGGACACAGAAGATCAATGAACCCCATATTAAATTTTAAAACCTTATGATAGATTACTGCTGTTTCATTTTGCAGGAATACCCAATGTGGTGACCTGCTAATTTTAAAAGAAAATAACACATGTTTGCTTCAGAGTTCCTCTTGGTGAAAATGTCCATAATTTGTATTTGATAAATGGGATAAATTTATTTGATAAATGTTGAGGCTCAACAGAGGGGCTGCCAGGGTGTGGGGGTTGCAGGAAGCCCCACAAAGTGCTTGCAGAGTTCCCTGCAGCTTCTGAACAATGAAAGCTCAATAAACCCGATCACAACTTTCACTATTGAGAAGTCCTGAAGCAGTCCATGGGACTCCCAGCACTTCTGTTTTGTCTCAACATAATCCACCCTTTCCCGAAGGGACACAATCCTGGGGATCACATCACTATCCTAGTCCCTCTTCCACAAAGACTTAGGCTGCAATCCTAAAGACACTTTCCTGGGAGTAAGACCCATTGAACACAATGGGGCTTACTTCTGAGTAGACATGGTTAGGATTGTGCTGTTAGAGTGCAATCCTTAGAGTGCAGAAGTAAGTCCTATGGTATTAAATTGGTCCTACTCCCAGGAAAGTGTGTTTGCAGCCTTACTTAGGGATTGCAGCCTTACTTAGGGAATAAATCTCCACAGATAGCCACTGCTCTGGACGTTGGGCTAAATGGCTTTACCCCTTCACCTTCCAGTTGCTAGGCACATTTCCAAATGTGTTTTTTTTATTGGGTGCTGATGGCATCAAACACACTTAGCCTTATGCTCAGTATCTTGTCCTTTAGAGACAAAACAAACCAAGTTAACTTTAATTTGTCTAATGTTTCTGTAGAAATTGCTATCGTTTGATGAGTTGCTTGCTACCTCTTGACAGGAAATTGATCTTTTGCTCAGGACTTTCATTGCTCATGTAAATATTTCTATAGCAATCAGTTGTATTATAGTGTAAGGAGTTAGATGGATCTTTTTTGCTTCCTTCCTTGTGACTGTTTACTAGTTTACATATTCAGCTATGAATAGTACAGAAAATGTTTATACCTTTCAGTGTGAACTGAGTTCATAGATAAGTCAGGTTTTAATGATCTTCCCATACTTATTTTTGAGACCAGAGCAATGGGGCTCAGTGTGAAGCATTTTTGTGGGCCCCCATGTGGCACCCCACTCACCAAGAAGCTGTGGCATCAAGTGACCATGACAAGTCAAGGTCTGATGGTGTGTACGTGAAACGCAGCATCCAGAAATAGTTGACAGTGACATGACCAACAGGGGGCCATTTTAGACCAGGCAAACACAAGGGTGGGTATGAAGGCCAAACAATGCTCTGCACGTTGTGCCTCAGCATGTGCAACTCTGTGACAGAGCATCAGCTACAAAGCAAGCTGGTGATAGTGGCAGCCCTCCTCAAAGTGAGGGTCTCAGTTTGGTCAAATCAGCCAGGTTGTCCAAAGCCAGCCCTGTTTACACAGAAGGTACAGTGTCACCTTGGTTTATGAGCATAATTTGTTCCAGAAGCATGCTTGTAGTCCAAAATACTTGTACAGTATAGGAAAGAAAATTTTTCCATAGGAAATAATGGAAACTCAAACGATTTGTTCCACAATCCAAAAATATTCATATAAAATTTATTACAATACTGTAATATAATACAAAATAATAAAGAAAATACAAAATATAAAGAAAAATAAAACAAATTAACCTGCACTTAATCTCTCATGTCTCTCAGGCTGCAGTCTGCCCCCTTACACAGGAGTGAGTAACTGTGGGCTCACTAAAGAGTAGACATATAAGGCTAGGTCTCCCAGGCTCCTTTCCATATAAGGCTAGGTCTCAGGCCAACACACTGAAAACGCAACACAGAGAGAATACAATTCTAATGTGCTCTTGTGCTCAAGTCCCATGCGTTGGTCCAGGAGGGTCACAAATATTCTGTAAAGCCTCCTTTTAAGGTGGGCAGCCAGCACAAAAGATGTACCGATTAGGGTGGCCCGTGTCCAAATAGCCCCAGTTGGGCTGCTGCAACTTTCCCCAGACTAAGGGGGATTATTTCCTCTTGCCCAAGGCTGAGCTACAGCCAGCCCCAAATTTGCACTGGATACAACACAGGCCTATTTGTCTGCCTGTTCCACCACAAGTTAGATTGCATTGTGAATGTATGAACCAGGACCTTGGAAACCAAATTGTATTAAAGAATCATCAGATTATAGGATGGATGAGGTGGGGAGAGAAGGAGGTCTCCAATTACCCATAACACAACATGCTTTTTTTTCTCCTATTTTTAATATATAATATCTAAACATTTAAACAGTTGGGACTTTTAAAGCATTGGCATCCATCAGTCTCAAAAGGCTATGGTATTGTGCTCGACGCTGTACGCGAAGCACGAAGGCCTAGGTAGATTAATACGGAGAATAGGCTGTTACCCAAGCAGCAAACCCCCCTTCTCCACGCCGCTGAAACAGTCCAATGGAATGGCGGAGCCAATATGATTGGTTCCAGCTATGTCACAGAGCTGGGCTAAGGACAGGAGCTCACCCTGTCTCGTGGGGCTCAGGTCCTTTAAGCCCATGGGACCTTTAAAATAATCAGGTTTTCGTAATAAATATACATCTTTGCAACATTCATCCCTCCAAAGTTAGCAATGATTGATGCCACATTTTGATTTCTAAGTGACCAATTTGAAATCTAATGCATTCAGTTAAGAATGTGGCACTGGAGTGGAATATACAATGCATACAGTACAAGAAAGAAACTAGGATCATTTTTGTTTCCCTAATAGCAAAGAGAAGATAATTACCAAGTCCATTTGTTTGTTAATAGCTTTGATGCACACATGATATTGTTTAGCTGCTCTGCTCAGATCATGTCTCCTGTTATGGCCGTGTAACAAAGGCACTAATAGCCTGTACATCATAACACTGCAATCTAACAAATTATACAAAGATATGTGACTGCAACGTACATTTGTAATCTTCCATGCCTCAGTGGCTCCTTCTGATCTCATTATACACATTAGGCAGCAAATCTCATTTCAGTGGTGCCGGTCAATTGCACAAGTGCCGCAAATACGGCTGTGCTTTATGACTGCTTAAAAAGAAATAAACATCAAAGCAAGATTAACTTACTAAATGATAAATCATTGATTGTCTAGATCACGGATCTCCAAACTATTTGGCAGGAGGGCCACATCATCTCTCTGACACTGTGTCAGGGGCAAAAAAAAACTGATATACATTTCAAATTTGTATAAATTTACATCAATTTATATATAAGAATATATTGGAGTGGATTACAGGGCTTGCCCAGGGGCCGTCTAGAGGAGTCTTGAGGCTTGTCAAGGGCCACCTCTGGCCCCAGGGCTGGGGTTTGGAGACCCCTGGTCTAGATGTTCTAAATGAGAACAACTCATAACTTCCCATCCTAACCAGTACCCCCCCCCCCCACATCCACCAATGGAGCAGCAAAATGAGAGGTTAGCCTTTATGGCATGGAGGGTGTGTGTCTTTTCAGATATGGACTAGGGAAATAACTGATGCAAGTTTTGCATGAACCCACACCGCAAGATTGGGACTGGGAATGGGGTTATGATGTTTTTGGTGGTGCTAGTGCCAGTGGTCCTTCCTGGGCCCTGTCTTATTTTTGCTCATCACAAAATAACAACAGGTATAACACCACTTATATGTATGAAATAAGTTTCTATACCCTGCCTTAAGCTTTCTGCAGTATTCTTCAATTTTTCAGTACATTCATGTTTCCAGTTTCTTCTGAAGAAGGAAAAGGAGGGTCTCTCAATAAAAAAAAGCAGGCCTCCGTCAGTCTTGGAAGACTATGGTATCGTGTTTGGCGCTGCATATGATGCATGCGAAGCACGAAAGCCTGGGTTAGATTGTTATGGAGGATTTGCTGCTACCAAAGCAGCAAATCCCCCCTCTCCACGCCACTGAATTAGGCCTATGGAAAGGCAGAGCCGATACGATTGGATCCAGCTGGTGTCGCAGAGCTGGGCTAAGGACAGGAGCTCACCTTATCTTGTGGGGCCGACCTGGGTCTCTCCATAAGGTTCTTGAATTTTTGCTAGGCAACTTTGAGGCATAGAAAAGAACCTTCAAAGTTTGTAGCCAGATTGTCATGCTGCTATTTTGGCCTCAGTGTGAAAATATCGGCAACAACACTTCTTTGCCAAACACAGAATAGCTCTGGTTTCTTGAGCCTCCTCAGCAAAGTATGGATATTGCTTAAATCAATAGATAGTTTTGCAGTGTCCAAAAGTAAACTTGAGGCAGTAAGAAAGGAATCATGCTGGCTTGTAGCACCCCCTCATATTGACTGAGGAATAGTTTTGATGGTGCCAGAGGGGCAGTTTTTTTACTTCTCCTGAACCAGTGGCTGGTGGCTGGGAGAAGACATAACGGCGTGTTCCTTAAGGCACATTCTGCTGTTCCATTAGATCATTTTCAGAAGTGTTTGTTGGATGGTTGCAAACCTGTCTTTACACTGATTTATAGTGAAACTGACACCACACATTGAAAACCACTTATGCAAAGGATGGAGCATCTTTATTTAATAATATATGCAAGAAATATATTATCATATGCTTTCATTTCTTCTAAAGCAGTAACCTCTATGTACGTGTGTAAGTGTGTGTGTGTCCGCATGTCCAATCATGCATATGCATTTGTGTGTGTGGAATTACTTGATCCATCTTCTCCATTTCTAATCACATCAGATATTTTTTGTGGATTTTCTCTCTATTGCTTCAGATGATAAAGCAAGTCAAATTCTTCTTTATGGAATTGATGGCACTTCATGTAATGCAGCTAAAGGGCACTTATAAAGTGCTTGGGTGCACAGAAAAGAGCTCCTTTTCCAGCCCATAGAACTGGTTTAAATATAAAAGTTGAAATGTTTCCCAGATTTTGGATTACCTGCTTGGTAATGATGATGCGTCCTCCATATTTGCCAACCATACAACAGATTCTTCAGAGATTGCATCCAGTTTCGCTACTCATGGCCCATGTGTGTCAGTGTTGTATGAGACTTATTGTTGCATAGACCTGTATCCATTCTGAGGACATAAAATAGTTCTAAATTTTTTCAGCTTCTAGAGGGTTAGCCATGTGATAGTGTAATCCTAAAGCTCCACTAAGTACAGCAGCACAAAAATGGCTACCGCAGCAGTCCCACCAGAGGTCTCTTTGTAAGAAGCCCCAAATTCTGCAGTCAGGTGCCTGAAGTTTACGCTGATGCAAAGCTCAGAAACTGGACTCCTTCTGCCCAGGTCAAGGTGACCCGATCCTATAGGCAAAATGTCCTTGGACCTGACTTGACCAGATGCTCCACCCATGCCAGCACGCACTCTAGGAAGATAGGCTATTGAAAGAGGCTGCGCACATGTGCAGTCTCATACTTTTGAAAATGGCTGCGGTGGCTGGCCAGAACTCAGCCATGCCGAGTCGCAACTGCCTGTAAGTACACCCAGGCTCCCCCAAACACCCTTCCCCCCCAGAAGGCCGGACACCTGTCTATTGGGCTGGACAGTCTGGTCCAATAGCAAAAAACTTGACATGTCTGGCCGATTCAGGCTTTCTGGAAAGCCTGGCCCAGCTTCCACCTCCTCCCATCCCTGTCCTTGCTTTGTCCTATACTCATCACCCTCTTCCGTCTACCTGCCCCAATACTATCTACCACCAGCAGATGATGCCAGACAGCCTTCTAAATGGCACAGAGGCTCAGCATGACTTAAACTGGCCCAGAACCACTGCCCCTTCTTTTGGGTAACAGAAAGACCACTTTCCTGTTATACAAAAGCAATTTACCATGATAATGAGGCAGGCATGAATCAATATGAATCAAGTGTTCTTTAAAACAGCTTTGTTTTAGCTCAGAGGCAGAAGCTTCCCCTTGCAAAGCAATTCAAAAGTGATTCTCACTTTGTATTGATGTGATAATCACACAGAGGAAGGGAGGTGATTCCCTTCCAGCTGAAACAGGAACCAAACTAAACTTTTTAGAACCTTCCTGAGACAAGCTTAATTGTCTGCCATGTTACCATAAGCAGGCTGTTTAAATAAAGCAATTTATCTTTATCTTTAAACATTTATCATTATCTTTAAATATAACCAATCTAGTATGTGCTGAGATAAAAATCGCTGATCAATAAAACGCTGATAAGTTATACCTGTATTCAGAAGTCACTGGTAACATTTTTGCCTTTTTAAAAAAAGCCCTCAACGTCTTCTTTTTTTTCAAAGGAAAGATACATTTTGGATACAGCCTAATGTTTTAACTTCATCCAAATTTGTGTTACCTATAATTGCTTGGAGAAACTCTGCAGAACATTCTGCAGTTCTTTTGCAGTATTGCTCACACTATATTTGTAGTTATGGAAAGAATGCAAAGTGCAGCATTTGGAGAGCAAAACTGGGCAAAGGCAAGAACCAGTTTTTATAAGTTGTTCAGCACCTAGAAACTCTTTTTGGGAAACATCTGGCCACGTTTTAAAATGCTGATCTTCTGACCTTGACTGTGCTTTGTTGGGTGTTTTTTTTTGAAAATTTTGCACATACAAGCAGCTCTGTTAAAGAAACAGCAAAAGATCTGAATTAAAGCAAATCAAGCAAAGCAGTTCCCAATGGAACCTCTAAACTCAGATTGGCAATTTGGAGGGTTTTTTGCCTGTCACAGTACATACCTATGCATGTCTACTCATTAGTAGTTCCAACTGTGTTTAACAAAACCTACCCAGGAAGGTGCATAGGATTGCAGCCTAAACTGCCAGAGTGATTGGTGAAGCACAGGGCTGTGAATTGTATTTGGAAGCTATCCTTTGTGGCAATCAAGACAAAAGATGTTCCTCTGTTCTTTTGGGACACTAGCAGAGGCAGAGGAAGACCGACTGCACAACTCTAACTCTTTGGTTAGGCTGACACATGTCCAGGGCTGGCCTGGAGGTGTCACATAAGTGCTGTAAGGCACTTCTGTCCCACTCATGGTGGGGTGGGCCAGTGCACAGACATACGCCAGCCTTCCCACCCCACCATGGGAATGGGAGATGGGTGAGCTGTGCTGGCCTAAATTATTATTATATTATTACTTTATTTGTATATTGCCTTCTTCATAAGGACAGTTACTCTTGTACAGAACAATTGGCAATATCTATTATGGTGTGTTCATTTATTTTTCTTTAATTTAATGTTGCTTACAAACAGTAAGAGAATGCTGTTTTTATCAGCACTGGTATAATGTTCTATCAGAATACTGCAATTTCTTGATTTTGTCTTCCATTTCTCTGACCAGAAGGTCTCCTGTGGCCTCCATTTCCCCTTTACTGGTAAAAGCATTAAATTGTCCAAGGAGTGTTTTGATCAATGGCTGCCTAATGAACACTTATCATTGATTTGTTCTTGATTGTGGCTATAAGAATCATAATGATTGAAAATAGTTATTCTCCAAAAGGAGGTAGTGTTGATGGCAGCTCTATTGCCCTTTTTCTCCTTCTAGCAGATTTTTAAAAGCATCGTCAATGAAGATTCAGTCCAGGGCCAAGGAAGCAGAAGACTGATCAGTTTCTCATTGTCAGGTATGCCTTGATCAAACATTAATTAAAAATGCTGATATAGTTTTTAAACAGTTGTGAACAGTTGTATAAGTTGTGAACAGAAACCTTTGAGATGCTTGGCTGACAAAAAATTATTTGACCTGGATTTATTTAATGTGTTTCAGTCCTGTCCTTTCTTCAGTGAGCTGTGGCCAATGTGAGATATATGCATATTTATATACTCTAAGAGCAAAGTTCACAAAACCATTAAATAGCCAACGAAATCAGAAGATGGACTGAGGTCTTTAAAAAATAAAAAGAACAGCTATAATTTTTTCAGAAAGATGAATAATTTTTTTCTGTGGAGACTTTAAAGGGTGGATTCTCGTACCTAGGAAACATGGAATAGCTCTTTAATTGTGTTTTGGTAGTAGAGGGGAAATATTAGAGCAGTTAAATTAATAGGAGATTAATTAATAATTAATCTCTTGAAGTTTTTGTGAAGCATAGAGAGCTCTTGTTGAATGAAGTGCACTCACTTGATGAAGTGTCTCATCTACACAGATCTTTTCATCCAAACTGTACACCACCCATTTTCTAGGAAGATTAGTGTGGAATACATGATTCCCATATCAATTCAACCATAAAACAAAACTTTTAGGAGATTCAAATGCAGTAATTATCTACCTTGCTACATCTACTAGTTTGCTAAGGAATCTGTGTCATATTCTTGGGCTCACACTCAAGACAAGTTCACAGAAGAAACTGACCAAATCTGTAGGGCTTCACTTTTTTCTTGCAAAGACACCCTAGTACTGCTGTGCAACTGTGCTTTGTTACTAGAACACCCTTACTGATAGGTTAGCCACTTTTTCAGGATTTAAGTTGCAATTCTTGGCCATATGTAAGAACCTTAGTGGTCATTACAACACAGTGAAATGAACTGGGTTAAGAGATAGCAAGTGACTAAAGGTCACTCAGAACATAATGTCTGAATGAGTATTTGAACTTTTATCCCCCTGATGAACATTTTCTCTGCTATTCCTTTGACTCTTGTTGACTTCTGCATGGAAAGGCCACTGGAATCTTATCTAATTTTCCCTTTTATTTTCTTCACACAGACAATTAAAAAATTGTTCTCCCTTTAAGCAGTATGTGAATAATTAAGTATGTCTCTACTTCTGTTTATGACCTTGACTCTTATTTTTCTCACATACATGTGTTAACTTATGGTACTCAGTCCCTCTGGCAGGAAACATTTTCCACTTAGAATGGCTTTTCTTGTGAACTTTTTCCTCTCCTTGTAGCAAAAGATGTACCCTGAGTACTTTCAATAGTTTCTTTTGTTGCATTTTCCCACTTCTTTAAAGTGTCCCACCATATTTTCCTATCAAACTTTATCATACACCGTGTTTTATCTTATTCAAGCCTCCTGTCAAGCAGTCCTGTACAACTCTACCTCATTTTCCTTCAGCTCCCCTTAATCAATATTTTTATACCTCCCACCACCATATATTCCTGTAATTGTTGTCTTATTTTGATAACTGTCACTGACCTTTGTACAACTTGCTACATGCCTACTATTTTCTGCCACAACATATTTTGCATATTCCCCTGTTATGTTTTGTGATACCTTCATTATAATCGGCTACACTTCCCCTGAAAAATGTTGGTATGCTGTATTTTTCTAACTCCTGGACATCTTGGTTTCCTATGATCTATTGCTTTATTTCCTTGCCACATACCTTGCCATATTTTTATATACTTGCCACATATCTTGCGATATCTTTATATACTTGCTGCATATCTTGCCACATCCCTCTTAATGATCTTGCTGCACTGCACGAAACAATCATGCTCTTCCCTTACCGAATCGTCATGTACCAAATCTAGCATATGATGCTACATTGGCCCAGAGCATGTAATCTCATCACCTTCTGGTCACATTTTGCTTTTCTCTTTTACACTACAATACTTCTGAATAATCTTGCTGCATTGTTGGGCCATGTCTTAATGACCCTTCTGAAATATCTTCCATGATAGTTTGCTATATCCACCTGCTGGAATTTGCTACACTTCCCACTACTGTTTTACTATATAACTATGTATAGTATATAACTATACTATGCTTCTCTTCATGTCAGCTATTGTCCTTTCTTGCAATATTTTTCATCATCTGTCACTATATCTTAATAGTTCCTATTTAACTATAATGACGACTGCCTAAGTATGATAATGGGAACCTAGGAAATTGCCACTTTGAGTCAGATCTTTGGTCTAACTCAGTGTTGTCAACAGTAAAAGTGACTCTAAACAGTCTCATATGAAATATTTTTCGTCTTTATCTGAAGCATATTGAACTTAGGACAGGGTGACCATATGACCAGATTTTTCCAGATTTGTTCTCTTTTTTAGCCTTCTGTCTGGGTGTCCTCCAAAAGGGCTTCATTGTCCTCCATTTTGGCTTCATTTTGGAACTTTGCAATGGTGTGAAGTACCCCATCATGTCATATGTCATTGGATTCATACTGAATAGCAGAATCCAATGCAAAAAAAAAAATCAGTTTTGAAATATCTCTTTCCTATCAAATGTTAGGGCCAAAAACTAAAAATCAAGAATATGCATTGATCTCTATGGGAAAGTATACCAATATCAGTAAGTGCTTAATTAGTGGGTAGGCAAATGTGCCATTGTCTGCCAGAAAGGCCAGGCTGAGAGGAATCCAAGACCTTGTCCTCCTTTTGAGGTTCGGGCATCTGGTCACTCTGATGGGGCCTTCTGCACACAAAGAAAATTCTCATGAACTGAACTATTGTCCTGTCGTGTTCCCCCCATATCCCCCTGTTCTGTGAAGGTGCAGAAAATTCTATTATGAGAACTACAGTTCCTAGGATTCCCTTGGGAGAGGGAAAGACTATTAAAGAGTTTATCCCTACAATCCAGAGTAACTACTGGAGCATGTATGAGACATTTACATCGACGTAGTTATGGCACCATCTAGAGAAAAATTCATGAGAAATTCATATTGCAATCCAGAGTAAATTGTTTACGTCAGAACAAGGCTTCCCCGTAGTTACTCTGGATTGTGCCCTATGTCTGTAGTGTAGATACACTTTTAAACACTCTATTGCTCACCCGCATATTGTACTAATAAAAGCACAGCCAGGGCTTTGAGGAAGGCAGTTTGACACATGGCATTATGAGTAAGTACTGTACCATACAATTATCAAGGCAGGCCGGCAGGAACATTTCTCTAGTGCCCTCCACTGGTTGTAGAATACAGTCAATGAAGACAAGACAATGATTACCTCATTAATATGTAGCCACCATGTCAAACAATTTTATTTTCCCAGACATTTAAACATAGGGTTTTTTAAACTTGATTTATAGTATTTATGTTGTCATTTTATAATTACATTTTAATCTTATTGTCTCACTGTTGTTAACTATTTTGAGAACCTTGTGACCAAGGCAGGATATAAATTTTTGCAGGATATAAATTTTTCAAAATAAATGATGAAGATTCTTACCTACAATTAATATGATGTAATATGCTCTATGAGCACAATGCACAATCCTAACTATGTCTCCCCAAAGTAAGCCCCATTGTGTTCAATGGGTCTTACTCCCAGGAAAGTGTCTTTAGGATTGCAGCCCATGTCTCCTCAAAAGCAAGCCCCATTGTGTTCAATAGGTCTTACTCCCAGGAAAGTGTCTTTAGGATTGCAGTCTATGTTCTACAGTTGTCATAAGACATGCCAACAATTGCTCTGTTCTGTAAAGATCATTTGCCAATTTTTCTTTGCTACATTTTGCATCGCGTTTCTGTCCTTTGAGATCTTCCCTTCTTTTCATCCTTCTATATTTCTTGTAGGCACAGTTCAGTTTGGGACCTTCTCCTATGGTATCAGAGCAGGTTATGGTACCTCTATATTCTTACCTTTTTATCCCCATTGTAATGAATTAGTGAAAGAGAACATCATTTGCCCAAGATCAGTAAACTATGGGTCATTTTAGCACTCATTTCCAGCTCTCTGTCCCCTGAACCACACTGATTTTATTCTAAACAGATGAATAGCTTTATTTGAACTACCATATTTTTTGGTTGCTGCTGTGCTCATTCTCCTATATATAACTGATCATATGGAAGCACTATTTCATTATTTATATCATCTAAACAAATAGAATTGCTTCCAAATTGTTCCACAAACTTCACATTAATGAACTTGTTTCTAGGAAATAACTTACTCTATATTTCACTATAGTCTTTGTACTATGAGTCATTGAGAAACAGTAGATAGAAAATGCCAGTTAGAAATATGCTTGCTTTGCCTTCTGCTTTTTCCTTGCTTCAGTGATCTGTTTTTGAGAAATTACCTGACATTTCCAACCTGATTGATATGCACCACTTGTTGTGTGGACCACTGTGATTGATGAGCCATCAGAAATGATGTATGGTATATATAACCATCATTCATCAATAGGTTTGGATTTTAAAAATACACACACAGAGTGTTAACTGCTAACTTGATTCCTTTTGATTCACATTCCCCCATTCCCTCATAATGCACTGAAGTGCACTGGAGCTATTTGTATTGGTAAACAAATAAAATTTTAGATATTTTGGAATTCTTTAGCCATGATGAATACATGTTCTGACCTGTTTTGATCAGGCGAAAATATTTTCATGTGTGAGTCCTTAGTGCATCAGGCTTTTATATTTCTGTGAAAATGTTATGAACTATGTGAGTTACAAGTGGAACTGAACAAGCTTGGCTGAAGATTTCTTTGTTTCTTTTCTGAGTTGAAAAAGAGAGAGTAACCCAAAATATGTTCTGATTGTCCACTGTGTGTGTGGCCTGTGAGAGCAATATGTAGATTTACAGAATAGAGCAGCATTTGGGGATGATCAGAGAGGTATGGGCTCTTAATGTCTAGTTAGATCTCACAATTAGATCTACCCACCTCCTGAAGCTCCAGTGTTTAGGAAGAGTATCTCCTCCTATTGCCAGTAAGACTCATGCCATTGGATCCTGGCGAGTTAACTGTGTGATAAGGGTCAGCATCAGCAGGTCCAGCATAGTGTTTTTCTCAGCCCTTCTGATAACCTGATGTTGCAGGTCCCATAGAAGCAACTGAGGGCAACTGCTTCCTTCATTTATCCTGCCCAGTGCCATAAGTAAGAAGGGAAGAACTTGCACTTTTCACATGCGTGTTCAATTACTGCTCCGTTTGTACCCATTTCTACTAGCTCCCATGCTAACATGCAACAGAACAAAGGGGAAAAGATTTTGAACCCTCAGTTGTTGCCATGGATTTTTGTTTTCAGTGTTAAAACAATTCTCATTTCTAATGTTCTGATGCATCAATGCCAGATCAACAACCACTGTATCCAGCATGTAAATAGAGACTGCTGGAGTTTTCCCCAAGGTGGCATTTGAACCCTCCCCTTGGGTAAGCCTCAGCAGCAGCAATAAGGCTACTCAGGCCTGTGTCAGCAAAAAGTCTGGTGCAAGTTTGAGTAACTTCATGTTGGTGGATCAGGCCTGGGAGGGGGTAGAATAGCCACTGTTCTCAATTCTGCCCCCTCCCAAGTCTAATGTATCTTCCCTGCTCCACTATCCTTCCTCCCTACCCCATTCTACTCTCCCCAATCCCTCCACTGACCTACACAGAGTTTACCTGCTTGGTATTTATAAGTAAGAAGTCATTTGCAGTTAGTAATCCTCACAGCTGTCTCTTTGCTGTGGCCATTTTTATTGGCCATGTATATTGTGGTGCAACATATTTAGTGGGCTGTTTAAGTAAAAAGCTTGATTCATAAGTAGAGTACATTGTTAGATGTGCGCATGTGCGCGCGCACACACACAAAATTTAAAATCAAATGCTAAATGTATAAAGAAAAGTGCTATAAAATGGTAGCTAACACCACAGTGATTGCTAATGATGATATTCAATCTTCTGCAGATTTTCAAGCATTTGGTCTGAAGAAAGGCATGTTCTTCAATCCAGACCCTTATCTAAAGATTTCGATCCAGCCTGGAAAGCATAGTATCTTCCCAGCTCTTCCTCACCATGGACAGGAGAAGAGATCTAAGATCATGTGTAATACTGTCAATCCTATCTGGCAAGGAGAGGTAAACTACCACTGGCTTCTGACAAAATAAGTAAGGTTGCTCTGTCCTTATTTTATCTGTGAATTTCTTACAGCAAAAGTATAGTTATTAATAGTGGGGTGTAAATATTTTGGCAAAATTGCGCAGCAAACCAGGTTTTCTGACGCGGAAATAGGGAAAGGTAAGAAGAGAGATCTTGTCCTTGCTGGTAAAGTGAAACACTAAACTGTAGAATTGATGGAGTTTTAAAGTCAAGGCATGGGGAGTAAAAAGCCTGTTCAAAGAGCTTGGACAGTAGTTAGTGAGGAAAGCTGGTTGAAGAGATGTTTTTTTTCTAGAACAGGGAAGCCAGCAGCCTACTTAAATGCAATAGGGATACACCTAAGAAAAGGGATATGCTGATGTGTTGGAGAGAAAGGGTGACTGTGGGGGAATGGCAACAAGGGATTGAGAGGGAATGGACCCAAGAGGGCAGGTGGAGAGATTGATGTCAATGCCTTGATGTCAGTATTGATGTCAGTGCAGGGGATGTTCGTATGTATGAAAGTTTGCATCTTGAATGCTCATAAGTTGAGGACTTACTGTAGTTTATTGTTTGGCCAGAGAATGAATTTGTATTTGGATGTAGTCAGCCAACTGTTTGTTTTTCTGCAAAGGCTTTCGACTGCACAAGTGTATAGATAAAGGTGTCTACTGAAGGGAATGAACTAAGGTTGAGAATGAGTGGGACAAACAGGATGTGTGGAGAACAGAGCAAAATGTCAAGATTCAAAGGCAGGGAAGCATCTGAGAAGAGTACAAAGGACAACAGAGGAGAAAGGAGAGAAGAGTACTTCAGAGAAAGCCATTGAATCAGTGGACTGCATGCAGATCCTGGAAAAAAAGGAACTAGAATGTGGCGTGGGTGAAATATGAGCAGGGTTGAAGGAGGTAAACTAATGATCAGACAGGGGAATTCTCAAACAAAAAGATCAGAGGAGGAGGACATTTTAATGAATACACAATCAAGGCAGTATGTGGGGAAGTTTGTCTAAAAGTAGAAATAGAAGAAAGAGGATAGAGAAATGAAATGAGAAGCATCTAAGTCCAAAGGGATCATCCAGACGAATACAGAAATCCCTAAAGCAAGTTTCACAGGAGAAAAGGGTGAGACAGGCAGAGTCCAAAACAGAGTTTGAGAGTAATCTAGGCATGAGTTTTGCAATACTGAGTCCAGAGAGATATACAGTCATCTCAAAAGTAAAGGATGGGTAGGCAAGGACTGGAACTGGGAGAAGAAAAGAAATAGGAGTAGGACTGAGCTTTGGCTCCAACCAGCGGCATAACTAGAGGGGACAGAGCAGACAACTTTGGAGGGAGCCTCACTGTGGCATGCAAGGTCTCCTTCAGAGGCATTTCAGGCTCCCTTTTGCTTCCCTGCCTGGAATAGTTCGGAAAACGTTTGAAAGCATACAATGAGGCTTCTTCAAGGTTGGCTGTTTTATCCCTCTCTAACTATACCACTTGATCCAAGAAGGATGCATATAAGGAAGAATGCAGCAAATGCAGTGAAAATAAAGAATAAATAAAAAGGATGAGAATGGGAAGGCAGAGCATTGTATAAAAAGTTGTATTACAAAGGATATAAGAGCAAGTGTAGCCAGTGAGAAACCAATACCTGCCGTTTCCAGCAATCCACTTGTAGTCTCTAAGTCCAGTGTTTGAAATATCAGAGCACCTGGGCTTTTGCTCTCTTGCCTATTATTATGTCTATTCATATGATTGATGTTTCTTCCTTGGCCAAGTAATACTTTAATTGGTCACATTTGAGGACACTCTGAATTCTTTACATTTTAGCCACAATAGCTTAATTTGCTACCGAGACTAAGACTAGATTAGTACTTTTGGTACACATTGTGTTTCAGAACTGCAATTTGTAGAGTTGATAATTATTAAATAAAAAACACAGCTTTATTACAAGAACAAAATTAGGATTTGGAGATGCCATTAGAAGATGCCAAAAAGTCTCATTTGGAAAAGCAGAAAACAAATGTTGCAGAACACAATACATTTAGCAAGGAAATTTAAAATGTATTTGTTTAACTGACAGCCTCTCAAGTCCTTAAAAATGAGAAAGTGCTTTATTTGGTGGGAGTATCAATAATTCCAAAATACCAAAGGGATATTCAAAGCTCTACACTTCCAAGAACAACTCTTTCTCCTGGCATGCATCAATCTCCTTAATGCCCCCTCCTCATTTTATTATCTGCAAAGCACTGATGTATGGAATTATCACTAAAATTCAGGTTCAATTCTGCAAGACAGGTTTTTTTATTTTTTGAAGTACTGTTTTGATAAATTTTTTGTTGGTAGGCTTGGACAACCTTTAGGAAGAAAGTTTGGCAACAATATTTTCCAGGTTGTTTTTATGTTTTCACTCTATTCTTCCATTGTTTCACTGTATTCTCTTTCCCTGTCCACCCCTCTGGAGTACAAATTCTCTCTTTATATTTTGTCATGGGATCTGTTTAGCCTATGAGCAGTTAAAAATTGCTGCTGACATACTAATTAAACACAATAAGAAACTGCAGGGGGGAGGCAGGGTAGGTGGGATGCATGCTCCAGAAAGAAGTGAGAGTGCAACCCTATGGCTGGGTCCTGATGGCTTAATCATGATTAAACAATTAGGAGCATTATGCCCCATTAGGTTTTGGAGCAGAGAAAGACATGGTAATAGTTAATGCTTGAAAAGAATTAAGAAGGGCTTCTGACTTCTGGCTTTTTTAATTTACCTCCATGTATCCTGGTTGATTATTGAATGTGGGTATCATGAAAATGGTTGGCCTGCAACAAATGACTTCGGAATACAAATCACAGTGCTCCTTGTCACCACATCTTTCTGGTTGCCTCCACAACAGGTGTGCACTTGACTACATTGGACTCACAGAGATTGCACTCCTTGGGAATCAGGCAGCTTCCTATCCAGCTGCCCTATACTTTTCTCTAACCCCCTTTCCCTCATTTTGTTTAATTCCTTTTGGAATGGTTTAAGAAACTGATTCCATTGGTAGTCCATGTTCAGTAGCTTGGCACATTTGATTGCTCTAAGAATTGAGTGCTACTAAGAATTGAGTTTTGAAAAATTTTCCTGGGGGTTTTTCCCCCTCCTCTGTGTGATCTCTTTAATCAGGTTGCCAATAGCAAGCAGAGCTATCTTCCTCTCTCATTCATCACCTGTCCTAGTAAAAAGGGGAAATGGAGAGCATGAGCACTAAACACTATTCCTTTCAGTCAACCCACTTTCTCTGGCCTCCTTTCCAGGAAAATATGTTACAGCTTATGTCAGCGCTTGGCTGTTTGAGTTTGTCAATGTTTATAGAAATGTAATGTTCATCCACCAGAGAGAGGGTAGCCTGCTATTATTTACATGACCACATATCTTGAGAATGAAAGAGGAGTGGATAAAGCTTCTCTGATCTTGAGAGAGATCATAGGCTTTTTCAGCTTATTTCAACCTGCAGTTTATCCACTGATTGAATATTAATGTAAATCAAAGGTTGAAGAGAGCTCAGCTGGAATAGACTGCTCGTGTAAATAGACTCATGTTCAATAGCTCTCTAATTCAGATGAACTGAACCTTTCATTGCTGACTTTAAAATATCAAAACATTGAGATGTATGAATTATCTCAATGCCTGCTTAGCAAAGACACTGTAGTCCTATAGATTGCCCAGTGCTGGTGGGGCAGAGTCAAAAAATGGTTTCTAGGATCATTTTTGAGTCTCCAACAACAGCAGCATCCAAGACACACTAGCTGGCAATTTATACTGGAGATATTCCAGCAAAGGGGAGGGTGGTTCATTGCCAGAAAGGTAAGAGGACATATTGGGGGAGAAACCGGGAGGGGGAGTGGACTCAGCAACAGTCATGCATGCAAGATCTGATCCTCCATTTTTCTACCCATCCTGCCCCTTGTACTCAAGCCTATATAGCTGGAGTAGGTCAGAGGAGAGCTACAGGTGATCTGTCAGGGAAAAAAGAAAAAATATTTTTACTTACCTCCTATAGACTCACCACCAAGTATAGTATGCACTGGGATAGCTACATGCATAATGTTGCAGGGGATAGGATTGGGGCCGAAGAGTTAATGCTGGGAAAGCCTCAGTTTGAAATATATGTACTTTAGCCATGAACTGTTTGATGATCTTTGGTAAGTCTTTTTACCTTCTAAATGAAAATGTATGTAATACAACATATACGGAAAAGGTCTCATGAAATTCAAATGTATATGTGCTAAATACTGAAAACAAGGTTAATACGTGCCTTATTCTTTTTTATCAGAGTTGTCCAGATTGTATTTTCAGGAACTCTCCGTTCTCAGAAAATTCTTATTTAGCACATCAGTCACGATAGATCAATTTCCCCGAAAAGTCTGAAATTTATTTGTTTTATTTAAGGGATTTTAATCCCAACTTTCCCATGCCAAAGCATGGCATGGGAAGTTTACAAATGAAAGTACAATAGAATTAAAGCTTACAATACTTTAGTTTCTCCTCTCCTGCTGTCCTCACAACTACCCTGTGAGATAGATGAGGCTGAAAATGAGTGTCTGGCCCAAGCTCACCCACAAAAAGATACATGGCCAATGAAGAATTTGAACCTGGATCCTCCTAGTCTCTGTCCAGCTCTCTAACCACTACGCTATTCTGGCTCTCAAGGTAGCCATCAGAAACTATGTGAAAAGTAGTTTGCTCTCCATTACGATTCTTTCCCTCCAATGTACAAGTACAGAAATAGTGCTGACTGAGTTTTAGGCCACACTTGTACTTCGTATGAGACTGATGAATCCCAAACAACCTTGATAGTATTTTGCATGAATTAAGTATCTACCCTCAAACATGACTCATAAACTAGATAGATTAATTTTGAATGGACTCCATGGAGATAGAACTTTTGAAAACCACTGTCTTAGATCATTGCATTATTTTGGGTTCATTGTAGAACTCCTCCCAAATTAAGTACATTACTATTAAAATTAAGCACATTACTAGTGAAATGATTCTTAGGTTTGCACCAAATAGGCAGTAAAACTTCCTTGATAAATGAATAACATTTAGATCTATACCAAATGTGCACCCATACAAAAGAAGGATTTATACAAAAAAAGTCACAAAATCTTCCCTTAGTTGCTTTTTTTGCATGCCATACAGAATCACTTTTTTCCTCCATCCCTTTTTGAAGAACATGAGCTTTCACCTGCAGTGATACCAGCCTGTTTGCACCATGTGATTATACCAATCTATCCAATGGCAAATCAGAGTGAGGGCACTATTTCCGATTCTGAATACATGAATATTCTCATTCTGTTTCACAGGTGTCACAGCTTCCTTGAAACAGTCATTAAGATTTAAGCGGGTGTTCCTGGAGCATGAAGTATTTTACAAAATGTGTCCTCATTTTGGCTCAGACTTAATTTTATTTAACTGTTTAGTTCACTGAATTCTGGTGGTGGAGAGGTGATTTATTAATAACTAGAGTTCTGCAGTATGCCATGTGGCCTTAGGCAACAAGGAAATCAGGTCAGCATTACAAGACTGCATGGCCCAATTTCTTTAAACTGAAAGACCAGTTAACTGACAAGCTCTTATTTCCCCAGCATATGTAGCCCAGGCTAGAAGTATGCAGTACTATGAAGTAGTAAATAAGAGCAGCATAGAATATTTAATTTCCTATGAAATATTCATCAAAATTTGTCATAAGGTGGAATGCCTTACCTATTGTTATGTATGTCTTTCTATATCAGCTTTTTCATCCAAGATAATTTTGCCTAGTGTCAGTCAATAATTTTAAAAGGTGGAAAGTGATTTGAAAGAGGTCTCACTTCTCATGCATGCAAATACATGGAGCTGCTCTGGTTTACTTGGATCTGTGCCATCCATCTCCTGATGTGGTACAGATCCAAGTCGATCCTTTGGGGCTGCTGCATTACCCAAGATAAGGGGAAAACTTTCCCCTTGCACTTTGCTCCTTGAAGCAGCATCTTAAAACTTGCACTGGACACTGGCCTGCCTGGAGATCCTGAGTCCTGTAGCCCATTTTTCACCAGGTGCCCAGGAACTTCAGCACCTGACTTGTTGATGCAAGCAATGACCGAGCCAGTATAGACTTTGTATTTTTCTTTCTCACCATATTATGAATGGGTTGGGACACATTTAGTTGACTTCTCAGCAGATTCGTCTGGTATGGGTGGCCCTGTTCAGCTTAGCCCCTTGCCTTACTGAAGCACATAAGCCCCACCACCACTGAAAGGGAGTATCCCTTTGAGGGGTTGTTGTTGTTGTTGTTAATACTATTGAAAATTATTGAAAATACTATTGAAAATACTATTGAAAATACTATTGAAAATATTAATACTATTGAAAAATAAATAAGCCAGATGGCAAAAATTGCATTTCATATTGTAGTGACTTTCAAAATATGATAGTCTGGCTTCTTCTCATTCAATTTATTTTCTTATCAGTGAGCTTGATATCCCCAGGGAATAGGTTCCAAGGGAGCATTAAAATTGGCTGGAACTTTCATTGTGTTTAAGATAGTTTAAAGCACTATCTATTAAATGAGATGCACAACATAGAGCCTGGCCATTTATGGTTCTTTGAAGGGCAGCTGAGCATTACATACTCACTAGATTACAGTTTATACCATCTGATAATTTGTATAGCTTCACTTGACCACTCTTGACTTCATCTCTTATTCTGTTAACAGTTTATGTTTCTGATGCAGAAGGGCATTCTTCCATCAAGCGCTTGATGCAGGTTCATCAGTTCATGCAGGTTGAGCACATTAGATTGAAACACATGTGAAATAAAAAGGCCACGGGAACAAAGAATTCCACATTGTCTTCTGCTCATTCATGATGCTCCTGATGAACCTTTCATGTAACATATAAACAGAGGAAAGGTCACAGATTTCCAGGATGCATGATTGGCTCCCTCTCTGTCTACTGGAGCAGCTAAAACAGCAGGAGAAAGAAAGGGTGGAATGGAGATTATAAGGGGGTGAAAGGGGAGTGTAGAGATTTTGGGATGAATAGATCCAGTGGCAATGGCATGCTTCAGATCCTAACTTCTTCTCTGGCAGCCTCCCTTTTCCCTCTCTTGTCTCAGTCTTGCACTAGCACTTCTGAGGAGACTCGTGGACCAGGAGGCTTACAATTGGTAAAGGGATTTAAATTTCCCGTTGCCTCTTAAACTTCCTAATTATTCCTTCTTTCCCACTGGATATAATGCACCTGATTTTAGCACAGCTGCACTAATATGGTTGTGGAGGGGAGAATGGAATTATGCTCTTTGTATCAGACCTAAATAAAAATAATTGTTTTTTCAAAATAAGTATTCAATCTTCTGAAGAAAATGAGATGCACCCTCATGAAATCTAGGTATAACTTTCCATACTGCTTTGGGACCTCATTACATCTTCTCTTTTTCATAAACAGCTATATAAAATGCAAAAGGCATGAACTTGATTGAGCTATACACAAAACTATACAACAGTAGCTTCTCAGTATATTATGAACTATAATCCTTAGCATCAGTTCCCTCCAAGATCTGGTTAAGCTAAGAAATATATATATCGAATTGTTGTAATGCTTTATTCCAGTAAAACACGTCAGCCTTTAACAAAGCAATGTGTAGATGTTGCTAGTAAATATCTTTAGTGTCTGTAGTCTCCAGAGCAGAGCTAGCATTTCATCTCTGAAATAAGAACAATAGGGTGGAGGAAGGGTAGAAGGAAGGAAAACCTTTGAAGATGAAGTAATGTCACCATGATTTAAGTGGTTATTTATAAAGCAAGTATGTAGTAGTAGTTTTAAAAAATGTACAAGTTTCCCTTTAAAAAAAAGTATTTTCCATGGTGGCTAACATATGCAGTGTTAACAATACAATCTATAAAATAGAAGCAAACAAACCAAATAAAGCAGGAGATGAACATTCCATGACAGGAGTCAGCGGGGATTAAAATAATAGGCCTGGAAAAATCAATCAGTATTTATATATTGCTTTGCAATGAAAGTTCACAAAGCGGTTTAGACTGAAAATGAAATAACTAATTGATAATGGCTCCTTGTCCCAAAAGGGCTCAGAAAAGTGAAAAAAGAAGACCAGCAGAAGCCACTATAAACAGAAAGGTTTTCATCGGTCCCAAAATGAAGGCATGCAGTACCAGATGAGAACTGAACTGATTGCCACACATACCTCTTGAAAAACATACAGATCAAGTCAGAATCACATGGAAACATAAGTTCAGTCAGAATGGAGCAAAGGTTTAAAATAATGCCCTGGGAAAACAGAAAACATGAAAATATGATCTAGCGCACTTGGGACAGTTATGGATGTCACAAATATCAGTCGTAGCCAATGCAGGCTCCAGTAGTCTCCAACAGACCACCAGCTCATTGGAGACTGGGGTTTTCTGGGGGCCGAACTGGGGGACCCTGCAGACTAGAGCTTGCCCATTCCTAAACAAAACCAACATTAATAAATTATTTTTGGTAAGATTATAGTCATTATAATCCAATATGCTTGGGAGCTTACTGAGGCAACTGCCACAAGCCCAGTGAGCCCCCTTCTCATCCATAGGTATATACGCAGATCCAGGCAGAAGAGCCAGTTTCAGAGAAAGTAGACCAGGATCTGAGGGGTCAGAATCAAATACATAGTCAGAAGAAAGCAGGTCAAGATCTGAGGGGCAAGGTCATAATTCATGTCAGGAAGGCCTGAGACCTTGGCAATGATTCCATGGAATGCAAGGGCAAAGAGAGGCAGGGTTCACAACCCAAGAAGCAGAGAGAAAAATGAAGTAGATGTGTTGGCAGTCATCACAATATAGATATAATACCCAGATTAAGGGCAGAGCTCTAAGGCCCATACTTACAGATGTTAGTGAAATAAGGATGGGCTTGCAGAATCAACTGATAAATGGCAACAATCAGACAGCTAAAGGACAATTAAGGGATGGCATCCTTGAACTACAGACCATTTTACAAAAAAAGGTATTCTTTCAGTGTGTTTGTTCAATATTTGCTCATTAATGCTCATTATTAATGGGTAGTTTTATATGTTTTCATATTGACTTTTGCTGAAGCTTAAGTTTAATGTCATTGAGTCTAAATGTTTGACTGATTAAAGATCTAATTTTATGCACTCTTATGTGGGACCTATTGAAGTCAGTGAAGCATAGATCTAGAAGGCATGTTCCAATTAAATTTCAATTTGAGATTCCTTTTAAATCAGTCAGACTTTCAAATGCCAAATGCATGGAAGTATTGTAGTTTCTGGTTATTAATTTGAATGTTAGAACTTTATAATGAAAGCAGTCTCCTATGCTGAGCAAATGAACTCATACCTTAATTGGTCTTGGCAAGCTAAGCATTCATCAAAATGTTTAAAGTTTGATTTTTTTAAAATGTAAGTTAAATAAACTTCAAAATCTGAAAATAGCTATCTAATGAAATATTCAGCTCAAACCAGTGTCTTGCTTCCATTGCTTCTTTACCTCTTTCTGCTACCTGTATTGAAAAAGGAAAACTGGAACTGAAAGGGAAAGGACATGTAGAGGCAAAGAACATTGGAGGAGCAGAGCTGGCCACATTTTCAGACAAGGGGGCAGCATTCAGCATACTGTGTCATGCCTCAGGAGGTCTCAGACTGGCCCTGATCATTCCAGACATCAAAATTAGTCTGAAGACTTTCTTGTATCTGATATCTTTATTTACACACTAACATTTTTGCTTTGGCATGAGGGGTATCTTTAAAAGTCAAGTTCAATTTGATTACATAATTAACATGTACCCAAGGGTTCTCCAGGATTATCTGGTGCCTGAATGGCTGCCACAATATCCTGGGAGCAACAAACTGCATCTCCATGGGAGAAGGGGACAAATGTCCTCATCTTCCACATAAATGAGCAGCCTGTCATGAGGCTTTGCTTTCTGCACCAACTCTCAAGCAAAAACACTCAACTGAAAACCAGTGAAATGCCTCATTCCCTGCCTTTGGATCTCTATTGATTTTTCCCTATTATCTCCATCTATGTCCCTAGAAGACCTGTTATCTCCAAGACCACCTCAGAAGAATACATACATGTGGATTACTTTTATTGAGCTTCTCCCACCATTCCTCAGAGTTTGTTTTATGAGTTTGTTTTATCAGTAATTCTGTGCAAATCATTCATGCTGGATCTGTTCCTCTTAGGGTGGTGGTATTTTTTCTGACTGTAGCAAGTGAATTATGCTTGTGTTCCAGCCTTGAGTGTGCAGCTGATTGTGTGAGCATCTGTTGTGTTAATGGGTATCTCACGCAGAGGATTGATGCTAATTGGATAAAAAAGACCCAAGTGATCAGTTCCACCCATGTTTCTGGTGTGATTTTACATACAAATTTATCATTAACAATCATCATTTAGGCATCATCATTAACAGTTTGCCTTGGAAAAGCCCCCCTCTCTAGACACTCAAGAAGCCCCAAATTCCATAGGATTGCCCTGAATCTAAAAAGCAGAAAAACTGATGGCTTTAGGAAGGCTGCAATCTTATCTACACTTACATAGGAGTAAGCCACATTGACCATAACGGGATATAACTCTGAATAGTCATGCATAGGATAGACACAAAATGTGACAGCTTGCCTCTTCTGAAAGCAGCTTATTAAGAACTGAAAGAACAACACAATTTTTAAAAGGGAGTTTAAAGTATCAAAAGGATCAAAGCAAGCAGCAAACCAAAAACAAATAGGCAGAAGTGGTAACAACTTCTAGGCTGCCAAGTAGCCTTAAAATGCAAGCAGAAGATGAAACAAATTCTCCTGATGCAGTTAACCAAATTCAGGAAAGTCACACAAGATGACAGTGAATCTACTATACATTTTGACCTTGCTGCCCTGACATGGTTCTTTGATAGTGATGAATTCAAAAGGGACAATGGTTACTGCAGGTCGATGATTCAGTAGCTTTCAGGTCACAAAGACCTTACAGATGTCTCACATATTTGGAGGGGGGGGGGAAAGGAAAATTAGGCAAAAAATAGAGGGAAGCAGGGATTTTCACCATAGTTCACAGCACAGTCCCAGTAGTGCAGCTATTGGATATCTAATGTACCAGACAACAAGCTTGAGGGGGGCAACAAGCTGAGTTTGACATTAGTAGCGAAAATTGTAAAAAAAGTGTCTATACAAATAATATGATCTTGTTGTACAGTATATCATTTGAAAGGTAATTAATGTAGAATTCAGTGAAACAAACCACATGGGAATATCTGTTTCTATCAAAAGTTAGAGCCACTTAACCAGAAAATGAAAACACCAACTTCCTATGAAACAGTGAATTTATCTAACTCAAAACTGAACTAAGAGACTTACTGTTCTGAGAGCCGATGAGCTATAATTATGATACAGCATGGAACTAATAAGGTGTTAATAAGAGTCAGCTCCCATTTCTACGTATCATAATGTTAACTAGGTAAAGAGACACTTTTCAAGTGGTGCTCCACTTATATTTAACATAAGGTAGCCATATGTTGCAGAAACATGGACTGCCCCTATTTGGGGGTTTGCATTTGTATACTGGCAAGTTTGACAGGGAATTTTGTGAAAGAGAATTATGGCAACCCTATTTTATTAGGGTCAGAATTTACTCCTGGGCAGAGTCTCTCACCAAAACATTTTATTTATTTACATAATTAAATTTGATTTTATTGTGGAGAAGGGGCTTACAAAATCATCTTTGATTCCACGTAGCAGATAGATACTTTATCAATGCCACTAGCTGGGGGAAGGGAAGCAGCAGGGCAAGTAGGTGATGAGATGGTTTTCCCAAAATTTCATTTTTTTAAAGCCCAAGCATCGTGTCACTTCTAGCTGAGACATAATTTCTGGAGCAGCATTTTAAGCTTTGCACCATTTCGCACGATCATTAGCTATGCCACTTCACAATCCTAACTAACTTTCTGGCACTGGGATAGCTGTGCCAGGGGACCATGTTCCGGATCCTGCAGTTGGGGGTGGGGGGACGGTCAGGAAGGCCTCTAAGACAATGTTTATTCCCTTGGGAATTGCTCTTCCTAAGTAGTAAAGACAATTGTAGCGTTGCCCTTACCTGAAGCTGAAAAATTGGTTAGGGTTATTGGTTATTGGTTAGCTGAAAAATTGTTTACAATGTCCGAAATGTGCCCTGCATTGAATTTAACATTCTCTAGGCAGAAAAGAGGACCCCTGTGTATGCATGGAACTCTGGATTAGAGTGTGATCCTGCAACTTGTGTCTCAAAGAATCTTCTTTAAAGATTATCCAATCTTTAAAGAAGAAGGTGAAAGCTCAACATAAAATTAAATCTTTTTCCACCATCTTCCAGGGGTAGAAGATAGAGTACTTATGCTATACAAAATTTATACTTCAGCAAAGATTTTGGATTTGGTGTAGGAATAGCGAAACGTTACCTTGGGTTTCAATTTATGAGCAATCAGCAAGATTGAAGAAAATGGTTTCTTGCAGCTTCTAATTGCCTTGAACTTTTGTGTTTTCTTTCTCTGTATTCTGTACAGCACTTGCAGGTCAGTTTCCATCAGTCACAATAAGATCAAGCAAGAAAGCAAGAGTCAGCTCTTTCTTTTATTAGCTAGCACTCTATCTATAAATAGACCACTAAAGCTGGATTTAGATCCTAACACAAGCATTTTTGGATGGGAGCCTATTTTTTCCCCTTGAGATTCCCCCTATACACCCACGCACACACACACCTGCATATAAGAGTCTCTGAAGTATCTTCTGAGAAGGCTGCAGTAATAGAAGAGCTGTATTTCTATAAAGTTGAAAGTAGGCCATGTCAGTGGTTGCAGCAGGGATTACTGATGCAGTCATTTCAAGGCTGCTGCTGAGGAAAACCCTCACCCCATATAATAAAATATTTACCATCCATTCCAAAAATAAAAACTGACAGATTCACGTCAGTTACTCCTTGTTTCTTGGCAAAGAATTTATATGCTGTGCTTCAAATATTGGGGCTTTTTTTTTTTTTTTTTACTTAAACAGCTCAACAAATTCTCAGAGATGGGTACATACCCTTATAATCAACAAAAGCAGCATTAACATCCTTGGAAACAAATGCTCAAAAATAGCATTATTGTTATTTTTATGTATTTTTACCCTTTCCTTCCCTAAAGTTTGGTTGTCCAATCTTTTTGGCAGGAGGGCCACATCATCTCTGACACTGTGTCTGGACCAGAAAAATGATTTACCGTACATTTCAAATTGAATAAAATTTCATAAATTTAAATATAAGATATATTTAGATACATTAAGCTTGTCTATGGGCCAGATGGAGGATCCTTGCTGTGTACCGTATTGAGGCTTGCCGTGGGCCGCTTTTGGCCCAAAGCTGGGATTTGAAAACCCCTGCCTTAAAAAATGTCTTACCATGCAGGTTACAGCAGGTTAAAAGATTACTTCTGGATTAGTTTTATCAAGATTCTGAAAAATCCATCAGGATTTGTTTGCAGAAGTCTTTTAACATTAATTCTTTTATCCTAAACTTACATGGAAGGGAGATTATGAGGATCAACTTTTTATATAACAAAGGTGTGTGCGCATGCATGTATGGATTGCCACAAAAACACTTCAAGTGAGAAATGTAATGAGAAATTACTCAGGGTTCAAGAATTCAAGGGTGTGGCAAGAGGCTGAGCTACTTGTTGGGTGGTAGTTTCCCCCCTTACCCCCTCCATTGGCATTGTCTTTGCTCATAGTTGGATTGAATTGTACAAAAAGCCCATAACATAAGGAAAGGTGGGATAACAGATGAAAGATACTGCAGAATGCTCTTTTCCATAACAATAACTACTACAGTAGAATTGGTATCTGTTTTTTTTAATAGATTTGTGTTCGCAGTGAATAACTTGAAAGTAAAGTGCTTATTTATGTGGAATATCAGAATGGATGTTGATTGTACAATCAGCCTGTAATGCTCACTTGAAACAAGTCATATGAAATTGATTGTTGTGCTTGATCAATGGAGGGTTGTTGCTCAAATTAGCTGTGACAGATGAGCAGCTGAACTATGTTGTCTTGGTGACCCATTTCTTGGTTCAGTAACTTTCTAGTCCTAGAGCTCTTTACATTCCTAAAAGGAGTCTTTCAGGATTGTGCCATATGCATACTCTTTCAGGGACACCCAGATCACCAGCAGATATGATGGGTGGCAGAGTCCTAATCCCAATCCAAATTACTAACAATAAACCAGAATAGAAGGGATGAAGGAGAGCTGTGAACTAAGGAGATAGGCAGGACAGATGAGCAAACTGAGAATGGGCAAAGATGATCACAGATTACGGCTGTGCTCATGGAGCTCCTGAAAGAGGACTCGGGTAGCTCTAGAGCACACAGGAGCACACTTAGAAAAACACTAACCAATTCTATTTTTATCAGATTATAGTCAACAGTTTTCCCATGGAGTTTGACTCTCATAAAGAAAACTGTTTTCAGTTCACAAGAAACAATACTGAAGTGCAAATGCTCCATAATAGTGAAGCTGAAGGGCATTGTTTGTGAAGGCAGCCACCAATGGTTTAGCAGCAAACTTTATTTGCTAAACTACTGCCAGAAGAATAGAGTGGCTCCCAAGAAAGCAGAAGTAGGCCATTTATGGTCAAGATGTAAAAGTGCATGAGTTTTATGTCCTGGCATTCATGTACTTAGGCTGCAATCCAGAGCAAATTCAGCCTGCTCTGACCTAACTGCACTCTCCTAACTATTCTGTATCCAGAGCAGAAAGTTATGCTAAATCCAGAGAGTCAGGAAGCCTGGGCTGCCCTAACTGCTCCAGAGCATGCTAATAATTGACACAAGGGGAAGACTTGCTCCTGAGAAGACACCCCTCAGATCACACTGAACAAGGAACAGCTGTGGTGCCTACAGTGGTGACATGACTCTGCACATCACCTGGTGCGGAAGTCTGTGCGTCATCCCTGGGATGCGTGCCTGCATAGTCATCAAAGTTGGACTGGACTGCACAGTCACCAAAGTTGGCGCCTGCACATTTGTTTCTGAAGCAACTGGCTTCAGAAAGAGTACTGCGCAGGCACCATCTCTGACACCTGCACAGTACTTTTCTGAAGCCTTTTGGCTTCGGGGGAGACTGTGCAGGCGTCAGAGTTGGTGCCTGTGTAGTACTCTTTCTGAAGCCATTCGGTTGCCGCTCCGCCTCCTGAGTGAGGCCGAATGGCTGTGCAGAGGCGTGGACTTTCTCTGCTCTAAGGAAGTCTCCTCTGAAGCTGTTCGGCATGCTCAGTGTGTTTCTGCGCAGTGCATCTCAGATGGCCGTTCAGGCCAGCTCCTCAGACAAGTGTCAGCTTCTGGCTGATTCTCCGCCTTGGAGCAGGCCTGAATGGGTGTGCTGACGCCCGGGGCCTGCCAAAGGACAGTCAAACTCCTCCGGCACATCACCCCATATGGAGCACATCCCCAATGCAGCCCACACCAGCCGCACCAGTCTGGTGACGCCACTGGGTGCCTGCCTTATAAGGAGTCCCTGATGAGATGCCAGTACATTCTACAGTGAATAGAAGGGGCTTCTTGGAGTGGCCTGCTGTATCCTGAGGTTTGTGGAAAGCCGTAGTTTGTTCCATATCCTGAGGTTGAGAGGAAGGGGTTGCAGCTAGGCTGGCCAAGAACTCAGATTTTTGGTCAGCACTGCCATTCTTACTCGGGCCTTATCATGGACCCCTATGGGTCTACTCATTACTATACCTGCTCCTGAGGTGGTATAACTCTGAGGGCTGGAAGAGGGCATTTCTGCCTTGGAAACAGGCTTTGGATACAGAGTAACTGCTCTGCCCTAGGCAATGCTAAACATGCCCTCAACTTGCCTCTCCTGAGCTGCTTAGGCTGCCCCAGTTAGGGCAGAGCAGGTCCACCTCTCTTAGGGCACCCTATCTTGCCTTGCTCTGCCCTAAGCCTCCTTCAGAGTAACTGGGCTGGAGCATCTTGCAGTTGCTCCAACCTAGTGTTAGATAGGGCAACCCAAGGGCTCTTATGTGGACAGATTAGTTGCTCTGGATTGGGCTGTTAATTAAGTGTAGCTAAGTGGCTGCAGAGGATAGCAGTTGTACCTGGCAGCAAGCTATGATGGGACAAGAAGCAGAGCTTGAAACTGGAAGCCAAAGTTGTGAAAAATGGGGTAGGTATAAATAGTACCATCACATATATAATTGGAAAGGCAATTTAATGCAGAATGCAATGAAACAACCTGCATTGGAATACCTATATTCTATCAAAGGTTATGGCCAATTAACCAGAAAATGAAAACACTAATTGCCTAGGGAACAAAAAGTTGATTTTTTCAAACTGAAAACTTTACTCAGAGTAGACTGTTCTGAGAACCAATGAGATGTTGTTTTGCCTGCAGCTGAAACCAATAAGGTGTAATGAGTAGCTCTCATTTTTATGTATGACAAGCAAAAAGAGTACCACATTGCGGGAGTAACATTTCCCCATGCGCATCATCCTCCCATGCGCATCATCCACCATGCGCATCATCCCCCCATTCGCATCATCCCCCATGCGCATCATCCCCCATGCTTAACTTCCCCTCATGCGCAACCTTCCCCCCACGCGCAACCTTCCCCCCACGCGCAACCTTCCCCCCACGCGCAACCTTCCCCCATGCGCAACCTTCCCCCCATGCGCAACCTTCTCCCATGCGCAAACTTCCCCATGCGCAAACTTCCCCATGTGCAACTTCCTCCATGCGCAACTTTTCCCGTGCGCAACTTCCCCCCATGCGCAACTTTCCCCATGCATAACTTCCCCCTGCGCAACTTCCTCCCATGCGCAACTTCCCCCATGCGCATCATCCCCCATGCGCAACTTCCCCCCATGCGTAACTTCCCCTCATGCACAACTTCCTCCAAGCTGCGCTTGCACCCCCCCCCATGCGCAGCATCCTCTCCAGCGCAACCTCTTCCTCCAAACAACATCCCCCAGTGCACCAGGCACCAAGCACCAAATAGGCTGGATGTTGGTCAGTCTCCCATGTTAAGTATAGGACAGAAACACGTTGCCCCCTTTTCAGCCCCTTCAGGGTTAATTTTCTCCACATGGTTCTTGGTGGGTCTTCAGGTGACAGAAGGAACTCCCAGAATTCCATGCTTCAGGCCCAGCAGTTGGAGCTGAATGTTGATGAGTCATCAATTCTCCAATGCAAAGTATAGGGAGGAAAACACGTTGTGCCCCTTTTCACCCACTTCCGGTTGGAATTTCAGAAAACCAGTTCTTAGTGCACCCCTCCATCACGGAAGGAACACCCACCCCAAATTTCACGCTTCTAGGCCCAGCAGTTTTGGCAGGGCGGTGGTGAGTCAGTCAGTTAGTGACTTTTCTCTTTTATATATATAGATAATACAGTTAACCAGGGTACTTAATCCAGTTAAGTACCCTTGGGCTTTTCCAAATAGGCTATCCCCCAAATCCAGAGTAACTACGGGAGCACGTAAGAGGCATTATGTACACCCGTAGTTACTGCACCTCCTAGTGAAAACCTATGGGTTCATATTGGATTCATATTCATATGAATCCATATTCATATGAATTCATATTTATAGTCATATGGACTCTGGATTCATATTGGAATCCAGAGTAAATTGTTCTTACACCGGAGCAAGGACTCCCCATAGTTACTCTGGATTTTGCCCTATGTCACTTTTCCAAATGGTTCTCCTCTTTTGTATAGCAGAGGGAAAATAATTGTCCCTCTTTATCCCAGCGCAGTGTCTCTAACCAGTAAGGGACATACTTCTTATTTAGTTAATTAAATTGATTTTGTTGAGGGGAGGGAAACAAAATCATCTTTGATCTCAAGGAGCAAAACTGGGGGGAGGTGGCAGAGTAAGTAGGTGGCAAACTGCTGGGAGGAATAAGCAGGATCCCCCATCCCCATTTTCCCTTTTTGAAAGCTAAGGTGTGACATCACTTTCCGTTATGACATCACTTCTGGGCTACGTTTTCAACTTGGCACCAGGCTACGTGATCATTAGCTATGCCACTATTCATGCATAGAAAATTTAAAAAAACTGTCTCCTTTGAATCATCTACCACTTAAATAATTAGTTTAATGAGCTGAGAACAAAAGTAAAAGGAGATCATAACTGGAATAATCTATGAAACTCAAGAAAGGCAACCATACATTTCTAATGCTTGCTTCATGAAGTCAAATTGTTTAAATGTCATAATTAAGCTCACACATGCACAAACCACATGCAGCTCTTGGATGAATTATTCATTGCCACACAGCTCAGTGTGCACTCAAGGGTACCATATAATTCTTAATTAAGTTTTTTCTTTTTTAAAAAAATTCACAGTTATGAAGCCTATACTGTCATAACCGCTGCTGCAAGAAGCGCACACACAATTCAAGCTGGATATTTGATCTGAGGTGGCAAACAATAGACAAATGAAAGGGAAGTATGGTGAATTGCAGTTGAGTGTAGTGAACAACAATTCAGATAAGCTTTGGAAAGCAGAATGCATGCCTCAAATTCAGAATTACATCAGATGCTTAAGGTGGAATTAAAGGACTGGATTTTGGATTATGCAAAAATAAGGTGATATGGCACATTATAAAGATGGACTTCCCAATTAAAGGGTCAGGGAGCATTTGGAAGAGAGAAACAGCAGGTCAGTTGGGATGTTTAACCCTTCCTACACTGCCAGTTACTTTCTGCAAATATCTGCAATTAATCATTTACATCCCTGGTAAACTTTCTCTTCCCCCTTTTGCAGGCCAATTATATGCAATTAAATAAAATACATATTTGCAAATATTGTCCCTTGTTTGTATATGCATGGCTGCCACAATTCACACACTCATTTTTACATGATAGCAGGCCTCCGTCAGTCTTAGAAGACTATGGTATCGTGCTCGGCACTGCATACACTGCATGTGAAGCACAAAAGCCTGGGTTGGATTGTTATGGAGGATATGCTGTTACCCAAGCAGCAAATCCCCCCTCTCCACGCCACTGAATTAGTCCAATGGAAAGGCAGAGGAGGTAGTAGTTATTACAAATAGTGCCATCATGTGAGTGTTGTCTGACTGCTCCCATAAATTTCCAGGATACTCCCATAAATTTCCAGGATACTCAGATGTATAAATATGATGCTGCCCCACCCATAACTTTGTTTTGTAGAAAATCACCAACTGAAGACACAAACATGAAATATCTGAATTGTGTGAATTGAACTAGAGCAGCTGCCTTTGAGGCTCTCTGTGGAAATGAAATGTTCAGTTGAACTATGTGCTTTGATTTCTTTATTTCTCCCTGGGTTTATGGAACATCTGGATGGGAATATCTATTCTAGACATATGCCCTACGTATTGTAACCAACACAGTAGATTTCTAACCTGTTTCTTTTCCTTGATCTTTTTAAACAGCTGTTCAGTTTTGTTTCCTTGCCCACTGATGTCCTGGAAATAGAGGTGAAGGACAAGTTTGCGAAGAGTCGGCCAATTATTAAACGTTTCTTGGGGAAGCTATCCATGCCAGTGCAGCGGCTGTTGGAGAGACATGCCATAGGGTACATTTGTTTGGCACATCCTATTATTTAAGTTTTATTCTCATGATGAAAAAGAAAGTGACAAGTGCTAGTGAAATGACCCTTTGTTTTTAAAATGTGCTATTTTTATTTTTTGAAAGGAAGTTATATTGAAGCATTGCCTTGATTATTATGTTATTTAAAGTATAATGTTTCAAGTGGAAGATTTGGCAATCAGTTTTGTTGTCACATTAAATAAACTTTAGCAAGTGTTCTTAAACTAGTGGCTCATAACTCATCAACCAGGGATGCACTCCTCTCTGGCCACTTAAAGAATAGTAGAGAGCAATGTCAGTGATGCTATCCCCAGGATCGTGCCATTATTAGTGACTGAAGGGTTTTACATTTTACTTAAATGTGTAAGAAATGTGTAAGAAAATCTATGGATTGCAGGGATTTGGACTGAGTCCTGAAAGATCCAGATTCAAATCTCTTCTTGGCATCTATGGAGCTCTCAATAGACCCCCCCTCCCAGAGTCTGGCATGGACATCACTGTAAGTTAAAAAAAACCCTCTGATAGTGGGACAGCACAGTCCTGGTGATCCCATCACTGCCATGCCTCACCCCTCCGATTCCCAATTCCTCCCAGTAAGTTTCTGTAGAAGTTTGGGGACCACTGGTATAATATAACAGTGACATGATAAGTATTTTAGTATTATTATTAAGATTATTTATTTATTTATGGTTTTTCGACAAAAGTAGATCACAAAGTGAACTATTTACATTCCACATTGATCTTGAAGTGACATAAACGAATTTTGATTTCACATCAAATTATTCCTGAAATTAAAATGTTGTGGAAATGACCCATTCAGTTTCCGTAGGCCACTAACCTTTTGATCCTCCTTGTGGACCTGCATGGACTGAATGTGACCTGGAATACATCAGTACTCTTCTGTTTGGTAAAATCCTAGTTGTTTTTAAGGAATTCAGGAGTCTTCAGACCACAGAATGAAAACCAAAGCTCTTGACCACATTACTGTAATAAATAACTGGTTATAGTAATGCAACAAATTATAAATACGCTACTTAATTTCTTACAGGGACAGGGTTGTCAGCTACACTCTGGGACGTAGGCTGCCTACAGATCATGTCAGTGGCCAGCTGCAGTTTCGATTTGAGATCACTTCTTCCATCCACCCAGGTAATCGCTTGTAATTCTGTATTCTATTATGAAGAGACCACACTCAGTGATATGCAGATTGTGTGACTGGGACATGTATATTTGGTTTTCTGAATATAAACTACACAGGGCCTTTTTGGGATCACAATCACAATGGAAATATTTAAAACCCTTTGCCCCACCATGTTTCCAGTTTGGATTTGTGTTATACACCCCCTTGTAGCTGCTTCTTGGCCTGGAGGGTCATTCAATTAGGAAGTATTCAATTAGGAAGACATTGGGTGCAATCCTGACCAAGGCCAGCAGAACTCATTGGTTTTCCTGTGATGTAGGCAGGCAGGTTCATGAATCAGCACCGGCCTAACCCTCCCCCTGGAGTGTCTTAGAAATGGCTTACAACACTTTTGTGACACCTTTAAGCCAGCGCAATATTTGAGCAGGGGCTTACATTGGCCTAACTGGGAATTAGGATTGCAGTCTTTGTTTGTTATCTACCTTTTCTCATTTGTGTGTGTGAAGAGTTCCTTGGTTCTGTTCATATTTAAGGGGAGAGCATCTGATACTTTCTATGTGCATTTCCTTATTATTTCTAGAATTTGAGTCACAATTTTCTTTTTAAAACAATTAATTACACAGTCTTAAAAGGACTGCCAGCAGTGACACCAAAACAGCCATTGCTGGCTATACATCCCACAGAAGCAGGCGGAGGTCTTCTTAGGATTACATTAGTATTCTTGTCCTGTGTCAAGACCCAGCATTCTCCAAAGGCCTACCCTGAGTCCCCTATACGATTTTAAGATATGAGAAGCAGATTAGGATGCAGCAGAGGTCTCCTTCTCATCCCTGCCTCTCCCTCTCCCTGGGCCTGAAATGCCCTCATCCCATTCCCAAACAACCTCCCCTCCAGTCTGCACTCTTATGACTATCTGTTGTTATGCTTCTCCTGGTCGGCAAGTGCTGCTCCAGTGCCAGTGCTGGCCTTCCACCAGCAGCACTGTCCTTTTCTTGGCAGCCATGTGCTTTACTTCACATTTGTGACCTGTTGCATGGCTGTCCCACTAGTGAGAGCCAGGTTTGGGCTATATAGGAACTTGAAGAGTAAAAGTGATAAACAAAGGAACAGTAGAGAAAGGAAAATCTAAAAACATATTGCAACTAAATTAAAAATTCAAACAGTGCAGCAGGAACCAAATTTATTATTTACCTCTCTTGGGAGTCAATTCTAGGTACCACTAGAACTCAACTCAGCGACAGTGCTGCACTCACAACATCATCAGCATCATCATTTATGATACCAGCAGCATCATTTAGGCTGCAATCCTAACCTCCATTTAGGCCAGCATAATCCCCAGTATAAGTCCTTCACTGACCTGGGAGTATCACAAAAATGGTGTAAGGCACTTTTGCCCCACTCCTGGGGGGGGTTAGGCAAGTGGATAGGCATATGGCAACTTCCCCACACCACCATAGGAAGATATGCCAGGTGAATTGGGTTAGAATTGCACCCTTAGTTAAGACATTTCCTTTCTTTCTGTTTTCAGCAGATGACGAAGAGGTGTCTCTGACTGCAGATCCTGAGTCAGCTGAATTCCAGGAAAGCCCCATGAATATCTCGGCAGAGGAAATCCTTGGTGAGCCTCCGTGCACAAGCACAGTGAGCTCAGAAATTGCAGCCCCAGAGAAGCTACATGGATGCCGTGTGATCTGCATCAATGTTGATAACTCTGGTGCCGGAGAGCTCATCCAGAACAACTTCTTAAAAGAAGAGCTAGCAGAAAATGGGGGAGTTGATGTTGTGCCAGCAGACATGGCTGATCCCTTGGAATCCATCCCAAGGGAAATGATGCCTTCCCTGAGTGCTATGGACCTCACTGAGCAACTAGCTCTGCTGGCATGCACACCCCCTGAATCTGAAGTTAGGGAAAATAATAAGGTCAATTCTGTTACTCAGGGAGACAGTGACATCTTTACCAGCATAGAAGCCCTTTCTATTGATGAGGTGAGTGGAGATTTGCAAGTGATCAAGGATCTAGAGAAGAGTCAAGATGATGAAGGGGCTTTGGCCCAAGAAGAGGCGGTGGCAGAGGAGGAAGAGGAAGAGAACACACTCCAGCTACGAACGATGGTGAAAAGGAAAAACAGACCTTGCTCTTTGCCTGTCTCGGAACTTGAGACCGTGATAGCATCTGCCTGTGGGGAACCAGAGACGCCTCGTACGCACTACATAAGGATCCATAATCTCTTGCACAGTTTGCCTTCAGCCCAAATGAGCAGTGATAATGGAGAAGGGGAGGATGGAGAAGAAGAGGAGGGACAGGGCAGTATGGAAAATGATGAAGAATTGACAGTCAGGGAAGCATCAGAGAAGGACATGATCAGTGAGGCAGAAACGGTGTTGGCAGAACCTCATCCAGAAACCAGTGTGGAAGAGAATTTTGTTCGTGGGACTGTGCCACGTAGCACCTCCATTGAGCATCTTTCTGACTTAAATGAACAACTGCTGAATGGCGAGGGCCCAAGAACTGAAAGTGAAAGTGAACTGAGTCCTAGGCCCACTGAGTGCGAAATGTGCGACACGTCCTGCTACAGCCCATCCTGCTACAGCACATCCTGTTATAGCACTTCATGTTATAGCACTTCATGTTATAGCACTTCTGGTCAAGAAAGTACAAATCGGTTCTCAAGCCATACCCGGTTTTCTTCTGTTGAGAGTGCAAGGATTTCTGAGAGCACAGTTTTTTCTTCACAGGATGACGAGGAAGAGGAAAACAGCGCTTTTGAATCAGTGCCAGACTCGGTGCAAAGCCCTGAGCTTGACAGGGAGCAGGTGGACGGCACCACCCACTGGCCCGAAGAACTGGTAGCTCGTGGAGTAAATCTGCAGAGAACAGCAGAAAGTATAGAGTCTCCAGTAGCAGGCCCAAGCAACAGAAGAGAAGGTTAGACTTGGAAAAGCAATACCTTGATTATCTATCCTAGGCATTACCAAATAATCAAGGTGTGATCATTCAAGGAATGTTCTTTTTTATTTGTAAGACAAAAGCTGTACTTAGGAAGAAACGGAATAAGAAAAGTGTCATCAGCTCATTTTTGATGTAACAGTAGTGGTAGGCATAACAAAAGATGGCTGAGTTGAACCTCTAAAAAAGTACTTTCAGTGGAGTATATAAACATGAAAGTGAGGTCTCACACATATATATCTTGCAGGTTCCTCGAAGGGAGATGCAGAAATTTAGAGTTCCTGTCTTGTAATCTGGTCATTCAAGACATACCTTTCAAATCTCCAGATACTGTGAGAGAGGAGCCAGTCTTGTTGCTTTTTAATTTCTTCCTCCCTTGCTTCTGACATCCTCCTCTCTTCTTCAAATGTTGCATGGCACACCTGATGCCTGCTTATCACAACAGATAGGGGTGCAGCAGGAGGAAAAGAGAGTCCAGAGCTGCCTCATCTCCTGTGGCATCAGGAGAATGAAAGGTATGTGTCTGGTGCTGGGACTAGATTGAAATTGACAGGATCCCCAAACTCTCCACTTATTTCACTGGCTCCCCTCCCCCTATTTTATGTGTAACATATTCCACCTCATTTGAGACATAAGTGTAAATGTATGGATTAGGTAGTGAGAGAGAGATTTACAGCCCAGTCCAAACTAACTTACCATTTCCAGTGCATCTGTGCCAACAGGGTATGCATGGCATCATGTGGTGGAAGGGGAATAGTCACAAAGTCCTCCACAAGACAAAGGAACAAACATTCCTTTATTTAGGGGGTGCAGTTGCCGCTGGAACATTTGTTAGAACTGGGCGGTAATTGAAGGGCTACATCCTCATCTATTGTATTAAGCTGCTGAGGTTTACAATGCAGGATGTGGCATCCTCATTTACAATGAGGATCTGGCTCAACTGCATTTTGTATGCCTAATCTAAATTCCTTTGCATATTTGGAGGCCTTATTTTTCACCTGATGGAAACTCCACTGGGGATGAGACTTGAGCTTTGGAGCAGTAGGTATAAACATTGGTGGATTAGTATGGTGAGATGGTCATACCATCTTTGTGGGGGAATGCTGGTTATTTCCAGCTGTTGGACACTGGCATTGACAGTGGCCTCAAATTTTCATTTAAGCGTTCAAAGGAATTCTATAGAACTCCTTTGATGTTAGAAGATAAGAACATAAGAAAAAGCCTCCACTGGATGAGGTCAAAGGGCCATCTCGTTCAGCTTCCTGTATCTAACAGCAGCCCACCAGATGCCTCAGGGAGCACACAACCTCATGTCACACTTGGGTAATGAACTCGGATATTTTGTGAATATTGTTAGCTGTGTTGTCTATCCTTCATGGA
The DNA here is from genome assembly GCA_030015325.1 of Cryptoblepharus egeriae. Classification (NCBI taxonomy): domain Eukaryota; kingdom Metazoa; phylum Chordata; class Lepidosauria; order Squamata; family Scincidae; genus Cryptoblepharus; species Cryptoblepharus egeriae. The sequence continues at coordinate 52,731,284 of JAREYC010000004.1, forward strand.
AAAGAAGGCATGGTAATTTGTTTGTGAAACAAAAATAAACATTGACTTCAGTGTTTGTTTTGGATTAATTAAAACCAAGGACATGACATTTCCTGAGGTTTTTATCCACTAGTGAATGTCTAAGGACTGCGGATGCAATCCTAACCACTTTAGGCTGGCATAACTCACCTGTCTCCTCATTCTCTGTCACCTGTCCTCATGGTGTGTGGAGGTCTGTGCACTGGACTAACCCTTCCCAAGGAGTGGTACACAAGAGCTTTACAGCACTTTTGTGATACCCACCGGCGAGCACAAGACTTGTGCTGGGACTTATGCTGGCCTAATAGGGGAGGAGGGTTAAGATTGCAGCTTCATTCATTTAAGACACTGTTCACCTCACACCCAACCATTTTTTTTGTTATCGAGTCACACTATATAAACTAGGTGATCACAGGTATGAACTGCAGAGACTCTTACAAACATGGTAGCTGCAGGATGCTGTGAAACAAACAGCTGGACACAAATGCAACTGGATGGCAATTGTTAGAGTGCTTGAATTGGTGACACTTCATCTGTTCTAGAAAGGCAGTTTCTGTATTCTTGCATATCAACATTATAACTGTGTCCATGATGGCCTGGTTACTAATTATATTTGACCACATGTGTGCATTCAAAAATGTTTAGAAGTGTTCACATGGATGAAAATGTATTTATCGGATCACTGTGCACCTGTGTTATCCACTCCCTACACCAGCATTGATACAGTTTACTGTGATATGGAGAGGAGCTTTAGCTTGGCTTCTCCGATCTAGTCCAAGGATTCTTATCTCTGCAGTGTAAGAAGCAGTCTGCCACGGCTCCCACACCACTGAAATAACATTAAAAACCAATCTAATTTGACTAGCGGTTGCAGTTTTACTGAGGTAAGTAACTATATAAATAAATGGCAGGCATACAGTCTGGTGGCATAATGGTAAATTTGAGTAAGGGTGATAGTTGTGACAGATCTTAAAACTAAGATTTATTGTATCACACTTTTTTCAGCATGTAAAAAAGTGCAGCTCACACCTATATTTTCATCAGTGAATTACACTTAGGTCATTCTTGTAGTTGTGATATCATAAACGGTTATAAAACTATGCATTTAATTGGACAAAAATTAGAGGCCCCTTTTTATGTCTCCTTTTTATATTTTTCTGCCGTCTGTTCAGAGTTAAAATGACTTTATTTAGTAATTACAAATAGCAATAACAATTTTATATTGCTTTAAATGAATAAACACCAACTATCGCTCTTCAAATTTTAGTACGATGTTAAAGGACAACAGCTTCATTTGTTACAAACAATCTCAGTTCTATAGACTGCAAGCATTTTGACATAAAGAATGTCTAAGCCAGTCATGTCTGTTTTAATTTGCTTAAAAGTAACAGTAAAGCTCTATGATGATGTCGCAACTAAAAGAATTTTTTTCTTAAGTTGTTTTTTAATTTATATTTTACCTATCCTGAATTAAATAGGAAAAAATGACAAGCAGTGGGATAAAATGTATGGAACTTTAGAAATGGGAAAATGTTCTGACTCCTTGATGAGCCGAAATGCTCTACTATAGGTTTCAGGTTCTTTTTTAAAAAAGATTTAAAAAATACTATAGCACCACAAAATATAATCCGTATCTAAATTCTAGTAGTTTCAGACATCACAAGTGACAATTTACTTGTGTCAACAAGGCTTCATTGGATGTTAGCATTCAAGAAAATTCTTTCACCTCTCTGTTGGCTCTATATTTCTTCTGTATCTCCGGTGATGACTTCTTAAATGCAAGTCTCTGTGTGCCTTTCTATCTTCTGTTCTACTTCTCCCATCTAGCTCCTTCTTGTGCCCTGATCTTTCTTCACTTCCCCCTCTCTCTCGTCTCTTACCTAACACCAGTGTGTATCTGGAGAAGTTGGCGACTGAAACTAGTCCCTCATTCTTCAATTGGGGTTAGATTGTCTCCCATCAAACATTATAGCGTATTAAATTCCAAGATCTTCTCTTTGGTTTCATATCTCAATATCTCTTGGCCATATATTATATTTTATTTCACAAAGTGCTCTAACGTAAGACTTTGTCAAAGCAGCTAATATACCAGATTTCTGTAAGCCCTTATCTAACATCCAGTCGTTTATGTTTATTTTAGTGCATTTATAACCACTATCTGGCACATCCATTAATGAATATGAACATCTTGACTGTCTTATCCATAGGTGATTGCCCTTTACTCCATAATTCTCAACCAATCAACCAGCTTCCTTCCCTGAGGCCCGAACACCATCACTACCCAACCATTGATGAGCCTCTTCCACCAAGTAAGCTTCAGTTTTTTAAAAAGTATTACTTTTGCCTCAGTTTTTTCCTGTTTATCTGAGAGGTACAGACCAGTATTCCTTTATAATAATCAAATAATATTAGACACCTCCCTGTTCCCCTTCTGGATTTATTTCAATAGCCTTTTTGAAACTCACCTCTGAATTTTTTTCCCTGAGGCAGATGTATTTTAAATTTAACTTTAAGAAAAACAAATTGTTCACAGTGAGGATTGAAGTTAGTTCCAGAGGTTTTATGGGCATGGATAGAACCCTGTTGGTTTATAGTGTCCCTTGAGGTGTATTGTGTCTGGGCCTGTGGACTGGAGGCAAGTGGTCAGCAGGTGGTCAAGCAGGAGGGACATAACCAAATATCTGGAGTGGACAAATTCTGCACTGAGGAATTTACTTACAATTTCCTACCCAGTTAAGGTTTGCTGGTTTGACCCAGCTAACTGAAGCACTGATAGTCACAAGGATGAGGGTCCAGATGTTTCAGTTTCATATGTATAAGTGCACACATATCTATCTCTCTGCCACTTTTGACTTGCTTATACCTAAAGAACCTTGTGAGATGCAATAATAGATGTTGTCCAAGAGGGGGCGTACTTATAACACCGAACAATGTTAATTGCCTTTCAAGTTTGAGTTAGTAAGAAAGTGTTCATTGCAGAAAGTGTTCAGTGTCTTTAAAAACAAGTTTGGAAAGAAGTTCAATAATTATTTTGCAGCCCGTAGATTTACTTGGTTTTCTGTGACCTTCATAAATAATTCATCAGCCAACTGAGCTGTTGTATTCCCCAGCTTCACTGCTGGGTTCAGTTCTGAACTTGTGGATGTATAGAGGCCAGAGAAGATGTCAAGCACCTGGAGTTTAGAAGACCTACTAGAAACTTGCTATATGTTAAGAGAAGACAAAAAAAGAAAAGTTTGCATAATAGGCAAATACTTCCCTCCTCCATAATCTTTTCCAAACATTTTGCAGATAGAGGCAAATTAAATTTCTGATTACAGCCAGATAGCCTGCTGCTAAGTTACTGAAGGTGAATATTAAATATTCTCTGTATGGACTCTGTACTTAAATCTATGAAGATTTATGTGAGTTTTATGGTTATTTTCAGTCCTGAGAACCTTTAAGTATGCCCTGCTTCACCTACAAACAAGAATATTAGTGTTTATTATGAAATTTAATCAGTACAAAAGTCAATTGTTTTATCAGCCGGAGCATAAAGAGGCCTTCACTACAATACTACCATTTACATTACTGTTCTTCCAGTAGCTCCATATTACATATCACTGGATTTGTTTTTGTAGTGCCAATTGAATATTTGTTGCCAACCTAAAATTATTTAAATCTCAATTTGATTTGAAAGTCATGTGGAAACAGCCATTTTCCACAAAATGAGCTTTTAAAAGTATCAGCTGCTGTCTGAGTGAAGGATTTTTCCCCCTGCTTATCAGTAGACTATCCCCAGTGCTCTCATTGCTTCCCAACAACACATCACTCTTAAGCAGCATTAATATTCTGAAAAATCAGAATGTGTAAACAGTGTTGCATTGTTGATTTGATAGGGAGTTAGTTGTGGCAAACTGAAATGTTTTTTCCCCAGTAAAAGCCTGGGAATTGTAGTCTGCATCAATGCTTCATTGCTTAATTTATGAGGAAAACATTAGCAGGGGATCTTCGGTGAAACCAAAAAGCCCTTGACTTCTTCTAATTTTTAACCAAATCATGTTTGCTATAGCTGTATAAAAACAGTCTCTGAAGAGCTAAGACAAACTACAAGGTGTCAGATAAGGGGTCAGCAAGTGCCCACTTGCTGTCACTTTGCTCATCTTGACATGATGTTTTGCTTAACATACCCTACAATCCAGAGTTACTCTGGGAGCACATAAGAGACATTTACGTCAACGTAGTTATGGCACCACATAGTGAAAACCTATGGAAAATTCATATTGCAATCCAGAGTAAATTATTCTTATTTCAGAGCAAGGACTCCCTGTAGTTACTCTGGATTGCTCCCATAGGCATACTTATGTGGCTGTCAATGTAGTCATGTTTAGGTGCTTTATATGTTATATTTTTCCTGCACCCCGATAGTCTATGTGTCATACGCAAAATGGTCTGAGTCCAAAGGTCTTTTTTGTCACAGTATGTCTATTTTAGTAAGTTCAGTATATACTGGTTGTGTTTTAAATAGTTACATGCATCATAATGTCTGGATTGTGTTTACAGTCCTCCCCACTGCTTGTCATGCCAATAAGGTGTTTTCCAATTAAACTGAAAAATTTCTAGCTTTAGGCCTTGCAGTTGGCATTAACCATTGTGTGTGACATGCGAAGGTTTTCTACATGATTCATTCTGCAATTATACATACAGGCTGTCTGGCCATAATAATTCCCAATTGCTTGCTTTAAAGCCTTGGTAGGAACAGTGGGAATTAAGATCCAAAACATTGCATGTGTGTGTGTTGTAATTGTGTGTTGTAAATAACTTACTGATTTGGAGCTCCAAACATTCCATATAGTGGCTTCTTGCTTTCCATGTATAGCAAATTATTTGTCTTCTCAGTGGATGCTCTGCATGCTCTTGATTGTCTGCAAAATTTACTCTTAATTTTGGGGTATTTTCACATGAATCTTTGGACTCTTTATGAAGTCCAAAAATTGAAATCAGTATCATTTTTCCAGATTTCCTGATGCCATCAGAATCCTGGATTATTGAAATAAGATTGAAATATAGTTTTGACACACTAGTTTAGATCCTGGAGCAACAAAACAACATATGTTTATATACCGCCTTTCTGGCTTTGGATGCCTGCTTTGGCTTTTGCAAAGTAGTTTACCTGAGCAGATATTTTCTAAGCCTCCAAAGAGTCTTTTTCAATAAATAGAGTTCTATTTTTCTAGAATTGATTTTGTTCCAGGTGGATCTTCCATGATCTGCACATAATCTGGCTTTCATCTTCCTCCCATACAAAAAAGAGCTTCACAGCCGTCTTCTTTTGGTTGCCACCCACAGATCTCTGCTCAGCTTGCCAAGGTTGCCACTTTGGAGTCTCCTGGTGATCTGAAGGTGGTCACCCTTCAGCTGATTATCTTTGGGCATGATGGCAGGTCTACCCTGCAGACAGATCTCCTGCCCTTATACAAGAACTCAGTGTTAAAGGATAGGCAGCTTCACCACCAACTATTGTTTGCTTATGTCCTTAAGATTGAGAATTGATGAGAAAATGCAGGAAGTGCCGTTAGAAAAATTGTTCTAGGGTGAAATCTGTAAAGGAGACTTCCTTCCCCTGAGATTAGTTTCACAGTTCATCTGAATCTCCCCATTCCACCTGGAGATACCACTGAGTTTTAGATCTGTGCTGTAACTCTGTTATTTCTCTAGTCAGCAGTAACAACAAGGCCAGTACAGGTCAGGTAGTTTATGCAGTCCTTGTGGGATTTTTGCACTATATTGTTCCAGATTTGGATGGAGCATTAAGGTGATGAATTGGAAACACAGGTACTCCTTTATGGATGTGCCCAAATAGTATGTTTCATGGAATTTTGTCACTTCTTAAATCTGTTTTTTCACTTAGATGCTTCCTTTCATAGAAACTCTATAAATATACTGTGTGACAGATGAAGAGGGGTTCTTTTCCTTTATGAATACAACTTATTAGCTGTATGTTTGGGGGTATATAATATACATTTCTGTATTTCCCAAATTTCTGGATTTCTGGGTACCAACAGATCAATTACCTCAAATTTTATCTCTTCTGATTTTGTAAAAAACATGTAATTCAAGACTGGGAAGCTCGGATAGACAGCCATGGCCGTGTATTCTACGTTGACCATGTGAATCGAACCACAACATGGCAGCGTCCTACTGCAGCAGCTACTCCTGA